>JALPQD010000058.1:1356691-3756691 GCA_023101885.1 Typhlomys cinereus
CAGGTGCATGGAGATATGAGATAGTTGCATTAGGGTTCTCTAGAGTAACATGTCTGATAAAATGGATTATATATAATGAAACTTATAGATTAATTTACAAGACAAAATCAGAGTAGTGTGACAATAGCAACCTGTAGTTGCTCAGTTCTTGAGCTGACTATCTCTGCCATCCCAGTCTGTACTTAAGACCAAGACATCCCTGGACAGTTTTGCAGTCATCCCTATCGGTTACTGAAGATCCTGAAGACAAAAGTATCCTGAATCTCAGACAGTCTGGAGAACTGAAAGGGCTGGGCTCTGACGTCAGTAAAGAACAGCAGCAATGCTGCAGAGCTTGGGATCCATGTCCGCCAAGAATAATGGCAGCAGCAGCAGCAACAACAAAGAGAAGGAAAATGCAGCAACAGACCAGTTGTAGAGTCAACAATGCAAATGGACAGAGAACCAGAGAAGGTAAGTTCCTCTCCCTCACACTTCCTTTCATCTGGTCCACCACTGGAAAGAACCAACCACTAAGAGATGGACTTCCACATCAATTAAATCGTCTCCTGCAGGGTTATCCAAGGACTTGTCTTAACTATCAATTCTTCATAGCTGTGCACTAAGCTCAATCTACAACTGTCAAATCGATATCTGAATCTAACTCTCAAAATTGTCTATTAAGGTTCATGAAGCCATAAGGCAAAAGCTTCTGGGTCAGCTATCTTAAGAGCCTAATGATGGGGAGGAGCAATGATATGCAAGATACTCCATACAAGTTAGGGCCAAAGTAATCATAATAGGACTTTGCATAACCTGCACAATGACCAACATATCATTGAACCCCCAAAGTCTAGCATGGATCACAAGCACTACAATCTTTAGAGGCAAGAGATTAATGCACAATAGTGTTCCTATACTAGAGGGGAACACAAAAAAGAGCTCTAGGCAATGACACTGAATCCTTACACCTCATCAGAGAAGGGGACCCAGAGGGAAGTTTGACATGCACACTATAGGATGCTCCAGGAATGGGGGGGGGGCCACTGGGAGAAAGGGAGGGAGGGGGGAAAGGAAAGGGAAAAGGTGGGGAGGGAGCAAGAGGATCCAGGGAGGGGCAGAGGGAGGGAGGGGAATGGGGTACTTATTAACTTTGTATGAGTGGAAGAAATAAAAAATAAAATTAAAAAAAGACAAGACAAAATAAAGTTGTTTTTAGACTATGGTTTTGGGTTTTATGTTACAAGAAGTTGAATCCAATTGAGTTGATAGCCCTTATTATAAGACTATAAAAATGTCTCAAAACTTAGATATTCTTTCTTAAGAAAGAAATCAGCCATTGGTTTTTCAAGGGTCTGAGGCCTTTCCACAAACTAGAAGAGGTTATCAAATATCATCACAAGGGACAGCAGCATAGGTAAGGATAATTTTTCTTTTCCTCCTCTTCTTTTCATATGAATGGAGGAGATGTAAGAATTCTAGATATGTGAGTCACTTTAAATTGTAACAAAAATAATAATAATTGAGAAAAATAACTGAAGGAAGAAAGGTTTCTCTTGGTTTGGTTTAGAGATTTCAGACCATGGTCAGCTGGTTCCATTGATTTCAGACTTGTGCAATGGTAAGAGCATTATGAACTGAAGGGCCTGGGAGAGGACAATAGCTCATTTTAAAGATAGCTAGGAAATAGAGCAGGGAGGGTGGGGAGAAAAAGGACAAGATATTGTTAGAAGACATTCCTTTAACAACCCTCTTCTTTCAATTAGACCATGCCTTCCATAGTTTACATTATCTGCCAATAATCCACTCAGTTATGACTTTATCAATGGATTATTCCATTGATTAGGTCAGAGTCCTCATGATCTAAATTACTTTACAAAGACCTAGCTTTCATTATCATACTGAAGACCAAGCCTTCCTCACATAAGCCTTCAGAGGACATTTCATATCAAAACTGTAGCACAATGCTGAAGAGATGATTCATGAGTTAAAGTCTTTATCTTGAAGATAGAAAGGCCTGAGTTTGGATCCCCAGGTGGATATGGCAGTCACCTGCAATTCTGACCTAGAAGACAGAGCCTGGGAAACTCCAAAGCAAAGCAATAAGGAGGTAGAACAATCCAGGAGGATTGTGCAGGAACACAAACTCAAGTGCCCTCATGTATACACACACACACACACACACACACACACACACACACACATGTAGCATGGTTGATAATAGATGATTCTCAAAGGACTGGGAAAAGAGTCTGGATCCATCATTTCAAGGAGTGACAGAGAGATGATCACTTCCCTTCCACATCTACCCAGACCAAGAATATCCTTGTAATGTGAGGAACAGGCAAAAACAAAAGGAACCATGAAGGAGAACTCAAGAAAAGAGCCAGACTCTAATCACTGAGTAATCAGCCAGTGGCACTCCCTGCAGCAACAAAGATGGTGACCACAGCAACCATCGGTCACTCAGTGTGGGGCTTCCGGTGACAGCTGCTGGACTCCCCACCTTGGCTCAGCACCTCTGACTGCCGTGATGATAGGGTGAGCAGAGAAGTGCTCAGACAGCTTCAAAGGCCAGGAGTTACCACAAAATAAACACTCAGATTCAACAGCATATTCTAATCACCACTTAAATGCTCCAGTCATACGCCCCCTGCCAAGAATTCAATGATTTGCAAGATACTCCACACAAGTTAGGGACGAAGCAAACATAATAGGACTTTGCATGCCCTCTGCAATGTCCAACACACTATTGATCTCACAAAGTCTAGCATCAGCTAAAGGCACCAGATCCTTGGAGGCAAGGGATTGACAGCCACAGTAGTGTTCCTATGCTTAAGGGGAACACAGGAAAGGGTTCAGGGAAATGCCACTGGGTCCTTGTACGTCATCGGAGAGGAGGGCCCAGAGGAGAATTAGGCATAGACAATAAAGGACTCTCTAGGAATTGGGGGGGAGGCACTGGGGGATGGGGAGAGAGGGGAGGGGGAGCAGGGGATTCGGGGGGAGGAGGAGGGAGGGAGGGAACTGGTCTACCTATTAAGTTTGTATGAGTGGAAATAATAAAAAATGTATTTAAAAAAAGAAAAAAAATCACTATATGGTTGGAATTAAATTCAGATCTGTCGCCCAACAAGGTAGAGGGTTATTTTCAACTCTGGCAAGTAGGTTATATGAACATTAGACTGAATATCTGAATCTTGCAGGGAACCAGATCAAGTTTAGGGAAAGTTTTATGAGAGAGAGAGAGAGAGAGAGAGAGAGAGAGAGAGATCTAATCTGCATCTAAAGAATTGAAATTATCCAGTGAAGAGGGAGCAAAAGAGATTTCCAGACAAGGGAAAGAGTATGTGCCAAGGCCCCTTGATAGAAAGGACAGAGTAGAATCACTGAAATAAAGAAGGGCAGCATGGGTGAGCATGGAGAGCTGAAGAACTAGGGGTCCACTGCCGCTCAGGTGTGAGCCCACCAAGTCAGCTCAGTGTCACTAGAGTTCAGTGTGTATATGTCAGTGTGCATCAATACACTAAGAGAACTCACAGAGTTGAAGTATATTTATAGGATTTAGTGCCACCAAGGTCACGGATCATCTTACTATTGCAGTTTGGGTGGACCCAGAGGGGATGGCATGTGGGGTTCCTGGGAAGTGGAACAGGGGATGTAGCAAATGTAGACTTCTGAGAAGAGTGACTGCAAACTAAGAGACCAGAGAGAAAGATTTGGGCTAGGTTATGAAACACTTTACACTCATGCCCTCTTTCTTGTCCAAAACAATTTCAGACAATTAGATAGATAGATAGTGTGATAGTTAATCTTGGGTGTCAACTTGACACAGCTGGTATTAACTAAGATTGCCTGAGACCATACCTGGTAAGATCAGCTGAGACCACCTGAAGAGATTATCTGGCTAATACAAGACCAACCCTAGATCCCATCAAAACCTCCCTAGGAACCTCCCCGTAGTGGACCATATAAAAGGAAACCAGAGAAGAGATGCTCTGTAGCTGTGCTAGGAATCGCTCTTCCTTCTGGCTGCTCAGTTTCTTCAACTCTCTAGCCCTCCAACCCTCCAAATCTTCAAGGAGACTAAAGATTCTCTAGGAATCCTCCAGCCTTCAACCATCACCCACTAGACTACTGAACTGAGCAGATACTGGCAGTCACTGTTGGAATACCTCGGCCATATCTGTAAGCTAATTCAATATGTTCCCTATTTGGATATTCATTTTATTAATTCTGTAACTCTAGAGAACTTGACTAATACAGAAGATAGATAGATAGATGACAGAAAGACAGATACTATATGTATATATAATATGTACACAAATCAAACATTTGCTGATAAATATACACATAATTTTCCACTTATTGAAGAGAAAAGCAAATTTACATAACAATGACATGAATGTGCTTGTTTACATGAAGAATTAAATGTTGGCTGCGTATTTGGTCCACAGGATGAACATCATCTTCAATGGCTTTCAGAGTTGGTTGATATTCTGATTTTAGAAATATCAATATCTTCATAAATACATAGTACAAAATAGCATAATTATCTTGCTTTGATGGTTTCTGGCCTATTACCTTTTGCTATAGATTGCAAGCATCCTAGAAATCAAGACTCAGTTACAGGTAGCACAATTATTCTCCCTATTACTATGCAGAACCTAGTTATCACAAGAGACCTACTGATAGAATATCCATATTAGCAACAGTTCCGTTTCTCTCAGAAATTCTTTTTCTGCTGCTTCAGGACTCTGAATTACAATTTTTAGTTCATAACAGAGGATGTATGACAAATACAGTGAAGAAGCACAAACAGTGTGTGCTATGGTTCTGGTCAATTATTACACAAAACAGCAAAATAATGAATGGAATGTTTAAGGATGTAATGAGCAGTTATCCTGGAAAAGAAAATGTGTCATAAATACTGAGAACACGGACAAACCCTAGGAACTTTTCATTTATGTGATAAAGTCGGATGTGGCTGCTTCTTTTCAACAAAGTTCTTAAGGTCTACAAACATAATTTCTAAACTGTTACTTTCCTAATTTTTTTTTAGCATGAATATTTTTTAACTTGAATGGTGTTAACCTAAAAGCCTTAAAATAAATGTTAACATGATTTACCTACATTAACTTTGGAAGGCTAAACTTCTTTATTTGTTAGGAATGGGTGATTCCACATTTGGTGAACAAAAGATGATAATAGTTTGAGATTAATTTAAATATGAAGGAATGCCAAGCAAATCTAAGAATTTATATTAGCCTTCATTTTATAAACTGAAAGAGCTAATCTTTCTATTATTTCCAGACCAAAAAAAGAAAAGCTTTATTTTCATACACATCACCAGATTCATAACTGAGGTCCCTAAAATAAGGGACAGATTAATAATAGAAAGGTACATCAAATTCATTTAATGTATTTTACATGGCATGCAGAATTTCTGAAATGAAGACTGAATGAAATCTCTGTGTTTTGATGCATAGATCTGAAGGAAAAGAATTTGTATGGTTTTATTAGCAGTGTATACTAATTGCATAAAATAATATGTTTCAATATGACACTTTCATGAATGCATATCAATTGGTTATGTCATCCCCCCATCTTTCACTCCCATCTCTTTTCTCCCTTCCCCTTCTTGATCCTCTTCCTCTTCATAAATGGCCCCTTTTTGGTTTCATGTGCATTTGCCTCTAGATCTTACAATGAGAAAATATACATTTGTCTTTCTAACTCTTATTTTGCTTAACATGTTGATCTCTACTTCCAATGAATCCATTGTATATACATAGCTCTATAGAAGTTGACTTTGATTCTTTTAAATATATGGAGAGAGAGAGAGGAGGGGGGGCAAAGCTGGTAGTTTAATATTTTTTGAGAAACCTCCCTGCTGATTTCAATAGTGACTGTGCAAATCCATACTCCCGACAAGGGCATAGTAAGGTTCCATTTACTCCATATCTTCACCAGCATTTGGTCTTCCTTGTTCTCGTCAAGATTATCATTCTGGCTTGGATAAGATCAACTCTCAACATAATTCTAATTTGTGTATTATTGAAAACTAAAAGTTTTTTCACCATTTCATTTGAAAAATATCTGTCCTTCCCAAATTTTTGTTCTTGGTGTTATGTGAGTTTAAAGGGTGGTATATGCATTTTAGATAATTGCTTTATAGAGATAGTGCTGTAATATATTTCCTAGGCACTTACTATCTGCTTCATATAATAAAATCATATAATAAAAAAGAAAAATATCTGTTCTGATCATTTGTTCATAAATTGATTAGATTACTTGTTCTTTTGGTGAGGTATTTTTAATTATTTTTATATCTCGCTATTAATGCTCTGACTAGTGAACAAGTGACAAAGATCTTCTCCCATTCTTTAACTATCTCTTCACTCCATCAGAAGTTCTTTTTGCTGTGCAGCAGCTTTTAAATCCCATGCAATCCCCTTATCAATTCTTGCTTCTACTTCCTGAGCTACTGGAGTTCTATTCAGATAATTGTTGTCAAGGTCTTTACAGGCCTACATCTTAAAACTTTTACCTGTGCTTTTCTCTAGAAGTTTTAAGTCATTCATTAAGAACTTTGATCCAATTTAACTTGACTTTTTTTGTTTAAGATGAATCACAGAGAACTAGCTTCAGTCTTTCATGTGTGGATATCTAAGTTTTCCAGTACCATTTATTGAAGATACAGTCTTTTCTCCATGATAACTTTGTTGAAAATCAGGTGGCTTAATATCTGGGTCTTCTATCATATTCCCATATTCTGTTTCTCTGCACATTTATCTTTGTTCCAGTGCCATGCTGTTTTTGTTATTATGACTGAACAGCACAGTTTAAAGTTAAGAATTAGATCTTTTCAACATCATTTCATTGGCTCTTTGGAGGGGTCTTCTGTGCTTTTATATGAATTCTATCTTTTTTAGTTATATGAAGAATTCTATTAGAATTTTGAAAGGGGTTGCATTGAATATGTGGGTTATTTTTTGTAATATAACCATTTCCATCATATTGATCCTGTTGATCCCATGAACAAAATACCTTTTTGAGATCTTCTAGTGTCTTATTCAATTTCTTCAGTTTTTTTATTGTAAAGATCTTTTCTACTCCATCAGATTTATTTTTGGGTCCCCCCCTTTGTGATAAGAAGAACCTGATTGTTTTCTTGATTTCTTTTTTTAGCGTGCTCATTCACTACTCTTGAAGCTAACTCCACTGGCTTAGTTCATGTTTAAGATGTATTTTTGATCATATCAATTGCATAAGGAGAAAACTACTGGAAGATACATAAAGTATCAAAAGTTGATTTTTCTGGAACTGGATAAATGGTTTGGAAGGTAAAAGCACTTGCCATATTTTTTAACTTTTTTACTATCTGTGTGTGTGTGTCTGTGTGGTGTGTGTGTGTGTGTGTGTGTGTGTGTGTGTGTGTGCGTGTGTGTGTGTGTGTGTATCAGAGGGCACTGTGTGTCCCTGTGGGGGACCAAGGGTGACTTCAGGAATCATCTTGGATTGCTTCTACCCCCTTCTTCCTTTGCTCTGGGATTTCCAAGGCTCTGATCACAGGGCCAGAAGTACAGGTCACTGCTGTTTCTACCTGACTTTTTTATGTGGGGTTTTTACATGGGATCTGGGATCTGAACTGAGGACCTTCTGCTTGCAAGATAGAGTATTAACCTTTGAGCCATCCCTCCACCCCAAGTACTTGCCATATTAGAGTGAGGACATGAATTCAATTTCCCAGAACCTATGCAGAGTCAGACACAATACTATGCATTTGCAATTTCAGTGCTCATATTACCAAATTTAAGAGAGAGACAGTAGAAACTTCAGAAGCTCATAAGCCACCTAGCCTGGTATACATAGTAATGAACTACAAAGAGACCCTGTCTAAAGTAAGATGGAAGGGAAAAGTGCCCACCAGGTGAGGCACCACACGGCATCCACAGAGCACAGTAAGGACCTGCATACCCACCCCTCAGAGGACCCCCAGCCAAGTCAGGAAGGAATCACCTAGCACTGCACACCCGACCCGCTCCCCCAGTCAGCTCAGAAACAGACTAGATACCACAGGAACCACCAAAGTGTGGCAGGTCACATCAGTCAAGAGAAAACCACAAGATCCATGATAGTCAACAGAGGAAAACCATATTACCCAGCCATAAGAACCCATCCAAATCCAGAGAAGCTTTCTGTAACAGTTACACTTAAATATTGCTGTGAGAGAACACCCAAGGTCAAGCAACTTAAGGGAGAAAGGGAGATTTATTCAGATTACAGTTCCAGAGGGAAGGTACAGTCTCTCAAAGCAGAGGCGGCATGGCTGGCTGGCCAAAGCTGGAGGAGGCTAAGTCACCACAGACATCTTGGAAGCTGAGAGCTTCAGACTTCTTGCAGCAAAGGCAGACTTCTCTTGGAAGTAGGGTGGGACCAATCCACCTCAAAGCCCACCCCTTGTGACTGCCTTCCTCCAGCAAGTCTCCACCTCTCAAGGTACCATGACCTTGCCAAACACATGAGACTGTGGGGGACACATTCAAACCATGACATTCCACCCCTGGCCCCCACAGGCTCATTGCCATCTCATTATCTCAACCATACTCAGCCCAACTTTAAAAGTCTTCATAGACTACATCAGTAGTCCCAACACAGTCCAAAAGTCCAAAGTCCAAAGCCTCCTATAAAATCAAAATACAAGTTACATACTTCCAACATACAATAGCACAGAATAAACATTCCCATTCCAAAAGGAAGGAATGGGGGCATACCCAGGAGGGATCGGTCCATAACAAAACCGAAAACCAGCAGGACAAACTCCAAATCTTGTAGCTTCAAGTCCAACAGGTGAGCCTCTTGTTGAAATCATCTCAGTTCCAATGGGCTTTGGTTCCACCTCTCCAATGCAGCTGCCCATAGAACACATCACTCTCTTGGGCTGACTCATCCCAGGGAATACAGCTCTCCTTGGCAGGTGTCCCATATTGTCTCTGGCATCTCTAACATCTTTACTTCTCAATGGCAAACCAGGCTTTAACTCCACAGCACAAACTGCCCTTCTTGGGCCTCTAAACTGCAGGCTTCTTGCCTCACGATGCCTGGATTCTGCCACTTTTTGAAATCTTGGAGGAGGATTCCATCACTTTTAGATGCCTCTAAAACCAGAACCACATGGACGACTTTGTCAAGACTGGCCCCCTTGAATCACAGCTGATTCTGCTTCTGTATGTTGACCATCTCTTTCACTCCTAGGCAGTTGCTTGGTAAGAGAAACCAACTCTTGCTTTGGAACTCCACCCTTTAGCTCCAGTCTTCTGAAAGGATTTGCATTCTTATGAGTGGGAGCCTTCCCTGAGGATCTTGCTCTCAAGCTAGGGCCTCTCCTATTATTACATATGGAGCTAATCTCTTTGACAGCTATTTTGTTCTCTGCTTCTTCCTGGTTCAACTCTTTAAGTTTGGCATTGTATTTTTCATCATCAGATCCCACAGTTTTTGCCATAACTCTGAAGACAACTAAAAAGTAGCCATATCACATTGGCAAGACTACATTGCTTTGAAATTTCTTCCACTAAGTACTCCAGTTTAACTTCAGGCAAGCTTTCAGGATGAGGGCAAAACTTCACTAAACTCTTGGCCAACACATGGCTTTGTGTGTCACTCATCCAGTTGCAAACACAGTCTCTGCTCCCCTCTGGACCATCACAAGCTGGGCTTTCACTGCCTGTGTCTCTCATAACATTGCTCTCCTCAGAGCTCTCATGAGAAAGGCCCATGTGGCCCCCTCGCCAAGATGCAAAGACTTTCCCAGCACAAAGTCCCAAAGTTCTCCATATTTCTCCCAACAAATAGTTCCAAAAGCACACTAGCCATATCATAGCATTGGCCATACTTCTGGGTACCAACTTCTCTCAGCTTCACAAACAACTTCATTTTGTGGTACCAGTTTTTCCTAATCTCACAGCAATACCCTACTACCCAGCACCAATTTCTGTAACAGTTAGTCTTAACTATTGCTGTGAGAGAACACCCAAGGTCAAGCAACTTAAGGGAGAAAGGGAGATTTATTCAGCTTAAAGTTCCAGAGGGAAGGTACAGTCTCTCAAAGCAGAAGTGGCATGGCTGTCTGGCCAAAGCTGGAGGAGACTAAGTCATCACACACATCTTGGAAGCTGAGAGCTGCAGGCTGCTTGCTGCAAAGGCAGACTTCTCCTGGAGGTGGGGTGGGACTAATCCACCTCAAGGCCCATCCCTTGTGACTACCTTCCTCTAGCAAGGCTCCACCTCTGAAGGTACCATGACCTTGCCAAACACATTAAACTATGGGGGACACATTTCAAACTATGACACTTTCCCAAAAAAAGCCAAAGTCAGACAATCCCACCTGACTCAGGAAAACTAAAAACAAATGCCAGACAGAGCAGTCAAAATACTTAACACAAGATATCCAAGTCACATTATAAAACAACCAAATACACTGCCAGGAAATCATGTCCCCTACAAACAAAAAACAAAACACCAACCCCCTTAGTGGATTTCAAGCAGAATAAACTCCCAGAAACCAACCAGAAGAAAAATATTTCAGATACTGTCTTCCAATATTACTGATACGATTCACAAACTATTGGAAGAACTACAATGACAAAAGATACATAAACAATTCAGAGAGGAAATGAACAAGTGTATGACCTTATATGAACAGGAGAATAATAACAATTACCACAGATGAAAAAGGAAATAGAAGAAACAAGAACAAGCTCAGAACAGGTAGAAAAACTCCAAACAGAAATACAACTGAAATTTAAAATTAAGCCAACTTAAATTGAAACACCAACAGTGAGTAAGTAAAAGAAAGGAACACAAGCTGGGGTGGGTATTGAACAAGACCCCAAAAGGGCAAAAACAAAAGAACTTGAGCAAATAGTTAAATAAGACGTATGTGTAAGAAAAGTCTTAAAGGAGAAGAAAGAACAGTCATAGGACACAGTAAGGAGTAGAATTTAGCCTCCAGGTTACCAACCACCCACTTGCAAGCCTCTAACACCCACACTGACAGGGTACACACACAGGGTAACATACAGTGATTTAAACACCAGTGAAAGGGGAGAAAAATGACGCCAGACAGGATCAGATGTCTCAATTCTAATGAAAAACACCTGATAGTAAATCCATATAAAGACTTCCCATTGTATCTTTAGATAAGAAAAGATCTCAATAACCAAACAAGATATATCCTATGACAGTGGAAAGTAGTGAAATAGACAACAAGAATCAGCCAGAGTGCAGATTATTGGGGACCCTTAAACACTCAATGCAAATCAGACCTACCAAGCCTTCTCCCATCCTAAGACTTAGGGAATTTTATGAAAGAGGAGGTGGTAAGATTGTAAGAGTCTGAAGGTGTGGTAGTTCACTGCCAGTCAAATCACATCAAACACAACAGGGAAGCTGCATCAGGGATCTTACTGCAATGACACCTACCCTGCAATGACACCAGAACTGCATAATGGCTGACATATAATTACAGGCAATGGAAAACTCAAGGACAGATGAAAAAGGTGCATCTTTATGGATGATCTACCAAAGGAAGGACTACTTAAGTTGCCACAGAGGCCTGAGCCTGAAAATAGGAAAGAGATGGATTGGTGAAGGGAGGGGAGGAGGGAGAGCAAAGGGAAAGGTAGGGAGAAGAATGAGGGTAAGAGAGAGAGAAGAGGGAGGGAGGAAGGGGGAGAGGATGTGGGTGGGAAAACAGTCATTATGTTTGTATAATAAAAAAATTCTTTAAAAAATAATCAAGATAGAAGGCAAGAACTGATAGTCACAGTTGCCTTCTTCTGACCTCCGCACATGTACCATAACACACACACACACACACACTACATTAACAAACATGACACATACAAATTGACTTTTAAAATTTTTAACCCTCTTCTTTTAAATTTACATATGTCCTTAATGTTAATCAATTTTCAAAAACCCCTTATATTTTCAACCATCACATAGTCTAGCTTGTTCTTATCTCAATTTATAGTGTTTTTATATAAATCTACTTATTCCTCTCAAAAGTTCACACAAGTGGCCACTACATTTCAAATGTTCATTAGTAAAGTTCTATCTTTTTGCAAGATAAAAGCAAGAACATAGATACACAAGTCGAAGTTCTTTCTGAAAATTGAACCAAGTTTATCATCAAAGAAAACAATGAGAAATTGGGTAACCAAAGTCAAAGTCCAAAATTAAAATTTGAATCACTATTGGGCTCAACTAATCTAAGTTTAATGCTGAGCAACTAATCAGGAGAAGAATCAAGACTACTGCTCTATAACAATGTGACAGGGAAAAATTGTCCACCCAAAATTCTTCTATAAGACATAACTGTTACTGAAGAGAGTTCCAAAGAAAGAAAGAAAAAGAAAAGAAAACCCTACATTTACCAGCCTTCTTCACATTCAGAGATTTGACTAGAATTTGCTAAGCAGTATGAGTAAAGATAATGTGATCATGTCTGCACTTGGTTTTTACAGTGGGAGGTAAACACAAAGCCACACTGTCCTTCTAGTGTGCTTTCTCTTTATATTTATCTGTCTCATGCATGATCATCCACTGCCTACTGTCTTGTTGCAGAGAACCTTGAGATTCTGTATCTAAGTCCCCAATTACCATAGCAAGAAATGCTAAATGTCTATTGACCGGGAACACTCACTGTGTTAAACCAATATTTGGTGATTAATTTGTTGCAGCAGCTATTACACTAAGAAAAGCAAAAGTTAAACTTTCTGATTCAAATACTCATATGAAATTACAAATATCTGCCTAAAACAGTTGTAATTTAAAACAAGATACAAAGAAGTGGTACTCAAGGACAAATATTAAGACACTTCTGAGTATGTTTTATATCTGATTACCATATGTAACTTGCTCTCAGTACTCAACTGAGAGTTTTTTTTTTCTTTTTTAATTTTTTTTTATTTCAGCTCATACAAACTTATTAGGTACACCAGTTCCCTCCCTTCCTCTTCCTCCCCCCGTACCCCCTACTCCCCCTCCCCACCCTTCTCCCTCCCCATCCCCCAGTGCCTCCCACCCCAATTCCCAGAGAGTCCTTTCTTGTGCATGTCTGATTTTCCTCTGGGCCCTCCTCTCTGATGACGTACAAGGACCCAGTGGCCTTTCCCTGAACACTTTCCCGTGTTCCCCTTAGGTATAGATAGGAACACTGCTGTGGCTGCAAATCCTTTACCTCCAAGGCTCTTGGTGCCTTTAGCAGATGCTAGACTTTGTGAGGTCAATAGTGTGTTGGACAATGCACAGGGCATGCAAAGGCCAATTATGATTGCTTCAGCCCTAACTAGTATAGAGTATCTTATATATCATTGTTCCTCCCATCCTTATGCTCTTACACTCTTACCACCCCCTCTTCCGCAAATTTCCCTGAGCTTCAAGATGGGGAGAGATTAAGCTGGCCTAGTTCTAGGTGGTTGATATAGAGTCTCTGAAGTTCTGGATTGTGGTTTGTTGATTTTCTTTTGCAGTTTTGCTGCTCCTGCAATGCCCTTCACTCCATCCTGGTGGGCATTGTATGTTACCCCCTGGCCAGAGACAAAAAGCTGTTAGAGTCTTGTGATAAAAGCACATTCAAAGGTAGATGTAATAAAAGTGGGAAACCATACTAAGGGAGGGGTCTATCACCCATTTGCAAAATGGTTACTTTTTATCTGCCAGACTATATGCCCTCCTCTTCTGGTGAGATCACACCCCCTCAGTAGTAAATGATCAGGAACAAAAGTCTGTGAACTTAATCAGATGTCTCATTACTTATTTGGGTCCTTGGTGGAGGCCTATTTTCCCTGCTGTAACATGGTCCCTTCTCTCCTTGTTTCAGGTGTGGCCCTCCTACCCCATCCCTCCTGTTCATAATCCTTGCAATTACTGTCTCTAGGTGGGCTGGGTGGGTTTGGTACTAGGAGCCACCTATTAGGGAGTACATACGACACTTAATTTTCTGGGTCTGGGATACTTCACTTAATATAATTGTTTCTAATGACATCCATTTCCCGGCAAATTCCAGTAATTCATCATTTTTGATGGCTGAGTAGTACTCCATTGTATAGATGTACCACAGTTTCTGTTGGACATTTGGGTTGATTCCATGACTTTGCTATTGTAAACAGTGCTGCTATGAACATGGTCGTGCTTGTGCTATCGAGGTGAACCTCTGCTGTATGGGGGGTTATTCCCAAAAGTGGAATAGCAGGGTCATATGGCATTTCAATCTTTAATTTCTTTAAGAATCTCCAGACGGCTCGCCAGAGTGGCTGTATGAGCCCGCATTCCTGGACCCAACTGTGATTTTCTATCAACGAAAACTGTGTCCAAGGGCTGGAGAGATGGCTCAGGGGTTAAGACTCTACCTTGCAAGCAGAAAGTTCTGAGTTTGGATACCAGGTCCCACATAAAAACACCAGGTGGAAAAGGTGGTGGCCTGCATTTCCAATCCTGGTCGGCAGAACCTGGGAAATGCCAGAGGAAAGCAAGAAAGAGGTAGAAACAATCCAAGAGGATTTCCAAAGTCACCCTTGGTCCTCCACAAGGACACATGTACCCTCTGATACACACACACACACACACACACACACACACACACACTCACACACACACACTAAATGAATGAATAAAGTTTACAAAAAAGAAAACTGTGTCCAGTAAATTCATGCCACAGCCTTACATTGTAGTAGGATTTTAAAAACCTGTCTTATATCATTCTATACTTATTTTCTTAAATTTTGCAGAATAGGGGTAACTAAAATGGCACACACACACACACACACACACACACACACACACACGAAATGAATGAATAAATAAAGTTTACAAAAAAGAAAACTGGGGCTGGAGAGGTGGCTCAGGGGTTAAGTCTCTGCCTTGCAGGCAGAAGGTCCTGAGTTCGGATCCTAGACCCCACATATAGATGCCAGGCAGAAGCGGGGGCGACCTGCGCTTCTGGTCCTGGTAGGGCGGAGCCTGTGAATCCCAGGGGCAGAGTAAACAAGGAGGAGGTGGAGGCGGTCCATGGTGGTTCCCGAATTTGCCCGTGGTTCTACACACACACACACACACACACACATACACATACACACACGCACAATTGAATAAATAATAATAAAAAATTTGAAAAAAAGAAACTGTGTCCAGTAAATTCACGCCACAGCCTTACATTGTAGTAGGATTTTAAAAACCTGTCTTATATCATTCTATTCTTATTTTCTTAAATTTTGCAGATAGGGGTAACTGAAATGGCACATCTCCATTTCTCACAGCCTTAATATCCTTCTCGTCATGTGTAATCTGCATGTACCTTTCATTTCTTATTCCAAACTACTGTATTTACTTTAAACCTAGAAAATAAGCACTCTTTATTTTCTTCCATTGGGAAATTTCTTCAGCCTCTGATGATACCAATTTTCTATATTTTTCTCCAGGTTTAGAACTTTGAGGACTCACATAAAAGATTCATCTAAGTCCTTGAGATCATTCTAAAGGAGGAACACTGATGGAACTTAGCCTTTCCTTCCTAAATCTATAAAGTACACACTGCTCTCCACTAAGCAGACTTCTGATTAAAAGGGGGAAGATGACTTGTTTTTGAAAAATAAAAACTTTCATCACAGTAGACTTCCTGTTTATTTGAAAAAGTATTATATTTGTGGAAGATCTCAAGATGAGAAGGATAAATCCTGTAACTGATTACTCATGTGCATGTATGTGTGCATGTTTTCATGAAATGACTTAGCACAAATGTATATCATTCACTTTTCTAGAAATACCTGGATATTCTGTGAATTAGGAGGCAACAGGGCAGCACAAAGACTATAACAGTCCAAATGGGAGGAAAATCTCTTCATCTCATATCTTGGGAAGGAAAAGACGACACTAGCAACAGAAAAGGCAACACTAACCATATCATGTGCTTTCTTTCATTTCCACAGGTAGTAAAAGAACAGCTTTCTTCTCTATTTCCCCCTGCTGAATACAAATGAAATTTTATAAGCCTTTTGAATGTCTCCTATAGAAAGGCTGGAAGGAAATTAAAAGATGAGCAAGCCTTGTCCCCAGCCTTCAAGAGACTTCTGGTTCAAGAAATAGATGCAATAAAATGAATTAGATTCAGGATGATGGAAAAGTTGTGGAGATGGATTCTGCAGACGGCTGCACAGATGAATGCACTTAATGCCACTGAACTATGTGCATAAAATAGTTGAGAACTACTTTATATACTTTACTGCATACACACATATGCATGCGCGCGCACACACACACACACACACACACACACAGGATTAGAAATTCCTATCAGAGGAAGAACAAATATAAGCAAATTGACTGAAACCAATGTGGTTGCACTTACTCTTTCTGCTGCTATGAGATAGCACTGAGACTCAAACAACTTAGGAAAAGAAAGAGAGATTTATTTCACTTATGTTTCTGTAGGGGACACATAGTCCATTATAGCAGAAAAGGTATGTCAAGTGGCTGAATTCAAAAAACTAGTTCTGGTCACTGCATTCATCATAGACGCAGAAGGAACAAGCAGCAAATTGTTAGAGATTCTAAACCTGTGACATACCTTTCTCCAACAAGACTTCACCTCCTAAACATGGCACAATCTTTCAAACAGCTAAGAATTCAAATACATGAGTCTGTGCTTGACACAGACTGTAGAGGATAATTCAGACCATTCAGACCATAACACATACCATTCCTTAACCATGAGAGAATTAGAAGCTAAAGTGTGTATTTGCTATTTTGGGATGCTGTCAGGTCCAGATAGATGGCAAAGATTCAAGTGCATCTTAGCATCACCATAGGCTGTATGTAGGCAGAATCAAACTTGTTCCAATAGGTAAATGTTCATTCTTAGACATGGGTGTAACTACTATGCTTGAGAAAGTATCTTCCTTTTGCAGATGCTTTAGATGTGAGTGTCTCCCAAAGATCCACACGTTAGGACATGGCCCCTATCATGGTTATGTGAGAGGTGATGGGTCCTTTTAGAGATGAGCTAGGGAGAAGGTTCTTGGGTCACTGGGGGCTGTGCTGTCAAAAGAGTCTCTTGGGCCGGGGCGATGCTCAGTGGTTAAAGCTTCTGTCTCAAAGCAAAAGAACCTGAATTTGGATCCCCAGATCCCATGTAAACATGCTGAGAACTCTAGTATAGAAGACGGATCCTGAGAATTCTAGAATCAGTCAGGCTGGCAAGACAAGCCCTAATGGCATGCTCTGGGTTTAATTAACTGAGGATCACAACATAAAGGTGGAATAGCAAATGAGGTTGATTCCTGATGACACCCTTGGGTGTCACACACACACACACACACACACACACACACAGACACACACACACACATTCAAGTACCACATAAACACACATATCTGGAAAAAATAGATAGTTCTCTTGGGACCCTGGTTAAGTTTTATGAAAAGATTGTTATAAGAGCTCAAGACTGGCCCAACCCCTCTGCTCTCATTGGCTTCTGTCTGTTAATATGATTTCTGAAATCTGCCATTTGATGATATAGCCATGGATAGACCCTTACGAGAGCCTGTACCATGCTCCGCTTATACATGAGCTTAAATAAATTTATTTTCTCTTTAAAGTGATTTTGCCTTAGGTGCTTCATTGCAGCACAAAATGAACTACTAAAGAAGTGACTCAATTACAGCAGCAGCTGGGCTCCAACTCTCACAAAAGGTTGAATCTCAGGGGCACAGACCACTACAGTCACAGATAACCCCACACTCAGAATAGCCTCCTGTGTGAGGTTTAGTTGTCTTGTCAAAAAATTCTTGCAAATTCTTAATAGGAATCACATATTAACTTTTACCTTAGACCCAGAAAATGGGAAAGTAGCTGGTCCTGCAGAGATGGAAAAAGCAGCCTCTTTTGTTCCAGAGCCTTTGTGGAAGGCCAAGAAGAGTAGTGGTCAAGAGGATACAACCAGAATTGTTTCTCAAGGTGTGGGAAGACAAAAGGAAACAAGGGATAGAAATCTGCTCAGAAAGAAGCAGAAGTTAATTGCCAGGGAAAGAGAAGTCAAAATAGGGTTACAGGTAGGTGTGGGACTACCTAACAGAGTTCCATTCAGCAATACAGGAATGATATAGCTGATGCCACCCTATGAAGAAAAGCTGTGTTAGAAATCTAATTTTAACCTATTAGCCTTATCAGAGGTTCACAAAACTTGTACAAGAAATTTGAGTTTCCCTCAAGCTATGGATTCTAGGGAACATTTCTTAGAATACTCAACCCTTCCCAAACAAAACTTTGCTTGATTTTCTATCTATCTATCTATCTATCTATCTATCTATCTATCTATCTATCTATCGATCTATCTATCTATCTATTTTTATTTAGTTATATGAGCTCACACCCCTCCTTCTCCCTTCCCTTCTCTTGCCCCTCTTCCCACCTCCCTATCCCACTCTTCCTCACACCTCCCTCTACCTCTCGTCCCTCCTACCTCCTTCCTCTCTTGGCACTTCCCTCCCACCCTCCAAAAGCCCAGCCCACATGGGCCCTGAAGTTCCCCTTGAACTCTGTGGCATACCTTGTTGCCCCTTCTTGGGCTGCCCATTAATGTAGGAACTCTGTTGTATCAGTCTAATCCTATTGCCTGAAGCCATTTACCCTGGGCTCCACACGAGTTTATGGGAGCTTGTTGACATGACAACCATTGTGCAGATCAAGTAAGATCCAGTCACATTGCAGTGAGACCCTGGCTTCCCCAGCCAAAATTTGAGTGGAGTATCTTTTTTTTATTATTAATACATTTTTATTATTATTTCAGCTCATACAAACTTAATAGGTACACCAGTTTCCCTCCCTCCCTCCTCCTCCCCCCGTACCCCCTGCTCCCCCTCCCCACCCCCCTCTCTCCCCATCCCCCAGTGTCTGCCGCCCCAATTCCCAGAGAGTCCTTTCTTGTGCATGCCTGATTTTCCTCTGGGCCCTCCTCTCCGATGACGTACAAGGACCCAGTGGCCTTTCCCTGAACACTTTCCCGTGTTCCCCTAAGTATAGGAACACTGCTGTGGCTCCCAATCCCTTGCCTCCAAGGATCTTGGTGCCTTTAGCAGATGCTAGACTTTGTGAGGTCAATAGTGTGTTGGACATTGCGCAGGGCATGTAAAGTCCAATTATGATTGCTTCAGCCCTAACTTGTGTGGAGTATCTTGCAAATCATTGCTCCTCCCATCCTTTTGCTCATACACTCTTACCGCCCCCTCTTCCGCAAATGTCCCTGAGCTTCAGGATGGGGAGAGATTAGTCTGCCCTAGTTCTAGGTGGCTGACATAGAGTCTCTGAAGTTCTAGATTGTGGTTTGCTGATTTTCTTTTGCAGTTTTGCTGCTCCTGCAATGCCCTTCACTCCATCCTGGTGGGCATTGTATGTTACCCCCTGGCCAGAGACAAAAAGCTGTTAAACTAGAGTCCTGTGATAAAAACACATTCAAAGGTAGATGTAATAAAAGTGGGAAACCACAGTGAGGAAGGGGTCTATCACCAATTTGCACAATGGTTACTTTTTATCTGCCAGAATATATGCCCTCCTCTTCTGGTGAGATCATACTCCCTCAGTAGTAAATGATCAGGAACAAAAGTCTGTGAACTTAATCAGATGTATCATTACTTATTTGAGTTCTTGATGGAGGCCTATTTTCTCTGCTGTAACATGGTCCCTTCTCTCCTTGTTTCTGGTGTGGCCCTCCTACCCCATCCCTCCTGTTCATAATCCTTGCAATTACTGCCTCTAGGTGGGCTGGGTTGGTTTAGTACTAGGAGCCACCTATTAGGGAGTACATACGGCGCTTAATTTTCTGGGTCTGAGATACTTCACTTAATATAATTGTTTCTAATGACATCCATTTCCCGGCAAATTCCAGTAATTCATCATTTTTGATGGCTGAGTGGTACTCCATTGCATAGATGTACCACAGTTTCCTTATCCACTCGTCAACTGTTGGACATTTGGATTGATTCCATGACTTTGCTATTGTAAACAGTGCTACTATGAACATGGTCGTGCTTGTGCTATCGAAGTGAACCTCTGCTGTATGGGGAGTTATTCCCAAAAGTGGAATAGCAGGATCATATGGCATTTCAATCTTTAATTTCTTTAAGAATTTCCAGACGGCTCACCAGAGTGGCTGTATTTTTTAAGATATTTGTTAGACATTTTAATTTCATCCCTGGTAAAGTTTCTTTTAAGTTCCAGGGCCCATATTTTAATTGGGCTATTGGTTTCCTTGGTGTTTAGTTTTCTAAGTTCTTTGTGCACTCTGGACAGCAGAGTTCTATCAGATGTGTGGTTAATGAAGATTTTCTCCCATTCTGTGGTTTGCCTTTGAGCTCCTGTTACACTCTCTTTATCTAAACAGAAGCTCTTTAATTTCACAAGATCCCAACTGTTGAGAGTTGGTAGCAGTGACTGTGCCATTGGATGTCTGTTTAGGAAATGTTGGCATAGCCCAATCAGCTCTAGGGAGTTCCATATCCTTTCAACTATGGTTTTTATAGTCTCTGGCCATATATCAAGGTCCTTGACACATCTGGAATTAAGTCTTGTACATGGTGACAAGTACGGGTCCAGCTTTAATCTTCTGCATGTGGAGATCCAGTTTTGCCAGCACCATTTGTTGAAGATGCTGTTCTTTTTCCATTGGATTCTTTGGGCCCCTTTGTCAAAGACCAAATGGCTGGAATTTTGTGGGCTTATATCTGGGTCTTCAATCCTTATCCATTGATCTGTATGTCTATTTTGGAGCCAGTACCAGACTGTTTTTATAACTATGGATTTGTAGTATAGACTAAGGTTTGGTATGGTAATACCACCAGCAGTGTTTTTGTTAATCAGGATTGTCTTTGCTATCCTGGGTCTTTTGTGCCTCCATATGAACTTTGAGATTTTTTGGTCAACTTCTTTGAAGAATTGCTTTGGGATTTTGATTGGTATAGCATTGAATCTGTATATTGCCTTTGGTAGGATGGTCATTTTTACAATATTGATTCTGCCAATCCAGGAACAAGGGAGGTCTTTCCACCTTCTGGTGTCTTCTGCTATTTCTTTCTTTAGGGTTTTAAAGTTTTCATTGTAAAGGTCTTTTACCTCCTTGGTTAGGTTTATCCCAAGGTATTTCATTTTTTTAGGGGCTATAGTAAATGGGATTGTTTCTCTCAAGGCTTTTTCACTTGATTCATTCTGGGCATATAGGAAGGCCTCTGATTTTTGCACATTTATTTTGTATCCTGCAACCCTGCTGAACTTCTCAATTAGTTCCAGAAGCTTTCTGGTGGAGTTTTTGGGATCACTCAGGTATAAGATCATGTCATCTGCAAATAGGGATAGCTTGACTTCTTCCTTGCCGATTTGAATCCCTCTTATGTCCCTTTCTTGTCTTATGGCTTCAGCTAAGACTTCAAGTACAATACTGAACAGAAGTGGTGAGAGTGGACAGCCTTGTCTAGTTCCTGATCGAAATGGGAATGCTTCCAATTGTTCCCCATCGAGCATAATCCTTCCTGTGGGCTTGTTGTATAAAGCTTTTATTATATTGATAAAGGTTCCTTCCATTCCTACTGTCTCTAGCGTTTTGATCATAAAAGGCTGTTGGATCTTGTCAAAAGCTTTTTCTGCATCTATCAAGCGTGTCATGTGGTCTTGGACTTTGGATTGGTTTACATGATGAATTACATTTATTGATTTGCGTATGTTGAACCAACCTTGCGTGCCGGGGATGAAGCCTACTTGGTCCCCGTGAATGATCTTTTTAATATGTTTTTGAATCCGATTTGCTAAGACTTTGTTGACAATCTTTGCGTCTGTGTTCATCAGAGAGATTGGCCTATAGTTTTCTTTTTTAAGTGAATCTTTATTAGGTTTTGGGATTCAAACGATATTAGCTTCATAGAAAGAATTTGGTAGTGTTCCTTCCTTTGCTATTTGATGGAACAGTTTAAGGAGTATTGGTGTTATTAACTCCTTAAATGTCTGGTAGAACTCTGTGCTGAATCCATCTGGTCCAGGACATTTTTTGGTGGGAAGATTTGAGATTACTTCTTCAATTTCCTTATATGTTATAGGACTATTTAAATAATTCACAACTTCCTGATTCAATTTAGGTAAGTTGTGTTTACTTAGAAATTCATCCATCTCTTTTGTGTTGTCAAACTTCACAGAGTATAAGTTTTTGAAATATGATGCTATAATTCTCTGGATTTCTTGGGTATCAGTAGTGATAACTCCATGTTCATTTCTAATTTTGTTAATTTGGGTTTTCTCTCTCTTGCTTTTGGTTAATTTAGCTAGGGGTGTATCAATCTTATTGACTTTTTCAAAGAACCAGCTTTTTGACTGGTTTATTTTTTCTATCATTTTCTTAGTCTTGATTTCAGATATTTCTCCCCTTATTTTGCTAATCTCCTTTCTTCTACTACTTTTGGGATCAGATTGCTCTAGTTTCTCTAAAGCTTTAAGCTGCATTGTTAAGTTATTTATTTCTGATGTTTCCATTTTTTTGATGTAAGCATTAAGAGCTACGAACTTACCTCTTATAACAGCTTTCATTGTGTCCCAGAGATTTTGGTAAGTTGTATTTTCATTATCATTCACTTTCAGGAAATCTTGAATTTCCTTTTTAATTTCTTCCTGAATCCAGTTCTCATTCAGCATCATATTGTTAAGTTTCCAGGAGTTAATGTATTTTCTCTTGTTTGTTGTGTTGTGGATGTCCAGCTTTAGGCCATGGTGGTCTGACAGGGCACAGGTTAGAATTTCAACTTTTTTGTACATGTGTAGATTCGTTTTGTGGTCCAGTATGTGATCTATTTTGGAGAAAGTTCCGTGTGCTGCTGAGAAAAATGTGTATTCTTTGGTGTGTGGGTGAAAAGTTCGATAGAGATCTGTAAGGTCCATTTCTTTAAGGGTTTGATTAAGGTCCAAAGTGTCTCTGTTAAGCTTTTGACCTGTTGATCTATCCCATGTTGAGAGGGCGGTGTTGAAGTCCCAAGAATTATCGTTTGGGGGTTGATTTCTTCCTTTAGACGCTGTAGGGTTTTCTTAATGAATGTGGAAGGGCCCGTATTGGGTGCATATATGTTCAGTATTGTGAAGTCTTCCTGGTCAATTGTACCTGTGACTAAAATGTAGTATCCACCCGTGTCTCTTATAATTTTTCTTTGGTTTGAAATCCACTTTGTCTGATAGCATAATGGCTACCCCTGCCTGTTTTCTGCTTCCATTTGCTTGTAGAATTATTGACCAGCCTTTCATTTTTAGGGCATGCCTATCTTTTATGGTAAGATGGGTTTCCTGCAGGCAGCAGATTGATGGATTGTGATTTTTAATCCAAATTTGTAATCTGTGTCTCTTGATCAGTGAGTTAATTCTATTAATATTTAGTGTAATAATGGTGAAACTATTTTTGATTCCAGACATTTATTATGTTTAATAGTTTTTATAAGTATATTCCTTCGGTTTTAATGGTGTTATACTTGCCTTCTGTTCTTCTGGATATGCCTGTTTTTTTCTTCACGCTTGAGTATCATTTCTAGCATTTTTTGAAGGCCTGGTTTGGTGGACATGTATCCCTTCAAGTTGTCTTTGTGCTGGAAGATTTTTCTTTCTCCCTCAATCATGACTGATAGTTTGGAGGGGAAATCAGCCTGGGTTGACATTTTTGCTCATTCAATACTTGAAGTATGTCTCTCCAAGCTCTTCTTGCTTTTAGTGTTTCCATTGAGAAGTCATTTGTTATTTTAATAGGTTTACCCTTAAAAGTGACTTGTTTTTTCTCCCTTGAAGCTCTCAGCACCAGTTCTTTATCTTGAATGTGGAGTGTTTTGACTATTATTTGCCGCGGCGAGCTTCTGTTTTGGTCATATCTGTTTGGGGTGCGGAATGCCTCTTGTATATGGATGGGCCTCTCTTTTTTTAGATGAGGAAAGTTTTCCTTGATGATCGTTTGAAAAATTTCCTCAGGGGTGGTATTTTGAGATTCTTGCTCTGGTATTCCATGAATACGCTTGTTGGGCTTCTTCAGGGTGTCCCATATCTCCTGGATATTTCTCTCAAATATCTTTTTGGCTTTAACAATCTCTTCCATTGAGCTGGTTAATACTCCCACTTTATCTTCAAGTTCTGAAATTCTGTTTTGTGCTTCCTTAGTTGTGCTGATAAGACTCTCTGTGGAGTTCTGGGTTGAAAGATAACTTGTCTTTTAGCTCAGTTTTAAACTCTGAGTCTGCTTTAGCTGCTCTATGCCAGTTTTTGATTCTTGCACTGTTTTTCTCAACTCCTCCATGTGTCTGTTGTGTTCCTCCTCAAAGCGATTGATTCGATTATTTAATTCCTCCCGGATTTCCTCTTTCATAGTATTGAACATGGTAATGATCATATTTTGAAGATCGTTATCCTGGGTCAGACTTTCTTGGCCATTTTCCATGGGTTTTATGGGATTAATTCCTTCAGTGGGAGATTTGTTTACTTGAGTGTTGTTTCTCATGGATTTGCACTTTGACTTTAGCATTGTCGTTTTAACTCTTAAGATCTTCTTTTAATTTCTGTGTGTTTTTCACTAAACTGAATTATTTGGCCTTGGGCTCTGGGGGTGGGCGGGGACCGAGCTTACCTGGGTCTTGGCGAGGTGAGGCCAGGCTGGACTGCGCGCGGGCGCGTCCTGGGCAGTGGAGTGGAGGGGAAGGGGGGATGGGGCGTCGGCGGGGCACTATTTAAATCGGTTACTGACTACTGGAGTATTAAGTTTAATGCAAGAAGTGGTGAATATTGGGACAAGGAACATGGAGTGTCTGGCATAGTAGACATAGTAGAATGTCATGCCTATGGAAACGGACAAGTTTCAGAAAGTGGAGGATGTCATTGGATTTGAATTGCAGATAAGTGGCAAAGGAAGAAGAGGAGATGGAAGAGTAAAACTTAAGACAGTTAGGCACTGGGGAACTATGTTAGAAGCCAAGGTACAAGGTGATTTTAAAAAACTGAACTGTAGGAGAGTAAGGTAAAAGAACAGACTGAAATATGCATAGGAAGGCTGAGCGGCCAGTCTCACATCTAATATAAGGAGGATGCAAAGGATGGGCTTTCAGGGGGAAGAAAACAAGTTTTGATGTGTTGGACTACAGGTGTTTTCTTGCTGGTCAGTGTAAAAATCTTAGTCTTAACTGCATTTTGTCAGTGTGTTGTTGAATTTTCCCAGAATGCAATAATCTGAGAAATCAGTGAGAAGGATGTTTGCCTTTTGATCCTTGTCACCTTATTGCCCAAGGCCTAAAGAATTATATAGACAACCCAACTATCTTTTGTCAATAGTTTAGAATCTCTTCTTTCAAAGCCTGTTGTGATATTTCTTTGACAATGGTCAAAATGCAGCCCAGGTTGGCCTTCAGCTCCATCTTTCTGCCTTGACCTTCCATATGCTAAGAGTATGGGTATATTTTTACCATAGCATAGTTTTGATATTATTTATGGAAACAATTCTGGGATAAAAAGGAAAAAAAGAGACGACAAGTACTATAAGCAGAGGACTGGTCACAAATGACTGTGCCCTAAATGAGTATGTTTCCATAGAAGAGAATATGGCTAAAAAACTTGGCTCTGGGGATGGAGAGGTGGCTCAGGAGTTAAGTCTCTACCTCACACGCAAAAAGACCTATGTGTGGATCCCAGATCCCATGTGAAAATGCCAAGTGAAAGTGGTGCCAACCTGCACTTCCAACCCTTGGAGGCAGAGTCTGAGAAATCCTAGAGTGAAGAATAAGGGAAGTCACCCTTGGACATCCACAGACACACACAGTGCACTCTTTTACACACACACACACACACACGTGCATGCACCTACACACATCCATGCACATGTACACATCAGCACTTACACACATGCCAAGAAAATTACTCTGAAAAACTGCAAATTAGTTCTGATGCAAACAGAAACCTACTTCTGAAAAGGAAAGTAGGGAGCAACAGCAACAGTTTAAAAGCCAAGCAGTACTTCTGTAAATTTGATGAGCAAACATCATGGGTGTTTTTTTTTTTAATGTACTGTGCAGATAATCTTTTAAAAGATTTGTCTCTCTACAAATTTTGCATGGTGAGCAACCCAGGGGGTTAAGCTCCCAAGATTAGCTACCCTCTCTTATGTTCTTTTCCACAATGCAGATCATTTAAAATGATAAGCAGCAGCTGAACAACACAAAGACCCCCTGATAAACAGGGTGGGCAGGAGAGCCAGAACTCAAAGGTCTATGAGAGAAATCTCTGTAAAATGTAACACAGAGCCAGACACTGGGCTACAACAGTGCCCCCAAATGACACCAAAAAAGCACTGGCCTGATTTATGTACATTTCCCATGAGTTACTGATTCCATTTCTTCCTAGACATGCTCACTTCCAGTGTTCTAGAGACTCTCCAAACGGCATACAAAAATGAGAGAAGGGAGGACATAAAGAGAGTGTGGGCGTGCGAGGAAACTTTCTGGTAGCTCACATTTTTCCTTAAGTGCCATACTTAGCAAGTAGAATCAGAAGCACTATGTATTTGGTCATTGCTAAGTTGTGAACAGGAGCGGTGACATCATTAGGAAAGCTGACTTCTCTGATATAGGACAAGGACGCTCACATAGGAATAATGTAGCTGATGCCACTCTATGAAGAAAGGCTGCATTAGTTGCCAGATTTACACTTTTTAGAAATACCTCCAAAGCAATGCCACAAAAGGGCAAGTTCCATGGGCCAGAACCATAAAGAGAATATGCAAAGGAAGTAGACCTTCCAAATGGCAAGCTTCGCTTTAGATCTGTAGGTGCATCAGTTTGCTCTTTAAGAAAATATGCAAGTGATGATGGTTCAAGCACGACAGTTTGATGGCACTGCCTGCACCGTGCTGGCCACCTGCAAACTGTCTGCTGCTAGACAGGCACAGAACTGGCCACAACCAAGTGTATAAGCAGTACAGATTCACCTCTTTCACTAGGAATGGACTATTGGAGGTTTTAGGTCTGGCATGACGAATTGGATATGGTACAAGCTGCTCTATCTAGATCACAGACACCAGAACCATATCATTGTGATAGATTTTAAAAGAAAAGAAGAAGGAAAACTAGTCATTCATCACAAACAGTACTGAACAGTACTATGTTAAAGCAGGGGTCTATAAAGAACAAGAAAATTACTGTCTGTAGCTCATAAGACTGTGTCACACAGTTCAGCTATACAATAGCTCTATGCAATAGCAGTGGACAATGTGTGGGCTACTGAATATGGCTGTGTTTCAGTGGAATTTAACTATCAATAGGTAGAGTCCTAGACTGGGCCCACATGAAGTTTCAGGCCAGCTTTAATTATAAAGAATGGATGTTAACCAAATACACTGCTACCCAAAGACTGTACTAAATTCACTTGGCCTAATAATTTTCAAAGCTATTCAGTTCATGACAATTCTATGTATTTACTGGGTAGAATGTGACATTTCAGGACATATATCACATAATGGTTACATCAGTGTATCAGCATACCTATCCCCTTCAGACATTCATTATTTCTTTGTTTTGGAGTCATTCAAATTCTCTTTACTAGCCATTTTTCAAAATACAATAATGCTAGTGTCATAGTTCCTCTGGATGTTGCTTATAAATTTATGACTACATTACTTATGAGAACAAGGGGTTTATTTAGGCTTACAATTGTCTATCGACAATTCTTAATGCAGCTTGGCAGGCGAGTCCATACCAAAACCAGGGGCTAAGGGAGCTGGCAATACTGTATATAAGGGAGTGCTGAGAGACAGGCAAACTTCACTTACCAGACAGCATGTCTGTCCGGTGTGCTGAAGAAAAATCAACTTCTTTAACCAGTTCCCTCCATTTTATCCACCTCCTCAGAGGATGGATCATGAGGTGGGTCTCCCCCATGAATTGGACAATCTCTTTCAGGTTTGCTGAGGATTTAGCTGCTAATTCTTCACAAATGTGCCAGAGTCGAAGCCTTCAAGTTGCCAAGTTGCCACCAGTAGCTATCTATCACTGTTATGCTTTAGTAAAGGAAATTAGAAGTTACTTCTATTTAGCACCCTCATAAACATTAACTGTCCTCTTCTGCCAGAGAATTCCTTGTGTCTGTAACCAGTATTATTTCATTCTATACTTCTATGAGATCAACTATTTTAGCTTCCACATGCAGTGAGCACAGGTACTACTTGACTTTGTTTATCCGGGTTATTTCCCTAAACATAAGATCTTTCAGAGTCATCCATTTTGTCATAAACAACAGAATTCTATACCACAGTCTACATGTAAACTACATTTTCTTCATCCATGCACATGTTCATTAATGCCTAGTTCTATTCCACTTCTTGGCTATTGTGAAAAGAGTAACAAGTGCCAAAGTACAGATGTCTCTTTAACACATGGATTTTTTCTTTCTTTAGATATATACTCACTATTTGAATTGCTGGATCCTATAGTAGTTTTAGTTCTGATATTTTGAGGAAACTACATGATGTTCCATAATGTCTGTAAAAGTAGTAATCCATATCCCCACCAACAGTACATAAGAGTTGCAATCTCTGTATCTTCATAGACTCTTTCTGAGACTCGAGAATGTAGAAGATTACACAGTCACAAATCCCTATTTTTTAGTGAATCTTCCTGACTTCCACAACAATGGAAATGATTCCTTCTCTTGTGCTCCCAGAATAGTGAAAAATCCAGTAGAACAAGACCAAATACATATAGACAACCCTCAGCTACAAGTAGAAAGCAAGATTGAAAAGTTAATGCCCTATAAGAGAAAAGAAGGAAGGACTCCTTCCCTCTACTCTGAGGATGTGGAAATTATAGCCCATGAGCAAAATTCGGCTGACCATCTGTGTTAGTAAATAAAGTTCTACTGGAATAAAACTAAGCCCATTCTTTTTTGAATTACTTACGATTGCCTTCAAACTACAGTTGAAACATCCTTTAGTTGGAAGCAAGGCCCTATATCCTGCAGAGCCTAAAATAGTTATTACTTAGGCTATAAAGGACAGCCTGTGCTTCAGAACTTACAAGAAAGAGGTTAAGACAACAGGTTTCTCTTACTACTGATATGATTGTTTCCAACTATTTGCTCTGGAAAAATATTCCTCTGCTAAACAAAATGGTAGAGACAGTCTTTATTGCAGAGTGTCTCCCAAGTTCCATAGTAACTTTGAAGTTCCTTTTAAGTATGCTCTTTTACTATTAAAAATATGGTCCTAGAGTTACTTACTGATAACATGGTCCAATTGGCATGTAAAGGCAACAATAGCTCAATACCTTTTCACATTAAATCTGTGCAAATAATATTAAAAGCCTTAATAAGTAAAAAATTTGACAATGAGGAATATAGTATTATTTCCTCTAGACCTTAGGAGTTAGTAAGGAGATCGGAAGAACAGATGATGGAAAAGATCTCATTTCCCAAAGAATTGTAAATTGTTTTTGTTAAAGCTTCAAAGAATGAAAAGCATCTTAAGTACATGAAGCAAACTTCAACAAACAAAACCTTCCGGCCTTTGAATTCATTGTAACACTCCTAACATGGCAGGAAAGTAGGCTGCAGTCACACACACACGCACACACACACACACACACACACACACACACACACACACGGTGACATGGTATTAACAAAACAGTTGTTTCACTTTCAGAGAGCTGGAAGGTAGCAAGTGCTGCATCTGTTACTAGTTGCACAGCATTCCTTACAAATGCTATTAGTGCCACCATCTGGTCACTTGCATCAATTACATGTCCTCAATCCTGTGAAAAATATGTATCCGTTCAAAATCATGGATCCCTGGATCCCTACAGGACTATCTATGGACCTTTACTGATTATGGAGAGACCAGACAAAGTAGCCTTTGAACTTATTTTTAAAGCAGTTCCTATGTTTTCAAGATCATTGTTCTGCCATATTAAAACACTGAGGATGTCTTGACCTCCAAAATTTGAGGACATTCCGTCAGCAAGAGAGATATCTGACTAGGGGTGGACTATAGCAAAGTTGTAGAGCACTTGCCTCAATTGCAAAAGACCCAAGGAGGGAGAAAAGAGAGAAAAGAGAGGAGAGAGAGGGGGGGGGAGAGAGAGAGAGAGAGAGAGAGAGAGAGAGAGAGAGAGAGAGAAGTCATGAGAAAAAAGACCTAAGTCAACATTGGGAACCACTTTCCATGGACAGAGAGGAAGCAGGTCTGAGACCAGGTTTCATTAGTCGGGCTGCTATGTTCCTCAAAGGAACATTTAGGCTACAGCCTGGTAGTGTACCTGGCTGCTTCTCTGTTTTGCAGCTCTGGCTGCAGAAATCCACATAAGCACAAGGCGGCACTGCTGACCTTCTGGGCAAAACTCCTGGGGGGTCACAGAATGGAGTGGATCTTCCTCCCCGGCCTGGCGCTCTCTTCTCTCCCTGCCTCAAGCCTGGTGTGCACCGGATTGAGGGCAGAGCAGGCCTTGGATGGAGGGTCATGAGGAGCAGGAGGGAAGCTTACAGCATGACAGCCAACAGAGGTCCAACCCGGAAACGCAGGCATGCCTGTGGGGAAAAAGAGATCAGCTGTCTCTCCCTTGACAGAAATGTGGACCCAGTCTCCTCACACTAAATCTTTTTGCTTCTAATCTGAAAACCAGTTGGCTTTCTGAAAAGCACAATCTATCAGAGACCTGTTCTTAATGCATCTTCTACATCCTCAGAATTGACTTCACCAGGCCAGAAAGGAAGTTTCTACCGGTCCCCTCTGGACCCGGGATGGCAATGAAACAGGTACAGGATGGTCCAGGGTCCCTGAGGGAAAGAACGGAAGTATGTTCAAGGGATCACCTGGGTTCTGACAGCAAGAGGGAGAACTACATCCCTCCAAGGAGAAAACACATTTTTCTCTATGGAAAATGACCCTGGGTGGAGAAATGATATACTTTATGAAGCTGACCACCTAACTCTGCACACAGATAGCAGGTGTGCAAAGTAAGATGGTCATTCATTTTGCTTGGAAAAAGTTATTATTTATCCTTAAAGCTGGAATTTATTGATAAAAAAGCATTTTCTTTAATCAAATATGTATTTTTAATCTTTATTTTACTGGTGATTAATGTTCAGAGAAATTTTTTCAAGATTGAAAGGGAATAGTTGGAAATAAACCCAATACTTTCCCAAAGCATGGGCTGTCCATGCTGCCGCAGACTTCCATTATTATTTATAGCAGTTGGTTTTCTCTCATGAAATAGACTACAAATGAACACTTGTATTGGTACACATACATTTCTGAAGCCAAGGAGCTGAAGCATAGTTACCTCTCTGGGATTACGTTGTAGAAGTGCTGACAAATCATTCCTGCCCTCGAATCCTCAGCTACAACTTGCCCGGGAGTTGGGAGATGGCTCTAGCAATGGTTCTTCCTGTAGCAACAAGACAGGATAGCTGTTCTAATTTTTTGAAATCCATTCAGGAAACTTATAAACAGCAAAAAACTATGTCTCAAGACTTAGTCTTGTTCCCAACACAGCCCTGCCATGTTAAATTTCCAGGGTGAGTGAGGACATTATGACTTATACCACATAAAATTTTTTCACCCTGATCCACGATGAAGTCTCATCAGTCACAGAGTTCCAACAACAGACAACAGCTACTGAGTAAGAGACAGCTACACAGCAACCAGAGAAAACCCTCATATAATACAAGACCACAATAAGGACTAAGTCACCTTGAACTGACCTTGAGGCTATTTAGAACATTACCCACACAGTACCTTTGGGAGCAGAAAGTGGAAGAGCAAATCCTTAAAAAGAAAGAAGTGTCCTTTTCTATACAAAGTGAAAAATCTTGAATTTAAATGAATATTCATCCAAAGATGTAAGTTAACCCAACATAGATCATTTCAAAACAGAAGAGGCCTAGTTACCAAAATACCAAGACCTGGCAGGTTTTAGACTCTTTTTGTTGTTTCTGTTACCAAATAAAATGTGGGATTGGGGACAAGATGAGATCACTTAGGAGAATAAAGAATGTTTGACCAGATATGGTATGGTGGTGGGTGCTGCAATTACAGTGGTCCAGAGGCTGATGGAGGAAGCTTACCATGAGTTTGAGGTCATGGTATGTTCCAAGCCAACCTGGGCTACTCAACATCACAATGTTGGGGCTGGAGAGATGGCTCACGGGTTAGACTTTTGCCTCTTAAGGAAAAGAAGCCAAATTCAGATCCCAAATCCCACATATAAACCTCAGACAGAAACTTCTGATCCTGGAAGGTAGAACCTGGAAAACCACAGAGCAAAGCAATAAGGGGGTACAGCCATCCATGATGATTCCCAAAGTCACCCTTTAATCCTTCATAGGCACACATACAGTGTCCTCTTCTATACACACTCACACATGTGTACACATGCAAAAAATTAATATCTTTTTTGGACTTGGGAGATAACTAATTTTAATGACATTGTGACAACAAATTCAGTTACAAAAGTCTAACAGGCACCCATTATAACTGCTAGACAGTGAAATTCACATGACTTGTGTTTGACCAGCTATCCAAAACTCAATTTTTTCTTTTGTGAAAGGTGGTAGAAATCCTAAATAACAGGGCAGTGACAACTAATTAGAGTTCTGTTTGCTATAATCTAGCACTGTAATTCTAGTCCTAGAACCTCCCAAGTAGCCAGAAGGAAGCTGGGGAAGAGGTGAGCCTGCTGGAAACTCAACGCCCCCATTCTGGCTGAGACGACACACTTCAAAGAAGACAACTGCTGAGACCCAAGAGGAAACAGAAGCTTTGGGCTGAGCTGGTAACGGAAGCAGCCTCAGGAGGATGAATCAGGGTGTCCAGACCACAGTGCTGGGGATGGGGGGCAATCAGGAACTAGATTTCTTCTTGGCATCCAAGTCCTTTTTAATGCCTTCAAGGTTTTTAGCCAGTTTGGGCATGTCATAGTTCTGAGCTAGATACATTGCAACCACGTGGCCCAAAGAAAATCCAAGCAGGAACTGAGCATCATGTCAGCGGGCAGGGCGAGGAGGGTGTGAAGGGGGCTCGAAAAATTAATATCATCTTTTTATATGCATACATTGTTCTCATGTGTAATGTGTTTGCTTCATGTCACATAGCCTCATTTTCTTTTGGTATGGTAAATTCAAATTTCAATAAAGCGCTTTTTTTAAAAAAAAAAGTCTCCCAAGATATTTTTATAGACAAAATAGAAAGAAATACAGGGCAGATGACAGAAAACTTACGTGAGACAAACTTATTGAGACAAAAAAAATTTCAGAGAGACATTAACAAACTGAATTTCCATTTTGAGAATGCCCAGGATGATGAAGCATTTGGTAAGCTTATGCTAGGAGGGATAAATTATATATCTCAGAAAGATGAAGGTCTGGAAGAAGTGGGAAAGTTATACAACTGTGAAAAGCTAGTATTAGAATGGGGGAGATGGCTCAGGGGCTTAAAGCCTTTGTCTCACAAGCAAAATGACCCACTTAAAAATGTCAGATGACTATAGTAGAGACTTACAATTCTAACCCTGAAAGGCACAGCGTGGGAAACCTCAGAGCAAAGTAATGAGTGGGTAGAGCAAACTAAGATGATTCCCAGCATCCCCCTTGGGTGTCCACAGGCACGCACATTCAAGTGCTCTCTTGTATGAAAGCACACAAAAATAGTAGAATACCTTGTCTGAACTGCCTTATGCAGTCTTCATTCATGTATTATGCTCTATGTTGTAATTCTGTTATATCTGCAGAGCAGGGTATGCAGTGAAGAATTCTGAACAACCAGAGCTGGCGAAAAACGAATCTCAACAAAAGGGGCGGGAGGCCTGGAGGAAGAGCCAGCAACCCCAAGAAGGAGTTAGTATTGACAATATCAGTTCACATTCTAGACATCGCATCTCTGGAGCTCATATAGAAGACCAATCTTAGACCCTGACTTAGATAAATAAGAAGGGACTGTCTGAATATTTGTATCCCCTAACCAAATTCACATGTTAAAATGCTAAAGCTCAGAGCAATAGCTTAAATAAGGAGATGGGCCTTCTTGAAGGTGAAGTTTTCATCAATAGAATTAGTATCCTCACAAAATAAGCCTAAAAGGATTAGTTTGTCCCTTCCACTATGTGAGGACACAGAGAAGGGTTCCACATATGAGCCAGGAAAGAGGCCCTCTGAAGACAGCAAATCTGCCCTACTTTGCTATGAGGCTTCCTGCCCTCCAAAAAACTGGCACAGAACCCAGATTGTGGTGTTTGTTTTTTTTTTTTTAAATCAAAGCCAAAATGGATTCAGACACAGGACTAAGAGAAATAATCTGCCAAAGACCTGAAGACTGGGCTGGAGAGGTGGCTCAGGGGTTAAGCTTCTGCCTTGCAGGCGGAAGGTCCTGAGTTCGGATCCCAGATCCCACATATGGACGCCAGGCGGAAGCGGGGGCGGCCTGCGTTTCTGGTCCTGCTAGGGTGGAGCCTGTGAATCCCGGGGAAGAGTAAACAAGAAGGAGGTAAAGGCGGTCCATGGTGGTTCCCGATTTCGTCCGTGGTTCAACACACACACACACAGGCGCGCACACATACATATGCACACACGCACAATTGAATAAATAATAATAATAATAAAAGACCTGAAGACCTCATCCTTGCCCACCAAGTATCCGTGCATCAGAAATTCACCAAATAGAAAGTAGCATTTGTCATAAGTCCACCAGTATTCCTAGGGCTGCAACGGAGAAGAGACTGGATGTAACGCAAATTTCCAAGTGAACTACACATTCTTAGAAAATACTTTTATGTAAAGAAAGCTAAATATGATTAGCTTCACACAGGTCATCATGGAATATGACATCTGTAATACCAAGAACATTAAATTTTATGGATCAATTTATGCTAAATTGATAATGAAATATTAGTTTTCTTTTAATAAACTATTTTAATTAGCAGGCACAGTAATATATACACTGATATTTTGAGTACTCAAGAAGATCTTGAATTTGAGGACAGTATAGACTACAAAGCAAGACCCTTTCTCTATACTTTTAATAAAGTGGTAAGCTACAAAATCAAAATACAAAAATCAGTAGCCTTCTTATTTACCAGAAACAAACAAGTTGAGAAAGAAATAAGGGAATCAATCTCATTTGCCATAGTCTCAAAGAATGTAAAACACTTGGAATAAATTTAACCAAAGAAAGTAACCAATTTACAAATAGGTGATTGGCCCCTCCCTCACTGTGGTTTCCTACTTTTATTACATCTACCTTTGAATATACTCTTTTTTATTATTATTATTATTATTTATTCAACTGTGTGCATGTGCATGTGTATGTGGCATGCGTGTGTGTGTGTGTGTGTGTGTGTGTGTGTGTGTGTCTGTGTAGAACCACGGACGATTCATGAACCACCATGGACCCCTCCACCTCCTTCTGCCCCGGGATTCACAGGCTCCGCCCTACCAGGACCAGAAGCTCAGGCTGCCCCCGCTTCCGCCTGGCGTCTATACGTGGGATCTGGGATCCGAACTCAGGACCTTCCGCCTGCAAGGCGGAGGCTTAACCCCTGAGCCACCTCTCCAGCCCCTTGAATATACTCTTATAACAAGACTCTAGTTTAACAGCTTTTTATCTCTGACCAGGGGGTGAAATACAATACCCATGAGGATGGAGTGAAGGGCATTGCAGGAGCAGCAAAACTGCAAAAGAAAATCAACGAACCATAATCCAGAACTTCAGAGACTCTATATCACCCACCTAGAACTAGGCCAGCCTAATCTCTCCCCATCCTGAAGCTCAAGGAAATTTGCGGAAGAGGGGGCAATAAGATTGTAAGAGCACAAGGATGGGAGGAGCAATGATATCCAAGATACTCCACATAAGTTAGGGCCGAAGCAATCATAAGTGGACTTTGCATGCCCGGTGCAATGTCCCACACACTATTGACCCCACAAAGTCTAGCATTTGCTAAAGGCACCAAGATCCTTGGAGGCAAGGAATTGACAGCCATAGTAGTGCTCCTATGCTTAAGGGGAACACAAGAAAGGGATCAGGGAAATGCCACTGGGTCCTTGTACGTCATCGGAGAGGAGGGCCCAGAGGAGAGAGTCTGGCATGCACATCAAGGATTCTCTGGGGATTGGGGGAGAGGCACTGAGGGATGGGGAGGGAGAGGGGAGGGGAAGCGAGGGGTCGGGGGCAGGAGGAGGGAGGGAGGGAACCGGTGTACCTATTAAGTTTGTATGAGCAAAAATAATAATAAAAAAAATTTAACCAAGGAAGTAAAAGACCTATACAATGAAAACTACAAAACACTGCTAAAAGAAACTAAAGATGATATTACAAAGTGGAAAGCCATTCCATGTTCATGCATCAGGAGGACTAATATTGAGAAAATGACCATCTACCAAAGACAATATATAGATTCTATGCATTCCCAAATAAAATCCCAATACAATTCTTCACAAAATAGGAAAAAACAAAGGTGTCAAACATACACGCTGGAGGAAAGACAACATCCTCAACAAGTTGTGTTGGAAAAATTGGACATCTACTTCTAGAAGAATGAAAACTGTTAACTCTCTTCTTACACAAAAATCAACTTCAAATGGATCAGACACTTTGATGTTAAATCCAAAACCCTGAAACTGTACACTTGAATTAATTGACCCAGGTAAAGATTCTAAACAGAATCCCAAGTGCTCAGGAACTAAAACCAACAATCCATAAGTAGGACTTCATGAAATTAAAAAGTTTCTGTTCTGCAAAAGAAACTGTTAATTGTGCAAGAAGAAAACACATAGAATGGAAGACTATTTGCTAGCTATGAATCTGATAAAGGATTACTCTCCAGAGTTTATAAAGAACTCAAAAAGCTAAACATCAAGAAAGCAAACATCCCAATTAAAAAATGGGCCCTGGAACTAAACAAGAACTTCACACAAAAAGAAATTGAAAAACCAAACAAATATCTTAAAAGATGCTTAACTTCCCTGGTCATCAGAGAAATGCAAATTAAAACGACCCTGCAATACCATCTTATCCTAGTCAGATTGGCTAAGATCAAGAAGACAAACAACAAAGAATGTTGGCAAGGATGTGGAGAAAAGGGAACACTTACTCATTGCTGGTAGGAGTGTAAACTAGTACAACTCTTTGGAGATCAGTGTGGGGGTTCCTCAGGAAGCTAAAAAGGGAACTACCATATGATCCAGCTACACTACAAAGACACTTATTCATCCATATTCCTTGTAGCTCTATTTACAATAGCAAGAAAATGAAATCAGTCGACATGTCCATCAACAGAGGAATAGGTAACGAAAATGTGGTACAACAGAGTACTATTCAGTTATCATGAAGGATGAGATTATGGAATTTGCTGGTAAATGGATGGAACTGTAAAATAAAATATTGAGAGAGCGATCTCAGACACAGAAGGACAAATAACACATGTTCTCTCTTTTTTATTAGTTAATTTTGTTTTATTTTTACTCATATAATCTCATACATGTAGACAATGTTTGATCATAGTTACCCCTTTCTCTCTGCCGATTCCCCTGACATTTCCCCTGCATGTCCCACCTCCTGCCTTTATGTCCTAATTTTATAAATTGGAAAATATAAAATAATATATAAGCAATAAAAGAAAATACATTAAGGATGTAGATAGTTACAATTGAGCTCCCAGTTCCACATGGTTAAGAACACATGATAAAGCTGAAGAACAACAGTTTTTTTTCATCTCCTATGAGACTAAGTTCATGGTGTGAGCACACAGAGCCCCAGTCCACACGAGGCTGTCCACATTGTGGGCACATGGATCCCCAGCCCACAGGAGGTTATCCCTATCATGGGCACATGGAGACTTAGACCACAGGAGGGCATCCACATTGTGGGCACCATGGAGACCCAGCCCACAAAAGACCATCCCACTTGTGAGCACACAAGAGGCCATCTACCTTGTGAGCATAAGAAGCCCCAACTAGGGAGGCCATTCACGTTGTGTGCACATGGAGCCGACCCCATGAGAGGCCTTCATATTGTGAGTATGGAATTCAGGGTTTTGGCAAGCAGTGTTATATGTCAGGCTATCCATCATTCAGCTGTGAACAGGTCAGAACACTGAATATAGAAATAGTCTCATCTCCTCTCTGCCGCCATCTGATGCACATGGGACACAGCAGCCACATGTGCAGTGCCTCTAGGAGCAGCGTATGTTCTCTTTTATATGTGAATGTTAGTATTGATCTCCTGACTGAAGTATTTGGCTTGGGAGTACTGTGACAGTCTGAAAATTTGAAAGAGATTAATGAGTGGGAAGGTGGGAAGAGAAAGTTATAGCAAAACCTTTTGCGATGGAGGGAATAATGGTGACTAATACCTGGGGGGAAATGAGGGAATGATATAGGAGGGGCTGATGGACTTAAAGAAAAACTATAAAATTGTGGGATGGGACCAGAGAGGAACCTCCTATGCTAGTCATATGTCAAAAAACATTTTTAAAAAGAAACAAGAATGGACCATCCCTATGAAGAAGAGCATAGAGAGAGAAAAACAAAGGAGAAAATGCCCTGAGATGCTCCACTTAGAACCCAGTGACAATTAAAACTCTACTTGAAGTAGCAGGAATGTAACACTTCCTGATAAGTTGTTGGTGAGAAACATCTCAAAGCCCCCCCACCTCCAAAAAGTATAGGCTTTTGTTGTTGTCCTTGGTAGTCCTACAAAATATTGACAGTAAGACACTGTTACTGAAGATGAAACAGATATATCATAGGACATAGGCAAGAAACACCAACTAGAACTGGTTTAGAAGCTTCCTCCTTGCTAGATAGCTTACATAGTATCAAAGAGTATTGTAGAAGCGTATTAGGGAAGAAAAACAATTAAAAGTCTCATCAATCTTTGAGATCTGAAAGTTACCAAAAAAAATCATCATGTCAACAAGTGACCACCAGTGTAACAGTGGCATGAATATCAAAGAGACAACTAATAGCTTTCTTCTTGGATTTAAAGTGGCCTGCTTGTCAGAATGGAATACATTCTTGTTACTGTAAACTAGAATAATAACCTATGGAAGGGAAGGAAATAGGTCGCAAAGGAAGAACAGATTACAAATCTTTAGCTAGGAAGAAAGACTACATCAAACTGTTCTGAAAATACCTGTTATTAAACCCATAGTTTGGAAGAGCACTCAGCACTCAACACAGAAGCCTTCTACAACAGAAGATATTTATTACTGAAAAACATGACTTGTTAAAATTCAGAAAGTAAGGGTCTAAGAACTATTGGACCCTAAACAGGGCATGTAAGCCTCACCTCCCACCTCAAGGCTCGGGAAATACCATTGTAAGAGCCTGAAGTAGGAAGGTGGTGAGCCAGGCACTATCTCCTGAACATGATACAGTCATGATATGCAAGATTTCATGGCAGGTACATGTATTTACACAAGAATTGCAAAATAACTGCCTTATCAACATCTTACCATAGCATGAGAAAGATCTCAGGAAGTTTCACACCTCTCTGAGAGATTGATGAGGAGTAATGCTGATGAGAAATTAAGAGGATGCTTTCCTCAATGGTGTATCCACTGATCTAGGATGCTTGCTGGAGCATGAATCAGGTAGGCATAGTCATCACAGACATAGTGGGCTGCACAAGTGAGAAGATTTGAAAATAGGAGGGAGTCTTGCAGGGAGATGAAGGGTTATAAGGGGAAAAAGTGAGGGTATAGGATCTGGACTAAGGGTTGAAAATATTATAAAGTTACTATATTTATGTATACAACATTAAAAAAATAAAAAAGAAGAAAAAGAACCTATCCCCAAAATAAAGAGATATTTTAAAAGAAGATATCATCAAATATATATATATAATACATATATAGAGATAGTAGATATGTATATATTATATACATCTCTCAATAGTGCATTTGTTTGCTTGTTACTTTTTCTTATTTTTTATGTCCAGGACCTTACACACCTAGCGTGAAGGGCCACTATAAACACCCTGACCAGCAGACATTAGGTCATCTTCAAGCTGGACTCACTTCACATCACAGACCCAATCCTGAGGTTACCTACAAGGTCAGCCAGGACTGATAGAGTCACACACCCTGGGGATAGTATTTACGATGGTTCCCCTTTGTTGGGCTTACTTCTCCATTTGCTCCATTCCCTAAAGCCCTGAATGCTTCAGCTGGAGCTGAAGAAATGTCATTCAGCAGTTTTGTGAAAATGAAATGTAACAGGTTGAATGGTGTACTTGGAGACTACCATTTGTGTCTAAGATGACTGGCTGCTTTCCCGCAGAGCACAGGAGAATGACTAATTGCAAAGAGCAAGCTCATCCTGGAGAGGAGAGTTGAAGTCTCCCAAAGGCCTCTTCGCTTCAGGCCTCATTTCATTCCCAATGACTTCTCGAGGACTATTTAAAGGAGGTCACAGGTACTTACCTTTCTTCCCTGTCTGTTTCAATCTGGTTTATGAGGAGGGAAAATGCCAATGTTGGTGCCCCTCTGAGTCCACATTGCATTCATTCTGAAGACTGTTTTTCCATGAAAGGATAGACTTTGAGAACAACAGGAAATGCACTAGAATAGATGTAGTAGTGTTGTTTAGACCTAAACAACTGAAGTTCAGCTCTAATCATACTGCAATACTGTTCACAATGGAATCAAACTTTGCAAATGTAGTTATTTGATGATTAGTAAGCAGATGCATGTGACATATCAGTAATTCTGAACAGTGGATGTTCCAATATTTAGATAAGTCTAGCGATTAGCCTCAATTAGACTATATGTTTTTAACAAACAGATATTAAGTATATACTTCACACTGACTCTGAATGGGCTACTTATTTATATGTATTTTAAATACATATAAAAATGAGGAAGGGGTAACTACCTCTAAAGGTTTCAACCATGCAATGGAACAACACAAGAGACAAGACTCTATACCAGCAAAGTAGAGGTTTTTGAGGAAAGGATAAAATGTACATCTATTTAGGTTGCAAGAATTACAAAATAGGTCACACGACTAACTGCCAAGAAGCTTCCCAAGGAACCTTGATATATTTCTGTGCATGCATTCTAATGTTCCTTCCACCCCAGAACACTCAGCCCCTGTCAGCCCACACAGCATGAGCTTATGTCTGGGGCACCAGCTTATATTAACTGAGCTGACCAAAGCTAATGCATCATGAGAAATGCTAAGGAACTAGTTCACAGGGAGACTTCTTGTGGTCTTGTATAGCATGAACAGGGAATTCCAGGTGACACTGCCAAGTGACTCACTCTGCTTCTGAAGATCTATCTACCTACATGCTCATCCTCACATGTGGTGAGAAGAGTGCTTAGGAGAGTGTAAAACGACCAGAATTATTTAAATGAAATATGTTTTTAATGACTTCAGACTATGCTAACAAAATACAATGATCTCCATATGTAGACACTTGGTGATAAAATCTAAACAGTTAAGTGATAGGTACCTTAACTCCAGCTAAGACAACAGAGTATTTTGCAACAGGAAAAAAAAATTACCTTCTCATTAACAAATTTAAGTTTTAATGTAGCTCCTTTTAGTATATATACATATATCTATTTTTCTAACTGGAGGCAAAGTAAAAAAAATATATACTCATCTAAATAAGATGCCAAAATAAAAAGCATCGCCTGTATTTTAGAATATAATATCCCCAATCATCAATGTATTTTAAAAAACAAATGGCCAGACAGATGTAGGGGTATTTTGTGTGTGTGTGTGTGTGTGTGTGTGTGTGTGTGTGTGTGTGTATTGGGGGGTATTTGTTTAAAACAAATAAGAGGCCATTAGCCTGAGCTGTTGCGATACTTTGAGTTCCTACAGAACACACCACAGCCTTATTTAGGAGCATATTCTTGTAAGAAATAGCTGATTCTCAATCACAACGAGCAATGCAACAGACCCAGCTAAATTAAGCTATTTCCATGAACTCACTTCTTGAGCTGCTCAGTTAAACTCTGAAACATTTTGGGTTCTGAGTGTTGCCTCATTCAGAAGTCTCTCTTTGCTCAAATATGTTATGATAAATTTAATTTTTCTGTGGCTTCAATAATAATCTTTTTATGTCAGCACCACGTCACATCTAAGGATATTTAAGTTTAGCATCTAAAATAATTGACAAGTAACCTAAATATCTGTAAAGATCTTTTGCCAAAAAGAAAAAGGTAAGGTAGAAATATATTTAGCAAAAACTCTTACAAGGCCTTTCCCCTTTTCTGATTTAATCTCTTATAATTACTCCCACTAAAAAAAAAAAAAAATTTTTCCAACTTATACTCAGTCTGTTCAAGCTATACCTCTCTTATTCCATTTTTTCAAAGTATAATAAAGCTATCCTTCCAATCAGAATCAGCACTAATTAGCATGTGTGTCTTCCCCACTAATCTGTAAGCAAAGCAAGAAACGACTGTGTTTTTTTTCCTGTTTTCCATTTTCATATGCAAGTATGTATGCGGTATCTGTATGATATGATTATTTATATATGTTTGGATGCATGTGTGTGTGCAAATGCATGAATATGTGTGTGTGTGTGTGGTGTGTGTGTGGTGTGTGTGTGTGCGTGTGTGTGTATGTGTGTGTGTTGAGGGACAATGTTGACACCGGCAATCATCCTCAATCACTCTTACGCCTTATTCTTTTGAGGTAGGATCTCTAATTAAACCAAAAGATCTCCTATAAGGCTACACTAGCTAGTCAACTTGCTCTGAGGCATCTCAGGCTATCTTTTGGGACTGACGATATAGGCGTGCTTCCATGCCTATCACGTACAATCTTGGAATCTGCACTCTGGTTCTCATCCTTGCACAGCAAGCACTATAACTGATGAACCATTTTCTCAGCCCAACTGTCTGTCTTACCTTCCATTGAATCCTAGATTCAAGCAGAATTTGATCTTTAGAATTGTTGCTCACTGTGCACACACAAATGTACTCTCATACTTAAGCTGTTTCATAGAATCGAATTAATCCTCTATATGCCTTTGAATCACTTATATTTTACATTGCAAGCAATTTTCCAAGCCAGTATAATTCCATCCTATAGACCACTTCTTATTGATTCTCCAGCACAGATTTTTCTGCTCATCATTTCCTTGTCTGTAATACTTTGTCACTTTTCTCTGTAAGTGATGTAGCAGTAAACATCATAGAATGTAATAATTTCTGATTACTCCCTTAAAGTGATTTTCTAGAAGTGCAATTGTTGGACTTCAGTCAATATGAACTTTTTGAGGTTTCAATACACACAGCCAAATTGTTTTACAGAAAATTTATGACAGTTTCATTTCTACTGCATCAAAGAATGATCTTCCTGAACCCTTACCAGCCAAGGGCTGGGGTTTTTGTTTTTACCTTTTCAAAACTGGACTTTGCAAAGCAATATATTTACTTTGAATACATTAGTACGATGAAGCCCACACCTGACCTTAGAGTCTGTACACACTGAATACTGTGAAACACAGCTAAACTTGCAAGGGACCCTGTGTTTCCCTGTTTCCCAGTTGTTACTTCAGAACATTTTGAACAAAGTGTAGTAAAAATAAATTATCCAACTTCACTACTGTTACCAGAAAATACTAGATTTCCCCATGTGAAACACTCTGGCATTCCCATTTTTATGTCAAATAGACATAGAATATCTAATATATTATATCATTTATATTTCAGCCAAATCTTATTAATAATTCTTATTATAGCAGTTTGATATGATTTAAACCAGTAAACCAGGTTTGGGGAATACATACAGAGATCTGCATGGCACCTCCCAAAAAAATCACATGAAACCAATAGCTACTGCCTTTGGGGGATTGTGCTCATTGTTCACATTATTGAAAGCATAAGACCCAAAGCTGCTGTTTTAAGCCATTAAACATTCAGATACTAAGAGTAAAATGAAGACAGTAGCATCTGATCCTTTGCTGAGAAAACTAATTTTAATTAATAAATTTCTAAGTTCTACTTCCACACAGAGGCAGGATTTTACATTAGTAAGAATATACTACAAAGATAAAAGAATACTGATAAGATAAAATCAAAATTTAGTTCATAAATATCTATGTCATTATTGCCTGTGCAACTATTTATGGTGTGTGTGCAACAGACAGCCACAATGTATAACCTGGTGCTCCACACAAAGATGCTTTATGAACTGACCTAAAAGCTACTGAGGTTCCCTCTGTAGGGGCCTCCCTCTTGCTCCAAATAGGGAATGACAGGACATGCAACATGACTATAGTTCAAGTCAGCAGAACATGAGTCAGGATTAACATTCAGAGCTGACAGACAGAAGGAAAGCATCTCTTGAGGAGACAGATCCCTGTTTGTTTGTTTGTTTTCTAGAACAGTCAAATGGCTTATCTTATTTAAACTCATAAAATTGATTCCTCCTCCATGTGTAATTGAGTGATGCTTGGGTATTACATATGTATTAGGTGTTTCAATATAAGATTAACTATTCTACTAAAACCAGACACTTAATTGCTTTCATTCCACTTGAATTACAGCCCAGAGAAATGGATGGATGTCATTCTCACTAGCACTTTTATAAATTTTCACACTTGTGATCTTTTTCACACCAGAAATTTTTGTAGAATCACAAGTATGCAAATATACAAGTACATAAGATAGATGTACAAATCAAACCTATACTGGTAAAAATAATCACAAAGAAATGTATTTTTAAAACAATTCTTTGATATGCACATGAACTTACTATTTATTAGAGATAAAAACAATTTGGCACACTAATGAGATGAATGTTCTTGCTTTTTTACATAAACTAAATCTCACTTATTTACTTACTACAAGATGTATATTGTTCTTACAACACCAATGGAGACAGCCTTTGCCCATCCAGAGGATCTTAAGAACCCCCGCCCCAGCTGCCCTCGGGTTAAATAGCTCCACGCAGACGCGCCCATCGTCCCTTTTTTTCACCGCACCCCGCTCCGCCGGTCGGGACGCGTACGCGAGATCCAGCCGGGCCTCACCGCGCTCTAGGACCCCAGGTCAGCCCACAGGGACCCAGCTCCGACTCCCGCCATCCAGCCGGAGACGCGCGGGGGCCGAGGGACGAGGAGGACCTCCCCCTGCGCCCGGGCCCCGCCCCAGCTGCCCTCGGATTAAATAGCTCCACGCCTACGTGCCCATCTTCCCTTTTCACCCCACCCCACTCCGCCGGTCAGGACACGCACGCGCGGTCAGGCCGGGCCTCACCCCGCGCCCTAGGTAAGTCCCCGTTCGGGCCCCGCCCACCAGTACCCCAGGCCAAATAATTCAGTTTAGTGAAATTGAGAGATCTTAAGAGTTAAAATGACAATGCCAAAGTCAAAGTGCAAATCCATGAGAAGCAACACTCAAGTAAACAAATTTCCCACTGAAGAAATTAATCCCATAATGTTAGACTCCAACAAGAACAAACCCGCGGAAAAAGGCCAAGAAAGCCTGACCCAGGATAACAACTTTCAAAATATGATCATTACCATGTTCAATACTATGAAAGAGGAAATCCGGGAGGAATTACATAATCGAATCAATCGCTTTGAAGAGGAACACAACAGACATCTGGAGGAGTTGAGAAAAACAGTGCAAGAAACAAAAAGTGGCATAGAGCAGTTAAAACAAACTCAAGCAGAGTTTAAAACTGAGCTAAAAGACAAGTTATCTTCAACCCAGAACGCCACAGAGAGTCTTATCAACAGAACTAATGAAGCAGAAAACAGAATTTCAGACCTTGAAGATAAAGTGGGAGTACTAACCAGCTCAATGGAAGAGGTTGTTAAAGCCAAAAAGATACTTGAGAGAAAAATCCAAGAGATATGGGACACCCTGAAGAAGCCTAACATGCGTATTCATGGAATACCAGAGCAAGAATCTCAAAATACCACCCCTGAGGAAATTTTTCAAACGATCATCAAGGAAAACTTTCCTCATCTAAAAAAAGAGAGGCCCATTCATATACAAGAGGCATTCCGCACCCCAAACAGATACGACCAAAATAGAAGCACACCGTGGCAAATAATAGTTAAAACACTCCACATTCAAGATAAAGAACTGGTACTGAGAGCTTCAAGGGAGAAAAAACAAGTCACTTTTAAAGGCAAACCTATTAAAATAACAAATGACTTCTCAGTAGAAACAGTAAAAGCAAGAAGAGCTTGGAGAGACATACTTCAAGTATTGAATGAGCAAAAATGTCAACCCAGGCTGATTTACCCTGCAAAACTATCAGTCATGATCGAGGGAGAAAGAAAAATTTTCCAGCACAAAGACAACTTTAAGGGATACATGGCCACCAAACCAGGCCTTCAAAAACTGCTAGAAATGATACTCAAGCGTGAAGAAAAAAACAGGCATATCCAGAAGAAGAGAAGGCAAGTATAACACCATTAAAAGCGAAGCAATATACTTATAAAAGCTACTAAACATAATAAATGTCTGGAATTAACAATAGTTTCTCCATTATAACACTAAATGTTAATGGACTTAATTCACCGATCAAGGGACACAGATTACAAACTTGGATTAAAAATCACAATCCATCAATCTGTTGCCTGCAGGAAACCCATCTCACCACAAAAGATAGGCACGCTCTAAAAATAAAAGGCTGGTCAACAATTCTACAAGCAAATGTAAGCAGAAAACAGGCAGGGGTAGCCATTATGCTATCAGACAAAGTGGATTTCAAACCAAAAAAAATTATAAGAGACACGGATGGATATTACATTTTAGTCACAGGTACAATTCACCAGGAAGATTTCACAATACTGAACATATATGCACCCAATACGGGCCCCTCCACATTCATTAAGAAAACCCTACAGCGCCTAAAGCAAGAAATCAACCCCCAAACGATAATTCTTGGGGACTTCAACACCACCCTCTCTACATGGGATAGATCAACAGGTCAAAAGCTTAACAGAGACACTTTGGAACTTAATCAAACCCTGAAAGAAATGGACCTCACAGATCTCTATCGAACTTTTCACCCACGCACCAAAGAATACACATTTTTCTCAGCAGCACACGGAACTTTCTCCAAAATAGATCATATATTGGGCCACAAAATGAATCTACACATATACAAGAAAGTTGAAATTCTAACCTGTGCCCTATCAGACCACCACGGCCTAAAGCTGGACATCCACAACACATCAAACAAGAGAAAATACACTAACTCCTGGAAACTTACCACTATGATGCTGAATGAGAACTGGATTCAGGAAGAAATTAAAAAGGAAATTCAAGATTTCCTGAAAGTGAATGATAACGAAAATACAACTTACCAAAATCTCTGGGACACAATGAAAGCTGTTCTAAGAGGTAAGTTCATAGCTCTTAATGCCCACGTCAAAAAAATGGAAACATCAGAAATAAACAACTTAACAATGCAGCTTAAAGCTTTAGAGAAACTAGAGCAATCTGATCCCAAAAGCAGTAGAAGAGAAGAGATTAGCAAAATAAGGGGAGAAATATCTGAAATCGAGACTAAGAAAACGATAGAAAAAATCAACCAATCAAAAAGCTGGTTCTTTGAAAAAATCAACAAGATTGATACACCCCTAGCTAAACTAACCAAAAGCAAGAGAGAGAAAACCCAAATTAACAAAATTAGAAATGAACATGGAGTTATCACTACTGATACCCAAGAAATCCAGAGAATTATAACATCATCTTTCAAAAACTTATACTCTGTGAAGTTTGACAACACAAAAGAGATGGATGAATTTCTAAGTAAACACAACTTACCTAAACTGAATCAGGAAGTTGTGAATTATTTAAATAGTCCTATAACATATAAGGAAATTGAGGAAGTAATCTCGAATCTTCCCACCAAAAAATGTCCTGGACCAGATGGAACAGAGTTCTACCAGACATTTAAGGAGTTAATAACACCAATACTCCTTAAACTGTTCCATCAAATAGCAAAGGAAGGAACACTACCAAATTCCTTCTATGAAGCTAATATCGTTTTAATCCCAAAACCTAATAAAGATTCACTTAAAAAAGAAAACTATAGGCTGATCTCCCTGATGAACACAGATGCAAAGATTCTCAACAAAGTCTTAGCAAATCGGATTCAAAAACATATCAAAAAGATCATTCACGGGGACCAAGTAGGCTTCATCCCCGGCACACAAGGTTGGTTCAACATACGCAAATCAATAAATGTAATTCATCATGTAAACCAGTCCAAAGTCCAAGACCACATGATACTCTCGATAGATGCAGAAAAAGCTTTTGACAAGATCCAACAGCCTTTTATGATCAAAACGCTAGAGACAGTAGGAATGGAAGGAACCTTTATCAATATAATAAAAGCTGTATACAACAAGCCCACAGCAAGGATTATGCTCAATGGGGAACAATTGGAAGCATTCCCACTTCGATCAGGAACTAGACAAGGCTGTCCACTCTCACTACTTCTATTCAATATTGTACTTGAAGTCTTAGCTGAAGCCATAAGACAAGAAAGGGACATAAGAGGGATTCAAATCGGCAAGGAAGAAATCAAGCTATCCCTATTTGCAGATGACATGATCTTATACCTGAGGGATCCCAAAAACTCCACCAGGAAGCTCCTGGAACTAATTGAGAAGTTCAGCAGGGTGGCAGGATACAAAATAAATGTGCAAAAATCAGAGGCCTTCCTATATGCCCAGAATGAAAGAAGTGAAAAAGCCTTGAGAGAAACCATGCCATTTACTATAACCCCTAAAAAAATGAAATACCTTGGGATAAACCTAACTAAGGAGGTAAAAGACCTTTACAATGAAAACTTTAAAACCCTAAAGAAAGAAATTGCAGAAGACACCAGAAGGTGGAAAGACCTCCCTTGTTCCTGGATTGGCAGAATCAACATTGTAAAAATGACCGTCCTACCAAAGGCAATATACAAATTCAATGCTATACCAATTAAAATCCCAAAGCAATTCTTTAAAGAAGTTGACCAAACAATCTCAAAATTCATATGGAGGCACAAAAGACCCAGGATAGCAAAGACAATCCTGAGTAACAAAAACACAGCTGGAGGTATTACCATACCAAACCTAAGTCTATACTACAAATCCATAGTTATAAAGACAGCCTGGTACTGGCTCCAAAATAGACACACAGATCAATGGATAAGGATTGAAGACCCAGATATAAGCCCACAAAGTTACAGCCATTTGGTCTTTGACAAAGGGCCCCAAAGAATCCAATGGAAAAAGAACAGCATCTTCAACAAATGGTGCTGGCAAACCTGGATCTCCACATGCAGAAGATTAAAGCTGGACCCGTACTTGTCACCATGTACAAGACTTAATTCCAAATGGATCAAGGACCTTGATATCAGGCCAGAGACTTTAAAAACCATAGTTGAAAGGATAGGGAACTCCCTCGAGCTGATTGGGCTAGGCCAACACTTCTTAAACAGACATCCAATGGCACAATCACTGCTACCAACTCTCAACAGTTGGGATCTTGTGAAATTAAAGAGCTTCTGTTCAGATAAAGAGATTGTCACACGAGCTCAAAGGCAACCCACAGAAAGGGAGAAAATCTTCACTAACCACATATCTGACAGAGCTCTACTGTCCAGAGTGCACAAAGAACTTAGAAAATTAAACTCCAAGGAAAACACTGGCCCAATTAAAAAATGGACCCTGGAACTTCAAAGAAACTTTACCAGAGATGAAATTAAAATGTCTAACAATTATCTTAAAAAATGCTCCACTTCCTTCGCCATCAGGGAAATGCAAATCAAAACTTCCCTGAGATATCATCTCACCCTGGTCAGGATGGCAAAAATCCACAGTACAAACAACGACAAATGCTGGAGAGGATGTGGAGAGAGGGGAACTCTCCTACATTGTTGGTGGGAATGCAGGCTCATACAGCCACTCTGGCGAGCCGTCTGGAGATTCTTAAAGAAATTAAAGATTGAAATGCCATATGACCCTGCTATCCCACTTTTGGGAATAACCCCCCATGCAGCAGAGGTTCGCCTCGATAGCACAAGCTCGACCATGTTCATAGCAGCACTGTTTACAATAGCAAAGTCATGGAATCAACCTAAATGTCCAACAGTTGACGAGTGGATAAGGAAACTGTGGTACATCTATACAATGGAGTACTACTCAGCCATCAAAAATGATGAATTACTGGAATTTGCTGGGAAATGGATGTCATTAGAAAGAATTATATTAAGTGAAGTATCCCAAACCCAGAAAATTAAGCGCCGTATGTACTCCCTAATAGGTGGCTCCTAGTACCAAACTCACCCCGCCCACATTGAGACACTCAAAAGTAAACCTACGTAACACAGTAATTGCAAGGATTATGAACAAGAGAGATGGGTTAGGAGGGCCACACCAGAAACAAGGAGAGAGGAGACCATGTTACAGCAGAGAAAATAGGCCTCCATCAAGGTCTGCAAGTAAGTAATGAGAAACCTGGTTAAGTTCACAGACGTTCTTTCCTGATCTCACCAGAAGGGGAGGGCATATAGTCTGGCAGATAAAAAGTAATCATTTTGCAAATGGGTGATGGACCCCTCCCTCAGGGAGGTTTCCTACTCTTATTACATCTACCCTTGAATGTGCTATTACAACAAGACTCCAGTTTAACAGCTTTTTGTCTCTGGCCAGGGGGTGACATACAGTGCCCAGCAGAATGGAGTGAAGGGAATTGCAGGAGCAGCAAAACTGCAAAAGAAAATCAACAAACCACAATCCAGAACTTCAGAGACTCTATATCAATCACATAGAACTAGGCCAGCCTAATCTCTCCCCATCCTGGAGCTCAGGGACATTTGCGGAAGAGGGGGCGGTAAGATTGTAAGAGCAAAAGGATGGGAGGAGCAACGATTTGCAAGATTCTCAACAATAGTTGGGGCCAAAGCAATCATAATGGGACTTTGCATGCCCTGCGCAATGTCCAGCGCACTGTTGCCCTCATAAAGTCTAGCATCTGTTAAGGGCACCGAGACCCCTGGAGGCAAGGGATTGACAGCCATAGTAGTGATCTTATGCTTAAGGGGAACAAGAGAAAGGGCTTATGGAAATGCCACTGGGTCCTTATATGTCATCGGAGAGGAGGACCCAGTGGAGAGTTAGGCGTACACAATAAAGGACTCTCTGGGAATTGGGGGGGAGGCACTGGGGGAAGGGGAGGGGGAGGAGGGGGGAGGGAGGAAACTGGTAAAAAATTTTAAAATGTATAATTAAATTTTTAATAAAAAAAAGAACCAACATTGGACATCTGTACCACAAAACTACAGGTATCTACATCTACAGTTGCCAGAACTCTCCTAAAAAAAATCAGAATTCTATTATAGCCAAAAAGCATGGTACTACACCTTTGGATTAAGCCAGGGGGACAAAAATTGACAATTTTTTATGGTTCTTTGTTTTATTACTAGTTGTCTATTATGTTTTTGCTTTTTTGTTTTTAATCTTTGTTTACCTCCTTTTATACCTTTTTTTCTTTTGCCATTATTATTTCATCTGCCTATTTCATTTTACATTCTTATGTAATATTTTACAAGGGGTGAATTCCTATAGTAAAAGTTAGGATTCAGTATTGTAACATAAAATTCTCTACCTGTGTTAATGTATGTCAATTATCACCATTATCCTCCATCTTTACCTCCCATTAAATCTACTACCCTCTGTCTGTGTCATACTTCATATTTCTATCCTCTCAAATTATAACAAATGCTAAAATCAGGCAACCTTTAAAAGGCCTTAACTATCCCACTATTATCCTTTCCTCTCATAGCTAGAGTAATGCCAACCAGGTTATTATCTATCTTACTTCTTTACAACTTCTACTCTCATTAATAAAAAGCAAAATATAGATGCAATCAACATCATCTAAGTATCAAAGCTCAACACACCAAATTGAACACAATTACCCTATCAAAGAATTAGTACCCTGTGGTCCCAGACTGAACTTCAGAAAACATCTACCTATCAAAAAAGCTGTGAAAGCAGATGTTGTAATTTACTCACATGAAAAAGATGTGCTAGAAATATAAATCAAAGAAAATAATTAACAATCTAACCCCAGAAGTTCGTCTTACCAAAAATCAGAAACAAAACAAGTAGCCAAAGAAATATGTCTCCTCCCAAAATTACTGATCTCAAGCCACCAAATCACTGGATAGTTATCAAGAAAACAATAATCTTAACAATAAAATTCAAAGATTAATTATAAATATGATGAAGCAAATGTAAGAGAACACAGATAAATGTATAAACAAATATGAGAAAGACAATAAATGTATGAAAGAAGACCCAAAAAATGTAAAAAAGCAGCAAGATACAATTATAAAGACAGTTGAAGATCTGAAAACAAACTTAGAAGCACTGAGGATAAAACAAATTGGTCTTCAAACAACATGGGAAATGAAATAACACTGGAATCTTGAGCAATAAAAACACTGTTGAAAGTGTCACCACACTGTTCAAGCTATACTACCAAGCCATAGTAATTAAAAAAACATGGTTCTGGCACAAAAAAGATACTTTGATCAATGGATTAGAACAGAGGACCTAGACATAAGCTTCCATACCTATAACCACTTAGTTTTTGACAAAGATACTAAACAAACACACTAGGAAAAGGCAGCATCTTCAACAAGTGGTATTGGATATCTGCATGTAGATGAATGGAAACTGACCACTACCTCCCACCTTACACAAAAAAATTAACACTACATAGATCAAAGACTGCAATGTTAATCCTGAAAATATGAAACGTTTACAAGAAAGAGTAGGGAACACACTTGAATTGATAGCTCTAGATAAACACTTTCTGAACAGGACCCCAAATGCCCAGGAATTAAGGTCAATAATGAAGAAATCCAGAGAATCATAAGGAAATATTACAAAATTTACAAATATTTCAAAATATTACAAAACCAGTGGGACTTCATGAAATTAAAAAACTTCTGTTCTAGAAAATAAATTGTTAATTGTGCACAAAGACAACCCACAGAATGGGGAAAAAACTTTGTTAGCTAAGAATCTGACAAAGTGATAATCTCCAGAGTATACAAAAACTCTGCAACTATGCACCAGGAAAGCAAATAGCCCAATTAAAAAATGGGCCTTGAAACTAAAAAGGGACTTTTTATGAAAACAAATACCCCTAAAAATCTTCAACTTCACTGGTCATCACAGAACTGTTCTGTGATACCATCTTACTTCTGTCAGAATGACTAAGATCAAGAATACAAACAACAACAAAAGCAGGAAAGGAGAAAAAGGGAATATTTATTCACAACTGGTAGGAGTGTAAACTGACACAGCCACTTTGAAAATCAGTATAGAGGTCCTCCAAAAAAATTAAAAATCGAAATGCCATATGACCCAGTGTACTTCTGGGAATATTCCCAAAGGATTCTATGTCTTATTACAAATACACTTGTCCATACATGTTCATTACAGCTCTTTTCCCAACAGTAAGAAAATGTAATCACTCAACATGCCCATCAACAGAAAAATGGTTAATAAAAATGTGGAACATATATACAATGAAATATTGTTCAGCCATCTAGAAAGAAGAGATTATGAAATTTGCTGGGAGGTAGATACAACTAGAAAAGATAAAATTAAGTGAACTGTCTCAGACACAAAAAGAAAAATACCAAATGTTCTCTCTTATATGCAGATGCTAGGATTAAACTCCTGACTGAAGTATTTGACTTGGAATTCCTGTAATGGTCATGAAACTTGAAAGGGACCAATGAGTGGGAAGGAGGGGAGGAAAGGTTAGGGTGAACACTTTGGAAGAAGAGATACAAGATACTATAAATGGTAGGATGAGGGAGGGAACAATGGGCAAAAATACTTAGAGGGGATGTGGGGTTGGGATGTAAGAGGAACTAAGGGACTAATAGAAAAACCTTAAGAATATGAGATGCAATCAGATAAGAACCTCCTATGATATTAATATGTCAAAAAGCATTTTAGTTTAAAAAAAGAACAAGAATGAGAAATCCCTGTACAGAGAAGCACAGAGGGAAGAAGATAGAGAAAAAAACCCTTGGGATGTTCCACCTAGAACCCAGAGGCAGTTAAAAAATACTTGAAGTAACAGATAGTAATACTTCCTGATAAGTTGTTGCTCACAGAGTTCTCTAAGGCTTCCCGAAGGCCCCCCAAAACAATATAGTCTTTTGCCATTGCTCTTGATTTCCCTCCAGAAATTGACAGTACGGCCTTGTTACTGAAGATACAACACACATATATCATAGGACATGGACACAAAAAACGAGTTGGAACTGGTCTGAAAGCTTCCTCCTTGCTGGATCGCTTACACAGTACCAGAGAATATTATGGAAGTTACCAGGGGAGAAAAGCAATCAAGATATCATTAATCTGGGAAATATGCAGGCTATAACAACAATCACTGTGGCAATAGGTGACTGTCAGGGTAATAGTGGCATGAATATCAAGGACACAACCCAACAGCTTTCTGACCGAATTTAAGGCCCACTGTCAGAAGAAACACAATCCTGTTACTGTAAACTAGAACAAGAACCTATGAAAGGGGAGAACATAGGTCCCAGGGGAAGGCTGTAAATGTTTAGCTATGAAGACCTTACATCGATCTGTGCTTCAAACACCCATTATTATACCCATTGGTGATTGGTGGAACATAAGCACTCAACTTCAAATCCTCCTTTTGCAGCAGAAGGAGTTTATTACAGAAAAGCACAACTGACCAAAAAACAGAAAGTGACTGCAGACTGTTTGCCTTTTAATCAGGACATCTAAGACAAACCACACCTACCCCAAAGCTCAGGGAATATCATGAAAGAGGTGCTAATAAGGCTTTAAGAGCATTAAGTGGGACAGTGATGAACCAGACATTATCTCCTAGACATAACAAGGCTGTGGTATACATGATTTCGTGGCAGACATGTATGCTTTTATAAGAGCTGCATGTGTATATGTGTGTATGCATGTGTCTGTGTGTACATCTCTCTGTGTATATGTGTGTGTGTGTCTGCATGTATGTGTTTCTGTGTCTGTGTCTATCATATGTGTGTGTCTCTGTGTTTCTGTGTCTGTATGTGTTTATGAGTTTGTGTGCATGTATGTCAGCATTTCTGTGTGTCTGTGTACATATACAAATACATATACACATATATTTAAAAGATCACTGCAATTCATAACATTAGTCTGGAATCTAATCCAAAACGCTTGAGGCTTCTTTCACTGGTATAAAGTTATATGCAGCATTCTGTACACTACAAAGTGTATGTGTTGTGTGTTCAGAACCAAGGTTAGAGCATTAAATACTAGATAGCTAAATGTACTCAATGTAGCATGGATACTTACTGCTAGAAATACCTCAGGTTCATTAAATTGATTCCAAATTAAAATTCCTCATCACATGCAGAAACCTTTGCCATTGCCTTATGGGGCTATGACCTACAGCTTAAGAAGCTGGAATTTCCACTAAAGCAAGTCCTTGATTTGAAAATGTCAAGGAACACTGCCTAATCTCCTGGATGAACATCTCCCAAGTTAATGTTGATGAAACAAGACCTTGCCTGTGACCATTAATTTTTTTTTTTTATTATTATTATTTATTCAACTGTGTGTATGTGCGCGCGCGTGTCTGTGTGTGTGTGTATGTGTGTGTAGAACCACGGACGAATTCGCGAACCACCATGGACGCCTCCACCTCCTTCTGCCCCGGGATTCACAGGCTCCGCCCTACCAGGACCAGAAGCGCAGGCCGCCCCCGCTTCCGTCTGGCGTCTATACGTGGGATCTGGGATCCGAACTCGGGACCTTCCACCTGCAAGGCGGAGGCTTAACCCCTGAGCCACCTCTCCAGCCCGCCTGTGACCATTAAAGATGAAGTTCTAACTATAAAATACACTGCACATAGAATTGCCACTCTAAGATCTGCTCCACTTATCGAAACTGACTTTCCCATGGCATTGTATATTCTTCGGTGCTATTTAAAATATGAGAATATTAGATTTAAAAGGGACTTTAAAACTTTTCTATTCCACTAAATCACCCTAAAAACAAGAGCAAACATAAATATATAGTGAAGGAAATGGATAGAACAACATTAGAAGCTTTTAAGAAAACTCAAATCAATGCATTGTACTTTGAATAGTTCTAATTATAAGAAATTCTCCAAAAGTGGAGGAAAATAGGATTTTTTAAATTAATGTTCAATGGTACCTTCCAGAAATTCACAAATTAATCTAATGCCTTTGGTTTTACTTTGTTGTGCTTTGATCTTGCATAATTTAGCTATTTAGTATTTAATGAAGACTCGGGTCAGCTCTTATCTTTATATAAATATTTTTAAATTAAAAAATCCTTAAAATTAGTAGATTCTATGTGTTTTGATCCAGTACCTTCAAATACATATACATATATATAGAAATCAAATGTATATATGTCATTTAAATGTTAGCATATTTCAAGATACAAAAAAGAGACTAAAAAAAGATTTAAAGAGAAATCTTTCCAGTCACAGAAGGTGATAATTGGTATAAACAATATGATAAAGAAGACAGCAAATCAGTTTACAACATTATCTTGCAGAAAGACTTAGGAACCAGAAGTACCATGTAAAAAAATTTTGGTAGCTAAAATATGTGGATTTATTGAGAAATCTCATTTCCATCTCATGCAGCTTAAAGGTAGACCTCACAACCACAACCTAACCTACACACACTGGTAGAAAATGGGAGGATCACTTTCTAGACAACTTTGCATGGCTGAGTGAGTGAAAATAGTGAAAGGAGAGCAATAAAGTTGAATTTCATATTTGGCAGGTGTGATAGTTAAGCCTGGGTGTCAACTTGACACACAGGGTATTAACTAAGCTGGGCTGAGACCACCTCTGGAAAAGGATCAATTGAGACTACTTGAAAGGATAGTACACACCCTAGATCCTATCAGAACTCCAAAGCTCTCAAAGGATTCTTCCAATACTGCATCAGATAAAAAGGAGCCACCAAGGAGAACAGATCCCTTCTTGTAGCTGTGCTAGGAATCGTTCTTCCTTCCGGCTGCCCGGTTCCTTCGACCTTCCAAGACTCCAGGAGTTCTCGAGCCTTCAGCCAGCACCTACTTGACTACCGAACTAAGCAACTAGCTGTTGGGAGCCATCGTTGGAACTACCGCGGCTACTGACAGCCTTCGCTGGACTACCTCGGCTATATCTGTAAGCCAATTCAATAAATTTCATATATATATATATATATATATATATATATATATATATATATATATATTCGTTCTGTGAATTCTGTGACTCTAGGGAACCCTAACTAATACAGAAATTGGTACCAGGAGTGGTTCTAGAGAAGCAGAATTGTAAGAATGAATTTTACTGGCAAGTTTTGTGATTTCTGGAGTTGGATAGTCAGCCTCTTTCCCCAGCCATTCCTGTCATTGCCCAATGGGCCCATGAACAAAGTGGACATGGTGGCAGAGATGGAGGTTGTGCATGGGCTCAACAACATGGACTTCCTCTCACCAAGGCTGACCTGGCTACAGCTGCTGCTGAGTGCCAAATCTGCCAGCAGCAGAGACCAACGCTGAGTCCTCGATATGGAGCCATTCCTCGGGGTGACCAACCAGCAACGTGGTGGCAGGTTGACTACATTGGACCACTTCCAAGATGGAAAGGGCAGCGCTTTGTTCTTACTGGGATAGATACTTATTCTGGTTATGGATTTGCCTTTCCTGCACGTCATGCTTCTGCCAAGACTACCATCCAGGGACTTACAGAATGCCTTATCCACCGTCATGGAATTCCACACAGCATTGCTTCTGACCAGGGAACTCATTTCACAGCTAAAGAAGTACGGCAGTGGGCTCATGACCATGGGATTCATTGGTCTTACCATGTTCCCCACCATCCTGAAGCAGCTGGCTTAATAGAACGGTGGAATGGTCTTTTAAAGGCACAATTACAGCGTCAATTAGGTGGTAATAGTCTGGAGGGATGGGGCAGAATTCTCCAGAAGGCAGTATATGCCTTAAACCAGCGTCCAATATATGGTACTGTGTCTCCTATAGCCAGGATTCACGGGTCCAGGAATCAAGGGGTGGAAACAGGAATAGCTCCTCTTACTATCACTCCTAGTGACCCATTAGGAAAATTCTTGCTTCCTGTTCCCGCAAGCCTGTATTCTACTGGCTTAGAAGTTTTGAGTCCAAAGCAGGGAATGCTTCTGCCAGGAGACACAGCAACTATTCCTTTGAACTGGAAGCTAAGGCTTCCTCCTGGTTATTTTGGACTTCTGATGCCCTTGAGCCAACAGGCTAAGAAAGGAATAACAGTATTAGGAGGGGTGATTGACCCAGACCACCAAGAAGAAATTGGACTGGTTCTCCACAATGGTGGTAAGGAAGAATATGTCTGGAGTATAGGAGACCCACTAGGGCGTCTCTTGGTATTACCATGTCCTGTGATTAAGGTCAATGGGAATTTACAGCAACCCAACAGAGGAAAGACAGTAAATGGTCCAGATCCTTCAGGAATGAAGGTATGGATAACTCCTCCAGGTAAAGAGCCAAGACCTGCAGAAGTACTTGCTGAAGGTGGAGGAAATACAGAATGGGTAGCAGAAGAAGGTAGTTATAAATACCACCTAAGGCCACGTAACCAGTTACAGAAACGAGGATTATAATTGCCATGAGTGCTTCTGGTCTAGACTGTCAAGAATAAACTTGTGCATGTGCACATACTCTAAGAAGATATTTATGTAATGTAATATAATGTTAATCTTTAGTTATGAGATGAAATGCTGTAATCTACATTATGATATTGTGTTATGGGACACTAAGACTAAGGATTTCTCAAAGGGCATTGTCATTGATCTTGGAAAAATAATGCATGTGCGGTTGTACGTGGATAGCTATATTATGTTAGGCGGAGCTATGAATCTTACTGTTTTATTTGGAGAATTTTTAATGGCCTAAGGAAATGTGATTTGGTGTCAAGTTGACAAGGGGTGGACTTGTGATAGTTAAGCCTGGGTGTCAACTTGACACACAGGGTATTAACTAAGCTGGGCTGAGACCACCTCTGGAAAAGGATCAATTGAGACTACTTGAAAGGATAGTACACACCCTAGATCCTATCAGAACTCCAAAGCTCTCAAAGGATTCTTCCAATACTGCATCAGATAAAAAGGAGCCACCAAGGAGAACAGATCCCTTCTTGCAGCTGTGCTAGGAATCGTTCTTCCTTCCGGCTGCCCGGTTCCTTCGACCTTCCAAGACTCCAGGAGTTCTCGAGCCTTCAGCCAGCACCTACTTGACTACCAAACTGAGCAACTAGCTGTTGGGAGCCATCGTTGGAACTACCGCGGCTACTGACAGCCTTCGCTGGACTACCTCGGCTATATCTGTAAGCCAATTCAATAAATTTCCTATATATATATATTCGTTCTGTGAATTCTGTGACTCTAGGGAACCCTAACTAATACAGCAGGTAAGGTCTTCAGCCCCTTCCCTTAACTTAGCCAACAGCAGAAGTCAGTCAAGTTCATTTCATCACTGCAAGGATTGCTCATGAAAACAGCAACACAATATCATTTTTCTAGAGTGGAGAGAAAAAACTGCTCACTGGTTCAGTAACTTATGATGAAACTCTCCAAGAGAAAATCTCCACATGCAGAGAAATTTCATTAACCTTTTTGGTGTCTTATTCTTTAATAGACTCAAAGAACCAAGGGCTATTAGATATTTGAAGAAGACTGTAAACATCAGAGACCAAACATAAGAAGAAATGTTAAAAACATCCATAAGAAATATAGAGCAGATTTTCTTAGTAAAAGAAAAGCTATCATCACAATTTGCTTTGATTATGTCTCCTGGAGACTGATGTGCTAGCAGTGTGATCTTTACAGTAGCAATCTTGAGAAGTAGTGAAATCTTTCAAAACGGAACCAGTAGTTCATGAGAGCATGGGGAGTATGCACTTAAAAGCTTCTATATAATGCTTTCTTCTCCTTGTCTCTTCTCTTCCTTGTCTTCCTTCCCCTCCTCTTCTCCCTCTTCCCCTCCTCCTCTTCTCTTTTCTTCTTCTTCCTCTCTCTCTCCCTTCCTCCTCTCTCTCCCTTCCTCCCTCTCCCTCTCTGACTCTTTCTTTTTCCTTCCTTCCTTCCCTCCCTCCTTCCTTCCCTCCCTCCTTCCTTCCCTCCCTCCTCTCTCTCTCTCTCTTTCTCTCTTTCTTTCTCTCTCTCTCTCTCTCTCTCTCTCTCTCTCTCTCTCTCTCTCTCTCTCTCTCTCCCATGAAACCTTCCCAAGAAATTAAACAAATGGGACTACCCAATCTTGGATTTTTAGCTTCTAAATTATAGATTAAAAGTCTATTTTCTTTCAAATAAAAAAGTGCTCAGCTTTGGGGGGAGGGGTTTAATGGCAACAGAAAACAAACTAAAACAAAGCTGTATCCATAAACACAGATCATGTACAATAATAAACCAATGCTCATAGAGAAGGAAATGTTTTTTGTTTTGTTTTGCTGGGGCATCATCAAACATAACCAGCAAAAGAATTAGGCAATCAGGTTCACAAAATACACAGAGAGCAGAACTGAACTGAAAATGATAGACCACAGAACAGAAACATTCCATAGAAACATCCACTTGGAAAATACATACATGAAAGGGTCCTCAGCAGAACTAAGGGAGCCAGGTGAGATATTACAGTACTTAAGGGAATACAGAAATAAGAAAAGATGTTCTGGACAAAATAAAATGAACATTTTCCCCCTATTCATATCTCCACTCCTGCAAACTTGCATAGTACAATATGAAGACAACTTTCACAAGTTGGGAAGACCTATCTTCATCAACAACCCCAACAGTAGACCAGATCCAATGGATTCTGGTGCCAAACCAGCTGCTATAGATTGAATATGTCCTTTCCAACATGTACTGAAGTTCAATGATCAATGTGATAGTTCAAAAGCATGAATCAGGCTGCAAAAGCTCCTCCTTCATAATGAGGGTAAGAGCCTGATACTAAAATAAAGGCTTCATGTAGCATCCACACTCTGCGTCTTCCAGAGGGTGTAAGAAAGCATCATGCCAGAACCAGAGACCATGCCCTCATCCAGGTGAGATATTACAGTACTCACACTGAAACTGCCTTGCATTTGCAGAACTATGAGGAACTGAAATGTACATTATTTATAAATTACTGAGTTATATAGTTGTCATGAGACCCAAGCTCCAGGCTAGTCCCCAGTCCCAAATGACAAAGGATCACCAGGCAAGAGGCCAGGTCTCCAAAGACCTCAGTAGCAACCTCACACAGGGATATTAGCCAACTCATCCAGAACCTCTAGATAGTCTGAACCAAACTACAAAGAATGATGAAGCCACCTATTATTCATCATAGAATCATAAAGAATCAGGTAAATATGACACTGCAAAAGAAAGAAATAATTCTTGCAAATAAGTTGAAAGAAATAAGTATCAAAATTAGCCACTGTTAAAATAATTTGGTAAGGCCATATAATATATAAATTATGACTTCTATGACATCAGTGGAGACTGAAGGTGAAGTTAAACTACTGACACTAAAATAAACCTTCATCCTTTAGGTTCATCCTTCAAGAATTCTGTTGCACTACTAGAAAGCTGACACAAACTACTCAGCAAATTAGATATAGAACTTCCATATAATGCAGGCATCTATTTCTGACACATACCCAAATGACTCGAAGTCAGTTTACTGTAGAGACGCCTTCACACCTGTGTTCATCACAGAACCATATATATTAGTTGCTGTGACAGTTTTAGATGCCAATTTGACAACTGAAGGCTAGGCCTTGGGCACATCTGTGAAAAATTAGTTAAGAAAAGCTGTGATCAAGCCCTGATCTCAATTAGGGAGATTACCTAATTGAGTAGAAAGATCCAACAGCTGAAGAGTGAAACCGTTCCCTGGACAGCTGGCTAAGATGATAGCAAGCTGGTTAGAAACTAGCATACAGACATACTGGCAAGTGAGAAAGATGTCCCTCTCTGGATTCTGTGGTATGGCCAGTACACTCAGTTCCCGGTGTTGGTGTGAACTCTCCTATCATGTTGATGAACTATAAGGAAGAATAAACCCTTTTCCCCCTAAGTTGTTTGGATCCTGTATTTATTAAGCAGGAAAGAAGAAACTAACACAGCTGCCTTATAAAAACAATCTAGATGCCCATCAAAAGATGGATTAAGAAAGTGTGGCAAAGAAAATGTGAAAATGTGATAGATGATATATAGATGATAGATAGATAGATAGACAGACAGACAGATAGATAATTGCAGATAAACAGGTGATAGGTAGGTAGGTGGTAAGTAGGTAGGTAGATAAACAGATAAGATAGATAGATAGATGACATTATACATAGATGAGAGATTATAGATGGACCGATAGTTGGGATATATGATAGATGGTGGGTAAATAAATAAATATATAAATAGAGAGAAATAGATTAGATAGATAGATAGATAGATAGATAGATAGATAGATAGATAGATAGATAGATAGTAGACAGATAAGTGATCCATATATATCATGTCTCTGGAGTTTTTATCCAATCATATAGAATGAAATTGTTATTTTTCAGAAAAATGGATGTGATGATCAATTATGTTAAAAAAGCCAATCCCATGAATTAGTATCATATATTTCCTCTCATATGTGGAAACTACAGGAAAAAAAGAAAAGAAAAAATGACGTAGTGCTGAAAGCAGAAAGAGGAGGAGGAAAAGACAGGAATAAGGCAAGGTGAATATGATCAAATACAGCACATGCAAGCCTGGAAATGTCATAATGAAAACCTTTTACACTAGTAATGTATTCTAAGAGGCATATTCAGCAGCATTTTTCACAGAAATAGGAAAAGAAATCCCAAAATATGTATAGAATCACAAAGGGTCCCAATAGACACAGGAATTCTGAGAAAAGGTTATCATCCTTCCCAAATTACAATTACATTATAAAGTCAGTGTGAAAGCTATACACAAATGTCAACTTTACAATTGAAGACTTCGGTTCTGGAACCACCCTGAAGGAGATTGTCTAATCTTTCCCGAGAGACCTGACCCACACTGGGTAGGACCATCACTGGTGCAAATGGATAAGATGGAGGGAGCTGGCTAAGTAAATCTGCATAACCTGACCAGACATGCTGTCTGCCAAGGAAAGCTGACCCTCTCTCAGCAGCCAAACAGCTATGGTGTGACCAGTTCCCTCAGCTTCTGGTATCGATGTGGACTCTCTGTCCAGCTGGAACAAGAGCTGAAATTAGACAGTCGTCATCCAGTATAAAACCCTTTGTTTCCCCTTAAATCATTTTTCCATGAATTTGTGAAAAACATGCAGAATAACAGTGAAATAGTATAGTGTTGACAAAGTGCAGACATGATGCCGGATGTAGCCTGGCTGGCAGGGCACTTGTCTACACGCTTGAAGCCTGACCCCCAACACAGCATAAGATTCTGATGTTGACATACATCAGTAATCCTGGTACCAGGGAGGTAGAGGCAAGAGAACCAGGAGTTAAAGGTACACAGTGAGTCTGACACCATCATTGGTTACATAAGAACCTGCCTTAAAAAAAAAAGTAAAAATAGACATAGGCTAGTGAAACAGAAAAAATAAAGTGATAAATCCAAACATGTGGGAAACCAATTTTGATGAGGGCACCCAGGGCACACTGAATAAACTGTATTTTCACAAGCAAAAGATTAAACATGGTCTCCTCTGCTCCTCCCGCCCGCCTGGGGATGGGACGCTCATGGTCCTCCTTTCCACATAAGTTCCACCAGCCCCCAGGTCACCTGCTCATCCCAGCTCCTCTCACCAGCCAGCCTGAGCAACACCCAAGCTGCCCCGAGGTTGTGTGGGCCACTAGGCTAGCCCGAGGTCCCAGGAGAAGTGCTCCACTATCCCCATCAGGCCCACTGGGAACACTCGCTTGCAGTCCAGGGAGGACACACTGCTCATCAGAAATCAATAGAGTCCAAGGGAAACTCAAACTCAAACAAAACTCTAGGGGACAAAGGCCATACATCTGAAGTTCTCTAAAATTATCCAATCACATGGGAGAAATTCTTCACATCCAGCCCAAAGATAAGTAAACCCCTTCTTTTACCATCCTCCTCCTTTCAATTATTAATCACTGTAGATTAACTTTCCATATAGCCACCCCCAAAACATATACAACTTCAGGGACTATACCATTCACCCTCACATATCACCAAGCTATTAAATCATAAAAGTGCACTACCATACTAATATTCACCCCCTTTCTACTAAACCTGACTTAATTGATGTACTAAGAGTCTAATAGCATCATCTAGGAAATAACAATAACAACATACAAACGTACTCAACTCCAAGGCAAACACTAGTAAAAACTGCCCGAGAGTAGTAATTCCGACTAAATCAGTTCAGTCAATAACACAGAGAAACTGAAAAGTCTTTTTTTTTTTTTGACCCTTATTGTCACCATGTACAAGACTTAATTCCAAATGGATCAAGGACCTCAATATAAGACCAGAGACTATAAAAAAAACCTTAGTTGAAAGGGTAGGGAACTCCCTTGAGCTGATTGGACTAGGCCAACAGTTCCTAATCAAAAATCCAATAGCACAGTCAATACAACCAACTCAACAGATGGAATCCTATGAAATTAAAGAGCTTCCGGGGCTGGAGAGGTGGCTCAGGGGTTAAGCCTCCACCTTGCAGGTGGAAGGTCCTGAGTTCAGATCCCAGATCCCACGTAGAGACGCCAGGCGGAAGCGGGGGCAGCCTGAGCTTCTGGTCCTGGTAGGGCGAAGCCTGTGAATCCCGGGGCAGAAGGAGGTGGAGGCGTCCATGGTGGTTCGTGAATTCGTCCGTGGTTCTACACATACACACACACACACACACAGACATACACACATGCACGCACATACACACGCACATGCGCACAGTTGAATAAATAATAATAAAAAAATTAAAAAAAAAGAAATTAAAGAGCTTCCGTTCAGATAAAGAGATTGTAATTTGAGCACAAAAGCAACTCACAGAATGGGAGAAAATCTTCACTAACCACAGATCTGATAAAGCTTTATTATCCAGAGTGCACAAAGAACTTAGAAAACTAAACACCAAGTGCACCAAAGAACTTAGAAGACTAAACTAATGACCCAATAAAAAAAAATTGGCCTTGGCTTGGAATCAGAAATTTCCAAGCCCCTACTTATTACTTTTTTTTATTTATTCAAGTGTACATGTGTGTATGTGTGTGTGTGTGTTTGGGAACCACCATGGACCACCTCCACCTCCACCTCCTCCTCGTTTACTCTGCCCAGGGATTCACAGGCTCCTCCCTACCAGGACCAGAAACGCAGGCCGCCCCCGTTTCCACACAGCATCTATACCTGGGGTCTAGGATCCCAACTCAGGACCTTCAGCCTGCCAAGCCCCTACTTTTAAGCATGTATCTCAGAGCCTTGAGTGCTGGGTCTTCAGACTTAGTAGTTGCGTTACCCATCTCTTAGGGTCTCACTAACCTCGAAGACTGCTCTGCCGGGATCAAATTCTTCAACACTTTGAGTTCTTCGGCCCCACAGTGGGCGCCATATGTGGGGGTCTCGGGGACCTCAGCTCCGTCCTGCAGACCAGTCCTGCGGGTCCTCCACACGGGGGATTGGGGAAAGGTGAGTGTGCTGTGCCCCCCCTCCCTCCCAGCCCTCCTTCCCCAGGACAATCAGACGTGACAGGAAGTCTAGTCAAGCAGGAACTCCTTCATTGTAAGTCCACAGCCATCTTATATAGGCCAGGGCAGGGAAATGGGAGTAAAAAAAAAAAATCTAATTTTAATAAAAAAAAAAAATTGGCCTTGGAACTTAAACGTTACCAGGGAAGAAATTTAAATGTCTAACAAATATCTTTAAAAATGCTCCGCATCCTTAGCCATCAGGGAAATGCAAATCAAAACCTCCCTGAGATATCATCTCACCCCGGTCAGGATGGCAAAAATCCACAATACAAACAACAACAAATGGTGGAGATGATGTGGAGAGAGGGGAACTCTCCTGCATTGCTGGTGGGAATGCAGACTTATACAACTGCTCTGGCGAGCCGTCTGGAGATTCTTAAAAAAGTTAAAGATTGAAATGCCATATGACCCTGCTATTCTACTTTGGGGAATAATTCCCCATATAGCAAAAATTCACCTTGATAGCATAAGTATGACCATGTTCATAGTAGCACTGTTTACAATAGCAAAGTCATGGAATCAACCCAAATGCCCAACAGTTGACGAGTGGATAAAGAAAATGTGGTACATTTATACAATGGAATATTACTTGGCCATCAAAAATGATGAAAGGTATTAAGAGACAAAAGGGGCTGGAGAGGTGGCTCAGAGTTTAAGCTTTTGCCTTGAAGGCAGAAGGTCCTGAGTTTGGACCCTAGACCCCACGTATAGACACCAGGCGGAAGGGGATGGCCAGAGCCTGTGAATCCAGGGGCAGAGTAAACAAGGAGGAGGTGGAAGCAGTCCATGGTGGTTCCCGAATTCGCCCTTGGTTCTACACACACACACACACACACACATGTGCATGCGCACACATGTATACCATGCACTAATTGAATAAATTATTAAAAAATTTTAAAAAAGAGACAAAACAATGCCCAAGTCAAAGCGCAGATCCATGAGAAACAAAACCCAAGAAGACAAATCTCTCACTGAAAGAATTAACCCCATAATGATAGATTCCAACCAGAAAAAATTCACAGAAAATAGCCAAGAAAGTCAGGCCCAAGATAACGACTTTCAAAGCATGATCATTATCATGATCAATACTATGAAAGAGGAAGTCTGGAAGGAGTTAAATAACTTCATCAACCACTTTGAACAGGAACACAACAGACACTTGGAGGAGTTGAGAAAAACAGTTCAAGAAACAAAAATAGACATAGAGCAGTTAAAACAGTCTCAGGCAGAGTTTAAAATTGAACTAAAAGACAAGTTATCTTCAACCCAAAGCTCAACAGAGTCTTATCAGCAGAACTAACGAAGCAGAAAATAGAATTTCAGATCTTGAAGATAAAGTAGAAGTATTAACCAGTTCAATGGAAGAGGTTGTTAAAGCCAAAAAGATACTTGAGAGGAATATTCAAGAGTTATGGGACACCCTGAAGAAGTCTAACATGCGTATTCATGGAATACCAGAACAGAATCCCAAAATGCCACACCTGAGGAAATTTTTCAAATTATCATAAATGAAAACTTCCCTCATCTAAAGAATGAGAGGCCCATCCAAGAGGCATTCCACACCCCAAACAGATATGACCAAAACAGAAACTCGCCATGGCAAATAATAGTCAAAACACTCTACATTCAAGACAAAGAAAAGATGCTGAAAGCTTCAAGGGGAAAAAAAAAAACAAGTCACGTTTAAAAGTAAAGGTAAACCTATTAAAATAACAAATGACTTCTCAGTAGAAACAGTAAAAGCAAGCAGAGCTTGGAGAGATGTACTTCAAGCATTGAATGAGCAAAAATGTCAACCCAAGCTGATATACCCAGCAAAACTATCTGTCATGATCGAGGGAGAAAGAAAAGTTTTCCAGAACAAAGACAACTTGAAGGCTTATATGTCTATCAAACCAGGCCTTCAAAAAATGCTAGAAATGATACTCAAGCTTGAAGAAAAAACAAGCATATCCAGAAAGACATAAGGGAATTATAATATCACAAAAACCTAAAAGCTAAATAATACCCTTACAAAAAATTAAACATTGTCTCTTATTACACATCACATATCAACTTTAAAGAATAAACCAAACAAAAATCCAGAAGTCATAAGCTCTATGCATAAAAAATAGGAAAAAATTTCCTGTCCTTCTCCATGAATGCCACCAAACATGAGAAAAATTACTCATCTTTCATTGCAGTGACAAAATCCTGGAGAGAAATAACTTAGGAGTAAATACTTATTTAGACTCACAGTTTTGGATGTTGCAGTATACCACTGCTGAATCCCACTGCCTGAGACCTGTGTATATGCAATAATCAATGTCTGTGTGCAGAGTTGTCCATTTCACAGTAGACAGAAAACAAAGAATTACAAAGGAAGTGCAAGCTGTTTACAATAGGAAAGTCATGGAATCAACCCAAATGTCCAACAGTTGACGAGTGGATAAGGAAAATGTGGTACATTTATACAATGGAATACTACTCAGCCATCCCAGACACAAAAAATTAAGTGCCATATGTACTCCCTAATAGATGGATCCTAGTACCAAACCCACTTAGAGACACTCAAAGATAAATCTCTGTAATACCTACAGTAATTGCAAAGACTAAAAACAGGAGGGATGGGGAAGGAGGGCCACACCAGAAACAAGGAGAGAGGGGACCATGTTACAGCAGAGAAAATAGGCCACCATCAAGAACTGTAAGGGGACATCCAATACTCATCAGGATGTGCCTGTTATTTTAAATAAATAAATAAAATAACAGGCAGAAACACAGGGGGAAAAAAAACAAAGGAAGTGCAGGACCCCAATATCTATTTCAAAAGTGTGAACTTTATGCCTTAAAAAAAAACTCTATGCAAAAAAAAAATCAACAAATCATAATTCAGAACATCAGAGACTCTGTATCAACCACCTGGAACTAGGCCAGCCTAATCTCTCCCCATCCTGAAGCTCAGGGAAATTTGCGGAAGAGGGGGCAGTAAGATTGTAAGAGCCTAAAGATGGGGAGGAGCAATGATATGGAAGATATTGGTCACAAGTTAGGGCCAAAGCAATCATAATAGGACTTCGCATGACCTGTGCAATGACCAACACATTATTGACCCCTCAAAGTCTAGCATGGACTAAAAGCACTAGGATCCTTAGAAGCTAGGGATTAACAGCCACAATAGTGTTCCTATAGTTAAGGGGAACACAAGAAAAAGTTCTAGGAAATGCCACTGAGTCCTTACATCTCATCAGAGAGGAGGACCCAGAGGAAAGTTTGACATACACATTAAAGAATATTCCAGGGATGGGGGGAGGAGGCACTGGGAGACAGGGAGGGAGGGGGAAAAGGAAGGGGAAAAGGGGGAAGGGAACAAAGGGGTCCAGGAAGGAGTGGAGGGAGGGAGGGGACCGGGGTACCTATTAAGTTTGTATGAGCAGAAATAAATAAATAAATAAAATAACAGGCAGAAACACGGGGGGAAAAAACAAAGGAAGTGCAGGACCCCAATATCTATTTCAAAAGTGTGAACTCTATGCCTTATCATCCTTTCACTAGACCTTGTACCCCAAAGTTTATACCACTTCCTGAAGCACCACAGGCTAGTGAATAAGTCTTTCATATGGGCCATGTGTGTGTGTGTGTGTGTGTGTCTGTGTGTGTGTTATGTGTAGGTATTAAATGTGTATGTAGGTGAGTGTACACCTTTAGTGCCATTGCTTATGTGCTGTCCACCTTGTTTTTGAGAGTTCTTCGGAAAAACAGAATTGATAGTGTATATATAATATATACATATACACATATATATAACTTTATTAAGTCAAGTCACAATAAAAGGAGTTGTCCTTCGAAGGAGCTGCCCTTAGCTGTTTCATTCTCAACCCAAATGTCTCACAGCCTGAAAGATCCCGAGAAAGTCTCAAGCCTCATTCATGCTGGAGGGTGGAAGAGTCTGGGCTCCAGCATTTGTGAAGAACAACTAAGCTCTGACACCAGCGTGGCAAGTCCTACAAGACCAGGTTCCAGCAGCAGCAAGAAAAGTGAGAACAGCAGTCGAAAAGGCCTAGCTCCAGCAATGGATTCAACTGCAAGTCAACACACGATAAGAGAAGAGCAAGTCCCTCTCCTTGCACTTACTTTTATCTGGTCCACCACTACAAAGCACTACCTGCTATGGGAGGGGTCTTCCACATCAATTAAACAAACACATGAAGACTTGAAGGGACTGCTTCAACTATTGATTCTTCAAAGCTGTGCCCCAAACAGCCTGCAACTGTCAAGTTGACACTTGAATCTGACCATCTAATCCTGGGAGGGAACTGGGGCTGACTGATTTTGCCAGTCTGGCTAGCAGCAAGCCCCAGTCATCCCTCCTCATGGCTCCCCTTGCCCAGCACTGGAATTACAAGCATGAACCATCATACATGGCTTTCACATGGGTGCTAGGGATACCATCTTCAGGTCTTCATGCTTGCACGGAAGACTCTTTACCACCTGCCTCCTCGTCCACTTCATAAGCCTTTGGAAAACATTTGATATCTCAAGGATAACAAAAATCAAAGCTGATATACAGGACTACATCAAAAATCATCTACATATGTAGGAAAACAACAGAATGTAAAGGCAACTCACAGATTTAGGAAAAAGTATTTACGACCATGCATCTCATAAGTGATTAAGAGTTTAAATTTATAAAGACCTTATATTACTTGAAAACAAGAATTATAACCCAATAAAAAGTGGGCAAAGGGTCTGAATAGAAATTCCTCTAAAAACAGACTAAAATATCAAACAAATATATGAAAAGGTTTTCAAAACCTCTGATCAGGAAATGTAAATCAAAACAACTATGATATAACACTCCATAGTTGTTAGGTAGACATCATCAAAAAGGCAAGGAATGGCAAATATCTGCAAGAATATGGAGGAAAAAACTCTTGTCTATTGTTGGCCAGAATACAGATTGATCGGCCATTATGTAAAATAACCCCAAAGTTCCTAAGGAAACTAAAATAGGTCATCCACATGATCTGTCAATCCCTCTTCTGGCATATACTATCAGAAATGAAATCATCTCATGAAAAAAACTTTTTACGGGATTTTTTGCAGCATTACCTCAGAAGTCGACACATAGAAATAATGTTACTGTCTCTATCAATAAATGAATGGATAAAGAAAGCATGGCAGATATATACTATGGAATAGTGTGTATCCTTTAAAAAAGAGGTGAGTTTGATATATGGTATAATAGCTAATAAACAAATACATAGATAGGTAAATGAATAGATTGATGGCCCACCCAGGCTCCAAGGATGGAAGAACCAGAGCAAGTCCTGTCCCGGTGGGGCGGGCAGGCAGGTGGGAGGAGCAAAGAATTATAACCCAATAAAAAGCCTGACACAGAAAGAAAATCATCCAATGTAATCCCACATATGCACGGAGTGATTTTTAAAAAGTCAAAGTAGAGCAATATACAAGAAAACTGAGGTGGCTAATCTGGAGTGGGAAATTAAGAAAAATGGGCATGCAAGTCAGAGACACAGAAGACAGAAAGTAGGATGAGCACATGCAAAGAGAGAAGATGAAACAAACGTAATTTAGGTAAGGGGCTGGAGAGATGGCTTATGGGTTAAGCTTCAGCTTCACAAGCAGAAGGACCTGAGTTCAGATTCCAGATCCCATGTAAAAGTGCCTGGCAGAAATGGTAGCAGTCTCACTTCTGGACCAGAAGGTGGAGTCTAGGAAACACCTTACAGCAGTAAGGAAATAGAGCAATCCAGGACTATACCCAAAGTCACTCTCAGACCTCCACAGACACACATAGTTCCCTCTGAGACACACACACACACACACACACACACACACACACACACACACACAATATAATTAATAATAATGTGCTTTGTTCAGGAATATTTTACTAAATAGTTACATTATAGCTACTCTTGCCAAGTGGTAAAATAGATAACTATGTCAAATGATGGATCTATTCATTTGTTTCAATAAAGCAAGTAAATTCACTTTGTGTTATATAGACTTAACAATATATAACATTTAATTAAAAAATAGGAATGGACTATAATTTTAAAGTTGATCAAAGAGTAGGTTTTAAATATTTTCACCATAAAAAATAATAAGGTAATATATATGAGGGATATGCTAATAGCTTGACTTCTTCATTGAAAACTGTATGTTTTTATCATGCCACAATGTGTGTACACACACACACACACACACACACACACACACACACACACATCATCATCATCATCATCATCATCATCATCAATTATATATAGGAACTTAAATAAATACATCTTATTTAATTTTAATAAAACAATGATCACCACTACAGAGTACATGTATAGATGGGTCTGCATTTTTTTCTTGAGTTCTAAATAGAAAAAATCATTCATTATTTTGACATTTTTAAAAGTTTATGGATAATAATGTAAAATATAAAGATTAAAGTATAATATTAGAATCAAGGCTAGCTTAAGAAGCTGGTCCTGCAATTGATTTTTGTTTTGTGAGTATTATAACTCTTATGCTCAGAAATCACTCTTTTAATGAAAATATCAGTCTGATTCTGTCAGGATTCATGTTTTCATAAGCATGCTGTGAGAGTTCTTGCATCTGTGAGATTTTACTTGTTTACATTATTTTCTGCTCAAGAATCTGAGCAGATGCTTACAGCAGGAACCCAACAACCCAAGTTTGGTCTCAAGAGCTTTGAAGTTAGAAGGAACTACTTCACAAAGTGTTACTTCAACCTCCACATGCATACTATGGTATTAACACACACACACACACATGCAATAATAATAAATATAATTTTTAAAAGTATCCACATTTCAATTAGTAATTTCAGTTAAAGATTAATTTCTAATTCTCTGAACTATGTGTTTTTTGAAATATCTAATATAGGGGCTGGAGAGGTGGTTCAGGGGTTAAGCCTCTGCCTTGCAGGCAGAAGGTCCTGAGTTCGGATCCCAGATCCCACGTATAGATGCCAGGCGGAAGCCGGGACAGCCTCCACTTCTGGTCCTGGTAGGGTGGAGCTTGTGAATCCCAGGGCAGAGTAAACAAGAAGGAGGTGAAGGCGGTCCATGGTGGGTCCCGAATTCATCCATGGTTCTACACACACACACATATGCGCGCACACATACATACACACACATGCACAATTGAATAAATAATAATAAAAAAAATTTTAAAAAAAAATACCTAATATAAAACACCAGACTTGGCCCTCCTGCCCGCACGAGACGGGACTTGCTCCCAGTTGGTCGGTCCTCCATTCCAGGTGAGTTACCCAGCCTCCAGGTTGCCCCCTGTCTCAGCTCCTCCCACCAGCCAGTCCGGGCAACACCCAGGTTGCCTCCCGTTTGCCCCAGCCCCTTTGTTCCTCCCACCTGCCTGCCCACCCCACCGGGACAGGACTTGCTCTGGTTCTTCCATCCTTGGAGCCTGGGTGGGCCACTAAGTCAAGTCCTAGGTCCCAGGTGAAGAGTTCTGACATCACCACCAGCCCATCTCCCCCTCCGACACACCAGGGACCCTTGCTCGTGGTCCACGGAGAACACACTGCTACTCAGAATTCAACAGAATCCAAAGAAAACCCAAGCAAAGCTCTAAAGGACAAAGGCCATACATCGGAAGTCCTCTAAAACATCCTATCACATGGGAGAGATTCTTCACATCCAGCCCAAAGATAAGTAAATCTCTCTCTTTTAACATACTGCTCCTTTTAAGTATTAATCATTGTAGATTAATTTTCCCTATAGCCACCTCAAAAATATATACAACTCCAGGGATTATACCACTCACCCTCCCATATCACCAAGATACTAAATCATAAAAGTGCACTACCATACTAATATTCACCCCCTGTCTACTTAACCTGACTTAACTGATGTACTAACAGCCTAATAGCCTCATCTAGGAAATAATACTAACAGAAGACCATCGAACCCAACTACAAGCCAAGCACTAGTAATAACTGTGCAAGAGTAGTAATACCAACTAAATAAGTTCAGTCAAAAACACACAGAAATTGAAGGTCATAAGACAAAATGACAATGCTCAAGTCAAAGTGCACACCCATGAGAAACGAAACCCAGGAAGGCAAATCTCCCACAGAAAGAATTAACCCCATAATGATGGATTCCAACCAGAACAAATTCACAGATAATAGCCAAGAAATCCAAACCCAAGATAACGACTTTCAAAGTATGATCATTACCATGATTAATACTATGAAAGAGGAAATCCGGGAGGAGTTAAACAACCGCATCAACCATTTTCAACAGGAACACAACAGACACTTGGAGGAGTTGAATAAAACAGTTCAAGAAACAAAGACAGGCATAGAGACATTAAAACAGTCTCAGGCAGAGACTGTTTTAAAATCAAACTAAAAGACAAGTTATCTTCAACCCAAAACTCAACAGAGAGTCTTATCAGCAGAACTAACGAAGCAGAAAATAGAATTTAAGATTTTGAAGACAAAGTGGGAAAAATAACCAACTCAATGGAAGAGGTTCTTAAAGCCAAAAAGATACTTGAGTGCTATGGGACATACTTCAAGAGCTATGGGACACCCTGAAGAAGCCTAACATGTGCATTCGTGGAATACCAGAGCAAGAATCCAAAAATATCACACCTGAGGAAATTTTTCATACTATCATAAATGAAAACTTCCCTCAACTAAAGAATGAGAGGCCCATCCTAATACAAGAGGCATTCTGCACCCTAAACAGATATGACCAAAATAGAAACTTGCCACGGCAAATAATAGTCAAAACACTCCACATTCAAGACAAAGAAAAGATGCTGAGAGCTTTAAGGGAAAAAAAAAGTCACGTTTAAAGGTAAAGGTAAACCTATTAAAATAACAAATGACTCCTCAGTGGAAACAGTAAAAGCAAGAAGAGCTTGGAGAGATGGAGTTCAAGTATTAAATGAGCAAAAATGTCAACCCAGGCTGATATACTGGGCAAAACTATCCATCATGATCGAGGGAGAAAGAAAATACACTTGAAGGGATACATGTCTACCAAACCAGGCCTTCAAAAAATGCAGAAATGATACTCAAGCTTGAAGAAAGAAAACAAGCGTATCCAGGAGGACAGAAGGGAAGTATAATACCACCAAAACATAAATGTCAAACAATGCACTTACAAAAGCCACTAAACATAAAAATGTCCAGAATTTAAAATAATTTCTCCATTATAACATTAAATGTCAATGGTATGAACTCACCGATCAAGAGACACAGATTACAAACTTGGATTAAAAACCACAATCCATCCTTTTGCTGCCTTCAGGAAACTCATCTCACCACAAAAGATAGGCATATCCTAAAAATAAAAGGCTGGTCCAAAATTCTGCAAGCTAATGGAACCAGGAAACAGGCAGGGGTAGCCATTATGCTATCAGACAAAGTGGACTTCAAACCAAAAAAAATCATAAGAGACACAGAAGGATACTACATTTTAGTCACAGGTACAATTCACCAGGAAGACTTCACAATACTGAACATATATGCACCTAATACGGGCCCCTCCACATTCATTAAGCAAACTCTACGGTGTCTAAAGCGAGAAATCAAACTCCAAACAATAATTCTTGAGGATTTCAACACCGCCCTCTCAACATGGGATAGATCAACAGGTCAAAAGCTTAACAGAGACACTGTGGAACTCAATCAAACCTTAAAGAAATGGACCTTACAAATCTCTATTGAACTTTTTATCCATGCACCAAAGAATACACATTTTTCTCAGCAGCACACAGAACTTTCTCCAAAATAGATCACATATTGGGCCACAAAACGAATCTCCACATATACAGGAAAGTTGAAATTCTAGACTGCACCCTATCAGACCACCATGGTCTAAAGCGTGACATCCACAACACAACAAACAACAGAAAATACACTAACTACTGGAAACTTATACTGAATGAGAATTGGATTCAGGAAGAAATTAAAAAGGAAATTCAAGATTTCCTGAGAGTGAACGATAATGAAAATACAATTTATCAAAATCTCTGGGACACAATGAAAGCTGTCCTGAGAGGTAAGTTCATAGCTCTTAATGCCTACATCAAAAAAATGGAAATATCAGAAATAAATAACTTAACAATGCAGCTTAAACCTTTAGAGACATTAGAGCCATCTGATCCCAAAAGCAGTAGAAGAGAGGAGATTAGCAAAATAAGGGGAGAAATATCTGAAATCAAGATTAGGAAAACGATACAGAGAATCAACCAGTCAAAATCTGGTTCTTTGAAAAAAATCAATAAAATTGATACACCCCTAGCTAAATTAACCAAAAGCAAGAGAGAAAAAACACAAATTAACAACATTACAAATGAAAATGGAGTTATCACTATGAATACCCAAGAAATTCAGAGTATTATAACATCATATTTCAAAAACTTATACTCTGTAAAATTTGACAACACAAAAGAAATGGATGAATTCCTAAGTAAGCACAACTTATCGAAATTGAATCAGGAAGTTGTGAATTATTTAAACAGTTCTATAACATATAAGGAAATCGATGAAGTAATCTCGAATCTTCTCACCAAGAAATGTCCTGGTCCAGATGGATTCAGCACAGAGTTCTACCAGACATGTAAGGAGTTAATAACACCAATACTCCTTAAACTGTTCCATCGAATAGCAAAGGAAGGAACACTACCAGATTCTTTCTACAAAGCTAATATCATCTTAATCCCAAAACCTAATAAAGATACACTTAAAAAGAAAACTATAGGGCTGGAGAGGTGGCTCGGGGGTTAAGCCTCTGCCTTGCAGGCGGAAGGTCCTGAGTTTCGATCCTAGACCCCACGTATAAATGCCGCAGGGGGCAACCTGCGTTTCTGGTCCTGGTAGGGCAGAGCCTGTGAATCCCGGAGCAGAGTAAACAAGAAAGAGGTGGAGGCGTCCATGATGGTTCCTGAATTCGCCCGTGGTTCTACACATACATACACACACATACATACACACACATCCATACACACACGTACATACACACACGTACATACACACGTGCACACACATATACACACAATTGAATAAATAATAAAAACAATTAAAAAAAACAAAACTATAGGCCCATCCCTCTGATAAACACAGATGCAAAGATTCTCAACAAAGTCTTAGCAAATAGGATTCAAAAACATATCAAAAAGATCATTTACGGGGATCAAGTATGCTTTATCCCAGGCACACAAGGTTGATTCAACATACGCACATCAATAAATGTAATCCACCATATAAACCAGTCTAAAATCCAAGACCACATGATACTCTCGATAGATGCAGAAAAAGCTTTTGACAAGATCCAACAGCCATTTATGATCAAAACCCTTGAGACAGTTGGAATGGAAGGAATCTTTGTCAATATAATAAAAGCTGTCTACAACAAGTCCACAGAAAGGATTATACTCGATGGGGAAAAACTCGAAGCATTCCCACTTTGATAAGGAACTAGACAAGCTGTCCACTTTCACCACTTCTCTTCAATATTGTACTTAGCTGAAGTCATAAGGCAGGAAAGGGAGATAAAAGGGATTCAAGGGGCTGGATTGGTGACTCAGGGGTTAAGCCTCTGCCTTGCAGGCAGAAGGTCCTGAGTTCGGATCCCAGACCCCATATATAGATCCTGGGCAGAAGCGGGGCAACCTGCATTTCTGGTCCTTGTAGGGTGAAGCCTGTGAATCCCAGGGCAGAGTAAAGAAGGAGGAGGTGGAGGCGGTCCATAGTGGTTCCCAGATTCGCCTGTGATTCTACACATACACACACATGCACACGCACACGCACATGCACACACACACATACATGCACAATTGAATAAATAATAATAATTTTTTTTTTAAAAAAGGGATTCAGATGGGCAAGGGAGAAGTCAAGTTATCTCTATTTGCTGAAGTTCAGCAGGGTAGCAGGATACAAAATAAACATACAAAAATCAGTGGCCTTCCTATATGCCAAGAATGAAAGAAGTGAAAAAGCCCTGAGAGAAACAATCCCATTTACTATAGCCCCTAAAAAAATGAAATACCTTGGGATAAACCTAATCAAGGAGGTAAAAGACCTTTACAATGAAAACTTTAAAACTCTAAAGAAAGAAATTACAGAAGACACTAAAAGGTGGAAAGACCTGCCATGGTCCTGGATTGGCAGAATCAATATCATAAAAATGACCATCTTACCAAAGGCAGTATACAGATTCAATGCTATACCAATTAAAATCCCAAAGCAATTCTTTAAAGAAGTTGACCAAACAATCTCAAAATTCATATGGAGGCACAAAAGACCTAGGATAGCAAAGACAATCCTGAGTAACAAAAACACTGCTGGAGGTATCTCCATACCAAACCTGAGTCTCTACTACAAATCCATAGTTATAAAAACAGCCTGGTACTGGCTTCAAAATAGGCACATAGATCAGTTGATAAGGGTTGAAGACCCAGATATAAGCCCACATAATTATAGCCATTTGATCTTTGACAAAGGGGCCCAAGAAATCCAATGGAAAAAAAAAAAACAGCATCTTCAACAAATGGTGCTGGCAAAACTGGATATCCACATGCAGAAGATTAAAACTGGACCCATACCTGTCACCAGGTACAAGACTTAATTCCAAATGGATCAAGGACCTCAATATAAGGCCAGAGACTATAAAAACCTTAGTTGAAAGGGTAGGGAAGCTCCCTGGAGCTCACTGGACTAGGCCAACAGTTCCTAATCGGAAATCCAATAGCACAGTCAATACAACTAACACTCAACAGATGGGATCTTATGAAATTAAAGAGATTCTGTTCAGATAAAGAGATTGTAACTTGTGCACAAAGGCAACCCACAGAATGGGAGAAAATCTTCACTAACCATACATCTGATAGAGCTCTATTATCCAGAGTGCACAAAGAACTTAGAAAACTAAACACCAAGGAAACAAATGGGCCAATTAACAAATGGGCCTTGGAACTTAAAGAAACTTTACCAGGGACGAAATTGAAATGTCTAACAAATATCTTAAAAAATGCTCCACATCCTTAGTCATCAGGGAAATGCAAATCAAAACCTCCATGACATATCATCTCACCCCGGTCAGGATGGCAAAAATCCACAATACAAACAACACCAAATGCTGGAGAGGCTGTGGAGAGAGGGGAACTCTCTTACATTGCTGGTGGGAATGCAGGCTCATACAATCACTCTGGCGAGCCGTCTGGCGATTCTTAAAGAAGTTAAAAATTGAAATGCCATATGACCCTGCTATTCCACTTTTGGGAATAACCCCCTATACAGCAAATATTCACCTCGATGGAACAAGCACGACCATGTTCCTAGCAGCACTATTTACAATAACAAAGTCATGGAATCAACCCAAATGTCCAACAGTTGACGAATGGATAAGGAAAATGTGGTACATTTATATGACAGAATACTACTCAGCCATCAAAAATGATGAATTAATGCAATTTTCCAGGAAATGGATGGAATTAGAAACAATTATATTGAGTGAATTATCCCAGACACAGAAAATTAAGTGCCATATGTACTCCCTAATAGATGGATCCTAGTACCAAACCCACTCAGAGACACACTCAAAGATAAATCTCTGTAATACCTACAGTAATTGCAAAGATTATAAACAGGAGAGAAGGGGAAAGAGGGCCCTGCCAGAAACAAGAAGAGAGGGGATCAGGCTACAGCAGAGATAATAGGTCACCATCAAGGAATGCAAGGGGTGACATCCAATACCCATCAGGATGGAGGCAAAGGCATTGCAGGAACAGCAAAACTGAAAAAAAAATCAACAAACCATAATTCAGAACATCAGAAACTCTATATCAGCCCAACCACCCCAGAGCCCCATGCGTCCCAGCGGCGAGCACCCAGGCCGACTGCGGCTTGGCCTGCGCCCCGGCCTGGACAACCCCAGCCCCCTCCGCGCCACCCCGCCCCCGCCCCCGCCCGCCGTCCGCCGCCCGCTGCCCAAGGTGAGTGAGAGAGAGAGACCAGCCCAGCCCACCCCAACCACCCCGGAGCCCCACGCATCCCGGCGGCGAGCACCCAGGCCGACTGCGGCTTAGCTTGGGCCCCGCCCCGGACCCAAGCCCCTCGCAACCTCCCGCCACATGCGCCTAGCCACCCCCCTAGATTCCAGTTGAAGAATTCTGCCATTGAGCCAGCGAGCGAAAGAGCCCAGCCCAGCCCCGCCCCCCACCGGGAGCCACCAGGCCAGCAGCACTGCACCGCTCAGCCGCCAGCTTTGACCCGGGCCCTGCCCCCCTCCGTGCCCACCTTCCTAGGTCGCAGGTGAAGAATTCTGCCATCAACATCAGACCCTCTGCCTCTCTGGCCCACCGGGGACCTACCCATGTGGTCCACGGAAGACACACTGCTACTCAGAATTCAATAGAGCCCAAAGGAAACTCAAGCAAAATTCTAAGGAACAAAGGGAGCACAGGCCATACATCTGGACTCCACTACAATCATTATATCACGTGGGTGAGTTTCTTCTCATCCAGCCCAAAGATAAATAAACTTTTTCTTTTCACCTTACTGATCCTTTAAAGTATCAATGCTGTGATCAACTTTCTCATATAGCCACCCCACAACATATAACTCCAGGGAGTACACCACTCACCCCCATATTTCACCAAGATACTAAATCGTAAAAGTGCACTACCAAACTAATATTCACCCCCTGGTAACATAACCTGACTTAACTGAGATACTAACAGCCTAGTAGCCTCATCTAGTATATAACAATAACAATACACAAACATACCCAACCCAAGGCAAGCACTAGTAATAACTGGCAAGTGTAACAATACCAACTACGTCGATTCAGTGAAAAACACACAGAAACTGAAAGGTCCTAAAAAACAAAACAACAAGTCAAACTGCAGATCCACGAGAAACAAAACCCAAAAAGACCAATCTCCTGCCGAAAGAATCAATCCCATAATGAGGGATTCCGACCAGAACAAATCCACAGAAAATAGCCATGAAAGCCCGACCCAACATAACGACTTTCAGAGTATGATCCTTACCATGATTAATACTATGAAAGAGGAAATCCGAGAAGAGTTGAACAACCGTATCAACCATTTTGAACAGGAACACAACAGGCACTTGGAAGAGTTGAATAAAACAGTTCAAGAAACAAAGACAGGCATAGAGACATTAAAACAGTCTCAGGCAGAGACTGTTTTAAAATCAAACTAAAAGACAAGTTATCTTCAATCCAAAACCCAACAGAGAGTCTTATCAGCAGAACAAATGAGGCAGAAAATAGAATCTCAGATCCTGAAGACAAAGTGGGAGAATTAACCAGCTCAATGGAAGAGATTGTTAAAGCCAAAAACATACAAGGAACATTCAAGAGATATGGGACACCCTGAAGAAGCCTAACATGCACATTCATGGAATACCAGAACAAGAATCCCAAAATACCACACCGGGGGAAATATTTCAATTCATCATAAATGAAAACTTCCCACAACTAAAGAATGAGAGGCCTATCCAAGAGGCATTTCGCCTCCAAACAGATACGACCAAAATAGAAAATCGCCACGGCAAATAATAGTCAAAACACTCCACATTCAAGACAAAGAAAAGGTGCTGAGAGCTTCAAGAGAAAAAAAGCAACTCACTTTTAAAGGTAAACCTATTAAAATAACAAATGACTACTCAATGGAAACAGTAAAAGCAAGAAGAGCTTGGAGAGACGTACTTCAAGTACTAAATGAGCAAAAATGCCAACCCAGACTGATATACCCGGCAAAACTATCTGTCATGATTGAGGGAGAAAGAAAAGTTTTCCAACACAAAGACAACTTGAAGGGATACATGTCTACCAAACCAGGCCTTCAAAAAATCCTAGAACTGATACTCAAGCTTGAAGAAAAGAACAAGCGTATCCAGGAGGGCAGAAGGGAAGTATAATACCACCAAAACATAAATATCAAACAACATGCTTACAAAATCTACTAAACATAAAAAATGTCCAGAATTAAAAATAATTTCTCCATTATAACATTAAATGTCAATGGTATTAACTCGCCGATTAAGAGACACAGATTACAAACTTGGATTAAAAACCACAATCCAACAAACTGCTGCCGTCAGGAAACTCATCTCACCACAAAAGATAGGCACATCCTAAGAATGAAAGGCTGGTCCAAAATCTTGCAAGCTAATGGAACCAGGAAACAGGCAGGGGTAGCAATTATGCTTTCAGACAAAGTGGACTTCAGACCAAAGAAAATCATAACAGACACAGATGGATACTACATTTTAGTCACAAGTACAATTCACCAGGAAGACTTCACAATCCTGAACATTTATGCACCCAATACGGACCCCTCCACATTCATTAAGAAAACCCTACAGTGCCTAAAGCAAGACATCAACCCCCAAATGATAATTCTTGGTGACTTCAACACCACCCTCTCAACATGGGATAGATCAACAGGTCAAAAGCTTAACAGAGACACTTTGGAACTTAATCAAACCCTTAAAGAAATGGACCTTACAGATCTCTATCGAACTTTTCACCCACGCACCAAAGAATACAAATTTTTCTCAGCAGCACACGGAACTTTTTCCAAAATAGATCAAATATTGGGCCACAAAACAAATCTACACATATACAAAAAAGTTGAAATTCTAACCTGTGCCCTATCAGACCACAACAGCCTAAAGCTAGACATCCACAACACATCAAACAAGAAAAAATACACTAACTACTGGAAACTTAACAATATGATGCTGAATGAGAACTGGATTCAGGAAGAAAATAAAAAGGAAATTCAAGATTTCCTGAAAGTGAACGATAACGAAAATACAACTTACCAAAATCTCTGGGACACAATGAAAGCTGTCCTAAGAAGTAAGTTCATGGATCTTAATGCCTACATCAAAAAAATGGAAACATCAGAAATAAATAATTTAACGATGCAGCTTAAGGATTTAGAGAAACTTGAACAATCTGATCCCAAAAGTAGTAGAAGAGGGGAGATTAGCAAAATAAGGGGAGAAATATCTGAAATCGAGACTAAGAAAACGATAGAAAAAATGAACCAGTCAAAAAGCTGGTTCTTTGAAAAAATCAATAAGATTGATACACACCTAGCTAAATTAACCAAAAGCAAGAGAGAAAAAACCCAAATTAACAAAATTAGAAATGAACATGGAGTTATCACTACTGATACCCAAGAAATCCAGAGAATTATGACATCATATTTCAAAAACTTATACTCTGTGAAGTTTGACAACACAGAAGAGATGGATGAATTTCTAAGAAAACACATCTTACCTAAATTGGATCAGGAAGTTGTGAATTACTTAAATGGCCCTATAACATATAAGGAAATTGAAGAAGTAATCTCAAATCTTCCCACCAAAAATGTCCTGGACCAGACGGATTCAGCACAGAATTCTACCAGACATTTAAGGAGTCAATAACACCAATACTCCTTAAACTGTTCCATCGAATAGCAAAGGAAGGAACACTACCAAAATCCTTCTATGAAGCTAATATCGTCTTAATCTCAAAACCTAATAAAGATTCACTTAAAAAAGAAAACTACAGGCCAATCTCCCTGATGAACACAGACGCAAAGATTCTCAACAAAGTCTTAGCAAATCGGATTCAAAAACATATCAAAAAAATCATTCACAGGGACCAAGTAGGCTTCATCCCCGGCACGCAAGGTTGGTTCAACATATGCAAATCAATAAATGTCAATTCATCATGTAAACTAGTCCAAAGTCCAAGACCACATGATACTCTCAATAGACGCAGAAAAAGTCTTTGACAAGATCCAACAGCCTTTTATGATCAAAACGCTAGAGACAGTAGGAATGGAAGGAACCTTTATCAATATAATAAAAGCTGTATACAACAAGCTCACAGCAAGGATTATGCTCAATGGGGAACAATTGGAAGCATTCCCACTTCAATCAAGAACTAGACAAGGCTGTCCACTCTCACCACTCCTATTCAATATTGTACTTGAAGTCTTAGCTGAAGCCATAAGACAAGAAAGGGACATAAGAGGGATTCAAATTGGCAAGGAAGAAGTAAAACTATCCCTATTTGCAGATGACATGATCTTATACCTGAGTGATCCCAAAAACTCCACCAGGAAGCTCCTGGAACTAATTGAGAAGTTCAGCAGGGTGGCAGGATACAAAATAAATGTGCAAAAATCAGAGGCCTTCCTATATGCCCAGAATGAAAGAAGTGAAAAAGCCCTGAGAGAAACAATCCCATTTACTGTAGCCCCTAAAAAAATGAAATACCTTGGGATAAATCTAACCAAGGAGGTAAAAGACCTTTACAATGAAAACTTTAAAACCCTAAAGAAAGAAATTGTGGAAGACATCAGAAGGTGAAAAGACCTCCCATGCTCCTGGATTGGCAGAATCAACATTGTAAAAATGACCGTCCTACCAAAGGCAATATACAAATTCAATGCTATACCAATTAAAATCCCAAAGCAATTCTTTAAAGAAGTTGACCAAACAATCTCAAAATTCATATGGAGGCACAAAAGACCCAGGATAGCAAAGACAATCCTGAGTAACAAAAACACTGCTGGAGGTATTACCATACCAAACCTTTGTCTATACTACAAATCCAGAATTATAAAAACAGCCTGGTACTGGCTCCAAAATAGACACACAGATCAATGGATAAGGGTTGAGGACCCAGATATAAGCCCACAAAAATACATCCATGTGGTCTTTGACAAAGGGGCCCAAAGAATCCAATGGAAAAAGAACAGCATCTTCAACAAATGGTGCTGGCAAAACTGGATCTCCACATGCAGAAGATTAAAGCTGGACCCGTACTTGTCACCATGTACAAGACTTAATTACAGATGGATCAAGGACCTTGATATCAGGCCAGAGACTATAAAAATCATAACTGAACGGATAGGGAACTCCCTAGAGCTGATTGGGCTAGGCCAACATTTCCTAAACAGACATCCAATGGCACAGTCACTGCTACCAACTCTCAACAGTTGGGATCTTTTGAAATTAAAGAGCTTCTGTTCAGATAACGAGATTGTAACACGAGCTCAAAGGCAACCCACAGAATGGGAGAAAATCTTCACTAACCACATATATGATAGAGCGCTACTGTCCAGAGTGCACAAAGAACTTAGAAAATTGAACACCAAGGAAACCAATGGCCCAATTAAAAAATGGGCCCTGGAACTTAAAAGAAATTTTACCAGAGATGAAATTAAAATGTCTAACAAACATCTTAAAAAATGCTCCACTTCTTTAGCCATCAGGAAAATGCAAATCAAAACTTCCCTGAGATATCATCTCACCCCAGTCAGGATGGCAAAAATCCACAATACAAACAACAACAAGTGCTGGAGAGGATGTGGAGAGAGGGGAACTCTCCTACATTGCTGGTGGGAATGCAGGCTCATACAGCCACTCTGGCAAGCCATCTGGAGATTCTTAAAGAAATTAAAGATTGAAATGCCATATGACCCTGTGATTCCACTTTTGGGAATAACCCCCCATGCAGCAGAGGTTCGCCTCGATAGCACAAGTGTGACCATGTTCATAGCAGCACTGTTTACAATAACAAAGTCATGGAATCAACCTAAATGTCCAACAGTTGACGAGTGGATAAGGAAACAGTGGTACATCTATACAATGGAGTACTACTCAGCCATCAAAAATGATGAATTACTGGAATTTGCTGGGAAATGGATGTCATTAGAAAGAATTATATTAAGTGAAGTATTCCAAACCCAGAAAGTTAAGCGCCGTATGTACTCCCTAATAGGTGGCTCCTAGTTCCAAACTCACCCAGCCCACATTGAGACACTCAAGGGCAAACCTATGTAATACAGTAATTGCAAGGATTGTGAACAGGAGGGATGGGGTTGGCGGGCCACACTAGACACAAGGAGAGAGGGGAACATGTTACAGCAGAAAAAATCGACCTCCAAGGAATGCAAGTAAGTAATGTGACACCTGGTTAAGTTCATAGACATTCGTTCCTGATCATGTACAACTGAGGGGGTATGATCTCACCAGAAGGGGAGGGCATGTAGTCTGGCAGATGAAAAGTGATCATTTTGCAAATGGGTGACTGATCCCTCCCTCACCGAGGTTTCCTGCTTTTATTACATCTACCCTTGAACGTGCTATTATAACAAGACTCCAATTTAACAGTTTTTTGTCTCTAACCAGAAGGTGACATACAGTGCCCATCAAGATGGAGTGAAGGGCATTGCAGGAGCAGCAAAACTGCAAAAGAAAATCAACAAACCACAATCCAGAACTTCAGAGACTCTATATCATCCACATAGAACTAAGCCAGCTTAATCTCCCCCCATCCTGAAGCTCAGGGATATTGCTGAAGAGGGGGTGGTAAGATTGTAAGAGCAAAAGGATGGGGGGAGCAATGATTTGAAGAGTCTCCACACTAGTTAGGGCTGAAGCAATCATAATAGGACTTTGCATGCCCTGCGCCTTGTCCATCACACTATTGACCTCACAAAGTCTAACATCGGCTAAAGGCACCAAGATCCTTGGAGGCAAGGGATTGATGGCCACAGTAGTGTCCCTATGCTTAAGGGGAACACGAAAAAGGGTTCAGGGAAATGCCACTGGGTCCTTGTACGTCATCGGAAAGGAGGACCAATAAGAGAGTTAGGCATACACAATAAAGGACTCTCTGGGGGAGGCACTGGGAGATGGGGAGGGAGGGAGGGGGAGCAGGGGGTTCCGGGCAAGGAGGGGGGGGGGAGGGAACTGGTCTACCTATTAAGTTTGTAAGAGCCGAAATAATAATAAAAAATGTTAAAAAAAAAAAAAAGAAACTCTATATCAACCACCTGGAATCAGGCCTGCCTAATCTCTCCCCATCCTGAAGCTCAGGGAAATTTGCGGAAGAGGGGGCAGTAAGATTGTAAGAGCACAAGGATGGGAGGAGTCAAGATATGCAAGATATCCCACACAAGTTAGGGCCGAAGCAATTGTAATACTCTGCATGATCTGTGCAATGACCAACTTATCATTGACCCCTCAAAGTCTAGCATGGACTAAAGGCACTAGGATCCTTAGAAGCAAGGGATTAACAGTCACAATAGTGTTCCTATACTTAAGGGGAACACAAGAAAGAGTTCTAGGAAATGCCACTGAGTCCCCACACCTCATCAGAGAGGAGAACCCAGAGGAAAGTTTGATATACACATTAAAAGATGCTTCAGAGAGGGGGGAGGGAGCACTGGAAGAAAGGGAGAGAGGGGAGAAAGGAAGGAGAAAAGGCGGGAGGGAGTAGGGGTGGAGAGAGGGAGGGGACAGGGGTACCTATTACGTTTGTATGAGCAGAAAAATAAATAAATTATAAAAAAAGCACCAGTCTTGATGGTGTTTCAGATTACTATCACTGTGTTTTCACTACTTTAAATTGTATTGTAATTAATTAAGTTAAGCAGCATGTTTATATCTTCAAGTTACAAATGAGGGTATATTGAGTTCAAGTTATATATCACTGATTTCATTATGAAAGGTATTCAATGATTCCAAAATGTAGAACAACTTAATGTTCCGGTACATATTGTAAACAAGAAGGAAGCGGCACTTGTGTGTAGTGTTGTAGATATTACAGAGGCCATGATGATCACGTGATGTGAAAAAGATCTGGCTACTTTCTGCCAGTCACTCTGCACCACATGTCTCTGAAGTGCCTCTTTATATTGACACGAACAGTTTTTAAAAGGTCAACGAAAGAGATTTGTGCAATCATTGCAATGATTCTGACTGATTGGATCAATTACCTAACACTGAAATTACTTGAAAACATTGAAAACTACAAATGTCAGTAGCAGTCAAGGTAGCACATGACCCGAAATGACCAAGAAGGTACCCTTGATATTCATGTCTAGATCAGGTTTACTATCACAGATACCAAGTTCATCTGAATTCTCCCTAGAACACACACATGCAAGCACGCACACACACACACGCACACATGCACACAAGCACACACCATACACATGCACCATCATTTTTCTTCTCTCATACTGATCTATATTCATCCCATTCAACATGCTCCAGGAAACTAGCCATCAACACTTTGACTACATTTATTTTCTAAAATTCAAATATTTCTTCAGATACTCTCTCTGTAGCATGCTACTAACACATGGTGTCAACTTGGGAATAAAAGTAAAGCTTTAAATTCTCCCATAAAATTCTCCTAATTTACAAAAAAAAAAAAAAAGAAAGAAAGAAACAGGACTATAGCCACTGTTGGTTTGGCTTGTCATGAATCTTCAGAATGTGCTACTCAACTCCAGACATAAAGATACTGGAGAAAAAGGAAGAAATGAAAGACAGTGTCCTCTGACCTCGGTAGAGCATGGCTTCAGTGACCTCTGCTTGCTTCTGTCATTCCTCGCAGCTAATGAACTTTTAGAGTGTGTCCATGCTGAAATCATCTCCTTCGGAGACATTCGTTACCACTCTGTTGTGAAAACTGTTCTCGGATATTCTGCTTTGATATAATAACATGCAAAATATTTTAAGTGCAGGCTGAAATCCTTACTATCCCTGTGTCCACCATCAGGAGCAAAGACTGTAAGCCAAGCACTTCAGTTTATATGGAAAATGATCATTTTGCCATTTAGTTTCATATCCTCACTGTTGTAATGAGCACATGACCCAATCAGTTCAGGGAACAGAGAGGTTTTTATTCTGTCTTAGGTCATTAGGCCATTACCGTAGGGGAGAATACAGCAATGCTGAGGGAATTGACCACACACCATAGCCACAGGAAGATATTTAAAAGTAGCAAAAACAAAGCATACTTCTAACTTCTCAGCCTGTCAGCCTGCTAACTAATTCTCTCTCCATCTTGTCTACCTGCCCAGGGACTGGTCACACCCACTCTGGGCTGGGTCTTCCCACATCAATTAGATAATTTCAGACAGTCTTGCTCAGAGGCTTGTCTTAACTGAGAGTTCATAGGCGCGTGTAAAGGCTCAGCACTCAGTTGTCAAGTTAACACCTAAAATTAACCACCTCAGTTACCAAAAATATTTGCATAGCTAGAAAACTGCCGCATTTGAATGAAAACTGAAACAATCGTAGACATAAAAATTTTCATGCAAGTTCCATTTTGTTCAGACAGGCACAATGAGAGCAATGTGTTAACAGCTACACGTGCAGAAAGACAGCAAGGGAACACTCTCGGAGGCATGGAAAGGTCTCCATGTTTCGTCAAAAGCTGCAGGGGAGAGCAAGCTCTAAAGGTCACCCTGATGATGGTCTTGGATGCTAGGCCCTCAGGCCACACATGAGCCATCCTGAGCAGCTTCTCTGCCCAGAGAGAAACAGTGACGCCACCTGCAAAGGCTCTCCGGAGCCTCCCTTGTGCAGTGTAACAGTTAATGTAACTGTGCAGTGCATCCCAGTGCACCCCAGGGCTCCTGCTCCTCTGATGCTAAGAGTTTCATTCTTTATCCTGGGGGTGGGTAGGAAGGATTGACAACTGTTGCAGTTCACCTGCATGGTTGCTGATAAATGACCATCACACAGCTTAAGGGAACAGGAGTTTACTTTTTTCAACAGTCGGGTTACAGTTCTCAGTCCAGCTTGACAGGAGAGCACGCACCAACACCAGTGCCGAGGGAACTGGCTACACCATCATTGCATAATGGCTGAGAGAGAGACAATCCTTACTTGCCAGACCAGCATGTCTGGCCAAGTGAACAGAAGGATGCCGACTCTCTCAACTAGCTCTCCATGATTTATTCCAGGGCCTAATCCCACCCACCATGGGGTGGGCCTTTCCCATCAGCTAGACAATCTCCTGCAGGTTCGCTCTGGGCTCAATTCAGCCACTAATTCTCCACAAATGTGCCCAAAGTTAAACCCTCAACAGTCAAGTTGACACCTGTGCTTAATTATGACAACAACCTGCAGCCTAATGTGGTGATATTAGGTGGTCCATCTTCAACACTGAACTAGAGTCAGTCATAATGTAAAGCCAACCAACAAATTTGACCCATTGCCCTTTTCCTCAAAAATCAACAGTATACACAGCTTAAAATTCAATATATTGCAAGGAATGATGATTCTCTCTCTCTCTCTCCCTGTCTCTCTCTCTTTTCCTTCCTCCCCCTTTCTCTCCCTCCCTCCCTCCCTCCCTTCTCTCCCTCCTTCAAAGTAGTGACCCTCTTCCCTCAGTCTCCCAGGCACTGGGATTAGCTGTATGACACCTCCCTAGCTCTTGACTTCTCTTTGATCTTCCTGACTTTTAAGCAAGTCAGATAGTTTGAAGGACAGATTTTACTATTATTACTTATTTCATCACTTATTCTTACCTAAAAGGAGTTGAAAGACCCACAACTAATATTGTTGGAGATGTCATAACCAAATGTGCTAGAGAATTTTTATCAGCTTTATCAGTTTTAAATTTTATAAGTTTTAAAATTTGATCCTCAAGTACAAAGCTGATATAAAAACAAGTTAAAGTTATGAGAGGAGGAAAAGAAAGAGAGAGACAGAGAGAGAGTAAAAACGCCTAATACATGGATAAATTAATTGAAAGGAAGAAATTATGGCACAAGAACTATAGCTTATAAAACACTGCAGTAATGTGCGATGGGGTAACAGTAGTATATAATGAAAATTCGACTTGTGAAAGCAATAAAGATTCAGTTTTTTTATCACTTAGGAACATGTTTTATAGAAAAAGAGATTAAATAACCTATAAGCCATTTTTTACCAAATTTCATTTTATAATTCATTAAGATCTGAGATTAAAAAATTAAGCACATTTCTATTAGATAGATATACAATGGCAATTAATGAACAATCACTATGGATTTTTCATATATAACCCAATTTTCTTTAGCATATTTTAACAATATTTTGGGACCTCTGACACAATTACAGAAAGGTTTTTCTATGTTTCTTCACATATTTTTGGCCATGTATGATTGATTCATAAGCAATGATTAAAGAGAAAGGATCTCAATAGTAACCTTAAAAACATGTCATTTCTTTTGGAGTGTGTGCACTTGTGTGTGTGTGTGTGTGTGTGTGTGTGTGTGTGTGTGTGTGTGTTATGCATACTGCTGTTCTTGCAACCAGAAATATACTTTCAGCTTTACCTTTTGAGGAATTTATATTCACACCAAATAATGCTGGTGCCATTCTAGACAAGCTCTCAAGCTCCTTCTTGTTCTATTTTAAAAGAAATTGTTTTGACAGCTCTAATTATGGCACACAGAAATGCCAGTCAGGTAGCTGAGCTTGGGTTTCAAAGACTAACCCTCAAGACTGGATTTATTAAATATTAAATAAGAGCATTAAGAATATCATGCATTTTACATGGAATATTCTAGTTCCAACATGACTCCCTCCCTAGAATCATTGGCCAGGCCAGTCCCTTGCTACTGTCTTCCCTGAATTATGCACTCACTAGGCAAGGCACTTTCCTGCAGAAACCAGCAAGTTAACTGGAAAAAGTTTTTGTAGTATGGCCTTGTCTAACACACATAAAACTCTCTTTACTGAAATATAAACTTTGATATTGAAGTGCTTTAAGAAAAGTGAATGAATTTCCTTTATGAAGAGTGTCTAGTGAAGCTTTCATTCTTATCCGACAAGATTCGACACATGTGGAGGCTCCAGAGGAAATCACGCTCCATTTCCCACTAACAGGATATGGATGTGACCTGGTTTCTAGACTAGTAAATTAAGAAAGTAAAGACTAGACAATAAGGGCTGAAACAAATATTTTAATCTAACCAGTATATATAAAACATTGTCATTGAATCCTTCCTCAAAAAGACTCAGACAGGATTAAAGGATTAGTGATAGCTACTGAAGCCTACTACTGGAATTCAATGATGAAGAAAAGGAATAGATTCATCTGCCTAGGATTGATACTGTTCACTTCTCTTGGACACTTAAGTACAAAAGATTATTGATTGACAGTGATGTGATACAAGATGGGTTTTTTTCTCATAAAAGTTATTTTTAGAAACAATAACTTACATAAAAATATCTTTATGCTATCAATTTTTCCTATATATACAAAATATTGAAAATCCCAAAATTGCTCACATGCAATTTGTTTTACAAGTGAATAATGTGAAGACATTTTAACAAGGTTTGTGGGAAGCACATGTCATACAAGAGCATGAACATTCAATCACCATGTTTCTGAACTAGAAAAGGATGCCATGTACAATTTTTAAAGTATCCATTCTGATGTCCCTGTAGAACTGCCACTTCCTAGGCCCCTTTGTCTTCGAAGCTAGCTGACTTTTCTCACTCCGTCATAAGGAAAACAGAATGCTTTATCCAACATAAAATTTGGAGAGACTACGCAGGCATGTGCAGTTTAGCTCAACACTTTCTTCATGCTCAGAGTGGGATTATCTAACAAGTTATGATGCCAACCCTACTTTGGTGGTTATGATGTAAATTCTTCTAGTATAAATCTCTTACTGTCTGTATAAATCTCTTAATGTCACCTGATTAGCACTTCCTGGAGGTAGAAATTTCCTGGTTGATGAAGTGCAATTAAACGTCCCACTTACTTCAAGTAAATGAAATTCCCTAAATGACAGTGTGAAGGTATTACTTTGACACTTCTTCTGGCTCTAGTCATTTTTTATATTTTTTAAAATGTTGCAGACATGAATATAGTGAATTTATAATTTTTCTATGCCTTAGTCCCAAATCCCATCCCCCCCTCCTTTTTTCCTTGCACCCTTCATTTCTCCTGTCGAATCTACTCCTTTTTATACAATAAATTTATAATTAAGGTTAAAAGAAACCTGCTATTTACTGACAATCCCTCATGAACTCAACAGAAGAGTTGTAATAAGGGAGAAAGTATGCAAGATGAAATATGTGGAAAAAACCATGAAGAAAAACAAAAGAAAAGAAAGGAAAAAAGGTAAGACAGGCATTGATTAGATAAAGATCATGACTTGCTCATCATGGATTCAAAATGTCAATATTTTTTTCTAGAACACTTAGATCTTTGAAGGAAATATAAAAAAGTGGATAATGGAGCTGGCGAGATGGCTCAAGGGTTAAGACTCTGCCTGGCAAGCTGAAGGTCATGAGTTTGGAAGCCAAGTCCCACATGAAAAAACACCAGGTGGAAACTGCCCTGCAGTTCTGGCCTTGGTGAGTGGAGCCCAGGAAATCCCAAAGCAAAGCAAAAAGGAAGTAGAAGCAATCCAGGATGATTTCCTGAGGTCACCAGTGGGCTTTCACAGGGACATACTGAGCCCTCTCTCTCTCTTTCTCTCTCTCTTTCTCTCTCACACACACATACACACACATGTGAATAATAGGCTAGAGACATTACTTAGGGTTAAAGCCTCTGCTTCACGAGAAGAAAGATGTAAGTTCAGACCCCATATAAAACACCCAGTCCTGGTGGAAGATTTCCAAATCCTGAGCCTCACGGTCCTAGGACTTGCTACTATGGAGAATCACAGGAAATTGTAGATTGCAATTGATGCAAGAAGTGTTACTTCCCCTGCAAGCCATTTGTCTCTGGATTGCAAGAAAAAAAAAATCACAAGTTTGAGAGAAGCCTGGGATGCCCAGTGAGCTCAACACCTACCAAAATTTCACTTAGAACAAACAAGAAAAAAAATCAAGATAATTCAACAGGGTCCACACAAACCACAAGCCAGGGACCAGTGAACAAATACCATACAACTGAAGCACCCAAAAATCTTTCCATAAAGCAGAAGAGAGCTTCATATCTGACCCTAAGATAAGTAACCCATTTTACCTTCGTTTTAAACTCAATTGATAGTTACCATAGTTTAAAATTTTATACAGCACACCCAAAGCTTCATACACTCACCACTCATGGACTAACCATTCACCCTCACGCACCTCTAAGGAACTAAAAGCTGCCATATTACACTTATCTCTCACCCCTAGCTACTAAGCCCACCCTATTTTATAATCTAAAATCTTCTCTGATATTTAACCCAAACCTTACATAACAACCTTGACACTCAATCTTAAACTTCTCAGTCAAATCTGGACTAAAACTCTGTCACCTTTACACACTTTTTTGGCATTATAATAAACTTATTCACAAAACAGTAACAAGGAACCCTAGACTGACAAGACTGACACCTTCAACACCCAGGCAAACTGTAGCAATAGTCATCCAAGTGTGGTAATACTATGTCACTAATAAGAATCAAAAACACACACCAAAAAGATATGGGAAATCAACAAAAATATCAATTCACACCATACCATGTGATACAACAAAAACCAAGACAAAAAAAATCTACAAAAAGGTCAACCCCATAATGACAGATTCCAACTAGTTTAACTTCTTGGATATTAGCCAAGAAATCAACAACCAAGATAATGATTTCAAAAAACTGATTTTTAATATGTTCCAAACAAAGAGGAAATCTGAGGGAGTTAAATAAACATATAAGCCAATATGAACAGGAACACAACTAGCACCAGGATGAGATGAAAAGGACAGTTGAAGAAACAAAATTATTCTTAGAGCATTGAAAAAATCCGTGCAAAGATTAAACTTGAAATTAAAAACCAGTTAATTACTATCTGAAACTCAACATAAAGTCTTACCAACAGAACTATCAAAATAGAAAACAGAATGTCAGAACTAAAAGGAAAAAGCAGAATAAATTTGTTTGAAGAGGCTGAAAAGGCCAAAAAGATTCTTGACAGTAATATTCAAGAGCTATGGAACACCTTGAAGATGCCAAACCATGTATACATGTAGGCCTGGAACAAGAAACCCAAAGTGCCACATTGGAAGAGATTTTTCACACTATGATTAATGAAAATTTTATACATTTAAGGAAAGAGAGCCCCATCCAAGTACAAGGGGCATCTCACACACAAATCAAAATACTACAAATACATGACAAAGAGAATGTACTGCTTCAAGAGAGAATAACCAAGTCACATTTAAAAGTAAACCTTTTAAAATAACAACTGATTTTTCAATGGAAACAATAAAAGCCAGAAGAGCTTGAAAAGACATACTTCAAATCATGAATGAGTATAAATGCCTACCCAGGCTGACAAACCCATTGAAAATATCAGTCATGACTGAAAGTGAAAGAAAATTTTTCCACCATAAGGACAAGCTGAAGGTTTACATGACCACCAATCCAGGTCTACAAAAGATGCTAGAAAAGATACACTAAAAGTCCATGCAATCAACTCTCCAATCAAGAAACATAGGCAACAAGCATGGATTAAAATTCACAGCCCATCAGTCTGCTGTCTTTAGGTAACATATCTCACCATGAAAGATAGAGACATTCTCAGAGTAAAAGGATGATCAAAAGTACTTCAAGCTATAGAACAAGGAAACAAACAAGAGTATCAGTTCCACTATCTGACAAAACAGATGTCAAACCAAAAAACAATCATAAGAGACCCAGAAGGATATTACATATTAGTCAAGGGAACAATTCATCAGGAAGACTTCACAATATTGAACATATACATACCTAATATAGGCTCATCCACATTCATCAAACAAACATTACAACATCTAAAACAATACATCAATCCAAAAAATGATAATAGTAGAGGACTTCAACACTACACTCTCATCATTGGATAAGTCAGTTAGCCAACTAAACAGAGACACACTGAAACAGAATGCACATTCTTTTCAGCAGCCCATGGAATGGTCTCCAAAACAGATTAAATATTGGGCCACAAAGCAAGTCTTCACATATAACAGGAAAGTTTAAATTGTTTCCTCTACTTTATCAAATCACCACCGAATAAAGCTAGACATCCACAACAAAGCAAAAGACAGAAAATACATAAATTCTTGTAAATTAAATACCATGATACTGAAAAAAGAATGGGTTCAGACTGAAGTCAAAATGGACATTTAAAAAATCCTAGAAGTGAATAATAATTAAAGAACAACATATCAAAATCTCTGGGAAATGATGAAAGCTATCCTAAGAGGAAAGCTTATGATAATAGTAGAGGAAAGCTATCCTAAGAGGAAAGCTTATAGCACTGAACGCCAATATCAAAAAAGGAAACATCACAAATAAAATAACTTAACAATACAACTGAGTGCTTTGGAGAAATGAAAACAATCCAATCCCAGAAGCAGTAGATGGGCAGAAAAGGGGAGCAATCTCTGAAATTGAGAAAAGGAAAATGATACAAAGAATCAACCAAGCAAGGAGCTGATTCTTTGAAAAAAAATAAACAAGTTCAATAAGCCCTTAGTCAAACCAAAAGAGAGAAAACCCAAATTAATAAAATTAGAGATGAAAGTGGAGTTATTATCTTATAACAAGACTGTAATTTAACAGGGTTTTATCTCTAGCTGGGGGTGATATCCAATACTCATCAGGATGGAGTGAAGGGCATTGCAGGAGCAAAACCGAAAAAAATAAATCAACAAACCATAATCCAGAACATCAGAGACTCTATATCAATCACCTGGAATTAGGCCAGCCTAAATTCTCCCCATCCTGAAGCTCAGGGAAATTTGCAGAAGAAGGGGTGGTAAGATTGTAAAAGCGGCCTCTGCCCCCCACCCGCCCACCAGGTCCCAGGTCCCAGTCCCAGGTGAGTCCGCCCAGCCCCTCAGCTGGTGTCAACTTTTCCCAGCGACACCCAAGCGGTCTCTGGCTTTGCCTGGGCCCTGCCCTGGACCACAGCCCCTTTCTTCCTACAGCCCGCTCCTCCGCCAGACAGGACTTGCTCACATTCCTCCATCCCTGGAGCTTGGGTGGGCCCTAAGCCAAGTCCCAGGACCCAAGTGAAGAATTCTGCCATCAACATCAGACCCTCTGCCTCTCCGGCCCACTGGGGACCACGCACATGGTCCAGTGAAGACACACTGCTACTCAGAATTCAATAGAGTTCAAAGGAAACTCAAGCAAAACTCTAAGGGACAAAGGTCATACATCTGGAGTCCTCTACAATCATCCTATCACGTGGGAGAGATCCTTCACATGCAGCCCAAAGATAAGTAAACCTCCTTTTTTTCACCTTACTAATCCTTTCTAGTATCAATTGCTGTAGATCAACTTCTCCATACAGCCACCCCAAAAACATATACAACTCCAGGGAGTACACCACTGACCCTCACATATCACCAAGATACTAAATAGCAAAAGTGCACTACCATACTAATATTCACCCCTTGTCTACTTAACCTGACTTAACTGATGTATTAACAGCCTAATAGCCTCATCTAGGAAATTACAATAACAATAGACAAACATACCCAATCCAAGGCAAGCACTAGTAATAACTGGCAAGGGTAATAATACCAACTAAATCAGTTCAGTAAAAAACACACAGAAACTGAAAGATCCTAAAAAACAAAACAACAATGCCTAAGTCAAAGTGCAGACCCATGAGAAACAAAACCCAAGAAGACCAATCTCTGAAAGAATTAACCCCTTAAGGATGGATTCCAACCAGAACAAATTCACAGAAAACAGCCAAGAAAGCCAGAGCCAAGACAACGACTTTCAAAGTATAATCATTACCATGATTAATACTATGAAAGAGGCCCCACCCACCCCGGAGCCACACGCGTCCCGGCTGCAAGCACCCAGGCCGACCGCGGCTTGGCCTGCGCCCCCGGGCCCGGACGACCCCAGCCCCCTCCGCAGCGCCGCCCCGCCCTCGCCCAAGGTGAGAGAGAGAGAGAGAGAGAGAGAGAGAGAGAGAGAGAGAGACCAGACCAGCCCCCACCCACCCCAAGCCCCACGCGTCCTGGCGGCGAGCACCCAGGCCCACTGCAGCTTAGCCTGGGCCCCGCCCCGGACCCAAGCCTCTCCCACCCTCCTGCCCCGTGCGCCTAGCCACCCCCCTGGATCCCAGGTGAAGAATTCTGCCATTGAGCCAAGGAGCGAAAGAGCCCAGCCCAGCCCCACCCCGCCCCCCACCCAGGAGCCGCCCTGCCAGCAGCACCCCACTGCTCAGCCGGCTTTGCCCCGGGCCCCGCCCCTCTCCAGGCCCACCTTCCCAGATCGGAGGTGAAGAACTCTGCCATCAACATCAGACCCTCTGCCTCTCTGGCCCACCGGGGACCTACGCATGTGGTCCACGGAAGACACACTGCTACTCAGAATTCAATAGAGGCCAAAGGAAACTCAAGCAAAATTCTAAGGAACAAAGGGAGCACAGGCCATACATCTGGACTCCACTACAATCATTATATCACATGGGCGAGTTTCTTCTCATCCAGCCCAAAGATAAGTAAACTTTTTCTTTTCACCTTACTGATCCTTTAAAGTATCAATTCTGTAGATCAACTTTCTCATACAGCCACCCCACAACATACAACTCCAGGGAATACACCACTCACCCCCACATTTCATCAAGAAACTAAATCGTAAAAGTGCACTACCAAACTAATACTCACCCCCTGGTAACGTAACCTGACTTAACTGACGTACTAAGAGCCTAGTAGCCTCATCTAGGATATAATATTAACAATACACAGACATACCCAATCCAAGGCAAGCACTAGTAATAACTGGCAAGCGTAACAATACTAACTACGTGGATTCAGTAAAAAACAGAAACTGAAAGGTCCTAAAAAACAAAACAACAATGTACAAGTCAAAGTGCAGATCCACGAGAAACAAAACCCAAGAAGACCAATCTCCTGCCGAAACAATCAATCCCATAATGAGGGATTCCGATCAGAACAAATCCACAGAAAATCTCCATGAAAGCCAGACCCAACATAACGACTTTCAGAGTATGATTCTTACCATGATTAATATTATGAAAGAGGAAATCCGAGAAGAGATAAACAACCGAATAAACCACTTTGAACAGGAACACAACAGGCACTTGAAGGAGTTGAGAAAAACAGTTCAAGAAACAAAAATAGGTATGGAGCAATTAAAACAGTCTCAGGCAGAGTTTAAAATTGAACTAAAAGACAAGTTATCTTCAACCCAAAACTCAACAGAGAGTCTTATCAGCACAACTAAGGAAGCACAAAACAGAATTTCAGAACTTGAAGATAAAGTGGGAGTATTAACCAGCTCAATGGAAGAGATTGTTAAAGCCAAAAAGATACATGAGAGGAACATTCAAGAGATATGGGACACCCTGAAGAAGCCTAACATGCGCATTCATGGAATACCAGAACAAGAATCCCAAAATACCACACCTGAGGAAATATTTCAATTCATCATAAATTAAAACTTCCCACAACTAAAGAATGAGAGGCCTATCCAAATACAAGAGGCATTTCGCACTCCAAACAGATACGACCAAAATAGAAAATCGCCACGGCAAATAATAGTCAAAACACTCCATATTCAAGACAAAGAAAAGGTGCTGAGAGCTTCAAGAGAAAAAAAGCAACTCACTTTTAAAGGTAAACCTATTAGAATAACAAATGACTACTCAATGGAAACAGTAAAAGCAAGAAGAGCTTGGAGAGACATACTTCAAGTATTAAATGAGCAAAAATGCCAACCCAGACTGATATACCCGGCAAAACTATCTGTCATGATTGAGGGAGAAAGAAAAGTTTTCCAACACAAAGACAACTTGAAGGGATACATGTCTACCAAACCAGGCCTTCAAAAAATCCTAGAACTGATACTCAAGCTTGAAGAAAAGAACAAGCGTATCCAGGAGGGCAGAAGGGAAGTATAATACCACTGAAACATAAATATCATACAACATGCTTACAAAATCTACTAAACATAAAAAATGTCCAGAATTTAAAAAATCTCTCCATTATAACATTAAATGTCAATGGGATTAATTCACCGATTAAGAGACATAGGTTACAAACTTGGATTAAAAACCACAATCCAACAATCTGCTGCCTTCAGGAAACTCATCTCACCACAAAATATAGGCACATCCTAAGAATGAAAGGCTGGTCCAAAATCTTACAAGCTAATGGAACCAGGAAACAGGCAGGGGTAACAATTATGCTTTCAGACAAAGTGGACTTCAAACCAAAGAAAATCATAAGAGACACAGATGGATACTACATTTTAGTCACAGGTACAATTCACCAGGAAGACTTCACAATCCTGAACATTTATGCACCCAATACGGGCCCCTCCACATTCATTAAGAAAACCCTACAGCGCCTAAAGCAAGATATCAACCCCCAAACGATAATTCTTGGGGACTTCAACACCGCCCTCTGAACATGGGATAGATCAACAGGTCAAAAGCTTAACAGAGACACTTTGGAACTTAATCAAACCCTTAAAGAAATGGACCTTACAGATCTCTATTGAACTTTTCACCCACGCACCAAAGAATACACATTTTTCTCAGCAGCACACGGAACTTTCTCCAAAATAGATCACATATTGGGCCACAAAACGAATCTACACATATACAGAAAAGTTGAAATTCTAACCTGTGCCCTATCAGACCACCATGGCCCAAAGCTAGACATCCACAACACATCAAACAAGAGAAAATACACTAACTCCTGGAAACTTAACAATATGATGCTGAATGAGAACTGGATTCAGGAAGAAATTAAAAAGGAAATTCAAGATTTCCTGAAAGTGAACGATAATGAAAATACAACTTACCAAAATCTCTGGGACACAATGAAAGCTGTCCTAAGAGGTAAGTTCATAGCTCTTAATGCCTACATCAAAAAAATGGAAACATCAGAAATAAATAACTTAACGATGCAGCTTAAGGCTTTAGAGAAACTTGAGCAATCTGATCCCAAAAGTAGGAGAAGAGAGGAGATTAGCAAAACAAGGGGAGAAATATCTGAAATCGAGACTAAGAAAACGATAGAAAAAATGAACCAGTCAAAAAGCTGGTTCTTTGAAAAAATCAATAAGATAGATACACCCCTAGCTAAATTAACCAAAAGCAAGAGAGAGAAAACCCAAATTAACAAAATTAGAAATGAACATGGAGTAATCACTACTGATACCCAAGAAATCCAGAGAATTATAACATCATATTTCAAAAACTTATACTCAGTGAAGTTTGACAACACACAAGAGATGGATGAATTTCTAAGTAAACACATCTTACCTAAATTGGATCAGGAAGTTGTGAATTACTTAAATGGCCCTATAACATATAAGGAAATTGAAGAAGTAATCTCGAATCTTCCCACCAAAAAATGTCCTGGACCAGATGGATTCAGCACAGAATTCTACCAGACATTTAAGGAGTCAATAACACCAATACTCCTTAAACTGTTCCATCAAATAGCAAAGGAAGGAACACTACCAAATTCCTTCTATGAAGCTAATATCGTCTTAATCCCAAAACCTAATAAAGATTCACTTAAAAAAGAAAACTATAGGCCGATCTCCCTGATGAACACAGACGCAAAGATTCTCAACAAAGTCTTAGCAAATCAGATTCAAAAACATATTAAAAAGATTATTCACGGGGACCAAGTAGGCTTCATCCCCGGCACACAAGGTTGGCTCAACATATGCAAATCAATAAATGTAATTCATCATGCAAACCAGTCCAAAGTCCAAGACCACATGATACTCTCGATAGACGCAGAAAAAGGATTTGACTAGATCCAACAGCCTTTTATGATCAAAACGATAGAGACAGTAGGAATGGAAGGAACCTTTATCAATATAATAAAAGCTGTATAGAACAAGCCCACAGCAAGGATTATGCTCCATGGGGAACAATTGGAAGCATTCCCACTTTGATCAGGAACTAGACAAGGCTGTCCACTCTCACCACTCCTATTCAATATTGTACTTGAAGTCTTAGATGAAGCCATAAGACAAGAAAGGGACATAAGAGGGATTCAAATCGGCAAAGAAGAAGTCAAACTATCCCTATTTGCAGATGACATGATCTTATACCAGAGGGATCCCAAAAACTCCACCAGGAAGCTCCTGGAACTAATTGAAAAGTTCAGCAGGGTGGCAGGATACAAAATAAATGTGCAAAAATCAGAGGCCTTCCTATATGCCCAGAATGAAAGAAGTGAAAAAGCCTTGAGAGAAACCATCCCATTTACTATAGCCCCTAAAAAAATGAAATACCTTGGGATAAACCTAACCAAGGAGGTAAAAGACCTTTACAATGAAAACTTTAAAACCCTACAGAAAGAAATTGCAAAAGACACCAGAAGGTGGAAAGACCTCCCATGTTCCTGGATTGGCAGAATCAACATCGTAAAAATGACCATCCTACCAAAGGCAATATACAAATTCAATGCTATACCAATTAAAATCCCAAAGCAATTCTTTAAAGAAGTTGACCAAACAATCTCAAAATTCATATGGAGGCACAAAAGACCCAGGATAGCAAAGACAATCCTGAGTAACAAAAACACGGCTGGAGGTATCACCATACCAAACCTTAGTCTATACTGTAAATCCATAGTTATAAAAACAGCCTGGTACTGGCTCCAAAATAGACACACAGATCAATGGATAAGGATTGAAGACCCAGATATAAGCCCACAAAATTACAGCCATTTGGTCTTTGACAAAGGGGCCCAAAGAATCCAATGGAAAAAGAACAGCATCTTCAACAAATGGTGCTGGCAAAACTGCATCTCCACATGCAGAAGATTAAAGCTGGACCCATACTTGTCACCATGTACAAGAATTAATTCCAAATGGATCAAGGACCTTGATATCAGGCCAGAGACTATAAAAACCATAGTTGAAAGGATAGGGAACTCCCTAGAGCTGATTGGGCTAGGCCAACATTTCCTAAACAGACATCCAATGGCACAGTCACTGCTACCAACACTCAATAGTTGGGATCTTGTGAAATTAAAGCTTCTCTTCAGATAAAGAGATTGTAACATGAGTTCAAAGCCAACCCACAGAATGGGAAAAAATCTTCACTAACCACATATCTGATAGAGCTCTACTGTCCAGAGTGCACAAAGAACTTAAAAAACTAAACATCGAGGAAACCAATGGCCCAAAAAATGGGCCCTGGAACTTAACAGAAATTTTACCAGGGATGAAATTAAAATGTCTAACAAATATCTTAAAAAATGCTCCACTTCTTTAGCCATCAGGGAAATGCAAATCAAAACTTACCTGAGATATCATCTCACCCCGGTCAGGATGGCAAAAATCCACAATACAAACAACAACAAATGCTGGAGAGGATGTGGAGAGAGGGGAACTCTCCTACATTTTTGGTGGGAATGCAGGCTCATACAATCACTCTGGCGAGCCGTCTGGCGATTCTTAAAGAAATTAAAGATTGAAATGCCATATGACCCTGCTATTCCACTTTTGGGTATAACCCCCCATACAGCAGAGGTTCACCTCAATAGCACAAGCACGACCATGTTCATAGCAGCACTGTTTACAATAGCAAAGACATGGAATCAATCCAAATGTCCAACAGTTGACGAGTGGATAAGGAAACTGTTGTACATCTATACAATGGAGTACTACTCAGCCATCAAAAATGATGAATTACTGGAATTTGCCGGGAAATGGATGTCATTAGAAACAATTATATGAAGTGAAGTATCCCAGACCCAGAAAATTAAGCACCGTATGTACTCCCTAATAGGTTGCTCCTAATACCAAACCCATCCAGCCCACCTTGAGACACTCATAGGTAAATCTATGCATTACCTACAGTAATTGCAAGGATTATGAACAGGAGGGATGGAGTTGGAGGGCCACACCAGAAACAAGGAGAGAAGTGACCATGTTACAGTAGAGAAAATAGGCCTCCATGAAGGACTGCAAGAAAGTAATGTGACACCTAGTTAAGTTCACAATTCATTCCTGATCATTTACAACTAAGGGGGTATGAACTCACCAGAAGGGGAGGGCATATAGTCCGGCAGATTAAAAAGTAACCATTTTGCAAATGGGTGATTGACCCCTCCCATTGCCTAACGCCATATGACCCTGCGATTCCAATTTTGGGTATAAGTATTACATCTACCCTTGAATGTGCTCTTATAATAAGACTGCAGTTTAACAGCTTTCTGTCTCTGGCCAGGGGGTGACATGCAGTGCCCATCACGATGGAGTGAAGGGAATTACAGGAGCAACAAAACTGCAAAAGGAAATCAACGAACCACTAACCAGAACTTCAGAGACTCTATATCAACCACCTAGAACTAGGCCAGACTAATCTCTCCCCATCCTGAAGCTCAGGGAAATTTGCGGAAGAGGGGGCGGTAAGAGTGCAAGAGCAAAAGGAAGGGAGGAGCAATGATTTGCAAGATACTCCACACAAGTTAGGGCCGAAGCAATCATAATTGGACATTGTATGCCAGGCGCAAATGTCCAATACACTATTGACCTCACAAAGTCTAGCACCTGCTAAAGGCACCAAGATCCTTGGAGGCAAGGGATTGACAGCCACAGTAGTGTTCCTATGTTTAAGGGGAACACAGGAAGGGGTTCAGGGAAATGCCACTAGGTCCTTGTACATCATCGGAGAGGAGGGCCCAGAGGAGAGTCAGGCATGCACAAGAAAGGACTCTGGGAATCGGGGCGGGAAGCACGGGGGGATGGGGCGGAAGGGGTGAGGGGAGGGGGAGCAGGGGGTTCGGGGGGGGGGGAGGATGAGGGAGGGAGGGAACTGGTGTACCTATTAAGTTTGTATGAGCCAAATAATAATAAAAAATGTATTATATAAAAAAATGGAAACATCAGAAATAAATAACTTAACAATACAGCTTAAAGCTTTAGAGAAAATAGAGCAATCTGATCCCAAAAGTAGCAGAAGAGAGGAGATTAGCAAAATAAGGGGAGAAATATCTGAAATCGAGATTAGGGAAACGATAGAGAAAATCAACCAGTCAAAAAGCTGGTTCTTTTAAAAAAATCAATAATATTGATACACCCCTAGCTAAATTAACCAAAAGAAAGAGAGAGAAAACCCAAATTAACAAAATTAGCAATGAACATGGAGTTATCACTACTGATACCCAAGAAATCCAGAGAATTATAACATCATATTTCAAAAACTTATACTCGGTGAAGTTTGACAACACAAAAGAGATGGATGAATTTCTAAATAAACACAGCTTACCCAAATTGAATCAGGAAGTTGTGAATTATTTAAATGGTCCTATAACATATGAGGAAATTGAAGAAGTAATCTTGAATCTTCCCACCAAAAAATGTCCTGGACCAGATGGATTCAGCACAGAGTTCTATCAGACATTTAAGGAATTAATAACCAATACTCCTTAAACTGTTCCATCAAATAGCAAAGGAAGGAACACTACCAAATTCCTTCTATGAAGCTAATATCGTTTTAATCCCAAAACCTAATAAAGACTCACTTAAAAAAGAAAATTATAGGCCGATCTCTCTGATGAACACAGATGCAAAGATTCTCAAGAAAGGTTTAGCAAATCAGATTCAAAAACATATTAAAAAGATTATTCATGGGGACCAAGTAGGCTTCATCCCCGGCACACAAGGTTGGTTCAACGTATGCAAATCAATAAATGTAATTCATCATGCAAACCAGTCCAAAGTCCAAGACCACATGATTCTCTCGATAGATTCAGAAAAAGGCTTTGACAAGATCCAACAGCCTTTTATGACCAAAACACTAGAGACAGTAGGAAAGGAAGGAACCTTTATCAATATAATAAAAGCTTTATACAACAAGCACACAGCAAGGATTATGCTCAATGGGGAAAAATTGGAAGCATTCCCACTTCGATCAGGAACTAGACAAGGCTGTCCACTCTCACCACTTCTCTTCAATATTGTACTTGAAGTCTTAGCTGAAGCCATAAGACAAGAAAGGGACATAAGAGGGATTCAAATTGGCAAAGAAGAAGTCAAACTATCCCTATTTGCAGATGACATGATCTTATACCTGAGGGATCCCAAAAACTCCACCAGGAAGCTCCTGGAACTAATTGAAAAGTTCAGCAGTGTGGCAGGTTACAAAATAAATGTGCAAAAATCAGAGGTCTTCCTATATGCCCAGAATGAAAGAAGTGAAAAAGCCCTGAGAGAAACAATCCCATTTACTATAGCCCCTAAAAAAATGAAATACCTTGGGATAAACCTAACCAAGGAGGTAAAAGACCTTTACAATGAAAACTTTAAAACCCTAAAGAAAGAAATTGCAGAAGACACCAGAAGGTGGAAAGACCTCCCATGTTCCTGGATTGGCAAAATTAACATCGTAAAAATGACCATCCTACCAAAGGCAATATACAAATTCAATGCTATACCAATTAAAATCCCAAAGCAATTCTTTAAAGAAGTTGACCAAACAATCTCAAAATTCATAGGGAGGCACAAAAGACCCAGGATAGCAAAGACAATCCTGAGTAACAAAAACACTGCTGGAGGTATTACCATACCAAACCTTTGTCTACACTACAAATCCATAGTTATAAAGACAGCCTGGTACTGGCTCCAAAATAGACAAACAGATCAATGGATAAAGGTTGAAGACCCAGATATAAGCCCACAAAATTACAGCCATTTGGTCTTTGACAAAGGGGCCCAAAAAATTCAATGGAAAAAGAACAGCATCTTCAACAAATGGTGCTGGCAAAACTGGATCTCCACATGTAGAAGACCCATACTTGTCACCATGTATAAGACTTAATTCCAAATGGATCAAAGACCTTGATATAAGGCCAGAGACTGTAAAAACCATAGTTGAAAGGATAGGGAACTCCCTTGAGCTGATTGGGCTAGGCCAACAGTTCCTAAACAGACATCCAATGGCACAGTCACTGCTACCAACTCTCAACAGTTGGGATCTTGTGAAATTAAAGAGCTTCTGTTCAGATAAAGAGATTGTAACATGAGCTCAAAGCCAACCCACAGAATGGGAGAAAATCTTCACTAACCACATATCTGACAGAGCTATACTATCCAGAGTGCACAAAGAACTTAGAAAACTAAACATCAAGGAAACCAATGGCCCAATTAAAAAATGGGCCCTGGAACTTAAAAGAAACTTTACTAGGGATGAAATTAAAATGTCTAAAATATCTTTAAAAATGCTCCACTTCCTTAGCCATTAGGGAAATGCAAATCAAAACTTCCCTGAGACATCATCTCACCCCAGTCAGGATGGCAAAAATCCACAATACAAACAACAACAAATGCTGGAGAGGATGTGGAGAGAGGGGAACTCTCCTACATTGCTGATGGAAATGCAGGCTCATACAGCCACTCTGGCGAGCCGTCTGGCGATTCTTAAAGAAATTAAAAATTGAAATGCCATATGACCCTGCTATTCCACTTTTGGGAATAACCCCCCATGCAGCAGAGGTTCACCTCGATAGCACAAGTGTGACCATGTTCATAGCAGCACTGCTTACAATAGGAAAGTCATGGAATCAACCCAAAGTCCAACAGTTAACGAGTGGATAAGGAAAACGTTGTACATCTATACAATGGAGTACTACTCAGCCATCAAAAATGATGAATTACTGGAATTTGCCGGGAAATGGATGTCATTAGAAACAATTATATTAAGTGAAGTATCCCAGACCCAGAAAATTAAGCGCCATATGTACTCCCTAATAGGTGGCTCCTAACACCAAACCCACCCAGTCCACCTAAAGACACTCAAAGATAAATCTCTGTAATACCTACAGTAATTTCAAGTATTATGAACAGGAGGGATGGGGTAGGAGGGCCACACCAGAAACAAGGAGAGAGGGGACCACGTTACAGCAGAGAAAAGAGGCCTCCATCAAGGACTTCAAGTAAGTAATGAGACACCTGGTTAAGTTCACAGACTTTTGTTACTGATCATCTACAACTGAGGGGGTATGATCTCACCAGAAGTGGAAGGCATATAGTCTGGCAGATAAAAAGTAACCATTTTGCAAATGGGCGATTGACCCCTCCCTCACTGAGGTTTCCTACTTTTATTACATGTACCTTTGAATGGGCTCTTGAGACTAGACTCTAGTTTAACAGTTTTTTGTCTGTGGCCGGGGGGTGACATGCAATACCCATCAGGATGGAATGAAGGGCATTGCAGGAGCAGCAAAACTGCAAAAGGAAATCAACGAACCACTATCCAGAATTTCAGAGACTCTATATCAACCACCTAGAACTAGGCCAGACTAATCTCTCCCCATCCTGAAGCTCAGGGAAATTTGCGGAAGAGGGGGCGGTAAGAGTGGAAAGGAAAAGGATGAGAAGAGCAATGATTTGCAAGATACTCCACACAATTTAGGGCCGAAGCAATCATAATTGGACATTGTATGCCCGGCGCAATGTCCAATACACTATTGACCTCACAAAGTCTAGTGTCTGCTAAAGGCACCAAGATCCTTGGAGGCAAGGGATTGACAGCCACAGTGTTCCTATGCTTAAGGGGAACACAGGAAGAGTTCAGGGAAATGCCACTGGGTCCTTGTACATCATCGGAGAGGAGGGCCCAGAGGAAAATCTGGCATGCACATTAAAGAATTCTCCTGGGGAGGTTGCTCAGGCGTTAAGCCTCCGCCTTACCGGCGGAAGGTCCTGAGTTCGGATCCCAGATCCCACGTATAGACGCCAGGCGGAAGCGGGGGCGGCCTGCGCTTCTGGTCCTGGTAGGGCGGAGCCTGTGAATCCTGGGGCAGAAGGAGGTGGAGACGTCCATGGTGGTTCGCGAATTCGTCCGTGGTTCTACACATACACATACACACACACACACAGACATCACACATGCACGCACATACACATGCACATGTGCACAGTTGAATAAATAATAATAATAATAATAAAAAAGAAATGTTAAAAAAAAAAAGAATTCTCCGGGGATTGGGGGGAGAGGCACTGGGGGATGGGGAGGGAGGGTTGAGGGGAGGGGGAGCAGGGGGTTTGGGGGGAGGAGGAGGGAGGGAGGGAACCGGTGTACCTACTAAGTTTGTATGAGCGGAAATAATAATAAAAAATGTTTACAAAAAAAGATTGTAAGAGCACAAGGATGGGGGGAGTAATGATATGCAAGATATTCCACACAAGTTAGGGCCGAAGCAATCACATTTGGACTTTGCATGCCCTGCGCAATGTCCAACACACTACTGAGTCCACAAAGTCTAGCGTGTGCTAAAGGCACTGGGATCCTTGGCAGCAAGGGATTGACAGCCACAGTAGTGTTCCCATGCTTAAAAGGAATGCAGGAAATGGTTCTGGGAAATGTCACTGGGTCCTTGTACCTCATCCTAGAGGAGGACCCAGAGGAGGGTTTGGCATGCTCATTAAAGGATGCTCCGGGGATGGGAGGGAGAGGCACTGGGGGATGGGAAGGGAAGGGGGAGGGGAGGGGGGCACAGAAGGGTGGGGCGGTGGAGGGAGGGAAGGGACCAGTGTACCTGTTAAGTTTGTATGAGTGGAAATAAATAAATAAATAAATATATATATATATATATATATATATATATATATATACAGATAGTGGAGTTATTATACTTGCTGTCAAGGAAATTCAGAGAATCATAAGGTCATATTTCAAAAATGATACTTCATAAAATTTGATAATCAGAAAATAATGGTTGAACTTCTAAGTATGCACAACTTACCAAAATAGAATCAGGATTAATTATTTAAATAGTCCTATAACAAGTGACAAAGTTAAAAAAAGTAATTACAAATCTCCCACCAAAAAAAGCCCAGGACTGAATCAGATGGATTCATTATAGACATTTAAAAAACAAATAACATCATTACTCCTTAAACTATTCCATAAAATAGCAAAAGAAGAAACACAAATTCGTTCTACAAAACTAATATTATATCTAAAAATTAACATTACACTGATACAAAAAAACTATAGGCCAATCTCATTGATTTTGCAAATGGGTGACTGACCCCTCCCTCACCGAGATTTCCTGCTTTTATTACATCTACCCTTGAATGTGCTATTATAACAAGACTCCAGTTTAACAGCTTTTTGTCTCTGACCAGGGGGTGACATACAGTGCCCATCAGGATGGAATGAAGGGCATTGCAGGAGCAGCAAAACTGCAAAAGAAAATCAACAAACCACAATTCAGAACTTTAGAGACTCTATATCAATCTCATAGAACTAGGCCAGACTAATCTCTCCCCATCCTGAAGCTCAGGGAAATTTGCGGAAGAGGGGGCGGTAAGATTGTAAGAGCAAAAGGATGGGAGGAGCAATGATTTGCAAGATTCTCCACACTAGTTAGGGCCGAAGTAATCATAATAGGACTTTGCACGCCCTGCACAATGTCCCACACACTACTGACCTCACAAAGTCTAGCATCTGCTAAAGGCACCAAGATCCTTGAAGACAAGGGATTGACAGCCACAGTAGTGTTCCTATGCTTAAGGGGAACACAGGAAAGGGTTCAGGGAAATGCCACTGGGTCCTTGTACATCATCGGAGAGGAGGACCAATAGGAGAGTTAGGCATGCACAATAAAGAACTCTCTGGGAATTGGGCGGAGGCACTGCGGGATGGGGAGGGTGGGGAGGGGAGCAGGGTGTTCGGGGGAGGAGGAGGGAGGGAGGGAACTGGTCTACCTATTAAGTTTGTATGAGCGGAAATAATAATAAAAAGTATTAAAAAAATAAAATAAAATAAAATGGCACATCAACCTTTTTATGAAAAAAAAATTCTCAACAAAATTTAAGCAAACCAGATTCAATATCATAACAAAAAGATCATTCGGTACATCAAGTAGGATTAAATCCAGGCACACAAATCAATAAACGCAACCCATCATCTAAACAAATCCAAGGACCCAAACCACTTGATACTTTCAATAGATACAGAAAAAAATTTTTTACAAGATCCAAAATCCTTTACAATCAAAGTCCTGGAGACAATTGGAATGGAAGGAATTTATATCAACATAATAAAGGCTGCATACAACAAGCCTATAGCAAGGATTATTTTACATGCTGAAAAACTTGAAGCATTCCCTTTTTGATCAGGAACTGGACAAGACTGTCCATTCTTACCACATCTATCAATATTATACTTGAAGTCTTAGCTAGAGCTATAAAACAAGAGAGGGAGATTAAAGGGATTCAAATCGGAAAAGAAGTCAAGTTATCCCTGTTTGCAGATGACATGAATCTATACCTGAGAGACCCCAAAAACTCCACCAGCAAGTTTCTGGAACTAATATGTAAGTTTAGCAGAATAGCAGGTTACAAAATTAATGTTCAAAAATCAGTGGCTTTCTTATACACCAAGGGTAAAAAAGTGAGAAAGTCCTAAGAGAAACAATTCCATTTACCATAACCCCTAGAAAATTGAAATACTTTGGGATAAATCTAACCAAGGAAGTAAGAGAACTATACAACAAAAACTTTAAAACTATAAAAAAGGAAATTTCAGAAGATACCGGAAGGTAAAAAGCCCTCCTATGCTTTTGGATTGGTAGAATTAAAATTAAAATCAAAATCATAAAAATGACCATCCCACCAAAAGCAATATACAGATTCAATGAAATGCCAATCAAAATTCCAAGGCAATTCTTTACAGAAATTAACAAAATGATCTCAAAATTTATATGGAAGCACAAAATGCCCAGGATAGCAAAAACAATCCTGAGAAATATCACCATACCGGACCTCAATCTATACTACAAATCCATAGTAATAGAGATAGCATGATACTGGTTCCAAAATAGACATGCAGATCAATGGATAAGTGTTGAAGCTTCAGAAATCAGCTCATACATCTGAAATCATCTGGTTTTTGACATAGGTGCTCAGAAAAAAAAAACATTGGAAAAAGGACAGCATCTTCAACAAATGGTGTTGGCAAAACTGGGTATCTACATGCAAAAGATTGAAACTGGATCCTTACTAGTCACCATACATGAAAATAATCAACTCCAAATGGATCAAGGACCTTAGTATTAGGCCAGAGAACATAAAAACCCTAGAAGAATGGGGAATTCCCTCAAACTGATTTGCCTAAGCCATCACTTTTTAAACAACCCCAATTGCTTGGGAGATAGGACCAACTCTCAATAGGTGGGATCTCATGAAACATAAAAACATCTGTTCAGCAACTGATATTGTTACAAGCAAAAGACAACCACAGAATGGGAGAAAATTTTCCTTTTTTTGATGGAGACTAATATCCAGGATGCACAAAGAATCCAAAAAATTAGACGCCAAGGCCCAATTAGAAAATAGGCCAAAGAACTTCAAAAAATACTTTTTCCAAGAAAAAATTGAAATGTCCAACAAATACTTTAAAAATGTTCCACCTCCTTAGCCATTAAGGAAAATGCAAATCAAACCACCCTCTGATATCATCTCACCCAGGTCAGAATGGCTAAATCCCAAAACACATACAGCAAATGCCAGAGAGGATATAGGGAAAAGGGAGTCCTCATATATTGATAGTGGGCATGCAAACTTGTACAACAACTCTGGAGATAAGTATGGCAGTTTCTAAAAAAGTTAAAAATTAAAATGCCATATGACCCAGCTATAATATTTCTGAAAATATTCCCCAAAATGTTTCATCTTATTATAGTGACATGTGTACATTTATGTTCATTGCAAAGTACAAAAGCAAAGTCATGTAATCAACCTAAATGCCCAACAACTGATGAATGGATAAAGAAAATGTGGTATATATACACAATGGAAGACTACTCAGCCATCAAAAGGTGAATTAATGAAATTTTCTGGTAAATGGATGGAGTCAGCAAAAGTTATATTGAACAAGATCCTACAACAAAAGTCAGACATTGCATGTTCTACCTTTTAAGTGGAACCTAGTACCAAACTCTCATAATGACATACTTAAGGGAAAAATCTCTATAATTTTCATTATAACCACAACGAATTATAACTAAGAGGATAGGAGAAAGAAGACCCCAAAAAGAATAGAGACAAAGGAAAACAGCTTAATAAATAAGGCCGCTGTTAAGAAAGATCCATTAATAGTGAGACATCTGATCCTGTTCACTGTCAATTGTCTTTGTGTTCACTGGTATTTGGACTGGTTTGAAGTGCTTGGAGTGTGTCTCCCCTTGGGCAGGGGGAAGGTTAAAGATTAGTAAGTGGCTGATTGGTTGCCTGAAGTCTGAACCCACTCACTACTGTGTTTTATTCCTGTTCTTCCACTGTTTTAACTTTTACTTATATAAATGTCTTTACTTCTTAAACAATTTATCATCTTTGGACAGTAGAGGATCTCCACTCAGATACGTTGCAACCTTGTGCAGTGTAACAATAATAAATAGTCAACAGCCAACCAGAATACAGAATACCAACTAGGCCAGCCAAATCTCTCCCCAGGGAAACTCAGGAAAACTTGTGAAAGAGGGGTCGGTAGACTGAAGAGCTTAAAGATGGGGATGTCCATCACTAGATAGGACACTCTGTTCAAGACAGGGATGCTGCATTCAGGAACTCACTGCAATGAGACCTATCCTTCCCAGACCTGCACAATGACTGACACCAATGTACTTCCAATAGACTGGATCTCAGGAGATATAATTAAATGCAGTGGGAACCTTAGGGGCTGGGGCTAGACAGGTGAGGGGGAATGTGCCTGTCAGTGGGTCTCCCAAGGAGGGGCCACTTGGCCTGCCACAGAGACCTGAAACCCCACTGGAGCAGAGGATACAAGAGGGAACCTTGGGACCCATAAAAGCAGACAGGAAGGTGGAAGGAAGTGGGATGGATTGAGGAAGAAAGGGGTGGGAAAGGGATTATTGGATGAACAATGGGATGGATTAGAAAATGAAGAAAATCAACAGGATGGAATAAAAAGGATCAAAGAATCAAAAGTCCTGTTGAGGTCAAAGAATGTTTGCAGTCCCTTGAACAAGTTGGAAGAGGAGTGGAAAAATACAAAAAGAGAAATGAGAAACAAAATCACTTAAAAGTGATGGGTCAGAAGGTATGGCAGTTACTCTGCATTGTTGCTGATAAATTATGACAAAGCAGATTAAGAGAACCAAGGGTTTGTTTTATTATGATTCCTGGTTACAGTTCTAAGTCCATCTTATCAAGAGAGCTCACACAGACACCAAAACTGAGGGAACTGGCCACATAATATCCACATTAATGGCTGAGAGAGGGAACATTCTTACTTGCCAGAGCAACATGTCTGGCCAATATACACAAGGATGTCCCCTTTCTCAAATAGTTCCTTCCATTTTATTCACCTGCCTGGGAATTTTTTTAATCATTTTTTATTATTATTTCCGCTCATACAAACTTAATAGGTAGACCAGTTCCCTCCCCCCCTCCTCCCCCCAAACCTCCTGCTCCCCCTCCCTCCCCATCTCCCAGTGCCTCCCCCGCAATTCCCAGCGAGTCCTTTATTGTGTATGCCTAACTCTCCTCTTGGTCCTCCTTTCCGATGACATAAAAGGACCCAGTCTGCCTGGGAATTTTTGTGGATACAAAATGTTCAAACAGAATTTGATGCCAGAGAAGTGAGGTATTGCTGGTAAATCTGGTATATTGTGAATTTTAAATGGTTTTGTTGGATGAAGTTTGAAATATTTGAAGATTTGTATATTACAAATACTGTTCTACAGAGTTAAATGGTCCCATTTGGAAAAAAGAGGTGCTGAGAGAGTTGTGGATTGTTTGGGCCCAGTTTGTGATGAAGGGAACAAAGACTTTGAGAAAGTTGAATTTGAAGATGAATGACTGATTTATTTGGTAGAGGAGAGCTATGTTAGCAGTTTCTAATGAAGAAAGGGAAGACATCAGAGCAGTAGTAGTTATTGGAGAAGTAAATGTCATTGAAGGAAAACCTAGTGCTTTGCACTGGGATGATGGAAGAAATGAATACCACCATAGAGATTCTTCACAGAATACCGAGTAGCAGAATCAGCTGTGATTCTCCACCTGGAGATTATCAGAACTTGGCAACATCATCCACGTGGTATTGGTTTTGGAGGCATCAAAGATGCAAGAGAGAAGAGGTCATGGAACTCTCCTCCAAGGTTTCAGAGAATGACAAGAACCCAGGTAGTATATGACAGAAAGCCTAGAGAGGCCCAGAAAGGGCATTTTGTGCTGTGGAATTTAAGCCTGAGAACTGAAGATGTTGGAAATGCTAAAACAAACATGGGACATCTGCCAAGAAGACTTATATACATGGAATGTGTGCTGAAGACGGCTGTGAATGGAAATTCAACTTGGTCCAGAGAAATGCTGTTTGTGCAATTTTAAGCTCTGAGGAGAGATGGAAATTGCCCATGACTGCATAGTGAGCAACAGAAGAGGGACATTGAACTATAGGACACAGGAAGTACTTAACTGATTTGACAGGATCTTATGGTTACAGAGATTTTGGACTTTTAAATGTATTTATATTATAAGATAAATTTAACACTTGTGAGGACAAGATGAAGGTTACAGTTTAAAAGTGGTATGTTCTTGTGTCAAGTTGACAAGGGGTGCAGTGTTATGGTTAGGTACAAGTGTCACTTTGATGGTTGAGGGTTTGAACTCTGGGCACATTTGTAGAGAATTAGTTGAGTTAAGCCCAGGAGATTGTCTAGTTGATGGGGGAGGCCCAGCCCATGGTGGGTGGGACTAGTCCCTGGGCAGGTGAATTAAATGGTGGGAACTGTTTAAGAAAGTAGGCATCCTTGTGTACACTTGGCCAGACATGATGGTCTGCCAAGTAAGGATTGTCCTTCTCTCAGCTTTTATGTGGATATCGCATGCCAGTAGCCCTTTGATGATGGCACATGCTCTCCTTCCAAGCTGGATTGAGAACTGTAAGCAGAAAATTGGAAGAGAATAAACCCCTTGTCCCCTTAAGCCATTTGATGGTTATTTTTATCAGCAATATGGAGATGAACTGCAACAGAATGAGACCATGGAATAAAGAGAAATGGAAGAGGTAACCAAGGAGGCAAAGATAAGGAATGTGGGACTAAGAAAGCAGTATACCAAATAGACTGATAACAAAGCCTGGAGCAACTTTTTAATTTATTATGGAACAAGAAAGTGACAAACAGTTAATATTAGGTATTGAAAGAAAGCTAACCCTTGTTCTGCCTAATTCACATCAGTATGTTGTCTAAATCTTCATAAACTATACTAATGTCTCGATTAATTTCCTTTCAATTCTCAGGATTTGAATCATGTTATTATTTTTAACTTGAAGTCATTCCCTTGAACTTAAATAAATATTTTGGTATCATGAAGCTGAGTCTGATAATGTGTGTGATAACCAGAATTGCATCATAGAATTACCAGTGTTGCAAAACTAAGGTTGTATAATAATAACATAGGACAGCTTACCATACAACACGAAAAGTAGTTTTGTAGTTGCCAGGAATTGCTTAGGACTTACAAAAGTTTCAAGTGTTAATTATATCGCAGTTTGCTGCGGTCTTTTATTTCATTAAATTTTTTAAAATCTTCATACTCTTTTTAAAATAGAACAAGCTTCATAGGGCTTATTATAAATAAATCAAGGCATTTAAAAACCTTTTAATATCCAAGCACATAGAAAATAATTTTTTTTACAAATTTAAAGTATTTTTAAAAGAAACTAATGCAAAAGTAGTATCGTAATATAAAAATAAAATTCTGTGTTGGTCCTGGTGGCACAAGCCTGAAATTTCATATTCTGGCAAGAACTACCAGTCTACAGATCTAGTTCAGAGCAAGCTTGATGAACTTAGAATGACTTGTCTCAAAAATAAAAGTCAATGAAAAGGTTCAGGGTATATGGTTCTGTGGTAGAATGCTTGCCTAATATGCACAAGGCCCTGAGTAAAATCCCCAGTACAGAAAAATAATAAGTATTTTTATTGCAAATACATCTGTATTTGAGTCAGTTTTCTGTTACAACAGAATACCTGAAATAGCTTAAAAAGAAATTATCACATTTTGGGAGGTTTTCAGTTTCAGGAGACTCTGATCCTGCACCAAGTTTTTACTCGCAGCGTCAGTCTGGGCAAGGAGTACATGGCATAGCAAGCGGCTCACCTCATTAATGCCAGGAAGCAAAACGGGAGAGGAAGTCCAGCATCTCATAATCCCCTTCCTTGGCACGCTCCAGGAACCTCATTCCCTCCCACCACCTTCTACTTCCAAGCAAATCAAGCTGAAGACTGAACCTTATAACATATGACCATAGAAGACACTGTCATTCCAAGCTATGATATCTGACTTTTTGTGTAAATGTATGTATGCCATAAGAGAGCTTAAAAATGTTTATAAGCCAGTTTCAGGGACAGAGTTTTTGCTCACTTCTAGAACTTGTCTAGCATTCAAGGACTCTGTGTTTAATTCCCAGCACCCAAAAAACAATAACATACTCTCCTTTCTCTCAACACAAATTATTTACCAAATATGTAGCCAGAAAAATGTGTCTATTAGTGTCTTTCAAAATAAATGAATTCAGTTTTGACAAAAAAATTCTTTTATGAATATCTTTGATATCACATCTAAGAATTTTAGATTAATGGCAAATTCTAGCCTGGTTTTGCTTTTTGAGACAGCATCTCATCATGTAGTAGCATCTGGCTTGCAATTTATGAACCAAGCAGGACCTAAATTCATGGTAATCTTCCCACCTGATTTTTCAGTGTGAGGATTATGGGAGTTGGATTCTATGCGAGGCACATTTTGTTTTCTTCTACTGGTTCTATATTTTTGGGTCTACATGTAGATTTAGGGTCCATTCTTAGTGAAATTCTGGATAAAGTATGAGGTTTTGGTAGAAACTTATTTCATATGGGCACCTAATTATTTAAACCTAACTTGTTGAATAGATGACTATCCTTCATTAAATTAAATTTGTACTCTTCTTCAATAATCTTTTTAAAAATGCAATACTTTCTTAACCTTTATTAATGCTGCAGCAAGATATTCCAAGTTTTTTTCACATGCTTTCTCTGCCCCAGTCTTAGAATTTTTCTAGAGAGGGTTGGTATTTTTCTGAGACAAATGTGTGTGTATGTTCCTTTGTGGATCTGCTATGGCTTTGTCATGGTTTGCATATGAGCTGTCCCCCCCTCAAAGGCTCATGTGTTTGCAGTCTCAACTGGTATTGGTTTGGCAAGATCATGGCACTTTTTTGGAGGTGAAACTTTGCTGGAGAAAGACACATCACAGAAGGTTGGATTAGCCCTGCCCTCTTCTGCTAGTAATCTACTCTAATAGTGTGCAGCCAGCTCTCTAGGTCTCCATGATGATGTCTGCCGTGACATAAGCCTCCTCCAGCTTCTGGCTCTGGAACCATAAATCAGATGTCTCCCTTTTCTCCTTTAAGTTGTATGAGTGTTGTCTCACAGCAGCAGAAAGAGTAACTGAGACAAGTTAGAAGTTATCTAATTGTTCTTAAGGCTTGTTTCCCAGCATGGTGCTGGTGGGTAGAAGAGCAACAGGAACCTTTAAGAAGAGGGGCCAAGTGGAAGGTCCTTAGGTTAATGAGGGCAGGCCATTGAGAGGGATCCTGGGGTCAGGCTTCTTTTGGCTTCCTGTTTGAGTTTGAGTTTTCCTGTTGAGTTTCTTACACAAACTCCAGTTGTGATGTGCCACTACAATCTACAGCCCTTCCCAGGGGCCAAACAAATGAGGCTTGCAATCTTGGTCTCTGAACCTCCAAAATCATGAGCAAGATAAACTTTGCTCTTCATAAACAGTATTCTAGACATGGAAAGCTAACACAACAGCTTTGCTGGAAGTACCTGTCAACAATTTCATTTTGTATTTCACTGTCCACAACTGGCTACAAAGATGCTAGAAAATGTAATCATTTCAAATATCACTTTTCAGAGTAATGCTACTATGGAAAAAGGAAGACTGGGTACTATGGGGCAATTTACCTTTGTTTATAAAGTGAAAATGTAATATTCATTTATTTGTTAAGACCACAGCAGATTATAACTTACTGACATAGTAGATAATAATAATTAAAATTACTATAGAACAAATACTAATCGCTGAATATAGCATCAATAGAAAAAAATTATGACATTTATACCAAAACTAGTGCCTGTATCAAAAGAACCAAGACCTGACAAACCACACTTACTTCTAGTTGACACAGGTTCACAGAACCTGAGCTCTGAATGATGCCATACCTCTTGCAGGATACAAAATTACTCTCTCTAAGAATTCGCATCATTCCTGTATTTACATGCCAATTTTCTCATGAAGAGGTAGTTTACTTCTTTCTGTGTGATACTCAACTTACCTCACTGCTTAGTAGAATACAGTAGGAATTGTATTATGTAGAATTCAGGACCTAGTCTACAAAGGGCCTATAAACTTGTGCTTTTGCTCTCCTGGAAGCCTAAAGCAGCATGTCAAATAGACTGATCACCCTTCTAGAAGAAACACATAGAAAGAAACCTAGAAGACTTGATCTGGTCATTCTGACTGAGGCAAAAGATATGCAAATGAAGCAATGTTGAATCAATAAGCACTAGTCAAGCTAATCCTGATAACTACTGCTGTATTAGCAGTATCAAGAGACTAGCACAGAGAGTGCATACTACAGACAATTCTAACTCAGTCCAATGCAGCTGTCAAAATACTTAGCAAAGGGGCTGGAGAAGTGGCTCAGGGGTTAAGCCTCCGCCTTGCAGGCGGAAGGTCCTGAGTTCGGATCCCAGATCCCACGTATAGACGCCAGGCAGAAGCGGGGGCGGCCTGCGCTTCTGGCCCTGGTAGGGCGGAGCCTGTGAATCACGGGGCAGAAGGAGGTGGAGACGTCCATGGTGGTTCGCGAATTCGTCCGTGGTTCTACACATACACAGACACACATACACACACACACACACGTACACACGCGTGCACGCACATACGCACATGCACACAGTTGAATAAATAATAATAATAATAAAAAAAAATTTAAAAAAAAAATACTTAGCAAAGATATGGCTGCTTTGAAGAATCAAGTTTGAGGTGGTATGTTGTAAAGCAGTTCATAACTAAATGTGATTTATTCATGGACCATCAAGAGCAATTTCTGTAGAGAAAGATCTTATATTTAAGTGAACAAAATGACAGGATTATAGATATAACTCTTCTTCCCCTACCACCACTAACCTTGCCCAACTGGATCATAAACAATTTCACAATGGACACCAAGATGGAGATGATACATTATCTCATTAACATATATATCCATTTCCCAAAACTAAGCTGACTGTAGTCAGCCCTAATAAGTTAGCTTTAGGCAACAATAGAGTCTCATACCATTTCTTGGTTGGATCAGCTGAATATTAGATTGATTATAATTGACAATTTTGGTCGTAGAAAAGAAGTGGGTTTTTTTCTCAGTGGCATAGACTGTGAACGTGGATGTCTCCCCTGCCCATGAGGCTTTTCTAAAACTATAATCTGTTGACTTAAAGAAATCCTTATTCACCATCATGATATCCCACATAATATTGCTTTGGATCAGACGATTCATTTAACAGCAAATAAAGCCTAGTAACTTACTTTTGCATATGGAATTCACTACTTACAACATTTCCTAGCACTGGGAAAGCAGCTAGTCTGGTAAAATGATAAGCATTTGAAGACTCATTTTGGTACAATGTAGGGTAGCTACAAGACTGAGATAATATCCTCCTGGATGGGGTACATGTTCTGAAAGAGCAGTTACTGTTAAAGTGATATGCCTTTTACACTCAGGACTCATTGCTCCAGAAGACAAAAGGTAGGAGTTGGAATTATACTTCCTTTAATTAATGCTTATCATTAATGCTTATCAAACAGCAAAACTTTTATTTCTTGTTGTAATCATTCTAGAATCAGCTGGTATGGAGATCTTTGTTTCCAAAGCAGAAATGCCTCCAACAAGTAATACAACCTTAATTCATTAAACTGGAAGCAGAGACTTTTGCTTAACTATTTTGGTTCCTCTTTCCAGAAAAACAAAAGACAAATAGGAAGGTTATAGTAGTGGTTAAATAACTGTGACTATTAAAGGGAAACTGGGTTGCCAAGGGGCCTGTCTAGCATAAAGGAGCCACTGTATTTCTCATGGGTCCTTGAATATAAGATAACGGAAAACTGCAGGAACCCAACAGAGACCAGTCTGTGAATGTTATAAATTGAGATGAGTAAATAAATGGTGGTGGCTTTAAAACAACATGTACAAGATGACTTGCTGTGAAGCAGCTCATTATAATCCATGGAGCAACCATGACAGGGAACTTTGGTAGAGAAAGATTTTAGTAACTGGGTAGAGAAGATGACACCATGTTCTTCCCATGCCACCACTCCACCACTTCTTCCTTCTCCCTGAAAACTAACCTACTGGACGAATAGCCAGCTGTTCTATGTATTACAGATGGCTGGCCAAGAACCCAGAGACAGTAGTATTCAGAGGCAAGACCTCCCTAGAAGTTTGTCACCATAATCTTACCCTGGTGACCAAAAGCATTTGGCCTTTCAGATATAGCCCTATGATTTTCTTACCTACCTGTGCCCATGTTTCAGGAAGACTCGGTAACAACCTGCTTCTCCTATTTTCAGTTTCACTCAAAACTGTGTAAGGTCCAGTTACGATGATAAATCCTTTCTCCATAATGCTTATGTATTGGTTCTGCTTTCTAGGCTGAAATCTAAGACAAGGTTAAAGCATGGACCTTGGTTTTGGATTACTATAGCAAAATGTCATACGTGAGATGGCTTACAGAAAACAGAAATTTATTTCCTTGCCATATGAAAACTGGGAACTCAAAGATCACTGGCTGGCACTTGAAAAGGGCCTTCTTTCTGTGTCTCCCTGCAGTGGAAGGCTGAAGTGCAAGACAGAAAGGAGGAGGTGTACTGGCAGTTTATATTGGTCCCAATCCCACACACAAGGATGCAGTCATCATGGCCTAAATATGCCTTAAAAGATCTTAGTATTGCTACAATGGCAACTCAATTTTCATGAGTTTTGGAGGATGTATCAACCCTCTTTTATATTTATCTCCTTTTCTAAAGCAAACTTTTTCTCCCACATTTTATTTTTTTCCTAATCATATGAGCTCAATAGGTACCTCTCCTTCCCTCTTCCCCTTTCCAGTCCTCCCCCCCTTGCACTCTCCCCCTTCCCCTCTTCCTTTTACCTCCCACCTTCACTCCCCCATCTCCCAGTACCTCCCCCTCCTCCTTCCCATCCCCTGGAGCATCCTTTTGTGTGGATGCCAAGGTACCCTCTTTGTGCCAAGTTACCCTCTTTGTCCTCCATCCTAGTGAGGGTTCAACACTCAGTGGCATAGCCTGGAGCCCATTCTTGGGCTCCCCATTAGTAAGGGAACTCTATTATGACTTTTAATACCTTGCCTCTAAGGATCCTACTGCCTAGAGCTTTCTCCCCTATGATCCACGCTAGACTTTGGGGGAGTCTTTGACATGTCAGCCAGTGTGCAGGTCACTAATTCTGACTGCTGCAGCCCTAACTTGTGTGGAGTATCTTACATATCGTTAATCCTCCCCATCTTTAGGTTCTTACAATCTTGTCGCCCCCCTCTTCCGCAAGGTTCCCTGAGTCTAAAGTAAACTTTAAACACTTTAAAATACCCCTTTAAAAATCTGTTTTAACTATATTTTATGTCTTTATTACAGCTTTTTAAAAAAAATACTAATTTTCCTTTTGACTTCTTGATCTAGAATTATTAGGAAGTGGACTGTTGGTGAATTACTAATTTTTAGTTAACCTCTATTGGAAAATACAAATCTACTTGTACATTTTCAATCCTTTTAGTTTACTGAAACTTGTTTTATAACACAATATGGTCTACTGTAGTTAATTAATCTATGTGCACTTAATTAGTTAATTATTCTGTGTGCACTTAGTTTTGCATATACCTTTAAATGTCAACTAGACCATCTTCAAATTTTTTGGAGTCTTTTTTTTTAGGATTAAGGTAGAATTTATTAGAGAAGAGAAAGAATGGAACTCATGAATTCTAGGCATGGAATCCATAAAGAGGAGTTAGACACAAATTCATGGACTCCACATATGGAGTACCATGAGGGGCAGGCAACCTAGAGAACTCATGGACTCCAGGCATGGAATCCATGAGGGGCAGGCAACTGGAAAAGAACTCATGGATTCCAGACTTGGAGTGCCATGAGGGGCAGGTGCCCCAAATTTTCTATAGTTGTATCAGTTGCTTTACCAAATACTAAGGGGAGTTGTAAAAGTAAAAAATCCACCAATGAGTTTGGGTTATATATCTGTGGGCTCTGTCAACTTTTGTTCAAAGTGCATAGAATGTATCTTGATGAAGTGATTCTCTTTATCTTTAATAATCATTGTTTGAAGTCCATTTTATGTGAAGATTGGAATAGAATGCCAGTCTTCTTTTGGTTTATAAGGTATTTCTTGACCATCTTTTTTTAAAACTTCTTTTTATGTACAAAAGTGTCTGATGCATAAAAAAAAATTAAGTTTTTTAACCAGCCTTACAAATTCTTCTCCTTTAGTTGGAAAATTTATATTATGTAATATAGCTAATCTCAATGATCAATCTGATTGGGTTAAGAAGCTTTTGGTGAAGCATAGTATTAGATCATAATTGGATTTATATGCCAGTATGCATGGCATTACTGGGAGATGGTGAAAAGTAAGCATTTGGCCTAATTAAAAGAAATATCACCGGGAATTCAGCCTTGGGTTTAAATCTTGCTTTGGCCTCTTCCTGTATTCGTTCTTATAGACAACAATGTCCAATAGAGCCGACTGCTACCATAAAACCAAGTAACTATAAATAAAACCCTCTGACACCCAGAACCAATAGAAAACCTTTCTTCTTTCCAGTTGTTCTCTCAAGGGTTCTGTCATAATGAAGAGTACCTTATACACCGGGTTTTAAGCAACCCATTTTGATTTTTCTTACCTATTTTCACCTCTGCTCTTCATTCTCTCCTGGATTCTCTAGGACTAAATACATTTTTTGTTTTCTTTGATTTTTCCTTTGTATCTCCTTGAAATGTTGGCTTCTGCTACCCAATACAGTGGCTATGTATAGCTGAAGAATTGTTGAAATATGGCCAGCTCAATATGGGAACTGCATTTATTAAACTGACTCTAAATTGCTTCCAACAGTCACATGTGACTAACTGTTACCATATTATATCCAGCAATTAGAGACCCTATATTTCTTACCATCCGTACCTTAAACAATTTGTTTGAAAATATTTTATCTTTGTGATCATTCTGTATATGATATATATGCATGAGTATAGACATGCGTGTACATACCACACCATGTATCTGAAACTCAGAGGACAACTTTGGATGTCAGTCTTCACTTTTCACCATGTTTGAGGTTGTCTCTTTTATCTTTTATCACTGCACACAGCAAGCTGGATGGGTTGTGAGCCTTCAGAGATTCTCTACATCTACCTCTCATGTCCCTCAAGGAGTTCTAAGATTACAGACACATACCATTGTCCCCACTGTAGCTTTTAAGTGGGTTCTGAGGATCAAACAGGTCTTCATGTTTGTGTGGCAAGCACTTGCCCCACTGAGTCATCTCTCCAGCCATTTAGAAATTTTAAAAGTCTTCTACTTCAATATTAACTATATGAAAACAATACAGATACATAATGATATTATATATAATAGGTTAAGAGCTTTTCTTTTTTTGAAACTTATGAGTCATTTATTTCTTTTTTTAATAACATTTTTGTTATTATTTCCACTCATACAAACTTAATAGGTACACCGGTTCCCTCCTTCCCTTCTCTTCCCCTGGAACCTCCTGCTCCCCCTCCCCTCACCCCAACCTCCTCATCCCCCAGTGCCTCCCCCCCAATCCCCAGAGAGTCCTTTAATGTGCATGCCAGATTCTCCTCTGGGCCTTCCTCTCCGATGATGTACAGGACCCAGTGGCATTTCCCAGAATCCTTTCCTGTGTTCCGCTTAAGCATAGGAACACTACTGTGGCTGTCAATACCTTGTCTCCAAGGATCTTGGTGCCTTTAGCAGATGCTATACTTTGTGAGGTCAATAGTGTGTTGGACATTGCGCAGGGCATGCAAAGTCCAATTATGATTGCTTCGGCCCTAACTTGTGTGGAGTATCTTGCATATCATGACTCCTCCCATCCTTTTGCTCTTACAATCTTACCGCCCCCTCTTCCGCAAATTTCCCTGAGCTTCAGGATGGGGAGAGATTAGGCTGGCCTAGTTCTTAGTGGTTGATAAAGAGTCTCTGAAGTTCTGGATTATGGTTTGCTGATTTTCTTTGGCAGTTTTGCTGCTCCTGCCATGCCCTTCACTCCATCCTAATGAGTACTGTATGTCACCCCCTGGCCAGAGACAAAAAGCTGTTAAACTAGAGTCTTGTTACAAGAGCACATTCAAAGGTACATGTAATAAAAGTAGGAAACCACAGTGAGGAAGGGGTCAATCACCCATTTGCAAAATGGTTACTTTTTATCTGCCAGACTATATGCCCTCCCCTTCTGGTGAGATCATACCCCCTCAATTGTAAATGATTAGGAACGAAAGTCTGTGAACTTAACCAGGTGTCTCATTACTTACTTGCAGTCCTTGATGGAAGTCTATTTTCTCTGCTGTAACATGGTCCCCTCTCTCCTTGTTTCTGGTGTGGCCCTCCAACCCCATCCCTCCTGTTCATAATACTTGCAATTACTGTAGGTATTACATAGATTTACCTATGAGTGTCTCAAGGTGGGCTGGGTGGGTTTGGTACTAGGAGCAACCTATTAGGGAGTACATACGGTGCTTAATTTTCTGGGTCTGGGATACTTCACTTAATATAATTGTTTCTAATGACATCCATTTCCCGGCAAATTCCAGTAATTCATCATTTTTGATGGCTGAGTAGTACTCCATTGTATAGATGTACAACATTTTCCTTATCCACTCGTCAACTGTTGGACATTTGGGTTGATTCCATGACTTTTCTATTGTAAACAGTGCTGCTATGAAAATGGTCGTGCTTGTGCTATCGAGGTGAATCTCTGCTGTATGGGGGGTTATTCCCAAAAGTGGAATAGCAGGGTCATATGGTGTAGGGCGCCGCCCTGCATGCCGCCATTCTAAGATGGCGCCAGTTCCCCTTCTCCTCTCAGCAAAACAAGCCAATGCGCAAGCGCCAGGCCCATTTCCCGCTCTAGCCCTGATCGCGAGACCATCACGCCACCTCGGGTGACACGCCCACTACCAATCAGGTGCTGCCACGTCCAAGACGGGACAGAATCCCTATATAAGGGTGGCGGTTTAGGCAGTTGGGGTCTCCATGCTGAAAGCTAGTGCTCTCCCTCTCAAGATGCATTAAAGCTTGCTACAGAAGGATCCTGATCGTGTTGCGTCGTTCTTGCTGGCGAGACGAGCAGCGCGAGACAACTGGTGCCGAAACCCAGGAACCACATCGTCCGCACCGTCGGAGACCCCCTGGTAACAGGGAGGGTTCAGAACTGTAGCGTAGACTACGCCTCGGAAAGGTATGTTCACTCTTTCACCTTCCCAATTCAAAATGATCGAGCTTCCTGAAATTCTTGCAATAGTAATCCTGATATCCTTCACTCTCTTTGTTTTCTGTTTTCATTATTGTTGTGATCTTATTTGGAAAATGATAAAAAACTGTCTTGAAGTCGAAAACTGCGAAAAAGCCCGATCGGCAGGACAGCTCACTTTAGAAACAGTGCAAGAGGGCATGTCAGAATCTGAGCGTAGTGAGAGGATGGGTGCGCGCAAAAAAGAACCCCAAACCGTCATAAGTGAAAAAGGACCTCCCAGACAACCTAATAAGGATAGGGAGAGAAGAAAAGTGAGTAAAAACAAACTTACCAAAGAGTCTGACAAAGATAAAGAAAGAGAATTAGATAATGCATCTAATCCCCCAAACAAAAAACCAGGTTCATGGTGGGAGCCCATATATGACCCCACTTCAAGACCTAGGTTATATCCAACCCAAGAGCTTGCCGCTCTCAGTTTTACCTCCTCTGATGATGAAGATTCGAGGATAAACACAGAGGATGAGGCCGAGCTTGAAGAAGCGGCTGCCGCATATGACCCAGAAGAATGGCGCCCTCTTCATAGACAGCCTATGAAGGAAAGACCTCTAATGGTTGTCCCTTCTGCTCCGCCTCCTTTTGCACCCTCTGCTTCACGATTACCCAAACAGACTCGCCATAAACTCAGCCTTGCCTTTCCAATTTACGAGGGAGAGACGGGGAGAGTTCATGCTCCTGTTGATTTTAATCAGATTAAAGAACTGGCTGAGTCCGTTAGAAAATATGGGCCTAATGCAAATTTCACTATAATACAGCTAGATCGCCTAGCCTTACATGCACTAACGCCCACTGATTGGCAAACCATCGCTAAGGCTGCATTACCTACTATGGGTCAATACATGGAATGGAAGGCCTTATGGCATGAAGCAGCACAAAACCAGGCTAGGATTAATGCCTCTTCGCTGACCCCTGAACAAAGAGAATGGACCTTTGAGCTATTAACCGGTCAAGGCCCGTTTACTACTGATCAGGCTAATTTTCACTGGGGTGCTTATGCTCAAGTTTCCAGTACAGCTATTAGGGCCTGGAAGGCTCTTAACAAAAAGGGAGAAACAGGAAATCAGCTTACAAAAATTATACAGGGGCCCCAAGAACCTTTTTCTGAATATGTGGCTAGGATAATGGATGTGGCTGGAAAGATTTTTGGTGATCCAGATACTATAGCTCCTTTTATAGAACAAATAATCTTTGAACAAGCCTCACAGGAATGCCGCAATGCTATAGCTCCCAGAAAAAACAAAGGTTTACAAGATTGGCTTAGAGTATGTAGAGAAATAGGGGGCCCGCTGAGTAACTCTGGACTCGCGGCGGCTATTCTCCGAGCACAGCAGCACCCCCTCATGAAAAACAATGGTCGCTCCTGCTACAATTGTAAAAAACCTGGCCACTTTGCAAAAGATTGTCCCGAGGCTAAAAGAGAACAAAAACCCCTTACTCTGTGCACCAGGTGTCAAAAAGGATATCACCCTGTTAAACAGTGCAGGTCAATAAGAGACCTGAAGGGCAATCTTTTGCCTCCTCAAGAGGTCTCCTCTGAGCCAGAACAAAAAAACGGGTCAATGGGCCCCCGGCCCCGGGGCCCCAAGAAATACGGGACCCATTTTGTCAAAACCGAGAACCCAGAAATTCCTCAAAACCAGCCACAAGATTGGACTTGCACTCTGCCACCACAATCTTATTAATGCCTCAATTGGGTGTTCAAGCCGTCCCTCTTCAGCCTCTACAACCTCCCCTACCCAAACAAACTATAGGTCTAATAATTGGAAGAGGCTCTCTAACCGCTCAGGGGTTGATAGTTCACCCTGGTCTGATAGACAACCATCATACCTCAGATATTCGACTCTTATGCTCCAGCCCCCAGGGTATCTTCTCTATTCAAAAAGGAGATCGAATCGCTCAAGTCCTTATTCTTCCGGCCCCAGAAAAAACGACCTCCTCACAACCGATGCCCATGGGATCTTCCGGACCTGACATGGCTTATTTGACCTTAACCTTAAATACACGTCCAAAACTTGTTCTCACTATAAACAATAAAGATTTTGAGGGTATCCTTGATACTGGAGCAGACAAGAGTATCATCTCCACTTATTGGTGGCCACAACACTGGCCCATAAGTAAATCCTCCCATTCCCTTCGAGGCTTAGGTTATCAAGATAGCCCTAACATGAGTACTAATAGACTTAAATGGAAAACAAATGAAGGTAAAACGGGATGGTTCACTCCATATGTTTTGCCCTTGCCTGTTAACCTCTGGGGAAGAGATATCATGTCTCAATTGGGTTTAACCCTCACTAGCGAGTTCCCCACTCATGTTAGAGACATGATGGAAAAAATGGGTTACAATGAGGGTCAGGGGCTGGGACGTTATAATCAAGGTGACTCGTGTCCTCTTTCACCCAAGATAAAATTAGATCGGGCCGGTTTAGGTTTTTTCTAAGTGCCACTGAGGTAATCCAGCCCATACCTTGGATAACGGAGGTTCCTGTATGGGTTCCTCAGTGGCCTCTAACCTCCGAAAAACTCCAGGCTATGATAGACATTGTCTCTGAACAACTTTCATTAGATCACATTGAGCCCTCCACCTCACCATGGAATACTCCAGTTTTTGTTATAAAAAAGAAATCAGGAAAATGGCGTCTGTTACATGATTTAAGAGCCATTAATCAACAGATGTCGCTATTAGGCCCTGTTCAGAGAGGACTGCCAATGCTCTCTGCTCTCCCAAAAGGATGGACTACGCTCATCATTGATATCAAAGATTGTTTCTTTTCCATCCCCCTACATCCTCAGGACAGACAGCGTTTTGCTTTCAGTGTCCCCTCTATTAACCATACAGAACCAGATAAACGATACCAATGGAAAGTCTTACCACAGGGCATGGCCAATAGTCCCACAATATGTCAGCTTTTTGTGGATCAAGCCCTTCAACCAATCAAGAGGCGTTACCCTCAACTTGTAGTGATTCACTACATGGACGATATTTTACTCTGTCATAAAGATGAGGCATTACTCCATGAGGTGTTCCCTGTTCTACAACGCTCTCTAAAGCAATGGGGACTCCATATTGCCACAGAAAAATTACAAATGTCCGATTCCAGTCATTTTCTGGGATCTCTTATCAGGCCTACAGTCATTCGTCCACAAAAGATAGAACTTAAAAAAGATAATCTACATACTCTAAATGATTTCCAAAAGTTGCTAGGCAATATCAACTGGCTTAGACCTTTTCTCAAGATCCCATCTACAGAATTAAAACCCTTGTTTGATATACTAGAAGGAGACAACCACATTGCTTCCCCCCGAAGCCTAAATCCCATGGCCATTACAGCTCTAAATAAAATTGAGCTGGCAATGGCCCATGCCCAACTTGAAAGAATTGATTACTCCCTTCCTGTCTCTTTGTGTGTCTTACCCACTAAAGACCTACCCACCGCGGTTATTTGGCAAAATGGACCCCTATGTTGGGTCCATCCACATGTCTCCCCTAACAAAGTGATCGATTGGTATCCCTCTGCAGTTGCACAATTGGCTTTAAAAGGCATAAAACTAACAATAGAATATTTTGGCATAGAGCCTCATGTTACCATTGTTCCTTACACCTCTAATCAGATTCAAACCCTGGCTGCAGCTTCCACTGACTGGTCGGTACTATGCGCCACCTTCTCCGGGACTTTTGATAATCACTACCCTAAACACCCCCTTTTACAGTTCGTCTCTATCCATCCCATTGTTTTCCCCAAAATTACAAAATCCTCACCCATATCACATGGACTTGTGGTATACACAGATGGCTCAAAAACGGGACGTGGAGCCTATATAGTTAATGAGGTTGCTCACGTCAGACAGTATTCTGAAACCTCCCCCCAAATTGTTGAATGCTTAATTGTCCTTGAAGTTCTTCAACAATTTCCAGGCCCGCTCAACATTGTCTCTGATTCATTATACGTAGTTAATGCAGTCCGCCTGCTTGAAACGGCAGGTCTCATTAAACCTACTAGTAGGGTGGCATTCCTTTTTTCACAAATTAAAGAGGCCCTCCAAAATAGACGTCATCCTTTATATATTGTCCATATCAGAGCTCATTCAGGCCTTCCGGGTCCCATGACAAAAGGCAATGACTTGGCAGATCAAGCCACCAAGCTCATAGCCGCGGCCCTTCCTTCCTCACTGAGTGCTGCCAAAGAGTTTCACTCAAAATTTCATGTGACGTCTGAAACGTTGCGCAAACACTTTTCCTTAACAAGACAACAAGCACGTGATATAGTCCTTAATTGTCAAAATTGTTGCCAATTCTTGCCTATCCCCCACACTGGAGTTAATCCTAGAGGCATTTCCCCGTTGCAGGTATGGCAAATGGATGTGACTCACATCCCCTCTTTTGGGAAATCTCAATATATACATGTTTCTGTAGACACCTACTCGGGCATCATCCATGCCACCTCTCTCTCAGGTGAAAAGCCCTCTCAGGTTATTCAACATTGCCTTGAAGCATGGAGTGCATGGGGCAAACCTAAGGTTCTAAAAACAGACAATGGACCAGCTTATACTTCCCAAAAATTCAAACAATTTTGCTCACAGCTACAAGTGACACACATTACTGGCCTGCCCTACAACCCCCAGGGTCAAGGCATAATTGAAAGAACCCACCGGACACTCAAATCTTATCTAATTAAACAAAAAGGGGGACCCATAGCATCCCTATCTCCTGGTCCAAAGGCAGCATTATCTTTGGCACTTTTCACTCTGAACTTTCTCAACTTAGATGAATCAGGAAGAAGTGCCGCTGACAGACATTGCTCAGAACCTCAGAGACCACAGGAGTTAGTAAAATGGAAAGATATTTTGACTAATCAATGGAAAGGCCCGGATCCAGTTTTAATTAGGTCCAGGGGAGCGGTATGTGTCTTTCCACAGAGCGAAGAACATCCATTTTGGATCCCACAACGGCTAACAAGAAACATCCATATCCAAGAAAATGAAGCCACAGATATTAAGACTGATAATGCTGATCCTGATGAGAAATCTCCAGTCTCGCTCCGAGCACAGATGGGGGATAATGTCCACGTTCCCCCTGCCCATGCCGGTGATGTATAATGCTAACGTTTTCCCTCGCCTGTTTACTACTAACCGAACGCTTGGATTGCCTTTTCTACCTACAGACTCTACTATAGAAACCTTAAAAGAAAACAGGACTTTGTCATTGCCTGGTAGTCTCTGTTTTGTCATCGAAACCTCTCAGGTTTCCTCTTCCTGCATAACGCTTTATAATCAATCTTTTGCACAGCTTGGTGCGACTGTTAAAGATAAACCCAAGGTTGGTAATAAAGCTGTTTTTAGGGCAAATTCCACAATTCTGTTCGGCTGGTGGCCAACAGCCAACTTTTCAAACTCGCTCCTCTTGTCCCCCCAGCCTAGGTTTGCTCCTTTCTGCAAAGGAGCTAGAGATGACCAGTCCATATTACCCTGGACTGGTTGTCAAGCACGAGTGGCAGGCATGATTCATGATACGTTTACTTTTTCGCCTCGTATAGGCTCCTCTGTTGGTAACTTTACATCAAATGACCCATGGAGCGTTGATGCTGATCCTTTTAATATATGGCTTCTTTGTGGAATTAATGGTAGCTGTACTGATCTAACCCCCCTGTCAATGCTTTTGGGGGGCGCTGTAGGGTCTGCTGAGTTAAGCTATAATCAATCTGACTCTGATAATATTCTATCTGACCGTTTCAAACTTAAACAAAGGTTCCCTCCAACCGCTGTCTGCGTGTGGCCTCCTTTTATTTGGATAGTTAGTAACAATGCCACCTCCTCCACTATAGATTGTAGTAATAAGCAATGCTCTTATACCCTTTGCTGGAACGCAAGTACCCACTCTTTGGCGGTTGTGGCACGAATGCCTCGCTTTGTCCCTGTTCCCATTGAAGCCCCTAGTTCACTGTCACTGTTTCGATCAAAAAAGAGACTTTGGGATCACCGCTGCTATTGTCAGCATTGTAGCCACCGCGGCCGTTGCCGCTTCACTTACGGCCTCGGCTTTGGCGTTGTCAGGGACTGTCAAGGCAGCAACAACTATCAATGAGCTGTCCTCCTCAGTCTCCTTAGCTATGGACAAACAGCAGTCGGCAAACGCCCAACTACAAGGAGGACTGTTGCTGGTTAATCAGCGTATTGATTTAGTTCAAGAACAAGTAGATATACTGTAGCAGTTAGCACAGTTAGGATGTGAAAGAAAAATGTCTGGGTTATGCATCACCTCTGTACAATACAAAGAATTCACAGCTGCTGCTAATTTGTCCAAGTCCCTTTCTCAGTTTATGTTACAGAACTGGACCCATGAATTTGAACAGACGCTACGAGAACTCAGAGTCGCCATTGTGCACGTCAACTCAACCCGCCTTGACCTATCTCTGACGTCGGGATTCGCCTCCTGGATTTCCTCAGCTTTTTCCTACTCCAAGGAATGGGTGGGGGTGGGACTATTTGGAATTCTGTTCTGTCTCGGTCTGGCAATATTGTCTTGGCTCTTCTGTAAATTTTCTAACAGGGCCAAACGAGAAAAAATCATGGTCACTCAGGCACTTATGGCCTTAGAGCATGGGGCCTCTGCTGAGATCTGGCTTGCAGCATTAAAGCAAGAATAAAGGTTGATCGCCGGCCAAACAGCTCATGCACCCTCAGCACCTTTGTTGCATTGCACGAGGACGAGTGTCTGGCATAGGCAGCCCACACAGGTTGACGAGCAAAGCATCGCACAGAGTTTACTCTGGAAAACACGCCATCTTGCAAAAGGGTTACCTGCCCCAGAATCCCTTCCTCACAAAATTGGCAGGACGAATTTTTCATGAGGATTTGGCCTCTGTTTTCGCCTGAGTTGGGTGGTCACCTCATTGCTATCATATTTGATAAGAAAGGGGGAGATGTAGGGCACCGCCCTGCATGCCGCCATTCTAAGATGGCGCCAGTTCCCCTTCTCCTCTCAGCAAAACAAGCCAATGCGCAAGCGCCAGGCCCATTTCCCGCTCTAGCCCTGATCGCGAGACCATCACGCCACCTCGGGTGACACGCCCACTACCAATCAGGTGCTGCCACGTCCAAGACGGGACAGAATCCCTATATAAGGGTGGCGGTTTAGGCAGTTGGGGTCTCCGTGCTGAAAGCTAGTGCTCTCCCTCTCAAGATGCATTAAAGCTTGCTACAGAAGGATCCTGATCGTGTTGCGTCGTTCTTGCTGGCAAGACGAGCAGCGCGAGACAATATGGCATTTCAATCTTTAATTTCTTTAAGAATCTCTAGACGGATCGCCAGAGTGGCTGTATGAGCCTGCATTCCCACCAGCAATGTAGGAGAGTTCCCCTCTCTCCACATCCTCTCCAGCAGTTGGTGTTGTTTGTATTGTGGATTTTTGCCATCCTGACCGGGGTGAAATGATATCTCAGGGAAGGTTTGATTTGCATTTCCCTGATGGCTAAAGAAGTGGAGCATTTTTGAAGATATTTGTTAGACATTTCAATTTCATCCCTGGCAAAATTTCTTTTAAGTTCCAGGGCCCATTTTTTTAATTGGGCCATTGGTTTCCTTGGTGTTTAGTTTTCTAAGTTCTTTGTGCCCTCTGGACAGTAGCGCTCTATCAGATATGTGGTTAGTGAAGATTTTCTCCCATTCTGTGGGTTGCCTTTGAGCTTGTGTTACAATCTCTTTATCTGAACAGAAGCTCTTTAATTTCACAAGATCCCAACTGTTGAGAGTTGGTAGCAGTGACTGTGCCATTGGATGTCTGTTTAGGAAATGTTGGCCTAGCTCAATCAGCTCGAGGGAGTTCCCTATCCTTTCAACTATGGTTTTTATAGTCTCTGGCCTGATATCAAGGTCCTTGATCCATTTGGAATTAATTCTTGTACATGGTGACAAGTATGGGTCCAGTTTTAATCTTCAACATGTGGAGATCCAGTTTTGCCAGCACTATTTGTTGAAGATACTGTTCTTTTTCCATTGAATTTTTTGGGCCCCTTTGTCAAAGACCAAATGGCTGTAATTTTGTGGGCTTATATCTGGGTCTTAAACCCTTATCCATTGATCTGTGTGTCTATTTTGGAGCCAGTACCAGGCTGTTTTTATAACTATGGATTTACAGTATAGACTAAGGTTTGGTATGGTGATACCTCCAGCCGTGTTTTTGTTACTCAGGATTGTCTTTGCTATCCTGGGTCTTTTGTGCCTCCATATGAACTTTGAGATTGTTTGGTCAACTTCTTTAAAGAATTGCTTTGGGATTTTAATTGGTATAGCATTGAATTTGTATATTCCTTTGGTAGGATGGTCAGTTTTACAATGTTCATTCTGCCAATCCAGGAACATGGGAGGTCTTTCCACCTTCTGGTGTCTTCCGCAATTTCTTTCTTTAGGGTTTTAAAGTTTTCATTGTAAAGGTCTTTTACCTCCTTGGTTAGGTTTATCCCAAGGTATTTCATTTTTTTAGGGGCTATAGTAAATGGGATTGTTTCTCTCAGGGCTTTTTCACTTCTTTCATTTTGGGCATATAGGAAGGCCACTGATTTTTGTACATTTATTTTGTAACCTGCCACCCTGCTGAACTTCTCAATTAGATCAAGGAGCTTCTTTGTGGAGTTTTTGAGATCACTCAGGTATAAGATCATGTCATCTGCAAATAGGGATAGCTTGACTTCTTCCTTGCCGATTTGAATCCCTTTTATGTCCCTTTCTTGTCTTATGGCTTCAGCTAACACTTCAAGTACAATATTGAATAGAAGTGGTGAGAGTGGACAGCCTTGTCTAGTTCCTGATCGAAGTGGGAATTCTTCCAATTGTTCCCCATTGAGCATAATCCTTGCTGTGGGCTTGTTGTATACAGCATTTATTATATTGATAAAGGTTCCTTCCATTCCTACAGTCTCTATCGTTTTGATCATAAAAGGCTGTTGGATCTTGTCCAAGCCTTTTTCTGCATCTATCGAGAGTGTCATGTGGTCTTGGAATTTGGACTAGTTTATATGATGAATTACATTTATTGATTTGCATATGTTGAACCAACCTTGTGTGCCGGGGATGAAGCCTACTTGGTCCCCATGAATGATCTTTTTAATATGTTTTTGAATCAAATTTGCTAAGACTTTGTTGAGAATCTTTGCGTCTGTGTTCATCAGAGAGATTGGCCTATAGTTTTCTTTACTAAGTGAATCTTTATTAGGTTTTGGGATTAAAACGATATTAGCTTCATAGAAGGAATTTGGTAGTGTTCCTTCCTTTGCTATTTGATGGAACAATTTAAGGAATATTGGTGTTATTAACTCCTTAAATGTCTGGTAGAACTCTGTGCTGAATCCATCTGGTCCAGGACATTTTTGGGTGGGAAGATTCGAGATTACTTTTCCAATTTCCTTATATGTTATAGGATTATTTAAATAATTCACAACTTCCTGATTCAATTTAGGTAAGTTGTGTTTACTTAGAAATTCATCCATCTCTTTTGTGTTGTCAAACTTCACAGAGTATAAGTTTTTGAAATATGATGTTATAATTCTCTGGATTTCTTGGATGTCAGTAGTGATAACTCCATGTTCATTGCTAATTTTGTTAATTTGGATTTTCTCTCTCTTTCTTTTGGTTAATTTGGCTAGGGGTTTGTCAATCTTATTGATTTTTTCCAAGAACCAGCTTTTTGACTGGTAGATTTTTTCTATCGTTTTCTTAATATCGATTTCAGATATTTCTCCCCTTATTTTGCTAATCTCCTCTTTTCTGCTACTTTTGGGATCAGATTGTTCTAGTTTCTCTAAAGTTTTAAGCTGTATTGTTAAGTTATTTATTTCTGATATTTCCATTTTTTTGATGTAGGCATTAAGAGCTATGAACGTACTCTTAGGAGAGTTTTCGTTGTGTCCCAGAGATTTTGGTAAGTTGTATTTTCATTATTGTTCGTTTTCAGGAAATCTTGAATTTCTTTTTTAATTTCTTCCTGAATCCAGTTCTCATTCAGCATCATATTGTTAAGTTTCCAGGAGTTAGTGTATTTTCTGTTGTTTGTGGTGTTTTGGATGTCCAGCTTTAGGCCGTGGTGGTCTGACAGGGAACAGGTTAGAATTTCAACTTTTCTGTATATGTGTAGATTCATTTTGTGGCCCAATATGTGATCTCTTTTGGAAAAAGTTCTGTGTGCTGCTGAGAAAAATGTGTATTCTTTGGTACGTGGGTGAAAAGTTCGATAGAGATCTGTAAGGTCCATTTCTTTAAGGGTTTGATTAAGTTCCAAAGTGTCTCTGTTAAGCTTTTGACCTGTTGATCTATCCCATGTTGAGAGGGCGGTGTTGAAGTTCCCAAGAATTATCTTTTGGGGGTTGATTTCTTGCTTTAGACGCTGTAGGGTTTTCTTAATGAATGTGGAGGCGCCCGTATTGGGTGCATATATGTTCAGGATTGTGAAGTCTTCCTGGCGAATTGTACCTGTGACTAAAATGTAGTATCCATCCGTGTCTCTTATAATTTTCTTTGGTTTGAAGTTCACTTTGTCTGATAGCATAATGGCTACCCCTGCCTGTTTTCTGCTTCCATTTGCTTGTAGAATTATTGACCAGCCTTTTATTTTTATAGCGTGCCTATCTTTTGTGGTGAGATGGGTTTCCTGCAGGCAGCAGATTGTTCGATTGTGGTTTTTAATCCAAATTTTTTATGTGTCTTTTAGTCGGTGAATTAATTCCATTAACATTTAATGTTATAATGGAGAAATTATTTTTAATTCTCGACATTTTTTATGTTTAGTGGATTTTGTAAGCGTATTGTTTGATATTTGTTTTAGTGGTATTATACTTTCCTTCCATCCTCCTGGATATGCTTGTTCTTTTCTTCAAGCTTGAGTATCATTTCTAGCATTTTTTGGAGGCCTGGTTTGGTAGACATGTATCCCTTCAAGTTGTCTTTGTGCTGGAAAACTTTTCTTTCTCCCTCAATCATGAGATATTTTCGTCGGGTGTATCGGTCTGGGTTGGCATTTTTGCTCATTTAATACTTGAAGTATGTCTCTCCAAGCTCTTCTTGCTTTTACTGTTTTCATTGAGTAGTCATTTGTTATTCTAATAGGTTTACCTTTAAAAGTGACTTGCTTTTTTCTCTTGAAACTCTCAGCACCTTTTCTTTGTCTTGAATGTGGAGTGTTTTGACTATTATTTGCCCTGGCGATCTTCTATTTTGGTCATATCTGTTTGGAGTGCGAGATGCCTCTTGTATTTGGATGGGCCTCTCATTCTTTAGTTGTGGGAAGTTTTCATTTATGATGATTTGAAATATTTCCTCAGAAAGGGTTCAAGGAAATTCCACTGGGTCCTTGTACGTCATCGGAGAGGAGGGCCCAGAGGAGAGTCAGGCATGCACAAGAAAGGACTCTGGGAATTGGGGCGGGAGGCACGGGGGGGGGGGATAGGGAGGGAGGGGTGACGGGAGGGGGAGCAGGAGGCTGGGGGGGAGGAGGCGGGAGAGAGGGAACTGGTGTACCTATTAAGTTTGTATGAGCTGAAATAATAATAAAAAATGTATTAAAAAAATAAAAAAATCTCTAATAAACTACAAACGACTGTAATACAGTGGCAGAGTTACAAATAAGGATACACATAAAGATGAAATAAAGGATGATTTTGTTAAAAAAAAAAAAGAAATATTTCCTCAGGTGTGGTATTTTGGGATTCTTATCTGGTATTCCATGAATGCACATGTTAGGCTTCTTCAGGGTGTCCCATATCTCTTGTTTCTCTCAAGTATCTTTTTGGCTTTAACAACCTCTTCCATTGAGCTGGTTAATTCTCCCACTTTGTCTTCAAGATCTGAAATTCAGTTTTCTGCTTCATTAGTCTGCTGATAAGACTCTCTGTTGAGTTTTGGGTTGAAGATAACTTGTCTTTTAGTTCAATTTTAAACTCTGCCTGAGACTGTTTTAACTGCTTTATGCCTATTTTTGTTTCTTGAACTGTTTTTCTCAACTCCTCCAAGTTTCTGTTGTGTTCCTGTTCAAAGTGGTTGATGTGGTTGTTTAACTCCCTCCCGAATTTCCTCTTTCATAGTATTAATCATGGTAATGATCATACTCTGAAAGTCATTGTGTTGGGTCTGGCTTTCTTGGCTATTTTCTGTGAATTCGTTCTGGTTGGAATTCATCATTTTATGGGGTTAATTCCTTCTGTGGGAGATTGGTCTTCTTGGGTTTTGTTTCTCATGGATCTGCACTTTGACTTGGGCATTGTTATTTTGTTTCTTAGGACCTTTCAGTTTCTGTGTGTTTTTCACTGAACTGATTTAGTTGGTATTATTACCCTTGCCAGTTATTACTAGTGCTTGCCTTGGATTGGGTATGTTTGTCTATTGTTATTGTAATTTCCTAGATGAGGCTATTAGGCTGTTAATACATCAGTTAAGTCAGGTTAAGTAGACAAGGGGTGAATATTAGTATGGTAGTGCACTTTTGCGATTTAGTATCCTGGTGATATGTGAGGGTGAGTGGTGTACTCCCTGGAGTTGTATATGTTTTTGGGGTGGCTGTATGGAGAAGTTGATCTACAGCAATTGATACTAGAAAGGATCAGTAAGGTGAAAAATAGGAGGTTTACTTATCTTTGTGCTACATGTGAAGAATCTCTCCCACGTGATAGGATGATTGTAGAGGACTCCTGATGGATGGCCTTTGTCCCTTACTGTTTTGCTTGAGTTTCCTTTGGACTCTATTGAATTCTGAGTAGCAGTGTGTCTTCCGTGGACCACGTGTGTAGGTCCCCAGTGGGCCGGAGAGGCAGAGGGTCTGCTATTGATGGCAGAATTCTTCACCTGGGACCTGGGACTTGGCTTAGGGCCCACCCAAGCTCAAGAGATGGAGGAATGTGAGCAGGTCCTGTCTGGTGGAGGTGCGGGCCTTAGGAAGAAAGGGGCTGTGGACCCGGGCGGGGCCCAGGTGAAGCCTGAGGCCGCCTGGGTGTGGCTGGGAGACAGGGGTACTGGTTGGGGGGCTGGGCTGGGCGGATGGACTCACCTAGGGACCTGGGACCTGGCAGGCGGGGGTCGGCAGTGGCACGCGGCGGGGCTGGAGGCGAGGGGCTGGGGTCCTGGGCGGGACCCAGGCAAAGCCTGAGGCCTCCTGGGGACCTGGGACCTGGCGGGCAGGGGTCGGCGGCTGCGCGCACGCGGGACTCTTAAGAGCTTTTCTACAGGGAAGTGTAATGTCCTTTCCTGATGTAGAAACATTTTCTGTATAGTATCTTTTCCTTTGATTCATGAATGCCATTTAGTTTCCTATTGTACACATCTACAAGAAAGGAATTCCCTTGGGATTTTTCTACAAAAAAGTCTCTATTTTAACAAAATAGTTTTGTTGTGGTTGTGATGCAAGGTGGTGAATAAGAAGTTGCCTCTGTGTGGTTTAATGAGTGGAAAAGCTGGGATAATGAAGAACAAGATTCTATTCCAATGGAAGAGTGCAACAGCAGCAAAATTCAGAGAAGGCGCAAAAGAGCAGGTGAAATTGTGCAAAGAAACAGACAAGTGATCCAGAGAACCGGAGCAAGTAGCACATGGCGCGGTCATGCAGTACCCCAGGAGAAGAGGAAGCATAAGGCTCATCTCAAGTTAAACTAGGTGATTCCACTGAAGCACTTCAAGTTCTATATACAGGATAAGGCCACAGCTTTTCCAAGACATGAATCCTATTGGGTGTTCCAGTGAGACAGAGACAGAAGTCCTTGTTTTTACTCCCTATATTCCATCATGTTAGGAGGGCTCCTATTATTTAAGGGACAACTGGAACTCAAGGAACCTGGAGTCGATTTGTGGCAGCTCCAGGGCAAGAGCTACAAGAGGAGACAATTGTAGAGGAAGGAAGGATTCACACAGCAGAAGACTCAGCTTGGGCAGGACAGGGCCAGTGAGCAGAGTCCTGCCGACTGCTAGAAAGAGACTCCATCACTTGAGAAGAGCTGTGGAGCATGGTAGCCCAAGTCAGCAGGTGCACCCTTCTGGAGTCACCTCCCTCCTGTGAGGATCACTGCCAGCAGTTCTGAACTCTAAAGCCCCGAGTACTGAATCCAAGTCCACTTTCAACAGTGTGCTTAATGCAGTGGGTGTTCAAAGAATGGAGACTGATCTACTAGTACAAATCCCTACCTAGTGTTTGGTTTCTCTCTGGAATTCCCAGGAGATAGCCTCTGGCTCAGACGATACCAGGGAGTATCAGGAGTATGTGTTGGGGATGAGGAGGAAGTCTACACAGCTTATAGACTATGGAGTTAAGTGTGTCCTGCAGAGGGTCCTGATACTCAAATGGAACTACTAAGTGAAGACAGCTCATGGGCGCATGTCTGTTACATATTCAATCCAGGCTCAACAATACCCAGACAGGTAGAAAAGTGTCTCCGCTTCCGATTACATTCCCGGCCCTGCACCTGAAAAATTCCAAATTATAGAGGACACGGAAGTGGCCCCAACACTTCATCTACCTTTTGAAACTTGTCTTCACACTTTTTCTTTTTATTATACTTTTAGTAATTTTTAATTGCTTTTAAAGTTATCATCATTTACTCTGCTTCTTATATTCATCTAATTAAAGGTTATGAATTTTTTCCTGTTCAGATTTATCTCATTCTTTCTTTCATCACATACTGCTCAATTCTTCTGCTTTTTATTTTTGTTTCTTTCTCTTTTCCCTTTCCCTGGTGTAGGTCTTCTATGCCTTTGTTTCTATCTCAGCTCCTTATTTATCCTTTGATTCTTAGATCATTGTATTAATCATGTCACAGATTTCTTGAAAGTTGTGTTTATGTGTTCATAGTTATTTTTTTAACCTTTACTAGTGGAATATAGTAATTTCTAAGTCTTGTCCTAAATCTGATTTCCATTCTTTGCTTGATTTAATTTATTTGTGATGTTTATCACTGAAGATTTTTATCTTTTTTGAGCTTTCTATTTTTAAGAGTTCTGTTTGGTCGTTTTTGTTGCTGGGGTTCACTATTTTTTAATTCAAATTATTTTTATAAGCCCTGTGTGTCTCTGTTGAATTTCTCATTTAAGCAACTTAGACCCTGTGGTGTAACTGACTAGTCTGTTGCTGGCTAATGGCTGAGGGGGTATCCAACCTTTTTCAGCCTGGAAATGAGGCCTTTACACAGGAGAGAATTCACCAGGGGAGGAAGGAGCAAGGGCCACAGAATAGGGAGGGGAAGGAAAAGCGAATCATTGGTCAATATTTCTTCCCGAGATGAGAGGCTGGAGCTGCTTCACACTCCCGTCAGGCTTGGTCAGTGTTTACTTGGTGGGTGGGAGAAGGGGGGCAGGGGGTCACTGAATGTTTTATCTCTGAAGTCCAAACAGGTTAGCTCAGAGTTCCGGGTCCTATCTCACCTTTCCCACAGGGTAGGAATTAACGTAACTGCCACTGTGCTGACTTTTTGCCAGCGTTTTCCATATCCAAGCCCAGGACACCGAAGCAGAGGAGCCACCCTCCATTCTCAAACTGTTCCTCCGACCTAAGCCTAAGCAGTTCCTTGTTGGAGGCTCTCTCGCATCGGAGGTGTTGTGCCAGTGTGGGCCTGAGACATGGCTAAGGAGGCTGTGCTCCCAGCAAGTGGAGCAAGTGCTCCTGCTGAGCGTGATTAGACCAATGCAGTCTATGCTGATAGGGCGAGGTGCAGTGAAAGGGGTGGAATCAAAGGCTGCCACAGTCTCTGACTCCCCAGGCACTATTTGGGGGCATCCAAACATCCTTACTTCAGCTCTCTACAATTAAAAGGAGACAGACTTCAAGCACTATAAAGCAATACCTCCCAGGGGCTTGCGCTTCATTGTCAAGTGCTGGCCCCACACTGCTAGATTAAAAATAAGCCATCCCCGACCTTTTGGTAAGTAATAAAGACCCATGAGCTGCTTGTAGCTAACTGTGAGGTTAAGGATAAACAAAGGGCAGGAATTTTATACTGGCCCAAAAGTTAAACAGATGACAAGGGATGCTAAGCTTTTTTTTTTTTTTTTTTTTTTTTTTTTTTAACCACAAAGCTCCAGAGTAGACGACTGACACTAAATACAACTAGCCTTTCCTTCCTGGTCCAAAGCTAATGAAAACTAACAGGTTTCCAACTAAAGTTAGATATTACTCATTCCTCTCTTGAACACATCCTGATTTCTAGGCCATATACTGAAATTCTTAGCTGCCAAAAACCCCAATAATATTACTTTAAATATATCCTCGTTGGTTGGCCTGAAAAGATGGAATGTTGTTTTCGATCCCCAGGCCCATGTCACCTTAAATGAAAACTAGTATGTGTGTGTGTGTGTGTGTGTGTGTGTGTGTGTGTGTGTATTCATGAGAAGACAAGTATACACATGATGTGGAAGGCAAAGATCAAGGCTGGGGTCTCCGTCAGACATGTTCCATTTTATTTTTCAGAACAGAGTCTTTCACTATACCTGTGTGTGTGTGTGTGTGTGTGTGTGTGTGTGTGCGCGTGTGTGTGTGTATGTGTGTGTGTGTATGTGTGTGCACGCGCTGGGATCCAAACCCTAGTCTTTATACTTGCCCAGCAAGTACGTAACCAAGTGAGCCATTTCCCCAGCTTGAGAAAGGTAGTTTTACACTCTTAGATAAAACCCGTTTACTGGTGTGCCCACCTAGCCTTCCAAGGTGTATCCTTCTGTTAGAATGCTAGAAAAAGTTAACTTTCCATCTTTTTTCTTCTCTTACCTCCTACAGCTGCAACTTTGCCTACCCTTCTGTTTCCTCGAACTGTAATGGATTGTTCCCAGGTTTCCAATGCATCTATTTTAAATACCACTAACGAAACGAGGACCATAAAATGAGTCTGCGTCTATAATGATCACAAACAACTGGTGATGCTGTGTGCCCTTAGACATACCCCCCCACCCCAGCTCATTGCCCCCACACACCTGACCACCACCTTGGCCACACCAATCCCCTCCCCCCACCGCCCCACAGCTCATACTCACATACAGCTGATCTATCCTTTAGGTCCCCCCAGCCCCCACCACCAACCCCAACCCCACCCCCAGCTCACTCACACAGAGCTGCTCTTTTTCCTCTTCTTAGAGGTCAAACTGCCTTTCCCAGTGAAATCCCCTACTTCTTTCCTCACATCCTGGCTGGCACAAGCGTATCTGCATTCATGAATCTGTGTCCAATTTAGTTTCCTGGGCTCACAGATTCTCACGGTGGTCTCTTAGTAGAAATGAAGAGATCTTTGAGGTTTAAAGATATAACATATGAGGGTTAGTCTCCCCTTAGCTGAAAGGTTTGACCAAAAAACAGATCCAAAGCACCAGTCGGCAACTGAGGAGGAGACACAGAAGCTGTTCTAAATCTTCAACACAAACTAAAGTGTTAAAATATGATTGGTGTAAATTTTTCTTAAAAAGCAACTGTAACACAAAAGTAATTTTGTGAAGTTTAATTCCAACATAAAAAATTACTGAAGATGATTTTAAGTCATGTGTTAAGAAACTATTAAATGTTATACTATTTCTTCATTATTATACAAAAAAATCAATTGATACTAGGCATTGAGATTATAAATGGGCAACCCTGTTTTTAAATGCAAATATAAGTCAGCAATTGAAGGAAGAAATATAAATTTAAATATTTTTAAATATTTTTGCATAATTTTCCTATATATTTGCTGGTATCCTAATTGTGACCAGCATTACAGCTCTTAACTAAGGTCTAATCTGGGTCAACTATAAACATAAAATAGCATGAAAATTGTCAGAAATTGGTATATGTTCATGTTCACACAGACATATATATACACACAAATATTTTAGAAGCCTATCACTAAATTGCATGTTTAGTCTTTCCAATTTGACACTGGATACAGGAACCCTAGCAGTCATGAACTGCTAGGATGCAACAAAAGCTCCCTTCTTGCCAAAATATGTACTTAATCGCAATAGATTAAAATTGTTTATAAATGCACTGTATAAATTTCTCTTTCTCTATTAAAAAAAAGCTCAGTAAATATTCTTTTAATTGGTAGGGAAATTCAGTCTCTCAGATAAAAAGTTTTTGCCTTTAAAAAAATTTAAGTAGAGCTGCTTATAGAAATATGTTCTCATAACTGTATTATGCTCTACTTCAGTAATTTCCATATGGAAATGTCATTAAAGTCAGTTTACCACATCCAATAAGCCTGTTCAATGAACACAAAAAAAATTCAAAACTTATCTAAAGCAATTCCAGATGAAAATATACGCCATTTCAAAATTAAATGCACTCATTAGGAATTCAGGCAGCTAACAGAAAACATAAATCAAATTAACTGAGGTCAAGTTTAGCCTCTAAAGAATAAAGTTTCCTTACTCCATTATTATTTCATGAAATAAATAACTCCATCTGAACTATCTATCATTCTTTTGCTACTTATTTCAAACTGTGAAGTTCATGCACAAGGTTACAAACTGATGAAGGACATATGCTACCACTGATCCACAGCTAGTTTCTCATAAACATTGATGGAACTGATACCGTTTCCAGGCACAATTTTCTTCATTTTATAACCAACATCATCTAATTTTAACCCAACAACTAGTTTCACTTTATATTATAAATCAGACAAAAAAATTAGTATTAGAGGCACATTTTTAAAAACAAATACAGTATGAAATTTCTTTTTTCATGAGTCAGGGAAATTTTTTGTTGTATTTATGGCTATTTGGTTTTACTTCTTCAGTCAACACAAGATTAGCAGCAATCCTCCTTCTTTAGAGAATTAAAAACTCTCAGCCTAAACTGCTGGACAACGTAATATGATCTTGTTAATTAAGATACATCAATTAGCACCATAAGAACATGTGTGCTACATTTTAACACTGTTCATTAACAGCTCCATTTTCTTGAGCTTGCGTTTGTTCTTTGGCATTGGCTTGGGATATAATCCATTTCTCAGAAGGTATTCCTTGCTCAAGCGAATTTGGGCTCCATGCTGAAGTTGGAAGGAGCATAAAGCTTGAAGAGGGCGAAGCAAAGTCTGTCAAAAAAAAAGATATTAAAAAGGCATCTGTGGTGACTTACATTTTTCCTTGAAACACAGAGACATGTTTCCTTTTTTATAATTAGTTTTTTAACTGTGAAAGCACTGCATACTTCACATGATTCTGTCTAAATCACAGATTCTAGTCAAAGTACACAAATACTGATTTTCCACATAGGCAATAAAGTCTCCATTAAGTTTTATTTATTCAAGTCGATTATTCAAGTACCACCATGAAAAGTCATTGCCATGACAATAATTTAATCTGTTAACAATAAATGAAAGAAATCTTTAGGTATTGTGATAAACACATTAAATTAGCTGATTTTCAATTACAAATTAATGCAAGCTACAGAAACTTGGTGACATTTATGTGATGACACCACAGTCCAAATGGCTTAACATTTTCTCTCTCACCAGTCCATGTACCACACAGAAGTGATAGATTCAGGTGCTGGTACATTCCAAATACTATAAACGTGCCCATGGAGCCAAGCATGACTCCTAGTGCACGAGCCCATGGGCCTGGGAACTGGCAGAGATTGTGGAGGCTGCATACAACTAAAGTACATGTTCTCACAAAGTTACTCAAGTTCAGAAACTAAAAACAAAAACAAGAGGCAGCATTTTTAAACACATTTTAGGTCAGATCCTATCCTTAGATTTTAGACTTCTGGTCTAGACTTTTAAAATAGCATTAAAGAAAGTTTTGGTCGGAAAGACCACTAAAGGGGCATTAAAGAAAAAAAAATCTGACAGATCCAATTAACAATTTTTCACAATGTTCATGTGAAAATTTATTCTCCACATACATAGTATATGTGGTAGAGAGGGGTTTGAATTTACTGTGCAGTGCAATGAACTGTGGCAGGTCCTGACAGCTGCTTCGCCATAGCCACTACTTTTCTTTGTACTAAAAGGATATAAATGGTATTCACAGAGACAATGTGTCTCACTTGTAAACTTCATTGACTAATGACAATTTATCCACAAAGAGGTAAATGGAAGTCCTTGGGATAGGATATCAGAGGCACCTGAAGATAGTTAAGTGGTACAGGTTTATTGTACCACTTACATAGTCTCTCTCTCTCTCTCTCTCTCTCTCTCTCTCTCTCTCTCTCTCTCTCTCTCTCTCTCTCTCTCTCCCCCTCTCTCCTTCTCTCCCTCCCCCCTCTCTCCTTCTCTCCCTCCCCCCTAACTAGAACATTACTTTTAGAGGTAGGAAAACCATCATGATAACTAGGAAATAAGGATTCAGTCAAGCACAAAGGATGATGGGCAGAAGATGGAAAAAACTGTATCACTCATGTACTTTCCAAGTCTCACCACAGGATTTCCCACTTTAGTATGGCATTTTTACAGGAGAGTAAAAAGAGCACCATTTGATTTAAACACCATGGCAAGGGTTCTGTTTTACATGCAAACATAATTCTTTGTGATATAAACCAACAAGAAAAAAAGACAACTGTCTTGGGAAAACTTCTATGCGAATAGGTCATTAGGTATGGTTTCATAATTTTTTAATGGCAACAAAAAGTAAAGAAACAGGGAAATTCCCTTACGTTATTCTATGCTCAACACGATGGACAGAATGGATTGTGAAGCACTGCATGGTAACTAGAAAACACACCCAAGACTACAGCACTGCACCCCAAGATTAGAGTGCTGAAGATATTACTTGATGTTCAATAAATGATAATGTTTCAATATAAAGAAAGAACATCAGATTTGAGCAAAACTATATGAGAAACATCATTTTAAGGGAACAAAGAAAATTCTCTACTTATAAACTATTTAATTTCTAAATGTTTATTTGGAGAAAAATCAGTGCTTTGTAGATCCTTTGTCAGTTTTCAATGGACCATTCCTAGCAATTACAGATGCCAGGCAGAAATGAGGAACCTGTGCTCCACTCAAAGCTTTTCCCACACTCTGAAACTTTGTAAATAAAACTTACAAACACGCTATGAATGGGGCTTGTTCTTAAGATATGAAAAAATCCTTTAAATATTACAATAAATGAATAAAAGTCACCAAATTCTATTGACAATTTTGCCAATGTGCAGGTAAAACTGAAGAGGCACATAGTTAAAAGTTTAATTCTTGGAGTAACTATCATCAAGTGTAGCAATTAACACAGATCACCTCCCTCAGTTTTTACAATAGTACAGATAATCTATTATAATTACTATTAATTACTTTTTATTTATTTATGGCAGGACTAGGATTAACTCAGGATCTTGAACATACCAAGTCTACTGTTTAGGTACCCCAGTCCAAGTAACCATTTTTTATGTTAAGTAAAACAAAACAAAACAAAAGGGTAGCAGGTGCCTGAGCATACACTGGCAATCTAAGTTCAACTCCCACATGGTAGGAGAAGAGAACCAACTTCCAAAAGTTGTCCTTTGGTCTCTACATACACCATGGCACATATGCCTGTCACTCTCTCTTGTTATCACTCATAAACGAGATATTTTTTAAACTGAAAAACAAAAAACAAATACGAAGAAATTAAATGAATTCTCTACTGGTAAGAAGGGATGGTAAAGTTGTAATTCAAACTTACAACAAAGCTCACACTTTCCAGAGTGCTAGCTTCTGTACCATACTACTTCCAGGGGCTTTGAAACTGCTCTAGCACACAGAAGCAAGATGACTCAAAAGACCAAAACAGCTACGTTATGCTTTGAGAAGTTCTATGTCTACAGAAGAAGCCAGGAGAAGTTATTGCTCTTCTCTATAATCTTCACATTTCCTAAGAGGTTATCAAGGGCAAATGTACACCACAACTTTCCTCCACAGGAATAGAAGAAAATAGCAATTATCATAGAAGACAGCAATTATGTTCCATAGAGAAAAGTGCTAATTTCCAAATTTTAACAGACTGTGTCCTGTTAAATGGTCCTTGGTGAACTAACTTCTCAAATGAAAAAGAGAAGTGAACTGCCTATACTAAGCAAAGTCTACTTCTCCTCTACATGCCCAGAAGAAGCCTAATTATGAAGGTTCTACTGAGAGATAAAAAAACCTCCAGCTCTGACTTTCCCCATAAGCTTAGAGCCAAGGAGAGAACAGTGGATTCAGTTTTTGCTCCTGGCCCTCTGGCCCTGCCAACTCTTGAGATGTCTTCTGTTCTCTTCAGAGTTATTACTCAGTAACTAATCCAGCTACTCTGAATTGAGTTTTTATACATTATTAAAATTTCTGGGGCTGAAGAGATGGTTCAGGGGTTAACTCTGTCTCACACCACATAAACACGCCAGGCAAAAATGGTGGTGGCCTGCACTTCCCGCTCTGGTAGATGGAGTCTGAGAAATCCGAGTGAAGCAAAAAGGAGGTAGGCACAATCCAGGGCGATCCTTGAAGTTACCCTTGGTCCTCTATAGGGACACACAGTGCCCTCTGACACACACATGCATGCTAAATGAATAATAAATAATGTTCAAAAAGTTAAAATTTCCTTCCTGGTTGATACACAGTCTAACAGTATTGAATAATGAGAGAGAAAGAGCAGTGTGTGTGAGATGGAAGAGTTACAAACTCTGCTGAATTAAATTTGTTATCCTCTCACTTTTTTCTTGAGTAATAAATATTGCAGCTATCTAAAAAATACTAATAATTTTTTACTCTCTTATTCTTTGCTCTAAATGCAAAGTTTCACATATGTTCCTAAAGGTTTCAGATGCTAATAAGCTCATTGCAATGTTATTCTTTGCTGATAATTATTAATTATATATGTAATCATCAGATTTCAGTGAAATTAAATAGAATGCTGATTAAAGGCTGTAACCTTTTCATATTCTGTAGGTATTTCTATCCTTGGAAGTACCTATTTTACACTCCAAGCAAATTTAATAAAAGTGGACAGAATGTTAGCATCTTTTCAAATAAAGACACCAATAAAAATCAAGTAATGATGCTGAAGAATATTCTTTTAAGTAAAAAAGGAAAAAGTTGGACACAAGAGACTAAAAACTACTTGTACTGGTTACTCTTATCTTTTGCTGTGAGACACCAATGAGGCTCAAACAACTTAAAGGGAGAAAGGGAGATTTATTCAGCTTACAATTCTAGAGGGGAGATACAATCCATTATTGTGGCAAAGGCATGACTGGTTGGCAAAAGCTAGAGAAGGCTTAAATCACTGCAGAAATCATGGAAGCCATGATTTTGAGCTGTTGCACACTCAAAAGCAGACTCACACACTCAAGCAAGGTCAGACTAACCAAGTTCAAGATCCATCCCCTATGACTGCCTTCCTCCATTAAGGTTCTACCTCCTAAAGGAGCCATGGCATTTCCAAACAATTAAAGATTCGAACACATGAGCCTATGGGGGACAACTTGCATTTCAAACCATAACACTACTTAAAGAGAGGCAGAGAGAGAGAGAGAGAGAGAGAGAGAGAGAGAGAGAAAGACAGAGAGAGAAATACTCAAGGGAAAAAAATAGCCCAAACTCTATTTAATGTTGTACTACTTACATGAAATTTAGCACATTAAGAATGCTTGCACAGCTTAGTATGAATATTTAAATAATACAATCTGGAATGCTAGGCTAACACTGTAAAATAGCAAAGGGGGAAAAGAGGATTATAAAAGTACATAAATTTAAAACAGATAATGCTTGTCATTTGGCTTACTAAACTTATAAGTTAAGCATGTCTACATTTTCTCAATAAAGATCTCATGTAATCATTCAAACACTACAAACATGTACATACCTCCTGTATATGACTATTTTTCTCCAAAATAGACAGAGCAATAGCTGCACACTCCAGGGTGGAAAGGCACCTACTATTCGGCTGCATCCGGATCACATACTGACTAGAAATGCTAGTTGTTAACTGCACCTGAAGCAAAAAAAAAAATGCACTTTGTGTCTTAAATTTAAAATTATCAAGTATTTATTTTTAAGTGTTAATCACCTGCCTCCTAAAATTGTCAGTAGTTTAGAAACTAGGTATATCAGTATCTTTTACACATAACATAATTTTGTTATTAAAAAATAGAAGCAAGAAGATAGCTAAAAAGTTATCTGACAAAAAATGTATTCAAGATATATTCAAATTTCTGTACACCTAAAATAAGGACTAACACCATCCCATGTGGAAAAGGCCGAGCACACACTATATAAGAGAACAGGAGGATGGCAGGCAGACAGGCGACATATTGTCAAACAGAGCTAAAATCAAAAGGACTAACACTAGGTAAGGGATACATATGGCTCAGTAGTGGAGCCACCAACAAGCAGGCATGGGACCAGAGGTTCAACTCCCATCACCAACTCCCTCCAATACCTGCCATAATTGCATTGCTCACAGTTTCTCTATGAAGCTAGGAATTTAGTTGAGACTTGATGACTATGACAGAATATGACATGGGAAAGGGAGAAAAATTACATTTTGGTCTGTTGATTATTTTAGCTAAATGAAATTCAGGCAGCTTTACATTCATGCCCTCATACTGTAATCAGAATCACATTTAAATATATGGAGGTAGGAGCTGGAGAGATGACTCAGGGGTTAAGATTCTGCCTAACAAGCAGAAGGACCTCGGTTTGGATACCAGTTCCAATGTATAGATATCAGGTGGAAATGGTGGCAGCATGAACTTCCTGCCCTAGTAGGTGGAGCCTGGGAAATCCCAGAGCAAAGCACAAGAGAGGTAGAAGCAATCTGGGATGTTTCTTGAAGTCATCCTTGGTCCTCTACAGGAACACACATTCCCTCTGAAAACACGTGCACACACACAAACACATACACACACAAATAATAACAATAATAATAATAATAAAATGATTTGGAGGAGATGATAATTTCAACTTTTACTCACAAAATATGTAAATAAGGGGATTGCAGGTAATAGACTCAAGTCTACAAAAATCAGATGTCTTATTCCTAATATTTCCAAAGAAATAAATAGAGTTGCATTTCTTTAAGGCATCAAAACTCACCTGTGGCCCCTATGGACCCTCCTGTCATCGCTGCTACTAAATGAGCATTAAAAGAGAATGTACTTGACTCTGGAACGCATACTAAGTAAGGACTGTTTGACAAACAGTGTTTTGGGTATGTTCATATTAAAATTACTTTGCATTTCTACTAAGAAAATGCCAGCAAAAAGATACAAGAAAATGTGAGAAACATGCACAGTGATAAAACTATCCACTGATAAAATAACTATACAATTCATGCTGTTGATAACAGTTATTATGAACAGCTTTAATATTTCACCAAAATGACAAACAGAACATAACATCTATAACTACTGCTTTTTAATTCTTATATGCTCCACAGGAATTAAAAATAAACATCTGACTTCCAAATCCATATACAAGTTGAATTTTGTCAAGTTAATTGGATTTTTTTCAAAAGGAGTTTCTTCTTTCATAACATAGTTTCATTTCCTAGTATAAGGAAAACTCAAAATTTGAAATTTACCTTATGTTAAAAGTTTTCAGAATATTATTTACAAATTAACCTCTGGGAACTGCATGGCCACTGAATAAAGAGCTCCTAGCTAGGATGCCAAGCTATCATTGTATGTTGCTACAGCCAGGAACAGGTAATGTGCTCTCCCAGTTCCTCCTTTCATGCCAATGTGGCAGCATGTCCACCACACATTTGAATCAAACAAACAGTGACAGAAAAATACTGTTGGTCCACTTTAAGAAGTTATAGGCATTAAAATAAATACTATCTAAGAAACTAACTTGTCTTCCTAAATAATCTTCTTGAAAATCCAAGGCAATATAACGCTTAACATGGGGGAAATGGTTGGGGATATAGCTCACTTATCTCTATGTGTCTAGCATATACCAAAATGTGAATTTAATCCCCAGAACCAAAAACTAATGTGAGCAATATTAGCAGAGAACACAAATGTAATACATACTATTGTAGAAAGAGGATATATCAAAGCACTGCTCCCCCTTCCATTCATCTTCCTCTTCTCAATATCATCCCAACACTATGTTGCAGACCCACAGTAATGAAACCAGCATGGTTACAGCACAGAAGCAGAAAACTGGCCAGCAGAACAGAACAGAGCACTTAGATACACCCGCAAAGCTACAGCCACCTATTTTTTTTTCACAAAGGCATCAAAACACTTATTGAAAAAAAAAGAAAAGACAATTTATTAAAAAAATAAAAGGAATGTCAAAATTCAGTATTTGTGTCCCTTTGCACCAAAAAAAAAAAAAAAATCAATTCAAAATGAAGCAAAGACCTTACTGTAAGACTGGAAACAGAAACTTCTAGAGGAAGACACAGCCAAAACATTTCAAAATACAGGCCTTGGAAAGAACGTTCTGAAAAGGACTCTACCAGGACAGGAAATGACTCCAAGAATCAGCAGCAAATAGAATTACATAACACTGGAAAGTTTCTGCACAGCAAAGGAAGCAAAGAGCAGAGCAAGACAACAGCTACTGAAAGGGGAAAATGTCTGTTAACTGCAGATGAGACAACAATATCTAGACTATATAGAGAATTATAACAAACACCAAGTCACGTGGTGAATAAATGGTTCAATGAATGGAGCAGACAATTTTAAAAGGAAATACAAATAGCCAATAAACACTTGAAAGAGTTTTCAACATTCTTTGTCATCAGAAAATGCAAATTAAAGCTATTCTGAGATTCAATCTCACTACATGCTAAATGGCTATCATCAAATAATAGTAGTAATAGTGAAAATAATAAGTGAGGGTAAAGATGTCAGAGAACACTACTGCCAAGAACGTAAACTTGTGTAGCCATTTTAGAAATCAGTAGGGAGATTTCTCAAAAAGTAGAAACAGAGCTACATATCATCTAGCTATACAGCTCCTGAGCATACATCTGAAGGACTAGGTCATAAAACACAGAAATAAATACGTGCATATCCATGTTTATTGCAGCTAGTTACAATAGCTAGGAAATGAGAATACTCTTGACTTCTACCAGTAGAGAATAAAGAAAGTGAGGCACACATAGGTAAGGGAATTCAATATAGCTGTAAAGAAAATTGAAATCATGACATTTGCAAAATTGATACAAAAGGAAATCATTGTGCTGAGCAAAATTAGCCAGCTCAGAAAGACAAATATCATAGTTTATTTCATGTTCAGAACCTAGATTTAAAATTACTTGTGTGTGTGTGTGTGTGTGTATGTGTGTGTGTGTGTGTGTGTGTGAGACAGAGAGAGAGAGAGAGTGTGTGTGTGTAGTCATGAAACTAGAAAGCATGGAACTAGGAAACAAGCAGGGGTAGCAATTATGCTATCTGACGAAGTGGACTTCAAACAAAAGAAAATCATAAGAGATACAGAAGGATACAACATTTTAGTTACAGGTACAATTCACCAGGAAGACTTCACAGTACTGTACATATATGCACCTAATATGGGCTCCTCCACATTCAGTAAACAAATGCTACAACATCTAAAACAAGAAATCAATTCTAAAATGATAATATTTGGAGATTTCAATACTGCACTCTGAAGAGGCCAAAAACTTAACAGAGACACATTGGAATGAAATCACATCCTTACTGAAACGGACCTTATAGATCTCTATCAAACCTTCCATCCAAGCACCAAGGAATACACATTCTTCTCAGCAGCACACGGAACTTTCTCCAAAATAGATCATATGTTGGGCCACAAAACGAATCTCCACATATACAGGAAAGTTGAAATTCTAGCCTGTACCCTATCAGACCACCATGGTCTAAAGCTTGACATCCACAACACAACAAACAGCAGAAAACACAGTAACTTTTGGAAACTAAACACTATGATGCTGAATGAGAACTGGATTCAGGAAGAAATCAAAAAGGAAATTCAAGATTTCCTAGACGTGAATGATAATGAAAATACAACATATCAAAATCTCTGGGACACAATGAAAGCTGTCCAAAGAGGTAAGTTTATAGCTCTTAATGCCTATATCAAAAAAATGGAAACATCATAAGTAAATAACTTAACAATGCAGCTTAAAGCTTTAGAAACACAAGAGCAATCCAATCCTAAAAGCAGTAGAAGAGAGATTAGCAAAATCAGGGGAGAAATATCAGAAATTGAGGTAAGGAAACAATACGGAGAACCAACCAGTCAAAAAGCTGGTTCTTTGAAAAAAATCAGTAAGATTGATACACCCCTAGCTAAATTAACCAAAATTAAGAGAGAGAAAACCGAAATTAACAAAATTAGAAATGAAAATGGAGTTATCACAACTGATACCCAAGAAATTCAGAGAATTATAAAGTCATATTTCAAAAAAATTATATGCCATGAAATTTGATAACACAAAAGAAATGGATGGATTCCTGAGTAAGCACAACTTACTTAAATTGAATCAGGAAGTTTTGAATTATTTGAATAGTCCTATAGCAAATGAGGAAATTGATAAAATAATCTCGAATCTTCCCACCAAAAAATGTCCTGAACCACATGGATTCAGCACAGAATTCTACCAGACATTTAAAGAACAACTAACACCAATACTCCTTAAACTGTTACATAAAATTGCAAAGGAAGGGACACTTGCAAATTCTTTCTATGAAATTAATGTCATACTAATCCCAAAACCTAATAAAGATACTTAATAAAACTATAGATAGGGGATCACACTTCAGTAGAGAAAATAGGTCACTATCAAGTATTGCATATAGGTAGCAAGACATCTGGTGCAGCTCACTCTCACTTTCCTTCCTGGTCACTTGCAACTGAAGCAGTTTGTTCTCACTAATCAGGGAGGGTATAGGGACAGACAGGTAGACAGTAACCATCCTGCAAATGGAACACTGACCCCTTACCCCTGACTGCTGTGTTCTACTCCTATTCTTCTATCTACCTTTGGGCCTCCTTTTATATTAAGATCTTCATTTGAACAGTCTTTTATCTTTGGTTAGGAGGTGACCTTGGGTACCAATCAGGATGCAGCCAAGGGTGGTGCAGGAAAAGCAAAGCTGAAAACAACAACAAGCCATAATTCAGAACACCAAAGACCCTACATTATTCACCTAAAACCAGACCAGCCAAATCTCTCCCCATCCTAAAGCTCAGGAAACCTTGTGGAAGAGGGGCAACAAGATTGTAAGAGCCTAAACATGGGGAGGACCAACAATATGCAAGATACTCCACACAACTTAGGGGTGCAGTAGCCATAATTGGACTTCGTATGACCTGCGCAATGGCTGACATGTCAATGACCCCCCCCCCAAAGTCTAGCATGGATCACAGGGGAGAAGGTTCTCCAGGCAGTAGGATCCTTAGAAGCAAGGGATTAACAGTTATAATAGAGTTCCCATACTAACAGAGAGCCCAAGAAGGGGCTCCTGGCTATGCTACTGAGTCCTTACCTATCTGGGTGGAGGACTCAGGGAGGTTTGGCATTCGCATAAAAGAATGCTCCAAGGTATGGGAAGGAGGAAGGAGGGGAGGCAAAGGAAGAGAAGGAGGGGAGGAGGGGAGAAAGGAAAGGGGGTGTAGAGTGTAAGGGGTGATAACTGGGAAGAGGAGGAGGGAGGGAGAGGTCAGAGGTACCATTGAACTTGTGTGATTAGGAAAAAATAAATAAAATTGTGGGAGACAAAATAAAAACTAGAAAGCAAATCATGAGAAAGGAGAAAGAGACCTGGAGTGGAGAAAGGTAACAGAATACATATAACATGAAATCAGAAGTGGTTATTATCAGGTGAGATTAAAAAAAAAAAAGAGGAAAGGCAGAGTAAAATGTAACAGGAGAACAAATTAGAATAAAACGTAAGGACACACATATTCGAAAATAACATAGCAAACCCAATATTTTCTAGCTAACTTAGAAAAGTTAATTCAAAATTTTTCTATTTCAGAAAGAAATAAAGTTAACATTAATTAAACAACATAGAAACATACAACTTGTGATGTTAAAAAAAATACAAGTATAGAATTAAGGAGCCTAAAACAGAAGCATTTAGAATTCTCAAACTTGAGAAACTTTAAATGTTTCAAATTGAAACATGAATGTCATTTTTGCCAAACATATTTGTCTTTATTGTTAGTTTTGTCACTGTCTTCCAACAAAATCCTAGTAAAATGGTGAGACCCACTGCTGAAGACACCACACATATTGATCACATGGAGAGACAAGCTGGAACTGATCTGGGAGCTTCCTCGTGTTGGCCAACTGGCCCTAAACAGTGCATCTATATCACCCACACACTCCAAGACACGGGGAACATCATGGAAGAGGGGCGAAGAAGGGAAGAGACAGAGAGTGGGCAGGGATATTGTCAAATAGTGGATATGGCAGGGCTACTGAACTTGCACACCCTGAAGCATGAGACTTGGCCAATTAACATTTCCTCATGGAAGGAGGAAGACCTCAAGAGTCTCCACCAGTTTCCTGAAGGATGATGGAGTGTGAATGCTCGCTGTAGAACAGGGAGCTGCTCTCTTCAGAGGTACACCCACAAACTTACAGACACCTGATAATGCAGCCGCATTAAATTCACTAGGCCACACACCCAAAAATGCATGAAAATGGGAAGCATACTGGTTGGGAAAAGGAAGGGGGATAGGATCATGTAATATGGGATGAAAAATTCACTCCACATTCACTGTACACTGAAACAGTAAAAGATAAAACAGTGTGTCCTATATCTAAAGTAACTAGCTATACATATATCCAGAAGTAAAAAGTACCCATTTAGCTTCATACAATAACAGAACTGGAAATAATGTTTTTAAGCAAATAATACACCTTCTTGTAGCCATAATTATTCATTAAAAAATTTGGCTCTCAGAATTAAAGTTTTAAACAATATTGAAACATTCCTGCTTCGATTAGGAGCTAGACAAGGCTGTCTGCTCTCACCACTTATATTCAATATTGTACTTGAAGTCTTAGCTGAAGCCATAAGACAAGACAGGGAGATAAAAGGGATTCAAATCAGCAAGGAAGAAGTCAAGTTATCTCTATTTGCAGATGACATGATCTTATACCTGAGTGATCCCAAAAACTACACCAGGAAACTCCTGGAACTAATACAGAAGTTCGGCAGGGTGGCAGGATACAAAATAAGTGTACAAAAATCAGGGGCTGGAGAGGTAGCTCAGGGGTTAAGCCTCTGCCTTACTGGCGGAAGGTCCTGAGTTCGGATCCTAGACCCCACATATAGATGCCGGGCAGAAGCGGGGAGCGGCCTGCGTTTCCGGTCCTGGTAGGCAGAGTCTGTGAATCCCAGGGCAGAGTAAACAAGGAGAAGGTGGAGGTGGTCCATGGTAGTTCTCAAATTCGTCTGTGGTTCTACACACACACACATACATACACACACACATGCACACATGCATACACACACAATTGAATAATAATAAAAAATAATAATAATAAAAAATATCAGCGGCCTTCCTCTATGCCCAGAATGAAAGAAGTGAAAAAGCCCTGAGAGAAACAATCCCATTTACTATAGCCCCTAAAAAAAGAAATACCTTTGTATAAACCTAACCAAGGAAGTAAGAATCCTTTACAATGAAAACTTTAAAACCCTAAAGAAAGAAATTGCAGAAGACACCAGAAGGTGGAAAGACCTCCCATGTTCCTGGATTGGTAGAATCAACATCGTAAAAATGACCATCCTACCAAAGGCAATATACAGATTCAATACTATACCAATCAAAATCCCAAAGCAATTCTTTAAAGAAGTTGACCAAACAATCTCAAAATTCATATGGAAGCATAAAAGACCCAGGATAGCAAAAACAATCCTGAGTAATAAAAACACTGCTGGAGATATCACCATATCAAATCTTAATCTTTACTACAAATCCACAGTTGTAAAAACAGCCTGGTACTGGCTCCAAAATAGACATACAGATCAATGGATAAGGCTTGAAGACCCAGATATAAGACCACACAACTACAGCCATTTGATCTTTGACAAAGGGGCCCCAAAAATCCAATGGAAAAAGAACAGCATCTTCAATAAATGGTGCTGGCAAAATTGGATCTCCACATGCAGAAGATTAAAACGACCCATACTTGTCACCATGTACAAGACTTAATTCCAAATGGATCAAGGACCTCAATATAAGGCCAGAGACTATAAAAACCTTAGTTCAAAGGGTAAAGAACTCCCTCCAGCTGATTGGACTAGGCCAAATGGAATTCTAATAGCACAATCACTACAACCAACCCTCAACAGATGGGATCTTATGAAATTAAAGAGTTTCTGTTCAGATAAAGAGATTGTAACTTGAGCACAAAGGCAACCCACAGAATGGGAGAAAATCTTCACTAACCACATATCTGATAGAGCTCTATTATCCAGAGTGCACAAAGAACTTAGAAAACTAAACACCAAGGAAACAAATGGGCCAATTAACAAATGGGCCTTGGAACTTAAAAGAAACTTTACCAGGGATGAAATTAAAATGTCTAACAAACATCTTAAAAAATGCTCTGCATCCTTAGCCATCAGGGAAATGCAAATCAAAACCTCCCTGACATATCATCTCAACCTGCTCAGGATGGCAAAAATCCACAATACAAACAATACCAAATACTGGAGAGGATGTGGCTAGAAGTGAACTTTCCTACATTGCTGGTGGGAATGAAGGCTCATACAGCCACTCTGGTGAGCCATCTGGCAATTCTTAAAGAAGTTAAAGATTGAAATGCCATATGACCCTGCTATTCCACTTTTGGGAATAACCCCACATACAGCAAAAATTCACCCAATAGCACAAGCACAACCATATTCATAGCAGCACTGTTTACAATAGCAAAGTCATGGAATCAACCCAAATGTCCAACAGTTGACAAATAGATAAGGAAAATGTGGTACATTTATACAGTGGAATACTATTCAGCCATCAAAAATTGGGGAATTAATGAAATTTGCCAGGAAATGGATGGAATTAGAAAAAAATTATATTGAATAAAGTATCACAGACACAGAAAATTAAGTGCTGTATGTACTCCCTAATAGATGGTTTCTAATACCAAACCCAGTTAGTGACACACTCAAAGATAAATCTTTGTAATACCTACAGTAATTGCAAAGATTATAAAAAGTAGGGAAGGGGAAGAAGGGCCCACCAGAAACAAGGAGAGAGGGGATCATGTTACAGCAGAGAAAATAGGCCACCATTAAGTACTGAAAGTAAGTAATGAGACATTAGTTAAGCTCACAGACTTTCCTTCCTGGTCACTTGCAACTGATGGGGTTTGATCTCACCAGACAGGGAGGGCATAGAGTCTGGCAGATAGATGGTAACCATCCCACAAATGGGAGACTGACCCACCGCAGTCTCCTACTCTTATTCCATCTACCTTTGAATCTACTCTTATAATAAGACTCTATTTTAACAGCCTTTTATCTCTGGCTAGGAGGTGACATCTAATACCCATTAGGATGGAGCCAAGGGCGGTGCAGGAGCAGCAAAACTGGAAGAAAAAAAAAACAACAAACCATAATTCAGAACATCAGAGACCCTACATTAATCACCAGGAACCAGGCCAGTCTAATCTCTCCCCATCCCAAAGCTCAGGGAAATTTGCGGAAGAGGGGGCAGTAAGATTGTAAGAGCCTGAAGATGGGGAGGAGCAATGATATGCAAGATACTCCACACATGTTAGGGCCAAATTAATCATAATAGGACATTGCATGACCTGCGCAATTACCAACACATCATTGAACCCCTAAAGTCTAGCACGGATGACATGCACTAGGATTCTTAGAGCCAAGAGATTAACAGCCACAATAGTGTTCCTATACTAAAGGGGAACACAAAAAAAGAGTTCTAGACAATGCCACTGAGTTCTTACACCTCATCAGAAAGGAGGACTCAGAGGGAAATTTGACATGCACACTAAAGGATGCTCCAGGAATGGAGGGGCCGCACTGGGAGAAAGGGAGGGAGGGGGAGAAAGAAGGGGAAAAGGGGGGAGAAATCAAGGGGATCCAGGGAGGGGTGGAGGGAGGGAGGAGAATGGGGTACCCATCAAATTTGTATGAGTGAAAAAAAAATTTAAAAAAATTAAAGTTTTAAACAATATTGATATGTTTAAAGCAATATTAAATTGTTTACTAATGAAATAAAATTGTCTTTTAATTTCTGACCTCTTTATTTTTACAAAATGTCTAAAGAATTATTGGAATTGGGAAACTAGAATTAAAGGTTCATGGCTATTAACTTCAGAGTGATTTCCATAAGCCAACATAAAACAATTCAGAAAGAAAAATGTTGCTAGAGATTACAATTATAAATCTTTACATTACTTTTTGATAATAAGTTCCTTTTTTTAGACAACAGTTAAAGATGATAAATCACTTTGGAACAATACTGAAAAGGAGATTGAAGATGAATTTGTCCACTGGACTGTTTAAATGCATTTTTCCTATAAGGGATACATTGGTTTATATCACTTATTAAAGTTCATTAACAGGTACTGAAAAAACTGAATCATAAGTTAGCCTAGGTATAAAATGAATCATGTATCATATAATTACACCAAAAAGATATCTGCCAAATAAAATTTTTGTTTACAATTTACCAAGTTGAGCTGCATGCTATATCATTTTACTATAGGACCTATCTTTTCCACAGTCTTGAATGAAACAGTATGTGTGAACTGGAAAGCAGAAAGCATGTCAACTGGTGTAGACACACTACAGTTTAAATGCATGTAAGAGTTGTGTATTAACAGCCTCAAACAACTTTGTTGAACTCACAGAAGCTAAAATACTAACAATTTTAGAAGGTTATTGCACTTTCAAAAGCTATCTAATGTGCATAACTGACTTAATATCTTGTATATGCAAAGATACCAATGAGGGTATTGCTGCTGCCTCTACTGAAGAAGAGGTGCCGCTGGTGACACCCACTGTTTCCTTTGCAACCTCATGAACTCACGATTACTACATGAATGCAAATTATACAGCATAGCCATCAGAAGGAGTGGGACTAGGGAGAGAGCAAAAAGCACAGCACTTATCACAAGAAGACTATGGAGCAGGCAGAGAAGAGGCATCTAAAAAGCAGGTGAAGAAATGGGCGAGCACAGTGTCACCAGGCATGTACAAGAATGAATTGCTCGCCGGATGAGAATTACTACAGTTAGTCTTTTTCTTAAGGCTTTCGTTTTTTAAGTACTTTCATTGAGGATACATTTTGATCCAAAGAAAATTTACAAATTTTTACAATTTCAACCTATAATTACATGAATTGAATAACATTAAATAACAATTAAAACATGCTAAAATCACCAAAATAATTAGGCCTTTAGGGATTTCTCTTCTTTTTATATCTTTTATCGTGTGTGTGTGTGTGTGTGTGTGTGTGTGTGTGTGTGTGGTATGTGTATATGTGTATACATTTGTATGTGGCACTTGTGATTGTGTGGTGTATGTGTATGTTTTGTGATGTGTGTGTACACGCAAATGTGCATACATATGCACATACACACCATGATGCCTATTTGGAAGCCAGAAGACAACTTTTGAAAATCAGAACTCTCCTTCCACCATGTGGACCAAGGATAGGGCTCAGGTCATCAAGAGAAGCAGCAAGCATCCTTTCTTTCTGCAAAAGAAAGGAAAGGAAGGAAAGGACAGAAAGGAGAGGGAAGGAAAGAAGGAAAAAGCCAGGCATGGTAACATGTGCTTATAATCTTACCACAAGGGCAGACACAGAAGGATCCCTGGAGCTCAGTGGTCACACAGTCAATCTGATTTGAGTGTTCCAGGCCAATGAGACAGCCTATCTCAAAAAAAGAGGATGCTACTGAGAAATAGCATCTGGTGTTGACCTTCATATATGCAGACACGAAGTACAGTCAAACCCACACTAACAGACTGACACAATGTACAATAGCACATTGTATTATTATTGTACAATGTACAATTATTAGCATAGCAGCTAATAATGCTAAAAGAAAATTAAAATTAACAATTAAAAAAGGTAAATGTTTTCCTGAATTTTACAGCTGATAGACAAAATGATTTAGGCTAATACAATGAAGAGGTGTCTATGGCTAAGGCTCATGATGTCCAATTATTTGAATCTTTAAAGACAGCCAGAACAGATTTTCTCAATGTTTAGGTCACACTAAATGTCATAACCACTTGCAAAATTAAAAGCTTTTTCTTATTTAAAGAATCAAACAAGTAAAGAAAACTTGGAAAAGAAATACATTTAAGCTCTTGACTTAATATCTTAGAGTATAAATATTCAATGTGGAACAATATTTAACTGCTTAATTAATAAGAAATTGCTCAGATATTTAAGCAGCAGAAAATTCTATTCATTTTATTTGTATTTGAATGATAAGGCTTTATTTAGAAGGTATAAGAAAATGCAAGATATTGTGATTTTTTCATTTCATATGATTTAGAATTTCTTTATGAAAATATATTATACTTACAATATAGTTACATTAATAATGTTAAATAAATATAGATACAATAATAATTATACTAATAATCATATGAAGACTACATCTAAAGACTAAAAATCTTTATGCAAGTTTTAACATCATTTTAGGGACAACACACTGCTTTGTAAATCTTTATGCATGTTTTTTCTATTTAAATATTAAAAAGTTAATTCAACTAAATTAAATAGGACTTTGAATGTCATTAAAGACCTACTAGGCACTACTTTTGTTGCTTTATTCTAAAAAAATGCTTTATTTTTAAAAAAGCTATCAGGAATATAAAAGTGAAACTATTATAAAAAAGGACACTTAAATTATTAAAAAACAAGTTACAGTTTTAAATTTTCTATTAACAAACATTTTTGTTTCTTAATATATCCAAAAATTAAGGTTAATTGCCTATGAAGTATCATATGCTCCACAATATAGGACAAATAAAGTTATATTGAGGAAAAATGTAAACATTGGGAAAAAAGGAAATGGTAAAGTATTAATTAGGATTGTGAGTGTTTATGTATATATCTAAAGATTAACCAGGAATAGAAATCAGAAGAGTATCCGGTTAATGTAAGAATATAGTAGCAGTAGTTGTTAGAGGAATAATTCTTCTTTAACATTTATCTATTTATTTGTTGTTTAAGAGGGAGGGATGAAAAGAGGGATAGAGAGCAAAAAGGAAAAAGAGAAAGTGCACATATGCATGCCACGGGGCAAGGGTGGGGTCAGAGTACAGCTTTCAGAAGTCCTTCTACAGGGAGGCTTCTGAGGCCCAGGCTCAGCATGCCAGGGCACATACTTTACTCACTGAGCTATCTCCCAACTCCCCAGAGAATTAATTTTAAGAAAAGGGGAAACAGAGAAGGTTAAATCTTGAATATAATTAAACTCTATCAACCACCTTATCAACAAAAGGACTGAGAAATTATAAGAGTTCATTCTTTCCCTTATTATGCTCTCCATTTTTTATGCTGAAAGATAACTTGAACCAGTATCAACAACAATCTACCTTAAATAAACTCTAAATGTAAATTCCAGAAATAGTTTTCAAAGCTTAGCTATTTTTGTAGCCCAACACAATCCAACTAAAAGGAAGGGTGAACTCTCAGAACTGATAAACACTTTAACTAAGGTAGCAGCAAGACATAAAGTAAATTGAACAATAACCAGTGGTCTTCTTACGTACCAAAAATGAAACATATTGAGAAAGAAATCAGGAGAAATCCCATTCATAATAGATTCAAAATAAGATAAAAATTCTTGTGATAAACCTAATCAAGGGAGAGATCTCTACAAGAAAATTTTCTTTAATTTTTTGTATGTATGCGTGTGTGTCCATGGAAGCCCAAGGGTGATTTTGAGAATCATCCTGGATTATTCTACCTTCTTTTTGATTTGCTCTGAGATTTCCCAGGCTATGTCTCCGGGCCAGAAGTGCAGGTTGTTGCCATTTTTACATGAGATGGAATCTGAACTCTCCTTCCACTATTTGTGTTATAGAGATTAAACACAGGTCATCCATAGGTTAACGGCAAAATGCTTTTACCCATTCAGCCATCGTGCTGTACTGCAAATTTGTCTTTATGAAAATACCACGCTGTTTTGTTACTATATCTTTATAGTGCATCTTAAAATCAGGTATAGTGGTATGCGTAACATTGCTGTTTTTGTTCAAGACTGCTTTGCCTTCTGGGGTCTTTAATGCTTCTACATGAATTGCAGAATTACTTTTCATGTTTCCTGAAGCATGTCATAGGAATTTTGGAATCTGTAGATCACTTTTAGGACCATGGCCATTTACATGATATTAATTCTGCAAAGTTATGAGCATAGGAAGTCAATCTATTTTCTGGTATCTTCAGCTTCTTTCTTCAGTGTTTTAAAATTTTCATTGTAGGGCTGGAGAGATGGGTCAGATGTCCAAAGTCTGCTTCCTAAGCAGGACCAGAGTTCAGATACGGATCCCACATAAAAGCACCAGGCAGATGGCAGTGGCCTGTTCTTCCCGTCCTGGAAGGAGGAGTCTGGGAAACCCAGAGCAAAGCAAAAAGGAGGTAGAAACAATCCAGGACGATTTCTCAAGTCACTCTCGGGCCTCCATGGGCACAGACAGTGTCCTCTGATACACACAGACACACGCAGAGGGAAAGACACACAGATACACATACGCAAAAAAGTATATTTGAAATGAACAAAAGATTAATGTAAAATATGAAATTCTGAAGCTGCTAGAGGAAAACACTTCAAGACAAAGAAACAGCCAAGAACTTTATGAAAAGGACTCCAATAGCTCAGGAAATAAAACCAAACATTGACCAATAGGACTGGATGGATAAAAGGTTTCTGCACCACAAAAGAAACAAGTAAAAACACAACTGCACAGTAAGAGGATGACTTTGCCAGCTATGCATCTGACAAAGCTTAATAACAAAATATCTTAGGAGTTGAAATGACTATCATAACACAGATAGTCTAATCAATAAGTGGGCTAATGCTATAAACAGAAAAATGTCTATATGAACCTATTACTATAACAAAAAACACAACAGTTATTTCTGTGTATAGACAAGAACAATGTTCCCTCATATTAGTCATAAACTATAAAACTTGAGATAATACACCACAAGTCATAGTTAAACTTAAGAACAGCTCAGTTTTAAGTATTTTATGTTAGAATTTTTTTTCATAATTAAAACAAATTATCATTCTTAGTATTTTTCCATGGTTTCTGAAACATGCTGAAAATTATTCCAATCACCTTAAAGTTGTAATGGTTTCAGCAAAACATACTGTGTAGCAATGATGTCATCATAGAAATTGTTTGGTAACTGTATAAAAGATAACATCATGTTTTAACCTTAAAAATTAGCTTTTGAATGCATCTAATACATATCTATATTTTTAAAATCTTATTTTTAGAATGAAAAACTTTATACACAAACCAGGTTGTGTTTATCAGGCTTCAATTTATATAAGTTAAATCACTTAAACACTGGTGGTAAATGTTAACTGTCAACTTGACAGTTAAGAGACAAGCTTCTGGACACGGTGAGGAATTATTTAGGTTAGAGTTATCTTGATTGCATTAACTGATGCAGGAAGGCCCAATGTAAGAGTGGGCAGAGACAATCCTTAGGCAGGGAATCGTGCTCTTTGTAAGTGCAGAAGCAAGCTGAGCACAAGCACGCGTTCACTGCTCTCTGGGAGATGGTGACGGCAATGTGGCCAACTGCTTCAGACTCCTGCTGCCCTGACTCCTGCATCATAATAGACCAAACCCTTGAACTGTGAGCCAAAATAAATCCTTCATCCCTTCAGTGGCTTTGTGAGAGTATTTTATCACAGCAATAGAAACTGAAAGAAACAACACTGAAAAACCATCTATTAGATCACATGAATTTAACAAGAATATGATTCAAATGCTGTCGTAGCTTTGAGTTTTGTCATAGATTTGTTAAATACTCAAAACTCTGATACATCATTTCTTTAAAATCTTCATTGCTTACTTTAAACAATGAAATCTGAATATTTTATATGCTTATGCAACCTATGAAATAGCATGTTTTAAACGAATATTAGTACCCTGAGATTATTCCTTTCTCACAAATCCCAACATTATGTGAAAAAGATATTACTCTAAAGTACCAATTTCTTTTTTTAAAGAAAGAAAAATCAAACACTATTTACTTTTTAAAAATACCCAGCTCAAAATGATTTTATAAGCAAAAAGCAAATATGCCAAAATTTGACAAAAACAATTGAAAATGCTAATACTGTGAACCTTATAATCACAGAAATGATAAGTTAAAGAGGGAAAACAATATTGATCAGAATAGTATTTAAGACTTTCAGTTTCTGAACGGATATCCAATAGCACAGTCACTACAACCAACACTAAACAGATGGGATCTTGTGAAATTAAAGAGCTTCTGTTCAGATAAAGAGATTATAACTCCAGCACACAGGCAACCCACAGAATGGGAGAAAATCTTCACTAACCACATATCTGATAGAGCTCTATTATCCAGAGTCCACAAAGAACTTAGAAAACTAAACACCAAGGAAACCAATGGTCCAATTAAAAAATGGGCCCTGGAACTTAAAAGAAACTTTACCAAGGACGAAATTAAAATGTCTAACAAATATCTTAAAAAATGCTCCACATCCTTAGCCATCAGGGAAATGCAAATCAAAACTTACCTGAGATATCATCTCACCCCGGTCAGGATGGCAAAAATCCACAAAACAAACAACACCAAATGCTAGAGAGGATGTGGAGAGAGGGGAACTCTCCTACATTGCTGGTGGGAATGCAGGCTCATACAACCACTCTGGCGAGCCATCTGGCGATTCTTAAAGAAGTTAAAGATTGAAATCCCATATGACCCTGCTATTCCACTATTGGGAATAACCCCCCATACAGCAAAAATTCACCTCGATAGCACAAGCATAACCATGTTCATGGCAGCACTGTTCACAATAGCAAAGTCATGGAATCAATCCAAATGTCCAACAGTTGACAAATGGATAAGGAAAATGTGGTACATTTATATAATGGAATACTACTCAGCCATCAAAAATGATGAATTAATGCAATTTGCCGGGAAATGCATGGAATTAGAAACAATTATATTGAGTGAAGTATCCCAGACATGGAAAATTAAGTGCCATATGTACTCCTTAATAGGTGGATCCTAGTATCAAACTCACTTAGAGACACTCAAAGACAAATCTCTGTAATACCTACAGAAATTGTAAAGATTATAAACAGGAGGGATAGAGAAGGAGGGCCCCACAAGAAACAGAGGTGACCATGTTACAGCAGAGAAAATACGCCACCATCAAGGACTGCGAGTAAGTAATGAGACATCTGATTAAGTTCACAGACTTTCCTTCCTGATCATTTCCAACTAATGGGGTACGATCTTATTAGAAGGGGAGGGCATATTGGCTGCCAGATAGTAGGTAACCATTTTGCAAATGGGTGATTGACCCCTCTCTCACCGCAGTCTCCTACTTCTATTCCATCTACCTTTAATATACTCTTATAACAAGACTCTAATTTAACAGGTTTTTATCTCTGGCTAGGGGGTGACATCCAATACCCATCAGAATGGAACCAAGGGCATTGCAGGAACAGCAAAACTGAAAAAAAAATCATCAACAAACCATAATTCAGAACATCATAGACTCTATATCAACGATCTGGAATCAGGCCTGCCTAATCTCTCCCCATCCTAAAGCTCAGGGAAATTTGTGGAAGAGGGGGCGGTAAGATTGTAAGAGCACAAGGATGGGAGGAGTCATGATATGCAAGATACTCCACACAAGTTAGGGCCAAAGCAATTATAACAGGACTCTACATGATCTGTACAATGACCAACATATCGTTGACCCCTCAAATTCTAGCATGGACTAAAGGCACTAGGATCCTTAGACACAAGGGATTAACAGTCACAATAGTATTCCTATACTCAAGGGGAACATAAGAAAGAGTTCTAGGAATTGCCACTGACTCCTTATACCTCATCAGAGAGGACGACCCAGAGGAAAGTTTGATATACTCATTAAAGGATGCTTCAGAGATGGGGGGAGGGGGCACTGGGAGAAAGGGAGGGAGAGGGGAAAGGAAGGGACAAAGCGGGGAGGGAACAGGGAGATCTAGGGAGGGGTGAAGGGAGGGAGGGGACAGGGATTCCTATTATGTTTGTATGAGCAGAAAAAAAACTAGAAAAATTTAAAAAAAGACTTTCATATATTTCTAAGTGCTCTTTTCTACACACAATTAAAAGGAGAAGCACAAAATACCATGAGATACATTTCCTGACTGCTTTTTGTTGTTTTTTTAAACTAGTTTAAATTTTGATTTTTAAAATACAATCTCTTTATATAACTCAGGATGACCTTTAATGAATAATATTCTATTTCACCTCTCAAGTGATGGAATCTCCTTTCTGTTCACTAAAATCTATTTAATTAATTTTTTACAAAAGAATTAACATCTAAGAGAAAAAGACACTTCTCATTTTGCTTATATATATTGCACGTAACTCATTTCTATGTATTTCCAAAACCCACATAATGAAAAGAATACTACATTTGCCAATCATTTGGGCTTTGGCATACTTCAAGAAATATGTTTGTTGTTTTATTTAATAAATAGCTCTAGAAATATTAAATCTGTCATGTACTGTTAATCCCCTGCCCTTCTTCAGAACTTAATGTCCAGGAACCACATCAATAAGCACTATGTTACATGAATTTAACACAGTAACTATACAAATGATAAATTTCATTAAGATATTTTCATACTAAAGTTAGTTTTTCTATCCAATAGATAGTATCTATGATTTATTCCTACCACAGTGACTTACTAATATAATTGTCCATTTAACTGAAGTTCTTTCAAGATTTCAGGATAATTTTATCTTTCCATAAATCTTCATTGACTGTACATAAATTCTCTGAAGGCAATTATTTCACTTATTTTCCCCAGGCCTTCTAAACAGTGCCTTCACAAATACAAGGAGCTCTGTAAATATCAGAGGACGGGCAGAAGGATGGCTGGCTGGCTGGATGTATGAAAAACTGTGAAATAGACATGAGCAACATCATCTACTATTGATTTCCTTAAATATAGTCAACAATGAAATAAACATAAATAAAACCAGAATGGATAATGATTATATGTGGTTGTGGTTCATTGAGAATATTTTCAAAAGAATCTTTTAGTAGTCTGGAGAAAGGGTATGATAAAATTATTGAAACAATAATTTTTGTGAAAAGCTATTCTTTAGAAAGCTTTAATTGGCTAGAGATTAGCTAAATATTATCTTCAGTAAACAAGTTCTTTTGGTTGATTAAAATAAACTCAAGTATGCATTTGATAAACATTGTGTACAAGATTATCTTTAACATCATTTAGGTTTATTTCCCAAACTGGTCTTGAACCTGTGGCAATCTTCCTATCTCAGTCTCCTAATTACATCACTTCTGCTGGATTAAGAAACCTTTAAATTTAGGGCTGGAGGGTGGGGGGAGGAGGAGGGAGGGAGGGAACCGGTGTACCTATTAAGTTTGTATGAGCAGAGATAATAAAAAATGTCAAAAAAAATTTAGGGCTGGAGAGATGGCTCACGGGTTAAGTCTCTGTCTCACAAGCAAAAGATTCTGAGTTCAGATCATGGATCCCACATGAAAACACCTGGTGGAAATAGGAGCAGTCTGTACTCTGGTTCTGGAAGGTGAAGGCTAGAAAATTCCAGAGCAAAGCAAAGAGGAGGTAGAAACAACCCAGAATGATTCCCAAAGTCATCCTTGGGCCTCCACAGGTACATACAGTGCCCTCTGATGGAAGGGAGGAGAGGGGAGAAAGCAGGGGAGGGGAGGAAGGAGGGGAGGGGAGGAAGGAGGGGTGGGGAGGAAGGAAGGGAGGGGAAGAAGGAAGGGAGGAGGGCAGAGGAGGGGAGGGGAGGAAGGAGGGGAGGGAAGGGGAGGGGAGGAAGGAGGGGAGAGAGAGAGAGAGAGACCTTTAGTTTTGTTTCCTTGTTTTGTTTGTTTTGCACAGGGTCTTGCTATGTAGTTCTAGCTGCCCTAGAATTTGCTATGGTAGCTCAGAGCTGTCCTTGCACCCAGAGCAATGCATCTGCCTCGAGTTTCTAAGTGCTGGGATTATAGACATTAGTCAGCACACACAGCAGAAATTTTTAATTCTAATATAAGTCAATTTGTTCCTTTACAGATTGTACTTTTGGTGAAATTTCTGGCAAACATAAAGTCACAAGGAAATCCTCCTAAAGCTGTTTAACTTTCTTTTTTTAATTTTTTTATTATTTATTCAATTGTGTGTATGTGTGTATGTGTGTGTGCGCGCGTGTGCATGTATGTGTATGTATATGTGTGTGTGTGTGTGTGTGTGTGTGTGTGTGTGTGTGTGTGTGTGTGTGTAGAACCACGGACGAATTCGGGAACCACCACGCCTCCACCTCCTTGTTTACTCTGCCCGGGGATTCATAGGCTCTGCCCTACCAGGACCAGAAACGCAGGCCGCCCCCGCTTCTGCCCAGCGTCTATACGAGGGGTCTAGGATCGGACCTTCCGCCTGCAAGGCAGAGGCTTAACCCCTGAGCCACTTCTCCAGCCCCTGTTTAACTTTCTTGTAATAACAAGCCAGGGAAAATTTACTGTCTTCTCTATTGCTCTCCAACTTATACTTTGCAGCAAGGTCACGCACTGAACCTGGAGCTCACTGACTGGAGAGAATGCTAAACTAGGGAGCGCTCAGGAGCCTCCTGTCTCTGCTTCCTAGTGCTGGGATTATAGGCATGCACAGCCATTCTGAGCTTTTTTTTTTTTATGTTGAGTTCTTTTTAATTTTTTTCTCTTCCCTTAGCTCCTATTCCTATATCCCCCCTCCTTTTTCCTCAACAAACCTTCATCTCCCCTGTCCCATTCCCTCCTAGTTTCAAGTTTTTTCAGTTGTATGGTCCTCTGCTCTTCACCTAGTTCGTCTCTGATGTCATTCGCCTGACATGATTCATGCTCCAGTAAGTGACATAGATCAGTGGTTATGTCACTGAGGATATTATCTTCCTTTTCTTCCCTATTAGTTCTCATGCATCTCTCAGGGCACTGTGGACCTTCTTGAAATCTTTCCCGTTTCCTGGTGAGATGTAGATAGGACAGTTCCCACATAGTTCCCACCAAGTCCAGGAGATAAGTGTCTGGCCCACCATTGTTCCACTTCAAGCTCTTACAATCTTACTTCCCCCTCTTCTTGCAATGTTTCCTAAGCCCTGGGGTGGGAATGGATGTGACTTACATGTCCTGATAAGGGTCAAGCAGTCCACAGTCCTTTATTCTCTACAATTGGCCAGCTGTGGTGTTCTGTTGTAAACACCTTCTGCTGCAAAAGGAGGCTTCCAGGTTGAGTGCTGAGTGCTTATCCAATCTATAGATATAAGTTTTACAAAGCAGATTTGTGTAGTGTCATCATGGCTGTTCTTTCATAGGTTCATATTCTAGTGGAAACAGGAATGTGGTCCCTTTTGACAAGTGGACTTTAAATCTGAAAGCTGTTAGCTGTCTCCATGATATTCATGCCACTATTATACAGGTGGTTACTTCTTGTCATACTGATTGTTATTGCAACTTGCAGATTTCACAGATGGGACTTTTGATGTCAACTTCTAGCCTCCACATGTTCTTGCATAGGAGTGTACACTTGCACACATGCACATATATAAAAATAAAATCTAGTATATGTAAAAAGTGGTGGTAGATAAGAGCTTCACGGAGTTTGTGAGGGATAAATGATCTGGTCTTAAGGTAGGTCTTAAGAGTGTTAGGACTAAGGGACATAGCAAAGGACAGACCAGGGGAGATGATAAAGCCCAGCTGTTCTGGAAGCAGGTGCATTTGTTTTATATGCCTCAGTAAAATAATACCAAAACCCCGAGGGTAGGCATAATGAATCCTGAGTATTATCTCCCCTCTACTTGCACTCTAAGTTCAGTTCTTTCCAAACAGTACATATTCAACAAATGGCCACAACCTCTGAATGGACTAGAAAGTGGTAGTCTCCACAATCCAGAACTTCAGAGACTCTATATCAACCACCTAGAACTAGGCCAGCCTAATCTCTCCCCATCCTGAAGCTCAGGGACATTTGCGGAAGAGGGGGCGGTAAGAGTGTAAGAGCAAAAGGAAGGGAGGAGCAATGATTTGCAAGATACTCCACACAAGTTAGGGCTGAAGCAATCATAATTGGACTTTGCATGCCCTGTGCAATGTCCAACACACTATTGACCTCACAGAGTCTAGCATCTGCTAAAGGCACCAAGATCCTTGAAGGCAAGGGATTGGCAGCCACAGTAGTGTTCCTATGCTTAAGGGGAACTCGGGAAAGGGTTCAGGGAAATGCCACTGGGTCCTTGTACATCATCGGAGAGGAGGGCCCAGAGGAGAGTCAGGCATGCACAATAAAGGACTCTCTGGGAATTGGGGCGGGAGGCACTGGTGGATGGGGAGGGAGCAGGGAGGGGAGAGGGAGCAGGGGGTTCGGGGGGAGGAGGAGGGAGGGAGGGAACTGGTGTACCTATTAAGTTTGTATGAGCGGAAATAATAATAAAAATGTATAAAAAAAGACTATGCAAATTTGGCATAATTGAAAAAAAAAAAGAAAGTGGTGGTCTCACTTCTGCTGGCTCTAATTACTGCCACTCTGGTTTGATTCTACAAAGTTTTGACATTTTAAGCTACAAAATTTTTAGTAAATAAAGAAGTCTTTAGATTGATTTTTAAAAAATTACTGACATAAAATGAGAAAACAATCAATTATCAAGCAAGTACCAGGGTTATTTACCATACAAAGTTATTACCAGACAAACAAAATAAAAGAACAAAAAAACAAATGCCAAAAGGCATTATTGCCAAAAGCAATATCAAGAAATAAAGTACATTAGTTACAACAAAATTTAAAGCACCAACAAAAATGTAGAAGCTCCTCATATAGATGCAGAGCAAGGCCTAATACGCACTGCTGGAGCAAACTGAAATGTTGCAGTTAATCAGCTCGGTTGCTGATAAAATCATAACAAAAAGGTTGTATCATAACAAAAAATTCTTGTTTCAGGGAACAAGAATTTATTCTCTTATGATAATCTGGCTACAGTTCTTAGTCCAGTTGGCAGGAGACCATGCACCATCACCAAAGGGCCAAGGAAACTGGCCATACCATACCCACGCAACAGCTGAGAGAGGGACAATCCTTTCTCGCCAGACCAGTATGTCTGGCCAAGTATACAGAAAGATGCCAACTTCCTCAACCAGCTGTCTTATTTTATTCACCTATCCAGGGCCTATTTCTACCCACCATGGGTTGGGCCAGTCCCATCAACTAGACAATTTGCTCCATGTTCACTCGGGCTTAACTCAACTACTAATTATCTACAAATGTGCAGAGCTCGAAACCTCAACTGTCCAGTTGACACCTGTATCTAACTGCAACAAGAAGAGACTGCCACTTGCCTAAGAAAGAGAAATATATGTATATATTTAGTTGTGTATAAGGAAAACAATTTTGGAAAAATACAACTTGCCTTTTGGGTTTTGTCTACAAGGGGATTCTTGTTTGATAGGGAACAGAAGTTTACTATCTGCTTACTACTAAATAGAAGTTTACTACTTTACTACCTGCTCTTTCATATTCTAAATTTTTAGTCCTATGAATGCATTATTTCATGAAAATACCAAAATAATCATGGTCTTTTCAACAGTTATTGTAATGAGAGAAAAAATATAATCAATATCAATGGTTTCTAATACAAAATGAGTCCTCCAAAAACATTTTTTTCAAGACAGAATTAAAAATGTAACTTCTGCACTGAAGTCAAAGTATTCTTCTTTCAGAAATACATAAGTAACCTGTTATACTTTGGTAACAATGTGATTTTAAAAAGCATAATATATAAAGTATGAAAAATTAATCTAGCAAAAGTGTCATTACAGTGGTGAACAGTATTTGACAAGTATTCATCTAAGCCAGAAACTATCCTATGTGTTCTACGTGCATTACATTATTTAAATCTGGCAGCCACTTGTTAATATTATTATTATTATTATTATTATTACCACTTTACAAATGAGAAAATTAAGAGCAAAGACATAATCTGTTGTGCTCAACCATAACTAGTTGTGAGGACCAGCTTGGGGGAGGCCACTAGCATCAGTGCTGGATCCTCGCAGCTATGCCACATGTCCTGAATATATCACTGCACTAGGCATCATGAGTGACTAGTCAGTCTTACATACCATTCAGTAATTCATTTTTACCCAATCTACAGTTCTTTCACTCCAAAATTATTTTTAAATCTCTGCATATCTTTGAAAGCAGGTTAACTGCCTTACTTTTAGACAGAATGCAATCTGTAGAAAGTAAATTACAGCAATCAACGAAATATAAAATCATGACTTCATGAGCTTTGTACCCTTATTAGATATATTTTCCTCTCTGGCTCAAATTCACATAAATGTATGGGTAAAAATAGTTTCTAAAATGTATGTATTATTAAACAGGCAAAAGAACTTAGTGGAAATATTCAGAGGGCTAAATGAGAAGTTCTGCAAGGTAAAACATGCTTGCATCCTTCTATAACAGTCATACTACATAACAGTTGTAACCAGTAATGAAACTTCATTAGTAATCTATAAAAGCAACGAATAGATTTTTAATATTTCAACTTTCTTTTTAGTAAGCTAACCTTCTTCCATTTATATTCAGGCTGTTTTTTAAATTTATATAAAAATTTTCCTAACTCCTTGGAAAAAACTCATTATTAGTGTGGAAAGGTATTAGGAAGTCAAGTGTTCTTTCAGCCATCTGTTCTCACTATGCAATCCTCATCAGTTCATAAACAGAGGCAGTTTTACTCACCATGCCCCATAATTGAGGTACATTATCAACCAGCTGCCTAACTAAGCCAAGCATGCCTGTCATGCAAACAGCTCCTTTTTCTGAATTAATTGTGTCCACTGGACCAATTTCATACAGTGCTTCTCTATGATTCCTCTGCCGAGTGTGACAGCTGCTGCATGGAAGTCTACCGTACACAAACTGCTGCTCACAGCCTACTCTCAATTGTGGATATGCAAAGCCTCTCAATAAAGTACTGCTCCAAAAAATGTATACAATCAGCTAGAGGCCTAAATATCACAGTAAATAATGTGACTCACTAAAATTATAGTAATTGATAAAAAACAGTCATTTCACATTAGTAGAGCTTTTCAGATGTGGCTGAAAATTAATAGGATATGCTGAATCAACCATATTTAGTAAAAGAAAAAAATGTATTGTAAGTCTAACTAACAGAATAGTCAAAGTGGTAAGGATAACCTAGAAATGACAAATAATTTAAATATTAAAACTAACTGTCTTTGACTCAAATTTCTCTTAACCTTGGACATCCAAACACTAGCCATTGGCAGGGGAAATAGCTCAGTTCAAGCCCAAGTTCAAGCCCTAGAACCCACATATAAATGCCAGATGTGGGCTCAAGTACTTGTAATTCCAGCCCTGGGCAAGTGGCAACAGGAGGCTCACTGGGGCTCACTCACCAGCCAGTCTAGTCTAATTCATGTACCAATAGAGACCCTGTGTCTCAAAGAAAGGGGAAGGCATTCCTGAGGGTAACATTCAAAGCTATCCTCCCAAGGTTGTCCTTTGACTCATGTGCACATATATGCATCTGCACCCAAATATATACCTGCACACAAATTCTAAAAAGGCACAAATTTTATACAAGCAAAGAAAACAAAATAAATAACTTAGTGTGAATAAAAAATACCTGGTCATAATATAAACCATAAAAATTTGATAAACTGGCCCACTTAAAATTAACAGGTTATTCTTCAAAATCAATATCAACAAATGCAAAGCCAAGCTGTGAAGCAGGAAAAAAAATTTGCAACATATAAATCTGACAAAGAATCTGTCTGCAGAACATATGTGTCATACTAGGCACAGGTTGTCAACTTGACAGTTGAGGGTTTGAGCTCTGGGCACATGTGTGGAAAATTAGTGGTCGGGTTAAGCCCAGAGCAAACCAGCAGGAGATTGTCTGGCTGATGGGGAAGGCCCAGGTGAGTGGGATTAGGCCCTGGAATAAAATACAGAGAGCTGGTTGACAGAGTCAGCGTCCTTGTATATACTTGGCCAGACATGCTGGTCTGGCAAGTAAGAATCGTCCATCTCTCAGCCATTATGTAGAGATGGTGTGGCCAGTTCTCTTGGCCCTGGTGTTGGTACATGCTCTCCCATCAAGCTGGACTAAAAAGAGTATCATGCTGCCAAGCCTCCTTTATCTTTATGCATCATTTGTCCCTTCTCTTTCTCAACCAAGTTCCTCATACATGCTTAAAACAGGCTTATGTCATTCTTGTTTGAGAAAAGATATAACACCTTCCACTGTTCTCACAATCCCACTCAGATTGTATCTGCTTTCCTTTCTGTCCTGACCACTCCTATCAGAGTTCTACACTAGCTGCATTCACTCCCTCATCCCACCTTAAGTCACACTGCCTGGTTTTCATATCAGCTTTCCAATAAAACAGCTCTTACTATAATCATGTCACAAAAACTAGTGGATGCTTCTCTTTCTCCTTTTAATTGATCTCTACTTCTTTGCTGTAAAGACACCAGGCTCCCTTGGTATTCTTTTCACTAGTCTGGCTACACATTCTTACCATCCCAGCAGCTTTATTCTTCTCTCCCGACCATTGAATGGTGGAGTTCTTCAGGATCCAGTCATAAATATGCTTTATCACTCTATCGCATTCCAGATAATAACATTCATACCCTTGTTTAATTTACCACCTATCTGGAAATGATTGACAAGTCTTAGTCGATTCTTTAAATTCAACTTGGGAATTATTTCTTTAAGCAGATTCTAAATTCAGCATCACTTAAATAGGAATAACACAGATGACATACATGAAAACATGATATATGCAAATATTCTAAATATAATTGATAGTTTAGGATTATTCTAAGGATACCCCACTGAAAAGAGTCTTGAGATTCCCATAGTGCCAATGTCAATGTAGCTAATATAGCTGATGTAGAAAAGAAAGGGCAATGAAAAAGTGAAGACTGCACAGTTGCACCAAAGCAGATGACCGAACCTGCAACTAGCCTTCAGTAAGACTTTAGTAATGCCATTGCAGTGGTGAGTAGCCAAAAATTGCTATCCAGTAAACAGAATAAGAAGAGTCAGTTGGTGAGATATCTCTAGTATCTTGTCTTTGGAAGAAGATCTGAGATGGCAATTAAAGCAATGTTGATCTAATCTGTGTTACCAAGATCTGAAAACTGACTTAGAGAAGAACCCAAGTCTCAGAGTTCACAGAGTATGAAAACAGAATCTGAGGCTAAAACTAAACCATCTAGACTGAGTAACAGTAAGGGAATGACTATGAGTGTTAAAGGGTCATCCCAAGTCTCTAAAAAAGAAATTTAAGATCATCAAAATAGTCCAAAATTTGATTCAAGGAAAGCATATTTGCTACCTTGACCAAGACTACCCCAAAGCAAAATGAGAGACAAAACAAATCCCAGAACAGAACTGAGATGGAAGCCTTGGTGCCCTACATGAGTTATGATGCAGATGAGCCTCTGATACACATATACTGACCAGACCTTTTGTCTTCAAATTGAAAATAAACCTTGAAAAGCCTAAGACTTTAAAAAAAACTATAATACACACTCTATAGTAAATATATAAAACATTAATTATCTTAGCAATATCACAACCATGAAATAACATGTATTAATAAAATAAGCAAAGGCTGACAGATGGCTCAGGGGTTAAGACTCTGTCTCACAAGCAGAAGGTCCTGAGTTCAGATTCTAAGTCCCACATAAAAATTCCAGGTGGAATGTACAAGACTTAATTCCAAATGGATCAAGGACCTTGATATAAGGCCAGAGACTATAAAAACCATAGTTGAAAGGATAGGGAACTCCCTCGAGCTGATTGGGCTAGGCCAACAGTTCCTAAACAGACATCCAATGGCACAGTCACTGCTACCAACTCTCAACAGTTGGGAGCTTGTGAAATTAAAAAGCTTCTGTTCAGATAAAGAGATTGTAACACAAGCTCAAAGGCAACCCACAGAATGGGAGAAAATCTTCACTAACCACACACCTGATACAGCTCTACTGTCCAGAGTGCACAAAGAACTTAGAAAACTAAACTCCAAGGAAACCAATGGCCCAATTAAAAAATAGGCCCTGGAACTCAAAAGAAACTTTACCAGGGATGAAATTAAAATGTCTAACAAATATCTTCAAAAATGCTCCACTTCTTTAGCCATCAGGGAAATGCAAATCAAAACTTCCCTGAGATATCATCTCACCCCGGTCAGGATGGCAAAAATCCACAATACAAACAACAACAAATGCTGGAGAGGATGTGGAGAAAGGGGAACTCTCCTACATTGCTGGTGGGAATGCAGGCTCATACAGCCACTCTGGCGAGCCATCTGGAGATTCTTAAAGACATTAAAGATTGAAATGCCATATGACCCTGCTATTCCACTTTTGGGAATAACCCCCTATACAGTAGAGATTCACCTCAATAGCACAAGCACGACCATGTTCATAGCAGCACTGTTTACAATAGCAAAGTCATGGAATCAACCCAAATGTCCAACAGTTGACGAGTGGATAAGGAAAATGTTGTACATCTATACAATGGAGTACTACTCAGCCATCAAAAATGATGAATTATTGGAATTTGCCGGGAAATGGATGTCATTAGAAACAATTATATTAAGTGAAATATTCCAAACCTAGAAAATTAAGCACCGTATGTACTCCCTAATAGGTGGCTCCTAGTACCAAACCCACCCAGCCCACCTTGACACATTCATAGGTAAATCTATATATTACCTACAGTAATTGCAAGGATTGTGAACAGGAGGGATGGGGTTGGAGGGCCACACCAGAAACAAGGAGAGAAGGGACCATGTTACAGTAGAGAAATAGGCCTCCATCAAGGAATGCAAGTAAGTAATGTGACACCTGGTTAAGTTCACAGACTTTCGTTCCTGATCATTTACAACTAAGGGGGTATGATCTCACCAGAAGGGGAGGGCATAGTCTGGCAGATAAAAAGTAACCATTTGGCAAATGGGTGATTGACCCCTCCCTCACTGAGGTTTCCTACTTTTATTACATCTACCCTTGAATGTGCTCTTATAATAAGACTCCAGTTTAACAGCTTTCTGTCTCTGGCCAGGGGGTGACATACAGTGCCCAGCAGGATGGAGTGAAGGGCATTGCAGGAGCAGCAAAACTGCAAAAGAAAATCAACAAACCACAATCCAGAACTTCAGAGACTCTATATTAATCACCTAGAACTAGGCCAGACTAATCTCTCCCCATCCTGAAGCTCAGGGACATTTGCGGAAGAGGGGGCGGTAAGAGTGTAAGAGCAAAAGGATGGGAGGAGCAATGATTTGCAAGATACTCCACACAAGTTAGGGCTGAAGCAATCATAATTGGACTTTGCATGCCCTGTGCAATGTCCAACACACTATTGACCTCACAAAGTCTAGCATCTACTAAAGGCACCAAGATCTTTGAAGGCAAGGGATTGGCACCCACAGTAGTGTTCCTATGCTTAAGGGGAACACGGGAAAGGGTTCAGGGAAATGCCACTGGGTCCTTGTACGTCATCGGAGAGGAGGGCCCAGAGGAGAGTCAGGCATGCACAATAAAGGACTCTCTGGGAATTGGGGGGGAGGCACTGGGGGATGGGGAGGGAGAGGAAGGGGACCAGGGGGTTCGGGGGAAGGAAGAGGGAGGGAGGGAACTGGTGTACCTATTAAGTTTGTATGAGCGGAAATAATAAAAAATGTATAAAAAATAAAATAAAATAACCAAGAATATGAACAACATGAATATAGAATTATTCAAAGTAAAAGAAGTTCCTTAATACTTTGAACCTCTAGTCTAGGCCAACCACTGGAAGAAAATCACTACATCAGCTCTACATTCACTGTGGCTAAATCATGAGGCACCATATCATAGGTGGTGCTTTGAGATACAACACTACAGGGAAGTCATATATTATGCTTTGGATGACCACCACCCACAGGTTCAGTGACTCAGCAAAACTAAGAGAAACACAGCAGATAAAGTCCTGAGTACAATTTATTAAAGCTGAAACAATGAAAGCAGGACCAGCGAAGAGATACGTGAGCCACTGAATGGAAGAACACAGGCACAAGGTCCCTCTAGCACTTCTCCCAGTGGAACTACAAGGATGCTCTTAAATCCCCCAGCAGTGAACTGTGACATGTACAATGTTAGCTTCAGGGGAAACCCACCAGGAATACACTACCCACAGTTTTACTGGAAGCAAGTCCTGTAGGCACCCTCTGCCTGATGCATATCAAAATTTCAGTCTTCCAGGAGGTATTCATCTCACACTGAGATTTTATCCACAGTGAGGCTCCCATCTTTTAATGGTTTGCTTCTACCTCTTTTTTGTTTCATTCTGGGATTTTCCAGGCTTCAACCACCAAGGCCCAAGCCATTTCCACCTGTCATTTTTACATGGGACTTGGGATGCAAACTCAAGATCTTTTGCTTGTTAGGCAGAGTCTTAACCCCTGAGCCATTTCACCAGCCCACAACCCCTCTTTTAAAAGGAAAATTGTTGCAGTTTTTAATCAATGCATGTTCAGATAATAATCTAAGACCTGTTGTGTATGCTTTCTGCAAATAAGCAATAGGTAACTGGAATAACTGTCATATACCTTTAGTAGGAACAATGTGGGCCATACAAACCCCAAAATAGTGTTTCATATCTTGTTTGTGAAAAAATTAAGCCAAAAGCAATTCAAAGAAACCAGTATATAAAACGAAAGATGATAAATTACATTCTTTTTGAAATATGTATCACTCCAAATAATTTCAAGCAAAACAGGTATTTGTTGTGATTTGGATTTAAAATGTCCCCCACAATATTTGAACAGATAACCAAATGCCCCCCAGCATGAGCTTTGCTGAAGGAAGTACATCATTAGGGGCAGGCATTGAGATTTATTTTCCTCTTTCTTTCTCCCCTGCTTTCTCCCTCCCTCAAGGCTTTTTCCTTTTTTATTCCTTTCTTCTGAGAGTGGATAATATGAGTTGGCAGCCATGCCTTCCCCTTATGATGACTATCTCTCTGGAACTGTAAGCCAGAGTAAACTTGCTCTCTCTTAAATTGCTTTGTCAGAATATTTTATCATAGGAACAGAAGAGTAACTATCATAATTTGAGTCCCCTAAGTGAATCTTAGTATATGCTACTAATAAAATGATATTTAACAATTTGAAAGGTAATTATTTAAACAGTTGTCACTCAAGAAAATTAATGTCCCATAGTACAATGAATCCCTGATTAACAATAAATCAGGGGATAAAATTCTTTTTTTTTCTAAAAATTTTTTTTATTATTTATTCAGTTGTGCGTGTGCACGCGTGTGTGTGTGTGTGTGTGTGTGTGTGTGTGTGTGTAGAACCACGGGTGAACTCGGGAACCACCATGGACACCTCCACCTCCTCCTTGTTTACTCTGCCCCGGGATTCACAGGCTCCGCCCTACCAGGACCAGAAATGCAGCCCCCCCCCCCCCGCTTCTGCCCGGCATCTATACGTGGGGTCTGGGATCCAAACTCAGGACCTTCTGTTTGCAAGGCAGAGGCTTAACCCCTGAGCCACCTCTCCAGCCCCCATAAAATTCTTATAATCAAAACTTACAGAGGCATGATTATTGCTCAGTGGTAGATTACATTTGTAGCATCCATAAAACTCTGAGTTCATTATCTAGCACTACAAAAATTACAATTTAAAAATTATGGTAAAAACTTACAGCCTCTACTAGGAAACTAGTAGAGATGATAAGCATTTTCAGCAAAGTGGCCACAGTGATAAAGTTAACATGACACCAGAAGAAAAATTCACACACAGATCAATGAAACAGAATGGAACAGAGGACCCGGCTATGAGTCCACATGACTACAGACTATAGAGTTTTGATAAAGAAGCCAAGCGTGCACATTGGAGAAAAGATATCATCTTCAACAAGTGGTGCTAGAGATACTAGCAATCCACAGGGGTAAGTATTAAATTAGATGCTTACCTCCTACCCTGAACAAAAATCAACTCCAAATAGATAAAAGAAACTCTGCTAAATACTGGAAAATAAAAAGAGAGGGAGGTGAGAAGGAGGAGGGTAGGGATTATTACACATTGTGCTTGTAATACTAGGGGAAAAAGTTTTAAGGTGGGAGGGCATGGGATGAATTAATGAGGGAGGAGAGGGAAGGAGCAAAGGGAAGAAAAGAGGGAGGGGAAGGGATAAGTACTCAATATGCTTATAAAACTGGGGAAAAAATAAAAATAATTTTAAGAGATTCAAAACACTAAAAATGGAAAAAATTTCAAATCAATGTGGTTGGATACATTATACTAAATATGCCTGACAATCCAGAAATTCAAGAAACATAACAAAAATGATGGAAGCAACACTGAAATATTCAAACAATGAAAACTCAGACACTGTGATTTCCCTAATAAATTGTTTTACTTTTTAAAAATTTGTTCTTGTATTTCTGTCCTGGATCCGGACCTGAGCAGACTCCCTGCTCCTCAGGAGGTGACCTTCAATACCAATCAGAATGCAGCCAAGGACTGTGAAGGAAAAGCAAAACTGAAAACAACAACAAACCATAATTCAGAACACCAAAAACCCTACATTAATCACCTGGAACCAGACCAGCCAAATGCTCAGGGAACCTTGCGGAAGAGGGGGCGGCAAGATTTTAAGAGCCTAAAGATGGGGGGACCAATGGTATGCAAAATACTCCACACAACTTAGGGCTGCAGCAGCCAGAATTGGACTTTGCCTGACCTGCACACTGGATGACATGTCAATGACCCCCCCCCAAAGTCTAGCATAGATCACAAGGGAAAAGGCTTCAAGCAGTAGGATCCTTAGAGGCAAGGAATTATACAGTCATAATAGAGTTCCCATACTAACAGGAACCCAAGAAGGGGCTCCGGGGTATGCCACTGAATCCTTATACCTTATTAGGGTGGAGGACTCAGGGGGAGGTTTGGCATTCACATAAAAGGATGCTCCAGGGGATGGGAGGGAGGAAGGGGGAGGCACTGGGAGAAGGGGAGAAAGAGAGGAGATGAATGGGGAGGGAGGAGAGAGGGAGAGGACGGGAGTCCTACTGAGCTTGTATGATTAGGAAAAAAATAATATGTAGGAGAAAAAAAATCTGGTCTTTTATCTGAAAATAAAATTTAAGACATAAGACACCAGAATGTCTCTGGTGATTTTCCTCCTTTAAAGCTGGAAATGCTGTATATTATAGCATAACATGTATATTTAAAAGAAGAAGCTATGTTGTTTGTAGTATTACCATAAGCAGAGGGTTGTCTCTGAGACAATATAAATGAGAGGAATTTTTAAACTATGGCCAAATCATCCATACATTACATGATTATCTCAAATTACTAAGGCATTAAATTACTTTATTAGGAATATTTCTTTTCAACCCAGACAAAACTCAAAATTAAATGAAATATGCTAAACATTCTACCTTTAATGACCTTTAAAGACCTGAGCTTGAGCCTTAGTCCCCCTCTTAGTCCCCCCCCTCAAGGTACTATTGGGGTTGGCAGACCCTCTAAATAGTTAGCCTAGTACAAGTAGGTGATTGGGGCGTGTGGGGTCCCAGTTCCCTCCACGCTCTCTTTTCTGCTTTGTCAGATGCTGCAGCCACAATGCACTACATCACTACAGGTTGAAAACAATGAAGCCAATTAATCATTTGTTGAAACCTGTGAGGCAAAGCATACTTTTTCTCTTTTGAGTTGATCATGCCAAATAATTTGCTACAGAAAGCTAATTCAATATGGTGGACTTCAGTCTTACATTTTTTTTTTTTTGATGATTCACAACTCCCTTTACTGTTAATGCTTTGGACAATTTACATTAAACATAAAATCTATGATATCCCCCAGCAATGCCTTTTCTCAACTGACAATATATAAACACATCACTGTAAATCACTGCACCACTGTGGCCATCTGAGAAGCATGAACATGGTGAGGTAGTGACTAGTGGACAGCTGCTTCAAATATACTAACTGAAAAACCATGTATCAGATATTCAGAGTCATAAAGAAAAGAGTCTTTTGTACTCAAAGTACCTACACGCAGCAAGAACTTAATTCATTTTATAGGATGATCAAAATAAAATTATTACATCAGTGGAAATTTTAAGGCATGTGAGTATGCAACAACTTAATCCGCTGAAACTTTAAAAATTAGATATAATAGATTATACATTGGCAAAAATGTTATAGTAAACATTATAATTCTTCAATATAATTATATCAGATCTAATTTAGAACTAAAGAATATATTTTAAAATACCAGCGAGAAAGGACAGTGGGTGAAAGTGCTTGCTACTCAAGCCTGAGACCTAAGTTAGATACCTGGAATGTAGGTAAAGGTAGAAGGAGAGATGCAACTATGTTGTCATCTGAATTCTACATGCATATAGTGGCACATGTGTGTACACACACCCTACATGCAAACATACATACCACTCTCATAAAACAATAAAGTTTAAAAAAGTTTAAGTAAAGCAGTCTGATTGAAGCAAACAGGAAATACACATTTTCAGCCACACTTACCACTGCGCATAGCTACTTAGAAAAAGTGTGCTCCTATTGACCTCACAAAGTCTAGCATTTGCTAAAGGCACTAGGATCCTGGGAGGCAAGGGATTGACAGCCACAGTAGTGTTTCTATGCTTAACGGGAACACAGGAAAGGGTTCTGGGAAATGCCACTGGGTCCTTGCACCTCATCGGAGAGGAGGACCCAGAGGAGAGTTTGGCATGCACATTAAAGGATGCTCTGGGGATGGGAGGGGGAGCACTGGGGGATAAGGGTTTGGAGGGAGGGGGGACTGGTGTACCTGTTAAGTTTGTATGAATGGAAATTTTAAAAAAAGAAAGAAAAAGTGTGCTTGATATTTTCTGTAGTAAGCAACATAGAACTAACCATTTTACAGCAATTTTTCAAATTATTTTCCTCTGTGTATACACAAATGATTGCCACATGGCTCCTGAGATGGAACGGCATGCAAAGTGATTGCTGATATCAAAGGGCACATGCTCTAAGCTTATAACTTAAAAATGCTAAGATCCTTTCAGGGCACATAAATAGGTTTTCTTAATTCCTGCAGAGTGTTTTTATTTGTCTGGCATTATATTTCATACTTTGGGTGCTGGAGAGATGACTCAGGGTTTAAGATTCTGTCTCACAAGCAGAAAGAACTGAATTCAGATCCCACATCCCACATCCCACATGACAATATCAGAAGGAAATGGCAAAGGCCTGCATTTCCCACTCTGGAAAGTGAAGCCTGGGAAGCCTCAGACAGGCAGGCAAGCATGCATGTGTTCATGTGCGCACATGCACACGCAAGGACACACATAATAAATAATGCACACAAAAATAAATACATTTATGCTTCACACTTCAGGCTTATCTACACACACTATCATATGACCAAAAACCAGGTTTAGTAATAAGTGAAGGAATTCTTTCACCAAAATCATTCCATTCAAAATTATATTCAAAAGTATCCATTAAGGCAAAAATAAAACATCCTAGAAAAGAACAGGCCAAGACAAAATTTATTTACTACTGTTTACTAAATTAGAGTAGTAAAGACTCAAATTAGTATTCCTCCAACACAGTGACAAACACATTGCCTAAGTATTTTTTCTGGAAATAAATAATTATTAAAACACTTTGGAAAACAGAAGTATTGAGCATTATCAAAATAATTTCCTGAGGGGGAAAATGTCGATATCTGTTCTCTAAGGCAAGAAGAAAACTTAGAAAAAAGAGTCTGAAAATGACAGGAACGGTTTCCACCCACAGCCAGCGCCCCCTGAATTCAGTGAGAAGGCGCAAAGAGTCTGAAAATGACAGGAACGGTTTCCACCCACAGCAAGAAAGCTGGAGCGCAAAGGAAGAGGAACTGTAAGAAGTTTGAGGAAAAACAAATCAAATCAAAAACAAATCTCCTACTATAGCTGCAAGACCCCCCCACCTGGTCCACACGTTCCCCACAAGTCTATTCAGCCCTTCTTCATTAAGCCCCACATACCTAAATCTTCCTTCAATCTTCAAAGGCTTGTAACATTTTCCCCCTTCCAGGACTTTTGATCCTACTGTTCTACTCTACTATTTCCTCAATTCTGTTCCTCCTCGTTTTTCAGTACTCGTACCCAGTGTCACTTCAGAGGCATGTCTTTCAAGTGTTCACTGTGGTTCCCTGCTGTTTTCTTTAGAAAAGGCTATAAAGATGTTTCATTTATTATTTGGTGTGGAGGGTTTTTAGAGTAGTTTTTTTTTTCTTTTTTCTGGATGTTTCTTTAAGATATTTTTATATTTAAACTCATATACTTCGAATATATCAGATTACCTTTCACAGAATGAGTAAAACCCACACATCAGCTGAAGACCTTAATAAAACAAGAAATAGCCCACCACCTACGCACAAGGAGGACCCCCACCTGCAGACCACGTCTGAGCTGCCAATACAGTGCAAGACTTTGAGGGGTCAATTCCTTAAAATCAGTTGTTCTCCCTTCTGCCTGCCTGCCTCACTTCCTCTGCTGATCCTTAACACAGAAGACAACTTATATAGTTCTGAAACAAAAATGATGTTAATTAAGAACTTCATAAAAAGCCGAATGGTATTTCACTTATCAAAGGAAAAAAGATAGTAAGTACATAAGTAAAGTAAATACATTGAATTCCTGTATCTTCCTAAAGCTTTGGTTAAAAATTTAACTTATGAATGTCTAATCATATGGCAATAAAATGACAAACTACCCCCCTAAAAAAATATTCGGTATTAGTAGCAATTACAATTACAACATATAACATGCCCACAGGCTCAATGGTTGAGTGCCTGGTATCGGCTGATGACACTATTTCAAGCAATACTGCAACTTGAGGGAGGTGAGTCCTGCCTGGGAAGAAGTTCACTGGGCAGGGGTGTCCTGCACTCATCCGTCTCTGCTGCCACCGACCGCAAGGTAAGCAGCCTCCTTCTCCATAATCTGTGGCCTTCATGACATTCACTCTACCCCAAGTTCAGAGTGAAGCGATTGGCCCACCACACACTAAGTCTTTGAAATTGTGGCCCAGAATAAATCCTTCATCCCTTAAGTTTTTAATGCCTGATGTTTTCTCATGGAAAAACAAAAGTAACCAATAAAGTAGTGAACAATAAATATAATTTTAAAAACTATGGCAAAATGATTATATAACAAAATGTAATTGTAACCTTCCAAAGGATGGTACATAATATAAAAATAACTTAATAATAATTAATTTATTGAAAACATAGTAACACAACCAATACAAACCTCCCTTTTAGGCTTTTAGCATAGATTTTTTTTTCTCACTTTGTGAGATTAATAAAAGGAAAAAAGCATTAAAAAGACGTAAGCCAAGCATATACTAAAAATGAATACTAGTGAAAGAAATGATATATATACTTTTGTAAATCTCATTACTAGATAGAGATGTTCATGACAGTTTGATATCCTTTGTGTTTTCATCTCACTATAGTTGGAAAGTATCCCACAGAACTCACTTGCTGAAAACAACTCCCAACATGACAGTACTGAGAAAAGGGACCTAATTGCTAAGGATGAGGCTAAGCACAAACAGATGAAAGTCACCGCCAAACAATGTGTCCCTCCTTATTGCTTTTTGCCATCCCACTTTCCACCAGATAATAACAAGTGTCCCACTTTCCACCAGAAAATGACAAGTGTTCCAGGCACCATCTTGGAATTAGTTGCCAAACTTGCTGAGCACCTGTTATTGGACTTACCAATCTTAAACACCATACTTTTTAAAATCACTACCTTCTCTCATTTATAAGATAAACATTCTCCTATATCATTGTTTGGCCATCATTTTAAAGAATACTGAAATTTTTCACCCATTAACATGCAGTTCATATATTTGTCTGAACAGCATTTAGTGACCAATGTTCCCTGATAATGTGAAATTTCATCTTCCCTATGTAAATGTAGTTAATAACTGACCCTCTACTTTCAATTATTTAGGAAACATATTATATATGGTTACCATTAGAGCATACAGAATACTAAAAATAAAATACTAACAATCTGAAAAACATTACTATAAGCATTGCATGCATGCAGAAAACATTACAATAAACAGAAAGGCCAGAGGCTAGAAAGCAACAGACTGAAAAATCTAATACCATATATTTAACCTTTAGCCAAGCCAGGCAAATGTCAACAGAGTTTAACCAGGATACTTAAAATATGTGCAATGCATGAGACAATACTTGAAAATGGAGAAAATGGGAAAAAAATTCCTAAGCCCTACCCAAAAGACTGGCAAAATGCATAATACATAATACATAACCAAATAAATGTATAGAAAAACGAATATGGATAGTCCTGTTCATTAAAGTTTTAGGTTAAGCAGTGAATTTCATCATGACATCTTTACACATATATTTGTCCTCATTCATTTTCCTTCCTGTTTCCACCTTCAGGTAATTCTCTTCTCTCCCCAGTTAATCCTACTTCTGCTTTCTTCTTACATATATTACATCAGGAGGCCCCCCTCTTCCCCTTTCATGATTCTCTTTCTAGTTCCCTGTCACACATACATGCAGTTTTAAATTTAGGTTCTGCCTATGAGAGAAATGAAAAGCTTGTGTTTCTCAATCTAACTTGTTTAACTTAACATGATTTCCATTGAACACATTTTCCTGCAAATGTCATTTTGTGGTATTTTATGGTCACATAAAATTTTACATACTTCCTTTATCCACTCACCTACTGATAGGCATTTAGGCTGGTTCCATAACCTTTGCAATTACAGTATTTCGTTTCAGTAAAAGAATGGAAATGAAAGCTCTCTGGCTGAGATACCATGTGTTCTTCAAGCCAGCAAATATTTAAAATTTAGAATATCCTTACTCAAAAGTCTAAATGTTTTTACCCTTTGATTTTGCATGATATCATAAATCTGGGATGAGTACAGGTGTCAAAATGTTTATTTCCATATTGTATACTGTAAAAGGAAGCACAGACCCACAGGTGACACATCTCAACAGGGAAATCACAAATCATTAAGTCCATCATGGAATATTCATACTTAGAAATGTGAGAAAATAAGTCAGACCTGACAAGGTGACACAGCATGTATAGCAGCTTCTCTGCACTGTTGCTGATAAATTAAGGAGTAACAGATTTACAGGGGGAAAAAGAGTTTTAATTTTATTTTATTATAGTCAGTCATAGTTCTTATTCCAATTTGATAGGCGAGTCCACACTAAAATCAGGGGCTGAGCTATCCATATATCCCCAAGACTGCTAAGAGAGACAATCCTCACTTGCTAGACCAGCATGTCTGGCCGAGTATACAGAAGGATGCCAACTTCCTACACCAGCTCCCTCCATCTTACTCACCCACCCAGGAACTAGTCCTACCCATCATGGGCTGGGTCCTCCCCATCAATTAGAGAATCTTCTGCAGGCTTGCTTAGGGCTTAACTACTAATTCGTTACATATGTTACCAGAGAAGAAGCCTTTAATTTTCAAGGTGACACCTGTATCTAACTACGAGAGTGAGTAAAGGTACTTGCTTGAAAACCTGAATTTGATCCCCAAAACTCTACATGGTAGGGAGATCCAAATTCTGAAAGTTCCTTCCAACCTTCACATGCAAGACATGTCATTCCTTTCTCTCCCTCCTCTCTCTTATTAACAAATAAAGTATTAAAATAATAAGTCTGTTCCTGTTACAGACAGACTATATCCTAGACCCCAAATTCACCGACAAATTCTTATCCCCAAAATGACTTAACTTAGAGATGAGATCTGTGCAGAGATACCAAGGCAGACATGATGGCTCACATTTGCAATATTAACAACTGGGAGGCTGAAGCAAGAAGACTGCTGGAAATTCAAGGACGGCCTGGGCTACACAGTGAGTCTTAGGCTAGTATGGACTATAGACCAGAGCTCTGCCTCAAAAAAAAAAAAAAAGAGTAAAAACAGTAACAAGAATGTGGCATTTTTTAGTAAAATGTTGGTCAAAGAGGTCTCAAAAAACCCTAGACAATATTGGCTTTGCCATTGCTCTTGGCTGCTCTCCAAAAACGTGTAAGTAAAACCATATTACTGAAGACACAACACATATGGATCACAGATCATGAACAAAATACATCAACTGGAACTGGTCTGAGAACTTCCTCCTTGTTGACAATGCCAAGGAATACTATTAAAGGATACTAGGTGAGAAAATAATCACAGACTTCATCAACTCATGAGATCAATAAGTTGCAATTAAAAAAATCACCATGGCAACAGGTAAACTACCAGTGTAATAGTGGCATGAGTATCAAGCAGACAATCAACAGCTTTCTGACTGAACTCAAGACCCACTTGTCAGAATGGAACACATTCCTGTTACTGTTAACTAGAACAAGAAACTAAAAAGAGAAGAAATAGACCAACAAGGAAAAACAGCCTATGAACCTGTAGATAGAAGACAGTACATCAAACTGCTCCGTAAATAGCTGCTATTATACCCACAGATTTGAAGAACACTTAACTCTCAGCCTTGAAATCTTCTTCTACAACAGAGGTAGAAGATCCCAACACTCTGACAAGATACACCCTAGGGCAGTGTAAGAGCAGTGAAATGTATGACAATGTCCAGCCAGAATACAGAGTACCAGTGACCCAGCAAGGCTCACCCAGAATTAGGGCAATCTAATTTTTCACTATCTTAAGGCTTTGGGAACCCCACAGAAGAAGGAGCTATGAAACTGTAAGAACCTAAAGATAGGAAGGTTCACTGTTGGACAAGACATTCCATTCAAGCAAGGAAGGACTGCTGCATCCAGGAACTCACTGCAGTGAGACTTGTCCTTCCCAGACCTGCATAATGACTGACATACCAACACGCTCCCATAGACTACCAGGAACTCAAGAGAGAGAAGAACATGCCGTGGGAACCCTGGGGACTAAGTGTGGATGAGTAAGGGAAACGCCCCATCAGCAGAGTGGTCCAAAGAGAGGCAGTCAGATACAGGACAAGAGGCCTGAACCCCCACAAGAGTAGACAAGCCAGAGGGAACCCTAAGGTCCATAGAAGCAGACAGGCAGGAGGGTGAGAGGAGTGGAATGGATTGATAAAGGGAAGAGAAGAAAATGGGAGGGAGAGGAGATAGATAGAAGCAGGGATAGGTAATCAACATGCTTGTAAAACTAGAAAAACAAAATAATAAAAAAGAAAATATATAAAAAATGTAAAAAAAATTAAACGAGATGGAAAAGTTAAGGCTCTAATCCCACAGGGGTGGTCCCTTTGAAGAAAAAATGTTCCTGGACCTGTGATGCACTAAAAATGCAGAGGCAGGATTGCAAATATAACCTAAATTGCAGAGGAAAGAACTGTCTCGAACAAAAAAAGATGGGGAGAAATAGAGAAGGAAGAAAAAAAGAAGAGGAGGAGAGAGAAAAGGAAGCAGGGGAGGAGAAAGAGCACCATGGTCTTACTCCTCTACTCTCTGAGGAGAACAGCAAGGAGGCTGTTCGTGAACCACAAAAAGAACAGTCATCAGAGGTCAAACTGACCAGCACGTTCACTTTTAAGACAACTAGGTGTAGCATGATCCCCTCTCTCCTTGGTGCTGGCGGGGCCCTCCTTCCCATGCTACAGCAGAGAAAACAGCCGCCATCAAATCCTGCGAGTAACGAGACATCTGGCTAAGCTCACAGAATGTTCTTCCTGGCCACTTGCAACTGAGGGGGTGTGATCTCACCAGAAGGGAGGGCATACAGTATGGCAGATAGAAGGTAACCATTGTACAAATGGGAGACTGATTCGCCGCCTCACCGCAGTCTGCTACTATTATTCCATCTACCTTTGAATCTACTCTTATAATAAGACTCTATTTTAACAGCCTTTTATCTCGGGCCAGAGGGTGACATCCAATACCCATCAGGATGGAGCTAAGGGCAGTGCAGGAGCAGCAAAACTGAAAAAAAAAATTCAACAAACCATAATTCACAACATCAGAAACTCTATATCAACCAGCTGGAACCAGGCCAGCCTAATCTCTCCCCATCCTAAAGCTCAGGGAAATTTGCGGAAGACGGGGCAGTGAGATTGTAAGAGCCTAAAGATGGGGAAGAGCAACAATATGCAAGATACTACACACAAGTTAGGGCCGAAGCAATCATAATAGGACTGCATAACCTGCACAATGACCAACACATTACTGACTCCTCAAAGTCTAGCATGGACTAACAGCCACAAGAATGTTCCTATATTTAAGGGCAACACAAGAAAGAGTTCTAGGAAGTGCCACTGAGTCCTTACACCTCATCAGAGAGGAGGACCCAGAGGGAAGTTTGATATACTCATTAAAGGATGCTCCAGGGATTGGGAGGGGGGGACAATGGGAGAAAGGGAGGAAGGGGGGGAGGAAGGAGAAAAGGGGGGAGGGAGCAAGGGGATACAGGGAGGGGTGGAGGGAAGGAGGGGAATGGAATACCTATAAAGTTTGTATGAGTGGAAAAAATTAATTAATTTTTAAAAATTAATCTAAAAAATAGACAACTAGGTATAAGTTACTTGTTACAGTACTTTAAAAGGACTAAGAGACAGCCCAAGTGAGTAAGACAGAGCTATGTGAATTAATTTAAAGGAATGCCACTATGAAAAAGGATATGATGGTATGATGTGTATTACATCATTATCATTCTGTTTGTCTTTTTGTAAAAGTAGCTAAAAGATCCTATATCTATAAATATACATTGATACAATATATATAAGCACAGAAAAAAACTGCAAACACAGTGTATCTTAAACCTAAATACCTGGAAGGTCAGGGAAGTACCACATCCCACTTCTAACCTTCTGAAGTAACAAACTAATTTTTGTTTCAAACACCATTTGCACACATGTTAAGGGAAAGAGTACATCTGTCTAATCCTTATTAAGTATTTTTAAATTTAAACATGTTTTTTCCTAGTTCTTTCTTTGCATCAATCAATGAGTTCTCACAATTTTAACAGCTAGCACACAAGCTTGTGTTACAACAAAAGTACTAATTTAAAAATATCATGCTGTTGTACAGTGATAGGCTTTGCTGACCAAGTTACTAAAGATGATACAGTTAAACTCAGTAACTCTAACTGTATCAACGGATAAGGCAGATAACATATTGTGTTGACTACTGAGTTAATCAAACAGTTTGACTTTATTTATGAAGAACAAATTCTATATTGCTTTGTCAATAAATAATATTTCTAAATGCCAGTATAAAACTATTCATGTACATATGATCCTTTACAAATAAGTGTCCTACTTAAGACATTTCAAAATGGTATGTCTTCCATGTCTTGATTATACACACATTGTAAAAATGTACATTTAATCAGAATTCATCAAATCATATGCTTAAAATTGAGAATGTATATTTTAATAGTGGTAATGTTATTTTGAAAATTGAAAATATGTGGGCTGGAGAGATGGTTCAGGCATTAAGACTGACTCGCAAGCAGAAAGTCCTGAGTTCAGATCCCAGATCCCATGTAAAAACACCAGACACAAAAGGCTGCATTCCAGCCCTGTGAGCAGAGCCTGGGAAATCCCAGAGCAAAGCAAGAAGGAGGTAGAAGGAGATAGAAGCCATCCACAATGATTCCCCAAGTCACCCTTGGTCTTCCACAGGGACATACAGTGTTCTTTGATACACACACACACACACACACACACACACACACACACACAGACACACATACAAAATAAAATATATAAAAAATTAAAAATATGAATCTATTTGAAACTACTCGTTAAATAAAAAGTATTCCATGCTACAGTTGTTCTATGTATTTGTTTTCAGAATATGACTAGATCAAGGAAGAATTCTTGAAATAATATGAAATATTATCCAGCCAGTATTAAATATTTGCCCCAAAATTAAAGAAAGTCAACTGTGATCAGCACGCTTATCATCTTAGCACTTGGAAGGCTGAAGCACTCACAAGTTGGAGGCTACAGGGAGTCTGGGGTGGGCAACAAAATGTGTGAGAACTCTAAATAATAATAATAGTAAAATATATATAGCATCCAGTCCTTCTTGACCTGAAAATGGTAGGGTTGTTTATGCTTCCTGTTATAACACAACATAAAATGAAATGCCCTGTAATTAAAGGTCTTTTGTGATAATGTAAAGAAATTATAAGAATTACAACTGAACATTTTTACCCAAACACTAGGAAATTTCTGACCTATATTTTTATTGATAACAAAGAAAAATGCAAATATATACATGTTCTAATGCACAGTTAAGGATCAAATTTAAAAACAATAATACAAGCAACCAGTTAAGTAAATTACATGTGAAAAAATAAAGAAAAAAAATTTTTAAGAAACCCCAAAGTGGGCTGGAGAGGTGGCTCAGGGGTTAAGCCTCCGCCTTGCAGGCGGAAGGTCCCGAGTTCGGATCCCAGATCCCACGTATAGACGCCAGGCGGAAGCGGGGGCGGCCTGCGCTTCTGGCCCTGGTAGGGCGGAGCCTGTGAATCCCGGGGCAGAAGGAGGTGGAGGCGTCCATGGTGGTTCGCGAATTCGTCCGTGGTTCTACATATACACAGACACACACACACACAGACACACACGCGCGCACACACACACACGCACATGCGCACAGTTGAATAAAAAATAATAATAAAAAAATTTAAAAAAATAAAAAAAGAAACCCCAAAGTACTTAAGCAGTTTAGTAGACTATGTAGTGATAGATGTTAATCATTCTTGAAAACAAAAACAAAATTTAAAAGATTCTTCACACACTGAGTAATAAATAAGATAAAGACCCAGACTGCACACACACGTATTAACTTGAAGGTCAGGACATGCACATCGATGCAGAGGGAGCATCAAGTGCTTGGACATGATATATACATATCCGGTTTTCAGATCCCATTTACCTCTCATCAATTCCCATCTCTTGTATCACCGAGAGATCTGGCACCTGAGATTCTGCATTTCTAAGGTCCCAAGAAAAGTCAATGCCAGTTTGTCCACAGACCACACTTTGAGAAGAAAGTAGAACACATCCTCTCATGTTCTATACTTCAGAATAAAAATGAAGTCTTTCTCCTCTTTCTTCCTTCATACATGGACCATGTGTGTGCGTGTGGAAGCCAGAGGAAAGTGAAGCATGCTGCTCCACAACTCCTGGCCTTACTCCCTTGAGACAAGGTCTCTCACTGAAAGTGGAGGTAGAGTCACTGGCCAGCAAGCCCCCAGGATCCTTCTGTTTCTACCCATTAAAATACTGAGGTTACAGGAAAATGGGTGGCCACACCCAGATTTTAACATGAGTTTTGGGGAGCCATTTCATCTTCCCCTTTCCCAAAAATGCCTTAAACTTATAGCAATAATTTAGAACAAGTGATGTGTGGCATAAAAGATAATAAATTTGGGGTAATTTAAAAATACAGTTCAATCCACATAGTTCAATTAGGATATATTAAGGATTGCGTTAGACCTAGATTTTACTGCTATTCATTGATAATCTGTAGTCTTAATTTTTAAGATCTAAGGATTACTTAGTTTATCTTTAAGGTTCTCTCCAATTTAAATTTTATTATTACCTTCCAAGAGATTTGAGAATTACTTCCAGTAAAAAAAAGTTCACAGTTAAAAACTGAGATAAGAATGGAAAGAAGTAAAAAGTGAGAAAATCCCATGTGAAGATCTCTAATATTCCTTATTAAATTATCCATTACATATATACAACTACATCACAGTAGTTGCATATGCCATTTTATTATCTATGATAATATATAAAATACAATCAAATGTGTTCACCTTAACTTAGGCTGTGTATTTAAGTACTATTTGCAGGCTAAGAGATCAGATTCATGGTCTATAAAGAGTACACAATACTCCAACTCTTGAACAGAAAGATCCAGAAGGCATGGATATGCTCTATCAACAAAAGTATCAGCAATATTTCAAGGTCAAAAAATAAACTGCCAATACATTAAGCTTTCTAGTTCAAGATTTAACACTCAACTGTTATGGTTGTTCTACAAAGTCAAAAGTTATTTTGCTTGGGCATTAATGGGAACCATATTTATCAAGAAGCATAGTAAAGAAGCCTATGGGGGTAAACAGTATGTAGAGAGGTTTTTCAGAACCCATTTCTCAATGAGGAAATGTTGCTATTTACTTTTCAGGATCCACTATTGACTGGTGAAATGAAAAATAAAATAAGAAGCTTGAGATGGAAAAGGAGCATTAAAAAGTAAACCAACTCCTAATATTGATGAGAGAAAAAATTGACTTTTATATAAAATAAAAGATGTTATGAACGTTGCAGCACATGTGTTACATAAGCTAATTCATAATTGCTCTCTGCAGATATAAAGAAAAGTTTTTCCGGAAGAATCATACCCAAGGAATGCTCCCAATCATGCTCTCCTTATTGAGTGAGAAATTAAGCTTAGCAGAGATCTCAGAGGCACCAAAGCAAGACTATGTAAATTCTCCATGGGAATGTGTTTGTTCAGAATGCCAGGGCATTGACAAACATCTCCATGTTCACCTTGGATTCATTCCTACCAAATATCCAGAGTCTTGTGTGTAAAATCCCTGTGAGGGAAGAGATTCATTAGAACTCCTGATGCAGAAGTGGCTTTTCTAAAGATCAACATTTTTGATCTGTTAACTCCTCAACTGGGAAAGGATGATGTGCACACACAGTTGCTTGCTTGTTAGCAGAAAAGTAATTTGCCTTTCTATAAAGAAAGTGACATTCCAGATCTGTGGTTCTGTCTGGTCATTGCTCACTGGCCCCCTGAAAGCAATAACTGGACAAACTAAATCATGACAACACCTAAGATAAATCTATTCGAGAAACAGGCGTGTCTGTGAATATGGAAGATGTGGCAAGAAAGAATATCACATTTGGAAGAAAACTCTAATTTATATTTTAAAAGATGAGAACACTAGACAAGACTGATTTAATTTTCACTTTTCATTATTGCTGTTTTATCAATTTTGTTAGCATACAAAACTTCATACATATTTATCATTGTGCTTTTCTTATTCCTGTGTTGCCTGATTACCTTCCCTTGGTCTGTTCCTCCCTCCCTCTAGATTTCACATGTGAAAAACACCTGTTTACTTTCTTTCTTCCTTCATTATTCTCTTATCCTCCTTCCTACATACATATATACTTCTTACATTTTCATGCAAAATTATGAGAAAATTATCAAAAAAAGTTGTAGATAACACTAACCTTAAATCAGCCAAGAAACACACACACACACACAGATAACTGATGTGTACTACACTATGGTACCCAAGTTTTGTTTTCATTTTTTTAGTTGTCTGCCATACATTTAGTCTCTGTTCTAGAACAACAGCCTTTGTGCTCTGGGAAACTCCCAAAGTCATGAAGCTGACTGTCAGTAAGAACAAAAAGGCACTAGGATCCTTAGAAGCTAGGGATTAACAACCACAGTAGTGTTCCTATACTTAGGGAGAACACAAGAAAGAGTTCTAGGAAATGCCACTGAGTCCTTATACCTCAGAGAGGAGGGCCCAGAGGGAAGCTTGACATACACATTAAAGGATGCTCCAGGGATGGGGGGAGGACGGGCACTGGGAGATAGGAAGGGAGGGGGAGAAAGGAAAAAGGGGAAGGGAGTTAGGGGATCCAGGGAGAGGTGGAAGGAGGTAGGGGACCAGTATACCTATTAAGTTTGTATGAGCGGTAAGACAAGAAAGGGACATAAGAGGGATTCAAATCGGCAAGGAAGAAGTCAAGATATCCCTATTTGCAGATGACATGATCTTATACCTAAGTGATCCTAAAAACTCCACCAGGAAGCTCTTGGAACTAATTGAGAAGTTCAGCAGGGTGGCAGGATACAAAATAAATGTGCAAAAATCAGAGGTCTTCTTATATGCACAGAATGAAAGAAGTGAAAAAGCCCTGAGAGAAACAATCCCATTTACTATAGCCCCTAAAAAAAATGAAATACCTTGGGATAAACCTAACCAAGGAGGTAAAAGACCTTTACAATGAAAACTTTAAAACCCTAAAGAAAGAAATAGCAGAAGACACCAGAAGGTGGAAAGACCTCCCTTGTTCCTGGATTGGCAGAATCAACATCGTAAAAATGACTATCCTACCAAAGGCAATATACAAATTCAATGCTATACCAATTAAAATCCCAAAGCAATTCTTCAAAGAAGTTGATCAAACAATCTCAAAGTTCATATGGAGGCACAAAAGACCCAGGATAGCAAAGACAATCATGAGTAACAAAAACACTGCTGGAGGTATTACCATACCAAACCTAAGTCTATACTACAAATCCATAGTTATAAAGACAGCCTGGTACTGGCTCCAAAATAGACACACAAATCAATGGATAAGGAATGAAGACCCAGATATAAGCCCACAAAATTACAGCCATTTGGTCTTTGACAAAGGGGCTCAATGGAAAAAGAACAGCATCTTCAACAAATGGTGCTGGCAAAACTGGATCTCCACATGCAGAAGATTAAAGCTGGACCCGTACTTGTCACCATGTACAAGACTTAATTCCAAATGGATCAAGGACCTTGATATAAGGCCAGAGACTATAAAAACCATAGTTGAAAGGATAGGGAACTCCCTCGAGCTGATTGAGCTAGGCCAACAGGTCCTAAACAGACATCCAATGGCACAGTCACTGCTACCAACTCTCAACAGTTGGGATCTTGTGAAATTAAAGAGCTTCTGTTCAGATAAAAAGATTGTAACACGAGCTCAAAGGCAACCCACAGAATGGGAGAAAATCTTCACTAACCACACATCTGATAGAGCTCTGCTGTCTAGAGTGCACAAAGAACTTAGAAAACTAAACACCAAGGAAACCAATGGCCCAATTAAAAAATGGGCCCTGGCATGCACAAGAAAGGACTCTCTGACTCTATATCAACCACCTAGAATTAGGCCAGCTTAATCTCTCCCCATCTTGAAGCTCAGGGAAATTTGTGGAAGAGGGGGCGGTAAGAGTGTAAGAGCAAAAGGATGGGAGGAGCAATGATATGTAAGATACTTCATACTAGTTAGGGCTGAAGCAATCATAATTGGACTTTGCATGCCCTGCGCATTGTCCAACACACTCTTGACCTCACAAAATCTAGCATCTGCTAAAGGCACCAAGATCCTTGGAGGCAAAGGATTGGCAGCCACAGCAGTGTTCCTATACCTAAGGGGAACACGGGAAAGGGTTCAGGGAAAGGCCACTGGGTCCTTGTACATCATCGGAGAGGAGGGCCCAGAGGAAAATCAGGCATGCACGAGAAAGGACTCTCTGGGAATTGGGGCGGGAGGCACTGGTGGATGGGGAGGGAGCAGGGAGGGGAGAGGGAGCAGGGGGTTCGGGGGGAGGAGGAGGGAGGGAGGGAACTGGTGTACCTATTAAGTTTGTATGAGCTGAAATAATAAATTTTAAAAAAAAGTTTGTATGAGCGGAAATTAATTAATTAATTTTTAAAAAAGAACACCACACTTGTCACGACTATAGAATTCCAAACTCTTCAATGGGAAGAGAGATTATCCTTATATTAGAATTAACAAAACTAAAACTAAAATTATCTTTTGCTTCCTATAAACAACTTCCAACAGGAAGGAAAGGGTTGGTAAGATGGCTTATTGGGGGGCTTGACAGGTGGCTCAGGAGTTAAGCCTCTGCCTTGCAGGTGGAAGGTCCTGAGTTTGAATCCTAGCCCCACGTATAGACGCCGGGCAGAAATGGGGACGGCCTGCATTTCCAGTCCTGGTAGGGAGGAGCCTGTGAATCCCGAGACAGAGTAAACAAGGAGGTGGAGGAGTCCATGGTGGTTCCCGAATTCGTCCATGGTTCTACACACACGCACATATATACACATGCACAATTTAATAAATAATAAAAAAATATGGCTTATTGGGGAAAAAACAATGCTTGCTGACTAAGCAAACTCAACGACCTGAGTTCAAACTCTGCAACTCACAATGTGGAAAGAGAGAACTGATTCCCAGAAGTTACTCTCTGATCTCCACATGTGCACCCATAGCATGTGCACGTTTGGGCAAATATACAATGAAGCAATTTTTGAACTAGGAAGGAAACAGTGCATTTATGCTTAGAGAAAAATCAGGTTAATACAGGGAAGCAAACCTCCTAAACAGAGCTTCTTGAGAGCCAGATCCAGCAATGTCTGAAGACAATCCTATCTGCTCTGAGTTGCTTAGTTACATGCCCGTGTATCACTACCCTTTTTTGTTCACATTAGTTTAAGTTTAATCCATCAATAATTTATTAAAAAAGATACCCACTACTAAGATTTTATCCATCTATTATGGATAGATACATTGTTTTCATTCAGAAAAGCTGTGAAAGCGATTACCAATTAATTAAGCATTGTGACATTCTAAAAATCATACAAAAGGGAAAAATTTCAAGAATTATAAAGTATCTAGAAAAACTTTTCAGTGTTAGAGAAAGTAGTTCACAACTCAAGATAAACTCACAATAATTATTGGTGTATTTTTAATTTTAGAAATATTTAAAAATTAGTTACTTTAAAAAAACTCAATTTCTTAGTCAACTCAGTTTATGAAATTATCTATTAATATACACAGCCATGGCACTTTTAACAAGGGACTCATTGTAAGCAGTGCATCCTTATGATGCTTCCATTGAGTGACATGCTGTGTGAAAACGACAAAGTGTACATACACAAGCTGAGACAGCTATGATGGCACTAGGAGATACTATCTCATGGAACTATTATACCTCTTTAACTGAAAGCCATTATGTGATATGTAACCAGATAAGTTTTATAAATTTTGTAAGGAATAAATGCACAAATCACAATGTTTTTGCATTATATGGTCAAATATATCTGATGATTCACTTCAATAATTTGCTGTTTTCCTGTGGTTGTAAAGCACAGACATTTCCTAAGGAGGAACACATGGTTCAGCATAGCTAAACATCAGGGAAGTACGCATCAAAATCACATTAGATATAACCTCAGCTGATTAGAATGGCTACTAACCGAAAACACAAAAAACAACAATAAATACTGTCATAGACATGGAGAGAGGAAAGGAGCTCCTATACGGCTGGGAATGTAAACCTCTGTGGTATTATGGAAGAACCTGAAGGCTGCTCAACAAACCGCAATGGGGCTGGTGAGCTGGTTCTGTAATTAAAATGCATTTATTGCCCAAGCAAAAAGACCTCAATTCAGATCCAGATGTCCTATAAAAAGTGCCAAGCGTGCATGGTTGCCCACCTATATTTTCAGCTCGAGAAGACAGAGACTGAGAATCCCTAGAGCAAGCTGTCAAGCCAGAGTAGCCCTATAAGTGAGCTCTGAGTTCAGACAATTGGGCTCAAAACAATGAGTTGAAGAGCAATGGAAGATGATTCTCAATATCATCCCTTAGGCTTCCATACATGTACATGCATACACACAAATACACACATGCAAAATACCTCCATCCCTAAGTTCCACCAGCGCCCAGGTTGTCACTTGTCCCAGCTCCTCTCACCAGCCAGCCTGAGCAACACACAGGCTGCTTCAGGTTTCCCTGGGCCATGCCCCAGGGCCCAGCCCCTCTGTCCCTCCCACCGGCCCACCGCCCAGGACAGGATTCACTTGCAGTCCTCCTTCCCAGGTGCATTCCACCAGACCCCAGATCGCTGCTTGTCCCAGCTCCTCCCACTTGCCAGCCTGAGCAACACACAGGCTGCCTCGGTTTCCCTGGGCCACTAAGCCAAGTCTCAGGTCCCAGGTGAAGAGCTCTGCTATCTCCATCGGCCCCTCTGCCCCTCCAGCCCACTGGGAACCCTCGCTCCTGGTCCAGGGAGGGCATACTGCTACTCAGAATTCAACATAGTCCAGGGGCTGGAGAGGTGGCTCGGGGGTTAAGCCTCTGCCTTGCAGTCAGAAGGTCCTGAGTTTGGATCCTAGACCCCACATACAGATGTCGGGTGGAAGTGGGGGCAGCCTGCGCTTCTGGTCCTGGTAGGGTGGAGCCTGTGAATCCCGGGGCAGAGTAAACAAAGAGGTGGACGTGGTCCATGGTGGTTCCCAAATTCGCCCGTGGTTCTACACACACACACACACACACACACACACACACACAATTGAATAAATAAAAAAAATTAAAAAGAATTCAATAGAGTCTAAAGGAAACTCAAGCAAAGCTCTAAGGAACAAAGGCCATACATCTGAAGTCCTCTAAAATCATCCTATCACATGGGAGAGATTCTTCACATCCAGCCCAAAGATAAGTAAACCCCCCTTTTTACCATCCTGCTCCTTTCAATTTATAATTACTGTCGTCCCCAAAACATATACAACTTCAGGAATTACACCACACACCCTCACATATCACCAAGGTACTAAATCATAAAAGTGCACTACCATACTAATATTCACCCCGTCTACTAAACCTGACTTAACTAATGTACAGTTTAATAGCCTCATCTAGAAAATACAAATAACAACAGACAAACGTACCCAACTACAAGGCAAACACTAGTAAAAACTGCCTGAGGGTAGTAATACCAACTAAATCAGTTTAGTCCAAACACACAGAAACTGAAAAGTCTTAAGGGACAAAACAATAATGCCCAAATCAAAGTACAAATCCATGAAAAACAAAACCCAAGAAGACAAATCTCCCAGAGAAAGAATTAACCCCATAATAATGGATTCCAACCAGAACAATTCACAGAAAATAGCCAAGAAAGCCAGACCCAAGATAGCGACTTTCAAAGCATGATCATTACCATGATCAATACTATGAAAGAGGAAATTCGGGAGGGAGTTAAACAACCGCATCAACCACTTTGAACAGGAACACAACAGAAACTTGGAGGAGTTGAGAAAAACAGTTCAAGAAACAAAAATAGGCATAAAGCAGTTAAAACAGTTTCAGGCAGAGTTTAAAATTGAACTAAAAGACAAGTTATCTTCAACCCAAAACTCAACAGAGAATCTTATCAGCAGACTAATGAAGCAGAAAATAGAATTTCAGATCTTGAAGACAAAGTGGGAGTATTAACCAGCTCAATGGAAGAGGTTGTTAAAGCCAAAAAGATACTTGAGAGGAATATTCAAGAGATATGAGACACCCTTAAGAAGCCTACATGCACATTCATGGAATACCAGAGCAAAAATCCCAAAATACCACACCTGAGAAAATTTTTCAAATTATCATAAATGAAAACTTCCCTCAACTAAAGATGAGAGGCCCATCCCAATACAAGAGGCATTCCGCACCCCAAACAGATATGACCAAAATAGAAACTTGCCACGACAAATAATAGTCAAAACACTCCACATTCAAGACAAAGAAAAGGTGCTGAGAGCTTCAAGGAAAAAAAAAAGTCACTTTTAAAGGTAAACCTATTAAAATAACAAATGGCTTCTTAAGAGAAACAGTGAAAACAAGAAGAGCCTGGAGAAACAGACTTCAAGTATTAACTGAGCAAAAATGTCAACCCAGGCTGATATACCCACCAAAACTATCTGTCATGATAGAGGGAGAAAGAAAAGTTTTCCAGCACAAAGACAACTTGAAGGCTTACATGTCTACCAAACCGGGCCTCCAAAAAATGATAGAAATGATACTCAAGCTTCAAGAATAAAACAAATGTATCCAGGAGAACAGAAGGGAAAGGGAAGTATAATACCACCAAAACCTAAAAGCCAAACAATACACTTACAAAAGTCACTAATCATAAACAAATGTGCGGAATTAAAAATAATTTCTCCATTATAACATTAAATGTCAATGGAATTAACTCACTAATCAAGAGACAGATTACAAAATTGGATTAAAAACCACAACCCACCAATCTGCTGCCTGCAGGAAACTCATCTCACCACAGAAGATAGGCACATCCTAAAAATAAAAGACTGGTCCAAAATTCTGCAAGTTAATGGAACCAGGAAACGGGCAAGGATAGCCCATTATGCTGTTGGACAAATTGGACGTCAAACCAAAAAAATCATAAGAGACACAGATGGATACTACATTTTAGTCACAGGTACAATTCACCAGGAAGACTTCACAATACTGAACATATATGCACCTAATACGGGCCCCTCCACATTCATTAAGCAAACCCTACAGCATCTAAAGCGAGAAATCAACCCCCAAACGATAATTCTTGGGGACTTTAACACCGCCCTCTCAACATGGGATAGATCAACAGGTCAAAACCTTAACAGAGGCACGTTGGAACTTAATCAAATCCTTAAAGAAATGGACCTTACAGATCTCTATCAAACTTTTCATCCATGCACCAAAGAATACACATTTTTCTCAGCAGCTCACGGAACTTTCTCCAAAATAGATCACATATTGGGCCACAAAACGAATCTCCACATATACAGGAAAGTTGAAATTCTAGACTGTACCCTATCAGACCACCATGGTCTAAAGCGTGACATCCACAACACAACAAACAAGAGAAAATACACTAACTCCTGGACACTTAACACTATGATGCTGAAGGAGAATTGGATTCAGGAAGAAATTATAAAGGAAATTCAAGATTTCCTGAAAATGAACGATAATGAAAATACAACTTATCAAAATCTTTGGGACACAATGAAAGCTGTCCTAAGAGGTAAGTTCACAGCTATTAATGCCTACATAAAAAAAATGGAAACATCGAAATAAATAACTTAACAATGCAGCTTAAAGCTTTAGAGACACTAGAGCAATCTGAACCCAAAAACAGTAGAAGAGAGGAGATTGGCAAAATAAGGGGAGAAATATCCGAAATTGAGATTAGGAAAACGATACAGAGAATCAACCACTCAAAAAGTTAGTTCTTTGAAAAAAAATCAGTAAGATTGATATATCCCTAGCTAAATTAACCAAAAGCAAGAGTGAGAAAACACAAATTAACAAAATTAGAAATAAAAATGGAGTTCTCACTATTTATACCCAAAAAATTCAGAGTGTTACAATGTCATATTTCAAACACTTATACTCTGTGAAATTTGATAATACAAAAGAAATGGATGAATTCCTAAGTAAGCACAACTTACCTAAATTGAATCAGGAAGTTGTGAATTATTTAAATAGTCCTATAACATATGAGGAAATCGAGGAAGTAATCTCAAATCTTCCCACCAAAAAATGTCCTAGACCAGATGGAATCACCACAGAGTTCTACCAGACATTTAAGAAGCTAATAACACCAATACTCCTTAAACTGTTCCATCAAATAGCAAAGGAAGGAACACTACCAGATTCTTTCTATGAAGCTAATATCATCTTAATCCCAAAACCTAATAAAAATACACTTAAAAAAGAAAACTATAGGCCAATCTCTCTGATGAACACAGATGCAAAGATTCTCAACAAAGTCTTAGCAAATCAGATTCAAAAACATATCAAAAAAATCATTCACAGGGATCAAGTAGGCTTTATCCCAGCCACACAAGGTTAGTTCAATATATGCAAATCAATAAACATTCACCATATAAACCAGTCCAAAATTCAAGACCACATGATACTCTCGATAGATTCAGAAAAAGTTTTTCACGTGATTCAACAGCCCTTTATGATCAAAACCCTAGAGACAGTTGGAATGGAAGGAACCTTTATCAACATAATAAAAGCTGTATACAACAAGCCAATAGCAAGGATTATACTCAATCCGGAAAAACTTGAAGCATTCTCGCTTCGATCAGGAACTAGACAAGGCTGTCCACTCTCACCACTTCTATTCAATATTGTACTTGAAGACTTAGCTGAAGCCATAAGACAAGAAAGGGAGATAATAGGGATTCAAATCAGCAAGGAAGAAGTCAAGTTATCTCTATTTGCAGATGACATAATCTTATACCTGAGTGATCCCAAAAACTCCACCAGGAAACTCCTGGAACTAATACAGAGGTTCAGCAGGGTGGCAGGATACAAAATAAGTGTAAAAAAATCAGTGGCCTTCCTATATGCCCAGAATGAAAGAAGTGAAAAAGCCCTGAGAGAAACAATCCCATTTACTATAGCCCCTAAAAAAATGAAATATCTTGGTATAAACCTAACCAAGGAGGTAAAAGACATTTACAATGAAAACTTTAAAACCCTAAAGAAAGAAACTGCAGAAGACACCAGAAGGTGAAAAGACCTCCCATGTTCCTGGATTGGCAGAATCAGTATCATAAAAATGACCATCCTACCAAAGGCAATATACAGATTCAATGCTATACCAATTAAAATCCCAAAGCAATTCTTTAAAGAGGTTGATCAATCTCAAAATTCATATGTAGGCATAAAAACCCAGAATAGCAAAAATCCTGAGCAACAAAAACGCTGCTGGAGGTATTACCATAGCAAACCTTCATCTTTACTACAAATCCATAGTTATAAAAACAGCCTGGTACTGGCTCCAAAATAGACACACAGATCAATGGATAAGGGTTGAAGACACAATTACAGCCATTTGGTCTTTGACAAAGGGGCCCAAAAATCCAATGGAAAAAGAACAGCATCTTCAACAAATGGTGCTGGCAAAACTGGATCTCCACATGCAGAAGATTAAAGCTGGACCCGTACTTGTCACCATGTACAAGACTTAATTCCAAATGGATCAAGGACCTCAATATAAGGTCAAACACTATAGAAACCTTAGTTGAAAGGGTAGGGAATTCCCTCGAGTTGATTGGACTAGGGCAATAGTTCCTAATCGTACTTCCAATAGCACAGTCAATGCAACCAACACTCAACAGATGGGATCTTATGAAATTAAAGAGATTTTGTTCAGATAAAGAGACTGTAACTCCAGCACACAGGCAACCCACAGAATGGGAGAAAAATCTTCATTAACCACACATCTGATAGAGCTCTATTATCCAGAGTGCACAAAGAACTTAGAAAAATAAACACCAAGGACACAAATGGCCCAATTAAAAAATGTGCCTTGGAACTTAAAAGAAACTTTACCAGGGAAGAAATTGAAATGTCTAACAAATATCTTCAAAAATGCTCCATATCCTTAGCCATCAGGGAAATGCAAATCAAAACTTCCCTGAGATATCATCTCACCCTGGTCAGGATGGCCAAAATCCACAATACAAATAACACCAAATGCTGGAGGGGATGTGGAGAGAAGGGAACTCTCCTACATGGCTGGTGGGAATACATGCTTATACAACCACTCTGGCAAGCTGTCTGGCAATTCTTAAAAAAGTTAAAGATTGAAATGCCTTATGACCCTGCTATTCCACTATTGGGAATAATCCCCCCTATAGCAAAAATTCACCTCAATAGCACAAGCATGACCATGTTCATAGCAGCACTGTTTACAATTGCAAATTCATGGAATCAACCCCAATGCCCAACAGTGGACGAGTGGATAAGGAAAATGTGGTACTTTTATATAATGGAATACTACTCAGCCATCAAAAATGATGAATTAATGAAATTTGCCAGGAAATGGATGGAATTACAGACAATTATATTGAGCGAAGTATCCCAGACACAGAAAATTAAGTGCCGTGTATACTCCCTAATAGGTGGATCATAGTATCAAACTCACTTAGTGACACACTCAAAGATAAATCTCTGTTAATACTAACAGTAATTCCAAAGATTATAACCAAGGAGGGAAGGGGAAGGAGGGCCCCACCAGACACAAGGAGAGAGGGGATCATGCTACAGCAGAGAAAATAGGCCACCATCAAGGACTGCAAGTAAGTAATGAGACATCTGGTTGGGCTCGCAGACTCTCCTTACTGGTCACTTGTGTCTGATGGGACATGATCTCACCAGAAAGGGAGGGTATAGAGTCTGGCAGATAGAAGGTAACCATCCTGCAAATGGGACACTGACTTCCCCCTCACAGCAGTCTCCTACTCTTATTCCATCTACCTTTGAATCTACTCTTATAATAAGACTCCATTTTAACAGCCTTTTATCTCTGTCCAAGGGGTGATATCCAATACCCATCAGGATGGAGCTAAGGGCAGTGCAGGAGCAGCAAAACTGAAAAAAAATATCAAAAACCATAATTCAGAAAATCAGAGACTCTACATCAACCACCTGGAACCAGGACAGCCTAATCTCTCCCCATCCTAAAGCTCAGGGAAATTTGCTGAAGAGGGGGCGATAAGATTGTAAAAGCCTAAAAATGGGGAGGAGCAACAATATGCAAGATACTCCATACAAGTTAAGGCTGAAGTATTCATAACAGGACTTTGCATGACCTGCGCAATGATTAACATATCATTGAACCCCCAAAGTCTAGCATGGATCACAGGCACTAGGATCCTTAGAGTCAGGGGATTAACATCCACAATAGTGTTCCTATACTAAAGGGGAACACAAAAAAGAGCTCTAGGCAATGCCACTGAGTCCTTACACTTCATCAGAGAGGAGGATCCAGAGGGAAGTTTGACATACACATTAAAGGATGCTCCAGGGATGGGGGGGAGCACTGGAAGAAAGGGAGGGAGAGGAAGGGAGGGAGAGAAGGAAAGGGAAAAGGGAGGAGGGAACAAGGGGATACAGGGAGGGGTGAAGGGAGGGAGGGGAATGGGGTACTTATCAACTTTGTATGAGTGGAAGAAATAAATAAATAAAATAAAAAATAAAAGAAAAAAATAAAAAATTTTAAAAAAGAATTTTAAATAAAAAAAAAAGCTTGTACTTTCAAAAACTCATTAAATAGAGAATCCTTGCCAGGCATGGCATACACTTGGAATTTCAGTTCTTGGGAAAGGACATCTAGTTTAAAGTTAGTGGGACACAGTGAGACCCTTCCTCAAAGAAAAGAATAGTAATAAAAACAAAGAACGCTTTTGACTCTTCATGAAAAAAGTATGAGTGTGTCTGTATGAGTTAAGTGTGTGCATGTATGTGTATGTGTATGCGTGTGTGTATATGTGTATGTACATATATGATCAGAAACAAAACAGAGCACATTTGCGAGGAATTAATTAAGAATTTATAGGACTGGAAAGATGTCTCATGGGTGAAGATTCTGCCTCCCAAGCAGAAAGTCCTGAGTTCAGATCCCAGATCCCACATAAAAACGCCAGGCTGCACTTCTGGCCCTAGTAGGTGGAGCCTGGGAAATCCTACTGTGAGGCAAAAAGGAAGTAGAAGTGATCCAGGATAATTCCTAAAATCACTCTTGGTTTTGCACAGGAACACACAATGCCCTCTAAAACATACACACACACACACACACACACACACAAGAATAAAATAAATTACAAAAGAAGTTATAGCTATACATACCAGCCAATCTGACAACTTGAATGGAAAAGCTAATTCCCAAGAGTAATGAAAGTTTTGAAAGCAGAATACTTTCCATGGAAAATATTTGGTGAGAAAAAGTTTAGTGGGTATTAAAAAGCTACCATTTTCAAAGTGTTCAGTCCAGATGGTTTGAACAATGAATTCCATCAAAATTTTAAAGAGAAATTAATTTCAAAATCAAATGACCATGGGCCACAAAGAAATATTAAAATGACTTCACCTTATCCTGCTAGAAATTAATCACCTTAAAATCCACACTTGCTAATGAAAGTATGAAAAATACATACATTATAATTCAATGCCATTAAATAAAATATAAGATTCAGTTTTATATCAAAAAGTTGTAAAAGTCAGGAAAGTTCATTCCACGAACACAAGAATGACTTAATATTAGAAAATGCATTACTATAACTATATCAACTATATCCTTCACATGAAGTTGATAAACTATATAGTCAAATGAACACCAATAAAAATCCTTACAAAAAACCAAAACCTTGTCATAAGTTTAATCACTGGAAACTGTCTTAATCAGTGTATCATCACAACATCAGAAAGATCTTAAGAAACTACACCTCTCTGAGAGACTGAGAAGGACTAATGCTGATGGGAAGTAAAAGAGGATGCTTTCCTCAATGGTATGTCCAACTAACCTAGGATGCTTGCTGGAGCATGAATCAAGTCAGGCATAAGTCATTACAGACTAGTGAAACACAGTGGGCTGCATAACCAAAAAGATTTGAAAATAGGAGTTAATCTGGCAGGGAGATGAGGAATTGTAAGGGTAAAAGGAAGGGGGTGGGATTTGGGACTAAAGATTGAAAATATTTTAAAGTACTATATTCATGTCTACAACATTAACAAATGAAGATAGAAAAAAGTTTAGTTGCTGCTAATAAGAACTGGGTAATTTATTAATTTAGTAACTCACTTCTTAAAAAACTATTTATACACATAGAAATAATTAATCCAGAGACTTCTCTAATGAAATATCTGAGAAACTTGCATGTATCAAAAAGCCTAATCTTCAATAAATAGAAATGAAATAAGAAATTTGAAAGTTCTAACATCCCTGAAATTTTATTCAATATATATATTGAATATACACATATATATAGTTATATATATGAATGCGAATACATATACTCACAATATAGACATTATCTCTGTGTACACATTCACTAACGCAAATACTAAGTTCAAATATATAAGTGTATCTTTACCAAAATACAAATAATATAAAATCATAGGTTGGTACTTATGCATTGTTAAAATATCAGTTTACCCCCCAGTTGCCCACCCCCTGGGTTGCCTGTGCTTTGGATTGCTTCAAGCAGGCCTCCTACAGGTCCACCTGACCAGAAACTGCTCCCCAGTCTCGCCACCTGGGTTGCCCAGGCTGACAACCTTTCTTCCCCCCCCCCACCCCGTCCAATCACACACACACAGGAAATAAGTCAAAGCAGAAGATTTCACACAGCACCAAACTTCAAAGAATAAAGTGAGAAAAGGCCTCCGTAAAACAACAGAATAGTAAATTCTTAAGACCCATCTGGGAAGCAAGAGAACGCTAGAACCACCTTTTTCTGTTTGTTCGTTTTTGTGGGGGGTTTCGTTTTATTTTGTTTTGTAAGTGAACATCCAAACAGCTGTTACCTAACACAAAGAGGAACCTAGACACTATTATCATCTAAGTGCTGGAAAATAGCATCCCAGAGTGTCTTCAAATAAAACTACAATCAACATCTCCTCAGCCCAAAAATGACATCTCACAGGAAAATAGAAGAAACTTAGGAAACCAAGAAAACATGTATCCCCTCAAGATCACCAAAGATAAAGCTTCAGATCCTACGAAGGATAGCTCATTGGAAGGTATCCAAGAAAACAATTACCAAGACAACAAATTTCAAAGATTGATTATAAATTTCAAAGGGTTCTGAGAGGGCATAGATAAATGCCTAAACACATTTTAAGAACACAATGAACTCAGGAAAGAATTCCAAGAATATAAAACCCAGCAAGGCACAAATAAAATGAAAATAGCCTGAAAACATATCTGGAAGCACTGAAAAAAAAACCAAGGTGATCTACAAACAAACACAGAAACACTGAAAAAAACCCAGACTGAAACAATACTGGAACAAAAAAAAAAATCTAAACAGTGAAATAAAAAAAATCAATAGAGAGTCTCAAAAATAGAACTGATCATGTAGAAGACAGACTCTCAGCACTGGAAGATAAGATAAAAGAGGTTCATAAATCAATGAGAAAAACTGAGAAGCAGAAAAACATACATGAATGGGATATACAGGAACTCTGGGACATCATCAAAAGACCCAACATATGGCTCATGGGTATCCCAGAAACAGACACAAAAAAGGAAGATCCAACATCCCTTCATGATAAAAGTTTTGGAGAAAACAGGAATGGAGAGTACCTATCTCAACTTGATAAAGGCTATGTATGGAAGCCTAAAGCACACATCGCCCTAAATAGGGAATAACTTAATGCATTCCAACTTAGATCCAGAACACGACAAGGCTTTCTACTGTCACCACTCTTGTTCAATATTGTGCTTGAAGTCCTAGCTAGAGTGGTAAGGTTAAGAGAAGGAAATAAAAGGGACACATATAGGTAAAGAAGTCGTCAAAGTATCCCAATTTGCAGATGATATGATTCTATACTTGAGAGATCCACATGACTCCATCAAGAAACTACTTGAATTAATTTCGGTAAAGTGGCAGGCTACAAAATCACATACAACAGTAGTCTTCCTATATACCAGAGACAAACAAGCTGAGAAAGAAATGAGAGAATCAATCCCATTCATCATAGCTACAAAGAAAATAAAATACCTTGGAATAAGTTTAACCAAGGAAATAAAAGATTTGTACAATGGAAACTACAAAACAATGCTAAAAGAAATTAAAGAAAATACTAGAAGTTCGAAAGACCTTTCTTGTTCATGGATTATTAGGATCGATAATGTGAAAATGACCATCCTACCCAAAGCAATATACAGATTCAATTCATTCCACTTAAAATCTCAATGCAATTATTTACAGAACTGGAAAGAAACAATCTCAAAATTCATATGGAAGAACAAAAAAACACAATTAGCCAAAACAATTCTCAGCAATAAGAAGACTGCTGGAGATATCACCATATAAGACTTGAAGCTATGTTACAGAGCTATAGTAGTAATAAACAGCTTGGTATGGCACAAAAACAGATACACCAACCAATGGATCAGAACAGAGGACCCAGATATAAACTCTCACACATACAGCCAATTAATTTTTGACAATAGTGTCAAACATGCATGCTGGGGAAAAGGCAGCATCTTCAACAAGTGGTGTTGCCTCTCTCCTTACACAAAAGTCAACTCCAAATCAATCAAAGACCTAGATATTAGACCCAAAACTCTGAAATTATTAGAAGAAATAGTAGGAAGTACACTTGAATCAATAGACAAAGATTGTATAAGCAGATCAACAAATGCCTAGGAACTAAGACCAATAATCAACAAGTGGGACCTCATGAATTTAAAAAGCTTCCGTTCTACAAAAGCAACTCTTAATTGTGCAAAAGTATAACCCAAGAAATGGGAGAAAATCTTTGCTAGCTATGAATCTGACAAAGGATTAATCTCCAGAGAGCTCAGAAAATTAAATACCAAGACAGAAAACATTTCAATTAAAAAATGGGCCCTAGAACTAAACAGGAATTTCACTCAAAAAGAAATCGAAATATCAAACAGATACCTTAAAAGATGCTCAATTTCTCTGATTATCAGAGAAATGAAAATCAAAACAACCCTGAGACACCATCTTACTCCAGTCAGAATGGCCAAGATCCAGAACACAAACAACAGAGACTGCTGGAGACACTGTGGAGAAATAGGGACACTTGTTCACTGCTACGGGGGTGTAACTGATACAGCCTCTATGGAGATCAGTGTGGAGGTTCCTCAAAAAGCTTAAAATGAAACTGCCATGTGACTTAGCTATGCGCTCTTTGGAATATTTCCAAAAGACTCTACATCTTATTACAAAGACGTGTTCATCTATGTCCACTGCAGCTTTATTCACAAAAGAAAAAAATGGAATCAGCCAACATGCCTATCAACAGAGGAATGGACAATGAAAATGTGCTACATACAATGGAATATTACTCAGCCATCAGAAAAAATGAGATTATGGAATTTTCTGGTAAATGAATAGAACTGGAAACTTTAATATTGACTGAAGTATCTCAGACACAGAAAATTAAGCACCACATGTTCTCTCTTAATCCAAATGATTGAATTGATATCCTTGTCAATGTATTTGGATTGGAAGCACTGTAAGAGACAGAAAATTAAAAAAAGACTTATAAGTGGGAAAATGGGAAGGGATAGTTAGGGTGAAACTTTTTAAAGGGGAGATTTAGGATCCCATGACAAGAGTGAGGAAGAGAATAATTGGGGAAAAATACATAGTGGGGAGTGAGGGGATGGGAGATAGAAGGGACATGGGAGATAGGAGGGACAGAGGGACTTTAAGAAAAACCCTAAGATGGCGGGAAGTAACCTGACATCCTATGTCAGTATTATGTCAAATAATATCTTTTAAAGAAAGGAATGAAAATGGGCAATACCTATGCTGAAGAGCAAAAGACTTGAGCTAATTCACTTAGAACCCAACGACAAAATTAGAAGTAACAGGAATGTGGCACTTCCTGATAAAATATTGGTCAGAGAGGTCTTAAAGGCTCTCAAACATTATAGGCCTTTGCCACAGCTCTTGGTTGGACCCTATTATTGAAGATGCAACACAAATGGATCACAGCACATGGGCAAAATATATCAACTGGAATGATCTGAGGACTTTCCCCTTGCTGGATAGCTTACACAGTACCAAGGCATACTATAGATGTTGCTGGGGGAGAGAAATATTCTGGCATGAGATCTGTAGGTTGCAATATAAATCACCATGGCAACAGGTGACCACCAGTGTTAACAATGGCATGAATATCAAGGAGGCAACCAACAGCTTTTTGATTGGAATCAAGACCTGTTTATCAGAAGGATACACATCCCTGTTACTGTAAACTAGAACTAAAACCTTTAAAAAAGGGAAGGAAACAGATCAGTAAGGCATACAGCCAATAAATCTATAGGTAGGAAGACAGTACATCAAACTGCTCTGTAGGTAGCTGTTGTTATACCCATAGAATGGGGAGTTATAGTGGAAACGTTTGGATCTAAAGCTGGATGAGTGAAGGGAAATGCACATATCAGTAGGGTGGCCTAAAGAGCAGTAAGTTGATATACCAAGGAGGCCTGAGCTCCTATAGGAGTAGACAAGCCAGAGTGAACCTTGGGGTCCATAGAATCATATAGGCAGATGGGTGGGAATGATGAAGAGAAGGGAGGAGACAGGAGGCAGGGGGAGAGAAGGAAGCTGGGATGAATACTCAGTATGTTTCTAACAGTAGAAAAAAATCAAACAAATAAAAGTCCCATACATTTATAACATAATCCTTTAGCAGTCACCATCTACCATGATGTTTTGTTGGCACAGAAATGTGGTAGATTTCCTTTGCCATTCCAAATTCACTTTAGGTCTTTATTAACAAAATGTGATTATGTTCTGATATTCAGGAATTAATGAACTTTATAAAATGGGAAGGTTTTCTTTATATATAATCGATTTTTGTTCCACGATTAATCATCTTCAGGGAATTTGTCATTATGTTTGAATAAAATCTTGGTAACTCATAAAAAAATATCAATTTACCTGCTTGGGAAGTCGGAACAACGAGTTCTTGTAGAAAATGTCCTTAGCCTGGCTCCATGTGCCATCAATGAGGATGAGTGTGGAAGGATAAATAGGAGACTCTAACAGAAATTCTTCCAAATTAGTGGCTTCAGCCCCCGGATACAATATTAATGTACCAGAGTTCCGGCAAACTGTTGAAAGTTCAGTATCTCTAAAATGGTAATTTTTAAGACAACTTTATTAGGTTGTGGAGAAAACGCAAGTTTTTCTAAGCCTATGCAGTTCCTAATAAGAGTCTTCTAGTCCCTGTGTAAGCAAACCCACGCTAGCTCTGGAGGAGAATCACAAGTGTGGAGCTGTGCTCTCTCCTCTGCAGGCGGCCCCATTCCCTGCTGTCGTCAGCCTACCTCTGCAGCTTTTCTGCCACCATAGAGGTTGCCTCTCCAGTTACCACCCTCCAAAGAAAGCTCTGAATAGATAGGAACAATCCCACTCCCCTAATTTACCTGTCTTCACTGAAGCGCCGGCCAATCTTTACTCTGCACTTGTCCTGGGGCAGGCACGCAGCCAACAGAGGGACTGTCCGCAATGCTTTGCTTTCCTTCAACGAAAAATTAATTTAACATGGATTTTTACTTAAACACTTTTCAAACTGTCCCAATGCAGCTTGACCGCAGAGCACTTGCTTAGCAGGTGCAGGACCAGAGGTTCCATACTCAGCACTGGGCGGGGTGAGCAGAGGAGGAACTTTTCTGAGAAACATTTGATTTCTAACTTTATATATCTGTATAAGTCTTTTATTGAAGACCACATTTTAATAAGAGGAGATGCTTCTCTTGGTTTTATCAACATTAAACACACTATAGGTATATCTTTTAAAAAAATAAAAACCTATTTAGGCATTTTTAAAAGTTAATGATCAGAATTATGAATCATTGAAATGCAAATACTATCAAAATACATGTATGAAATAGATGCATGAATGAAAATACAAAGAAACACATAATTTTGTATATGATCACAATAAACTAAAAAGTTATAAATATATATAACTATATTAATATGAATTTATTTTCATATGCTTTTTATTTCAATAATCATTATAGTTTGTGTTATTTCAGCTTACAGATAATTGCCTACATCTTTATGCTAAAAAAGAACATTCAAAAATCAAAACAACAGACACATAGAAGGACACAGACATAAATCAGAGTGCCCCCAATGACAAAGATGAAACAATCCAAGCAAAAAATAATAATTGGATCATAAACCAAGGTCTTTTGATCATAAACCAAACTATGAAAGTATCCAAAATGTTTTCTATAAATAATAAAAAAGCTCCTTACAGAATAATCCCAAATCATAAATGTAAAACACATTTCACTCTAGAAAGTAAAGCTTATTCTCTCCCTCTCACTTAAGTGTGGGATGGACTTAAGATCTTACAAAGAATACAGAATTGGAGAGATGGAAGTGATGACTGCGTATCGGCAGCTTCTTCGGACTTCTTAGCTTCCAGTACTGAGAACTACCTTTCTTGTTATCACAATTCTGTATCAGTCCTTCAGATCTAGATATTTAGTTCTCCAGGGTTTCATACATTCTTCTCCCCCTTCATCACTATGGAGGCTTTTACTTCCCAACATTTATTAAATCGGTTATTTGTATATATGTTAAATTAAATCATGTCAATGTTAAATGCCAAGGCTGTTTCCAAGTGAGCCAATTATGGTACCAATGAGCACTATTATGGTATTTCCCATAATATGTATATCTTGAAACTGCAATTTTTCAATTTTGTCATCATTACCATCATTACAGTTAACATTAATGTATATCATTCCAAGTTCAATATATAAATTTTCACTTAATTTTCATAATAAACCAGAAAAGAAACATTACTTTAATTGTGCTCATTTTATTAAAAGGAAAATTCAGCATAGAGATGTTAATTAACTTAACCAGTTACAGAGTTTACAAAGCCATTAACAATTTGAAACAGACAATCTTGTTAAAGCCCTTACTCTTAATTACTCACTTAGTCAGAATAGCCTCTCATAATAAGTGAGCATTGTGCATTCTGACATTACTTACTCTCACATCTTATAATCATTTTAGCTAAATCAATAAACATTGTTTACATCATTATGGCTAAATATGCATGGTTCAGAAAGGTCACTCAGATGAACATAACATTTATTTCTTGTAAAGCTTTTATTATATCTTTGAGGTAAACTTTTGTCCTTCCTTTAAGTACTATTGCACATGTCCACCTGCTGCTTGAAAAGCTCCATCACATCAGTACTGCATCAACCTCTTCACAGAGTTTCTTTTCCCAACGCACCTTCCACATCCAAAATGGTTTTTACATACATTTCTATAAGAAGAATCATGAAATTGGTCTGCCTTTCTACAGAAAACCAAGTGATAAATTATGTGCAGGCAACCTGGCAACCTAGTAGAATTAAACCAAATGAAGAGTGGAAAGTTTCTTTGCAAATAGGGAAAAATCAATGTGGATGTCATATATATGTGTTTTGTGTGTCTGTGTGTGTGTGTATGTTATTTATAATATATAATATACATCATATATTTATGTATATATTATCTAAAGATTAACTATGCATATTAATGATATCTCATACTAGTTCAACACAGCAATGTAAAAAGCACCAGGCTATGTCGCCATAAGATGAAGACATTGTTCACCACTAAATTTCAGGTTTTTACTAAACCTCTATGACCAAAGGGATATACTTTAGATAAACTATACAATCTTGCAAGTTGAAACACAGCAAAATAATTCTAGTGACTGAACTATCAGGTTCATAACAACAGAATGCTGTTATTCTGAAAATCAAGTTTCAATGAATAGAATATTTCACAGTTTTCAATAAAAGAAAAAGTACTTTATTATTTGGAAAAGGGAAAGACACATTGGTTACTTTCATATTTTTGTTAAAATGTTCAGATATAATAAATACAAAATTTTTAAAATAACCATTTCTTCTTCTAGAGTCAATTTGTATAATAGTATGTCCCGAGCTCCTAAATGCTGAGTTTAACTTTTGTTTTCACTAATTTATATCATGCACTTATATCCATTTATATATATAGATATAGCTCCATTTATATCCTGTACTGACCAATTTTGTATTAACCACAATGCAATTTCCTAGGATATCTTTATATGTCCTCATTACTATAGCTAATCAAAATTTATAGTTACATAGGCCACGCTAGTATATGTATAATTCTAACCGAAGTAGAAAAGTATTAATTAAAAAGTCTTCACAGGTAACATATATTATGAAATAAACACATTTGTCCTATTCATCTAAAAGAATATTTACTTCCATACTCATTTTGTAAAACTAAAATCCAAAGTAAACATCTATTTTAGCAAGAAAAGCATCAAGGAACATAAGCTATGATTAAAATTTGAAAACCATTGATATAAGTTTTTTACTCACAAAGCTGCATCTTTTCATCATACAAAACTGTTGGAGTTCTAATCTTAATGCCAAATCTCGACCACAATTATGAGACATTTGCCTACAACGGGTAATAAATAAATTATTTGACTCAAACATTTGACTGCAAACCATAATAAAAAAGTACAAAACTTTCAGAAATGCTAAACATCTAGTGCATGATCGTATGCGTGTTTCTTCTCATGTATTCTATATGAAATCATAAAATTTATAAAATATAACTCACCTCTGCTGGATGCTGAACTATGTACAAGTGGGTAGAGATATGGAGTGGGTTCACTGGTAGAAATGGACACAAACACACTTTCTGGGGCCGGCTAAAGAAGAAAAAAGCACAGAAAATCAGTAAATTTTAAAAATATGATGATGGACTAGAGAGATGGCTCAGATGTTAAGACTCTGCCTCGCAAGCTGAAGATCTGAGCTCAGATCCCAGATAAAAATGCCAGGCAGAAATAACAGTGGTCTTCACTGGTAAGCAGAGCCTGGGAAATTCCAGAGCAAAGTAAAAAGGAGGTAGAAGCAATCCAGGATGATTCTTGAAGTCACCCTTAGACCTCCATAAGCACACATAGTGTCCTCTGATACACGCAGACACAGACACACGCATATACACATATACACACACACACAAATACTAAAAATATGATAATATAACAACATCCCAGTAGTTCAACATAACTATTTTGCTACATCTAAAGAGGTCTGTTAAAGCTACATACTTTTCAAAATGAATTGTGAGTGGATTTATCAGTAAATTCTTTGCCAACTGTGTAAATTACAGTCTCGGAGTACAGTATAGGGTATAGTTCGGTAGAACAACACTTCCTTAACACACCAGGCTTAGGTTTGATCTCCAGAAACAGGGAAAAATAAACTGAATGAGTGAATGAATGAATATTAAAGTACCTCAATAAATACCAGTTGTCTTTAGTGGGAAAATATTCTTTTAAAATATTTTCTTTATTTATTATTTGAGAGAGAGGAGGAGAGAGGAGCAAGAGGGAGCTGGCATGAGCAGGTCACGGCTCACATGTGAAGGTCAAAGGACAACTTACAGAAGTCAGTTCTAGCCTTCCACCTCGATCCTTCTACCTCAAAGACTCCCAGGAAAGAATTCAGGTCACGGGGCTTTCGCACCAGTGCCCTTACCTACTGAGCCACCTCTCCAGTCCAAATGGAAAAGTATCATTAAAGTTACCAGGGTCCTTTCATTCATGAAGCAGCAATATTCACTTAATACCAAGAACATAACTATAACAACAACAAAAAAAAAATCTGGACCCAAAGACAGGAAAACCGAACATCGAAAAACAGTCTTAATCATGAACGAATAAATTTCAGGAGAGGAATAGACAAATAAAAGAGAGCAGAAAAAGTAAACCAACAAATCCTTAATACTAACATGGCCTATCAAAATTAAATCAAGAAGACATAAACAACTATAAACAATTTAAAGTGACCCATAATGGTCAATGAAATCAAAAGAGTAATGGGACGAAACCTTTGAGGAACTGACACCACTGCTCCTCAGAAAGAAAGAGAAGGAGCACTTCCAGACTCTCCTAGCACCAAGACCACAGAGGAACACAACGAAGAAAGACTACAGACCAATTTCCTTGATGAAGAACATCTCAATTCACCCAGAAAAGGCATGCGAAAATGTTCAAAATGTTCAACATTCCCTCGTGGTAAAAGACCCGAAGACACTAAGATGAAACAGAGCTCAACATAACAAAAGGCTGTGGGTGATAAACACATGGTCAACAATGAACTAAATCCTTTCTGGCAGAGATCTAGGGTACCAAATCATCTTGCTTGCAGACAGCATGATTCTATACTTAAAAATATGCCAGAAAATAATTAGAACTGATAAACACTTTCATCAAAATAGCAGGTACAAAAATCAATGCATGAAAATCTGTAGCTTTTCAGTATACCATTAATGAATATGCTAAGGAAGAAAGCTAAGAAAAATTAAAATATATCTATGACTATAATTAAGCAAGGAGGTAAACATCTATATTAAATGCTTTAAAACACTTTTAAAAAATTTAAGCCACAAGAAAACTAAAACATCTTCTATGGTCATGAATTGGCACACTTAACATTATGACAATGGTCATAATACTGAAAGCAAGCTACAGATTTAAAGCCAACAGCATAAAATTCCCACATTCTTCACAAAACTAGAAAAAAATTCTAAAATTCAAAAAAGGGCTCAAACAACGGAAATAATATTAAACAGAAAGAGCAATACAGTTATCACAATACTAATTTCAAACTACATTACCAACCCACAGTAATAACACTAGCATGATACTGCACAGAAGCAGACACACTAGCCAACAGAACTCCTAGAATACGCACACAACTACAGCCACCCATTCTTTCAAAAAACCATCAAAACATACATTGGTGGGAAAAAAGACAGCTTCTGCAACAAATGGTGCTGGGAAAACTAGACACAAGCACACACACACACACGCACACACGCACACACACACACACACACACACAAATTCAAATGGATCAAAAACCTTAAAACGAAACTACTGGAGGAAAATATACCCAATCACTTAAAAATTTAGGCATAATCAAGAACATTCTAAAAAAAATAAACCCAAGAACTGATGAATGAAATTACATCACAGAAAGCTTCTGCACAACAAAGGAAATAATGGGCAACATGAAGTGGCAGCCTATAGCATAAATTTTTGCCAACTTAGTATCTGATAGGAGATTAATAACTACGATTCATAAAGAACTCCAAAAATTAAAAAAAAAAAAAACTAATCCAGTAAGTAGCTAAATGAGTTGAAAGAACTGGGAGATGACCCAGCAATACCTGCCACACAAGACACATCCAACATCAAAGGCCAATGGGTGTGGCAGCCTGTCTGCAATTCCAGTCTCAGAAGGCAAAGTCTAAGAGCCTTTAGCAAGGTGGCCGTATTATGCCTCATCAGCAAGCTATGTATTTGATCAGAAACCCTGATTCAAAAAGAATAAAGTGGAAACGTAATTAAGGTTGGTTCCTTTTCAACCCAAGTCTAGTATAGATGCTGTGCTAGATACACACATGTGAACATTCACTCTCTATACGTATACACATGAAAAAAATTAGCTGAATAGACACTTCTTAAAGTGACATATGAAAATGTATCTTTAGCTACCACAGAAATTCAATTTAAGGGCTGGAGAGATGGCTCAGGGATTGTCTTTGCCTTGCAAGGATTTCAGATCCCACTTGAATAACTAAGGTGGAAATGATTTCAGCCTGCACTTCAGGTCCTGGAGGGCAGAGCCTGGAACACCCCAGAGCAAGAAAATAAGGAGGTAGAGCAAGCCAGGATGATTTCTGTTGTCACCTTTGGGCCTCCACAGGCACACACATTGTCCTCTTCTACATACATACCTACATATAAAAATGCAAGTTAAAATTGTTTTGAGATCATACTTCATCCCAAATAGAGTATCTATCATAAAGAAAACAAAGACAACAAGCACTAGGGAGGATTAAGAGAAGCGGAGCTTTATACGCTGCTGATGGGAATGTGAACCTGTACAGTTCCTGTGGAAGTCAGTCACTGTGAAGTTCACTCGCCAATCACTACAAGTAGAACCACCAGAATTCTAACTCAGTTTACACACAGACAGCTGCACATGGTTTATCATTACTCTCTTGCTCCTCCCTTTCCCATCACTCTAGATCTCTTCCCCTTTCTACATTCACATCATTTATGTGAATAAGTGTATGTGTGTATATGTATATATATGTACACATGAATTTAATATCAATTTTTGCATAAAAGATGTAACATTTGTCATCTAACACCATGATCTCCAGATTCATTGATTTTCATGTGAATATCATAACAATTCTTTTTTTAACATTTTTTATTATTATTTCCACTCATACAAACTTAATAGGTACACCCGTTCCCTCCCTCCCTCCTCCTCCCCCCCGACCCCCCTGCTCCCCCTCCCCTTACCCCTCCCTCCCCATCCCCCAGTGCCTCCCGCCCCAATTCCCAGAGAGTCCTTTCTTGTGCATGCCTGACTCTCCTCTGGGCCCTCCTCTCCGATGACGTACAAGGACCCAGTGGCATTTCCCTTAACCCTTTACTGTGTTCCCCATAAGCATAGGAACACTACTGTGGCTGTCAATCCCTTGCCTCCAAGGATCTTGGTGCCTTTAGCAAATGCTAGACTTTGTGGTGTCAATAGTGTGTTGGACATTGCGCAGGGCATGCAAAGTCCAATTATGATTGCTTCGGCCCTAACCTGTGTGGAGTATCTTGCATATCATTGCTCCTCCCATCCTTGTGCTCTTACAATCTTACCATCCCCTCTTCCGCAAATTTCCCTGAGCTTCAGGATGGGGAGAGATTAGGCTGGCCTAGTTCTAGGTGGTTGATATAGAGTCTCTGAAGTTCTGGATTATGGTTTGTTGATTTTCTTTTGCAGTTTTGCTGCTCCTGCCATGCCCTTCACTCCATCCTGATGGGTATTGTATGTCACCCCCTGGCCAGAGATAAAAAGCTGTTAAACTAGAGTCTTGTTATAAGAGTATATTCAAAGGTAGATGTGATAAAAGTAGGAATCCACAGTGAGGGAGGGGTCAATCGCCCATTTGCAAAATGGTTACTTTTTATCTGCCAGACTATACGCCCTCCCCTTCTGGTGAGATCATACCCCCTCAGTTGTAAATGATCAAGAAGGAAAGTCTGTGAACTTAATCAGATGTCTCATTACTTACTTGCAGTCCTTGATGGAGGCCTATTTTCTCTGCTGTAACATGGTCACCTCTCTCCTTGTTTCTGGTGACTTAATTCTTTTATATATACTTTTCTTTATATATTCATCTTTGATGGACACCTGGGCTTCTGCCATATCCTAATATGAAGAGTGTTGCAAGAAATACTGATGAGAATCAAAACTTCTTTGAGATATCATCTCACCCCAGTCAGGATGGCAAAAATCCACAATACAAACAACAAATGCTGGAGAGGATGTGGAGAGAGGGGAACTCTCCTACATTACTGGTGGGAATGCAGGCTCATACAGCCACTCTGGCGAGCCGTCTGGAGATTCTTAAAGAAATTAAAGATTGAAATGCCGTATGACCCTGCTATTCCACTTTTGGGAATAACCCCACATACAGCAAAAATTCACCTCGATAGCACAAGCACGACCATGTTCATAGCAGCACTGTTTACAATAGCAAAGTCATGGAATCAACCCAAATGTCCAACAGCTGAAGAGTAGATAAGGAAAATGTGGTACATCTATACAATGGAGTACTACTCAGCCATCAAAAATGATGAATTAATGGAATTTGCTGGGAAATGGATGGGATTAGAAACAATTACATTGAGTGAAGTATCCTAGACACAGAAAATTAAGCCTGTATGTACTCCCTAATAAGTGGCTCCTAGTACGAAACCCACTTAGAGACACTCAATGATAAATCTCTGTAATAACTACAGTAATTGCTAAGATTATGAACAGGAGGGATGGGGAAGGAGGGCCACACTAGTAACAAGGAGAGAGGGGACCATGTTACAGCAGAGAAAATAGGCCACCATCAAGGACTGCAAGTAAGTAATGAGACATCTGGTTAAGTTCACAGACTTTCCTTCTTGATCATTTACAACTGAGGGGGTATGATCTTACCAGAAGGGGAGGGCATATAGTCTGGCAGATAGAAAGTAACCATTTCGCAGATGGGTGATTGACCCCTCCCTCACCAGGGTTTCCTACTTTTATTGCATCTACCTTTGAATATACTTTGTATGAGTGGAAATAAAAAACATGTGGGTGAAAGATTATTTCTATATATGGCCAGAGTCTCAGAACTGGCGTCCTCATGGATGTGTTCCAGTTGTGCCAGACCTACAGACTCCAGGGACTTCCAGGCTGAACACTGGTTTGTGTGGCATGGGTACAATGAAGCTCAGCAATAGACCGCCTCTGCTTTCCTCATGCAGGGTCTCTCCACCCTCGCCTCTGCTCCCTCAGAATGACGGTCCCACAGCTGTAGCCCTGCTAAAAATAGAAAGTTTGTTTATTTTTATGTTCATAATGTCCTTTTCCTGAACAAAAAAAAAAAAAGAAGTACTGATGTGCAGATATCTTTGTGTGTCATGTAAAAATTGTTAAAATAACAATGCTGGACATCATGGTACTTGGAGGTAACGGTAGGAGGACCAAGAATTTGAGCTCAGTCTCAGCTACATGTGACTTTGAGGCCAGCCTCAGTCACAAGAGACCCTGCCTCAAAAAAATAAATAAGAAACCCTAAAAACTGATTTTTGTTTAGGATTAGGATAGAATTTCCAACAATTTCTGAAGCAGCCCTAAACATATTTCTGCCATTTTTGTACTATGTATTTTTACAGAATGACATTCTCACCACTGACAATTATTGACAAATATTGAAGGCGTTCTCTGTCCTATAGTATCAAATATTCAGCCTAGATCTACCTCTTTATGAAAAAAGTAAAGCACTTCTACTCATACATATATGACATTTTTCTTTTTCTTTAATAAATTGTTAACTTCTACATATATCAAAGAACTGTTTTAAAATAAAGTTCTTTACGAGCTATTATGAGTAAATGTTTGACTTGTGTTATACCTGGGGTGCATAACAATTTCTTGGATTAAAAATAGAGTGCAAGGGATTAACAGCCACAATAGTGTTCCTATATTAAAGGGGAACACAAGAAAGAGCTCTAGGCAATGCCACTGAGTCCTTACACCTCACCAGAGAGGAGGTCCCAGAGGGAAGTTTGACATGCACACTATAAGATGCTCCAGGAATGGGGGCCCCCCTCACTGAGAGAAAGAAAGGGAGGGGGGAAAGGAAAAGGAAAAGGTGGGGAGGGAACAAAGGGATCCAGAGAGGAGTGGAGGGAGGGAGGGGAATGGGGTACTTACCAACTTTGTATGAGTGGAAGAAATAAAAAAAAATAGGGTGCAGATATAAAAGTTTAAGAAGCCCTAATCTAGAGAGTACTGAGCTAGCCCTTAATCTAGACAGCACCTTGGACAAAGAAAGAAGCACAGGAGCCCACTCTCTCTTCTCAGCAAATATGGAGTAGACTACTAACCTAAGAACAACCAATACACTAGCTTTCTAGTGGCCTCTAAGACAATGTAGTATGACAGCTCTGTCCCACTGTGGATTTCCTATAATGAATGTAACACAGTTTACTGGGATGGAAAAAGTCTTTCTGTGCTCACAACAGCAAATACAAACAGCATAAAAGAGGAACAGACATTGATGAATGGGTCCGCGTATTCTACCAAGCATATAGGCCAAGGCCTGCTAGAAAAAAGAATTCCACTTTCAGCATAAGGATGAATGTGATGATTTTAAAAGTCAAAGATTCTGATTTTTCACAAGTAAAAACTATTTTTTTAGTATAACATCAGGCAATTTAAACAAGTAACAGAGAGTTTAGCTTTGATTTTAATAAACTTATGCAGATGTTGGCTAAAGAAAAGTTAAGGATCAATGAATAATTATTTAAACTCTTATCAATAAAAGTACTAATACATTGCAATCTGCACCACCACACTAGCAAACAAAAAATTTTTTTTCTTTATTTTTTACATGTATATGTGGAGTTCAAGCATGTGTGTGGGTGCATGTGTGCAGGTATGTATGCACATGTGTATGCATGCATGTAGAGGACCCAGGTTGACATCAGGTGTCTGCAGTGATCTCTCCCCACTTTAGTTTTTAAAGCAGAGTTTCTTAATTGAACCTGAAGCTCACTAATTATCTAGATTAGTGAACCAGCTTGCCCTGGGGGTCCTCTTTGTCTGCCTCCCAAGTCCTGGAATTACAGATGATCATCACTCCTGCCCAGATATTATGAGGGCTCTGGGGATCCCCTCTTCAGTCCTCATACTCAGGCAGCAAATGCCTTAACCTGCTGAATCATCTTCCCAGACCTAAAAACACTGATTTCAAACCTTCAATAGAAGAGCTACATATTATGCTGTTATAATTATAATGTAATTCATCAGACCAAAATATTGTCACCTTTTAAAATGCAGCTTTGAAATTTCATAGGTAAGCGTAACTACATACAAAAAAAAATCAAGCAATCTTTATATCTAGAAACCATTAAGAACATGTTATAAAAGTCTATTAACAGTTAGCTATCTGGAAATAGTTAGATTCTTAACTAATTCAACCTATCAACCTGCACTACTTCACACGCTACTATAAGGGTAGCATCAACCACAGTCTTAGATTCATGCTCTGAAACAGCCCTTCCTTGGTCTTCCTCACAGGGCTGAATTGCATTAACTGTATTCCTATATACTTTCTTTATACTCCTACTTGCACTTCCATTTTAACACCTGGCCAAAGAAGATAATCTTTTATTTTTACATCTGCCTTTTTTCCAAACATTGTACCTTTATTTTTATCTTAATTTTGCATATAAAATAGTGAGTGTCATTAAGACATTTCCATTTATTTATAACATTGGTCCTTTGTTCATGTTTCTCATGTACACCAATTCTCATTCACTATATTCTTCTCCCCAAGATGGCCCCTGTTGCTTTCACAAGACGGTGAACCTCTGAGAATAGGATTTTTCTTTGCCCTCTGTCTTCCAGGAGACTTTCACAAACCTCAGCTTGCATCAGTCACCTAGAGGGCTCATTAAACCAGACTGTGGAGCTGTGCAGGCCTGCCCAGTAACCCTCAAAATCTGTGTCTCCAACAAGTTCCTGGGTAATGCTGGTGCTGTCAGTGAATGAGAAGTGAGGGAATGGACCCCAAAAGAAAGTCTAAGAAGCAAACCGCAAACCCCTGCAACTATCCACCCCAAGTTTAAAAAAAACACTTTAATTTTTCAATTGACTTGATTCATTCATATCTAAGTAGTGCCGACTTACTCATTCCTGTACCTGAGGATTGGCAAAGCCTGTTAAACTTTTGTGAGAAGTAGTAATCAAATAAAAATAAATGACAAAGTAGCAAACAAAAGAGTCAATGAGGCCGTTTTTCTCATTCTGAAGATATGGTCTTCCTTAACTAACTATATTCACCCTGACAATCTAACAACTCTAGCACTAAGCAAACTGTCCATGATTGAAACAACTATGACCCATAGAATGAACATTACCTGGGGAGCTACGAAGACCTGATGGGGACATTATACTTTGGGTTTTGGAGCCCCAGAAACTCAAAGAGAGTTATGAGATGTTGCTCATGTGACGTCCATTCTGTACTAAGCAGGTTCCTATAGAGGCTTTGTATAGATTACATCATCTTCTTCCTGGACCGCTATACTGGACTGTCACAAGGATTCCCATGAAAAGGAGCATATGAGCCTAACCTGGGCAAATTACTACTCCTGGCATATGTAAGGTACCAGGTGTGGTCTGCAGACACCAGGTGTGGTCTGTAGCTGTCTATGATCTAGAACCACCAGCTACCAGAGCTCTGTCGGACTTAATTCTCACACCATCTGTCTTCACGCTGGTGTCCCTATCTAGCATTCTCCACTTCTCCCACTGCCTCTCAAGTACCTTCTCCTGATTTCCCTTCATCATTTTGTCACTATTTGATATCCTAGTATCAGAATATAGTTTTTTCTACAATATAAGCTATGAGACAGCAAGGATTTGGCTTATCTTTTTCACTGCTATCACCCTAGCAACTGGCATAGGAAGACATCAAAAAATTCAATATGTAAGGGAATCTTCACATCGCTTCTTACCCTCACACTGAAGCGCTGTCATGGTTTGAGTGTGATTTGTCGCAGTAGGCTGAATCCTTAGCTGCTGTCATAAGGAGTGAGCCTTTAGTTTGGTTGGTCCCATCTTGTTTCCACTAGGAGTCTGCTCTTGCAGTTTGCAGCTTGCTGTCTAAACCTCCATGATTTCAGCAGTGACCTGAGCCACCTCCAGTTTCTGCCTGCCAGCCATGCCATTTCCACCATAATGGACTGTATCTCCCCTCTGGAATTGTGAGCCAAATAAGTCTCCCTTTCTCCCGTTAAGTTGCTTCAGTTTGAGTGATGTCTCACAATAACAGAAAAAGAGTAACTGAAAACAGTGCCTTTTTCCTACCATGGTTTCCTATTCCTTCCCCTTAATTTTTTTTTCATATGTGTGAGTGTGTGTGTATGTACATATGCTGCATGTAGGTGAGTGTATGTGCATATGGGTGTGTATTCAACAGGCACTGAGTGTGTGCCTGTGGAGGTCCAAGGATGACATCAGAATCATCCTACATTGCTCTAGCTTCTTACTGCTTTGCTCTGAGTCCGTTTCTCATATTCTGCCCTCTGCCCAGCATTTTTATGTGGGATCTGGGGATTGAACTCAGGTCTTTTTGCTTTCAAGGAAAAGGCTTTTTAACCTTTGAGTCTTCTTCCCAATCTCCCGCCCACACATCCACACACACATACTGCTTATTTTCTTAGGTAACAAATTTCACACTTCCTTCATATCCTCTACAGTACTAAGCAGTTAGTTTCTACTATAAATGAAACCCAGTATGTCAGGTCTTCCTTTTAAATCTCTAGTGCACAAGAGGTAAAAGTACTTGCTGAAGAAAATACTGCAGAAACAATTAAGCAGCATATGAGTAAATGCTGCAACCATGACTTAAGCTGAAATTTACTGCTTTATTTGTTTTGGTAAGCCCTTAAAAACATTACCTATTCCTCCCACCATCCAGCTGGAGCCGCGCAGGGCCTGGAAGGAGGACACCCCCGCTGCGCCCAGGCCCCGCCCCAGCTCCCCCAGGTTAAATAGTGCTCCGCAGATGACCCATCCACCCTTCCCCCACTCCGCCGCCCCGGACGCGCGCGGTCCAGCCTGGACTCCCCTCGACCTAGGTAAGCTCCGCCCCCGCCCACCCCCAGAACCCCAGGCCAAATAATTCAGTTCAGTGAAAAACACACAGAAATTGAAAGAAGATCTTAAGAGTTAAAACGACAATGCCAAAGTCAAAGTGCAAATCCATGAGAAACAACACTCAAGTAAACAAATCTCCCACTGAAGGAATTAATCCCATAATGTTAGACTCCAACCAGAACAAACCCACGGAAAATGGCCAAGAAAGCCTGACCCAGGATAACGACCTTCAAAATATGATCATTACCATGTTCAATACTATGAAAGAGGAAATCCAGGAGGAATTACATAATCGAATCAATCGTTTTGAAGAGGAACACAACAGATACTTGGAGGAGTTGAGAAAAACAGTGCAAGAAACAAAAACTGGCATAGAGCAGTTAAAACAGACTCAAGCAGAGTTTAAAACTGAGCTAAAAGACAAGTTACCTTCAACCCAGAGAGTCTTATCAGCAGAACTAACGAAGCAGAAAACAGAATTTCAGACCTTGAAGATAAAGTGGGAGTATTAACCTGCTCAATGGAAGAGGTTGTTAAAGCCAAAAAGATACTGGAGAGAAATATCCAGGAGATATGGGACACCCTGAAGAAGCCCAACATGAGGATTCATGGAATACCAGAGCAAGAATCTCAAAATACCACCCCTGAGGAAATTTTTCAAACGATCATCAAGGAAAACTTTCCTCATCTAAAAAAAGAGAGGCCCATTCATATACAAGAGGCATTCCACACCCCAAACAGATATGACCAAAACAGCAGCTCGCCACGGCAAATAATAGTCAAAACACTCCACATTCAAGATAAAGAACTGGTACTGAGAGCTTCAAGGGAGAAAAAACAAGTCACTTTTAAAGGTAAACCTATTAAAATAACAAATGACTTCTCAGTCGAAACAGTAAAAGCAAAAAGAGCTTGGAGAGACATACTTCAAGTATTGAATGAGCAAAAATGTCAACCCAGGCTGATTTATCCTGCAAAACAATCCGTCATGATCCAGGGAGAAAGAAAAATCTTCCAGCACAAAGACAACTTGAAAGGATACATGTCCACCAAACCAGGACTTCAAAAAATGCTAGAAATGATACTCAAGCATGAAGAAAAAAATAGGCATATCCAGGAGAACAGAAGGCAAGTATAACACCATTAAAAGCGAAGCAATATACTTATAAAAACTACTAAACATAATAAATGTCTGGAATTAACAATAGTTTCTCCATTATAACACTAAATGTTAATGGAATTAACTCACCGATCAAGAGACACAGATTACAAATTTGGATTAAAAACCACAATCAATCAATCTGCTGTCTGCAGGAAACCCATCTCACCACAAAAGATAGGCATGCCCTAAAAATAAAAGGCTGGTCAACAATTCTACAAGCTAATGGAAGCAGAAAACAGGCAGGGGTAGCCATTATGCAATCAGACAAAGTGGACTTCAAACCAAAGAAAATTATAAGAGACACGGATGGATACTACATTTTAGTCACAGGTACAATTCACCAGGAAGACTTTACAATACTGAACATATATGCGCCCAATATGGGCCCCTCCACATTCATTAAGAAAACACTACAGCGTCTAAAGCAAGAAATCAACCCAAAAAAAATAATTCTTGGGGACTTCAACACCGCCCTCTCAACATGGGATAGATCAACAGGTCAAAAGCTTAACAGAGACACTTTGGAACTTAATCAAACCCTGAAAGAAATGGACCTTACAGATCTCTATCGAACTTTTCACCCATGCACCAAAGAATACACATTTTTCTCAGCAGCACATAGAACTTTCTCCAAAATAGATTATATATTGGGCCACAAAACGAACCTACACATATACAAAAAGTTGAAATTCTAACCTGCGCCCTGTCAGACCACCATGGCCTAAAGCTGGACATCCACAACACAACAAACAAGAGAAAATACACTAACTCCTGGAAACTTAACAATATGATGCTGAATGAGAACTGGATTCAGGAAGAAATTAAAAAGGAAATTCAAGATTTCCAGAAAACGAATGATAATGAAAATACAACTTATCAAAATCTCTGAGACTCATGAAATCTGTCCTAAGAGGTAAGTTCATAGCTCTACTGCCTACATCAAAAAAATGGAAACATCAGAAATAAACAACTTAACAATGCAGCTTAAAGCTTTAGAGAAACTAGAGCAATCTGATCCCAAAAGTAGTAGAAGAGAGGAGATTAGCAAAATAAGGGGAGAAATATCTGAAATCGAGATTAAGAAAACATAGAAAAAATCAACCAGTCAAAAAAGCTGGTTCTTTGAAAAAATCAATAAGATTGATACACCCCTAGCTAAATTAACCAAAAGCAAGCGAGAGAAAACCCAAATTAACAAAATTAGAAATGAACATGGAGTTATCACTACTGACTCCCAAGAAATCCAGAGAATTATAACATCATGTTTCAAAAAATTATACTCTGTGAAGTTTGACAACACAAAAGAGATGGATGAATTTCTAAGTAAACACAACTTACCTAAATTGAATCAGGAAGTTGTGAATTATTTAAATAGTCCTATAACATATAAGGAAATTGAGGAAGTAATCTCGAATCTTCCCACCAAAAAATGTCCTAGACCAGATGGATTCAGCACAGAGTTCTACCAGACATTTAAGGAGTTAATAACACCAATACTCCTTAAATTGTTCCATCAAATAGCAAAGGAAGGAACACTACCAAATTCCTTCTATGAAGCTAATATCGTTTTAATCCCAAAACCTAATAAAGATTCACTTAGAAAAGAAAACTATAGGCCAATCTCTCTGATGAACACAGACGCAAAGATTCTCAACAAAGTCTTAGCAAATCGGATTCAAAAACATATTAAAAAGATCATTCACAGGGACCAAGTAGGCTTTTATCCTCGGCACACAAGGTTGGTTCAACATACGCAAATCAATAAATGTAATTCATCATGTAAACCAGTCCAAAGTCCAAGACCACATGATACTCTCGATAGATGCAGAAAAAGCTTTCGATAAGATCCAACAGCCTTTTATGATCAAAACACTAGAGACAATAGGAATGGAAGGAACCTTTATCAATATAATAAAAGCTGTATACAACAAGCCCACAGCAAAGATTATGCTCAATGGGGAACAATTGGAAGCATTCCCACTTCGATCAGGAACTAGACAAGGCTGTCCACTCTCACCACTTCTATTCAATGTTGTACTTGAAGTCTTAGCTGAAGCCATAAGACAAGAAAGGGACATAAGAGGGATTCAAATCAGCAAGGAAGAAGTCAAGCTATCCCTGTTTACAGATGACATGATCTTATACCTAAGTGATCCCAAAAACTCCACCAGGAAGCTCCTGGAACTAATTGAGAGGTTCAGCAGGGTGGCAGGATACAAAATAAATGTGCAAAAATCAGAGGCCTTCCTATATGCCCAGAATGAAAGAAGTGAAAAAGCTTTGAGAGAAACAATCCCATTTACTATAGCCCCTAAAAAAAATGAAATACCTTGGGATAAACCTAACCAAGAAGGTAAAAGACCTTTACAATGAAAACTTTAAAACCCTAAAGAAAGAAATAGCAGAAGACACCAGAAGGTGGAAAGACCTCCCATGTTCCTGGATTGGCAGAATCAACATCGTAAAAATGACTATCCTACCAAAGGCAATATACAAATTCAATGCTATACCAATTAAAATCCCAAAGCAATTCTTCAAAGAAGTTGACCAAATAATCTCAAAATTCATATGGAGGCACAAAAGACCCAGGATAGCAAAGACAATCATGAGTAACAAAAACACTGCTGGAGGTATTACCATACCAAACCTAAGTCTATACTACAAATCTATAGTTATAAAAACAGCCTGGTACTGGCTCCAAAATAGACACACAGATCAACGGATAAGGATTGAAGACCCAGATATAAGCCCACAAAATTACAGCCATTTAGTCTTTGACAAAGGGGCCCAAAAAATCCAAAGGAAAAAGAACAGCATCTTCAACAAATGGTGCTGGCAAAATTGGATCTCCACATGCAGAAGATTAAAGCTGGACCCGTACTTGTCACCATGTACAAGACTTAATTCCAAATGGATCAAGGACCTTGATATAAGGCCAGACACTATAAAAACCATAGTTGAAAGGATAGGGAACTCCCTCGAGCTGATTGGGCTAGGCCAACAGGTCCTAAACAGACATCCAATGGCACAGTCACTGCTACCAACTCTCAACAGTTGGGATCTTGTGAAATTAAAGAGCTTCTGTTCAGATAAAGAGATTGTAACACGAGCTCAAAGGCAACCCACAGAATGGGAGAAAATCTTCACTAACCACACATCTGATAGAGCTCTGCTGTCTAGAGTGCACAAAGAACTTAGAAAACTAAACACCAAGGAAACCAATGGCCCAATTAAAAACTGGCCCTGGAACTTAAAAGAAACTTTACCAGGGATGAAATTAAAATGTCTAACAAATATCTTCAAAAATGCTCCACTTCTTTAGCCATCAGGGAAATGCAAATCAAAACTTCCCTGAGATATCATCTCACCCGGTCAGGATGGCAAAAATCCACAATACAAACAACAACAAATGCTGGAGAGGATGTGGAGAGAGGGGAACTCTCCTACATTGCTGGTGGGAATGCAGGCTCATACAGCCACTCTGGCGAGCCATCTGGAGATTCTTAAAGAAATTAAAGATTGAAATGCCATATGACCCTGCTATTCCACTTTTGGGAATAACCGCCCATACAGCAGAGGTTCACCTCGATAGCACAAGCACGACCATGTTCATAGCAGCACTGTTTACAATAGCAAAGTCATGGAATCAGCCCAAATGTCCAACAGTTGATGAGTGGATAAGGAAAATGTTGTACATCTATACAATGGAGTACTACTCAGCCATCAAAAATGATGAATTACTGGAATTTGCCGGTAAGAATGTAAGAGCAAAAGGATGGGAGGAGCAATGATTTGCAAGATACTCCACACAAGTTAGGGCCGAAGCAATCATAATTGGACTTTGCATGCCCGGCGCAATGTCCAACACACTATTGACCTCACAAAGTCTAGCATCTGCTAAAGGCACCAAGATCCTTGGAGGCAAGGGATTGGCAGCCACAGTAGTGTTCCTATGCTTAAGGGGAACACGGGAAAGGGTTCAGGGAAATGCCACTGGGTTCTTGTACGTCATCGCAGAGGATGGCCTAGAGGAAAATCAGGCATGCCCAAGAAAGGACTCTCTGGGAATTGGGGCGGGAGGCACTGGGGGATGGGGAGGGAGGGGTCAGGGGAGGGGGAGCAGGGGGTTTGGGGGGAGTAGGAGGGAGGGAGGGAACTGGTGTACCTATTAAGTTTGTATGAGCTGAAGTAATAAAAAAATGTATTAAAATAAAAAAAATTACCTATTGATTTTGTTATCCTTAGTCTTTACTGATTTAATTATAATTACTTTGAACTAAAGTTCTTCTTGTGTATGTATATGTTCTGTACACACTATATGCAGAACTGCATGCATATGTCCACGTGACTGTGGAGACCAGAGGACAGTCTCACTGTCATGCCTCAGGAGTTGTGTATTTGTTGAGACAATTCCCCACTGGCCTGAAGCATGCCAAGCAGTTTCCCAGGGATCCTCCTGTCTTTGACTCCCCAAAGCACAGTCGAACTCGAACATGTTCAGCTTTTTACAGGGTTTATGGGGACCAAACTTAGACCCTCATACTTGCATTCAAACACTTGACCAACTGGAATATCTCTCCAGACCCATAAAAGACTGTATTATTTCAATTATGACCAACTTTGTATTCAAAGTTGTATTACTTAACAATAAGATCTTGTATTTGTTATCTTAATACTAATCTTTTCATATTTTCTACTTCTACAATGCATGCACTATAGTGATGATTAATTAATTGCTCAGTGTTAAACTATCTCTTATTAAAATAGAGTAAAGTAAATGTCATCATTCAAAATCATTTTACATCATTTACACCATTCTATTTTCCCAAAAGAATTCTTCCTATATCTAAACAACTTCTGAAGATTTAAGAACTTTTGAATGAATAATGCATTAAATAATTCATAAAGTCAAATTGTTCCTATTCTAATGTGTATTTACACATTGATGTGCTGGACATTAAGCACTTAAGACAATAAAGCAAAGACTCTCTTTATGCAGTTATGTTACCTCTAGAACCTGTGTGTTTACATGTAAGTACAATAAAAATGTTATGTTACCTCCAGAATGTGTGTGTTTGTATGTGTGTGCAATAAAAAAAAATTCATACTACTGACCAATGAGTAGAGGTTTGCAGAAGAACTACTAAAATATGTCAATGACAATGTCACTCTCTTGATATGTCACAAGTTTTTGACTTGCCCTTCATAAAATTGATGTTAAGGTACCAAGAAAGTTCTAGGTTTTTATCTTCTTAATTACAAGTACTAAAATGCAATTGTTAATGACAATTATTCTGAGCTAGTTTATAACAGTATGACCAAAGTAGGAACTATAATTTTACTGTTAGCTACATTTAAAATAATGTATTGTAAATATATTATAGTTTTTCTACACATTGGGATTGATTTTAAGATGTATACATGTATCCAATTAAGTTTAATTTATTTTAAAGTAGGAATGTAATCTTCAAATAATTTCCCTAGGGAAATTTTTTGAGAAATGAGGTATATCATTGTTTCTTACTAGAAATGCAGGAATAAATCCAAGGACTGCCTGCCTGTCAGGCTGAGATGGACTGCTCCTTCAGTGAACACTGTAATCCGTGGAAACCTGTCACTCTGAGCATGCACTCTGACAGCCTGTAAGCTAAGGACGGTATATCTGACATATATCTCAGATGAACCGCTCAGAATCCAATTTTAAAATAAACAAACAAAAATTAAAATTAAAAATCCAACTAAATTTCTTATATAATAGTCACTGAAAGCTTTTTCCTCTTATCATAATACTGATTTTAACCAAGATACTCTCATGCAAATACACTTAATATGACTGGAAAAAGATTTGTGAACAGATTTATAATAATTACTATTTTAAAGAATTTTTTACCCACTAACTAAAGGAACATGTAGAACTCATAGAAATAATGTATCTCAAATTTTCCAGTACCAAACAAACTCTTTATAGTCTCAATGAAAAGAAAACGGCAAAGAACAACAACTACAAAAACAACAAAAAACGTTGGCCTTCATTGAGTTAGTTGAGTGTCCACACTGCACCAGACACAAAAATGAACACCCTTCCAATTTTAAAATAAGCTCTAGAAAATTAAATCCACAGTGCCCTCTGCTGTTTTTTTTTTTTAATATTCTATTTTTTTTTCCTAGTTTTACAGGCACAACAAGTAATAACCCTGCTTTGGTCTGCCATTTTTTTAAAGAAACCAAATGCTCCACAAGATAAAAACTTGTTTTTTAATTTCTGAAATTGTATCAATTTGGCTAATATAAAGAAAAACATCTGTATGAATTGTCAACACATTATAATTTTCATCTCATATATAGAAAAGAAGTAGGTAACCTCATCTACATCTCAGTTTCATGTTAAGTAGCAACAATATTCTCATATCCAATCCAATGTTTTTCTCTTACTGGATTTTATTTTTCTATAATTGACTGAAGAAGTAGAAGAGAAACTTAGTTTAAAAAATACTACTGTAAGACAAGCACTAACTCTATAAAGAGAAAAAATATCTTCAGGTAAAATTTTAAATGCCTACACCCAAGAAGACATGTCTTCAGCAGTAGAGAAAACAGGAAGATTATTTATACTGAGAATCTCATTCAAACTGTGAAATAATGAATAATAAAACATTGTACTGTGATTATTGAGAAATACATTTCAACTGGCTTACTTTAACATTATCTTCCTTTTAAATATCCATTTTATGTGTTAATGAGACATTAAATATTAACATACCAAATATTAACATATTAAAATGGGTAAATAAATATAGCTATTAGAAATACATCCCACTTCTGTGCTCCTAAATACTATTCTTGTATGGCACAATCATTAGCTTATGTGTACTTCTCCCCTGGAGGTTCCTAACAGTAACAGCCAAGTTTCATTTGTCTTAATACTTAGGGAAAGAAGCCATATGATAACTGCAGAAGACATCTGAGATGTACTCACTCACAGATGTGACTGAAGCATGGCACTGGCTTTAAATCCTACTTTGTATTGAACCAAGAAACTAAATTGAACAATTTAGATTCAAAGTCATGCTTCTTCAAGAAGAGCCACTACTGTCTGTGTCGACCCAGATTCCAAGTCATAGACTAAGCCACATTTCCCAGAGCCAAAGTCCACTGACTTAGGCCATGCCTTTTCTGTCCTCTGTTCATTCCCTCTGGATAGTTAGATGTTCCTGAGACGAACCTGACTTTTACTCTCACCCACTTGTAATCTGTGTTCAGGTCTGTGCTGAGTAACAATGGTCTAAAGAAGGAAAGGGAACTTTCTTTCTATGGGCCAACCTCCTAGAAAGCACTATGAAAAACATTAGAGGTCCATGACAAGTTGACCACACAGCACATTATAGACAGGGTTTGCGACTATATTTTATCCCACGTCATGGATGCTAAAAGAAGAGAAGGGATTCCAGAATTAGCAGCAAAGTATCTTATTTATTTGTAGTATAAGTAGCTCAAATATTTCTGCTAGTTCCCCACTTCCCCAAGACTCTCAGGAGCAAAGATCAGTGTGTTATGTCACAGAAAGGAAACAATGAGCTTGGTAAATCACTGATTTATAATAAGTAGAAAGCAAACCTATTGTTGGCTAGGAGAAAGAGCTCATCTCTCAAGGTTGTTTAATACATGTTACTCTAGAAAAAGGTTAAAGAACTGGAGGTCTTAAATGTTACCAGAACATTCAGAGGGATACAAAAAGTTTCAAATTGCAGTTGATTGAACAGCGTCACCCAAAAGATATGTCCAAGTCCTAACCTTATTACTTGTGCATGTGAACTCTTTCGGCTCTCAGGTATTTCCAGATGTAATTAAGATTCCTGAGATGGCATCATCATAGGATGATTTAAGATGACTTAACCTTGTAAGAAAAAGAAAGGGAAGATGTAGTAAACATGTGAAAATGGAAACGGAGATTAGAGTAATGAAGTCTACAAATCAAGGAACATCAAACATTGCTAAAATCCAGGAAATGTGAAGAAATGGACTCTCCTTTAGATTTTCAGGAGGAAACCAACACAAGTAACAACTTGAGCCCTAACTACCGAACCCCCCAAAAGTATGGTCACAGAGAATAAACTTCTACTCTTTGTGACTTCCAAGTTATGACAAATTGAAATGGCAGCCGTAGGAAAGTGTGACTCCCAGGAACAAGTATAATCTGGTACTCTGCTTCTCACTATCATGGTGCTTTACACACATCGGCTCCTGCAGAAAAGCCCACAAAAATGTTTGAAGAAAGCCACTGAGATTCCTGGTACTCAGCCAGAAAACTATCTTAATAGCATCAAATTCTGTAATTTCTTGTAAGTAGGAAGGACAGTGTTTGGGAAAAAAAGGGTTTCCAAGGGAAGAAAGAGAGGACTGGGACAGGGTAATATACAGTGAAAATGAGTTAAATTCATTATATCCATGTATGAAACCATCAAAGAATTAAAAAAAAAATTCAAATGTCTCCTAAAGTCTTCATTAGTTTGCAAGCCATATAGTAATGTAGAGTTGTTTTCTAACACTCTGCCAAATTTACAAGAATAAACCTCAAAAGAAAGCTATAAATATTCAAATTTTACTTTTATTTAACTATTTTGCCTATTTATTTGTGAAAGAGAAAAAGAGAAGGCAGAGTATGTGCGTGGTGTACGGGTGAGACGATGATCTTCAAAAGTCAGTTCTCTCCTTCCACCATGTGGACGGCTGGGGGTCAGACTCGGGTCTCCAGGCTCATGAGCTGGCACCTTATCCGCTGAGCGATCTCACCAGCACCAAATTTCATATTTTTAAAAAGGGCCCCGCTGTAGCTCAGTGGGAAGGTACATGTCTATCACGCAGGACATGCTGCGTCCAATCTCCAGATTAGGAAACAACAACAAAAACATAACCCTGGACTATTATATGACATGTGAATCAGCCATGGCTGTCATAATGGATTCATGGGGTGCTTCCATATGTTCCATTAAAAACTTCTCCAATTACGCCGCTTTCTCCACTAAATTTATACTTCTTATATTCAGAAAAAAAAAACTAAGAAATATTAACTATGGGAACCAAAAGCCACCTGCTACTGACAGTCTGTAAAAGAGAAAAGCACTATTTAAATTACAAGGTTATTTCATGTATTAGATAAAAACGTACAGGGAAAAGCACTTTGTAACTTATGAGCTCCTTTTAAATAATACCAAGTTTAAAACTAGAGTATTATTTGAATACATATTCATTAACTCCTTGAGTGATACTGGAACTATGAATTATTAATTTTAGGCAAATGAACTTAAGGAATTAATGTGCTTTGATGTTCCTTGAAGAAAACATCTATGTGAAGGCAATAATCTTATTTTTCTTAGGGAAAGTAAATCAATCATTTAGGAAGCGCTAATGTGGTTTTTAAAATAGGTCACTCCTCTTTAGAGGCTTAATTAAGATTAAAGGAAAAATTCTCTCTTGACATGTATCATCTTTGCTCAACTTTGAACATATGATTAGCTCACATGGTAATTTATAAATCGGTCAGCTTTGCATATGTATTATGAACAAACCACTTTAAAGAATAAACACATTTTCTATACAAACAAGAAAGATCAAATTAGTAATTTCCCAGGGGAATATATTTCTAGAAACCTCAAATTTTTACCCTAAAGATTACTATCAACAGGGCTGGGGAGATGGCTCAGTGCTTGAAGTGCGCAAAAAGCCAAGTCCAGAGCTCCAGACTCCACTTAAAATACAAGGCTTGTTGGACAGTTCACCTGTAATTCCAACCAGAATTTAAAGCTGGAAGTACCAGAGCAAGCTGGCCATACTCTCCTATCAATGAGTACTGGGTTTAATGAGAGATCTAGCCTCAAAAGAAAAAAGTAGAAGAAAGAGAGGATTATTCCCAGTATCCACACAGCTAGTGCACACACTTGCTCATGCATACTTGCAAACCAACATTGATACACATATACACACACACATATACATACACATGACACAAACAAATGGAAAAGAAAAATCTATTTGATTTTAGGTTTACAGAGATAAAGGGTTAGCAGTTGGTAGAGAGCTTGCCTAGCATGCATGAAGCCCACAATTCCATCCCTTGCATTGCATGAATCTGGCCAAGTGACACATGTCTGTAATCCTGCAAATCAGGAGGTGGAGGCAAGAGGATGGGAAAGTCACCTTCAGCCACACGGAAAGTTCAAGGCCAGCCTGGGCTGAGATCCTAATCTCAGAAAAAAGGAAAAAAAGAAAAAAAGAAAAAGTTTATAGAAACAGTTTGTTTACTAAATACTGAGAGACTCAATTATTCTAAACTGACTATACTGAGAATTATCATTTTTTCAATTTTACCAAATACACAGACTGACTTACACTCCTGTTCAAACCAGTCACAATGATAATCGAAAGCACACATGTCCATGGGGACTGGAGCTGGCAGTTGACCACAAAGGAGTTAAGCAGGAAAGACTATGATGTGCAGATATCACATCGAATCGAACAGCAAATATGGCTCAACTAACCACTGCCAGAAAGACAGTCCCAAAGTGCCAGACCGCATGTTCTCCCAGAAGCCAGAAAGTGGATTTAAAAAAAAAAGTCTTTATTTTTAGTTGTTAGCAGTTCATTTAAAACTTTATTTATTCATTCATTCTTTCTTTTGAGTGTGTGTGTGTGTGTGTGTGTGTGTGTGTGTGTGTGTGTGTAGAGGGCAATGTATGTCACTGTAGAGGACCAAGGGTGACTTCAGAAATTATCCTGGATTGCTTCTACCTTCTTTTGGCTTCCCTCTGGGATTTCCCAGGCTCTGCCCACCAGGGCTACAAGTACAGGCCATTGCCATTTTCACCTGGTGTTTTTATGTGGGACCCCGGATCCAAACTCAGGACCTTCTGCTTGCCAGGCAGTGTTAACCCCTGAGCCATCAATCCAACCCAGCAGCTCATTTGAAAGCTAACAAAGCAGATACCTCCTTAGTTCAGAAGGCAACATGTCAGTCTCACAGACACCAAAAAAAAATGCAATTCAAAAGAAAATATTAGTTTGTTTTGTGATTTAGTGGTTCCCGCACTGTCTGCTATCTTCTCTCTTTCTCCGTCCCACTCACTTTCTCCTTCTGCTTAGTTGGTAAGTGGACTAGAGCTAGAGACCTGTTATTTCTTCCTCACCATTTTAAAATGCCAGATAAAGTAAATGACCGCTACCATCAGCACCACAAAGACCTGGTTCATCCCTAGCAAATGACTGGTGGTTCATGAGTGGTTGCTAAATATGAAAGCTATGGTTACTTATAATCTTTGCAACCCTGTCCTCTTCTTGCAAAGAAAACAATGGATAAAACTCTTAAGGATGCATTTAAGACCTATTATAAGCAAAAATGAAAAAATAACTACAAAACACTAACAGAACACTAACACACTATTGAAATGAAATACAAAAAGGCATCACTCAATCTATCAAAGTTAATAGAAGGGAAAGAGCTCCCGTAGGAATGAGCAACACTGCCCTATATATATGAGACGGAGTAAAAGGAAAAAAAAAAAAAAGACAAAGTCATCAAGTGCCAGAATTCCCCCCCACACCAATCTGGACTGGACCCTCAGAAGTGGTGAACCAAAGCAGATCCTTCCTTACTGTCATGGTTTGAATGTGAGTAGTTCCCCACAGATTCATGGGATTGAGTCCTTAGCTGCTGTTAATGTTTGGGAAGGTGGTAGCAACTTTAGGATGTGGATGCTTGCTGGAAGGATGAAGGGCAGCCCCACTGAGCCCCACTCTGCTCTAGCAGTCTGCTCCATGCTCTCTCTGGCTCCCTGATGATGCACGTGACCTAAGCGACTCCAGTGCCTGCTGCTGCCATGCCTTTCCTGCCATAATGGATTAAGTCTTCCCTCTGGAATCATAAGCCAAATAAATCTCCCTCCCTCCCCTTAAGTTGTTTGAGTCTGAGGGCTGTCTCACAGCCATCACAATGATCAGAAAAGCAACTAACACAGAAGGTTACTTTTTAAACTATACATAGCACTTATAATTAGCAGCTTGTAATTGACTACATGATAAACATAGAAAAATATTTGGCCTTGGATTTATATTTGAAACATCCTATGGAGACATGTATAAACTTTTTTAAATGCTATGCCTTGACTCCTTTGGGCAGCTTATTTAACTAACTTTCATTCATATACCTCTTTTTTGAGTAGACAGTCCTCTCCAGTCACAAAATATCTCTCCTCTTCAAAGGTGTAGTGAGTATTACCTATACAGATGGTCTTCTACTTACAATGCAGTAAGTTGATAAGCCCAGAGTAAATGGAAAACATTTGAAGCAAAAATGCATTTAATAAATATAGCTTAGGTACTATACTTCCACTCCTATACTTAGAATCACTTCATTCTGCAGTTATCCAGTGGCTCCTGTAACTGCCCTGACCCGACTCTCACTTCAGAACCTTCATGAGATGACACTTAAGCAGATCATTATTTACAGTGTCCTCCATGGACACTCAGCTCTGCAACACTGAGGGGGGACTGCAGTTCACTGCTGCACCCAGCTTCTCAAGAGAGTACTGTGCCATTTGTTGCAGGCCCAGAAAAAAAATTAAAACTCAAAAATCTGAAGTACGGTTTCTACTAAATGCATAACATTTTTAAATTACCATAAAGTTGAAAAATTGTAAGCCAAGTAAGAATAAGTCAAGAGTTGTCAGTATCTATACATGCAGAAAGGAAAATATCCTTATATTCAAGCTCCAATCTCTAATTCCTACAATGGAAATTCTAGGTAAAGATCAAGACATATGAGATAAAGTATCCCAAGTATTCAGGTGACAAAGACACTCAACCTCTCTCTTTTCTTGGATGCCTCTCTTGGCTGAATCCTCTCATCTTCAAACATGTATCTCTTGACTTTGTTCCTGATATTTCAGCGCGTGTGTGTGCACGTGCGTGTGCATGTGTATGCGCGTGCATGCGTGTGTGTGTGTGTGTGTGTGTATCTATGGTGTGTCCATTGGGAATCATCTCCTTTTTGTTGTGTTCTGGGGTTTCCAAGGCTACACCTTTCAGGACCAGAACTGCAGGCCATTTCACCTAGCATTTTTATGTAGGATCTAGGGATCCGAATTCAGATCCTTTTACTTGCAAGGAAAAGGCCACACTAGAGAAACTGGGTTACAGATGTTAATCTACCATGAAATCAGGTAAAATCATTCAGAGAGAGAGAAAAGGCAGCAACCTGCCAACCTGGTAAAATGAGTTAAGTCCCTAATCACACACAATGGAAGAATGGAATCAACTTCCTAAAGATGTCCTCTGACTTCCATGTGCACATGCACAAATAATCACACTAAAAAAAAGTAGGATAACCTAGACACAGCCTGAAGAAGCCTAACAGCTACACTTTAGCGACACAAAGAAGAGTGAGGAAGGGAAACTAAAAAACACGTTTGAAGTGTTGCCACCTGATGAGAATAAAACGTAGAAATGACCTGCTAGAGTTCATCTCAAGAAGGTTACAGGTACCTGGAGCTAGAGCCACCTCAGAACACTTGTTAGAGCTGAGGGCTAAACGGAACGACTGAAAGTATACAAGGGGACGCAATGCTTTAGATCAAGTCTGAAATGCATCCTCCCTATGTCGGTGTCAAAGGGTTGTTCCCCAACTCAAGGCATTACTGAAAAGGTCCGGGCTTCATGTTAGGGTTAGGTCACTGGGCACATGCTCCTGAGCGCCACCCTGGGACCCCTGCCCCTTCCTTGTCTGTCCTCTAGGGACATCCTCTGTCACAATGCAGGTGCCACAAATCCAACAAACACCACAGAACCCCAGACTGTAAACCCTGAATCCACAGGACAAATTACATCTTTCCCTTTTTACAAAGTTCAGTGTCTCCGGTAGTTGGCCAAGAAAGTATCTACTTGGTCATTAAATGAGAAGGGCTCTGGAGAGAGGTGATATCTGGAGACCCGCAGCAACGACTGGAAATGCTCCTGTGAAAGCCAAGTAAAGCATGGTATGTGCAACTGCCTGAGCTCACGTCATCTCGCGAGGCTGAAGCACCAACGCGCTGTGGTCAAACCGAAAAAAAGCAAGCCGGGCACCTGGCAGTTCTCTCCCTCTCTCCTTTTCTCTTCCTTTTTCTTCTCTCCTTTTTTTCTTTGCATGTAGGCCAAGCCAGCCTCCAACTTGCCAGAATGACCTTTAACTTCTAATTCCTTCTACCTCCACTTCTCAAGTGCTGGGACTACAGTAGTGCACCAAGCCTGCTTTCAGCAAATATTTCTTCTAAAAGCCACAATTTTGAATATAAGCTTTGCTCCTCCCCACGATCCATTTTGCGAGGACTAGTAAGTATGCAGCACACACTCCTGCACGGCCCTCTGTGCGCCTCGTGAGTTTCTGGAAACAACGAACGTCCGTTCACCCGCGGATGCGCTCAGATGCTTGCGGCCGCGGGTCACGGGATCGAGACCACGGCCACCGGCTTTGAGCTGAGAGCGGCGCTCCTGTCACGTGGCTGGAAGGCGCACCGGCCCCGGGCGGCCCCCGCGGTCCGCCTCGCCGGCAGGGGGCGCCGCAGCGCCGGGAAACCCGCCGCCGTCCGCGCCCGCGGCCCGCGCTCACCTGCAGCGGCTGCACTCGGCCCTGCGCTCGGCGCGCTCCACTGGCAGCTCCCACAGCCCGTCCGCGCTCGCGCCGTCCGCCTCTGCGTGCGAGGGAGCCGCGGCCGAGGACGCGCAGCCCTCGGGCCGCTCCCTTTCGCCCGAAGCCGGAGCCTCCGAAGCCCCCGGCGGCCGAGCGACTGGCTCGCGGGGTGTCCGCGCCCTTTCCTGCGGCTCCATGGCTGGTGCTGAAGCCGGGCAGGCGCATTGATGAAGCGCTGCCGCCGGGGGGCGCCACGTGCCGGCGAAAGTAGCCCGCGCCGCGCACGTACGCCACGTAAGGGGCGGGGAGAAGCTCTGTTCCAGGGCCCGCCCCGTGGCGGGAAGAACGAGCCCATTGGTCAGTGCCCTTCGGGGTGGAGCTTAGTTGCTGACGGAAGGAAAATGTGCGCGATTCAGACTTTCAAGTGACTTCAGGTGGAGTCCTCGGGACAGGAGAGCGAGTCCTCCCCGGAAGCCCTGAGATGCCGCGTCCACCTGTGAATTCCCGTCCCGCGCCTTGAACCCGGTGCTTCTTCCCTGTTCTGTGCTGTTTGCCGAGCATCGTTGCACAGCAGGCGTTAAACGTTCTTGATTGTCCGAGGAATCGAGGGCGACAGAGGAGCAGGGCTGCGCTGCAGATACACGTTTATGCTTGTAGCAAACAAGCTCGACCCAGTTTTACAGCAACTGGATAGCCACCCAAAATTCGATGGCTCAGGTTTTTTATAAGCCAGAATGAAAGTGGAAGTGCTGTTTGCCAAAAATGGGTACTGGTTTCTTTACTTGTTATGTTTCCTGCTAGTTTTACCAGCAAACATTGAAACAAAGACCTGGATGTCTTGTGTGTATGTGCATAAGAGGTCACATGTGTGCCCAAGGGTGACATCAGCAACCATCCTGGACGACTATAACTCCATATTGCTTTGCTCTGGGATTTCTCCTGCTCCCCCTTCCAGGACCTGAATTGCAGGCCTCCAACTTCTCCTAGCCCTTTCCACATATTTACTTGAAACCTGGGATCCAAGCTTAGGTTCTTTTGCTTTCAAAACCCTTGCTTAACCCCTGAGTCATATCTTCAGTCCCTGTTCTGCATTTTAAAATGAAGAATCCTGGAGGTTCTTTTTCCCAGAGGTTGTCCAGAATAATTAAACTTCCCAGAGACTGGTGTCTTGGAGTAGCTTAGCCTTGCATGCACTTGACCCCTGGATTCAATCAGCAGCATCAAAAGTAGTGATACGCTAAAAAATAAATAAATAAAAAATAAAAAAATAATAATAAAAAATAAAGTTTTCCATATAAAAGGAACTATATTAGTTACTCTCCTGTGTTGCTATGATATGAGAGAACATTCAAAGTTAAGCAACTTAAGGGAGAAAGGGTGATTTATTCAGTGTACAGTTCCAGAGGGGAGATACAGTTTTTCTGGAAGAGGCAGCATGGCTGGAGGCGGGCTAAGTCACTCCCATCCAGAAGGCTGAGAGCCGCAAGACTTGGAGGTTTGGAGGGCTGGAGGGTCGAAGAAACAAAGAAGCCAGACAGCAGGAAGAAGAGTTAAATAGCTAGCATAGCTTCACAGTATCTTCAAAGTCTTCTGTTCTATGGTTTCTTTTATCTGATCTCCTACTAGGAGGTTCCAATCAGATCTAGGGCTGGTCTTTGTATTGTGAGTGTATTGAGTTGGATAATCTCTTCGGGTAGTCTGACAGATGACCTTAATTATTGCCAGGTGTGGTCAAGTTGACACCCAGGATTAACAATCACTGGACCCTGTCAGAAAAGGCTGTTTGCTTACCATCAGGGGAGCAGGAAATTCACCTTGAGCAGCCAGGTGGCACCTAAGTATGCAGTATCTAGCTTGGAGTTGATGGTATCAGCACAGATCACTGGTAACCCACCTTCTGGTTCCCCAAGTATTTAACTAACTTTTAAGTTTCTTCAGCTCAGGATCTTGAGTTGGCAGGAGCTGAAGACAGCCTGAGCAAAAGAGACCACGTTGAGAAAAAAGCCAGGTAATGTTCAGGACTGAATATCCTGCTGGTCCACAGTATGAAGACTCAACAGTGGGTAAACTTTGATTCAAGGAAAATAAAGATGTGACATTTTTGCTGTGTTCCACTTTGTTCCTATGATAACAAATCACCTCAAACATTATCTAACAATTTTGTATATCAGAAATTTAAGATCCATCTACATTCTTTTGGGATCTCCTAGAGAATGTGTTTCATCGTCAAGATTCATTTCCTTATGTTTATTTTTTCGCTGGGCTATCAGCTGATAGCTATATCCAATTTCTAGAAGTCCCCCTTCTTTGGCTAAAGGCTCCTTCCCTCCATCTTCAAAGTCAGCAATTTTTGGTGATTCCCATTTTTGGTGATTTGGATCTGATGCCTCTTTTTGTGGGTCCTCTCTGAACAATGAGTGCTCTGCATTTCTTTGCCACTGCTGCTTCCATCCAGATATAATCCAGAATAATCTTTCTATGTTTAAAATAAGTAGTAACTTTACTTCCTTTCAACACCAGGTGGGTAAAACTATTCCTTGGGCAAGTGGATAATACGGGGAAAACTGACTTCATAAAGTCTAGTATTCTTCAACACTAGTCTGAACTGCTGAGATGCGCAGCTCCAAGACTGAGCTGATAAGACCAGTGAATTCATGGGCACAAACCCACTGCCGTTCAGTGAATTGGCATTCTTTGACATACTTGGACAGATATGCTGTCGGGCAAGTGAGGTTTGCCCCTCCCTCAGCAGTCCTGTGAATGTGGTGTGGCCGATTCCCTCAGCACTTGGTGTTGATATGAGCTCTCTACCAAGCTGGATTCAGAACTATAGCCAGACAATCCCTTAATAGACAAATAAAATCCCTTGCTCCCATAAGTTGTTGAATTATAAACTTATGGGCAGCATGTAGGCAAACTGCAACAGGGTACAATTTCCATAGCCAATTAAATTTGGTGAGCAAATACATAATTTTGACTGCCATGGTCATTTTCCATCTGGAAAAGAGAAGGATCCTATGGTTTGGAGGTTTGAGTCTGGCTCTCTAGGTAAAAAGGAAAGCATTCCTGAGGCTTCTTTGAGTTATATGGGAGAGAATGGTGCTTTTTAGGAAGCCTGTGAAATGTAAATGCTTGAAGCATTTTTTAACTTTGTCTCTTGTAACCATGCAGGGCTTACATGAATTTCAGCACTGTGAATCCCTTTGGATAAGGCTGTTGGGCAATTCCTATGGGCATTTTATACTGCTCCTACATCCTAATGCATTAAGATGGGTAAATGAAACAAAAAAGTTAACTCCTGCAGAGGATTCATTATAATACACAGAACTTAAAACATGATAAAGGATATTATTAAAACCAGAGAGTGGAAGCATCTATTACGCAAAGTCTGGTCTTTGGAAAACTGAATCTCTAAATATAAAAAAAAAAAACCACTTTAGGATTATACATAACATGTCAAAAACTAAAACAGGTATCAGATAGAAAGGTGAATTTAACAAATGAGGCCATTTTTAATAAACTCAGAGGAAATGTCCCTCACTATTGAGCTTATATAGTGACAGTCTTTATAAGGATCAAAGCAGTTAGCCAAAACAATGGAGGAAAATGTTACATACAACCATAGAATCATGGATTTATGTCTGAGTTCTGTTTTTTCTTTCATCTAATAAACTCTGCCTTAGTCCTCTAGTTAAAAAAAAAAAGTTTTCAACTTTTGAATTGTCTAAGTATTACTCCAGAAATCTCTGAGGTGCACAGAGCATCTTGATATGGTATATTATCTATAGGTATCTCCCAGTTGAGCCACTAACAGAAAATCCTTCTAAATTAGTCTGCATGAATTAAAGTGTAAATGAAAATATGACCTTCACTTACAAGCGTCATCCTTAAGTTTTAAAAAAAAAAACTTTTTATGTTTGTATGTATCAGAGGGCATCATGTGTCCATGTGGAGGACAAAAGGTAATTTCAGAAATCATCTTGGACTGCTTCTACTTCCTATTTGCTGCTTCACTCTGGGATTTCCCAGCCTCTGCCCAGTAGGGCTGGCAGAAAGTACAGGCCACCACTGTTTTAGCCTGACATCTTAAGTGTTTTTGATGGAAAAAAAAAGAAGTTGTAAAAGTAGTTCTAATGATCTGTATTTTTTTTAATTTATGTGGGGTGTGGTAGTCAGAGGATAACTTTATAGAGTCATTTTGTCCTTGTGCATTGTGATTTCCTGGGATTGAACACTCACTATCTGACTGTCACAGCAAGCACTTTTACCCATTGAGCCATCGCATTGGTCCTAAATTTTTTACTTTTAAACCTAAAGTAGTATACACGGAGCACAGAGATGGTCAGCTCTGCTCATGTGCTTCTTCCAAAGCAACAAACTAGCAAGAACCTTGAGGTCAGAAACCATCTTTCATAACTCTACACTTCTGCCAACCCAGCTGTCAGCAAGGAGCCTCAGAATGGTGCAACACCGTATCCTGACTCTTAACTGTGAGAGAGTAAGCCGTCCTAGGGCCATTCAAAAACCTCAGAGATCATCTTCTGCAGTCAAATAACTGAGGAAACCAAGGTCTAGAGAATAAGGTTACCAAGACAATGTATATCTGATAGCAAAACTGCTGGATAAAGCCATGGCTCCCATTCCTATGTTTCCATATGGTGCCGTATGAATAGTTAAAAGATGGCTCATATCTGTAACAAATTCAAGGTCAGGCTGGGATATAGAGCAGGACCATGTCTCAGAACACATAAGTAAATGAATAAATACAGGCCCATGGTAACAATCTCCGGAACAATAATCTAGTGATGTTTCCCTAGATTAAGTGAAGAGTTCAGTTGAAATACACATGATAATCTCATCAGTTGAGACCTAGGAATCAACTAAAAATCCTATTTTGTCAACAAACTATAATTCAGAACACCAAAGACCTTACAATATAAACCCGGAACCAGATCAACCAAATCTCTCCCCATCCTAAAGCTGAGGGAACCTTGAGGAAGAGGAGGTAGCAAGACTGTAAAAGCCTAAAGATGGGGAGGACCAACGATATACGACATACTCCAAACAAGTCAGGGCTATAGCAGCCAGGATATAGTCACAATGTGATTGGACCTTGTCTGACCTGTACAATGGCTGACATGTCAACAACCCCCTGTCCCAAAATCTAGCACAAATCACAAGAGAAGGTTTCAGTCAGTAGGATCCTTAGAGGCAAGGGGTTAAACAGTCATAATAGAGTTCCCACACTAGCCAGCAGCCCAAGAAGAGGCCCCAAACTATGCTACTAAGTCCTGAGCCCTCACTAGTGATTTAAAAAAAAAGGGGGGGGGGCGGCTGGAGAGGTGGCTCAGGGGTTAAGCCTCTGCCTTGCAGGCAGAAGGTCCTGAGTTCGGATCCCAGATCCCACGTATAGACGCCAGGCGGAAGCGGGAGCGGCCTGCGCTTCTGGTCCTGGTAGGGCGGAGCCTGTGAATCCCAGGGCAGAAGGAGGTGGAGGCGTCCATGGTTGTTCCCGAATTCGTCCGTGGTTCTACACACACAGACGCGCATGTGCACACACACACAATTGAATAAATAATTTAAAAAAAAAAAAGGGTATTCAATAGTTCCTCCAAAATATCTGGTGTTTGCATGATTTCTGGAGGAGCAGGGGGAGAGGGCCACTGCTGTTTTAAATGTAGCTTTGGTTCTCTGATGGTACCAGAAAGTTGCAAGGAAGGTGGTCCACAAACATGACCATGGGATCATCCACAAACATGATTGCTGACTCATCCACAAACATCTATTTTTGCTCAGGAAGGTGGGAGTCAATGGTAAGAGGAATGAGGAACAAGCGAGTGAGCTAATGGATCTGATAATTCTGGAAACAAATGTAAATCATTGCAAGCCATGTAGATGTGATCTAACTGAAGTAGAATTAGACTTCTCAAATAAGTGTGTTTTTGAGTTTCATAACAATGCCCACCTAGAAATCCCTACAAAGATGAATGTGATGTCACCCTGCCAGGGACACACACCCTTTGAACAGCCTGAAATGAACCAGCAGTACAGCGAGTTGCTGCTGGTGGTGCTGAATCCCAGCCCTGCTGTTATGTCTGGAATTACAATGACATGTAGATAGCACATAGCTATTTAAAAAGTTCCTTTACCAGCACTGTAATGTTTCGTTCTTCAGTTCAATCTAATGAGGTAAAGAACATAAGTGTTTCCACCTGTACTGACAGACAAGACAGAATGACAAGGTCTGTAAAATGTAGCAGCTGGTCTGATTATCACTGCAACTTTAAGTGACAGGGCTGTGCTCAGAAAGCCTGTCTCCTGGCCTGTTTTTCTCAAACCTCTTTCAGTCTTCTATTGCTTGTAAGTGGTTACATATATATTAATAGTTTTTCCCATTTTCTAAGGTTCAAAAATCAAAATAGTTTAGAAGAAAAAGAAAGGTCTGACATCATCAAATTGCATCAGAAGGAGCTAAGATTAGAATTCTTATTTCCTGAGTTGCTATTTCTTAACTAATTCATCAAGCATTCACTGATGATTCAGCTAGGCATAGTTTTTACCATTGTTTCTTCTAGTGTAATGATATAAATATCTTGAGCTAAAACCTATGAAGAAAATACACTTGACATGAATTCTTTTAAGAGGGACTTGGGATGTAGCTCAGTTGGTATAGTGCCTACCCAGCATGCACAAAGCTCAGAGTTGGATCCCAGGCATTAACCAAGTGAGGTGATCCAAGTCATTACCAAAGTTGGAAAGGTTAGAGGTAGAAGAGCAAAGCTCAAGGTCAGTTGGGGAAACAGCTCAGGTTTTAAAACCATTGCCTTATGACCAAAAGACCTAGTTTAGATCCCAGGTCTCACATAAAAATACCAGGCAGAAATAGTGGTGACCTGCATTTTCTACTTAAGAAACCCCAGAGAAAAGCAAACAGGAGATAGGACAATCCAGAATGGCTCCAGATATCACCCTGGGGCCTCAATAGGCACACATACTCAAGTGTCCTCTTGTACTCACACACACGCGCACGCACACACACACACACACACACACACACACACATACACACACACACATACACATACACACAGCTTAAGGATATACAGCTCAAGGATATCCTTAAGTATATAGGAAATATGAATCCATCCTCAGATCCTGGAATCCTACCTCAAAAAAATAAAAAACTAAGGCAAAACAAAGCAAAATTCCAATATTAAGAATGTTTATGATCTGTTTTTTGAGTACTATTTTTCCATATTTTCTTATTGGCCCACTCCCATTCTTGGAATTTTTGACTGTACAGTTGACGACATGTTGCCCACAAGAAGCTCCATACCTGAGAGACTGATCAGGACTAATGTTGATGAAGAAGAAAAGGAGGATGCTGTCCTCAGTGGTGTACCTGCTGGTCTAGGATGCTTGCTGGAGCGTGAATCATATGTTCTCAAAGACAAACTAGATGAAATACAGGGGGCTGCACAAAGATTTGAAAATAGGAGGAAGTCTGGCAGGGAAATGAAGGGTTGTAATGGGAAAGGAGGGGAGGATTGGATTGGGGAGCCTTTTGAGATCATTCTGATTTCATGGTGAGATGTTGATAAGACAATTTCCGTGCAATTCTTCTGTAAGTACACATATCTGCCATGAAATCTTGCATATAACAACTATGTCATATGTAGGAGATAATGCCTGACTCACCATTTTCACACTTCAGGCTCTCACAGTCTTTCTGTCCCCTCTTCTGAGCTACATCCCTGACCCTTGAAAATTATTCCTATACTAAAAACATATATAGGATCAATATCTATTAAATAAAACAGACTTAGCAGTTAAACCCTGAAAAGATGCATACCCTTCTAAAAGTGTATTTGACCAAACCATTATTTTTCAGGAACAATTTAGTACATGATACAGAGGACTAATAGTATAATGCAACTCAAAATAGTCCATAACTTTCCATCCCCCCACATAGAAAGTTCATTTCAATAAGATGTGGGTATTTGACATAGGAAAGTTCATAACTCCTAAATATAATAAATGATACTAAGATTGTTGAAGATACAACTACACAAGATCGATGTTTTATATTTTGATTCCTATGATATAATTAGATTCAGGTGTCAACTTGATAGTGGTAGACTGGGGCACAGCTGTGAAGAGTCAATGATCAGGGAAAGCTTTGAATAAGTCTGCAGGTGATTATTAGCTGATATGGAAGATGCAGCTCTTAGTGGCGGCGCTTTCCAATAGTGGACCAGATAAAAGGAAGTACAAGGAGGAGTGACTTGCTCTTCCCTTGTCCTGTATAGAACAGCTGTGTGAGTGCACGGCTGATGTGCTACTTCCTCTTCCACTATTGCTGCTGCTTCTGCTGCTGCTGCTTTTCTTGGCTGATGTCAGAGCTCAGCCTTTTTGGCATTGTCACTGTTTTCACGCTATAGAAGCCGAGTTTTGTAGGCCTTGTTGTTGCTCATCTTTGACATTGGAGTCTAGTGTCTTAGGCCTGGCTGCCATTCATCACAACATCAGAACCTAACCTCTTAAGCCCTCCAGTGAGATTGAGGTTTGAGACTTCCTGGGATCCTTTGATCTTATGAGACATTCAGCTCAAGATTTGAGCAGGTTTTATTATAGATAGAAAGATGATAGATAGATATAGAGAGATATACAGATATAATTAACTGTCATCTAACAGATCTGTGCCTCTAGAGAATCCTAACTAATGCTTGTCCCAACTATAACATTTAATCATTTAACATTTCAAACCAAAATCATGATAAATAAACCGAAACAGTCTGAAATCAGTCATAAAATCTAACATCATCCTGCCCAAGTCCTCTCCTAGTTATCTACTTAGTCCCAAGCTTTGGGAATAGTCCAGTCTCCTCTCAAGTAAGACAATCAAAATGTTTTCTATTATGCTTTTCTGTTTTTTTTCTTTTTTCTATGAAGAAATTAGCAGCTTTTAAGGAACAATAAAATATTTTTAAAGAGCATCAGTTTAACATTCAAGTAATACAGTAACATGGTGCAGTATAGTATAGTGTAATGAGACCTTGTTTTGTGATATGTTGTTCTTCCCCCACCCTGTTCTGATTTTGCCTGACTTATAACCTAGGCCTTCTTGGCAGCAAACTGTGCTGAGTTCTCTTTACTCCGCAGGGCCTGGAGGCCTCTACTTGAGACCTGCCTGCTGTCACTCTCATTCGTGGACCTAGGAACCTGTTGACTGCTGACTTACTTCCCTTGTAGAACATTCCACAGCAATGTTCTCTCTGTGAGCACCTTCCTCATTTTTGAAGCTTCCTGGGGGAAACCATTTTGCTGGCTCATCCGAGCTACTTATATCTTTATTCCCTAGAGCCAAGTTGAACAAGTTCAGAGGAGATCACAAATCGATGACTTATAGGGCAAATTTAGCTCACTAACAATCATGACTTGGGACACTAAATGCTTAAATGTTCACATTTTAGTCCAGCACTTCCTATTCCAATGCATCTGCCCCTTCGCTGATTTGCTTATCTGCCTGGGACTTAACAATCATTCAAGCTAGCCTCTTAAGGACAGAGTCTCTCCACTATTGCAACAGAGATCATGGTTTCAGTTCTATTTATCTTGAACTTCAGAAAATTTCAAGTCTAATTCCAAGTCTCAGTTTTTTCTATTTTTTTTGTATGTGTGTTTGTGTGTGCGTGCGTGTGTGTGTGTGTGTGTGTGTGTGTGTGTGTGTGTGTGTGTACGTGTGTATGTGTGTGAGAGAGCACAATGTGTGCCTGCAGAGATCCAAGGCTGACTTCAGGAATCATCCTGGATTGCTTCTACCTCCTTTTTTTGCTCCAGATTTCATAGGCTCTGCTTACCAGGGCTAGAAGTGCAGGCTGCCACCATTTCCAACTAGTGTCTTTACATGGGTTATGAAATATAAACTTTGATCCTTCTGCTTACGAGGCAGAGGCTTAACCCCTGCTCTATGTCTCCAACCCTATCCCTCTAATCTTTCTATATGAAATGCTAAGACAAACAAGTGGGGAAGGTACATATTTGGAAGAAAATCTACGGAATGGGTGTACTTTATACTCCCAAGTTATATTTATCTTCTGAAGAAATCTAGGAAGACTATAGTCACTAGATAAGAAAACCAAGTGGAGAGACCTCTCAGGGGTTAAGACTTTGCTCCCTTACTCCCCTTACTTAATACTCTCATGCTCTTTTCAATTCAATTTAGCAACAAGACTGACCCAAGGTGAGAGAAGCACAGAGCCACAAATTTGAAATGTAGAGCCAAGCCTGAGATGGCACCACATCTAGCACAGAGGGCATTTATTTTCTCTGTATGTAAATGGTAACAAGCGCTAATTCCATAGTGCTTCACACATGAATTGAATAAATGATTTTAACTTTCAGACAATCTTCTAAAGTAAGTGTTGTCAATCTTTTTTTCTGTAGATGAGGAAACTAAGGGTCGGGGAAGTAACATATGGCAGTTCAAGCCCAGATGATTGAGCCACACCATTTTGGGTTTTTGGTTGTTTTGTTTTTTGAAGTTTTTTTTAACTTTTTATTATTATTATTTGTGTGTGTGTATGTTTTTTGTGTGTGTGTGTGTGTGTGTGTGTGTGTGTGGTGTATGTGTATCAGAGGAAACTGTACATCCTTGTGGAGGACCAAGGGTGACTTTGAGAATCATCCTGGATTGCTTCTATCTCATTTTTTTTGCTTCTCTCTGGGATTTCCCGGGCTCCGCCCACCAGGGCCAGAAGTGCAGGCCACTGCCATTTCTGCCTGGTGTTTTTACGTAGGGACTTGGGATCTGAACTCAGGACCTTCTGTTTGCAAAGCGCAGTCTTAACCCCTGAGCCATCTCTCCAGACCCACACCATTTTGTAAAGCCTTCTCCATCTTGGCTGGAATGTTTAAGTTCCTGAAATAGACTTGTCCCCCAAGTAGGGGGACCTCTCCCCACTAACAGCCTTGAGGGAGGATGATCTTCTGCCTGATTTTCTTTCATTCCTACCCTCACTGCCCTCCTTCTCTAGCAACTCCTTAGCAATGTCAGAAGGCCATGAAAGATAGAATCTCCCTTTTGTCTAAGGCTAGGAGATTGGGGGAGGGAGCTTTGCAGATTTCTCTCTTATCTGGAGGCTGGATACATACTTCTCTCACCATGTCATCATGGCAACTCCCCCCTTGGTCTCTCTAACTTGAAGCTATCTTTTCTAATGTTGTCCCACCTTAAGGCTAAACTATGGTTCTTTTGGTCACCAAGTCCTCAGCTCTAATAATAATTGTATTTCTTGAACGCTTTCCTTTGTGTTAGTTTCTCTTTATAGTAGAAATCTACACTGACTTTACACGTTGTCATAGAGTCACTCAGTTCCTTCTCCCACAACATTCCCCCAACTAACAGTGGTTAGATTCAGTTGTCAACTTGGTAAGTTCTAGAATCACCTGTGAGAGGAGACTCTGGGTATCTCATGAGGGATAGGAAGGCTTACTCATTGTGGGTGGCACAATGGGCAGGAGTCCTAAGCTGAGAGAGAGAGAGAAGGAGAGGGAGAGAGAGAGAGAATGAGCTAATGCATGCATTCATGAATTCATTGCTCTCTGTTCTTGATTTCCCAATCGAGTGGTGCTACCAGTTCTTTCAAGTTCCTGCTATAGTAGGCTACTTTCTGGAACTGTGGGCCAATAAATCCTTTCTCCCTTAAGTTAGGGCATTTTATCATAGCAAGTAGAAAAGGAACTAAAACACAAGCCAAGAGTACTTACAAAAGTTTTCATTATCAACTAGTATATGCCACATGTAAAAGGGCACCCCAATCTCTGGGAATCATGCAAAAAGATGTGTTAGGCAAACTGGGTATAACTGGAGGCAAACAGGACCGTGTTTCAAAGAGAAAAGCTGCCCTCTGCTCCTCACTCCAAACTGTTTGGTTTGAGTTTGAAGTCATATAGCAATAATGCCTATTAGAAAGATTTGGTTTTAGACTTAGTTCTTCAAAATCACAGATGCTTCAGAGACCACAGTTGTTTCTGCAATTGCTCCTGACACTGACAAGGAAAGACAAATCCCTGACTCGGTTTATTCATTTGAATAAACTAGACAGAAGAAAGTCATTGTGTATGTGTGTGTGTGTGTGTGTGTGTGTGTGTGTGTGTGTGTATACAAGAAGGCACTTGAATATGTGTGCCTGTGGAGGCCCAAGGGTGACATCAGGAATTATTCTGGATTGTTCTACTTTCTTATTGCTTTGCTTTGAGGATTCATAGGTTCCTGCCTTCCAGGACTGGATTGTAGGCCACTGCCATATCAGAATGATTCCCAAAGTCACCTTTGGTCCTCCAAAGGGACATACAGTGTCCTCTGATACACACACACACACACACACACACACATGCACGATGGGTAAAGAAATAAATAACAATCAATTTATATTAAAAAATCCTTGATGAATAAAAAAAATGACTACAGAGTATCAGCAACCCAGGAAGGCTCACCCAGAATCAGAACAGCCTAATCTCTCCCCATCCTGAGGCTTTGGAACCTTGCAGAAGAGAGGGCAATGAGATTGTGAAGATGGGAAGATTCACCTTTGGACAAGACATTCCATTCAAGTCCAAACAAGACTGCTTCATCCAGGAACTCACTATAGTGAGGCTTGTCCTTACCAGACCTGAATAATGACTGACATACCAACATGCCCCATAGACTATCAAGGAACTAAGAGAGAGAAGAACATACAATGGAAACCTTGAGGACTAAAACTGGATGAGTGAAGGGAAATGCCCCTATCAGTGGGGTGACCCAAAGAGAAGCAACTTGATATGCCATAAGAGGCCTGAACCTCCATAAAAATAGACAAGCCAGAGGGAACCCTGGGGTCCATGGAAGCAGACAGGCAGGAGGGTGGGAAGGAGTGGGAGGGATTGATGAAGAGAAGGGAGGGAACGAGAAGGAGGGGGATGGAGGGAAGCAGGGTAAGTACTCAATATGCTTGTAAAAACCGGAAAAATAAAATAATTTAAACAATGGCAAATCCTATACATAAGCAAATGCAGGGTTGTTTCCCGTGACTTATTTGGAAAATCAGTTATTCAAATACCAAGGTCAAACAAGTAAATATTTCCAACTGAGAAAACATGCATAGTCCTCTAGATAGAGATAGAGACTTGAGGAAAATGTCTATAAGAGGGAAAGAGTTCCTCAGAGACTGCAAAGGAAACATACAAAAATATTCAACTAAATTCAATGAATTCAAGGACAGCTTCCTAAATAACAATTCATGCTGTTCTTTGTCCAAAGAAAGTTCTTTATGATAAACAAATATAAGAGACCAAAGAGTATTTCCATTCCAAGAATCTCAGATCTCTCTTACCAATTTATAATAATATTTTGTTTATAAAATAATGTTAACTGTGCATAGGAAATGCTATTGTGAATATTTAGGCAATATTTACCTCATATATTTTATAATTTCAAATTAAGTTTTAAACTATAATTCATATTTTTATATTTTGAGTTCTCATTATGTTACCCCAAATTGCCTCAAACTCAAACTCAGCCTACTAAGTATAATTGTTTTTTGCTTGTGTGTATGATTGGCGTACATATATATAGTGTGTGTGTGTGTGTGTGTGTGTGTGTGTACAAGAAGATACTTGAGTGTGTGTGCCTGTGGAGGCCCAAGGGTGACATCAGAAGTCATCCTGGATTGCTTCTACCTCCTCATTGCTTTGCTCTAGGTTTTCCCAGAGTCTGCTTTCCAGGGCTGGAATTAATAAGCTACTGCCATTTCTGCCTGGCATTTTTTATGTGGGGTCTGGGGATCTGAACTCAGGTCCTTCCACTTGCAAGGCAAAGACTTTAAGCCCTGAACCATCTCTCAAGCCCTATAATTCATTTTTTTAAAAAAAAATCCTTGGGGCTGGAGAGGTGGCTCAGGGGTTAAGCCTCCGCCTTGCAGGCGGAAGGTCCTGAGTTCGGATCCCAGATCCCACGTATAGACGCCAGGCGGAAGCGGGGGCGGCCTGCGCTTCTGGTCCTGGTAGGGCGGAGCCTGTGAATCCCGGGGCAGAAGGAGGTGGAGGCGTCCATGGTGGTTCGCGAATTCGTCCGTGGTTCTACACATACACACACACATACACAGACACACACACGCGCGCGCGCGCGCGCACATACACACGCACATGCGTACAGTTGAATAAGTAAAAAAAAAATTCTTTATGTCAGGTTTGCAAATTTCTCTTCTATTACACTTGCCTTCTCTTACTATAGTAATATTAGAGCTAAGGCTTCCTTTTTTCATTAAACTTACCAGTCTAAAGACATTCCTAGTTTTTTGTTTGTTTGTTTCTGTGCTAAAGGTAATCCAAAGACAACAGGGAAAAAGGTAAAAAAGGTATTTTTTCTCAAACAATATTTGGCAAAAATAGCCAATTGAAGAAATATTTCCTCCCTTTCTCCTGAGATCAAAATCAAAGATTCATGCTCAGTCTGCACTCAGTATTTTTACTTGGGATCTGAGAATCCAAGCTCAAGTCCTTTTTGCTTATGAAGCAAAGACTTTAACTCTGAGCCATCTCCCCAACCCAAAGTCATAGCTCTTTAGGATGGTAAATGTAAATATCTACCGAGCATAATGACTATAGCTAGTAACACTGATTTCTTATTAACAAATTTGTTATTTGTACAATTTTGTTGTTTGTACAAATTTGTTATTTGTACAATTTGTATTGTACAATACATTCTGATTATCTCCCCTTGTCTGTCTCTAATTCCCACCAGCCCCCCTTTCACCAACAAATCTCGTTTTACTACTTCTGACTTTTGTTTTTTATTCTCTGCTATTTTTGATGCTACATACCTGAATATAGTGAGTTCATGGTATTTTCATTGTTTAATCTTCCATGCCCTTTCCTTCCCCATTACAACCTTTTATCTCTCCTACCAGACTCCCTCCTATTTTCAAATCTTTCCACTTGTGCAGCCCACTATGTTTAATCTAGTCTGTGATACTTATGCCTGCCCTGATTCATGCTCTATCAAGCATCCTAGATCAGTGGATGTACCATTAAGAAAAGCATCCCCCTTTACTTCCTCATCAGCATTAGTCGTCATCAGTCTCTCAGGTGTGAAGCTTCTTGAGATCTTTCTGATGTCGTGGTGAAATGTTGAGAAGACAGTTTCCATGCAATTCCTGTGTAAATATACACACCTGACATGAAATCTTGTATATCACAACTATGCCATGCCCAGGAGATAATGTCTGGCCCACCACTATCCCACTCCAGGCTCTGACAGTCTTACCACCCCCTTGTCTGAGATGTTCTCTGAGAGCCTTTGGGGTGAGGGTGGGTGAGAAATATATGTCCTATGTAGGGACAAGCAGTCCACAGTCATTTATTTTCTGCATTTTTGCAAGTTGTGCTTTTCAGTAATGAACACCTTCTGTTGTAGAAGAGTGTTTCTAGGTTGAGTGCTGAGTGCTTTTCCAATCTATGAGTATAATAGGTATTTACAAAGCAGTTTGGTTGCAAAACATTCTTGGCAAAACATTCACAGTCTTCTTTTCACCTAGGACCTATGTCTTTCCCTTTTATAGGTTCTTGTTCTAGTTTACAGTAACAAAAATGTGTTCCTTGATGACAGGTGGGCTTTAAATTCAATCAGAAAGCTGTTGGTCAATACTTATAATTTTGTTTTGTTTTGTGTCCAACTGAGCTTATCCAAAGTAGTTTGTGTAACCATGAGTCTGGGACTCTTTTGAAGCCTGATAGGTTCATCAGTAAATACACAACTAGATAATATGACTCCCCATCTTCCAGAATCTGTTCAGTATTAAGTGGTAGCACCATTTGAGCCTTTTGCCCCATTGTATTTTTGTACTGAGAGTTTCATAAGAAAGACTCTCTGGTAATTAGTCAACAACCAAATAAGGTATCAGCATGTAGAGATTGACATATTAATCTGCTTGCCAAGTAATCATTCCACTCGGCATATATATGTATATATATACAAGTATAAATGAAATATATAGTATGTATGAACAATTAAAGAAAATAACAATAAATATATAATTGCTGAACTGATAGCTTATGGAAATGCAATATGTTTGCAAATGATAGCAAAAAGAAATGAATAGCAGAAAGCTGTATTGGACTACAGAACTGACTCCAGATGAGTATTTGAATACAAATGATGAGGACCAAAAAGATATCTAAGAAAGTTAATATAGGACTAAGGAAATGGCCCCATCAGTAAAGCGTTTGCTGTTCTAGCAGGAAGACTTGAGTTCAATTCCCAGGTCCATACGGAAAGTTTGGACTGTAACATACACTTGAAACCACAGCACAGGAAACAGGTAGATCCCTGGGGTTGTCTCTCTTGCCAAGCTCACCAACTTGAGTTCCAAAACAGTGAGAAACACTGCCTGAAAAAAATACTTGAGTAGCAACAATCATGGTTGACCTATGCCCTCCTTATTCATGTATGCATGCATGATTGCACACCTGCACACACACATACACACACACACACACACACACACACACACACAGAAAGAGGAAAGTTAACATAATAGTAGCTGCAACTATAACCTTACTTTCTTCCCTTAGCTTCTGTAAAAGACCTAAAGCTAGGATTAGGAAGATAGTCATCAAGAACTTTCCTTGAAAGCACAGAGACAAAGGATGTAGAAAGCCAGGCATGGTAATATACACCTGGAATCTCAGCTCCAGGAACAGAGGCTCATTGGCCAGGTCTGTGAAAATCCCTGTATGAAAAAGAAGAAGAAGAAGAAGAAGAACAGCATCTGAAGAATGATATCCAGATCGTCCTTGTTCTTCATATACATACACATATGTGCACACACACACATACACACATTTAACAATGTCATATATATTAACAATTATAACAATGAAATGTTGAGTTTCAAAATATTTATATGTATGTGCATAAAATATTCTGAATGATAATACCAAAAAATTGGAAGGGAAATCAATTTATGTAATACTCTACATCTTATTGGAATCATGTTAGTATAAATAGGAAGGTAAATCTGAAAAATTAAGATGTATTATAACACTTTCTAGTTTGAATTCTAAGGAAATGACAATAAAATGAAATAAAAAAAATCATTATAAAAACTAAAATCTGAATTTTGAAATGTTATGGTTTTGATGTTGCTCCTTAAAAATTTCATGTTGTATTTAATATGCACCATGTCAATATTAAGAGGTTTTTTTTTTCAGATAGATTGGTGCTTTATTAAAGGTATGGAAGGAACTAACTTTGACCTTTTTGGCCTATCTGTCATGAAAGGGCACAATGTTCTCTGGAAGAACAAGGCATTAGTGGGAACACAATACCTTGATCTTTGACTTTCCAGCCTCCAGGATAAATGTCTATAATTTACAAACCACCTGGCCTACAATATTTCATTATAGCATCACAGACAGAATCAAAAATTATTCACTTAATGTAATTGAAAACAATTAAAGTAAATATAAGAACAAAAATGAAAGGGTGGGACAAAAAGTGAAAGAGCAGACACAAATAACTATATCATTAATCATGAATGGAGAGGCAGCAGATGTAACTCAGTGAAAGAGTGCTTACCTAGCATATGTGAGGTGTTAGGACTGGGTTCCCAGACCAAGAAGTGAAGCATCAATAAAAGACAGAAATTTGCAAAGTAGACACTTCAAAAAGCCTAGTTATGTGATGTCTGCAGGAGATATATCTCATATTCAAGTATACAAATATGAAAATAATAAAAACACAAATCATACAAATAGAAACTATAGGAGAGTTGACTACAGTGATACAAAATAGACCTTTTGTTGAGTTGGCTGTTTTTTGTTTTGCTCTGTATTTTAGACAGAATATCACTAAGTAGTTGAGGCTGGCCCTTACATGAAATCCCTGCTGGTTTTTATCTCACAGTCCTCTTGTCCCAGCCTCTTAAGTGCTGAGATTGTAAGTATACACCATAATGCCAGACAAAAATATACTTTAAAACAAAAATATGCTATGTTCATTTAGCTCATTAAGGCACAAGTTTAACCTATTTTCACCTGTTTTCAAACTAGTTTTCAAAATCCATCCAAGTTCCCAGAGGTAGGGAAAACCTGTCCTTGAAGGTTTAAGAAGCTACTTTTCCTGAAGCTTGTGACTATAAGGCATTGTTTCTGTCCTTGCCACAGTGACTTCAGATGCATCTATTGATGAAGTTTAAGGGTCTGTGTATTCTTACCATTTACTTAGCTATGTGGCCCTACTAACTTGGAATATAGTAAGACTCTTCCAACAAAATATTGCTGTGATAATAAATGGATTGATGCTATGTAAAGTAAATAGATTTTGACTAACATATTAAATTGTTACTATTAAAAAGCTTACTGTAAGAAATACTGATAATAATATCAAAATATAATCACAAGCCCCCCCAAAAAAACTTACTATAGAACCATGAAAAAGCAAATAATTACAATAAGGAATGACAGGTGTTATGATAGTAAAGTAGTACAGCTACAGTGGTAGAAGACTGACTTTCTAAAACTATGCATTTCAAGCATAGGAAATGGCTTATGGAAGGGACAAAGATTTATGCACTACCTCTTGTGCTGAAGTGAAGATCTAATGCTGGCTGATTCACAGCTCTTCTTTCCTTCTAGCATCATTCCCAGATTCTTCATCTTGATTATATTCTTCTTGTGCATAGATGATTTAGCTATGGAAGCAACGCTGGGACAGTTGTGAGACAGAAACAAGAACTAGGGCAAACAGTAAGCATGAGCTAGCTGAGACATTGACTTAATCCATAAGGTGAAAAATGTAGGAGCATTAGCCTTCGCCTCACAAGCAAAAAGACCTGAGTTCAGATTCCAGATCCCAAGGAAAAATGCTGGACTGATGCAGCATTCCCTGAAATTCCAACCGCAGAGCCTGGGAAACTCCAGAAGAAAGTTATAAAGGGGTAGAGCCATCAAGGATGATTCCTGAAGTCATCCTTGAGTCTCCACCAAACGCTTGAATACACTCTCATATAATGCACACACACACACACACACACACACACACACACACACACACAGATACACTTAAAAAGGAAGAATTTTAAAAGAACATAGGAGGATAAAGAACAAAAAGAGTATAGGGTCAGCTAGAAACATACCCCTGAAGACAACTTAAAACGATAGAAGAACGTTGAGAGGATCCTACAACCATTGTTGCCCTGGATTTCTGTCTAGAAATCTTTTGTCTTTATTCATAATTATCTGCTTAATAGAGCTGGCTAGAATAAGATTTTGTTCATCACAATTCAAAGAACCTGATGAGATCAACATACCCCTCACTCTGTGAATTCTTCAGATCCTGTGGAGCAGGACTCTTCCTACATTTCCCTCAGATATGCTACCTTCCCCCTCTTTCCATCCCTTTGTCTTTTTACATGAAGTTCCTTTTCTTCTTCAGTTCGTTAACCTGACATTTTGAGTCTCAGGGCGCCAGACATTTCGTGCCTGGGGATATGGCAGTCACTGACACTGTGCTCCTGGTTTCAGAGTTAGAAACGGCCGTAATGTCCAGTGGTGTGGGTTAAAGTACTTGTGACATGCCTGAAAAATAGACCCTTTTGTATCAGTTAAGATCATTGTACAGAGAGCACCTAACAAAACGGGGACATTCACACAAACTGATGGCAAATGACAAACAGGTTGGGTAAGAGGACATGGGCCTTCTGCTTGCTGTGAGACCAGACTAGACTTCAAAGTGACCTCACAGGATTTCCACGTGTCTGTCCTTCAGCAAGTCACTAAATCTTTCTGAGCTTCAGTTTGCTTGTCTATAAAATGAAGAAATTAAATAGTAACTATTTTCACAGGGACCTGGTAGTGACTAAAGGAATGTAGTATGCGAAGTTCTCTCTCTCTCTCTCTCTGTCTCTCTGTCTCTCTCTCTCTCTCTCTCTTCTCCTTCTCTCCATATTTTGTGAACATATGTTGTTAGCTACCTTTCCTCTGGGAAGCTTATTTCATATGAATTTACTGCTTCTTTACTGAAAAAAAAATAAACTTATATAAAGATTTTACTAAGGAATATTTATTCCTACTATTCCTACCTTGTTTCCTGATTTTTTTTTTCGGGGGTTGAGGGCTGGTCATTTAAAATACCAATCTTAAACCACTAGATTGATTTCATGAATTCATGGATCACAAACAGTTTAAATCCGTGAATGTACTTTATATAGTTTTTTTATAGCATATCATGACTGACTCTCCTCCTCCTATCATGACTGACTCTCCTCCTCCTATCATGACTGACTCTCTTCCTCCTCCTCCTCCTCCTCTTCCTCCTCCTCTTCCTCCTCCTCCTCCTCTTCTTCCTCCTCCTCCTCCTCCTCTTCCACTCTTTTTCTGTGTGTGTATATTTCTCCATAGACTGAATCCCTGGAGGACATGAGGAGTCAGGGCTATATTACTCACCACTTTTTCCAGGACTGAAATCATGTGCAAGGAGAAATTAAAAAGGAGCAGAAACTGCAAGCAGAAGTCAGCCACCATGCAGATGATAAAAGAAATACGGTGCCATAGTTAGGCACAGGTGTCAACTTATTGGTTAAGGATTTGAGCTCTGGACACATTTGTAGAGAATTAGTAGTTGAGTTAAGCCCAGAGCAAACCTGCAGGAGATAGTCTAATTAAAGGCCCAGCCCATGGTGGGTGGAACTAGGACCTGAACAAGTGAATAAAATACAGAGAACTGGTTGAGGAAGTTAACATCCTTGTGTATACTTGGCCAGACATGCTGGTCTGGCAAGTAAGGCTTGTTCCTCTCTTGGCCGTTATATAGAGATGGTGTGGCCAGTTTCCTTGGCCCAGGTGTTGGTGTGAGCTCTCCTGTGAAGCTGGACTAAAAGCTGTAACTGGACTATGTTAAAAGAATAAATCCCTTCTTCTTTTAAGCCGTTTGATGGTGACTTTATCAGCAAACAATGCAGGCTAACTGCATACACAGAAAGAAGCAAAAACTATCACTAAGGAGTCACTGATTGCTATCCATTTAGTAATGGATATGCCACGATGCACTAACAAAATGAAAACATCTGTTAAGCATAGGCATGAACACTGGATAGAAATTTATGAAGTGTAAATAATGAAAATGGATCAGAATGGGGTAATTTTTATTTGCTTTCTTATATTTATAATTAGAATCAAAAGAAAGACCAGGTATGATGGCTCATGTCTGTAATCCCAATACTAGGAAGACAAAGGCAGGAAGTTCATCATGGATGCTAAAGCCAGTTTGGGTTACATACTGATTTCTAGCATAGCCTGGGCTATAGAATAAGACCCTGTCTCAAAAAATGATAACAATATAAATTTAAAAAGAATTACTTGAGGATCTGGGCACGGCAGCTATACCTTTAATCACAGTATTCAATCTCAGCAAGAGGATTGTCATTTCAAGACCAGCCTGATCTGTACAATGAGTCTGAGACAAGCCTGACTGAGATTGTCTCAAAAGAAAAAAATGGTGCCTGAACCACTTGCTCAACTTCTTTAAGACAAGCTTGTCATCATTGGTTTGTATAATCAAAAGAGTCAATTATTGCATATCAATCCAAAAATTACAACTTGATTATGGTAGCATACATTTCATTATTTCAACTACATGGTTAAATATTTTTGTTGTATATCACAAGTCAACAATTTTTAAGGCATCGTGAGGGACACTGAATGATGATTAGAAAATAATAATACTTCAACACGTGCTTACACATAAAGTATTTCTTTAAATGAATGGTTATAAATTTAATTTTACTGAGAATATGCAGTATCTTATGTGTGTGCATCCAGTAAGGGATTAGTACTATAGCAACAGAATTTGACACAGTTTAAAATAAAATCAGTGTTGTGAACACTGTGTAAAGAATTGGGAGAAAAACAGTGAACAGATGATACCTCTTCTGCCAACATTACCCAGAAAAAAAAAACCTATTCTGCCCATTCAGAATGGAATCGTGTGCACAGCCATGAAGAGAATGGAGACTACTTAGTGCATCCCTGAAATCTTCTCACTCATCTAAGTATGAGCAGTGACTTTAAGCTCATTAATTTTCCAATGACTATGGTATAGCATAGGAAGCCTCCTTAAAAATTCATGCTTTAAAAAATATAAATGACTACTATAGATTGCTATTTTTGTCAACAGCACTAATGTTACAGGAAATGAGCATGCAAAACAAGAAATAGAATGTAGCAGTGGCTAACATTGGCTTTAATTTTACTTCTCACACACACACACACACACACACACACACACTCACACTCACACGCACAAGCATGCACGCACACACGCATGCACAGACACACATACCCTGAAGAGAACTTCTAGTATTATGTATGTGCTGGTGATTCCCAAATTTACAACCATCCAAAAAGTCTTTTCTCTAAATCCATCCTTCTATTTCTTCTTCACATCTCAATTTCCAGACAATCAGTTCTTGAAGACTAGGTTACTTATAAGGGACAGATGCTCAATTCTTTGAGCTGCAACCCCAAGGAAGAAACAGATTTCATATTGTGACCTGGTAAATATACATGCAAATATTCTCCCGTGAATAAGTAATCATCCCTCTAAGACGTTCTTTGTAAAGCACTAAAAATAAAGTATGAAGAAGAGAAAGTGAATAAAATAGAAACTGTCCTCTAACGAAGCGTACATCCTGCTTGAAAGATTCTCTGTTAGCAACTATATGGTCCTATATAATTTGTGCGTTCAATATTGTCAAATGCCTCCCATTCTACTCAAGATCAAATCTAAAGGCCTCACTTTAAACTGTCAGCCCTTGTGTGACTTGATGTCCCCAACTGCCTCTTTCCTCGTCACATCATTCTGCTCCTTCTTTCCCCTTCAATTATACTGGCCTTGCTGATCTTGAAGCAGGCTAAGTATATCCAGAGTCTTTGCACTGAATATTCTTTCTTCCTAGAATGTCCTTTCATCAAATATTAGTGTAGGTCATTCTCTCAGTTCTTGGACATCTTTAACTTTATAAAAGATTCCTTCACGTAGAGGTCTTCCATGGCTGTCATTTGTAAAACCTTAACATTTATCCTTGGCATTTTATGCACACATCATTGCCATCTTTTTCATTTTCTTTTCTGCTATATTCCATATTTTGCTAATGTACATTATTAGCTACCCTTCCTTTGGGAAATTTGCTTCATAAGAATTTACTGCTTATTTACCAAAAAAATTAAACTGAAATAAAGGTTTCACTAAGGAATATTTATTACTATTATTAGTGATTTACCCTATTTTCTGGGATTGGGGGGGCCTGATCATTTAAAATACTAATCTTAAGCCACTAGATTGATTTCATAACTCATGGATCACAACCTAGTTTAAATCCATGAATGCTTTCATTGTACTTTATATAGCTTTTCATAGCACATCATGACTCTCTCTCCCTGTGTGTGTGTGTGTGTGTGTGTGTGTATGTGTGTGTTTCTCTATATACTGCATCCCTGGAGGACATGGGGAGTCAGGGCTATCTTACTCACCACTTTTTCCAGCACCAAAATCATGTGCAAGGAAAAGTTAAAAAGGAACAGAAACTGTAAGCAGAAGTCACCACACAGATGATGAAAGAAACACAGAAAGAAGCAAAAACTACAACCAACAACAGAGACAGAGCTGCACTTCTACTTCGAAGTTCATGAGTTTCTTTCCCCTTATTCTTGCAGGTTGAGTTTTGTTATGCTACATAAATTGTAGATGAACTGGGCATTGTATTCAATCAGAGGCAACTATCTAAATATTTGCAACAACAGCAGTAGTTTCTACGTTTTAAGAGTATTTTTTTCAGTTACTAGAAAAATTCACTTTATTTATTTTTATTTATAGTGTATTTTTTTTCCACACACACAAACTTGACAGGTACCCTCCCTCCCTCCACTGGATCCCCTTGCTCCCTCCCCCTTTTCCCCTTCCTTTCCCCTCTCCCTCCTTTTCTCCCAGTGCCCCCACACTCCCCCAGGTTCCTGGAGCATCCTTTACTGTGCATATCAAACTTCCCTCTGGGTCCTCCTTTAAGAGCATTTTATTGAGTGAGTGGAGGAACTATCTTCATAACACAGAGATGGAGAATACAAGCACCATATAATCTACCAGCCTCCATGTCCTGTCAGCACCCAGTGGATTTCCCTTCTTCTGTTGCTTGCTCCTCCCCCAACAGGAAGAAGGATGACAGCATTCTGGGAAAAAACTTCTGAAGGTGCATGGAACTCACAAGAGGAATCACTTCCTGGGTGTGCTCCTTCCTAGGCAGGTAAGGCTAACCAGCCCAATCCCCAATTGGAAGGAGTCTAGATTGGTGAAGTATGCCTCAATCCTGCTCCTTTACATTACACCATCCCACATTATCCCTATCTCATGTTACATTAAAATTATAAAATATGAGATTGAGTTTGTCCATACAGATGATCCATAAGATTCTATATTGTAAATGAGAGACAAAACCCCAATCACCAAGTGCACCTGTGATTTTTTTATGCTGCTTTTGGTTTAATTTACAATGCACACATATACATACTTTCGATTTTGGTGATAAATAGGTAAGTAAATATATGAGATACTAAATACAAATTTCCTTAGTAGTGACAGATTTAGAAGTGAAACTAACAAACTTCAAGTTTTAGAGCTACTCATTTGTTTGGGCCCCTTCAGGATAAAAGGGGAGAAGCTAAACGTATTAACCTAATTTTGTCTATTATTTCTGTGTACTCTTCATGTCCTTTAAAACCTGAACCAGTTCATGTCATCGGGAATGTCACTGGCTTCACTATTTGATTACAGGTCAGGTAGAAGTTCAAGGACTCAAGTCTAGCTAGCAGCCCCAACTATCATGAACCATCAGTGTTTGTGTTACGAGCTGAGGTGTTTCAGCTGTGACTAAAGAAAATGATGTGGTGACGCACATCTGCAAGCTCGGCACTTGGAAGGCTGAGGCAGGAAGGTGCAAATTACATGGTAAGAGGGAGAAAGAGAGCAAAGAGCAAGAGTTACAGGAATCTGGAGCAAACAAAAATCTGCCCTACTTTCTGTCTCAGTCGTGAGGCAGAGCAAATATCTCCAAAGGATTTAGATCTACCTAAGAGGCTGATGGGAAAGAAGGGCTCATCAAGTAGTACAGGTTTCCACTCTATATGCCCCTCTATTGTTTGTTTGCTTTCTTCCTGCAGGGTCTTGCTATGTGGCAAGGCTAGTCTAGAATTCATGATCCTGCCTTCACCTTTCAAGTACTGGAATTACAGACCTATATCTCCAAGCCATACTTCTACCTTTTTAATACCATGAACACATATCAGCTGCAACTACCTACATAGACCCTGAGAGAGAGAGAGAGAGAGAGAGAGAGAGAGAGAGAGAAATTCAGGCAGTAAAATTAATGCATAGATTTTGATTTTTTAAAATGAAAGGTAAGGTAAACATCATGCAACATTCACTAAACCAGTAATGAACAGTCCACATTTCAGCCGTAGTGTTGTTCAGAGATAGGGTCACAAGGTTGACCTTGAACTTGATCTCTTAATCTTACAGTCTCTACCTCTATTGAAATTATAGGTTACAGAGCCAGAGAGATGGCTTAGAGGTTAAGTCTCTGCCTTGCAAGCAGAAGGTCCTGAGTTTGGATCCCAGGTCTCATGTCTAAACACCAGGCAGAAATGGTAGCAGACTGTACTTCTGGTCCTGGAAGATGGAGCCTGGGAAACTCCAGAACAAAGCAAATAGGAGGTAGAAGCAATCTAGGGTGAGTCCCAAAGTCACTTTTGGCCTCTACAGGTGCACACAGTGCCCTCAGATACATACAGACACACACAGATACACACATACACACACACACAAAAAAAATAAAAATTTATAAAAAAGACATTACAGGTTATAGACCTGTACCACTCAAACCTGCCCAAACCTGGCTACCTGAGTTTGGTCCTTAGAAGCCCGTGTGGTGGATACAGAGAACTGACTTCTGACCTCCAGCTGTGTGTCACAGCATGCATGTATGTGCCTCCTTGCTCTCTCTCTCTCTCTCTCTCTCTCTCTCTTCATTTTCTATCTCCCTCTTAAATAAATAAATAAAATATTAAAAAGAGAGAGGATGGATCTAATTAGGGACATTAAATTTATCTGGTTGGTGATTTCATATGGTATTCAGTGATAATAAAAAAGAAAAGAAATACAAATTCTTACCGAACTTAAAATTACCAAAACTTGCAAAGACAAATCATATGGTTCTAAATCTTCATCACCTAATCTTACATATTTGCTATTAAAATGCTTACAACTATTATGCAACATACACAACTTGACTGGTCAGACAGATATGATAACATTTAACTCACTCTAAAATGCTAACATATTTTTTTACTCCTTCCATTAAGATTTTATTTACTTATTTATTTTGTAGACAAAGTATTGCAATGTAAATATGCTTGGCCTTGAACTCACCATGTGGACTGACTGGCCTCAAATTAAGAGGGATCCTCTTCTTTTTGCCTTCCAATTGCTGGAACTACAAGCGTGAGCCACCATACCCAGTCCAGGATTCCCAATTCTCTGGTTTTATTTTGGTGTCCTGTCTGATTTCTTTTAGAAATAAACTAATTTCTTTCATGATCTAGGCATGATCCAGCACTTCATAAACATTCATAATTTCTTCCATAATTATGCACCATCCATTTCAATATTCAACTAATATTTGCATTTACATTGATTGACTTTATTTTTTCTGCAATATCTGGCTATCACCCTAAATTATCAGCCATGAAATCCCAGGCTTGATATTCTACTTATGTTTTGGTTTTATGTATCTGCTGTTAAATGTTTACCTATTTATGCCACCTGTCAACTATCAAATATTTATCTTTACCTCTGCATTATTCTGGGAAGTAGTGGTATAGCTCATTTAGAGAGCACTGGATTGGGGACAAAAATGCAGAGCTCCAAACTTATACTGATATTTTACACCAAGAAAGTTTCTTACTGTCTGAGCTTTTCCCTCATCTGTAAAATGAAAGTAATTACCAGTCTTTTGTCCCTTGGGTTCTTGTGAAACTTAAATTACATAAAAACTTTAGCACTTTTTTAACTATGAAAAACACTTAAGAGGTTAAAAATATTACAGACATACTGATATGATAACACACAAAAATGATTCTAGGAAAGATAATTCACTTTATACTATATTTATATGATAAAGATAACACATTATATACTATATTATACTATATTTATGATGTTTAAATGTCTTTTAACCCACTAGACCATCTTCCTTTATAAGAAGGAAGATTGGGGAGTAGGGATTCAGTTCAACCTGTCATTGAGAAACATAGGCAGGAAAAGCCTTTCCCTTCTCAGGAACAGAACTACCTAATTCATTCATTTACTTCCATGTTCTGCAGCTTCAAACACAGCAGATCATTTGTGGGAGTAGCCCAGGAGAAAGCAGAGCACAGCTCCATCAGCAAATGCAGACAGACATGAAGGGGAATTGTAAACAAAGTATAAGCCTGGGCTCCTTCTGACCAGTTAAACAGTGAGTTCCAAGGTTATCTTTCCATCAGGAGTCCAAGTAGACCTGCTCAAAGGCTTAATCGAAAGTCACCCAGGGACTCCGCAGCCATATGCATGAACATCAAAGGGTTCTTTTCTGCACACCTAAGAAGCACGTCTAGGCCAAGCAGATGTATGTTTGTTCCTCTACCTGCTGCTGTAATAAAATGCCCTGATAAACATAGCACAAGGAAGAAAGGGGGTTATTCTGGCTCATGTTTCAAGGTACAATCCATCCTATGGGGTAATCAAGAGGCAGGAGCTTGAGGCAGCTGGTTATGTTGTAGCCACGCTCAAAAGCAGGGAGCAAACTAGTGCATGGCATCATGTACTCTCTTTTTTATCCATTCTAGGACCCCCATCCAAGGAGTGGTATTACCCACAACAGGGTGACCTGCTCACTTCAATTAAGGTCATCAGGATCATCCTCAAAGGGATAGCCAGAAACTTTTCTCATAGTGATATTGACAGTGATATTGATAGTGCAAAAGATCAAGGAATCTGTGCTGATATAAACAAACTATTAAAAATAAATAAATTTTGGAGAAGAGACAAATATCCCATGCAAGAGAAATCCAGGTTGCTTAAGTAGATATTCCATTCCAAAGAGGGGGACTTATTCAAAAATGTACGGTCAGTGCATAGGAACTTCTTTCTGAAGAGCACAGTATAAGGAAGAAGGAGAAATGATACCTTTTCAGTCGCGAAACCCAGCAAGCATTATGTCAGGTAGGTATAAAGGTCAATATGAATGGTGATAAACCTGTTGACTAATGGAGTCTTGTGATGCTGTGACATAAACATTCTATCTCTGTAATCCTCTTCCAGTTTAACCACATGGGACAAAAAATTAGATGAATCTCACTGTAGAAACATTGTGCAAACTACCCGATCAGTAGTATTCAAAAACAAGGAAACACCTGAGGAAATGCCATAGGCAGCTAGAAACAAAAAATAAAGGACACAACAATTAAATGTAGCAGAACCCGTTCAGTGGGAACTTGGGACACAAAAAGGGCACTGAGCAAAACTAAGATATCCCCATAACCCATGGACCTTAATTAAAGGTGCATCAAATTGGCTCAGTAATTTTAACAAATAGATCATACTAATGTAAATAATTAGTATTGAAAGAAACATGGGAACTCTGTACAGTCACTTCAGTTTTTCCGTGTCTCTAAAACAGTTCTATAAAACAAAGGTTGGATCTTGTGGCTTTTGGTTATTCAGACAAAAGCCCACTACTTATCCATTGTATCATACTTTCTGTTTAGTCAAAACACTTTCCATAAGAGGTTAAAGCTAGTTAACCTTAGAGAAAATGACGCAGACAGGCTTAATTCCACTTACCCAAAGTGGAATGAGCAACATATTTAATTAATTTAATTTACAGCAGGCCCTGACTGTTGTGTGAGTTTTTCATTTAATTAGGAAAAATTTTCCATGCTGAATGTTTCCTTAACTTCATTTTATTTAATATAAGGACCAGCTGTACACAGGGTCCACAGAACTCTTTTTAAATTTTCAGCTGATAAGGCCCTTTTCTACCAAGCCTGAAAAAGTACATGCTGTGGCACACATACACACACACACACACACACACACACACGCACGCACGCACGCACGCACGTACGCATGCACTCATGCACGTACACATGTCCACGATAAGTAAACAAATAAAATCCCTTTCATTTCATACAATTATGTGTACAGTGAGCAAACCCCCCACCGTCTATCTCCCTTTTCTTTCCCCGTTTCTACTCCCATTAGTACCCTTTGCTTGCCTACAGTTTCACTTGTACCTTCATGTTTTATCTACAAAAGTTCTAGAAACTATAAATAAGAGAAAATGTAATATCTGTCTTATGAGACTAACACAGTTTGTTTAATATGATTATTTCCAGTTGCATCCCTTTTCCTACAAATGACATCTTTCATTTCTTTTGTCTGAAAAGCATTCCTTTGTGTATATATGCCACATTTTCTTTATCCATTCGGTTACTGAACACATGGGCTTGCTTCTATAATTTAGAGTGAGTCATGCTGTAATATACTTGGATTTCAGGTATCTCTGTGATGTGTTGACTTGTTCAATGTGGCCCTGTATTAGAAAAACAATACAGGGTCTGCCCATGTTTTATATCAGATAGAGGATAAGATTTAGAATATACAAAGAACTGAACAATAAGCAATCATACAACCCAATCAATACATGAGCTAATAAATTGAAAAGATCATTTGCAAAAGATAAAATAAATTGGAAAACATGTGAAAAAAATGTTTTCTCCTACTAATCATCAGAGAAATGCAAATCAATAGTGTTATTAAGAAAGTAACAAGAACACCGGAGAGGACGTGGACCTAAAGAAACCCCTCACAGTGCTGTTGGGAAGGTAATTTAGTCCAGTGGCTAAGAAAGTTTCAAGGTTTCTCAAAAAAATAAATAAATAAAAATGGGTACTAAGAAGGTGGCTCTGGCTTAAAGCCTTTGTCTTGCAAGTAAAAGGATCTGAGTTTGGATCCTCAGATCGCGAGTAAAAATGTCAAGTTGAAATGATAACAGTCTGAAATTCTGGTCCTAGAAAACAGCCTGGGAAACCCCAGAACTAAGCAATAAGAAGGTAGAAGGAATCCAAGATGATTCCCAAAGTCACCCTTGGAACTTCATAGGCACACACACCCAAATGCTCTCTGGTACACACACATATACATTCACCCATACGCAATACACTACATAGATAAATGGATAGATAGATAGATAGATAGATAGATAGATGATTGATTAATTGATTGACTAAAAATGGACCTACCATATAACTGAGCTATATGAAACTATTGAACTAAAAAATTTTTAAAAGGACTGGAGAGATGGTTCAGAGGTTAGCACTCTGCCTCAAAAACAAAAGGACCTGAGTTCAAATCCCACATAAAAATGACAGATGCAAATGGTGGTGGCCTGCACTTCTGTCTCTGGAACCCAGAACCTAGGAAATCCCAGGGAGAAACAAAAAGGAGATGGAAAGAATCCAAAATGACTCTTGAAGTCACCCTTGAGTCTCCAGAGGTATACACACACGCATGCACATACACATGCACGCATGCATGCACGTGCTTGTGCATGCACTAACACTTAAATAAAATAACATTTAAAAAAATTATTTATTCAATCGTGCGTGTGTGTGTGCATGTGTGTGTGTGTGCGTGTGTATGTGTAGAACCACAGACAAATTCGGGAACCACCATGGACCACCTCCACCTCCTCCTTTTTTACTCTGCCCAGGGATTCACAGGCTCCGCCCTACCAGGACCAGAAACGCAGGCCGCCCCCACTTCCGCTTGGCATCTATACGTGGGGTCTAGGATCCAAACTCAGGACCTTCCGCCTGCAAGGCAGAGGCTTAACCCCCGAGCCACCTCTCCAGCCCCAATAATAACATTTTTAAAGGCCTAGGGGTGTGGTCCAATGTTTGGGCATATGACTAGCATGCATAAATCCCTGCATTCAATCTCAGTACCACAACAAAAAGAAGAGAAAAACAAAAATCAAAGAGCTATGTTATTGAAAAAAGAGGTATGTTTGTACTGCGTGTACAGAGATCAACTCTGAATTTGTTTTAAATTAAAATGCTTGAAGTTTTATAAACTTTATAAACTATAAAATAAGACTCTTGAACCCTGTGAGAGTCTCTCACTTTTTGTTGTGTGCATTCACACATGTCACAAGTATCTTGTGGCACATTTAGAGTGACATTTCCTAAGACAGGGAAGTCAAATGACTTGTACCACATTTCCATGAGTCACTAGAACTGTTGTATTGACTGACTAATTACCTGTCACTCACACAGCTATTCTAGAAGAGATATTTAGATATAAACCTTTAAAACCATGCTCAGAAAATAAAAGTCGCTGTTTCTCTCTAGTTTTCAACTCAGTAGGTTGCTCGAGAACAAATTTGTAAGGATTTTAAATAACTGAAGACACTTCTAAGGTGCAGTGCAAAAAAAAAAACAGTGCTCTTATTCTTAAAAAAATACTAACATTTATAATTTGTATGATCATCTTAGGGATGAGTAATAAGGCACTTGCGATTAAAGTCTACACTAAGCTCCTTTTTTTCTGTTTTGGTGTCTACATAGGAAACATATTAAACAACTTAGTAATTTTCTGTTAATTCTTTAATTTCTATCCCAGTACCCTCATTTCTAAGATTATCACTTTATACTCTAATCAATAACATCTTGATGGGAAATAGAATTATAAAATTATTCTGGACCTTACCTTAGAAAATCTGACCACAAAGCTTTCATTTATGATGTTTCTATAAGAATGCCTATCAGAAATAAAATACTGTATAGACAATTCTAAATTTTAAAAAATGTTATTTCTCATGTAATCTTAAATTTCTTGGTCCCAAATAGTCTTGCATTTACAAGTATAAGACTATGTTAGTAAGAAACTATATTAAGTGTGTGTGTCTGTGTGTGAATGCTCATCAAAGAGTACTGTGTGTGCCTGTGTGGGCACAAGAGTGACTTCAGAAATCACCTTAGATTGTGATGCCTCCTCTTTACATTGCTCTGGAGTTTCCCAGGTTTCCCAGGCCCTGTTGGGCCCACCCAGAGATAACGGTCTGGGAGGGAGTGAGCAGGGCATGGCTTAGCACATGGGGCCAAAGATGGCGCTGGGAGCTGGTGTCCTAGGCGTAACCCTGATCACATTACAGAGAGTCCTAATTGGCTTATAGGAGCTAACATAGATTTATGTTTAGTCTGACCTATACAGAGTATGTGCTATACTGACCATCAAGGTAATTGGCTGGTGGTGTTTCGCGAGCTTTGAGTCTGTCTATATAAGCTGATTTGTTACCCCCAATAAACTGAGATTTTGCTTTGACAAACTCCCCTTCAGTTGCCAAGTCTCTGGAGGGCTGAGGCAGAGGTGCGGGCGGTCAGGTCGTTACAGCCAGGAGCTGTGTGTATGAGTGAGTGACGGAGTGTCGCCTTGACAGACTCCCTGCTGTGCCCGGAGGCCCCTGGATTTGGGTGAGGGTATAGGGCCTGCAGCATATTCACCTTTCTCCGCCCTGACGGCCTGGAGCCGTCACAGTGTGTGCCTGGGGGAATCGCCCCAGCAAGGCCCTGCCTTCTGGGACTAGAAGTACAGGTCACCATTGCTTTTGCCTGCTGGAATCCGAACTCAGGACCTTCTGGTGGAGAGGCAGAGGCTTAAACCCTGAGCCATCTCTCAAGCCCATGATATGGTTGTTAAAGTGAGTAGTAAGTAGAAAAATACTTTATCTGAAGCATAATGGAAGAAAAAACATTAATGAAAGGCATCCAGTAAGTTCGGAAATGCCTGACACTGGTCCAGGAATCCCTAACCTTGTCAGTGAAGTCCTGGAGGGCAATCAGAATTGTATGTCAGGCAAACAATAGATTCTAATCAAGTTTCTGGTTGCAGTATTTGGCAATGAAACATAAAAGACAGTGTTCCTATTAACAAGCACATATTCTGTTACTATAAATTTACAGTGCCAGAACAAATAACCCGTAGGACCTTGCTTTAAAATTTAGTATAGGTTGAAACCTTAATGGATTAGCAAAGTGGAATTGACACCAAGAAGTACCCAAAGGTCTTCACCAGAAAAATGTCCTCTTGTGACTCCACAGCCCCTGTGCAGAATATCTTCCTTCTTGTTGTCCATCTCAGCCCTCACAGAGTCCCAACAAAGGTATCATTGTTTGGGATCACATATCTTCCTTCATGATTACTACAAAGACCTTTTCCTCTAGGTGAGTCTAATAATGACCACACAATTGAAGACAGGTCAATTGACCAAATGATCACTAAGTTTCTATTTAATGAACCAATTTCTTCATCTGAGATCAATTAAAAGTGAAGCAGGTTATATATGCCAACAAATGGCACTGAGTAGAAAGCACCAAACACAAGTTTTGTCCCCGACAACGTTATATGTTATATCTAACATGAACAAGTTTTTTTTTTTCAATTTTTGGATGGAAACTCAGCAAATCCCAGGGATCCATCTGCCCATGCCTCAACAATGCTGGGATGGCATATGCATCACTCGTGCCCGCCTTTATTACATGGGATCTCAGGATTGACCCCAGATCACGAGGCTTTAATAGTAAGCATTTTATTAACCAAGTTATTTTCCCAAGCCCTGCATTTTATTTCATTTTGTCATTTTCGTTTTGTGACAGCATTTAACTGTATTGCCAAGACTGTCTTAGAGTTCTTGGCTTAAACAGTACTTCTATCTCAATCTCAAAAGTAGCTAGGCCTGAAGATGTACATTGCTAACTTCCAGGTTTTATTTTTTAAAGATAACTAGATGAAACCGTTTATTTTTAATTTAATTTAATTTAATTAAATAATTAGTTTAGCGTATGTGTGTGTCTCAGAGGGCACTGTGTGTCCCTGTGGAGGAACAAGGGTGACTTTGGGAATAATCCTGGATTGCTTCTACCTCCTTTTTGCTTCACTCTGGGATTTCCTAGGCTCTACCCACTAGGGCCAGAAGTGCAAGCTATCAATGTTTCTGACTGGCATTTTTTTATGTGGAACCTAGGATCTGAACTCACGACCTTGTGTTTTCGAGGCAGAATCTTAATCCCTAAGCCATCTCTCAAGCCCACTTCCAGGTTTTAAGTCACATATTTCCCTGTCCTATCTTCTCAATGATAGAAATGCAGTTTGTGGAGATTAGTGGGTATAGATGGAAATGCAGTTTGTGGGGATTGATGGTTATAGAACACAGGGCTTTGCACATATTAAGCAACACTGTGCACTGCAACACCATCAGATAACAAATTTAAGGGGCTGGAGAGATGGCTCAAGGGTTAAAACCTTTGCCTCAAAAGCAAAAGGGCCTGAGTTTGTATCCCTGATCCCACATAAAAATGCCTGGTAGAAATGATGACTTTTTACACCACTGGCCCTGGAGGGCAGAGCCTGGGAAACATCAAAACAAATCAATAATATGGAAGAGCAATCTAGGATAGTTTCCAATGTCACCATTTGGCTCCACAGACACACACACTCAAGTGCCCTCTGGTATACACTCACACATACGCACACACCATGCAAAAAAAAAAAAAAGAAAGAAAATTAAAAACAATCAGGATATTTATCTTAAAATGTTGAAGATCAGCAATATATTGAGAAAATCTTATGCTTCTTAAAAGTTATTTATTAGTATACATTGATTATAAATAATAGTGGTTTATTATAGTATTTTCATACATATACATAATGCATTTTGAACATATTGACCACCCTTAAAACTCTCTCCTGATCCCATTTCACCTTCCAGCCAGTGTCCTTCTCATTCCCTGTCTTTTATGTAATTGTTTTGGCAACCCATTGGGTTTCATTTGTTTGCTTTCAGGAACATATACACAAGGTTATTTACAGATGCATGTGCAATTAACAGTGACTACCCCACCAAAGAAAATGTCTCTCTCCCTCAGCATCCATTACCCCACCAGGAGAGTCTGTGGCAAGGGTTGGACTTTCTTCCTCTTTTCCTCTCCATGACAAGCTCAATTTTGTGCCTTTTGTAGGCAATAGCAATGGCTGTAAGTTCAAGAGTTCAATGGCCATGTCCAGCCTTGAAGTGAGAGTTCCACAAGGCTCCATCCCACTCCCCAGCTATTACATTCTTACTGCCCCCTCTGCCACAATGGTCCCAGAGCCTCGGAAGCGCTGATTCACATGTCCCTTTTGTGGCTGCATACCCAACAGCCACAGGCTTTCAGGACTTTCAGTTGGAAATCTTTACAGTTGCCGCAAAAAGAAGCTTCTCTGACCAAAGCAAACAGAAACACTGATTAATGGATGTAAGTGTAATTGTTTTGAAGGTAACTTGACAGGCATGTCATGTCCACTTAACAAAACAACAATAGTTCCTCAGTTCCAATCTGATTTCTCTACCAGAGCTTGGAGTGTCTTCAGCAATAGGGTCTCACCATCTGCTAGGCAATCAAGAGAAATGGCAATTGTCTATATCATTTGAGGATCTCAGAATCTTCTTGGAACAATAACACATTGGGAGGCAGCCACCTCTGGCACCAGGATTTTCATTTCATAATATAGCCCCAAGAGCAGTTTTATTCTCCCTCTCAGGAAACCTATGTTCAAACTTTTTTTTAGTTTAAATGCTATTCTTATTACTGTATGTATGTAGATGATATGTGTGAGAGCACAGCCACTGTGTGCACACATGTGGAGGTCAGAGGACAACTTTGTGCAGTCAGAGCTCTCCTTCCACCTTGTTGAGGCAGGTTTTCTCTTGTTCCTGTCACTTTATCCAGTCTAGCTGCCCCAAAAGAACTTCTAGGAAATTCTCCTATCTCTGCCTCCCATCCCACTGTAGGAGTGTTAGGATTATAGATGGGAACCACCACATTCGGCTTTGTGCAGGTTCATCGACTTACATGGCAAGTGTTTTTAACTGATGAACCATTAATTTTATTTTTGTAATGATGCAATATTGAAGTGGAAAAAAGCATGAAGAACAAGCATGGCAAATGCCATTCTGACCCTTAGGTTAATAAATTGTGTTGTCACTTAATCAGGAAAAGTGTACTCAGTCGATTAGGTTTTGGAGACAAAGAGTGGTATAAGAGTGAATCAACAATCGTACCTCATTGTGTGTGATCATATATTAGTTAATGTACTCTTAGAGAAAAGAATGAATGCAATTTAAAGCTAAAACTTCAGTTTCCATGGATAAATAGAGAGTTGGAATATAGAAGCTATTGCTGTCATTCTTTCTAAATCTCATTAGCTTCTACTCATCCCAGCACTATCAGACACAAACCATGAAAGGCAAGACCATGCATGATGTATGAATTGTTCCATGTACCTTATTTTAAATTCCACACTAAGAAATGTTTCCAACTGACTCTATTGTTCCTGATTTAAATGACTGAGTCCATTCATCTAAAATAAAGACAATACAATTGGAATTACTTCTCTATAAGATTAGCATCATTATGAAACTTAATAACGACACAAAACCAAATGCACAATAGTTTATGCAAATATTGAAAGGATAGAGATAGTAGTTTTTGAAGGCCTGCTTCCCTAAAAGTACACCTCTTTCCTTCCTCCTTCCCTCCTTCTTAGATATCCACAAAAGTTCTGGAGACTATATGCTGAACACATATATATATATGCATAACAAAAATACCATAAAATTAATAATCAGTAAGTAAGTCATAGTTAAGTCACTATGAAAACACACAGAAGGGTAAATGGCTGTACTCTGACCGGCACGTTCAAGTATAAGTCCTAACATTGCCATAGCAAGTCCTTGACCAATGAAGATAAAGCTTGTTTTAAGAGGTAACAGAAAAGAAATTCAATAAAAGTCTGCTGTAAGTATATCAGTGGAAAAGCACAAGTGCACTTCCTTTTGGGAATCTGTGGCATTTTTTTCTGTTAAAATCTTTTGCTAATTTGTAGATAAAATATTAAAGCATTATCTTTTTAAATGACAGGTGGAATGATATGAATGTCTGATGGCAATTCATAATTTAAAACTCTTTTACTTTGGAATGCCTTCAAGAAAGATAGAACAAAATATTTACCTTTCCTTATTACATTTTACTTGAACAAAAGCAAAAGTAAGTTTCATCTATTAAGACAAAAATGAGCCTTCAGCAGACTAATTTGGATAAAAGGAAAGGCTAGCTAAAATTTCTTCAGATTTAACCCTTAGAGAAAGTGTACCAAACTCTAACACATACACAATGTGGTTAAATTCAAAATGCTATGATTCTATCCTTTTCAGATACTTCTATGTACTTTCTCAATGACTACTCTAGTACCAGCGGTCTATATGACTTCTTTCAGCTGCTTTTAACAGGTTCAGGTCAAAACCAAGTCAGATCCCGCCCATCTTGTGATGGCATAAACAACCCCCATTAGCTAAGCAGACCTGAAGCATAAAACAGGGAGGCAAAACCAGCCCAAGCCTCAGAGGTATCATTGTGTAATGGAAGATGCGTAATGCAGAGAATCACAACTGGCCAAAGTACAAAACAAAATCAATTGTTGTCTGCTCAGCCTTTATCAGGAAATCTGTCACCTCATCTCAAGGCTGAGGGAACACTGTGGAAGAGAGGGCTCTAAGAATGTAAGAGCCGCAGGACCAGGAGAAATAATGTCAGACAGTACCCTCTGTCCACATTAGTACCCCAAAACTCAAAGCAATGATATTTACTTCTACTAGACCTCCACAACAGTTAGCGTAGCAACATTCTGCTGTGGAGAAGGGAAGATCCCATGAGATACGACGATACCCTGAGAAACTGTATGGGACTAGTGATGGACAGGAGAGGGGAAGTCTCATTATGGTTTACTCACTGATGGGCTATTTGTGTTGTGGTAGGTAGGTGCCTAGGCATTACCTAGTACAGGTGTCCTAGATGAGATCCAGTTGGTCACACGTGCAGGGAGATGTGGGAAAGGGAGAGAAACTAGTTGGAGAAGATAGCAGGTAAGTCGAGATGGAATGGAGTGCAGGCAGGAAGTGGGTAATGAAAACACCAAAATTTATTGTTAATACAATAAATACATTAAAAGTTACTTTAAAAATTAAATATCCAGTGTTCCCACGGAACCAGATACTGGCAGTATTTATGAGCCCCTGTTGTGCTTCAGATACAGTTTTTTTCTAGGTCTGATGGCCTATGTTAAGTCTACAGTAAGAATCCCCAACTCTGACAAGATTTAAATTTGTGATAGTGATAGTTAAACCCAGAATAATTAGAAAGGTCTCACATGTCTCTGACTATCATTACTACTGCTCATAACACTATTAAGAAATTATGGTCTGGGTTGATGGTTCAGGTGTTAAAACCTTTGCCAGGCAAGCAGAACTTGGGAAACTCCCAAGCAAAGCAACGTCATCGATACAGGCATCAACTCAGTGGTTGAGGGTGTGAGCTCTGGGTACTTTTCTAAAGAATCGGTGTTGAGTTAGGCCCCAAGCAAGCCTTCAGGAGACTGTCTAATTAATGGGGAAGACCCAGCCCATTGATGGTGAGGCTAGTCCTTAGGTCAGTAAATACGATGGAGGGAACTGATTAGGGAATTTGGCATCCTTCTGTATACTTGGCCAGACATGCTGGTCTGGCAAGTAAGAATTTCCCTCTTAGCAGTCCTGTGGATATGATGTGGTCAGTTCCCTCTGCCTTTGGTGTTGGTGTGGACTCTCCTACCAAGCTGTCAAGGAACTGTAACTGCACGATCATAAGCCATAGTAAAATCTCTTGTTCCCTTAAGTCATTTGGTCATGAATTTATAGGAAACTATGCAGGCAAACTACAGCAGTATTAAGAAGGTAGAGCAATTCAGGATGATTCTGACATCAGGATGATGACAGGAGGTCATCCTGTACCTCCACAGGTACACACACTTGAATATGCACCTGTTTACACACTTATACCCACCTACATGCAAAACACACACACATACACACACATGCACAAACATATGCATACACACGTGTGCACAAAACTAAGCATTTACTTCCTGTCAAACATGAGCTAATCATTTTACTTAAATTATCTAAACAGTTCTAGTTCAAACAACTTCCTTTAAAGAGTACTATTTTTAGGAAAACCAAACCAAGGGCACATGATAAAAGCCCAGGCATGTAGCTTCTGTGCTGTACTAACTTTAGAGGATTAATAATGAGAAAGAAAGGACTGATATTATTTATGAATTAGTCATTTATGATGACTGCCCTTACAAATCATTCCAGTGCGAGTCAACTTCATCTACCCACTCCTGCTATTCAGCTGAGTCATTCCACCAGTGAGTCATCAATTATGCTTTTAGTATAGTCAAGGTATTTGTCTAATTCATGAGGTAGGTACTATTTTGTCAGTCCTGCTCTAAGACCCTAGGATATTAAATTTACAATGATAAGAACCTCCATAATCAGACTTCCTATTCAGGCAGTGTTGCTTAAGAACCTAACCACGCTCTATGTAGCCCTTAAAGAGTCTGAGGAGCTAGTTGCAATCATGAATCTCAGGTCTTGACAACTGCGGGTCAAAGCAAAATGCCTTAGCACAGCCTAGATGTCCATCACTTCTGCAGCACAATTTTCTTCCTTGACTGCTAACTCTGTTGGGGAAATAAATATCATGTCATAACCAGTATTGAAAAGGAAAAGAAAAGCTGTAGTTTTCAAGAAGTCTAAGATCTGTGGTCCCAGCTCACCCAGAACTCCTGCCACCCAAGTTCTAGAGGAACAGCTGACAAGGTTCAATAAAGACTTGTTATTTATTATGTTAGAAATGAACATGAAATCCTTCAAAAAGATGAATTTCTTCAATAACGGAATACCTGCTTCCCCTATCACTGTCTTAGCAAGTTCATAACCTTGGGCAGGTTCAATGTTGTATGCTTGCTTACCTTGGAGAAGTATTATTAATGCCTGAGTGGAAGGAACACTGTAAATACAAAACATTAACTATTCTTATCTTCAAAGCTATAAACATGACTAGAGGCTTTGATAAGACACATAAATTAGCATTTACTTAATTTAGAAATTTGACACTCTTATTTATAAATATTTGCAATGTCATTTCCATTCCCTACTTGCAGAAACAGAATCAATGTTTTTACACTGCTGTAAAAGTATTTGTTTAAATTTCCACATCGTATTCAAAGTAAAGATTCCTTTCTGAACTACCTTTTGTCCAAATTCAGAGTTGTTATGGCATTGACAAGCTGAAAATAATAGTGAAAGTGTATTAAGCACGTACCATGTATCACACACTGTGCTTATCACTTAGATATAGACTCTAATCATCATGACAACCTATGTGCTTATTATTATTCCCAATTTGCAGATGAGAAAATCAATACTTGTTGAGGCTGAATCATTTGGCCAATATTATTTGTTTGTTACATTTTTTATTTGTTAAGTAGTACTGAATGAGGATCTGAACTTTGGTCTCCCTCGTTCACTTTCTAAGGCCTCATTTCCATGTAAACTCTGGGGAATAGAAGCTCACATATGAAATGATTGTTCTACCTAATACATTACATGATGGAAAGCACTATGGTTGTAAATAAGCACAGAACTTTCCACTTGGCCCTCTCAGTCTGAAGTCCAGTAAAAGAAAACAAGCATGCAGCATGTTCTTGTTTCCATCATAGGTTCTCGTTGTTTGTATTCTAAAATTATTTAGTTATAATATTTATACTAGTGAATTCACATTATTGTTTATGTAATAATATATATTATGTTCAGACAGCGAGTTGTGTTTTACTTTGTTTATTATAATACCTCTCCCCTTCTACAAATTTACTAGCAACAATACGAAATAATAATTAGAAAATCTCCTGGCCATGCACATTAAAGGATGCTCTGGGGATGGGAGGGGGATGCTCCGGGGATGGGAGGGGGAAGAGGGAGGGGAGGGAGGCACAGGGGGATAGGGGGTTGGAGGGAGGGGGGAACGGTGTACCTGTTAAGTTTGTATGAGTGGAAATAAAAAAATAAATAAATAAAGTTTTGATTATAAAAAAAAAAGAAAATCACCTGGCAATGGCATGTAATATTGATTAGTCATTACAGAAATAGGTAAGAGAGTCTGCCTCAGTGGTGGGGGTGATTCCCTAGCATGTGCGGGGCCTGGATTTAATATACACTGCAAATAAAAGATACACATGCACAGCGAATACATGCACATGTATGTACTAATGTACATTTGTCATTCAAGATAAAAATTCAGGCCATCTCTGCAAATCTTCTCTAACTTCTAATAATTGCCTAGTTGCATAACATCTGTTTAGAAGTAGGCATATATGTATGAATTAATGATTATCCAAAATGAAGTTTTACAATTTGGCAGGAACTACATTACAGTACAAGAAAGCATTTCAATACAATTGAAGATATGCCTAATTGTTTTCTTCTTTGTTTTGGAGTTTCATACATGAATGCAGTGAATTTATGTCATTTTTGCTCCTTGCTACTTGATCCCATCCCCCCACTTTTTCCCATGTCAAATCCTCTTCTTCCCAACCAGTGTCTTTCTCCTACCTACTAGTCCTTTTGCATGTGCAGCCCATTGAATTTCATCTGAACCACCTGCACTAACCTGTATATGATACTTGCTAGAGCATGGTAGATAAGTCAATAGGGATTCCAATGAGGAAATACTTCCATACAGTCCTCCTATCTGTGCTGACACTCAGTAGTCTGTCCTGGGGCTGGAGAGGTGGCTCAGGGGTTAAGCCTCTGCCTTGCAGGCGGAAGGTCCTGAGTTCGGATCCTAGACCCCACATATAGATGCCAGGCAGAAGCAAGGGGCGGCCCGCATTTCTGGTCCTGGGAGGGTGGAGTCCATGAATCCCGGGGCAGAGTAAACAAGGAAGAGGTGGAGGCGGTCAATGGTGGTTCCCGAATTTGTCCGTGGTTCTACAGACACACACATACATACGCACACGTGCACACACGCACAATTGAATAAATAATAAATAAATAAATTTAAAAAAATAGTCTGTCCAGAAGATGTGATGCCTCTTAAGATCTTGCCCTTCCAGGGTGAATTATTCATAAGCCCTGCCTTGTGTAGGGCTGTGGAAGTAGACCCAGATGTGGTGACATCATGGGTGCAGCAGTCATATCCAGAAGATACTGTCTGACTCCCCACCCTCAGGCTCATACATTCTTACCACCTCTTTTGCAATGTTCCCTGAGCCTTGGGTCAGGGGTGACTTAGATGTTCTGCTTAGGGTTGGGCAGTCCACAACTTGTTCTCTGCACTTTTCTCATTTGTGATTCTCTGCCTTAAACACATTCCTTTGCAGGAGGAAGCCTTTAGGATGAGTACTGAGACTTTTCTATCTATGGGTATAATAAATAAATGTTTAGATGGCAGTTAGGTATCATGTCTTATATTTAACTTTAGTAATTTGTTCCCCCACAAGCACCTATGACCTTCTCTTCCAAATGTTCTCGGCCTGGTTTACAGAATGAAAAATGTCTTCCCTGGGTCTGAGATTGTATCAGAAATCAGTTGTTTCACCCATAACATTCACATCATCATTGCACCCGCTTGCCAAGGTGGTTGCTAGTGCCTAAGTATTTGCTTAGAGGTTTCTTAGCTAGGTTAATAAATAATTAGTAAAATTATCAAAATACAGATAAATTTACCATATGACAAGAAAATTTCCAGATATAACATGTTATTTAGTTGCAAAGAATTGTGTTTTTGCCAAATCACTTCCTTTTTTCATGTGAGGCAAGGATCAAAGGACACAATTCCACAACAAACGCATTGCTTCTTATTGTCATCCATCTTCCCCAGCCACATGTAGTTCCAGGTCTCTGGCTTATTGGTTGTTTAGTAAAATCCCTTGGGATGCCTTCACACATATTGCTTGCTTAGCTTGGAAAGCCTTCACTTTTCCCTTTTAACCTTCATCTTCTGAAGACTTTTCTCAAGGGCACCCTTGCCTCAGGACCTATTCCAAATCTGTTAATATTGCTGCTCTCCACATCAGAACTGACTATGTATGTCCTCCAAATGGACCTCCCAGGTCTCTGCCATCAGAATTCATATCTTGCCTGCTAAGTTCCCCCTACCCAGCTGAACTGTATGCTCTGGGAACATGAGCCGTGTAGAGCAGATTCTTTGAAACTATCCCATGGGTTACATTTTGAAGTATCATGAGAGCTAGGATCTTTCCTGGGTGCCAGTATTTCCTTCAATGTTTGCATGTATTCCCACTTCTTAAAGTTTTGTTGTGTGCGTGCTGGGGATTGAATCCAAGCACCTACACTCCTGCTTTTATTACAGCTGCTTAGGAAACATCAGAATACTTAGAATTCAGGAGATTCTCTTTCCCTGTGCTGCAAACTCATCTTCTCTGCTGCCGCCTGGCTTTTTCCACTCTCCAACCCTCCAACTCGACTAAAGTCCAGAAACTCTCTGGGAATCCTCCTGCCGTCAGCCACAGACTGGGACTGCTGGGGTATTCAGTTTCTGGACTGAGCAGCTACTGGCAGCTATTGTTGGACTACTTAAACCCATCTAGTACATAAGCCCATCTAGTAAATTCCCTTTTTATTTATTCAGAAGAAAGAATACTCAGAATTCACTGATTAGCTGACATTTAAAAAAAAAAATTAAACCCAGTGTCTCGTACACCCTGTACAAGCATTCTATTCAGAAGGTACATCTTCATTCCTGCTCTTTTTATCTAGGTGGCAAACTCCACCTCCAGTTTTACTTTCTTGATGAAACATAGAGTTTTGCTATGTACCTTTATTGGCTGACCTTGAATTCCAAATCCCCCTACTTATGCCCCAGAGTGTTGGGAATCACTGGCTCACACACTTGGCTCCTGATCAGTCTTAATTGACTAACCCCTCCTAAGGTCAAGAATCTTGGTTTGTCTCAGAGCACTTCAATGTCACTGACTGTCTCAAAAAATTTTCTACTATGTCTGCATATATTAATAAGCTCAAGCCAAAATAACTAGTACCAACATTTGGGCTAATTTTTCTTTCTGACAAAGGTTGTGTGGGACAGAAGGAGATGGTGCTCATGTAATTTTTTACATTGTATCTTACTTAAATAAAATGTTTTTCTGGTTTGTTTTAAAATATGACCTTTCAATAAGTGAGCTTAAGTTTACCCGTTTCTAAAATGTCCTCTAATAAACCTATTGGGGCATAGTTCACATCACAAATTTCACACTCATTGATTAGTCATGAGTTTCTTCTTCGGGTAATGAAAGAAAAGTAGCAGAATTCAAGGTACTATTGTAATAGTTAGAAATATATATAAAAGAAAATAAATGGAATTTGTAAGAGGTAAGTTTATTTACTAAAAATGTGGTATATATTCAGCGAGGATCAAGATTGTACAATATGAAGGACTATCAAATTTAAAGGAGCTACTCAAAACTAGTTGCTGAAGTCTCCAGTAGTTCAGATGATGTGACTATTGTTTAAAAAGCCACAGTGGAAGGCTGTCAAGGGTTTATTTTAATTCATTGAAGTCCCAATGCAAAGGTTTGCTACCAAAAACCTGTTTAAGCTTTGCTGCCTTGAGCAGATACAATTCAAGACATTATTTCAGAAGAGCTGCAAACTTACTGCCTTAAAAAAATGCCTCTTAAGATAGAAGGAATTTGGTAGTGTTCCTTCCTTTGCTATTTGATGGAACAGTTTAAGGAGTATTGGTGTTATTAACTCCTTAAATGTCTGGTAGAACTCTGTGCTGAATCCATCTGGTCCAGGACATTTTTTGGTGGGAAGATTCGAGATTACTTCCTCAATTTCCTTATATGTTATATGACTATTTAAATAATTCACAACTTCCTGATTCAATTAGGTAAGTTGTGTTTACTTAGAAATTCATCCATCTCTTTTGTGTTGTCACACTTCACAGAGTATAAGTTTTTGAAATATGATGTTATAATTCTCTGGATTTCTTGGGTATCAGTAGTGATAACTCCATGTTCATTTCTAATTTTGTTAATTTGGGTTTTCTCTCTCTTGCTTTTGGTTAGTTTAGCTAGGGGTGTATCAATCTTGTTGATTTTTTCAAAGAACCAGCTTTTTGATTGGTTGATTTTTTCTATCGTTTTCTTAGTCTCGATTTCAGATATTTCTCCCCTTATTTTGCTAATCTCTTCTCTTCTACTGCTTTTGGGATCAGATTGCTCTAGTTTCTCTAAAGCTTTAAGCTGCATTGTTAAGTTGTTTATTTCTGATGTTTCCATTTTTTTGACGTGGGCATTAAGAGCTATGAACTTACCTCTTAGAACAGCTTTCATTGTGTCCCAGAGATTTTGGTAAGTTGTATTTTCGTTATCATTCACTTTCAGGAAATCTTGAATTTCCTTTTTAATTTCTTCCTGAATCCAGTTCTCATTCAGCATCATAGTGTTAAGTTTCCAGGAGTTAGTGTATTTTCTCTTGTTTGATGTGTTGTGGATGTCCAGCTTTAGGCCGTGGTGGTCTGATAGGGCACAGGTTAGAATTTCAACTTTCTTGTATATGTGTAGATTCATTTTGTGGCCCAATATGTGATCTATTTTGGAGAAAGTTCCGTGTGCTGCTGAGAAAAATGTGTATTCTTTGGTGCGTGGGTGAAAAGTTCGATAGAGATCTGTGAGGTCCATTTCTTTCAGGGTTTGATTAAGTTCCAAAGTGTCTCTGTTAAGCTTTTGACCTGTTGATCTATCCCATGTAGAGAGGGCGGTGTTGAAGTCCCCAATTCCTTCGCCATCAGGGAAATGCAAATCAAAACTTCCCTGAGATATCATCTCACCCCGGTCAGGATGGCAAAAATCTACAATACAAACAACGACAAATGCTGGAAAGGATGTGGAGAGAGGGGAACTCTCCTACATTGTTGGTGGGAATGCAGGCTCATACAGCCACTCTGGCGAGCCATCTGGAGATTCTTAAAGAAATTAAAGATTGAAATGCCATATGACCCTGCTATCCCACTTTTGGGAATAACCCCCCATGCAGCAGAGGTTCGCCTCGATAGCACAAGCTCGACCATGTTCATAGCAGCACTGTTTACAATAGCAAAGTCATGGAATCAACCTAAATGTCCAACAGTTGACGAGTGGATAAGGAAACTGTGGTACATCTATACAATGGAGTACTACTCAGCCATCAAAAATGATGAATTACTGGAATTTGCTGGGAAATGGATGTCATTAGAAAGAATTATATTAAGTGAAGTATCCCAAACCCAGAAAATTAAGCGCCGTATGTACTCCCTAATAGGTGGCTCCTAGTACCAAACTCACCCAGCCCACATTGAGACACTCAAAAGTAAACCTATGTAACACAGTAATTGCAAGGATTATGAACAAGAGAGATGGGTTAGGAGGGCCACACCAGAAACAAGGAGAGAGGAGACCATGTTACAGCAGAGAAAATAGGCCTCCATCAAGGTCTGCAAGTAAGTAATGAGAAACCTGGTTAAGTTCACAGACGTTCTTTCCTGATCTCACCAGAAGGGGAGGGCATATAGTCTAGCAGATAAAAAGTAATCATTTTGCAAATGGGTGATGGACCCCTCCCTCAGTGAGGTTTCCTACTCTTATTACATCTACCCTTGAATGTGCTATTACAACAAGACTCAAGTTTAACAGCTTTTTGTCTCTGGCCAGGGGGTGACATACAGTGCCCAGCAGAATGGAGTGAAGGGAATTGCAGGAGCAGCAAAACTGCAAAAGAAAATCAACAAACCACAATCCAGAACTTCAGAGACTCTATATCAATCACATAGAACTAGGCCAGCCTAATCTCTCCCCATCCTGGAGCTCAGGGACATTTGCGGAAGAGGGGGGTGGTAAGATTGTAAGAGCAAAAGGATGGGAGGAGCAACGATTTGCAAGATTCTCAACAATAGTTGGGGCCAAAGCAATCATAATGGGACTTTGCATGCCCTGCGCAATGTCCAGCGCACTGTTGCCCTCATAAAGTCTAGCATCTGTTAAGTGCACCGAGACCCCTGGAGGCAAGGGATTGACAGCCATAGTAGTGATCTTATGCTTAAGGGGAACAAGAGAAAGGGCTTATGGAAATGCCACTGGGTCCTTATATGTCATCGGAGAGGAGGACCCAGAGGAGAGTTAGGCGTACACAATAAAGGACTCTCTGGGAATTGGGGGGGAGGCACTGGGGGAAGGGGAGGGGGAGGAGGGGGGAGGGAGGGAACTGGTAAAATATTTTAAAATGTATAATTAAATTTTTAATAAAAAAAAAAACTACAGGGTGATTAAAAAAAAATGCCTCTTGTGACAGTTGGAATGGAGGGAACTTATATCAACATAATAAAAGCCGTATGCAACAAGCCAGGAGCAAGAATTATACTAAATGGGAAAAAACTTGAAGCATTGCCACTTAGATCAAGAACTAGACAAGGCTGTCCACTCTCACACTGCTATTTGATATTGTACTTGAAGTCTTAGCTAGACCCATAAGACAAGAGAGGAAGATAAAAGGGATTCAAATTGGAAAGGATGAAGTCAAGATATCTCTATTTGTAGATGACATGATCATATACCAAAATGATCCAAAAAACTCCATCAGGAAACTCCTGGAACTAATACAGAAGTTCAGCAGAGTGGCAGCTTACAAAATAAACATGCAAAAATCAGTTGCCTTCCTATACACTAAAGATGAAAAAAGTGAAAAGTCTTAAAATAAATAATCCCATTTACTATAGCACCTAAAAAAATGAAATACATTGGTATAAATCTAACCAAAGATGTGAGAGACCTTTATAATGAAAACTTTAAAACCCTAAAGAAAGAAATTACAGAAGACACCAGAAGGTGGAAAGGCCTCCCATGCTCCTGGAACGGCAGAATCAACATCATAGAAATGAACATCCTACCAAAAGCAATATACAGACTCAACACTATACCAATCAAAATCCCAAAGTAATGTTTTAAGGAAATTGACCAAACCATCTCAAAATTCATATGGAAGTACAAAAGGCTGAGGATAGCAAAAACAATCCTGAGTAACAAAAACACTGCTGGAGGTATCAACATACCAAATCACCATACCAAACCTTAATCTATACTACAAATCCATTGTAATAAATACAGCCTGGTACTGGCTCCAAAATAGACACATAGATCAATGGATAAGGGTTGAAGACCCAGATATAAGCCCAAACAACTACAGCCATGATCTTTGACAAAGGGGCCTAAAAAATTCAATGGAAAAAGAACAGCATCTTCAACAAATGGTGCTGGCAAAATGGATGTCCACTTGCAGAAGATTAAAACTGAACCCGTACTTGTCACCATGTACAAAATTAATTCCAAGTGGATCAAGGACCTTAATATTAGGCCAGAGACTATAAAAACCCTGATTGAAAGGGTAGGGAACTCCCTCAAGCTGATTGGGCTAAGCCAAGAGTTCCTGAACAGAAATCCAATAGCGCAGTCACTACAACCAACACTCAACAGATGGGATCTTGTGAAATTAAAGAGCTTCTGTTCAGATAAAGAGATGGTAACCCGAGCACAAAGGCAGCCCACAGAATGGGAGAAAATCTTCACTAACCACATATCTGATAGAGCTCTATTATCCAGAGTTCACAAAGAACTTAGAAAACTAAACACCGAGGAGATAAATAGTCCAATTAAAAAAATAGATCTCGGAACTCAAAAAGAACTTTTCCAGGGACAAAATTGAAATGTCTAACAAATATCTTAAAAAATACTCCACATTCCTTGCCATCAGGGAAATGCAAATCAAAACTACCCGGTCAGGATTGCAAAAATCCACAATACAAACAACAACAAATGCTAGAGAGGATGTGGAGAGAAGGGAATTCTCTTACATTGCTGGTGGGAATGCAAGTTTATACAACCATTCTGAAGATCAGTTGGAGATTTCTAAAAAAGTTAAAGATTGAAATGCCATATGACCCTGCTATACCACTGCTGGGAATAATCCCCCACAATGCAGAAACTCACTACAGTGACATGAGCACAACCATGTTCATTGCAGCACTATTTACAATAGCAAAGTCATGGAATCAAATCAAATGCCCAACAGTTGATGAATGGATAATGAAAATGTGGTACATTTATGCAACGGAATACTACTCAGCCATCAGAAAAGATGAATTAATGCAATTTGCTGGGAAATGGATGCCATTAGAAAAAAATTGTATTGAGTGAAGTACCCCAGACACAGAAAGTTAGACACCATATATACTCCCTAATAAGTGGATAAAAGTTCCAAATCCACTTAATGACATATTCAAAGGTAAATCTCTGTAATACCCACCATAATCGCAAAAGATTCTAGACAGGAGGGAAGGGGAAGGAGGACCTCAAAAGAAAGGAGATGGGATCATGCTTCAGTAGGGAAAATAGGCCATGGTCATGTATTGCATGGAAGTATCAAGACGTCTTCTGCAGCTTACTCTCACTTCCCTTCCTGGTCACCTGTGACTGAGGCAGGTTTGATCTCACCAATCAGGGAGGATATAGGGACTTGCACATAGACAGTAATCATATGGCAAATGGGACACTGACCCCCCCCACACACACACACACACACACACACACATTGCTGTATTCTACTCCTATTCTTCCATCTACTTTTGAGTCTCCTCTTCTATTAAGATCTTCATTTAAACAGTCTTTTATCTTTGGTTAGAAAGTGACTTTTGAATACCAATCAAGATGCAGCCGAGGGTGGTTCAGGAAAAGCAAAACTAAAAACAACAACAAATAATAATTTATAACACCAAATACCCTACATTATTCACCTGCAAACAGACAAGCCAAGTATCTCCCCATCCTAAAGCTCAGGGAACTTTGCAGAAGAGGGGCAGCAATATTGGAAGAGCCTAAAGATGGGGAGGACCAATGATATGCAAGATACTCCACACAAGTTAGGGCTACATCCAGGATTGGACTTTGCCTGACTTGCAGACATGTCAATGACCCCCCCAAAGTCTAGCAAGGATCACAGGGGAGAAGGCTCCAGGCAGTAGGATCTTTAGAGGCAAGGGATTAAACAGTCATAATAGAATTTCCGTACTAAATGGTTGCCCAAGAAGTGGCCCCCAGGCTATGCTGAATCCTGAACCTTCACTAGGGTGGAGGACTCAGAGAGAGGTTAGGTGTTCATACAAAAGGATGCTCCACAGGAAGGGAGGGAGGAAGGGGAGGCAACAGGAGAGGGGGAAGGAGAGAGGGAGTGAAAGGAGAGGGGAAGGGGGGAGAGTGCAATGGGGGAAGACTGGGGAGGGAGGGGGAAGGGAGAGGACAGGAATACTTATTGAGCTTGTATGAGAAAGGAAAAAAATAAAATGTGGGAGAAAAATAAAAAAAAGATAGAAAGAAAAAAATCCAACAGAAATTTTACTTTATATATACAATAATAAATAATAAATAATTATATTTATATAAATATTTTATTATATAAAATAATAAATAATAAGGAGGATGTAGTTAATAAAAACTAGTGTAAAATTTGGAGAGATAGTTGAGTGGTAGAGTATATGTATAACATGCACAAAATTCTAAATTCAATCTAAGTAAACAAATAAATGAAAAAAAATTTGTGTACTGGGTGAAAAAAAATTTCTCTTGTGTCTTAATTACTGAAATGGCAGCTTAACAAAGAGTAGGAAGTAAATGCTATATCCCCTGGGATAAGTTATGATCTAAAATGTTTGAAACCTATTCCCATGTAAACCATATCCCAAAACTCAAGGTGAAGGTGTTAGGAAGTGGAACCATTGATCATGTAAGAGCCCACATGAATTAGATACGTATCCTTGTATGGCATATAAGAACAGTTCCTTGCCCTTTCCACCATGTGTCCAGCAAGAAGGTACCATCTATGAACCAAGAGTAGGCCTTTCTCAGACACCAACCCACCTTCACTTGGGACTTCTCTGCTGTACGAACTTGTCTCCATTATTTATAACTTGGAAGAGACATCAATTCTAATGTCTGCTAATTTTATTATAACTATCTGAATGAACTCAGGATAAATCACATCCTACTTAATGTACCCTTCTGGGATGGCTAAACTTTTCTTAGAGATGAAATTAATTTTACTATTCACCTCATCTCTAGGTCAGAACAAAAAATCATCCACGTTTATTGTACAGGTGGAATTGCTGAGAAATTTATGTTCTTTGGGTCTTAGATGAAAATGTGTAAAAAATAATATTGTACCTGAATAAAATTTTTGGAATTATTCTCTGGTAATATTACTGATTTTTCTACATAAAGGCAACTAGTTATTATGTACTGTCTTGACTTAAAAATGCAAAATACTGAGATTTTCTGGAGAAAACAAAGGGTTTTATTTTTAGATTTATTAATTTATCTATTTATGGTGTGTATACACACATGCCACCGTGTGAGTGTGGAAATCAAAGGGAAGGAACAGGTTGTACGGTTCATTAGAAAATGAAACTGACAGTAACTCATGCTTCTGAAATGAACTTTATTGAGAAAGATATCCTTGTGGCTATAGGGGTCATAATTGGATACTGAAGTGGGAGTGCATTAGAGCAGGAAAGATGGCTTAAGGAGCAAGAATAGGAAAGATCTGGGCAGGGGTGGATGGATCTGAATTCTTCAGAAAAATCTCTCCAGAGCTTCAGAATCTATGGACCTCCCCCCAAGAACAAGGATACTTTCTGACTTTGGTTAATGAATGGAGGGAAGCTTCACGCTATGTGACATAGCTTGGCCAAGCTATGTGTGGGAAGTCAGGAAGGTACTGCTAAAGACTGGCTATCATTTAAAGTTATCACAGACTTGGACAGTGAGAGAGGAGGCTATGCTTACATAGAGCTGCAAGTGGGAGGAAGGAAACTTTCAAGGACTGGAAAAGTGGGTACCCAAGGAACCTGGCCTGACATCTTGGGGAGCCAGCTGTATGGTTTGTAATCTAACAAGGAAAACGTGCAGGAGTCAGTTCTTTCCTTCCACCATGTGGGTTTTGAGTGATCAACTTGAGTGATCAACTTCACAGAGAGCCACCTGAACCATCGATTTTTTTTCTTGCATTTGTGTGTGTGTGAGTCTCTCTCTCTCTCTCTCTCTCTCTCTCTCTCTCTCTGTGTGTGTGTGTGTGTGTGTGTGTGTGTGTGTGTGTGTGTGTGTATGAATGCTTGAACATGTAGGTCACATGTGTGTGTGATGTGTATATGAATATCACATAGGCCTATACATGTGCACATGGAGATCAGAAGAAGAAAAAGAAGAGCAAGAGAATGAGAAAAATAAGAACAACAAAAAGAAGTTCGGTTTTAAGAACACAGTTTAAGAATCACACAAAGAGATCACATGGAAAGACAGGAAACAAGAGAGACTTAGGAGCCAGTCTTACTTTTTAATATAATAACTTTCTCTTTCAGTCCCTAAGAGGGATCTCACAAGAACTACTTTAATCCCTTTCAAGGACAGGGCCTCCCAGTTACACAACTACTTTCAGCCAGTCCCATCACGTTTCACATGCCCTGAAGACCCTGGAGAAAAACTTTTGTATGATATCCAAACTCTAACACTGCTGTAATGACCAACTTTGTCTTAACAACAGATGAGATCCAGACTTGGGTTGTCCCTGGAGATCAAGGTTTATATCTAAGATTTGTGTTTTATAACATGCAGGGAAGTGTACAGTATCAATATTTGCTGAACAAATGGAACATTGCTGTAACGTGAACTCTAAAATGTTCAGAAAGGACTTCTGAGAGGAATTGGGTTTCATGGGGCATGGTGCCACTTTACAGAGCTTTTGGATCTGGGATGCCAGATTCAGCATACTAGGCAATTATTTGACCACTGAGCTACCAAGAAGCTAGATCTTAAATGAGCCTTTCCAAAAGAGGGACAGATAACAGATGTGACGTAAATAGCGTTAGTTAAGCAGTGTGGTTGGACAATTAGAAGTTAGGGATGGGCAAGATTGTTGGTTGACGAGACAACAGCAGGACCTGGCAAGTTTAGGACACTCAGAAGACTGGAAAACCTCCTTTAAAAGTAGCAATCAAGGTCAGAGAAGCACACTAATTAGACTCTTCAAGACAGTGGCCCAGAGCCACTACTAGTAAAAACATGTTCTCTGATTGACACCTATCTATTGTAGTCTAGATATTATCTAGTCTGACAGACAACAGGGTAAGCTCTAATTCCTAATAGGGAACCAAACAAAAGGCTTATTGTTATTTTGAGAAAGGTGAAAGGAGATGATGATGTTATTCTATCTTTCTTTCTCCAAATACTCTTAGTGTGTAGGTAAGATTACAGGCCTGATTGAAAGATCCAGTCCCTCACCATGGCCAGATTCTTCAGGTCTTCATCATTTTATTCATACTTTTCAATTATCAGAACTCGGAGTTCCACAAGTACTGTATATTCCCAGTTATTTGGAAGCCTGAGGCAAGAGAGGTCTCTTGAGATCTATATAGTAAGACTTTATCTTCTTAAAGAAACAAATAAGACCCAGTTTGACAAAAGATAACAGGAATGAGTGCAAGGGAGAGCACAGTTTGTAGTTGTTACCACACAATGATGGCTTTTCATGTCTGTTACCGGTGAGATGTGAAATGTTCCCACACAGGCTCTTGTGTTAAAACCCTTGTTTCCCACTGGTGACGATGTTTAGGGAGGCATAGAATCCTTGGAACATGGAACTTCCCAGGAACAAAGAGCACTGGGGGCAGGTCTTGAAGATTTTAGCCAATCTGTGCTTCTGCTTTCACTCTTTCCTGACCTCCAAAGAACTGAAGACCTGTTGTCTCACTATCCTGCTGCTGTGGAGGGAGCTGCCCTAGCCACCATGCTTTCTTCTCTATGATGGACTGAAACTTCTGAATCAGGAGCTTAAAAAACTAAAACAAAAAACTCTTCCAAAGCTACTTCTATCAGGCATTTGATCACAGCAATAAGAAAAATTATGACAATACAGTGTCATCATCATCTAATTCATCACTGATGCACGCTATTGAAAATGCATTTTCAAAAGTCACTAATGGCTTCCTAAAATCATAAATCCAGTGTTGTTCTCTCTCTCTCTGCTTCCCAAGCAACATTCTGTTCCCTTTTTCAACGTACAAGGAAAACATTTCTTAAGAACCCCCACAAGGCCCCTTATAATCATTTCATGATGTTGGTTAGGAGGCCACTACAGTTCAGTTCTCCACAGCTGTTTAATTCACCTTCTTTGCTTTGTAGCTAGCTCCCTTCCTGAGCCTGCACTGCTGATGTGATGGATATGTGCCAGTTTGTGTTAGTATTTCTAATATTGTTCCTGAGCTCCAGCCCCCTGTCCAATCATCTTCTGTAATTACTTCAAACACTAAAATTATACTGAAGCTTACCCACCCTAAATGACTTATCATGCCATTTTCTCCCTAATTTTATTACGCTAGTAAAATGCCATTTCCATAGACATGTAAGTCTCTGATCAGCGGCTTATCTCAACTCCTCTTCTCTTAAGAGAAACTTCAAAACACTCTCTTTTTGTCTAGGAAATAGCCTTCTCTTTGGAGAGTATTAAAACACATAGCACATACTTACCTGGTAGGGGAGATACCATGATCACGAAGGTGGTTTTCCCAGGGCGAGGCTTATCCATTGCACTCCAGATGTGCTGACCCCTGCGATTTCCCCAAATGTGGGAAACTCGACTGCATAATTTGTGGTAGTGGGGGACTGCGTTCGCGCTCTCCTCTGAAAAAAAAAAACACATAACACATAAGCCATATCAGGTATGTAAAAATGCCACTAAATTTTAATTTCATTTTTGAAAAATGCAAGCTATAAGAAAAACTTTTTTCTCATATATGTGTATGTATATATATAAAGTAACTTTTTGAATGTAGGAAAAGGATTTTTCTTTTATGTATCTACTTCTTAAGAATCCGAATCAGAATCAAAAGAACCTACAAGAGACAATCGCTGATTTTTTTTCCAAGTTGGTTCTCTTGATTTCTGTATGTGAAAGAACCAGTAATCCAAATGATTATAGTAATTTTCCCTGAGTTCTTAAAGAATGCAGCTGTATTCTGTGCAGAGGCTTTTAATCACAATTCTTAGATCAAAGCAATAAGAGAGAGAAGGAGAGAGGAAGAGAGAGAGATTTTTGGAAGCTTTCTTTGTAATGTCTGTCTTAAAAAGGATTCCTTGCTCTCTTTACTTTAAGTTGCCTTGAAAACATTACATGAGAGATTAAGCAATTTGAGCTTTGGGCTGTTTTCCTGCTTCCTATTGCTCAGAATTCCATTAGATATTTTTCTGTGAAATCCTCTACACACGCACACACACACACACACACACACACACACACACACGCATATATGTATGTATGTATGTATTAAATGTATTAAATTAACTCACATATAAAACTAGGGTCCTCCAAAGTAGACATAACTACTCAGTTCTTGAGCCTAGCGTCTCATAAAACTGAAGGATCCCAGGAAAGTCTTGGTCCTCAATCATGCTGCAGGGCTGAAAAGGCAGGGCTTGGATGTCCGCAGTGGATGACAGCCAAGAATTCTGAACTCTGATGTCAGCAAGGACCAACAGCAAACTGAAAGATGCTGGGCTTCTATGTCAGCAAAGAACAGAAACAAGGACCAAGAGGTTCCCACGGCAGTGATGAACAGTAAGGCCCACAAGACAGGGTTCCAAGCTCTGACATCAGTCAAGAACAGCTGCTACAACAGCAGTGGAAAAGCCTGCAGCACATCAATAGTGGATTCACACAACTGGTGCTTACAGGGCCAGGGAAGGGCTATACTTTGATTTATAAAGGACTGCAATTAAGTGAAATTATGCAGCAGTATGCGTAAAACGTTTCTTCAGAGTGGTATTCGTCCTCTCTATAATTTATGATACTCTTCACTCTGCTAATACACGTTAGTATTTTTCAAAGAAACAGAAAATTGGTATGCTCATGTAAAAGGAACATAATACAAACCAATTTAAGAAAAAAAAAAAGATTTGAGAAGAGTTAAGACTCACGGAATTGGGTAGAATGACCAGTAAGTAGAATGTGATCAGGGTTCAGTCAAAGTTGTCATAACTTCCTCTTAGTTCTTGTCTTGCCAGAAGTAGGGTTCTGTTCTCCCTTTCTTCCTTCCTAAAATACTGAGTCATCTATGTCTGGGAAAACCAACCACTCTTTCAAAACTGCAAAAGTTCCCTGCTAGGGCCTGCAGAAATGGTGGAGGATTCCAATTGATCCACTTGGGAGTCCAGCCCTAAATCAACTACAGTGGCTTGAGAACTTGAGTTGAGGCAGGATAGTCAAGTAGCTCAGTGCTCTGTTCTTAGACATCCTGGACTTGAAGCCAGATAAAACTGTGCGATCTTGAGAAATTGCTTGTCTTTCACTTTCAGTCTCATTAGCTGTAATGTGAGAAGTATATTCTACGTGGCAAGACAGAATAATCTCTGAAAAAACCAGAGTGGAACAGAGATTGAAAAAACAGCACAAAGAATCAATGAAATAAAGAGCTGACATACACATGATATAAATACACACTCACATATAGATCATATGCATATGTACACTGTACACTAAAGACTAAATAAAATCCTCTGAAGGACAAACATATTTACAACTTCAAAAAATAAAAACAAAGGCTGGAAAGATAGGTCAGGGATAAGTCTTTGATTTTCAAGCAAAAGGACTTAAGTTCGGATCTCCAGATCTGATGGCAAAATAGCAGGTGGAAATGGCAGCTGCCCGTATATCTGTCCCTGAAGAGCAATGTAGGATGATTTCTGAAATCACCTTTGAGCCTCCACAAGCACACCCGCTCAAGTGCCCTTCTTGTACACACACAGTCGCATCCAAAAGTAAATAAATAAATAAATAAATAAATGCCTAGTCAATCATTTTAAAATAATTCTCTTATTTCTTAGAATTAGTCTTCTACTTTCTATTTGTAAAACAAATAGCAATCTTGTATTAAATGCATAACAAATTTTATTGTTATTTTTATTATCTATTATTTTATTTAATTTTAATCCATGTCTGCTCTTGTCAAAGGTATAAAAGCTATCGTTTTAAAAATTTTGTAATTGGCACACAGTAATTAAAGAGGATAATAGAATTCATTATATACATGTATCCCTATGCATTCATGTATCTCTATGCACTCATGTATCTCTATGCACTCATGCACTGTGCATTGGTCATGTCCATTCACCCTTCTTCCACCATTGTCATCACAGGGTCCCTTCTCGTTTCCTGCAATCTGTCTTCTACTTTCAGAATAACTTTTGTTTGTTTGCTTCCACATATGAGAGAGTACATGTGCCATTTGTCTTTCTCATTCTGGCATATTTTCCTTAACATCATGCCCTAGAGTTGCTTTTATGTTGTTGCAAGTGGTACTGTTTCATTTTTCTTCATGGTTAAATAATGCTACATTTTTCTCATTCATCTATTGACAGATATCTAGGATGATTTGTCATCTTAACTATTGTGATACTCCTATACATCTTTCGGTATTGACTTGACAATTTAGAACTGACAATTTAGGCACACCTATGAAAAATTATTTCGTTAAAGCAAATCTGTAGGCGAGTACCTTACTGATGTTACAAGACCTAATCCATGATATGTAAGACCATTTCCTGGGCAAGTAGATATGAAAGACGACTGGTTGAGATTGGCAGACTGGAACACTAGTGGGTATGTCCCTCTCTCAGCTCTTCCTGCTGTTATGGTGTGATCAGTTCCCTTCTCTCCTGATGCTGGTATAAACTGTCTACCATGGTGATGATTACCTGCAACCTGAAATGGTAAACTAGAATAAACCTGTATTCCACCAGATAGCTTGGGTCACATGCTCACTATAGCAGCAAGAATATGAAACTAAGACACATGAAATCACTATCAAATTGTGGAGCATTTGTCTAGCTTAGGGTAAGTCCACTGAAGTTCTGTTTGTACATTTCTTTTGCCACTTCTTTTAGACAGAACAAAGATAAATATGAATATAGTCCATGTTTATAGTTTTAGTCTTATAACTTGTTTGAATTTTCAGGAATTATTTCTGAGAAATGCAGGTACAAGCCACATTAACCCTCACCAGAATCTTTGAGTAGCTGGCTATGTGTTAGTCTGATGCCAGAAACGACCTAGCAGTTCGGTTTCCTCTTTTCCCTTCCTCCCTCCCTCCCTTCCTCCCTCCCTCCCTTCCTCCCTCCCTCCTTTCCTCCCTCCCTCCCTTCCTCCCTCTCTTCCTTCCTTCTTTCCTTTCTTCCCTCTTTATCTTTTCTTTTTCCTTTCTCTTCTTTCTTTTTCTTTCTTGAGTATGCTTGTATTTCATGTCTGTGCTTGCTCATGTGCGTGCACATATGAGAGAGAGACAGAGAGAGAGAGAGAGAGAATGCGCATGTGGCAGTCAAATTTTGACTTTGGATGTTTTTCTTGATCCCTCACTGCCTTGCCCCTCACCCACCTACCCCCATCCCCCCCCCCCACATACACACATAGGATATCTCACTGAGTGAACCTGAAGTTTATTCAGTTAGCTGGCCAACAAGCTTCAGGGACCTACTTATCTCTCCCACCCTATGTTGGGTTTTAGATGTGTGCCACCACACCTGTCTTTTATGTGCGTTGGGATTCAGACTGCATGGCAAGCACTTTACTGACTGAGTCATCACCCCAAACCAACAATCTCACTTCCTAAGAGATTTTGCTGCTAATAGCAATATAAATTATACAATTTTTTAGAAGAAAAAAGATTTCCCTTTCTAAAGCCACCTTCCTCTTTTATTCCATGGAAACTAAAGAGGAAGACAGCACTAGAACATACAAACTTCGAGTACTCAAAGGAGAGCATGACAAAATTTAGCTACACTTTAGACCCTACTTGGATTGAAGAGTTTCTTGTACTACCTGTATTAGAATGTGCATCTGTGACTTTGAGCAGAAGGGAGGCAGAGACTGAGAGAAAGCAGGATGGAGATTACAGTGCTGCGTCCCACTCATGTAAGAAGGGGTGAAGAGACCTCGAAACTAATGACCTTCACCTCCTCTTTCTTTTCACCCTACTATTCCTCCCAAAAGGTGAGAGTTAAGAGAAAGTTATCCCACAAATCAGAAATGGATTTAGGCCTGATCAGAGTTGTATCAAGCTGGATTGTATGACATTGGGAGTGACCTGTGAGGAACAGGAGTTTTGAGATGCTCAACAATTCTATGCTGCCCTACAGACCAAGCTAAACATAAAATTGCAGGAATGTCAGGCATGCTAACATTCCAGAGCTGAAACCAAGCTGTTTTTCTGACCAAAGGAATCAAGATTAGAAAAAGAATCAAATTCCCCAAATAGTCAGACACAACTGGCATGCCAATGATGCGTCTTTGATTTTAATCACAAATGAAGTAATCTAAAATAGTCTGATAGTATTTATCAGTCATTTCACTACTTTCCTGTCTCCCCATTTCTGCCTTGTAAAAAAACCAGCCTCCTTCATTTGACCCATTAGAACAATTTTTATTGGCATGTATGACTTGTACATATTAATGAAGTTCAATGTGATAGTTCGACACATGTATGTATAGATCAGACCAGGAAAATTATATTACCCTCTCCTTTTTGTTTCTTTATGTTTGTAGTCTTCCAGATCCTTCCTTGTAGATCTTCACAAAAACACATTTGGATCACCCTGCTAGGCATGTCCAAACTACTGTCCTTGGGCTGCAGTCAGTGATACTTATGAATAAAGCCCAACTGAAAATCATGTTTCTTAAAATATTATGAAGTTTTCCTGTGAATTTTTTCCATTATGTATATTCAATTGCATCATTTTCCAGCATGAATATGCCAGAATGTCAACAATTTAAACATCCCTGAAACTATTTGTCCCCACAACTGTTTCTTTTGACCCAGTTTGGTGTCAATTATTAATCTTCCTTTTACTCATCTTTCCCCTTACTATTTTCAACTTCTAGTAATTACTAACCCATACTAAATCACCTTGGAAATTCTTATTGCTTGAGAAATGGATAAGATACTTCTCTAGCAAGTATGAAAACTGGAACCTGTTAACCCAGAACCAATCTAAAAGCCAGGGAGATATGACAACTGGTTGTAGTCTCAGCCCCAAGGAGGAAAAGCCAGGGAATCTCCAGGAAGCTAGCTAGGTAGCCTAATCCATTAGTGAGTTTCGGGTTACTGAGAGACCCCACCTTAATAATAAAAGTAGAGAGCAACTTTGGGCATCTGTGCACCCTTACCTGCACATACATGTATGCCCCCCATAAATGTGCATATATGCATGCACAACTTACTTGCATACACATGCAGAAAATTACTATTTTATTTTTATTACATTTTTGATGCTGGGGATTGACATCAGGCCATTGTATAAGCTGAGAAAATACTTTGTGTCTGAAGCGAATCCTCAGTCCTTACATTTTTAGTCTTATTTATATGTATATTCCATTTTATGGCATGACTGGTGCTCCGTTCTAAAGAGCAAATGATATCTATTAAGATCTTTAAGCAAATTTTAAAATTGCTGTCTTTTGACAAGGGTAATTTTCTATGGTCATCCACTTCTCTCTCAGGCAATTGTCTCATGGAACTGTTTATGTGTATATAAATCAAGCTCCACCTCTATTCATGTTTAGTTTCAATTATCTGTGTCTTATCCACATATTATAAATATCATCATGCTGAGGAATTTGGAATACAATATGTATTCAAAAATGTCGAATAACATTATTTCCTTGCTGTTATTCCTTAATCTGAGCTGTTGGGCTCTGCAATAATAACTCTGTGGGTCAAAAAGGATGTCATACAAATGATTATCATGAACACACAGAACAGACAATAAGGAATAGGAAGTCATTATAAGTATTTGCGTTCTTTACTGCAGTTAAACTTGAAATCAAACAGCTCTACACCTAAAATCTGAAGTGTAAAGACTCATAGAATAATATGATAGTTAAAAAAAAAAAGGTGTCATGGACCATGGAATGGTGAAGGAATTAGTCAAGGCTAGCAAACCTTTTTGTCTAAAGGACCAGACAGTAAAATTTTATAACTTTATAATCACCTGGTAGGAGAGGACAAATATCTTATCTGCTCCCAAATTGTGTTACTTTCATAAGACATACTAAAAATTGTTTAGATTTTTTTAAAAGTTCACTAAATTTTCTCTGGTTCAAAGTGGTGTGTGTGGGGAAGCCCACTGAAGATGGAGCTAAATGGGTTGAGAGTGTGCACAAATCACTGAGTTTCGTCTCTAGTACTGCATAAACCAGGTGTGACAGTTCAGACCTGTAATGCCAACACCCCATGGGCAGGAAGATCAGAAATCCAAGGTCATCTTCAGCTACTCTGTTTCCAGAAAGGAGAGAGAAACAGAGAGAGAGAGAGAGAGAGGAGAGAGAGAGAGAAGGAGAGAGAGAGAGTTCTTCAGTTTTGACTTTTTTTAAACTTCCTGGCTTTTGGCCCTTAAAAGCCTCAGAGAAGCCTTCCTAATGTTCCTTTAATGGTTTTACACTTGTTTATGGGGGGCATGCATGTGTACACTCACATGCCATAGAGTATGTGTTGATTTCAGAGTATAATTTATGGAAATCTGTTCTCTCCTTGAGCCTTGGGATGAAACTCAGATTATGTCTTGGAGGCAAGTTTTAGTACCCATAGAGACACTTTGCTGCTTCATCTTTTCCTTTTTAAACTCCTTCCCAATATAACTGCTTGCTGTTACATATGGTGTGCTCTGGTGTGCAGGACCTTATGCTAAAAAGAAACTCCCTTGCTGATAATACTCCGTGCTAAGAACTGAGTGTATGTAAGGTATCAGGACACAGTCTTTCAAATGATATAAATCTTTTCTAAGATGCAATAGCTCTTATCTAAGAGTAATTCCTGACAGTAAGGAATGGTGAATAATAAGGGAAAGGGAGATGCTTAGGGGCACCTTGACATTGTATGTTATATGGATACATTTGTATTCATATTGTAGAAAAGAATCTGCATGTATACATTATATACAGCTCCACACAGACACACTGCTATTCTTCTGTGATGTGGCAGAAGGAAGACAAGGCTTTGGGGTATGCAAGCCTAGTTGCACAGACAGAGGCAACAATTAGGACCAGAGTATAGATTCCATGATCTCACATAAAAATGCCCAGTGAAAATGGCAATGACCTGGACTTCTGGCCCTGGAAGGTGGAGCCTGAGAAACCCCAGAGCAAAGACAAAAGCAGGTAGAGTAGTCCAGAAATTCAGGATGATTCCCAAAGTCACCTTGGACCAACACAGTGCCCCGTGATACACACACACATAAAGAGAGAAACACATCTACATACACATGGAGAGAGGGAGAGAGAGAGCGAGAGAGAGAAAGAGAGAGAGAATAAAGTGTTCTGCCACACACATGTTAGGACCAGAGTTCAGATCTAGCATTCAGGTAAAAGTCAAGCAGGTCTGGGGCATCTCCACAATTCTGGAGAAAGAGATAGGGGAATCCTGGGATAAACTGACTAGCTAGACTGGTGAGCTCTGAGTTCAACTAAGGGACCCCGACTCAATAAATCAGGCGAAGAGTGATTAAGCGAGACAACTAATATCAATCTTGGGCTTCCATGTGCACATACCACACATGTGCAAAAAGTATACACACATGAACACATAGCACACTCACACTCAAAAAACTTTAATTCTGGTCATCTCCTTTCTGGAGTGTAGGGCCTTGTTGTCCGTGCAACTTCTGGGTTGGACCTGCTAATCCAGGATGTCTTCAGGAAATGCCCAAATTGGCATCCTGCCCCCTCCTTCAAAGCCACAGCTGTATGCCAGATGGTCAGTTCAAAGATATCAGCCTAACTGACTACGAAGGAAAATATGTTGTATTCTTCTTTTACCCTCTTGACTTCACTTTTGTGTGCCCCACAGGAGATTATTGCTCTCAGTGACACAGCAGAAGAATTTAAGAAACTCAACTGCCACGTGATTGGTGCTTCTGTGGATTCTCACTTCTGTAATCTGGCATGGTTCAACACACCCAAGAAACAAGGAGGACTGGGACCCATGAACATTCCTTTGATATCAGATCCCAAGCGTACCATCGCTCAGGATTATGGGGTTTTGAAGGCTGATGAAGGTATCTCCTTCAGGGGCCTCTTTATCATTGACGATAAAGGTATCCTTCAACAGATCACTGTAAACGACCTTCCTGTTGGTCACTCTGTGGATGAGATTCTTGAGACTGGTTAAAGCCTTCCAGTTCACTGATAAACATGGTCAAGTGTGCCCAGCTGGCTGGAAACCTGGCAGTGATATCATCAAGACTGATGTCCAAAAGAGCAAAGAATATTTTTCCAAACAGAAGTAACCATTGGTCCATTTTCATGCCAGACTGCATTTGGCAGTCAGGAGGAAATTTCTTTTTGTACTTTTTTTCATGCTTAAACACAAGATGTTTAAAGATGGAAAGATGGCCTTTCCTACAGGATTAGGGAGGTCAGCCTTTCTTCTACTGGTGGGAACAGCCTGAGCAGTGTTTTGGGCAGATCATCTGTATGATGTACCAGTAGTGGGCATCAACCTGTTGATCTTTTGTAGTAACTATTAAACTTGAACTGAGAAAAAAAATCTTTAATTCCCACCTCTACTCAGTGGCATTAGCAGTGACTTGTGTTAACTACACACGTTCTGGTATTGTGGTTACAGCTTTGCAGGTCATACATACTCTCTGTTAAAATTATTCAACTCTGAAATTATAGTGTGAAGGCACATAAACAATATATGAATGGGTCTGCATGCCTCTGTATAAAACTGGTGTCTTTCATACATTCTCTTTTTCTTTCTTTTCTTCCAGAAACCCCCCCCTTTTCTTTCTGCTGTGTGTTTATGTCTGTGTGCACACATGTACGTGTGTGAGTATTTGAGTGTACATGCATCTTATTGGCGACTAAACCTAGGACCTAACAGATGTCAGGCAAGGATTCTGTTTCCTCAGTATTGTTTTCATGTTTTATTTTGAGATGCAATCTTGCCAAATTGGTCAGGCGGACTTTTAGGCTGCTGTTTGACTGTGGCAGATCTTGAACTTATAATCTTCCTGTCTGAGCAGAGAGAGCAATTGGGAGTAGAGCCACATACCACCAGTCCTGGTTGAATTTCATAAATTTTCATGTGTCATGAAATATTATCATTTTATCAATTTTTTTAGCTATTTAAAAATTTCAAAGTGATTCTTAGCTTTGGGGCTGTGTGAACTGTACTTGACCTGTGGAAAATGGAAAATGGATGCCTAAAGAGCTAAAAGGCCTGTTCCCAAGCCACTGGGGATTAGTTTCAAAGGATAAAATGTACATGTACATCCTCTTGATTCTTGTCCTGAAGAGTTTTTTCTTACCTAATTTGCCCCTTGGGCTGGAACTGTAAGTGTGGCTTTGATCAGGTTTTGTATCACATTGGCTGAGTCATAAGTTATTACTTATATAGCATAGGTTTATTGTTGTTGTTGTTGTTGTTGTGTTATTTAACTCTTTTTCCTGCAGCTCTGAGGAATCAAAGTTGAGGGCTTCTTCTCTATGCTGTTGAAGAAACAAATCCATTGCAAGAAGTTAGCTGTTTCATCAAAATACTTCATCTGTTGTATCTCAAATATGGGTAATTGAATGTTAAAAGAAAAGCTTCAAATGTACTAAAGATAAGAGTTTCATTGAACAAAGAATAGTTTTCAGATGAGCAGTCCTCACAAAATGCGATCTAAAGATATCCTGGGAAAATACAGGGGATATGCAAAGGGAAAGGAGTTCCACACCCTTGAACCCAGAGGCAGCAACAATTCTAATGCTGCTGACAGGTGCCTAAGGGACACTCTATCTTCCCAGTTGCAAGCCAGATACCCTTTTAATAGGAAAGGAAATGTGCTAAATCCCTCACACATCCCTAGTGACTCCTGGATTTATCTTTATCAGGTTATAACTCTATCCAAGGTGCTTCCAGAACCACCCTGTAATCTCACTTATCAAAGGACACAGGGGGAAAAGGCTCCTTAGCAACCTTCTGCAATGTAGCTTGAGAACTACTAAAATGGTATATATGTCTAGCGCTGAGACAATTGTTCTCCCTGGAGGCATCCATGCCTACACTTGGGTATGGCTTACTTTCTGTGTTTCTGTCTTGGAGAAGCCCTCACTCATATATCCTGTGTTATGTCTTCCCTGAGAACATTTCTTTCTCCTAATCACTATGCTTAAGCCTATATAAAAATATCTTCAATAAAAACCTCTGTTCTCTCCTGTGCAGAAAATGATTTATGGTAACTGTGCTTTTCAGTTTTGAGTGAATTAAATACATAGCAAGCAAAAGTAAAAGAATAAATAGCAAGTAAAAAGAAGCAGCAGATAGTAAAATATCAACAAATCAGAAGCCTACAAATAGCCAACAGATATTGACTAAGGGAGCCCCAATAAAACAAATAGGAAACATGTCAAATTGGGGACTTACATGTATCTAGCAGAAATAACTGGGAGATGCTGCCCACTGCCCACTGCAAGCATCTTTATAACATGGGATGAACAGTAGCTGGATCTTAGCTTTGGGAAGGTGCTGGGGATGGGTTACTTACCAGAGGTGTTCAATGACACAATGTTTTCACTCCAACAGTTCATTCTTCTGTTCTCAAGGATGAGGGCTGTTTTGCTGTCCTCTGTCTCTTCCCACAGGGCTGGGGACCTGCCTGTCCCTGGACAAGGGGTCTTGGAAAACACTTTGAAACAACATGCTTGGGTCTAAACGGGGATACATGACAATTTACCAACATCAATACACTACAGACTGCAATGCATTACAACTCTGCTTCAACATACCAGTCAAGGTTGAAATTCTTTTCTGCATCAAAACCACAGATACTGGCTTGTCCTGAGTCTGGGTCTTTAAAAGATTAGGGAAGTCCCCAGGCTGATGTGGGGACATCATGGAGCTACTTGTCTGTCCCCTCACCCTTGACACTTAGAACCAGGAACTGTTCAGAAAGCTGTTCCACAATGTAAGCAGGTAGCATTTATGAACAGGCAGCAGAAGTAAGGTGCATAAACAGTCTGATTGGTTTCAGACTAGGATTTGGCTTATTAGAACACAGCCTTATCAGATAGTGACTCAAGTGATTGGACTAAGGCTGAAGTTATTATGAATGACCGAAATTCCCCTAGTCATCCCAAAGCACATCTCCTAAAGGTGTGCTTTCAGTTTGTTTATGTAAAAAGTTAGGTTGCAGTTGCCTAAGCAATTGTGATATGAAGGCATTTTCAGGTCAAATTTAGTTTACTATAAGGTCTCAAATGATACTGAGAAATTTAATTTAGATTGGAACATGATAAAATTTGGAAAACCTTCGCACAAATATGTCAAAAGATTAGATTTATTTAGTTATGCTTCCTATGTGTTTCACATTGCTCTTATTAAATTTGCATGGTATGATGGTTAGTTTTGATGGCACATGGCATTTATGTGAGGTAACTTGCTAGTCCCTTTATTTTAGAGACAAAGAAAGAAAAAAGAAATTAAGTGACTTTTCCAAGAGAGTAGTTAGGGAAGCATTCAAATCCAGATACTCTGTCCCCAAAATTACTCCATGTGGGCTTAAAATTTTTAAATAAAAATGAACAGAAACCTAGAGTTGTAGAAAGGGTAATATAGAGCAAAAATACCTTTTTTCATATTTTTTATTTTATTTTCTAGTTTTACAAGCATATTGAGTACTTATCCCTGTTTCCTTTTGTATTAGTTAGGATTCTCTAGAGACACGGAATTCACAGAATGAATATATATATATATATTTCATATATATATATGTGTGTGTGTATGTATGTGTGTATATATATATATATATATATATAATGAAATTTATTGAGTTGGCTTACAGATATGGCCGAGGTAGTCCAGCCAAGGCTGCCAGTAGCCAAGGTAGTTCCAACCATGGCTGCCAATAGCTAGCTGCTCAGTTTGGTAATCAAGTGGGTGATGGCTGAAGGCTGGAGAACTCCTAGAGTCTAGTCTAGTCGAAGGTAAAGAAACTGGGTGGCTGGAAGGAAGAACGATTCCTAGCACAGCTGCAAGAAGGCATCTGTTCTCTTTGGTGGCTCCTTTTTATATGATGCAGTACTGGGAGGATCCTTTGACAGCTTTGGAGGTTCTAATAGGATCTGGGGTGGTTATAATCCTTTCAAGTAGTTTCAATGATCTCAGCTCAGCTTAGTTAATACCGGGTGTGTCAGGTTGACACCCAGATTTAGCTATCACACCCTCCATCTCCTCTCCCATCATCCCTCCATCAATTCCACCCTCCTGCCTGGCTGCTTCTATGGACCCCAGGTTTTCCTATGGCTTGTCTACTCTTGTGAGGGTTCAGACTTCTGTGGCATATCAAGTTGCCTCTCTTTAGGCCACTCCACTGATAGGGGCATTTTCCCTCACTCATCTAGCTTTAGTCCCCAAGGTTTTCACTGTATGTTCTTATCCCTCTTGAGTTTCTGGATAGTCTATGGGGGCATGTTGGTATGTCAGTCATTATGCAGATCTGATAAGGACAAGTCTCATTGTAGGGATTTCCTAGATGCAGCAGTCCTGCTTTGAGTGGGATGTCTTGTCCAAAGGTGAACTATTCCATCTTTAGGTTCTTACAGTCTCACCACCCCCTTTTCTATGAGGTTCCCAAAGACTTAGGATAGGCAGATTGGGTTGGTCTGATTTGGGGTGAGCCTTGCTGAGTGCTGGTACTCTGCATTATGGCTCCCCATTGATGTTCACTTCCCTGCTTTTCTATTGCTTTAGGCTGCATCCTGTTGGGGTGTTGAGATACTCTACCTTTGTTGTAGAAGAAGACTTCAAGATTAAGTGTTGCATGTTCTTCCAATCTATGGGTATAATAAGAGCTATTTGCAAAGCAGTTTGGTGTACTATCTTTCTCCTGTAGGTTCATTGGCTGTTTTTCCTTATTGCTCTATTTCCTTCCCTATTTTAGGTTCTTGTTCTAGTTAATAGAGTAACAGTAATAGGAATATGTTCCATTCTGACAAGCAGGTCTTGAGTTCAATCAAAAAGCTGTTGGCTGTCTCCTTGATACTCATGCCATATTACACTGGTGGTTACCTGTTGCCACGGTGATTTTTATTGCAAGTTACAGATCTCATGCACTGATGGGGCCTGTGATTATTTCTCTCTTCTAGTAGCTTCTACAGTATTCCTTGGTACTGTAAGCTATCTAGCTAAGAGGAAGTTCTTGAACCAATTCTAATAGATGTATTTTGCTCATGTTTTGTGATCCATATGTGTTGCATCTTCAGTAACAGGGTCTTACTGACAGTTTTTGGAGAGCAATAAAGGGCAATGGCAAAAATCTGTAAGAGGAACCTTTGAAACCTCTCTGACCAACGTTTTATCAAGAAGTGTCACATTCCTGTTACTTCTAGTATGATTTTGCCACTGAATTCTAAGCAGATTAGTTTAGGGCTTTTTCTTTTTCTTTTTTTTTTTTTTTTTTTTTTTTTTCCTGTTTTCCTCACTCTATGCTCTTCTGCATAGGAACTACCCATTCTTGTTCCTTTCTTTAAAAGACATGGGTTTTTTTTTTTTGACATATTACTAGCATAGGGGTTCCTTTGGGGTTACTTCCCATACTCTTAGGGTTTTTTGTAAATCCCTCTGTCCCTCTTATTTCCCACTCATTCCCCACTATGTATTTTTCTTAATTATTCCCTTCCTTACCCTACTTGTCATGGTATGATAAATCTCCCTTTAAAAGGTTTCACCCCTGGACCCCTCCCTCAGTGAGGTTTCCTACTCTTATTACATCTACCCTTGAATGTGCTATTACAACAAGACTCCAGTTTAACAGCTTTTTGTCTCTGGCCAGGGGGTGACATACAGTGCCCAGCAGAATGGAGTGAAGGGAATTGCAGGAGCAGCAAAACTGCAAAAGAAAATCAACAAATCACAATCCAGAACTTCAGAGACTCTATATCAATCACATAGAACTAGGCCAGCCTAATCTCTCCCCATCCTGGAGCTCAGGGACATTTGCGGAAGAGGGGGCGGTAAGATTGTAAGAGCAAAAGGATGGGAGGAGCAACGATTTGCAAGATTCTCAACAATAGTTGGGGCCAAAGCAATCATAATGGGACTTTGCATGCCCTGCGCAATGTCCAGCGCACTGTTGCCCTCATAAAGTCTAGCATCTGTTAAGGGCACCGAGACCCCTGGAGGCAAGGGATTGACAGCCATAGTAGTGATCTTATGCTTAAGGGGAACAAGAGAAAGGGCTTATGGAAATGCCACTGGGTCCTTATATGTCATCGGAGAGGAGGACCCAGTGGAGAGTTAGGCGTACACAATAAAGGACTCTCTGGGAATTGGGGGGGAGGCACTGGGGGAAGGGGAGGGGGAGGAGGGGGTTCGGGGGGAGGAGGGGGGAGGGAGGGAACTGGTAAAAAATTTTAAAATGTATAATTAAATTTTTAATAAAAAAAAAAGGTTTCACCCTGACCATTCCTTCCCTCCTTCTCATTCATTGGTCTCTTTTGAATATACTGGCTCTTACAGTAATTCTGAATACTTTTGATAATTAAATTAAACTGCCTACTTTTATACACAAAAGTAGACATAGATAAAAATGACTTTTTCCAAAGTAACATGACCAAATATTGTGAGAATCATGAATTGATCTCCTCCAACTTTGTAATTGCTAGCTCATTTAGTTTCTTACGTTGTACTACAATGCATAAAGTTTCCTCCAACCCCAAATTTGGACACCAGAGAATGAGTAACTATGCTAAATCATGGCCAGCTGCAGAGTTTATGTGAGACCCACAAAGGTACATGGGAACAACCCTGATTTAGTGCTGGAGGTGAATTTCAGTGGTAGAGCGCATGCTGGCCTGAGCAAAGCTCCAGGTTCAACTCAAATGCCTTGCCTCTATGACATTAGCTCAAAGTCACTTGCGAAAGAGAGACAGAGAGCAGCTCAAGGTCACCTTAAAATATGCTATTGATTTGAGAAAGACAGAGACAGAGAAGCAGGTATGTACTTGGCACTTGCCGGGACACACATGCAGATGGCAGAAGACAGTTTTTAGAAGTGGTGCTCTCCTCCTACCATGTGACCCTTGGGGATTGAAGTCAGGACTCCAGGTTGGCATCTTTATTCTGTTGAATCATCTTGCTTGACCTTCAACTCATTATTAAGTAAAAATTGGAAATGATAGTTTAAAAACAAATCCAGGAGTGTCTTTGAGGTTATATTAATCACCTTTCTTTGACTGTGACAAAACAATTGACAAAAGCAGAAGAAATGCTTTATTTTTCCCATAGTTCAAGAGGATCCAGTCCAACTCTTCATGGCAGGGGAGACATAGCTGAGAGCACGAAGTTGTTGGTGTTAGGAAGCAAGAAGAAATACGTGCTGGTGTTCAGTTCACTCTCCTTTTTTCATTTCTATCTGGTGCCCTTTTGTGACTGTGTTTTCTCTCTTCAGTTAATCCTTTCTGGAACTCTTCATGACACACACTTAGTGTCTCCCAAGTGGATCTAAATCTATTCAAGTTGACAACAAAAATTAACCTTCTCAGTAACACATACTTTGGAAAGTTGAGGAAGAAGGAGCCCAAATTCAATGTCAATGAGGCAATTTAATAAGAATTTTAAAAAGTACTGGCAAAATAAATCAGTAACAAATGCATGCCTAAGGTCATGGGTTCAGTTCTCAGCACAAGACAACTTCAGTTGCAGTTATGTTAGTTAGTTGTAGTTCATGTGATTTTCTGCATTAGCTGATGCCTACTTCAGAAAGAAGAGTCACAATTTATCATTAAAAATACAAATATTTGGAAAGCAGTTTGATAGCATGTCCACTGAGCAAAGCAACATCAATAGTTTCCCCCCATCCCAAGCCTATGACCTCCCCAGCTATGGATTTCTGCCCAGGTTTACAAAAGTAGGCAGGAATTTCTTCTTGTGGAGTGGAACTTAAATCCAATCAGAAAGTGTTTGGTGACCCTCCCTCCCCCATAACAGCCATGCCAGTATTGTATCAGTAGGAATATCTTGTCTTGCAATTGAGTATTAGAACACAGAGAGCCCAATGCTGGATAAAACCACTGATGTCTTTCTTCTGCAACCTACATACCATCTTTGGCACAATGATGAAAATTAACAAGGAGGAAATTTCATGATCAGTTTCAGCTTGATTTCTCTATGTTCTGCAACCAAAGTATGTGTTATCTTCAGCAACAGGGCCTTACTATCTAGTTATAGCAGGCAACCAGGGAAATGCAATTATCTGTACTGTTTTAGGAGCCTCTGAGGCCTCCTTGTCCAGTATCTCTTCAGGAGGTATCACATGCCTGGCTTTGAGATTTTCATTTCATAGTCCATGTCTCCTCTAAGCATTATAGTCCATCCATATTGAGTATCTCCATTTAAACTACTCTTCTCTCTTTCTGTTGTTATTTTTAAAATTAGATTTCAAAATATTGGGTTTCTCTAAGTCTTTTTCAAAGTACTCTTGGCTTTGGTTAAGCCATCGCATCTGCTTCCTCTCTACCACCCACCACCAACCCCATCCTGTTTAACTCTCTACCTTCTATTTTCTTATCCCATGTGTTATACTATCCCTTCTCTCAATTTTGGGGCTCTTTTCCTTTCTTCATAAGCCCTTTCCAGCTTTCTGACCTCTAGAGACACTCAAAGTTAAACATGAATATCTGAAAATTCCATCCTAGGGTCCATAACAAAAAGGGAACATGTAATAACTGTCTTCATTTTTCTTTACAGCTGAATAAAATTCCACTGTGTATATGTACCACATAATTATTATATGTTCATCAGCTAAGTTCCATAATGGCTGCAAAAATTGTATTCCCACCAACAGCCTATAAGGGCTCTCCTTCTTCCATATTCATGCCAATGTTCATTATCATTTATTTTATGACAGCCATTCTGATTGGGGTGAGATGGAATCTCAAAGTGGTTTTAATTAGAATTTTCCTGATGGCTAATGATGTTGAACACTTTTAAAAATGTTCGTTAGATATTTTATTACTTCTTTTGGGAAATCTCACTTTAGTTCCATAGCCTAATTTTTTACTGTGTTATTTTCTTGAACTTTTATTGTATAGTTTAGATACTAATCCTTGTCAGATGTACAGTTTGCAAAGATTTTCTCACATTCTGCTGACTGTCTATTCATTCAACTGAAAGTTTAGTCTGTATCCTTTGAAAGGTAAATTATCACCATTAATATTCAGTTATTATTGATGCATGTGTATAATTCCTTCCAGATTGTCGATTTTACAGTGTTTGCCTTTTTCTATCTCTCTCTTGTTAATTTTTATTGAAGTGTGGCTTATTCTTTTCTGTGGCCTCATGGAAGGAATTGTTTTCTCCTTCCATCTGAAGAATTTCTTCCAGTAATTTCTGTAGAATTGGCTTAGTGGCCCTTTATTCCTTCAGTCTATTTTTGTGATGGAAAGTTTTTATTTTTCCTTCAATTATGGGCATCTTTACTAAATATAGTACTCTGGGTTTTTAGAACTTGGAGTACATCTTTCCAGGCCCTTTTTTTTTAAATTTTTTTTATTATTCAATTGTGCATGTGTGTATGTATGTGTGTGTGTGTGTGTGTGTGTGTGTGTGTGTGTGTGTATGTGTGTCTGTGTGTGTGTGTGTGTGTGGACTGCCTCCACCTCCTCCTTGTTTACTCTGCCCCGGGATTCACAGGCTCTGCCCTACCAGGACCAGAAATGCAGGCCACCCTTCCCCCCCCCCACGCTTCTGCCTGGTGTCTGTACGTGGGGTCTAGGATCCAAATTCAGGACCTTAACCCCTGAGCCACCTCTCCAGCCCTCGTTCCAGGCTTTTAAAGCTTCAGTTGACAAGTCTGCTTTTACTCTGATGGATATATCTGTGAATTGATGTTTTTTACTTGCTATTTTCAATATACTTTCGTTCTTCTGTATATTTAATTATACTATAACGAGGGTAGGTTTTTTTCCAGTTCTGTCTGTTTGGTGTCCTAAATGTTCCTGTATCTGGAGTTTCTCATTTCTTCCTAACTTAGTGATATTTTCTATTATGAGTCCTTGTAGATATTTTGCATGCCTTCAGAATGAGATTCTTCCTCTTCTATGCATAATCTGTAGTGTCGAGTATTTCTTGGAAAATCCACTTGTAACATCATAATATGTTATCTTTGTCATTGTTAGAGTGTTCCAGTTCCTCTGCCTTGTCCTTAGATTCTGTCTTCTTGAAATAGTCTTGGTAAGACTTTCCACAAAGGTTTTTATTAACTTAACAGTGTTTTCTCTTTTTTCCCCAGCATTTCTGACTGAATTTTCTTCAGTATTTCCAAGTCTTTAACAAATTCTTTTTTCATATCACGCAACACCTGTTTGTTGTTCATGTCCTCTCCCAGGAATTTGCTTTCCTCTGCTTTCTTTAGTAGGCATATAATGGTTTTTGAGTTTTCTGTCAGGAATTTCACCTAACTGACTCTCACTCAATGCTATTACCATAGAACTGATCATTTTTGGAATGAGGATTTTTTCCCCCCTTGGTTACTGGTTTCTTATAACACCATGCTGGAATTTATGCATCTGGTGTAATTTCTTTGCTTAATTTACCTTTCTAAGATATAATCTTTCAGTTAAAATATTTGCAGTGTTTAACTGGGCTTTGAGTGTGGGAGAATAGAGAGGGGTATAGTTCAGAAAATAGTTGCTCAATCTGGGAACTCAGGCGCCTGAAGTGAGCTCTATATTTTTCCCTAAGTAAAATATTAACTCCAAGAGCAATCACTGCAGGACATTAGACTATTTAAAATGTTGCTGCGGGGTTCTCGTGTTCAGAAGTCGAAAACTGAGACCAGAACACATGTAGAGGATTAAGTCAGAGTTTATGGAAGGGAGAAAGAATGGAACTCACAGACTTGAATTCTGTGAGGGGCAAGGGAGCCAAAAGGAACTCACGGACACCAGACATGGAGTCCATGAAGGTTAAGGGAACTGAAGATGGTTTGGCAGGGTTAGGAGTGTTTATGAATCTGGGTATATCCAGGAAAGATGACTTTTCCTTATTGGTTAACTCCAGTTTCTGCAAACCTGATTTGGGCTTTTGATCCCGTACATCTGATTGGCCTGTTCATATGGGGTCCAGCCCAATTGACCTTATGGCTGACCTCATGGTTGGAGCTGTTTCTTTTAAGTAACTAAATTTATCTGCAAAGGAGAAGCTCATTATCCTCTCTGCACTGGAGGAGCTCATGTGCATACTCTGATAAAAGCAAGGTTGGGGGAGGTTGGCTACTTTATCTTTGTGGGGAATTAGAGCCAGTTCCTCCAAACTGACAGGGTGTGCTCCTTCAGGATAATCCCAGCAGTGGGGGATGATGTTCAAAGACCTTCCAGCATGGTTACTTTATTCTAAAACTGCCTAATAGAAACTAGTCTCTCAATGTCACGCTAGCCAATTAACTTCAATAACAACCAAGGATAATGTGGTGCATACTTGGATTTAGCTAATAACATCAGGAGTGGGAGGAAAGTAAGATGAGTAAGGATGAGTATGAGAATGAAAAGAAAAACAAAGAGGCTAGGTGGGACCAATTAGGTATTAGAGAAGTTGGGATACTGTTAGCATTCATGGATTCTAGAGTGCCAATGCTTTGGTGGCTTGTAATTAGGAAGTAAAAAGAGAAGAAAACAAGAGAAAAAGCTATTAGGAATAAGAGGAGAGTTAATAAAATGTGGGTGAATTGTAAAGAATACCTTAGATCATAAACCACACTACTAAAGCCTAATTGAGCAACATATAAACAAAAGCAAACCAATTATTTTTAACCATAACTGCCACTTTAAATTTTTATTTATTTATTTATTTGTGTGTGTGTTTCTGTGTATGCTTATGGGGGGGCCCAAGAGTTGTTATGGGTTCCCTCTGGGATCTTTATGTATCTGGGTTTTTTTAGTAATTTATTTTTTTCCAAGTTTTACAAACATACTGAGTACTTACCCCTGCTTCCTTCCAACCCCCACTTCCCTCCCCTCCCCTCCTCTACCCTTCCCTCCCTTCCCTTTCCTTCATTAATCGGTCCCAGTCCTCCAACCTGGCCACTTCTATGGACCCCAGGGTTTCCTCTGGCTTGTATACTCTTGTGGGGGCTCAGGCCTTTTGTGGCATACCAAATTGCCCTCCTCAGGCTACCCCACTGATAGGGATATTTCCCTTCACTCATCCAGCTCTATCCCCCAAGGTTTCCACTATATGTTTTTATTTCCCTTGAGTTCCTCTATATTCTATGGGGACGTGTTGGTATGTCAGTCATTATGCAGGTCTGGTAAGGACAAGTCTCACTGCAGTGAGTTCCTAGATGCAGATGTATTGTTCTTGTGTTCAGGATTCGAAGACTGAAATCAGAACACGCGTAGTAGATTAAGGCAGAATTTATTAGAGGTGAGAAAGAACAGAACTCACAGACATGAATCCATGAGTTGCAAGAGTGCCCAGAACTCATGGAGTCCAGACTTGGAGTCCCATAAGGGGAAAGGGAGCCAAGGACGGATGGCAGCCTCAAGGTTAGGCAAGGCAAGGAAAGTGGGGAGGGGAGCTGCTTTTTAAACCTTAGGGTCTCTTTCTACTTATCCCTTCCTCTTTTCCTTCTTTTGCTAGGCTCTCATGGGGCTTTCTGTCTTCTCTGATCTTAAACTGTCTGTTCTGTTCTAATGCTCTCCCCCCTTAAGGGTAAATAAAGTATAGCTCCCTTGGTCACCCTCACCGTAAACTCACCTTTAAGTCTCTGTCCCATGTCAGCTAATTTTTTATTCATGTGCCCCCATGGATAATTTCTAGAAAGCTCTTGGGGTTCAGTCAGTCCACTTGGGAAGGTCCAAGAAGCAGGCCCATGGCATTTAATACTCTATGTGTGTTCCGATTTCAACCTTAGGGCTTACTAGTCAAAGCTTATTTGTAATTTTTCATTGCCAAAAGCATAAATATTTATTGCAAAAATCTTAAAATAAGGAAATAAATGATTGCTTCACTATTATTTTCACCCAAATATGAATTTGAAGTTTTCTGATTTTATTTTTGAGACAGACTAGTTCTCTCTGTAGCATTCAATGTCATGATTCATCCTGCCTTTATGGAATGCTTAGATTAACACCCTAAAACATTTTTGTTTTCATGGCAAAAGGAATAGAACTTAGGCTTTATAACAAGCGCTCTGCCTTTGAGATACCCCAAACCCTACTGTGAAGTCATTTTATTACAGCAAAGTTCTTAAATATATTCATTCATTTAAAACTTTCTTAAAAACCAAAATTTGGACTGAACCTGTGCTCAACATTTTAGGTACAGAGAGGAACAGAACACAATCTGTTCCTAAGAGAGGATGACATTCAGATCTTTTTCTTTTTTAATAATAGAAAACTTGCCTCAAAGTACAATGAGAATTGCATTTTGCAATTGATAGCTGATACATGGTTTTAGAATTCTTAGGTTGTGGACTCAAAGCAACAGCAATTGGATATTATTAAGCAACACTATTTCAAAATCTGTTAGGATAATTTTTGATTAAAACATTAGTACTTATCAGGTGTTTATTCACTTCAAAACTGCTCTTTTAGCGGGTTGGAAACGCTCATGGAATAACCGTGTCACAGTTAACGGACTGTGGATCACATTAAGAGATTCTCCGAGGACTCTTGGGGAGCGATGTATCTTGGGACTTGTAGTTCAGCTAGGACCAAGGAACCATGAGGCTCCTTGAGAATCCGGCCCTTTGACCCCTAACCTAAGGCACAAACTGGTACATTGTACTTCACTCTGCTCTTTAGCCTAATACTAGCTCATCACATTCAAGGTTCAAAAGGAGGGGGAGGGCCTCCGACACAAGCCTTAAAAAGATTGGTCTCCACTTCGACAAAGGGCTGCGTGTTAGGTAGAAAGGAGCTCAGGGATTGGTTAGCTTTGACTGGAAGGGGCGTGGCTAAAATGAATGCCGCCTTAAAAAAAAAAAAAAAAACCAGACGTTTGCCACAGCGCTCTTTCTCGTCCAGAAAAATCTCGCGATATCTTGACCCGAGGGCCCCCGCTGCGGAGCCAGCCACGGAGGACTGAGGGGGCGGTGGGACCGGGGCCGGGAAGGGACAGGTCAGGAGGAAGGCGGAGCGCGCCCAGCTGCGCCCCTGGAGCCGCGTCGGGAGCGGCCGAGCGGGCTGGGGGAAGCGTGAGGGCGGCGCTGCCCTGGTCGCGGCCCCGGGTGGCGGTCGGAGCGGCCGTCGAGCGTCACCTGGGCCGCGACAGGTGCGCGGAGAGGCGCGGCGCCCGCCCGCAGATCCGCCCCCCACGGCCTCGCCCGCCGCGGCCCGGAATGAGCCGCGGGCCCCGGCCGAGCGGCTCCGGCTCCGGCTCCGGGCGCCCGTGGCAGCCGCCGTCGCCGCGGGAGAGCGGCCGCCGCCCCTAGGGGCCGCGCGGAGCGGACATGAACCTGCACCAGGTGCTGACGGGCGCCGTGAACCCCGGCGACCACTGCTTCTCGGTGGGCAGCGTCGGCGAGCAGCGCTTCACGGTGAGTGCGGGGCCGCCGCGGGCCGGGCGCCGAGCAGGCCGAGCGCGCCGCCCGCCGCGGGGTCCAAGGGGTCCAGCGTGGTCCAGGGGGTCGCGGGCTCCAGCGGGGTCTCCCGGGTCGCGGGGTCCAGCGGGGTCCAGGGGGTCGCGGGCTCCAGCGGGGTCTCCCGGGTCGCGGGGTCCAGGGGGTCCGCGGCAGCACGTCCCCCGGGTCGCGCGATCCAGGGGGTCCCCCGGGTCGCTGGGTCCCCCGAGTCGCGGGGTCCGCGGCAGTACGCCCGCCGGGTCACGGGGTCCAGGGGGTCCCCGATGGCGGAGTCCAGCGGGTTCCCCGGGTCGCGGGGTCCAGGGGTCCGCGCCGCACGCCCGCCGCGGTGGAAGGGCTCATCCCTTTTGACCCGGGAGGACGGCCAAGGGATTTGCTCCTTGTTGAAGAACAATTTGGGGGCTTTTTGTTTTCTCTGTATAGGTTTGAATTGTGGAATTCAAGTGAAATACTTGAGATTTGTTTCATACTTTTTATTTTAGAGTCCAGCGTAGTTCAGAAAAAAGTTTTAAAGGCGTGGGCGCCTTAAAACAATGACTTATTAAGCTAGTGCAGGGTGAACATACAGTGGGAACAGTGCTCTTTCATTTATCTTTCTTCCAGTTTATTGAGGAATAACTTTGGAAGGAAAATATTTTCAAGTAAATCATTCCTCACATGCTCTGAGTTCCTTATGCAGTATCGTAGGAATTCTTGGAAACTTTACTTAAGATTTTTAAAAATTAATTACTAATAGTTGCCCCATTTTGTTTTCAGTATATTATTTCTTTTTTGCTTTAGGGTAATAACTCCAGGTTAAAATTTACTCAAAGTGACTTGCTTTTCATTGGTCTACTCAACTATTAGGAAAAAGATGGTCCCACATTGTTTATCAGTGTAGTGGGCTTTTCTTCCTTAACAGTAGTTTTCAATCCACGAGTCAGTATAGCATGTGAGACCTTTTGTCCAAATATATTTGTACCTCTGATTATTATTATTTTACAATTTCTCTTTGTATCTTTTTTTAGTTGTGATTAAATGTAAAATTCAGTATTGTGTAACTGAAACAAAATAATTTAATAGCTGCTCTAGGATATGGAATTTCCATTTCAAATTTTGTTTGTCGTGGACTTTTTTGTGGTCTTTATCACAGTAAGCAATGTAATGCAGCATTTTAATGTAGTTTAGACATTTAATGCCTGCAAACCATATTTTTAGATTGGACCAGTCAGGCTTCTCCCCATCCCAGTCTTCCCTGTAGAGTGGCTCATGTGCACCTTAGTTGCACATGACACTAGTCAGGATTCTAATTCTTAATGTTTGCCTACTCTGAAAACTCAGGGGAAGTAAGTGGAGGGGAGTAAGCCCTGAGAGTTTTAATAGTTGTGGTCTCTTTGCAGCTGGGCGTCTCTCTCTGTTCTCATCTTGAAGGGAAGGAAATGCAACATCTGTAGAGGTTTTCTTGAAGGAGGATGTTAGGAGAATAACATTGCATTCTCTGCCATCGCCCTAAAGTTTTATGAGGGCTTTTTTCCAGTGAAGACTCCCTGACCTTATTAAAGGAGAAGTTAGCAGTTTATGTAATGAACTTCAAAGCAATATGTTGACCTATTTACACCTAAATGTATCCATCTAAAACTTTGTGAATTGCTTTGTATTATTTTTCAGGAGTGGTCACATAATGTGCAAAGGTTATGCAGTCATCCTACACCATCATGTAGCCTGTTGCCCATTTCTGTTTTTAAAGTCACTTTCTCTAAAACAGGCTTTAATCATCTTCACTTTTAAGACTATGGCAAATTTAGGGCAACTGAAATAGCTCAGCAAGTAAGGTGTCTGCTCATAAACGTGGTGATCTGAGTTCAATCCTCAGAAAGCCCACACAGTGGAAGGAGAGAACCGATTTGTCAAAGTCGTTCTCTGACCTGTAGGCATGTACATGAATGTACGTACTCCCTCCCTCTCTGCCAATTTCTTCTCTGTTTCATTCTCTGAAATAAAATATAAAAAGAATATAGCAAATTTGTTTTATGTATGTATATGCAATATGTACATAATATGCACATATATTTAATGTAAGTATATATTTTAATTTAGTCTAAAAGAGATCCCAGCTGCTTTTCGTGGTAGATAAGTGTTGACAGCCATGTCATTGTAGCCAATCCTCACTGATTCTTGAAGTTGATAATTCTATTTCAACTAAGTTTCTTGCCCTTACTTTTCCTGAATACTGGTGTACATGGACAAATTCTCTGTTTTCTTTTTCATGTTAAAAAATGTATTATTCTTGAGTTTGTTTTTAATCTCTTTTGATTGAGGGTGTGTGCCAGAGATCAAACCAGTACAGTAGCCTCTGATAATGCTTGTCAAGCCTCCTGCCACTAAGCTCCACCCCATGCGGGCTTTGAATTATATTTCTTTGATGATTGTGTATGGAGACTGTAAATCCCTGTTTCTTGCAGTTTCCTCTAGGTAGGGTCATGAGATGTCCTTGTAGTCCACCCTGGAAGGATTCTTATCTTTTCTGATACTTTATTATTTCTCTTAAGTCCTGTATTTGTAATTCCTTCCTTTGTACATTTTAAAATATCTCACCACTTGTAATAGAAGATTATAAGGGATAAGATTTTGTTTTCTGTATAAAGCCTGGAAGATTGTAAATTGAAATGAAGTCGATTGTTAGTTTTCATGTTTTTAGTTTTTTTTAATTATACAATTACTAATACAGGTTAATGTAGGCATTAGATTTTTTCTTACACTATGTAAACTGGCATCAAAGTAGTTCGACTTTTGTAGAAAGGTTCTATTAATCAATGGTCATTTATTTCATACTTTTAAAACACTTTGTGTTTTATTACATTATTAAGCAGCTTTACTTGTGTATGCATGTGTGTCCTGTGACTTCATTGTAAGTGTCTGGACAGGGATTGAGGGAGTGGTGATACCTAATGGTTGAGTCACTTGTAAGGTTTTGTTTTGTTTGGTACAGGATCAAACCAAGGGCCCTGCACATGCTAGTCAAGGTCTCTTCTACTCACCTATATTCCCCAACTCTGGTTTCACTTTTGATTTCGAGATAGGGTCTTGCTGAGCTGCACAGGAATTGTGACCCTCCTGTTCTCAGCCTCTTGAGGAGCTGGGATTGCAAGTCTGTGCCATCAGGTGGGCTCATTCTTAGTTTCTGAGCCAGTTCTTTGATGAGTCTAATGCAGGGTCTACTTTGCTAAGAGGTCGACTGAGTTCTTTTATAATCTCTACATTTCTTTTTTTCTTATCTTTTAAGTGGGACTACAATAGTACTTATCAGTTGTTACATGAACAAATACTAAGCTCTTAAGTTCATAACATCATATAGTAAACCTTTAAAATATCAGTTGTTACAAAATTAAATTTGCTTTAATGCTTTGCTAGAATTGCTTTACAAGTAATGGTTGAACAGCAGGTAAAGAATCTTCATTGAAGCTCAGTTAATAATTGCTCTTCCAAAGTTACTTTAAAATTTATATTTGCATTTAAATAAAATATTTGTACTAAAGTTTCTCTAAATTTTTCAAGATCAATTGTTATGAATTTTATCACCAACATAAACAGAGCAAGTAGAGGAAACATTGGGCATAATAAACCCAAATTACTTTCTCCTTGATTAATAGAATGCTTCCTTCATTTTTCCTTTTTAATTTTCTACCTTAAAGTAAAACTTGGTGAGTGATCTGGTCTTGATCTGCTGACAACTTTAGCTTTAGGAAACAAAAATTCTGTTTATAAATCACAGTAGTTTAAAAAGAGACACCATTATTTAGAATGTAGATCTTTTAGTATTTTTGTGTGTATCTATTAATATAAATTTTTCCCTTTATTTTATACTGTTGAGACTGAGTTCTTAATGAAATGGAAATAGGATTAATTTCTAAGAGCTAGATCATGTTAATATTTAGGATTTTTTTTTTTCTTGTATGGAGCTTGTCATGGTTTCCAATGTGAGTTGTCCCACATAGGCTCGTTTGTTTGAGATTTTAATTGTTTGAAAAGGTCATGGGACCTTTAAGAGGTAGACCCTTGCTGGAGGAAGGCAGTCATAGGGGCTGGGCCTGGAGATTGATTTGCTTCACTCTACTTCTAGGAGACGTCTGCTCTTGCAGTTAACAGTTTTGTAGCTCTCAGCCTTCACGATGGACATGACTTAGGCTGCCTCCAGCTTCTGTCAGCCAGCCGTGCCTTTTCTGTCATAAGGGACTGTATCTCCCATATGGAAGTGTAAGCTGAATAAATCTTCTTTTCTCTCTTTAGTTGCTTGAATTGGAGTGGTGTCTCATAGCAGCAGGGACAAGTAATCACTATAGACTTTAAACACCTTAGCTATCTAGGGAAAGCAAACATTTTATAACTCAGGACTCCTAGCTACAGGATCTAGATTATAAATTGAAAGCTACAATTATGCAAGTGCTAGTAGAGGGACTAATTTAGTGTTGCCTTTTCTCAACTTTCTGTGACAACAACCATCTCTCTGTTGTGTTTCAGGGAAACTTCATTGGTGGCAGTGTGATTGCTATGTCATGAAGGGGGAAAGGTTTCGTGAGTGGCACATTTGTATTTGGGTGATGTCTTTCTTAGTGAATATAGAAGAGGGAAGTTTACTTTTGAACATATCTGAAGAAATACAGTGTATTAACAGTGACTATAATGCCATTAGAAATCCATTAGAAGTTGGGCTTTAAAAAATGGCTTGTTTTAAAGCTAAAATTTTAATGAAGGAATGATTGAATATATGGTTTGAAATTTCACACATTTTGTAATACTACATGTCTATTTGAATAAAATTAATCTCTTTTACACACACATATGGATCCTCACCAACAATTTAACAGTATTTAAATTGTTGAACTTTTCATATGTGTTTTCTATTTTGCTTTAATTTTCTAAATTATAAATGACATGTTATTATATATAAAATTGAATTATAATAATGAAAAAAGTTGACTTATCTTTCCCAAAAAAGGCTTGTTTTATCAAATATAATAATTTATAGGATCAAAGTACCCTTAATAAAGATCATTAAAATAATATTGTCTATTTTTTAAATGAGAATAAATGTTAATTATAGCATATCAAACCTGAGTCTGTTAATCAGAACATATTGTAGAAAGAAAATCTTTAAGGAATTTACTTGGTATGTTTGATATGATTGATTAAAACAGAAAGTCAATGAAAAGGAAATATAAGTGACTTAGAGAAATCAAGTTTCAAAATTAGAAGACTCTTGCAGCCTTGGGAAATTTAGACTATTTCAGAAGATTCCTTGTCAAACTTGAAAGTTAAGAATACTATTTTAATTATATGCTTCACCACACACATTTGACTCAGTTCTTCCTGTGTGTCCTGTTGAGTCAAAGTGTTGAAATCTAATGTCATATACAACTGATAGAACATTAACAGTCCATGATTTAATTTACAGATGGATATTTTGATTATAATATTTCTTTTGTTTTTTAAAGATAGGTTTTTGCTTGTGTAACCCAGGGCAGCATTCCACCTCAATCTCCTACATGCTGGGATTATAGTACTATATTGGCTTGGTTACAGGTCTCCTCACTGAAGTAGCTGGTATATTAGTTGTACCATATGCAACTTGTTTGACTAGTTATAAGCCAGTGTTAATTTTTAATTTGTGAACTTACTTTTAAATTGTATTGGCCATGTTTTCATGCCAGTTTTCCTTCATGTATTTCTCTACATTTACAAGCATCTGGCTACCTCTAAAATACCTACACTACTTAGTGCTTGGGCACCTGCCAGGGTGCAAATGGATAGATTGTAGAATATAGAGGTCCCCCCTCTCTTTTGTCTAGTACCAATCCTATGCAGTCCTTCAAGGTAGCATTATATCTGATGGTATTCTCTTTTTCATTGCAAAGTGTTGTTAGACCAGCTATTATAGAGTTGCATTGAGTTCTTGGGTACCACATCCCTAGCATGAACAGTGACTACTGTCTGACATTACTTCTCACTGTCTTCTGTCTTATATTCTTACCACTGCCCAAAACTCCCTCTACAAAGTTACCCCAGTCTTGGGATGGGCGCTAATTTAGTTGTCCTGAAAAGGGCTTTGTGTCTACAGATGCTTTTACTTTGTTTTATGGCCACTAGTGGTTCTCTGTATTACACATCTTCTATTGTACATGAGTCTTTCTTGATGGTTCTGAACCTGTGGTAGGAGTGGGGGTGACTTAGATGTTCTGTTCAGGGCCAAGCAGTCCTTTTCTGCATTTTATCCAGTGTGGTTTTCTGTGATAAGCAATTTCCAATACAGAAGGAAGCTTCTGTATTGAGTGCTGAGTCCTCCTCCCGTCAGCGACTTCTATGGGCTATACAGGTAGATGGGTAATTAATAGAAGATTCTGATTGTGTTATTCCCCCAATTATAATCTGCTTCTAACTCCAAGGCTGCTACTGTGCCATCATCTTGTCTAGAAGTCTCATACCTTCAGTGTTGTTTATGTTTGCTTGCAATCCCAGGAATTGAACCCCAGGGCCTGTATTGCTTTACGGTGAGCCACAGTTCTAGCTTGTTAATGGTAACCTTTCATATTATGGTCAGTTGTTTTTTTTTTGTCAGTGATTTATTTCAGAAAAGTCTGTTAAAAAGTGTTTAATTTTTTGTTGTTACCTTTTTGAATCAAGATTTCACTATGTAGACCAGGCTGTTGTCCAACTTAGTTCTCTATAGGCTGTCCTTGAACTTCTGTAGTCCAGGCCTGAAACTTGTGATCCTCCTATAACTTTTCCAGTTCTGGGATTACTAAAAACCTATGCTGTCAGACTAGACTAACAGCTTGTTTTAGATTTAAGACTCTTTTCTTTGTATTATTGATGTACTTCTATGCTATCAACTTATCAGGCAATTTAAGTTCTAGAGATTGATTTCATTTTAATGTATTTGAAATGTGCATAAGAAGATGCAACTACTTCAAGTAACTTTTGGCTGATGCCCAGTTTGTATTTTCTGTATTGATTTGCTTTGTGAGTATAGTCTTTATATAAATTTGTAGACTCTAAAATGCAAAACAAACAAACAAAAAGTCCACAATTGAAAACATTGCTTTCACTTGTTAGAATGAACACTGGAGATTTAATACGTTCTTTTTTAGAAATGACATCCACACATTTTTGGCTCCATAACTTTTGTGTGTGTGTGTGTGTGTGTGTGTGTGTGTGTGTGTGTTTATTTGGTGGAAATGACATCCACACATTTTTGGCTCCATAACTTGTGTGTGTGTGTGTGTGTGTGTGTGTGTGTGTGTGTGTTTATTTGGTGGAGAGTGAAACCATCGCTCCCTTCATAATCTACTTTCAGCCTGTGAATTAACCTTTCTAGAAGACAGTTCCTGATTATAGAGTTCATATATCTAACAGAACATCAGACCTTGAATCGTTTCTAAATTAAACGTTGTGTAGTATGGCTATTGTTATACATTTATATTATTTTATAGTTTAGATAATTTTACATGAGTTGATACATTGCCAATAACTTAACTTTCTTTTTTTTTTTATAACTTTTAACTTTCTTGAGGCTTTTTGTTTGCTGAGTATGGCCAAATACTACAGAGTTAATCCGTTCTGTGTTCTTCTTTGCTTCTGTGTTCCTGCCTTTGAAACACTCTTGGATAATCTGAGTAAAGCTGTGTCATATTTGCCAGCTATGAATGGGACCTCTAAGGATTCCCTAGAATCCTCCCACCCATCTATTCATTTTTGCTTTGTCTCATCTTCCCCACTCCAACGGTGTCTTAATCATATAAACTTGCTCACTGTAATCTATTAGGTGAAAGTTCCCTAATTTTCAGTTAAAATAAAAAATCCACTCATTCCAGCATCTATTCTTTCAGTACTCCTGATACCATAAAAATATATATTCTGTTGTATATGTCCAAAGTTAATCCTTTTTCCTATGCTCTGGATTTTATCTTTTCTGTATCTTAGACCTCAGGCCTTAGTTAATCGTCATTATTTTCTTTCCAGAATTTCTAAGACATGCTTAAAACTTTGATCTTAAAAAACAAGTCAACAAGAGTGGACATGTAGCTCTGATACAATGCTTGCTTAGTATGCAGGAGGCCAAGAACCACAAAATAAAGCAACAAACAAAAACAACCACGACACCCTTTGGTTCCTACTCTACTTTACAACTATGATCTTTCTATGTCTTCTCTTCCTCCTGTTTTCCTTCCTACTCCTCCTCTTCTTCCTTCTCTTCCCCTTTTCTTACTTTTCCTCCCTTTTTCCCTCTTTCATTCCTGTTTTCCCTTTCCTCCTCCTTGCCTTAGAATTTCAAACTTAAATGTCTTTTTTTACAACTACTAAAATTCAGCATGTTTAGATTCAACCAGCTTCTCTGTATCAGTATATCTTCCAACTTTTCTTCCCTACTTTGTTTGTCCTGTATTTATTAGCTTTGATAGTTTCTTCATCCAGCTATTTTTGTAAGCCAGAGTCTTGGTGATATCCTACATCTCTTCCTCCTCCATATTTTGCAAGTCCCTGTAGATTTTCAGGCCTTTTTGTCATTATTTCTGGTACAGTACCATGGTGACATACTGCCTTTCAACCTGTGTCCTTATGTGCAGTCATTCTTATCTCCAACTTGAACAACGCTGCTAGAGCAAAGGCAAATTGAGATAACAGTATAAGCTCTTCTTTCAGGGTACTTTAATGAACTTTCCTAGTCTTTTGTCTCCTGTCACTTCCTTGCAGAAGCCACCTCCTTGAACTTTTGTTTTATCTAAATTCATTCCATTTATTCCATTTTTGTAGTAGAAATCCAAATACTTAAAAAATCCTTCTAATTTGTGGGGCTGGAGAGGTGGCTCAGGGGTTAAGCTTCTGCTTTGCTGAGTTTGGATCCTGTGTTTCTGGTCCTGGTAGGGCGGAGCCTGTGAATCCCTGGACAGAGTAAACAAGGAGGAGGTGGAGGCGGTCCATGGTGGTTCCCGGATTCGCCCGTGGTTCTACACACACACACACACACACACACGCACACGCACACGCTCACATACATACACACGCACACAGGCACACACACAAATTAGAAGAATTTTTTAAAATTTTCTTTTTATTATTTATTCAATTGCGTGTGTGTATATGTGTGTGTGCATGTGTGTGTATCAATCAGAGGGCACTTTGTATTCCTGTGAAGGACCAGTCATACTGAATTGCTTCTATCTCCTTTCTGCTTTGCTCTGGGATTTCCTAGACTCCACCTATCACAACCAGAAGTATATAGTTTGTCACCATTTCTGCCTGCTCTTTGTTATGTGGGACCTTGGATCTAAACTCAGGACTGTCTGCTTTCGAGGCAGAGTTTTAACCTGAGTCATCTCTCTAGCCTCTAAATGTCTCTCCTTGCCTCCCTTTTAAACAACTCTCCCTGCTTTTGCCAAAAAACAAACAAACAAAAATGTAAAAACAGTTTCCTACAGGTTCTCTCTGGGCTTAACTCAACAGAATTCCCAGAGCTCGAACCTTCAACTGTCAAGTTGACACCTGTATCTAACTAGTGACAGTAACTTCATAGCTATCAGTAGTTGCACTATTCAACCCGTTGCTTTAACTTTTATTTCATTTTTTCTTCCTTATCTGCCATCATTATTGCATCATCTTAGCATCTTTATGAGTTTGTGTATTCTGAAGATTTCAATATAGGGAATTATATAACATGGAGATTTTTTAAAATTATAATCTAATTTTTTGTTAGTGCTGGGGATTGATTCCAGGACTTTACATGTGCTAGGCAAGTATTCTATTTCAGAGCCATACCTTAATCCCTTGTGTTGTCTTCCTTTCTTAAGGTACCTTAATTTTTTTTTAAGATCTGTCCATATTGTAGCATGCATATACTCCATTCCTTCTTACAAGTGAGTAATATCCCGTTGTATCATGTCATCATATTTTATTTTTTCACCTGTTGATAGCTTTTTTAAAGATAGGTTTTTACTGTGTAGCCCAAAGTGAGCTGGAATATGTGATCCTCTTGTTTTAGCTTTTTAGTGCTTGAATTACAGGCTTGTGCTGCCACATATGGTAGTTGATGAACTTTAGTTGTTTACCCTATGTGGCCATTCTGAATAATGCTGATGTGTGTATTCGTTTATAAGCTTTTTGTAAATACATGTTTTCAGCACTCTTGTTTGTATATGTAGACATGAAATGGTATCATGTGGCACTGGTGTTTAACTTTTTGAGAAATCACATTGTTTTCATTAGTTTATATCTCATCATTTTCCATTCCCACCAACGGTGTACGAGGCCTTCAGTTCTTGCCAACAATTATTATTTTCCTTTAAAAAATTCAGGTACATGTAGAGTGTTAATCTCATTTTGGTTTTTATTTGTACTTCTCTCAGGAATAATGATAGTACGTGACAATATATGTTAAATTATGTTTAAATCTGTCAAGTCTGACAATCTGAGTTAGTTCCTGAGAACATGCATAGTGGAAGGTGAGAACTGGCTCTTAGAAGTTGTCCTCTGGTCTGCACATGTGCAACATGTCGTGCATATCCCACACATGATAAATAGCTAAATGACTAAGTGTAAACTCTAAAACTAAAATTATGCAGGATTATCTGATTTGTACTTATGTCCAGAAACCAGTGCATATGTCCAGAAACCAATGGTCAACCTTGGGTGTTGTTCCTCAGGTTATGCCTTTCCCTGGTTTTTCTTCCATTTGTTTTGTTTTATTTTTAGTGCTGGTGTATACATGTGTGTAGGTACGTGTATGTGTGTAGAACAGGACACTGTGGAGGCCCAAAGTTGATTTCATGAATCACCTTGCATCCTCTACCTCCTTCCTTATTGCTTCAGTCTGGGATTTTCCAGACTCTGTCCACAAGGGTTGGAAGTGCAGGCCACCACCATTTCTGCCTTGGATTTTTACATGAGAACTGGGATCTGAACTCCTGCATTAAAGACAGAGACCTAACCCTGAACCATCTCTCTAGCCCCAGCCTACCTATTTTTTTTTTTTGAGACAAAGGCTTAGGGTTTTAGATAGTAGACTAAATTGTCTGACCTGTGAGCCTTAGAATTTCTCCTGTTTGTACTTCCTCAGGACTGACTGAAATTACAGATATGACCAAGATAACCATCTTTTTTTAAAAATTGGGTTTTGTGGATTCCAGTCTTCATATTTGCTTGGCAAGCAGTGCATTAACTAAACTGTCTTGCATAGCCCTGTGATGGTTATTGTTGACTCTTAACTTGGTAGGATCTAGAGTCACCTTGGAGAAAAACTATCAGAGACACCTATGAGGGATTGTTGTGATTATTTAGACTGACCTCTGCACATACCTGTGAAGAATTGTCTTGATTAGGTTAATCGAGGTGGGAATGGCCACCCTCTAATGGCCACCCTCATAGAGGGTGGCACCATTCCCTGGGTTGCATCCTGACTCTGTGGAAGAAGGAATTGAACATAAGCAATCTATGCTGTTTTCTTCCTGACAATGGACAGGGTGTGACCAGCTGCTTCAAGATCCTGTCACTTTGACTTCTCTGCCACAATGGACTGTATACTCAAACTGTGAGCCAAAATAAGCTTCTTCCATAAATTGCTTTTGCTGGGGTATTTTTTTTATCACAACAGCATGGAAGTAATGAAGATACACTTTTCCATTTTTTTTAAGTTTATTTGGATAACTATACTTAAAAGCTGGATAAACAATTGTATTTTTTCCATTTGGGGAAAAAGTGAAAGATAAGATGGGGAAAGGTATTAAAAATTATTGACTTGGATAATGAAGTTCCTCTTAGAATTTTTACTGAAGAAAAGCATAATTGTAGTTAAAGATACAAATCACAAAGATGTATCTTACTGGGATTTCAAAATATGGACCTATTTATGAGGCAGTGAATTAAGTAATACTCTGTTTAGGAATATCTAGAATGTTCCTTTTCAAACACTATCCTTGCATAAGTACTGTCCTCAATTTTATCATACTACTTCAGTTGTAATTGTTTTTAGTCCTAAGTAAACAAAAATCATAAGTATGGTTTGATTTCATGTTTTTTTTTAGCTCAGTATTTTTAAAGACACTCATATTCCTCCTTATTTTGACTGTATACAAGTTTGGCAAGATTTAGACGTAGGTCCACTGTGCACTTTTAATGATATCACTAAGAAGAAAATTGAATGATAGTAGTGGTAGTAGTATGGTGCAGCAGCAATGAAAGAACAAGGACAACTCAGAACGGAATAGTCTTTCAGTAATAAAGCTATAATGGTGCCTTGTGTTGGTATCCTTCCCTTTCCAGGCTGTTTGATCTGGAATACCTTTTGTATTTCTCTGAAATGGAATATTTGTGTTAATAATTTATGGGTTACTTCAAGATTAACATAGATTTGTTTGAGGTGGAAAAACACAGAATCATTAGATGATTTTGTTTTGTGTTTATATGTATCAGAGGGCACTCTGTATTCCTGTGGCTGCCCAAGGGTGACTTTGGGAATCATGCTGACTTGCTTCTATCTCTTTTTTGCTTTGCTCTGGGATTTCTCAGGCTCTGCCTTCCAAGGTCTGAAATGCAGACTGCCGCCATTTCTGCCTGGCAATTTTCTCTGGGATCCAGGATCTGAATACAGGTCCTTCTGCTTTTGAGGCAGAGTCTTAACCCCTGAACCATCTTTCAGGACTAAACAAAAATATTTGTAGCATAATACCTGATATTAGATAAATAACTTTAATGAAAGAGAGTTTATATTTACTATTCATGCTTTTTTTTCCATTTAATGAAAACTGATGAAAAGGTAAAAGCAAATAAACCTAAACTGCAAACATGAAACATAGTAGTTTGAGGAACAGTGAAAATCAAAATTTTATTGGCATTTAATATCAAGGAAAAATGTCAGTTATTAGATATTTGAATATGATGAAAAACAGTTTCAAATTCATTATAGGGATTTATTTTTGCTAATCATTTTGTGATAAATCTTGTGGTCATGTTGTATTTATTTATATATGAAAGCAGACCATTATGAGACTGTTTGTAAACTGAGCCTGTTTTTTTTCCCACTGTGCGATCTTAGTGGAATCATGCTACAAGACTCCTAATTACTTTTCAAAGTAATTCCATTTAATCATGTTTAACTGGTGAAGACATAGAAATAGTACTTATTTCAGAGACCAAGATCCCCAACTTACTCTGCCACTAAGAAGTGACTAAGTAGTTTATTTGGGTCTTCTTTTTCTTCTCTCTCAAAGGATTTTTTCCCTAATATTTTTGAATTTTGTGGAGACTAAGGAGATAAGGTACCTATGAAGTATAAGATTTTATACAAAATTTTATGAGAAAGAAGGCTTTAATAAGTGACGAGCAGTTTGTGATATACACTTTTTTAACTTTTAAGATTTTGAAAGAGAAAGCAAGGAAGCAGGCATGTGTATACTACTGCACTCATATGAAGGCCAGAGGGACAACCTTTGGAAGTTCCTTCTCTCCTTCCACTATGTAGGTTCTGGGAATTGAGCTTAGGTCTCCAGATTTGAATACAGGCATCTTTGTCTATTAAGTCATCTCAGTGTGTTTGTACTATGTACCTCACTATAATATGTGCATCTTAGGAGGACACCAAGTGTAGTGCAATGGCTGTGATAAGGAAGGTGGCATGGGAAGGGACACAAAAAGAATTTTAGTCAGAAGAGTTCTATCAATAGTTGAGAAAAAATTAAAGACATGAACAGTAAGTCTCAAACTATGATTTGTTTGTGTGTAGTGGCTATTTTGTGAAATTGAATTCTTCATTTATTCCTAGATATTTTATGAAACACTGACTATATTCTAGTCCATTCTGTTAGAATTGAAGACTAAACCAGAAAATAAGATAAATGTGAACCATATCTTGGAATTTTAGAGTAATACAAATGGAAAAGAAGTGACCAATTTACACATATATGGTATGGATATATGCTGTGGAAAAAACCCATGATGAAATAGTGTCATAATAGATCACATTTCTGGATCATTCTCTAAGTGCTGAAAGTAAGCTAGCTAGACCCCAGCTCAGACTGTAAGATGCAACCTCTGTGGAGTTTTGTAACTAAATATGAAGTTTGCAAAACACTTGGCAACAGTACAAGGTTTCTGAAGATTCAGGAGCCAAAAATTAATTCATAATCAAGTCCATAATGAATTCTGTGCTTCTAGCACTGCTCATCCTTGTGAGCACATAATCAGCAGACTTTACACTGTGTCCAACCTCCTGCTTCACTGTGGCAGCCCATGCTACCTGACACATCTTGGTTCAAATACCAGACTATTGTATGTTATAAACTGCAGCATGTTTCCTGTACACAGTGTTCTGCTCTTATAAAAACATTGTTTAATTACATAAAACAAGGACTTTAATGTTTTCCTACCTTCATTCCTCAACATGAGAGTTTCAAATAGTGTATCTTTAGATTTTATTGTGTTAAATGTTTGATCGTAACTAAAAAAATCTTGGATTTGAGTTGCTGACTTGAGTGCCACCAAATTATTAAATGAATTTTGCCTTATGATGCCAGAGCTTTTGTCTAAGTTACTCTGCATGTTACTGATACTGAACTTCTCTTGTCAAACATTGTGTCTAAGTATGCTGAAGAATGCCAGCGTCTTAATCAGCTCCTTCCATTTTATCTACTTGCCCAGATGATCTTCCCGCCCACCATGTCCTGTGTCCCCCCATTAATTAGATAATCTGCAGGCTTGCTTAGAGCTTAACTACTAATTCTTTACAAATATACCCCAAACCAGAGCCTTTAATCTCTGAGTTGACATCCAGTAGCAATCTACCACAGCTTCTAACAACTACTAAAATTAAATATACTTCTGCTATGTTGTACTATTTATTGGTCAGTATAAATGAAAATAACAATATATTGAAAAGTGTTAGAGATGTACTATAGTTTTAAATATTCAGCCAAGATTTATTTTTAAAAGAAAAATAGGCAAGTACATTTCACTCATATACAGCTTTGCTTCATCTTTTATAAATGGAAAAACTATATATATTGTTTTAAAATAATTTTATTATTTATTATTAAATGACTTGTACACTTTTATTATACAGATCTAAATCTAGGGTTGCTTAGATTTTCTCAGAGGAAAAGATGTCAGGAGTAGAAAAAGTTTAAGAAACTCTAAGTGAGAGAAAGACCATACAAGTAAAAATCAGAAACCAATTGATCTGGAAAAGGAGTTAAAGAAAGGGGTAGACACAAGTCAGGAAGGAAGGAAAAAAGAAGGAAAGGACTACCTGAGATGGATTCATCGGAGAGCTCGTCTTTTATGTTGAAGACCATCGTAAGGAGTAGGGCTTTTAATCCTAGTGCAGTAAAAAGTTAAAAATTATGTAAGTAGGGGAACATTACTTGGTGTAGTGAACTTTCTAGAAATCACTCTGTGAAAGCAAATTAGAGACAAGAATGTAAACAAGTGAATTGCTAACAGAAGATCTTGTTTTAGACAGTATTGATAGCATTTAGCGACAATGAAAAAAACATAGAGTTGGTCTACACATGAGGTAAATAGAGTTTGCTGTTGAATTGTATAAGAAGGGAAAATAGATCCAAAGACTTTTTTGAAAATAATTAAAGCTGATCTGTTTAAAACTTAGTATTAATCCTTTATTCTATGTTCTATTTAAACTTTCATACTTCTTATTGTATTTTATTTGTTTTATTTTTTTTTAGGCTTATGCATCTGGATGTGACATTGTAATACTTGGAAGTGATTTTGAAAGGCTACAAATAATCCCTGGAGCTAAACATGGAAATATTCAAGTGGGATGTGTAGACTGTTCAATGCAGCAAGGCAAGGTTCGTAATCTCATGGAGATGTGTATATATGTTTTCAATGTGCTTTCTGTCAGAATAACCTCTGAAGTAGGTATTTCCTGTTCTGTAAGAATGTCCTTTGCTTCAAGGGAAAGGGAGCTACAAATTTATTTGGCTCCTAAGATTTATTTTGGAGACTGTCAGGAATTCTGGTCAGTTTTGTTTTCTGAGAGTCTTACACTGTAGCCCAGAATGAATTGGAACATGGTGTATGGCCCAGGATGTCCTTGAACTCACAGCAATCCTCCTGTCTCTCAACCACTCAGGCGTTGGGATTACAAGTATTAGCTTCCACATCCAGTTTAGGAATTTTTTTCCATATAATCTTAAAAATCTATCATAATTTTCTCTACTAACTAAGCTAGAAACATAATAACATTTATTACCCATAAGCAGGCCTATACGTACTTTTGTAACACTACAAAGAAAACAGTAAAATAATAAAGTAATAACACTATCTTCAGTCTGATTACAAATTGTTTTCTGAAAACAAATCACAAGATTCTTTGATACTTTCATATATAAATACAATGAATTTTTAGGTTTTCATTCATTGTTCTACTCATTTCCATCCCCTCTCCTTTCCAGTCAGTTTTCCTCCTACTTTCACACCTTTTGCATGTATGACCCACTGGGTTTCATCTCGGATGTCTGCACTGGCAATTGCCTTAGACTTGTTGGGTCATGTATGGACCCATCAGTGGGTAAATCTTTGAATAAAGGCACTCCCTTCTCCTGTCTGGCATTAACCTTCAATAATCTGTCATGGAGTTATGTTTTTTCTTGAGATCCTCCCTTATCCATGGAGAAGTGTTAATAGGTCAACTTTTGTGCAGGTTTAGTGGAAATGGACATCACTGCAGAAAGTTCTTGAGTATGGCAGCCTTGTCATGATCAGAGGATAGTGTCCCTACCTGCTGGCTCTTGTGTCCTTATAGCCCCTTCTTTTGCCCCCTAAGCCTTGGGATAAGAGAGTGATTTTTATGTCCTATCTAGACCTGAGCACTCAAGTTACTTATTGTTAATGCTACAAGTTGGATCCCACCTAGGACCTATGATCTCCCCTTCCATGTGCATTTGTCTAGGTTTACATTACAGGTATGTGTTCTCTTCCAAAAAAGCAGTCTGTGGATTCACTCAGAAAGCAGTTGAGTACCTCTGTCTCTTCTTGTCAGAGTGGTTGTTACTGTAACTTGCAGCATTCACAGCTGGAAAAGCTTAGCACTTGTTTTTATCCTCTGCTTATGGATAAACTTAACTAAAAAGATGAGAATCTTATAAAACTCGATAATATTTTGTTAATTTCTGAGTCTTTAAGAAAAAACTACCAAGGCTTCTATTTTTATATGAAAAGTAGAAGTAGTAATCTTGAAAGTGAAACAGTAGCAATAACGAAGGAACAGCATTCAGGTCTCATAGATGAGTTTTAGTTTCTGTAGTATCCTGTGTGAGTTCTACTAGGAGGCAACATATGTAGCTTCAAGTAGCACTAGTTAGGCACAGATGATTAGGCCTGCTTATAAGTGTAGCTGGAGTAGAATGAACTTCCTAAGTTCTTTGTTTTCTACTAGAACTTTCTTTTGGTGTTGAGTATCAAACCTAGGACCTTGCCCATGCTAAGAATATGTGCTGCCAGAGTTACATCTGTAGTCCCATTAGAACATTTTGTCTGATGAATGTAAATTTTGATAAGAATCTTTGATTTTTTTTTTTTTTTTTTTTTTTTTTTGCTTGTTTCTTTATTTGACCGGGCTGACCTCAAGGTCTGTGTAACCAAGAGACTCTGTGAACTTCTCATCCTCTTATTGCCACTTTCTAAGTGCTGGGATTGCAGGTGTGTGCCACTCACCTGGCTCTTTTGTTTTTTCTTCTGTTTTTAATCTATCCACATTTCTGATATGTCTGCCGATATGAAGAATTACTGTTAGGCATATAAAGATGCTCTTGGCAAAGAATTTCTATTTTGGCAATTTCTCTTTCCTGTTGCATTGCCATTGCTTCATCCCTCTGTCTCTCATCTGGTTTTCTCTTGATTAAGCCTTCTCAACAATTCTATAAGTATGATTTTTATTATAAAATACTAAAACTCTTAGACCATTCCCCCGATTCTATTGATTCTGTTGCCCAGCTCTACAGTTTTGTAGTCTTTGCTTCTGAGTTCAGAACTTACATATATCACTTAAACTCATAGAACTATTTAATGTTGGGATTTAATAATTTCTAAGTAAAATGTTTTACTTGGAACAGTATAATTATGATTGTCCAAATGAGGATGAACAAATTATTTGGTTTTATGATCATTGTAGTAAAAAGGCAAGTTCTCTTGCTTATAGGTAGCAGTTTATGAAAGCCTTCCAAAAAGGAATTAGGAAGAAAAATTTCAGAATTCCATGTATGGGGACTTGTGACCAATTTTAAGAAAGAAGACACTCCTTGCTTGACACCATGAGCACCAATAGCATGTCAGAAGCGTTTTTTTTTTTTTTTTTTTTTTTTTTTTTTTTTTTGTAGAACTTCCAGATTAATTTTTCAGTATTAGTATTTATCTTATTTATCAGCTTGAAAACATCTTAGCTTCTCATTACCTTGGAAAACTTCAAGTTGTTCACATTGGCATAAATCCTTATACAACTTGTTTCAACCTATCTTTGGTCTTGTATACATTATTCTGCAATAATGAATACTTCTAGCCAGAAGTCACCTCTAAATATATATTGCTTCTTTTAGTTCATAATATGCCCTTTCTAAAACTGAACATTTAAATGGTTTTTGAATGTAGCTCATACTTAATGGCCCACACTAAATTTCAGCTTATCTATTTTAGGCAACTTGCATATCCTATGAATTCAGAACACTAAACATACCTTTAAATTTTTTTCATATCTAATATCTTGATTTTTTTAGTCCCTCCTCACTAGGCCATGTTCTCTTATATATCTCTACCTTTCTTATTTTTATCTGTTTGATTTCTGATGTTTGCTTTTTTGAGATGGTCTCACAGTGTGGCCCAAGCTGATATGGAACTTGTGATCTTTCTGGTTCAGTTTCACAGGTGCTGAGATTAGGAGCCTGCTGTCATGCCTGGCTGATTTCTGATATTTTGGTGTTACAGGATTCATTCGATACATTATACTAGCTAGTTTATAAAACAGCCAGGGGTCCTGCACAGTGGCTCAACAGGTAAAGGCACTTATAAAAGGCACTTACAAGTCTACCAACATGATATCCATCCCAGAACCTACATGATAGGAGACAACCAACTGCACAAAGTTTCCTATGACTTTCACGCATGGCCTGTGGACACACACACACACAAACATTTTTTAGAAGTCCAGTGAAACATAGCCAATAAAGGTTGTTTGATTTAAAGAACAAATTTAAGGGTCAGAGGTAAAGCGCAGTCATAGAGTATGTACATAAGGGCGCTGGGCTCAAGTCGTGTTAACCCCCCCCAAAAAAAATGTAAACACAAACTTTTAAAAATAGATTGTGTTAGTCTCATAACTTCATTGCTACATAGAATACCTGCTCCAAACCAAGAGGTTTTCATTCCAGGTTGCTGTTTGCCCTGGAGAACTCATCACAGTAGGAGTAGAGGAAACTGGCCTCTGCACAGGACAAGGGCCCGTGCTGCAAGCTTGTTTTCTAACGTTTCTGCCCGTCAGAAATGTCAACTAGGTCTGTCTATTTTGTCCATCTACCCAGCCAGTAGTCTCTTCCACTGTGGAGCGGGTCTTCGTGCATCAGTTGTACAATTAGACAGTCTCCTATAAGCTTGTGCAGAGGCTTGTGTCAGTTAAATAATTCCTCATAGGTATGCCCAGAGGCTTAGTCTCCCAAGGTTGATTTAACAGGAAAACAAATTGCCATATAAATAAAATCTTTAAAGTTATATTGTAGAATTCACAATAGATAATGGGCAGGGGAATGGTCGAATGGTTTAAGCACTTTCTGTGCAAGTAAAGGGACCAGAGATTGATCCCTAGATCCCATCTAAATAGACAGGTGAGTGTGGTCCAAACTATAATTCCAGCTGTGGAGGTGGAGCTGCCTAGCTATAGTAAATGGAGGATGATTTTCATTATCAATGTTAGGGCTACACACACACAAAACCACACATGTATAAGCATGAATATTCACATTACCCCCCCCACATACTTATGAAAATGGAAAAATGAAAAAAATATTTTGAAAACTTAATACTAAGTGTTTGTATGTGTTCATAGAAATATGAACTCTAAAGTAGATAACCTTAAAAACTTTTTAAATCATCGTTACATTTTGTATTTGGCAGAGATTATATTAACATACTTTGTGAGGAAAATAATTGACTTTTATGATGAATATTATTGATTATATGCTAAGTGATTTAAAAATGTTTTAGTTCTCAGCATAGAATTATTAAAAATATCATTTTGAATATTTTATAAGTGTAGCAAGAGAAAGAGAAATCGCACTGATTAGTGTAGAGATTAGCTCTTTAATTACACAGAGGTAGCAGTATTGGTATTCCAATCCCATGTGATGATATTCAAAACTGGCATCTCTTGTACTAGTGAATGAAATTAAGTATGTGTTTGAAATTATAGTATTTATTTCATTTGCTCTTTTTGATACATAAGAATGTCAATATATCCTTAATAAATGTTTTTTTTTTCTTTTTGAAAGATTGCAGCATGCTATGGAAATGTTGTCTCTGTTTTTGAACCAGTTAATCTACCGAAACAAAAGAAAAGTTTGGTCAGTAATTTTTCATTGTTTCTTTTAGTAATTAAAATATTCATAGTATAAAATTAGAGTAAGTAATTTAAGTAAATTAGTATAAGTTTTAAACTGTAACTGGAAATACATGTTAAATTCAACTTTTATATCTAAATGTTTGTTTTTTATTTGAATTTATTTATAGATTGTGTTAGCCAGTTATCTTGAGATGCTTCGTTTTCCATCTGACATTTTTATTTTACAACAAACATTTAAAGAGTCAATAACTTAATGTTTGACAGCTACTTTGGTGTTAGGATTAGACAACATTGTACTTCTATTTGCGACATTTTATTCTTGGTTTATAGTTCTCCCTCTCTATTTTTTTTTGTTTCATGTCTCTTCATATGTTTATTATTTTTCAAGTTGCATGATATACTTTCTGTGTTAGCATACTTCCATGACCTACTTTGTTATGTCATGTAATATAACTGTTGTCAGCTCAGTAAATATTTTTCTTTGTAAGTAAAGTGTATAAGAAAAAGCTTTTTAACGAATAGTTTATAAGTCTTGGGATTATGTGGATGCCAGTAGATGCTTCAGCACGCTTGAATTTATAACAGGTGAATCATCCTTCTCAATGCCTCCACTGAAAATTAAACTAATGATTCATAAGTCCTGTGGAAATAGGATGAGTGTAGTACATTTGAAGAACAGTATTGGAAGACGTGGGACTGGTTTCTTCAGTTGCTTTTACCCATGTGAACTTACAAGGTTGTTTTTACTGAGGTTCTTGCCTGGCTCTGAAATTGACTAGTATTTATTCATTCTCAGTGAGATTATTCCAATGGTGATGGTCCTGACAAAGACCAGAGATTAAAGAGTTAAATAATGTTTTAATGGTAAAAGCACCTTATGTATTTTCTGATCATTTTTGTATTACTTAGAGTTAAGTCAGTGGTGCCTTTAAAATTATCTCTAAACTACTTTGAATAGCTGTTTTCTGTCTTTTTTAAAACATGATAAGGCCACAGAGGTCCAAAGAAAGTCAGTGGCTTAACCAATGAAATAATATGGATCCACAAAACCAAGAGTAAAATCAGGTGACTAGTTCCTAGGTGTGAACATTTTTCCTTTGTGTTAGCAACAGATATTCCTCTGGGTTTATTGATCTCCCCCTTTCCCCTCCCTCACAGTCCCATTCTCCCCCCCCCATGAGTGTATGTGTATATACCTGTATGTATGTAATGTCTCTGTTTTTATTCTTGAAATAGGGTCTTGATTTATAGCCTGAGATAGGCCTGAAACTCACTTTGTAGTCTAGTCTAAAACTTGCAAATATCCTTCCTTAATCTCACAAGTACTGGGATTTTAGTCATGCACTACTATACCTGGAATGCATGGGCATTCAGTTTCATGGCAAGTTTCCACAATGGCCTCTTATTTTTATTTGTGTTTATATGCATAACATATCTAATCTAGTTATTAGAGGCAAGTATTGCTTTTTTAATTAGTATTGGACATACTCAAAGTTAATTTAAAGGTTGTTACTCTTTCTAAAATACAGTATTTCTGTACTTACCAACTATTTGTTAGATGAAAAAACTGACTTAAAGTTAGTTTTCTTTCCTTTATTTGTAAGAATAAAATTAAGAATTTCAGCTTTGCCTTATTTTCTCTTTTGATAATTACTGTTGTTGATGGATGCAATAATGAATGCATGAGCAATGTCTAGTTGCTTGGAAGTGCTAACTTTGCTAGGAATTTGTGGCCACAATAAAAATTCTAAGGGAAAAACCTATGAAATAAATAATGTACTGGAACAAAATTTGTATTCTAGAATATAATTTCAGACATTCTTTGTGTTCTTATGCAAAATGAAGTATTCCCTTTTCTCTGTATATTGCAAAATACTCATTTGTGATGGTGGTTCTTTATGAAAGCACCCTTCAGAATTACTGGTGATGCTGGTGACATAGTGCAGGCATAGATTGCTTGCCCAGCACATGCAAGGCCCTAAGGTCAATCACCAGCACTGTTATCCATTGTTGTTATCATCATTAAAAAATAATTCTTGACAGGCAGCTATATCCAGAACTTGTCCTAGAAATTTCTCAATGTGTAGATGTGAGGCTGTGATCATGTTCACATTTAGTCCTTCACAGGGCTCTGTTCTTCCAACAGTGTGAGCATTTCATAAAAGCATATTCTGTAGGCCACTTGGAGGTGTTCCTCCTGGTACTACACGCTCGAGTCCATGAGTTCCATCTTTCTCTCCTCTAATAAACTCTACCTTAATCCTCAAAAAAATGACTATATGTATTATAAGAGTAAGAAGGATGAACATGCATGTTTGATAGAAAAGATGTTAATCATAATTGGCTTAATGAATTTTTTCTAATTTTTAGGAATTTTATAGTCAATGGCAGAAAAGTGGCCAATTCGTCCTTGAATCAATAGCACACAATATAACTTGGGATCCAACAGGTAAGAAGATAACAAGATTAACTAAAACAAAATACCACTTACCTAGGTGTCACAGTTTGCCTGTATGTTGCTGATAAATTCTAGGACCAAATGGCTTAAGAAGAAATAAGGATTGTCCAGTTACAGTTGTTAATTCAGTTTTGCAGAAGGGCTTATACCAATACCAGGGGCCCAGGGAGCTGGCCACAGAATTGCTGAGAGGGGCAAACTTCCCTTGCCAGACAGCATGTCTGTCCAAGTATGCCAATGATGTCAACTCACTGAACCAGCTAAAGAAGTACAACAGTGGCTCATAGTCATGGAATTCACTGGCTTTACCAGATCATTTCAGGAGTTGAACACCTTAGCAGTTCAAGTCCTGCGGTGAAGGCTGGAGGATTCCTGGAGAGTCCTTGAACCTCAGGCATGCTGGAGGGCCAAGAGGTCCGACTCCGGTATCAGTGAAGAATGGCAGCAATAGGGAAAATAAAACAGCACATGGCAAGAGGAAAAGTCAGACTCTACCCCTCTTGCCCTCCCTTTATCTGATCTGCTGTGAACTGGGTCTTCTATATCAATTAAACAATCTCCTGCAGACTTGTGCAGGGGCTTGCCCTGTCAGTTCTTCACAGCTATTCCAAAATTCAGACTGCAGTTGTCAAGTTGATACCTGTATCTACCTGTCACACTAAGATTTTATTTAAGATGTTTTTATGCTGTCATTTTGACTAATCTGAGATTGTAGTAAATACAAAAGTAAGACATTTAGGTTCTTTAGAGTTTATACTGAAATGAAGGCAAATAGAAGCTGTAATAAATGGTAGAATATAAGAAATGCTGAACTGGAGAGATGGCTCAGAGTTTAAGACTCTGCCTTGCAAAGCAGAAGGACCTGAGTTTGGATCCTAGATCCATGTAAAAGTGCCAGACGGAAATGGCAGTAGTCTATACTCCTGCTCTGTAGAACTTGGGAAATCCCAGAGTAAAACAAAAAGGAAGTAGAACCAAGCTGGAATGATTTCTGATGTCACTCTTGGGACTCTACAGTCACACACATTGTTTTCTTATATACACAGACACATATGCACACAATACCTACACATAAATAAATGCAGAAATTAAAAACAATGCTAGAGGAGAATGAATACCTACACTTTTAGAAGTAGTCAGTTCTCTATGATAAATCAAAGTTTCACTGAAAAGAATTCTTTTGACTTGAACATTATGTAGATTTTTTTAGGGTAGAGTAGATGGAACAAGAAAAAGAGAGAGAAGAGATTCTGCTTATTGATTCTGCATTAAAGAAAAAAATCCCAAGACTCATAGAGAGAGGGCCCAGGAAGTAGTTAAGCCTCTGCCTCACAAACAGAACCTGAGTTTGGATCCCAGATCCCACCTAAAAATAGCAGGAGAATATGGCAGTGACCTGTACTTCCAGTCCTGGAAGGCAGAACCTGGGAAACCCAATGTTAAAGAAAGGAGGTAGAACAATGCAGGATGGTTCCTGAAGTCACTTTTGGGACTCTACATGCGCATATAGTGCCCTGTGATACACGCACACGTGTGTGCGTGTGCACACACATACAAGAAACCAAAAACTTAATTTAAAGCATCATTTATTCTATGACTTATGATTCTCTGTCAGAAACTGTATATTTTTTTCAGTGGTGGGAACAGACCTCATCAAGTTGTTTTATTGATTGACTCCTCAGTCAATCAGTGCAGAAAATTTCTTCACATATATGCCATGACTCAAATGTATCCACACACACAAATGTGCACACATCCCCATATGGAGGCATACACATCACACACATATAAAACACACACATAATTTCACCTTGGCAATATTTTTAATTGTAGGGGTGAAGGTACATATGTTCATATATGTATGTATGCTAGAAGTCAACGGTGGGTTTGTCCTCAATTACTTTCTTCTTGTTTGTTCATTGAACCAGAGCTTGCCAATACAGCTAGACTAGCTGACCAGTGAACCCGAGGTGCTTTCTTTCTGCCTTTACCAGTGCAGGGATTATAGGTCTTCATGCTTGCTTAAGAGACACTGTACTGACTGAGCTATATCCTTAACCATTAACTGTGGCAATTTTTATACTTTTTTTTTAGTCTTTCTGTGTACTTTATTCTTCAGTTATATTAGCATAAAAGGCATTTTTTTACTTTTAGAAAATAGAAGCTTTTACACTCTTATGCCTTTGTTCATGTTAGGTCTCTTTTGATGCCTGTCTTCTGCTTACCAACTCATTTACCAGGTAGCATTTACCAACTTTTCTTAATGTTTCACTACATGCACATAATTCTTCCTCCTGTGACTTTGCATACATTCCTATCATATCGTAATATGTTTATTTTGGATTATGTTTCTGTGCCTTTCTGTCTACTGGGTGACTTACCATAAAGTAGATGGTATTTATTTGTAATTGCATCCCCAGTCCTGGTACAATGCCTGGTATGAAGAAGATGCTCATAATATTCGTTGACTTATGAGATCGTATTTCTTCACTTCTTTATGAAGCCATTTCAATAAAATTAAAACGTAGCCCTCTTCTTCCATTTCCTAGATACCTTTTTTGTTTTTTTTTAAAGAAATTGTTTTATCTTTGTTATTAATGTAAGTTCTTGAGTGCATATCTTAACTCACTTTTGGATACCTAAATAATAACTGGTAAAATATTTATTATCATTATTATTACTTATTATTTTTAGGTAGTCGTCTTTTAACTGGCTCTAGCTGTTTGCAACTCTGGTGCAACTTGCAGACTCACACTGAAGTTGAAAACCTGGATAAAAAGGATCTGAACCTTGGGATTGGAGATGCATTTGGCATTGCAAGTAAGCAGCTAACTAGGGATTCTAACTGATAAACCTCTTCTAGGTTTTATTATTTTGTTAGTTGATTTTATACATTGATTTTTTTTTTTTAGTTTGTGATATACCTTTTCTCTTATACAGATAATTCACCATTTCTCAATTTCTCATCTCCCAAAGATATATCTTTCTAAAATGTTAAATAACTGACTGTGTGAAGTCTATGTGGAGTTTGTAAAATGGAAATTACAAATTATACAGAAAGCTATTTTATGCTTTTGAATGAAAAGCTTTCTTTATTAGGAAGTCTGTTTTTACTTTATCAGTATACATATTCATCATAATACTTATTGTATTCATATTGGAATTATACTTTTGGTCACAGTTCAAAACTTAATTTGAAAGGACAAATATGGATGAAATCAGATAATTCTGAAAGTTTTATACTACTCACTTGTATAATAAAATGAATTATAAATAGGATTACACTAAATTATACATGGATAATCAATATATAAAGTAGCCTTTCAAAGTAAAGTTGCAATTTTTCATACCTGGTATCAAATTAAATGTCAGATGAAGAAAAAAATTAATTTCTGTACCATGAAGTATATGTTAGCAGAAAAGATAGGTGAATTTTTGTGTATTTGAGCTATTAAGTCTAGTGTGTCTATTGTGTAACAATTTTCCTGAGGAGATGCCACACAAAAAATTTCATGAATGACCAAAGTATTCCTAAATCTAACTTGGCAAACCAGTGAGTTTATTGGGGTTAAGTACAGGAATATGGGTGAGGGTTACTTATAGAAGCAGGGATGATTGAAAAGCATCATGAGAAAGCCATCCCAGTCTGGGTGAGGCTCACCTGGAGTTCTTGCTACATGACTTGCTTGTCCAGACTGCTGATTAGCCAGTAGTACTCGCCCCACAGCAGTTACATATTGCTTTCATGGAAAGAATTCCCTCCTCTTAGTTTCAGGAACTTCCTGAGACTACCTAGCTGTTTTTTTCTGTGCCTTGCTTCAAGATGGAATGTTTGAAATTGCTGTACATCATCTTCCATAGGGTAGACTCAAGGCAGATTCCAGTAATGAGGGCAAAATCCAAGATGAATTAAGTTAGATCCAGCAGAGCACACCATACAGTATCTCTCTATTGATCACATAGTGCTTTTTAAGCACTTAAAATATGGTTAATTCCTATTATTTTCTTTTTTTGGGGGGGGGAGTGGGTAAGCACTTATGCTCAGATGTTTGTGGTGTGTTTTATGTGTGCATATTTTGTATGCTTGTACCAGAGGGCACTTAAGTGAATATGCCTGTGGAGATCCAGGGATAACTTTGGGAATCATTCTGGAGTGCTCAGCTTTATTTCTTTGTTCTGGGGTTTCCCAGGCTCTGTTTTCCAGGGCCTGAAGTGCAGACTGTGGCCATTTCTACCTGGAATTCTACTTAGGATCTGACGATCAGAATTTAGTTCCTTTTGCTTGTGACTTTAACCCATCAACCATCTCCCCAGCCTGGGATTTTTAAAAAAATTTTTTTTATTATTTATTCAATTTGTGTGTATGTGTGTGTGTGTGTGTGTGCGCGCGCGCGTATGCACGCGCGCATGTGGAACCACGGATGAGTTCGGGAACCACCATGGATCACCTCCACCTCCTCCTTGTTTACTCTGCCCCAGGATTCACAGGCTCCGCCCTACCAGGACCAGAAACACAGGCCGCCCCTGCTTCCGCTTGGCGTCTATATGTCTAGGATCCAAACTCAGACCTTCCACCTGCAAGGCAGAGGCTTAACCCCTGAGCCACCTCTCCAGCCCCTGATTTTTTGTTTTTTAATATTTTATTTGGGAGCAAGTGAGAGCAAGCACAGGCATGCATGCCACAGCAAGTGTAGAGTCAAAGGACAACTTTTAGCAGTCTGTCCCCTCTCTACCATTTAGACTCTGAGGATCAAACTAGTGTTATCAGTCAATTTGTACACAGGCAGATTTACCCATTCAGACATCTTCTGTTGGAATTTTTTTTGTAAGATGCCATATTTTAAAAACAATATGAGGAAAAGAGGTAAAACCTTATTACATTTACATAAGCAAAAGCACATGGTTTTCAAAAACTTAACATATAAAAGAATGTAAATTTATTATATCTTTTATAACGTGTTGCAAAAGTCTTAACATTAAGATGAATATAATTTTTTGTTTTTACTTTTAATATGGCTTGGGAAAAATTTTAATTACATATTTGGTTAGCATTCATTTATATTACATAGCTTTTTTTAAGGATCACAGGGACCCACGTAGGGGATTTTTAAATAAATTTATTAAATTTATATTTTTATATACATGCTACTTGCCTCCCTTGTTCCCCCCTCCCTTCCTTCCTCCCTTTACTCCCGCTCCCATCCTACCCCACCCTTCCTCCCATTCCTATGTGAGACCAGTCTACTCCCTCCTATTCCCCTGTCCTTTGGTTCTATGGGTCCTGAGGTTCCCTCTGTATCATTTGTTCTCATAGAGGTTCACTCCTCTGTGACATATAAAGAGGCCCTTCCTTGGGCATCCCATGGATATGGGTACTCCCCTATCTCTGTCTGACCCTTTGCCCCTAAAGGTCCTACTGCCTGAAACTGTTGCTCCTGAGATCTGTGCCAATCTATGAGGGGTATACTGACATGTTCACTACTGTGCAGGTCTGAAGAAATCAAGTCTCATTGCCGTGAGCTCCTGGCTGCAGCTCCCTATCTTGAGTGGAGTGATCTGTTCAGGAGTGGAACTCTACCATCTTTAGGCTCTTACAATCTTACCTTTCCCTCTTTCACAAAGTTCCCTGGACCTCCGAATGGAGAGAGATTTAGCTGGCTTGATTCCAGGTGAATGTAGTAGAGTTGCTGTTTTGTATTCAGGTTGTTTAGTGTTGTCCATTTTGCTTTTCTTGCCCTGCACAAGGCTGCATCATATCTGGGCTTTAAAATCCTCTCCTATTTAACAACACAGAAGTTGTTAAGGAGAGGCCATTATATATTAGAGAAGATTTGAAGGAGAGGGAAGATCAGGAGTAAGGCACAGTAATGGGTAGGAATCACCCTCTAGGACATCATCCGGCTGTCAACTAATCACTAACCCTTCCCCCACTCCACCCCCATGATGGGGAACACACGTCCTCAGTGCTTGAAATCACTCCCAAGTACCAGAGATCAGTTTCTGGGACTATGGAGTAGATTAGATATCTTGCTGTGGGTCTTTCTTGATGATGACCTTATTTCTCAGTTGAACTTTGTTCCTTTGTCTTCATTCTCTTTCAGTGTTCTTTGCCCTACTTTCCTATTTTGAATCCTTTGTGGTTATAAAGGGTAATAAAAAAAATTTCCTGTCATTATGCGGGCTTGGAACTAGGTTCCACTTATGAGGGAGAACATGTAGCGTCTGCTTTTCTGTGCTCGAGATTCTTTGCTCAGTATGATCTTTCAGCTCCATCCATTTAGCAACAAATTTCATTAATTCTTTTTTTAATGGCTGTGTAGTATTCCACCATGTATATGTGCCACATTTTCATTATCCATTCATCAACTGCCAGACATCTAGGTTGATTCCACGACTTTGCTATTGTGAATAATGCTGTAATGAGTATGGGTGTACATGTATCTCTATAGCACCATGAAACATTTTTGGGGCATATTCCCAGCAGTGGTATAGCAGGGTCATATGACATTTCAATTATTAACGTTTTAAGGACCCGCCATACCAATTGCCACAGTGGTTGTACAAGTCTTCATTTCTACCAGCAATATGTGAGAATTCCCCTCTCCCCACATCCTCTCCAGCATGTGTTACTGCTTATCTTTTGGATTTTCATCATTCTAACTGGTGTGAGATGGTATCTCAGAATAGTTTTTATTTGCATTTCCCTGATGGCTGGGGAGGTAGAACATTTTTTAAAGGCCTTTGTTGAACATTTCAATTTTTTTCTGGGAAAATTTTTTTAAGTTCCATGGCCCACTTTCTAATTGGGCTGTTTATCTCCTTGGTCTTTAATTTTTCGAGTTCTTTGTACACTCTAGATATTCGTCCTTTATTAGATGTGTGGTTAGTGAAGATTTTCTCCCTTCTGTAGGTTGCTTGGTTGACAATATCTTTAGCTGAACAGAAACTCTTTAATTTCATGAGATCCCATTTGTTGAGAGTTGGTTCAATTTCCTGAGCTATTGGAGTTCTGTTTAGAAAGTTTTGGCTTAGGCCAGTCAGTTTGAGGGAATTATCTACTTCTAAGATTTTTATAATCTGGTATAATGTTAAGGTCTTTGATCCATTTGGAGTTGATTTTTGTGCATGATGTGGATATCCAGTTTTGCCAGCACCATTTGTTAAAGATACTGTTCTTTTGCCATTGGGTTTTCTGGGCCCCTATGCCAAAAATCAGACGACTATATGTATAGAGGCTGATTTCTAGGTCTTCTACCCTTACCCATTGATCTTTGTGTCTGTTTTGGAGCCAGTACCATGCTGTCTTTATTACTATGGATTCCTAGTATAGTTTAAGGTCTGGCATGGTGCCAGCCCAAAAGCATTACATAACTATTTGAAAAATCAAATGCTGCTTTGGAGGTAAGGAGAAACTGTAAGAAAAGGAGAGGAAAATTAATAGTTTTGGCTATATAAGTGAAACATGTCTATAATAAGCTTTATTTTGTGCAGGCATGTATGTGTGTGTGTGTGTGTGTGTGTGTGTGTGTGTGTGTGTGTGTGTGTGTGTATCAGTGGGCACTATGTGTCCTTGTGACGGACCAAAGGTGACTTTGGAAATCATCCTGGATTGCTTCTACTTCCTTTTTGCTTTGTTCTGGGATTTACCAGACTCTGCCCATCAGGGCTGGAAATGCAGTTTCTGTTGGTATTTCTACTTGGGACCTGGGATCTGAACTCAGTATCCTCTGGTTGCAAGGCAGAGTTTTAACCCTCGAGCCATTTCTCCAGCCCACATGTCTATAATGAAATAAAAACTTGAGGGAATATATATGTACAATATCAAGGTTAATGCTTTCTTTTAGAAAGAAGTCTAAATTTAACTAGAAGGTAATAGGTCACACAGTAACAAATAGCACAGGTTGTGAAAATGTGGAGAGAAAATTTTTGAAGTTGTAGTACATATTATAATAGATGTTTTTAGAATTGTCTGACTTAACTCTAGCTAAAAACATAAAATTTCTACAGAGGATGAGTAACATCTATAAATACTGAGTTTGAATAAACAAATATAAAATTAATATAAAGGAGCTAAACTGATTTCTAAGAGAAATTTGCAAGCAATCATTAAGCTTAATTATCTACTTTAGATAATAATTTCACATTTTACCCATTCAGCACATATTTGCTTATCATGTGCCAGGCAACTGTAAAAATGCTTGAAATGCTGCATTGAACAGTTGGAGGGAAATAGATAAGTTAGTAAGCAGGAATAAGAGGGTGTTAAATGGAATTCTTCCTGAAGCAGTTTTGATGAAGTGTAGTCATAGTTTGTTATCAGATACCAAAATGACAGCAAGGCAACCCTATAAAGTAAATTTACAAAAGAGGTTGTTGTAGGCATAATGAAGGTTAATATATAGAGGGAAATAAGACTTTACATGTATATGTATTCTTTTGAAAGACTGACTTACTAAAAGATTAGAGGGGATAGTTTATTTCCCTTCCTGCAGATACTTGAGGGGTTTCCATGCATTGAACTGTTTTGTGTAGTTGTGAGAGGGGAGGGAAAAAATGTTGAATTCAAATTCAGAGAATGTGCCAGTAACAGAATACATACACTAATAGGAAAGCTTGAGATCAGAAGCTAGGATCAGTGGAAGATTACTAGAATGTATTTCATAGCTCAGTTTCAATCACATTCCATTGGTGATGTATTTAAGACACTGGTGACATATGCAGGTGAAATGTGTCAGAACTGTTAAAAAAAAAAGATAAATAGCATAAGTGAAAGAGCACTTGATGATATTTAAACATTGACCTGAAGAAATAAGAGATTAAACTCTAAGTGTATCAAGAAAAAATGAAACACAAGTTTCTGTTTGAAGAAATTTGATATTGATTTTTTTAACTTAAATTTCTTGAAAATCATTACTGATATATTTAATTTACAGAACCTCTTCTCAAGTTCATTTAATGAAGTTTTCTCCAGATGGAGAATTTTTTGCCACTGCTGGAAAGGTAAATTGTGAAAATATTTTTATCAGATTGTATGTTAATCCTTTATTTTTTATTTAATATTTTATTTTTAAGCTTTAAAAACATTAACAGTTGTCATTATTTGTCATAAAGATTGTTTTCTATAAAAATAAAAAAATGGCCAAGAATTACGAAGTTAAAAGGCATTGTGGTATAATTGAACCAGCTTAGAATTATAGGCAGATCTAAGTATAAGCCTACCTTTTACCAGGTTCATTTTCTTCAACAGGTTACCTAATCTCTTTACAAATTTTTTTCTAGTATAAAAATACCTCATAGTTCCTAATCAAGACTAGCTAAGTGCTTTCATATTGTTTATAAGCAATAAGCAGTAGCTGTATTTATATTGCCTTTTAAATTGACCTGTCTATTCAATTGTGTTTGAAATATATAATTTTATAGGTTTTCTAGAAGGACATTTGGAACCATTTCTTTAGTGCATATACTTTCTTTTAAAAAATTAGTATTACTTTCAGAATAGTTTATTTTCTTATAATTATTTTATTTTTAATTATTGGTTCACAGTGTAGATACTGATCTACTAGTGGTCTGAAACTTGTTTTTATGACTCAAAAATTTCTGAATTCTGAAATATTTATAGTCTAAAACCCCAGTATGATGTTCATTGTTGTTTTTAAGCAGCTAAGTGGAGTTGTGTATTTTAGTTCAAATTGATTAATATCAGAATTTAGCACTATTGTGTCTGTACTGTTTCTGCATTTTCCAAACAAAATTGAGCATAGATTGCTTTATGTAATATTAGTGATTAGATAGTTATTTTCATTATTGACATTTTCTTGAAAAATTATAATTCATGCAATGTCCCCCTGTGATAGTAATTAACATTCTGAATAATGCAGATAGTAATACTGCTTTCTTACTTGATACTTGGTTGGCTTCAGAGAAAGTATCACTCCCTCACCCCCTTCTTTTTCTTTCCTCAATGACTATTTCTTATATTCTATGGTCATTGAGAAGCATTTTCCTGAATATGCATGTTCACACATGTTCTCAGAAACAGAATTAGAGAATGTTCTTAGTAATGAATGAGAACCAGAGACTTTTATTTCATTTCCTCTGTGTTTCCGCCTTCTATTCCCACATTCCTGTTACTAAGAAAATCCTTACTTTTGCATTTGGCCTTTAATTTCATCTCATCTGGATTTTTTTCTCTTTAGGACGACTGTCTTCTAAAGGTATGGTACAATGTAGAAAACTGGCGGCCAGCTGTTACCTCTCCAGACCGAAGTGCTGAAAAACAATCCGAAGGAGAAATTGACTTTTCTTTTGTATATCTGGCCCATCCTCGAGCTGTAAATGGATTTTCTTGGCGTAAAACAAGTAAATACATGCCCAGGTTAGTGGTTTAATCTTTTTCTTTTATTCTTTTTTCTTTTGGCCATTAAGACAATGTCATCATTGTGACTTTGACTAGTTTTTTACTTATGAAAGAGGTCCTTATGAGCCTTTGAAAATTAAAGTACTGTTTGATAGTCCCTTACTGTGTACCTCTAGTTTCCTCCAGTATGATAAATGTTTAGCCCAAGAGCTATGTGAAAGGAGTCTAAGTCTGCGATAACTTACCTCCATGTCAGATGCCTTTTGGTAGAATTATGTATATTTTCTTCTTACTCTGTTTCTTGTGTAGTTGAGTCATTTCTTATTCTACAGATTGCTTTGTGTGTAGGCTTTTTGACATTAACATCTTCATTTTCTACTTTCAAGTATGTCTCCTCTGGTTTCCTTTCTTAAAAAGATAAAATTTTATTGAAACATACAGCCTGAGTCTTCACGCTTTGGCCTGACTGCACATCATTGAAAAAAATAGAGTATGTCAATAACCCACTTTTCTGGTAATAAAATTATTTTAGTTACACTTCATTTGCTGTGTAAATATGTGATCCAGAGAATTTTGGGGCACAAGAGATTTTTATTTCAACTTAAATGATTCTCTAGGTTACATTACATTATGATGGCAGTAGAGTTGCCATCAGGGGCTGAGGAAACTAGCCACACCACACCCATAGAAAGAGATGAGAAAGATGCATACTTCATACCTTGCCAGCCTTCCAGAGCCAGCAGTTCTCTCCATATCTTAACTACCTATCAGTGGGCTAGAGTCGTCTCATATCAGTTCAATAATTTTGTACAGGCTTACTCAGAGGTTTGCCTTAACTATATAATAATTCACAGGCATGTCAGAATATTCAGTTCCCACTATCAAGTTGACAATTAAACTAACTGCCACACAGTGAGTTAATACCTACATTATCTTTTTGAATTAAGTTACCTTGTTTAACCCATACAAGCACACCCATTCATACTTGTTGGTAGTTCTTTTCTTTGCTGTAGTCTTTCAAAGCCTTGATACATGAAAAATTTACTGCTATTTATGGTTAAGTTTTTGAGACCCATTAAATATATATAAAATTCTCTCTCACACCCCATGGTATGCTCAGTTTGGTGACCTCGTGTCAGTTTTCCTCTCACCTTTTTATTGCTCTATCAGAATGTTACTTGAGATGTCCTAAGCTGTTGTGTAGTAGTGTACCAAAGTCATTTGTTGACTTCACTGTGCTCTTTTGGATTTTGGAGCTACATTGAAGTAGTTATTGTTCTCATCCCAGGCCTGTAGTCAAAATTTAGGTATAGAAGAAAAACTCTAGGGCAAGTCATGGCTTTGTTCTTAAAAGATTGTGTCAGAATCATTGGGTGAGAGAGTGGTCTGGATAATGAGTGGTGTTAGCAAAAGCAGCCTCACTTCAGATTCATTTAAGTTCTCTTGCTCTGGGACTTCTGGGGCGGTTGTCTACAAATATAAAAGTATATTTAAAATAAAATGAACTTACGGCCTATCTTAACTCCTATTTTAAAAGTTGTGAATGATCCAGCATGATTATCACAAACTGAACTTTTAGACCCTTTGAAGAATATATCGGACAAAGGTTAATTAATTTCTTCTGATAATGATAAGTGACATTAATAGTTGGTACAACTACAAAAATGCTAAAAAAAAAAAAAGCAGCTTGTCAATTGTTGAATTTTTTGAGAAGGAGCGACATTTCATTTTTTCAGAACTGATCACTTTTAAAGGCAGAAGTAGGTGTCTTAAAATGGGTCATTTATGGATGCCTGCCAATAAGAAACTTTCTGATATTTTCTTTTTTTTCATGGTCATGCATTCTGCCACTAAGCTATACCCAATCCAGTTATTGCACCTTTATGAAATTCCCTGCATTTCATTTTTTTTATTCATGTCATTTAAAAGTTTGTGAATCTCTGTGAGCTTTCTTAGTCTTCATGTTTGTGTCAAGAATTTTCTGCAGGTGACCTGCGCTACGTCCAACACATTATTGACCCCACAAAGTCTAGCATGAACTAAAGGCACTAGGATCCTTGGAGGCTAGGGACTGACAGTCACAGTAGTGTTCCTAAGCTTAAGGGGAACACAGGAAAGGGTTCTGGGAAATGCCCCTGAGTCCTTGCACCTCATCAGAGAGGAGGACCCAGAGGAGAGTTTGGCATGCACATTAAAGGATGCTCTGGGGATTGGAGGGGGAGGCACTGGGGGATGGGGAGGGAGGAGAGAGGAGAGGAGGAACAGGGGGGTCGGGGGGAGGGGGAGGGAGGGAGGGGACTGGTGTACCTGTTAAGTTTGTATGAGCGGAAATAATAATAATAATAATAATAATAATAATAATAATAATAATAATAAAAGAATTTTCTGCAGGAGTAGGTGCTAGAAGACTTACCCTTCCTTTCCCAAATGACCCCAGGAAAGATTGTTGCTTTTCTCAGATTTTTGTTCCTCTTCATTTTGAGACTGAGTCTTGCTTTGTTACTTAGGCTGACCCTGAGCTTCTCTGCTCAGTCTTCCTACTTCCCTCTAAGTAATTGAGACTTGCTTTGTTTTTTCACCAAAAAGGAAGATGTCATCAGGCTGGGGGTGGGGGTAGGAGTGTTGTTTGCCTAGTATACACAAAGCCTTGGGCTAGACCCCAGCACCACAGAAAGAGGGTGTGGTTGTTCACACTTATAGCTTTGGGGTGATAGAAGCAGGTGAGTCAGAGGTTCAAGGTCATCTTTTGGCCACTTAGTGTTTTTAGACCAACTTAATATGAGTGAGACAGTATTAGAAAACATCAGTCAAAAAAAAAAAAAACAGGAAAAATTTTAAGTTTTTATAAGAAATGACCAATACTGTATGTAGAAACTATTTGATAGAGAAATAAAGAATTAGGGATGTTTTGTGATAAACATGTACTACTTTACTAACTAAAACTTGAATTTTTTATAGGGATGTTTTGTAATGAACATGTACTACTTTACTAACTAAAACTTGATGAATGCAGTGTAAGTTTGGAAGTTTAGTGATATTCTGCAGTAATCCCAAACATTGACTGTATACTTCAAGAGGCAAAACAATCTTAGCCTTTGTTGCATCAATGCAGGAAGAGTATTAGGGACACTTAACATAGTTGCTATCTGTAAGATTATACCTGTGTGAGGGCTGTGGGGGTATTTTTTTTTGGAGGGGAATGGAATGTATATCAATATGATACACCTTTGAAGGGAAGAACAAGATATGTTGAAGAAGTGAGAGAGATAATACCAGAGAAATGCCTGTGACTTATCAAAGTTGTGCTGTACCCTTTTTATGTTATCTGCCATTTGTTCTCACTGACTTTCTAAAGATACTCTGAGAATTCCTGTAAGACTATTGTACATTAGGGTCAAGCAACCTTTCTGACTTGCTTTGTTTCTCTTGTTTTAAATTGTTGTGCTTCTTTTGATAGCTATTTAATGCTTCTTAGTCACTACGTTCTTCAGTGCCTTTATCTTTTCCACCAGTTACTTTTCAACTATATACACTTTAGATTTTCTATATTACCTTGTGATGTGATGTATTTTCTTCTGTCTATATTTTACTTTATTTTTTTAAAACTCATTTTTTAAACTTAATTTATTTCATTTATTTTTTGTGTGTGCGTGTGTATGTGTGCGTGCGTGCGTGCGTGTGTGTGTGGTGTGTGTGTGTGTGTGTGTGTGTGTGTGTGTGTGTGTGTGTGTGAGAGCTCTATGTGTCCCTGTGGAGACCAAGGGTGACTTTGGGAATCATCCTGGATTGCTTCTACCTCCTTGTTTTGCTCTGGGACTTCTCAAGCTCTCCCCATCAAAGCCAGAATTATAGGCTGCTGCCATTTCTGCCTGGTATTTTACATGGGACCTGGGGACCTGGGATCCAAACTCAGGACCTTCTGCTTGCAAGGCTGAGTCTTCTTCCCTGAGCCATCTCTCCAGCCCTGAATTTTCTTACTTTTAATTTCACTTCCATGGTCAGTATATATGTAGATGTATTAGAAAGAGAGGGGGGAGAGAGAGAGAGAGAGAGAGCTAGGAGAGGGATAGGATAAAGTAAGGGGAAATAGTAGAGGAGAGGTAAGCATTAGGAGAGAAGGACCAAGTATTTAGGAAAGTATGAAAGGGGGATAGGGACAAAGAAGAGAGGCACGAAGAGAAATGACATGAGAGGCTGAGAGTATAGAATGGAGGTATAGTGGGCATGGGGTGGGAAGACCAGTGATAGGAGGAGGGGTACAGAGTAGTAGTTAGGGAAGTAGTTAGGAAGTAGTAGAAAGGGAAGAGAGAAGGCCGGAGGGAGGAGGGAAGTTGTAGCAGGAAAAATATCAAGGCAGAGCATGTCTGGCTCTGATATGAGATGATGAGCAAAGTAGTTAGTATAGAATATTTGATGTTTGATTTTTCTCTTGGCTGTATCCTAACCTCACCCCAGGTTGTTATTGAACCTATAACATTGTTCATGTTAGATAAGTGCTTTACTACTGAGCTACACTCCCAGCAAATGACTTTTTTAAAATCTTTTTTAAAATTCAGGACTTGTATTATTGTTTTATTTTAATCAGATATTTTAAAACAAGTGTTGACTGTAAAATACTGGAATTTTTAAAGTTTAACTTGCCAAACTTATAGATGGTAGAAGGTAGTTTTTGTTCATAAGATTTTGAATTCTTGATACTTAACCTTTTTAAAAATTTTTTGACAATTTCAAACATGTATGTATATACCAAATTTTGGTCATTTTCAATGTCTGTTACCTCTCTCTTCTCCACTAAAAACCTTGTTATTCCCAGTAAGTCTCCTTCTCATTTTGGTGTCTTTTAAAGAGTGACGCATTGAGTTTAGTAATGACTATTTCATATGAGCCCAAATGAGTGTTAGTTCCTAGAACAAGAGCAGCTTATTGTCCCCCTCCCAGCAGCCATTAATTTCTCATTGTTCCTTAGTAAAAGGACTTAATGATTTGTCTTTTTTTCTAAATACACATTTTTATTTTGAGAATATCACAGAATAACTTAGGGGTGATAGTTAATCATGAAATTTCTTATATTTCACTGCATTGGGCAGGCCTACATAAGCAAGCAGAAAACAAATATACTAAGCAGTTACTGTAACTTGTACTCTTTCTTTGTAATTATCAACCAAGCCAAAGCGTGTTTGGTTCTCCACTGAATGAGTTGGAAAATTTTATTAAGAATATGATTTTTTATTGCTTGTCAACTGAGGAATTACAGATTTAACTGTTATTATTCCTTAGATATAGGAAGGTTAGATTGTTGAAACGAGTGCTGCTGTCTTCTAGGCAGAGAAGAAATAGATTGGCAAACATTTACCATGAGACCTATATAAACATCATCTTTATTGCTTTATTAGTTATACATGTTTAAGTATATATATAGAGGGAAATAAACATTATAGAATATCTATAATATTATGTAGAATTTGCATTTTTCACTCTGAATAAAATTTTATTTTATAATATTTCATCCTTAGGGCTTCTGTATGTAATGTACTGTTGACTTGCTGCAAAGATAATGTGTGTCGCCTTTGGGTAGAAACATTTTTACCAAATGATTGTTTGCTGTATGGAGGTGACTACACCCATTGGTCTGAACCAATTAATTTAACAAATAACTTCAAGAGAAATGCTTCTAGTAAAGAACGCGTCCAAAATGCTCTAGAAGTAAGTGTCTTTATTATGTTATTTCCTATAAATTTAAAAATCTTTTGTACATTGTACTTTTGTTAAAAAGTAGTAGTATAACAAATCTACCTTTTAAGAAAATAATTCTTAGGATTTTTCTTTGCTGCTGGTGAGATGGCTCAGCAGTTGAAGGCAAGCCCCACAACCCTGAGTTTGACTGAAAGAGCCCATTAGAATGTAGAGGAAGAGAACCATTTCATAGTTGCCCTCTGACCTCCAAACACACATCACACATGTGCTCATGTACACACACAATAATTTAAAAAAAAACTTTTTCTTTCACCCTGTTCAAAAATTACAGTTAAGGATTTTGTCTCTCACATTAAGCTACTATAATGATGAAATTTATCATAGTTCAGTCAATAACAAAAAGATGTAACAGTTGTTTTAACTGATGTAGCATAAAATAAAATCTGAGAGTACTAAAATTTTGCTATTGAAATAAAAGTGAAAATTCATTTTCTCTTAGAGCTTGGGGGAGACTAGTTTATCAGTTTCTGTGCTACCACGTATTATCTTTAGCCCCAGGAGAACTCAATTTTTTGTTTTACTGCTGCTGATAGTAAGAGTCTAGTTACTTACTTATTTATTTATTTATTTATTTACTTACTTACTTACTTACTTACTTACTTACTTACTTATTGCAATAGGGTCTAATAATGTAGTCTAGATTGGACTGGGGTGCATGATATTGTCCAGGCTGGTCTCTGTCTCTTACTAGTCCTCCGGTCTTAATTCTCTGAGTGTTGAGATTTGCAGGTATGAGACACCATGCCTTGTTGAAGGTAGGCTAGTAATACAAGATTTTATAAGTAATTTAATATTAATTTTTAAATTTAACTTGTTAATAAATTAAAGTAATTAAAATCAGGAAATTTAGAGAAAAATCAAATAAAAATTGCCAAGAATTTTGTGAAGATTAACAAAGGAGCCCAAACACTTAAATTACCAAATTTATTCTTTTGTTTGTTTTGCTTGTATGCGCACACATGTATATGTTTTGCATGTGTATGGGTATGCGTGAGTCCAAGCATGTATACATGTACTAAAGTATATGTGCCTTGGAAGCTCAAGGGTAACATCAGAAATTATCCTGGATTGCTCTTCTACCTTATTACTTTGTTCTGGGGATTCCCAGACTCTGCCTTCTAAGACTGGAGTTGTAGGCCACTATCGTATCTGTCTGTCACTTTTACATAGGTTGTGGGGATCTGAACTCAGCTCCTTTTGCTTATGGCAAAGACTTTAATCCCTGAGCCATCTCCCCAGACTTACTCTTCATGATTCAACTTTGCTATGCATACAACTGAAAGATATTTTTGCATATAAAGTTATCTGAAATAGAATATATGTAAGTCCTAAAAATCATAATGTAGCTTGCACATGTATTACTTGACAATATAGGCATTAGCTTTACCTTTTCATTTATACAGGTAAACCTGAGACATTTCCGTAAAGGTCGGAGAAGATCACTTGCACTTGTAGCACATACTGGCTACCTGCCTCATCAGCAGGACGCTCACCATGTCCACAGGAACACTCCATTGCATGCCAATGCCCTTTGCCATTTTCACATTGCAGCCAGCATCAACCCTGCCACAGGTGATTATCTCTTTGGTAGACAGAGGAAGGATCTAGACTATCTGTATCTACCTGTGAATTTAAAAATTTAAATTCTTATCAGTTCAGTAAATGTTTCCTGTGAGTATAAAAGCTACAAATTAGTGGCCGTAATTGAAGTTTTCAAAGTAGACTCATAAGATGCTACTTTAAAACTAAAGATAATATTTGCACATAATTAATGCCATCTATACAGAAAGTGGAAAGTCAAAGCCTCCATTTACTTTTATTTCCTAGAAGAAACTATATGTTGTATTCTTTTTTTCTTTGTTTTTTGAGAGGGTCTCACTCTATTGCATAGGGTAGTCTCAACATTGTGTAATATTGTTAAGCATTAGTTAAGCATAAACTCATTTCCAAAATAATGGATTTTTTATGGAAACAGCAAATAAGATGAGCAATTGATTATTTGTATAGAATTTTCTCTATCAAAGTGGGAAATGTTCTGCCAAGTCAATGAATACAGGTATTTTTGGTATAAATTAAATTTTCTGTGAGTGTAGCAAAATATTTGTTTGACTAGTTTTTAAAATATAAGTCAGAAAAACAAATGGGAGAATCTTAAAATGAAATGTCTTTATTGAAAAGTTGCATAGACTTGAGAAATCATAATTACCTATAAGATCAGTGCCATACTGAGTAAACAGTAGTGGGCTGGAGTATATCTCAGTGATAAAGTGATTGTTTGCAAGTACGAGGTTTGTAGTTTGATTCTTAGCACCTCATAAAAATAAATAAATGACAAAGAGCAAAATTGTAATTAAAGAAAGTTTAAATTCTTGCATTACTAAAAAAGATGTGAGGCATTACTAACAGAAGTTTCAATGTGGCATCTCTTTGATTGGCTTCCAGTAAAGAAAACTAAAGCCTTTTTTTCAATGATCGTTAAGGGAAATCTGCATCAAATTAAAACAAAATATTACTGCAGTTAGTTTGTACTGTATGGAGAATTTTTTGTGTTATCTGTTGAAATAATCTTTCTAGATACTGTATTTCTTAAAAGTATCTTTTAGATTTGTTTTCATTTGTCACTAAAACAGTCATGGGAAAGAACGTGTAATATGTTCTCTGAGTTGTAATTCTTAGTCTCTCCATGAAGATTTCTTATAAGATGAAATGAATCAAGTAAAGTAAGGTATTCATACAGATAAAATAGAATGAAGTTTGAAATTTTGGCTTTTTCCTTTAAAGTTAGGAAGCCAGCATTATCTTCTTTGTTTTATGTACTTAATAGCAATGTTTGTGCTGATCTCATTTGAACTGTCTATAAATCAATTAGAGAATCTTACCTGTGGCTTCTTGAAGAGACATTCTTTCAATGGCAGTTTACCACTCAGGGCTTTTATTGTTTAGTCCATATCAGTGGAGGAACTGGAGATATTATTAGAACTTGGAGAAACAATAGCATTCAAAACAGCCATTTGTCTACGTTCATGAAGTTTATAATTAGGTGTAGTATAAGTAAATAATATAAAATACTTATATGGTGGAATGTATAAGTAATAAGCAGAAGCCCTTAGATGGCCTTCATTATAACTTACTTCTGATAGACGTTTCAAACATTCCATTCATCTAGTATTCTTTCTATTGGTGTCTAATTATGGACACATTGACAATAAAATTTTATTAATCTTCTTTATCTCAAAGTTAGACTATGGATAAAAAATCATTTATATTAATGGAGTCTGTTCTAACTTTGTAGTTCTGGATCATACCAGCATGATCCAGATTTTATTTAACATGATAGACTTGAAGTTTCCTAATTATAATAACTGATTGGATTTGAACCTCAGTATACTTAATTTAGCAGTTATTTTAAAGGTAATGTCAGGAAAAAATTAAGTTGAGGCAGTCTATCTTAAGTGCTTTTCTTGAGCATGAGATGGTAACCTCAATTTCATGCCTTCTAACTTACAGTCTTACAGCATTATCATCTTAGAATTAGATGGAGAGTTACTAAAGATTTAAAGATGTCAGTATATCTGTCTATCAGGTTCAAAAAATGTTGCTATTGAGATATGGATGCCATTAGATTTCTTTGACATTAAGAATGATTACATTTTTTCCATTCAGATTAGGTTAAAATATTCTCTTTACATTCTTTGCATTTTGTTCATTCTTTTTTAGTATGTCTATGAATCATAGACATGTTTCTTCATCAGGGTGATTTTCTTTTTTTTTTTTAGGAATAAAACATGGATAATTAAATAGCTATGCTATGTGACCTAGAACATGTAACTTTAACTCTGCTTTGTAACCTAGAACATATAATTTTATCTCCTTTATATTAGAAATATGCTCAATTTACCCTCTTAATCTGTTAAGTAGTAGCAAACACTATATAATTGAAAGTCTTATTTTTAGGTTAAGTGACATGTATAAGGTTAAAGATAAATGTAATGTCATCATAAACTTTTCCATATCTATAGAATACACATCCCAAGATAGGCACGTGTCCTGTGTTCTTCATTTCTAACAAATGTACTGCTGTGGTAGCACATGTTGATAATGAAAAAACTGCGTCATGTATAGAGAGTAAAAGTATTTGATTATAACTTGATTTACTGTGAATCATAAATTGTTCTAAAAATAATCTTTAACAAATGACTCTAAATTGGAAAAAATGGTTTGAGAAATACTTCTCAATAATGTCAGCAATCAAAATAGGAGGTGTGAATGTTGTGTTCTACACAGATTAAAATTTTTAATTTTATGATTTTTTTCTTTATAGACATTCCACTTCTTCCATCTATTACATCTTTGAGCTTAAGTGAAAATGAAGAAAAAAGTGGACCTTTTGTGGTACACTGGTTAAACAATAAAGAACTGCATTTTACTTTGTCCATGGAAGTTTTCTTACAGCAACTTAGAAAAAGCTTTGAACAGCCTTCTTCTGAGGCCAGTGGAGAAGACTCAAATCAGGCAGATGTAAAATCGGATGAAGGTAAAGATTTAAGAAGAATGAAGTTTAAAACTTGGTCTAGATAGTAGTATTTCTCATATTAAGGTAAAAGTAGCTGTTGTCAGAGATAAAACTGCAAGATTGAAGTGGCACAATGCAAGTATGAATCACCTCATTTATTGATTTGGTATAGGTGCTCCTACTCCACATAACTTGTTGTACTTGCTGATTTAAGAATGCATCATTTCTTATTCTTTGATTCTTTTGTTTTTGTCAGTCTCTACATTGCTATTTAAAGAACTGTCAGTGGACCATGGTTCAGCATTACAAAGAGCTTGACAGAAATATACAATCTCATATTCCAAGCAGAGCTACTTACCCAGAATCTGCAATTTAGTGGTTTTTTTTTAGGTGATTTGTATGCACATTAAAGTTGAGAAACATTGTACAAAGGACTTTCAGGTCTATATTCAACTGTTCTATATTCAAGGCAGTTGGTGGAGAGCCAGGAAAGGAAAAGGTATGAAGGCTCCTCTGCCTTGTCTTGCAACTGAAAGATATGGGTGCCTTCTACCCGCCTTGCTTTGGCAAGAAACGTCCCAGTCCCCATGTGTCTTTGACTGAATAGCTACTATATAGCTAGGAAGTATTCATTTGTGTTTGTAATTAGCCTTCTCTGTTACCTTTTGTGGTTCATAAACAAGTTTTTCCTAAGTAGAAATTTTAAAATATGCAATCTTTAACAAATTTGCCTGTCATCCTGTCGTTCAGTCAGTTTTAGTGTATGCTGTGAAGCAAACATGAGTTTGTTTTTCAAAACAATCCAGACATTAATCCAGCATGTTAGGCATGCGCTCCATTATTGAGCTACATATCTGGCTCCAAAAAGTTTTGTTTTAATTATAAAATGTTTTTTAATTGCACATAAGTATAAAGTTTCCAATTATTAGTAAGCTGTTAAGTGTTCTTTCAGGTTGATTCTTTTCCAGGTCCACATAAACGTATAGATAAGTATTTTTTGTATAGATAAGTGTTTTTTCTTCAGTCGTATTATGGATGTTCAATTTTAAAGAAAAATACTGTTCCGTTTTAATTCATTACTGGAGAGTTTTCCCTTGTTATTTTTAATAATCTATGTCTAACAGGAAACCAATTTTTCACTATACTTTATAGTCATAGAGTATGATATCTTTCCATTGTTTGTGTGAATTTTTTGTAACCAGTTTCCAGATGTGGAATTAACACATCAATAACTTCTGACATACTGCTTTGCAATGATGTTTTACCACTATATCCAAATATTTTTTCTCTGTCCGTTACTGAATCTTTGTATTACATTATCTTTTTCTTTCTACTAGATAAGGGAAGAAATTACTTGCTTTACTTGGTATTTTATGTCTTTTCATGCATAGCTTTTCATGTCCATTTGTTAACTGCTTTGTATGTTTTTGCTTATTTTTGTTTAAAATCTGGTAAAAAGTTAAAATATCTTAAAGTCCCTCTTTAAAATTTTTTACCAGTTCCCTCCCTCCCCCCTCTTCCCCCTCCCCTTCCCCCAGTGCCTCCCCCCCAATTCCCAGATAGTCCTTTATTGTGTGTGCCTAACTCTCCACTGTGTCCTCCTCTCCGATGACATGTAAGGACCCAGTGGCATTTCCATAAGCCCTTTCTCTTGTTCCCCTTAAGCATAAGATCACTACTATGGCTGTCAATCCCTTGCCTCCAGGGGTCTCGGTGCCCTTATCAGATGCTAGACTTTATGAGGGCAACAGTGCGCTGGACATTGCGCAGGGCATGCAAAGTTCCATTATGATTGCTTTGGCCCCAACTATTGTTGAGAATCTTGCAAATCGTTGCTCCTCCCATCCTTTTGCTCTTACAATCTTACCGCCCCCTCTTCCGCAAATGTCCCTGAGCTCCAGGATGGGGAGAGATTAGGCTGTCCTAGTTCTATGTGATTGATATAGAGTCTCTGAAGTTCTGGATTGTGGTTTGTTGATTTTCTTTTGCAGTTTTGTTAAAGTCCCTCTTTTTAAAAAGTCTCTTTGTTCCTAAACTAGTAATTGAGGAGAAGGTATAAAGGTTGTAGTTTTTTAAAAGAGGTTAAAAATAAGCACATTGGCCCATATAAGTACCCTGTATATAAATAAAATATATATGTTTATTTTTTGTTTTTTTAATTTATTTATTCATTTTGTGTGTGTGTGTGGTGTGTGAGAGAGAGAGAGAGAGAGAGAGAGAGAGAGAGAGAGAGAGAGAGAGAGAGAGAGCGCACTGTGTATCCCTATGGAGGACCAAGGGTGATTTTGAGAATCATCCTGGATTGCTTCATTCTGGGATTTTCCAGGCTTCGCCTTGGTACTAGGACCAGAAGTGCAGGCGGCCACTGGTTCTGTCTGGCATTTTATAAGTTTATTTTTAATTACTGGTATGTTAAAGGAAGTGTCATGGCAGCTACAAAGTTGTGTACCTAGAGGAACATGTAACACATTCAAATTTGGATAAAAAGTCTAGTATGGTGAAGAAAAGTTTAAGCTAAACATTTCTTTTCAAAAACTCAATCCCAAAGATGTAATGCTAATTACAAATCTCATTTTGCCATGAAGAAGTTATGTATCTTAGTGAAGGTTAGCTGAATGGTTAATTGTAGGATGTACAAACAAGTCTCAAGTCCATTTCAGTATTTGTCTTTCTGCCAATTATAGCAATAATAGCATTTGTTCATATATTGAAATCTTCTGATTATTGAGCTAACACGGGTGATCTTATTCTTGTTAATATGAAACTATGGTTTTTATCTTGAATAATTTTGTAAAGCTCTTAATTTTTATCTTCACTTGGTTCATGAATTCTTTTACAGAAATGGATGACACTGTAGATGATTTGAAAATAAATCATGAAAAGAAGGAATTGGGTGAAGATAAAATGCCACCAAACTCCACTTTTCCAGCTTTGCCATCAGCTGCCATTGATCATCAAATTGAAGTGCTTCTGTCTGAGTGGAGTAAAAATGCAGACATGCTTTTCAGCATTCATCCTGTGGATGGTTCTTTACTAGTGTGGCATGTGGATTGGCTGGATGAATACCAGCCTGGTATGTTTCGTCAAGTACAGGTACTGTTACAATGCTCTGTCATGAGTCACTTCTTGTTTATATGAATACTGTTTTGTAACGTGTCTTTATATAATTATATGTTCTAAAACTTGCTTTCTTAATTCTAGGTGTCCTTTGTTTCCAGAATTCCTGTAGCTTTCCCTACAGGGGATGCAAACTCTCTCTGTAAAAGCATAGTGATGTATGCCTGTACCAAGAATGTTGACTTGGCTATTCAACAAGGAAAACAAAAACCTTCAGCCCTCACTCGTTCCACCTCAATGCTTATCTCTTCGGGTCACAATAAATCATCTAATAGTTTAAAATTAAGTATTTTCACCCCTAATGTTATGATGATTTCAAAACATGCTGATGGTTCTTTGAATCAGTGGCTGGTCAGTTTTGCTGAGGAATCTGCCTTTTCTACAGTTCTTAGTATTTCTCACAAATCCAGATATTGTGGTCATCGTTTTCATCTTAATGATTTAGCTTGCCACTCAGTATTACCGTTATTACTGACGACATCACACCATAATGCACTAAGGACTCCAGATGTTGGTAACCAAAAACAGCCTCATGATGTTGTAAATATTGAAGAGTGTTCTTTGATACAACAAAATAAAAGCACCGTTGACATGGCATTTCAAGATCCCAATGCAGTTTATAGTGAGCTTATTCTTTGGAGGGTTGATCCAGTTGGGCCATTATCTTTTTCTGGAGGAGTGTCTGAGCTTGCTCGGATTAATTCTCTTCATGTTTCTGCCTTTTCCAACGTGGCATGGCTCCCTACTCTTATACCCAGCTACTGTCTAGGTAAGCTTTCTGATTTTATTTCAGTAATTTTGACTTTCAGACATTACTGGTGAAAGGTTAAATTCTAAATGTTTGTAAATACTCTCTAGGTACATACTGCAACTCTCCTAGTGCATGCTTTGTAGCTAGTGATGGACAGTATCTGAGGTTATATGAAGCAGTTATTGATGCCAAGAAACTTTTATATGAGCTTTCTAATCCTGAAATTTCTGTAAGTACTAAATTCATGCTTTTGATACTTACCCTTTATTTATTGGGCATATTTTAGAATTGTGATATACAGTTTATGACAAGTGTGTTATTTATTACTGTACATTTTTCACATTTGTGTTGTATCTGTATAGTGATTTTAAGTTAAGCCATTTCATTCATTGAAAAAGAAGTTTCTAGCTAAGAGATAGATTCAGAGATAGAGCATAAACTTTAGCGTACCTGACACCCTGGTTTCATGCCCTTGCCACTCCCCCTCTTCAGAAAGTCTAATTTCCTATAGCAAGATCTTTGCTCATAGATAAATGGGTATAAATTACTGGCACTATAATATAGAAGCTGTGGATTTGTCTGTAAAGGGAGCTAGAATATCAGGAGTAGAATTTTCATCTTAACACCCTCCATTTGTTTGAAGCTCAGACATGAGTTCTTTGTTTGGGGGGGCATGTATAGGTGTGTGTGTATGTGTGTTTGTATGTGTATATGAGGACACTCTGTGTTTGTGGAAGCCCAAAGGTGACTTGGGGATCATCCTAAATTACTCTACCTCCTTATTGTTCCCTGGGATTTCCCAGGTTCTATCTGCCAGGCCCGGAAGTTCTAGCCACCACCTTTCCCACAACCCCAGGTCTGCTTATGAGGCAAAGACTTAACCCCTGAGCCATCTCTCTAGCCCAGGCGTTCTTTTAATACTATTATAAAACTTTTGCCTTAAGAGAGTCCACACTTCTTCTTAAGCTTAATTAATAGCGATCACCGACTGTGTTGCTTATTAGTATGTCTGGTAAGCAAGCATTTCCATTTTTTTTTATTCTGGTGTTTGGATTTTGAATTTTTTTTTTTTTTAAAGCAGTATTGTCCCAATGTAGCCCAGGCTAACCTTGGATGCACATTTCATTGTTTTTAGCCTCCTTTGTTCTAGGATTACAGGCATGTGTCTCCATGCCAGACTTCATGTTGTTAAAATATCTCAGAAGAGCCTTTAGGTGGTACTAGAGTTTCCATCTTAGGAGAGTGAATCCATCTTCCTAGTTACCAATTTAATGTTTTAAATCTTAGTCTTTTGTTTGTTCCAGTTTATAAATAAGTTCTGTAACTTATTTTTAAAGCAAAATTTTTCAGGACACAAAATTTTGCAAAGCACATGTTTAGTGTTATAGTGCAAACACGTGTTTATTTGAAAATCTTTTATGATTCAGGCATTGTTTTAAATGCTGAAAAGTTAGATGTGAAAAACTAAGCTTCTGTACCATAGAGTTTGTATTCTAGTGAAGTAAGATGAGGGAAATAAAGTAACATGGTTTAGCAAGTACTATTTAGAGAAAAGTTACACAAGACAGGAATAAGCTGCTGATGAGTATAAAGCTTGACAGAAAAGATACCATCATAAGAAGTTGAGAGAGAGAGATATGTGACGGTAGGAGGAATGATCCAAGACTAGTTATTTCAAAGACTTTGAGGCCAAAACAGGTTGATTATATAAATGAACAAGGAGACCATTGGGGCTGAAGCAAAAAAAATAAAATAAATAAGGTTAGAGTAGTCAAAGATAAAAAAGCAGAAATTTTCCCCGGTCAGATCTTGTGGAGCTCCTCAGGTCTATTGTGGTAACTTGACCATTTACTTAGAACAATATGGAAACCATCAAAGATTATGACTATGCGAATATGATTTGACTTAGAATGAGTTGCTATGATGTCTATAAACAAATATCAAAGTAGAAGTAGAATCAGAAAGGCTAGTTAGGCTGAGGCAGACCCAGGGAAAGGTAGCTTTTCCTTATTGGTTAGCTTCAGTTTTGACAAACTTAATTGGAGCTTTTTTGTTCTCTACATCTCATTGGTGTGTTCATATTGGGGCCCAACCCAGTTGATCTTGTGCATGGTAAGGTTTATCCACAATGGAGAACTAATCTCTAATTTTATGACAGAGGATTGGGCCAAGGAAGTTGACATTCTTCCCTCTATAGGATTAAGGTGTGTTCCTTCAGGGTAATCCCAGCCCTGGGGATGACCTTTGAAAATCAGAGAGGTCCTAGCATGGCTGCTCTAAAATTGCTAATTGTGACCTGAAGATATAACTAGGTTGTCAATGATAAACTTAAAGTTGTGGAGGTAGATAAGATTGTGGAAGGAGGGGATTATAGTTAGAAAATGGCATGAGTAGAAATATTGAATGGTCAAGCATAATATTATTAAAAACACTTTATGTGGTGTTTAATAAAAGCCCACTGAAAAAGTATTTGTAGAAGAGAGCAATAAGTAGGATTAAGAAGTATAGATAGAAAAAAAAAAGAAGTGTCAATTATCATGTATGTGAAGGTAAAACAATTACCAGAGGACTGGAATGACAGTTCAAGAGTTAAGCTTCTGCCTAAAAAGCAGAAGAACCTGAGTTCAAATCCCACATTAAAATAAAAATCTGGTGGAAATGATGGTGACCTGCACCTCTGACTCTGTAAAGCAGAGCCTGGGAAATTGCAGAGTGAGTCAAAAAGATGGCAGAATACTCCAGAATGATTCCCTAAATCACCCTTGGGCTTCCACAGGTCCACACAGTGCTTCTGATGCATACAGATACATACACATATGGGAAAATATATAAATTAATTAAAAGTTTTTTTTTAAAGAAATGGACTAGAATTGTCAGGAGATAGTGACAAGAAATCAACATAAATTCCTTATAAGATAAAATTCTTTGATTTTATAGTGGAAAGAAGTAATATAAAATTCTACATGAACTTAATTGTCATCTTTTATTATGCTTGAAGTTGCATGTTTGTTCTTAGTTACTTTTGGATTTAATTGTTTACTAAAGGATACATTTTTTGAAAAACAGAAATATGTTGGTGAAGTGTTTAACATCGTCAGTCAGCAGTCAACGGCCAGACCAGGATGCATTATTGCACTAGATCCCATTACCAAGCTTGTAAGTATTGTTTTTCTACTTTATAGCATTAGGTCAGTGACACGTGTCAACTTATTTTGATATTTATTTACATTCAGCATGGCAGAAAAACCCAGCTGCTTCATGTTTTTCAAGAAGACTTTATTTTGCACAACCTTGAGAAGAAAAGTCTGGAAAAAGACAGTATTTTATCTGAAGCAGGTAAGAAAGAATTTTCATGTAAAGGGAAGTATACAGTTTATATTAAAGACAGTTAATAAAACTCATGTTTATTTCCTTCCCTGCCTCCCTCCTCCCTCCCTCCTTTCCTTCCTTCCTTCCTTCCTTCCTTCCTTCCTTCCTTCCTTCCTTCCTTCCTTCCTTCCTTCCTTCCTTCCTCCTTTCCTTCCTTCCTTCCTTCCTTCCTTCCTTCCTTCCTTCCTTCCTTCCTTCCTTCCTTCCTTCCTAACTTCCTTTCTTCCTTCCTTCCTTCCTTCCTTCCTCCCTCCCTCCTCCCTCCCTCTCTTCCTTCCTTCCTTTCTTCCTTCCTTCCTTCCTTCCTTTCATCTCTCTTTCTTCTCCCTCCTTTTCCTTTTTCCTTCCTTCTCATATCATCTAGGCTTCTCAGCCTTATGAATAGCTGCTACCCAATAGCATTTGCCACTTTTTCCAGCTTATGATTTTATTCTTAACCAGTAAACACATTTAAAAAAAAATACTTTTCTGGTTAAGTTTTTTAGTTATGTCATAATTAGGCACAGGTGTCAACTTGATAGTTGAGGGTTTGAGCTCTGGGCACATTTGTAGAGAATCAATGGTTGAGTTAAGCCCAGAGCAAACTGAAGGAGATTTTCTAGCTGATGTGGATGGCCCAGCCCATGGTGTGTGGGATTAGGCCCTGGAATAAAATACAGAAAGCAGGTTGAGAAAGTTGACATGCTTCTGTTCACTTGACCAGACATACTGGACTGGCAAATAAGGATTGTCCATCTCTCAGCTGTTATGTGGTGATGGTGTGGCCAGTTCCCTCAGTCCTGGTGTTGGTGCATGCTCTCCTTTCAAGCTGGACTGAGAACTATAATCGAACTGTCATAAGGAAACAAACCCCTTGTTCCCTTAAGCTGTTTGATGCAGGCGAGCTGCAACACCTTAAATGCACAACAAAATGAGCATCATAACTGTTTTGCATGAATGAAGTCCATCGTTATTCATTTGAATAAAGTAGAAGCGTAACCTTTCAGAAACCCACAATTTAAAGACATATCTTAAAAGACCATTAATTTAATTATTAAGCGTGTCCATTTTTATAATAAAACTATTCCAAAATTTTAATAAATTTGGCAATTTGGCTCAGCTGATAGACTACTGTGTACCACTTTAAGTGGGAGGTAAGAACTAATTTCAAAGTTATCTTCTGTCCTCCACACAAGAACCTTGGCACATATACCTGTTTCTTTCCCTCTCTCTCTACCTTACTCCTTCTTTCGCCTCCCTCAAATAGTAAAATACTTAAATTTTTTATTAAGTTCTATCAGTATTGTTGTATGAAGGAAAATAGAGCTAGGTTCTTGTCATGAATCTTTTTTCTGATCTATTGAATGTACTTTTTCTCTTTTTATTCTTTTACAGTTTTATATATGAATATAATTTACAGTATTTTACACCATAATCACCAATTGCCCCTCCTCTTCCCATTGCTAACCTTTCTTCCCTGCCAGTCTCCCTCCTATTTTCATATCTATACATGTGTAGCTCATTGGATTTCATCTGGTTGACCTTTTATAGCAAATGCCTGAGTATGTACTAGAGCGTGAATTCATGGATTAGTAGGTATGCCATTGAGGAAGGCATATTCCATTCTTCCTCTCCATCAACATTAATCCCTATCAGTCTGTCAGGAAGTTGTGGGCCTCTTGAGATTTTTCTGTGGTGAAATGTTATAGGACAAATCTCATGCAAGTCTCGTGGGATTATGCGTAACTGCTATGCATTCATGGATACAACAGCTTTGTCATGTCCAAAAAATAATATCTGACCACACCCCCTGTCAAACTACATTCTCTTACAATCTTACCACTCTGATATTTCCTGAGCCTTGGAGGTAAGGGTTCTGTTTCTGAGCAGTCCACAGTCACTTCTTTTCTATATTTTGGGCAGTTCTTTATAAATACCTTCCATTGCAGAAGGAAACTTTTAGGTTGAATGCTGAGTGCTCCTCCAATCCATGGGTATAATGACAGTTGTTTAAAAGAATTTGATATATGTTTGCTATATAAAGATAATGTCTTTATAATTAAACCTGTGGCCTATGTCCTCCCCCTTCATAGGTTCTCGCTCTAGTTTACTATACCAGGAATGTGATCCCTGCTGAAAAGCGGCCCTTACATCTAATCAGAAAGCTGTTGCTTGTCCCCTTGACAATTCATGTCACTATTAACACTAATGGGTGCCTCTTGCCAGTAACTTGATTGTTACTGCAATTTGCAGCTTACATGGCTTGATGAGACAGTTGATTGCTTTCCCCTACCCCAAAAGCTTCCATAGTACATTCTGATACTATGAAAGCTGTCCAGCAAGGAAGAAGCTTCCAGATCAACTAGTGGTTTGGTTTGGTTTTGGTTTTGGTTTTAGTTTTGGCTTTTTGGTTTGTTTATTTTGTCCATGTCCTGTGGTCCATGTGTGTTGCATCTTCAGTAATCAGTCATGCTGTCAAGAGTTTGTACTGTTTGGGTGACCTCTGAGAACTCTTTCTCTACTTACTAGAAAGGTATCACATACCTATTACTTGTAGTAATGTTTAATTGCTTCTGGATTCTACTTGGATCATCATAGGGCATTTTTTGTTTTGTTTACTCCATCATCCTTCCTATACCCTATCCACTTATCTCCCTCTTTACTGGAAAATTCCATAATTTCATTTTTCTTGATAGTAAATAGTATTTCTTTGTATATATATATTTTCACATTTTCATTGCCCATTCCTTCATTGGTGAGCATGTAGGTTGATTGCAATGAATGGGGTAAATAGGAGAGGACCCTAAAAGAGGGGAAATAATTGAGCACATCTCTGTACTATACTTGCTATTGTGAATAGAGCTGCAATGAACATGGATGTACAAGTGTCTTTGTAGTAAGATGTAGAGTTCTTTGGGAATATTCTGAGAAGTGGTGTAGCTCAGTCATATGATAGTTCCATTTTTAGCTTTCTGAGAAACTGCCATACTGATTTCTAAAGTGGTTTATCAGTTTATACTCCCACCAGCAGTAAATGTTCTTTTTTCTCCACATCCTCAAGCTTCTTACGTTGAGTACTAAGTAAGTACCCCTATAACCTGTGGATATAATGATATATACTTTGCAGACAGCTTGATATATAATCCTCATAGGTACACTTTAATAATTCATACCTTCCATAGGGCCTATGTGCCCCCCTTCCATAGGTTTTTGACTCATTGTGAATACTATGAATTTATTATGAATTATATAGTTCCATATGGAACTTTCTTTGAAAGATTTTTGGCAATGCAATTTTTATCATGATTTATTGACTTAAATTACATATTACATAGTTTCCATCTATGTAGAAGTTTTCAATTGAATAAAATCTACTGTCTGTGAACAGATTCATAATGATGAGTGTAATAGACTTTTGAAGCCTAACACTTAAAAAATAAGATTTAAATGTAAGTTAATAGAAATTTATGTTAAAAAAGTAGAAATTTATATGTTAAAAAGGTTTACTACATTCTGTACATTGCATTTGGAACTCGAAGTGATCATTTTTTATTTTTCTCTAAAGTATTTATTTTAGGTATTTCTGTTTAATAAACTGTCTCATCTGCACTGGCAATAAAAAAATATCATTAATGCCAACAGGTAGCTCGCCCAATGAATTTTCCGAAAAGTTCTACCTAGTTGTGATAGAGTGCACTCAAGACAATCATTCACTGCTACGCATGTGGACTTTACATCTAAGGTCAATACCTGTCTCAGTGGGTAAGTTTCTCTTTCTCTCTCTCTGTCTTTCTTCCCCCTCTCTCTTCTCACTTTTTCTCTCTCTTTCTCTGTCTAGCTTTAAGTAAAATACATATTAGGAAGATAACATGATTAGGTTGTTTAAAACATATTTTTTGTACATTTTTTATTATTATTTCCGCTCATACAAACTTAATAGGTACACCAGTTGCCTCCCTCCCTCCTCCTCCCCCTGAACCCCCTACTTCCCCTCCCCTCACCCCTCCCTCCCCATCCCCCAGTGCCTCCCGCCCCAATTCCCAGAGAGTCCTTTATTGTGCATGCCTGACTCTTCTCTGGGCCCTCCTCTCCCATGACATACAAGGACCCAGTGGCCTTTCCCTGAACCCTTTCCCGTGTTCCCCTTAAGCATAGGAACACTACTGTGGCTGTCAATCCCTTGCCTCCAAGGATCTTGGTGCCTTTAGCAGATGCTAGACTTTGTGGGGTCAATAGTGTGTTGGACATTGCGCAGGGCATGCAAAGTCCAATTATGATTGCTTCAGCCCTAACTTGTGTGAAGTATCTTGCAAATCATTGCTCCTCCCATCCTTTTGCTCTTACAATCTTACCGCCCCCTCTTCTGCAAATGTCCCTGAGCTTCAGGATGGGGAGAGATTAGTTTGGCCTAGTGCTAGGTGGTTGATATAGAGTTTCTGAAGTTCTGGATTGTGGTTTGTTGATTTTCTTTTGCAATTTTGCTGCTCCTGCAATGCCCTTCACTCCATCCTGATGGATGTCACCCCCTGGCCAGAGACAAAAAACTGTTAAACTGGAGTTTTGTTATAAGAGCACATTCAAGGGTAGATGTAATAAAAGTAGGAAACCTCAGTGAGGGAGGGGTCAATCACCCATTTGCAAAATGGTTACTTTTTATCTGCCAGACTATATGCCCTCCCCTTCTGGTGAGATCACACCCCCTCAGTTGTAAATGATCAGGAACAAACGTCTGTGAACTTAACCAGGTGTCACATTACTTACTTGAAGTCCTTGATGGAGGCCTATTTTCTCTGCTGTAACATGGTCCCCTCTCTCCTTGTTTCTGGTGTGGCCCTCCAACCCCATCCCTCCTGTTCATAATCCTTGCAATTACTGTAGGTATTACATAGATTTACCTTTGAGTGTCTCAAGGTGGGCTGGGTAGTTTGGTACTAGGAGCCACCTATTAGGGAGTACATACGGTGCTTAATTTTCTGGGTTTGGGATACTTCACTTAATATAATTGTTTCTAATGACATCCATTTCCTGGCAAATTCCAGTAATTCATCAATTTTGATGGCTGAGTAGTACTCCATTGTATAGATGTACCACAGTTTCCTTATCCACTCGTCAACTGTTGGACATATGGGTTGATTCCATGACTTTGCTATTGTAAACAGTGCTGCTATGAACATGGTTGCACTTGTGCTATCGAGGTGAACCTCTGCTGCATGGGGGATTATTCCCAAAAGTGGAATCGCAGGATCATATGGCATTTCAATCTTAATTTCTTTAAGAATCTCCAGACGGCTTGCCAGAGTGGCTGTATGAGCCTGCATTCCCACCAGCAGTGTAGCAGAGTTCCCCTCTCTCCACATCCTCTCCAGCATTTGTTGTTGTTTGTATTGTGGATTTTTGCCATCCTGACTGGGGTGAGATTATATGTCAGGGAAGTTTTGATTTGCATTTCCCTGATGGCTAAAGAAGTGGAGCATTTGTTAGACATTTTAATTTCTTCCCTGGTAAAGTTTCTTTTAAGTTCCAGGGCCCATTTTTTAATTGGGCCATCGGTTTCCTTGGTGTTTAGTTTTCTAAGTTCTTTGTGCACTCTGGACAGTAGAGCTCTATCAGATATATGGTAAAATATATTTTTTCTTTATTGGTTAAGATATATTCATATATTTAACCAAAAGAATGCTTTTGCAAAACCATTATTCTTACCAGTAATATACTATTTTAATCTTATTATGCAAGTATTGTGTTTTTATTTGATCTTTTCATATATGTATATGATATACTTTGGTCATTCTCTACCCTCTGTTGACATGTCTCTCCCTCCCATTGATTTGGATGGATTTCTTTAAGCCATTCTTAGCAAAGTTTATTTCAAATAAGAAAAGCAAAATTATTTTCCCATTTCCTTCCCATAAGTACTCATGTTAACATGTCTGCGATTTTATCTTTTACAAGCCAATATTGTATTTTAAAAGTAAAAATTAAAATATTTATACATACAGGTAGGGTTCCCTCCCAAATTTTGTTCTTTTTGTATGTGTGTTTTATAGATGAAAGACTGGATACAAAAATACCTGAAGCCGTTTGGCTACCAGAAGAGCATAATTCTTCTCCAGAGAAGATCCTGTCTCCTTTTTCTCAGAAGTATCAGGCTTGCAGAGCAAATCTCCAGAGCACCAGCAAATTGTGTCTATTTTCCGAAATGGTATATAGTCAAGAACTGGATTTGCCAGAAGGAGTTGAGATAATAAGTGTTAAGCCTTCAGCAGGTTTGTAAACTTTTTTACAGAAAGAGACGAGTCTAACTTTGTAAGCCTTTAGTATTTATCTGGTTTTTAAAAGTACTATAACTACTGCTAAAATCCACACACACAAAAATGAAAATAATTGTAAGTAAGGTTCTCCTTTTGGGTATATGAATTATTTATTTTTCTCATTGGTGTTAAAAAATACTTGATAAAAGCAACTTAAGTAAGGAAAGATTTGTTTTGGCTGATAGTTCCCTGGTGTGGTCCATCATTGTAGGAATTCAGGACAGTAGGAGTGTGAGGCAGCCAATCACATGTGTCTTCTGTCAGGAAGCAGACAACCCTAATATTGATGCTCAGCTTATTTTGTCCTTTTATTCAGTCCAGGACCCCAGTCCATAGACTACCGCAACTCATATTTAGGATGGCTCTTCCCACCTTAGTTAAGAACTTTCTCACTGGTTTGGCATTCACACAAAATGATGCTCCAGGGGATGGGAGGGAGGAAAGGGGAGGCACTAAGAGAGTGGGGAGGGGGGAAGGAAGGCACTAAGAGAGCAGGAAGGAGGGAAGAGGTGAAAGGAAGGGGGAAGAAGGGAGAGTACAAGGGTGGACTACTGGGGAGGGGAAGAGGGAGGGAGAGGACAGGGTACCTATTAAGCTTGTATGATTAGGAAAAAAAATATAGGAGGAAAAAAAAACCTTTCTCACAGATAGGCCAAGAGATTTGTTTCCTTGGTAATTCCAAATACTATCAAGTTGAAAATCATGATTAACCCACACAATAGACAGTCATAATTCAAGTAAAAATGATAATAAGTTGTACTTTATTTACCAATTTTGATAGTATTTGCGACAGTTGCTTTGAGCCATGTACTTTAGAAGTACTGACTGTGTGATTTCCGCATTGTATTTTCATTCTTCTTTGAAGACTTGGGTTAATGTCTAGTGATCTGATCTAATAAATTTTCAAGGTGTTTCTCATGCATAAGTGCCAAGAGTACTGAGGCAAAAGTAAACACATATATATAATACTGTATCTCACTGTGTTGTACAGACTGGTCTCAAATTCCCAGATCAGGCTATCATTTTGTTTCAACTTCTGAAGTGCAGAGACTATGGGTATGTGTCATGATGTCCTGCTCTCAAACTCAATTTTTCAATCACCCAATTCTTGTAACAGTGTAACTCTTGATCACAGATTCTGATTAGAGCCCTTCAATCTTTTCCAAGTGCTCTGGGTGATTCTTATGCATATGTACCATGAGTCATTGTTCTATGGTGTATTCACTGAAGGCTTAAAAACATATTGCACTGAAATTTGCTTTTAAAATATGATATATGTGTAGGTATATATAGCTGTAATTATTGCCATTGCTACAACAAAAAATTAAGTAACTTTGGGGAAAATGGTTTAATTCCAGCTTATAGTCCATCATGATGGGAGAGTCAGAGCCAAGGGAACTGGTCACATTATATCCACAGCAAGATCATAAAAGACTGATGAATGTGTGCTTGCTTACTTGACAGTGGTCAGCAAGCTCTCTCACCACTTTTATAAAGTCTCAGACCACCTACCTAGGGATTGGGCTGGGTCTTAGAACATGAGTTATAAAGAGTCCCTACATTTTATAAGCAAATTTGATTGTAACAAAGCCATACCTATTTGTCTGTTGTTATATATTCAAATTTGCTCTGTAGTAGCAGAGTCAAATAATTTCAGTAAAGAACCTATGACTGGCAAAGCCTAATGTAAATATTATCTGACCTTTTTATTTTAACAATCCCTTATTTAGAAAACTAATAGTATGTGATTACTGTAAGCTTGATCAAATGTTTCATTCAAGAATTCTTGCATCTGTGATATCAGTTATACTTTAACAATAAAAGATTCTTTAAAGTGACCATTTATTATTTAGATAAGCACAGCTATTCACAATTGTATATAAAAAAATGAAAAAGGGCTCATGGAATTTTTGACCAAATTTTAAAAATGTAATGATAGATTTTTAGTACATTAAAACAAAAGTATTTAACCAAATTTGGCATTTTGTTATATTTTTTCAGGACATCTAAGTTCTTCCTCCATATATCCTGTATGCAGTGCTCCTTATTTATTGGCAACTTCATGCTCAGATGAAAAAGTAAGATTTTGGAGATGCAGAGTAACAGAAGGAGAATCTACCACATCAAAGAATGAGAAAATTAATCTTGTATATATTTGGGAAGAATGGCCATTACTCATTGAAGATGGACTTCAGACTAATAGCAGTATAACTGTACCTGGTAGGCCTGTAGAAGTTAGCTGTGCACATACAAATCGTTTAGCAGTAGCTTATAAGCAGCCTACATCTAATAGTAGCTTTTCTCAGGAATATGTAATGCATGTAAGTATTTTTGAATGTGAGTCTACAGGCGGTTCATGTTGGGTCCTTGAACAGACGATTGATTTAGATGAGTTAAGCACAATGTTGGATTCTGGTATGAGTATCGATAGCAATTTAGTGGCCTATAATAAGCAAGAATCATATTTATTTAGTAAAGAAAGTATCACATCAAGCACAAAGCATTTAGTTCACTTAGATTGGATGTCTAGGGAAGATGGTTCTCATATCTTGACTGTAGGAATTGGATCAAAACTTTTTATGTATGGACCCCTGGCTGGCAAGGTACAAGAACAGACTGGTAAGGAAAGTCTGGTGTTTCCTCTCTGGGAGAGTACTAAAATTGTGCCTCTTTCTAAATTTGTGCTCCTACGAAGCATGGACTTGGTTTCTTCTGTAGAAGGTTCTCCACCTTTTCCTGTTTCTTTGTCATGGGTCCGGGATGGTATCCTTGTGGTAGGAATGGATTGTGAAATGCATGTGTATTCCCAATGGCAGCCATCTTCTAAACAAGAATCTGTTATAACAGATTCATACAATGGGAGCACTCCATCCATATTAAGTTTAATAAAACAGAGTAACTCATCAAGTTCTGGGTTACATCCTCCAAAAAAACCTCTAACGCGATCCATGACCAGTCTTGCACAGAAGATCTGTGGAAAGAAAACTGCATTTGATCTTTCAGTGGATATGGAAGATTCAGGCCTTTTTGAAGCAGCTCATGTACTATCACCAACTTTACCTCAGTACCATCCCTTGCAGCTTTTGGAACTCATGGACCTTGGTAAAGTCCGGAGAGCCAAGGCCATCTTGTCACATCTTGTCAAGTGCATTGCTGGGGAAGTTGTGGCTCTGAATGAAACTGAATCCAATAATGAGCGGCGCCTTAGGTCTCTCACCATTAGTGCAAGTGGAAGCACCACCAGAGACCCGCAAGCATTCAACAAAGCTGAAAATACAGATTATACAGAAATAGACTCTGTCCCTCCACTTCCTTTATATGCCTTACTCGCAGCGGATGATGATGCCTGCTACTCATCTTTGGAGAAATCTAGTAATGAGAATTCCTTGAATAAATCAAACCAATTGTCCAAAGAAAGCTATGATGAGCTTTTTCAAACTTCAGTTGTAGTGTCTGATATTGATGTGTTGGAGACAGATGAAGAAAATACAAAGCCAAGAGTTATTGATCTTTCACAATTCAGTCCAACTTATTTTGGTCCAGAGCATGCTCAAGTTCTTTCTGGCCACTTACTTCATTCTAGTTTACCAGGACTTACACGAATGGAACAGATGTCTTTGATGGCCTTAGCAGATACAATTGCAACAACTAGCACTGATATTGGAGAAAGCAGAGACAGAAGTCAAGGTAAAATTAAATCCTATATAGAGAAAAAAACTGATGATAATAATTGCACTTATTCTTTTAGAAAGTAATTTTAAGTAATTTTTAATAATATGAAAGTCTTTAAAAACAGTCAAAAATCATTATTTACAGTAATTTAAATCAAGTCAATGTTATTCTTTAACTCAGTACTATGAGGAAATACACAAAGATTTACTGTGCCAGCTAACTTTAATATTTACTTATTACAAAAGATCCAACTGAATTTCTACAAGTATAGAAAAGTTCACAGATTCTTTTTATTTTCCGGTACATGAAAAATAAGGTAGTTTTTATTGTTTATTCATAGTATAATATTAATTCTCTCTTAAGAATTGCTTCACAATATTTAGTTTAAAATTACCATTAGAGCATACTTCTACCTACAGTAGCAAATACAAATATAACAAGGTTTTTTTTTTTAATCATTTGTGCTGTGAGAAAATTTGAAAGGAGAATTTGTGAAATTGAGATTTGTGAAATTAACAAGTCTATTCTTTTAAATGTGATACTAGGACATACCTTTTAAACTAAGGGTGAAAGAAAAATGAGTAAAGTTAAAACAAAAGTTTAAGAAAAACGTAAGCTGATACCCTTACCCCAAGAAAATTACTAGTAAATCGTATTTTTGATGTAAATATGCTGTGGATATTCAATAATATATATTGGGATAGGCATTTGAGTCAATGCATAAAATACTAAACATGGCACAGAAAGTGTTAAACTACTTAAGAATTTTGTTGCATTTTAACTTAAAAAGATTCAGTTCAGAGGAAAATAGATTTCAAAACAAGTAATAAATCTTGTCAATTTTCCCTGTAATATAAAATTGTGTAGAAAAAAGAAATATTAGAAAATAGAGTAATAATCTTTTCTATTACCCTATATGTAGTGCTGTAATATATGCAGATGATCAGAATTGTTAGTATTGTATTTGTTTGCAAAGTTGATTTTTTGAAAATAAAAATACTTTTCTTCCTGCTGCAGGTGGAGAAACTCTTGATGAATGTGGGTTAAAATTTCTTTTGGCTGTTCGACTCCATACCTTTCTTACAACTTCTCTTCCAGCCTATCGAGCTCAGCTCCTTCACCAAGGTGATTTTAATTATGACACCAGAAAATAAAAGATGGGTAGAAAACGAGAGGCTTGGTACCTCAGAGGTAGGGAAAGAGACCACCATTTTCCAAAATGGTAAAATGTGTGTTACTTATTAACATTAGGGTATTTCCGCTATTATTTACTGTTAGAAAACTTTGCTGCAAGTAACAAAGTCTCACTAAAATTAATTTAAAGCAAACTATGGGTATGTGAGCCCAAACTGTTACTTACTTTTATCATTTCACACACTGTTGTCCATCTCTTGTTCTCTTTTTTCTTTTTATTTCTGCTGCTTTTTTAACTCTGACAAAGTAAAACTTGTAAAGTTTTTGTTTATAAAAGTTATCCTAAATTGTCAAATAATTTTTTGTATTTATGAGATAGAGAGCGATACTAGTATATATCTATTTTGATCATAGTATATGCATATGTACTTATTAGATTAGTCAATCTAATTAAAATCAATTTTCTCTGTACTCATGGGGGGTAAAAGCATCTGAATTTTGCCCTTAGCAACTCTGAAATCTACACTTAACTGTTTGACAAGTTAGTTGTGCTGTACAGCAGATCTCATGAACATTTCTAGCTGAAACTTTGTGATCTTTGGTCAATATATCTCCTAAGCACTCCCAGACTCTAGTGACCACCATTTTTCCTTTGTGCTTCTGTGAGTTCCATTGTTTTATATTCTACATATAAATGAAATTGCAAGTGACAGAAATTCTTTTATAATTTTTCCCTAGTTTTACAAGCATATTGAGTAATTATCCCTGCCTCCTCCCTTCTTCCTTATCTCTTCCCTCTTCCTCTCTCCCTTCGCCCCATTCCCTTTCCTCCTTTCATCAGTCCATCTCCCTCCCTCGCACCCTCCTGTCTGTCTGCTTCTATGAGTCCCAGGTTCTCTCTGGATCATCTGCTTTGGTGGTGGTTCAGGTCTCTGTGGCAGACCAAGTCCTTCCATGGGAAGACACGCTGATGGGGGCATTCCCCATCACCTGTCTAGCCCTAGCCTCCACAGTTTCCACTGCATGAGATCCTGACTAGTCTATCGGGGGCATGCTGGTATGTCAGTCATTGTTCAGGTCTCGTAAGGATAAGTCTCACTGCAGTGAGTTCCTGGATGCAGTAGCCCTGCCTTGAGTGAATTTTCTTGTTCAGCGGTGGACCTTTCCATCTTTAGGTTCTTATAATCTTACCACCCCCTCTTCAAGGTTCCTTGAGCTGTGATGGGGAGAGATTTGTTTGGCCTGATTCTATTGCAGGGGCATTCTGGTTGGCCATTGTCTAGTGAACTGCTCATGCACTGCACTCAGCTGCATCCTGTCTGGATGTTGAGATCCTCTCCTATCAGAAGATAAAACGAGGTGTTTAGATGGAAATTTACTCTTGGGAGTTTGTGGTTAGTATTGAGCATCTGATTGTGTGCAAGTAATAGTTTTGGGTTTTGTTTTGTTTTGTTTTTGTTTGTTTTTAACATGGTGTAGCAATGGTGTATTTTTTCCCACATTTTTTTCCTAATCATACAAGCTCAATAGGTACCCCCCTCTTCTCCCTTTCCCCATCCCTCTCCTGTTATCCCCCATTGCATTCTCCCTCTCTTCCCCTCTTCCTTCCAACTCCCCTTCCTCCCTCCTCCTCTCCCAGTGCCGCCCCCTTCCTCCCTTCCATCCCTGGAGCATCCCTTTATGTTGACAGTGAACCTCCCTCTGAATTCTCTACTCCAGTGAGGGTTCAGGACTTCTTGGGCTCCCCATTAGCATGAGAACTTTATTATGACTGTTTAATCCCTTGCCTCTAAGGATCCTACTGCCTGGAGCCTTCTCCCCTGTGATCCATGCTAGACTTTAGGGGATTGTTGACATGTCAGCCATTATGCAGGTCAGACAAAGTCCAGTCCTGCTGCTGCAGCCCTAACTTGTGTGGAGTATCTTGCATATGGTTGGTCCTCCCCATCTTTAGGCTCTTAAAATCTTGCCGTCCCCTTTTCCTCATGATTCTCTGAGCTTTAGGATGGGGAGAAGTTTATCTGGTCTGATTCCAGGTGACTAATGTAGGGTCTTTAGTGTTCTGAATTATGGTTTGTTGTTTTCATTTTTGCTCTTCGTGCACTGCCCTTGGCATTTTTTTTTAAAGACGGATCAGTGTTCTGTTACATTTATTATTTTTTTCTTTGTATTTTTCTTTTAACCATTGGTAGACATTTGGATTGATTCTGTAACTGAACTGTTGAGGATAATGTTGCCGTAAACTTGGAATCTAAATGATTCTTCGACACTAATTTCATGTCCTTTGAAAAGTAGGAAAGTCGTTGGAAATAGGAAAGTTGAATCACATGCTAGTGCTATCTTTAGTTTTTTGAGAAAATTCTAGACAGTTTTCCCTAGTAGCTGTTATAGTTTTTATTCCTACAAATAGAAGGCAGTTCTTCACTTTGTTCACTTTCTTGCTGACATATGGCATCTCTCTCTGTCTCTCTCTCTGTCTCTCTCTCTGTCTCTGTCTGTGTCTGAGACACACTCACTTTTGTGCTCCCTTTCCTTCTTTCCCTTTCCTTGCCTGTCCTGTCCTCTGCCCTGCCCTGCTCTATACGATCTCTCTGTGCAGCCATGTCTGGCTCAGATTCTTGATTTGTGTACCAGCCTTCCCGTGCCGAGATTACAGGCAGTTCTACCATGCCCAGTTCCTAATTTCTTTTGATTAATATTAGAATGGGATTTGTTCTTTTGTTCATTTACTTGGAGTCTATTTATATCTTTTTATTTAAAATGAGTTTCATAGAGACAATAAATAATTGGACTGTTCTGTCCTATACTTTTTGTTATTTTTGATGGACTTTTCTTATTCCCAACACTAGTGATCTAATCCATGACCTCATACACATGGAGAAAATGCTTCGTCACTGAGATACATCCCTGACAAGGACCTTATTTTTTGTTGTTGTCGTTCCACTTGGAAAAGCTGTATTTTTAGTAGGTAGACACTTTATAGTAACTGTTGTCATTTATACATACATTTAGATCAATGACTATTCAATGAATGATGAAATAATTGAGTAATATGTACTATATTCTTTGCTGCTTTGATTTTTGTCATGTTCTGGGTTCCCATTTTTTAAATTCACACATAAAAATTATACGTTTATTTGTACTATATTATGTTTCACTGCACTTTAATATTTAATGATCAGAGTAGTGTAATTGGCATATCTGTCTCGTCAAACCCATATCATTTCTTTATGTTTAGAGCATGTATAATCACCTTTCTTAACTATTTTGAAATATAGGCTGCATTATTATCAATGCTTCATTCATGGTTTTGTCTTCTATCTTATTAGATTTTGCTCTCTGTATTTTCATTTTTTTAACTTTTATTTTGTGTGCACATGCGTGTGTGTGTGTGTGTGTGTGTGTGTGTGTATGTATCAGAGGGCATATATGTCGCTGTGGAGACCCAAAGATGACTTTGAGAATCATCCTGGATTGCTTCTACCTCCTTTTTGCTTCTCTCTGGGATTTCCTAGGCTCCGCCCATCAAGGCTGGAAGTGTAGGCCACTGCTGTTTTCATTTCCATCTGGCATTCTTTACATGGTACCTGGGATCTGAACTCAGGACTTTTCTGCTCGAGAGAGAGTCTCAATCCCTGAGCCATCTCTCCATCATTTATGTGTGTGTTTTATGTTTGACTGTATGCAGAGTGTAAAGGTTCATATGAGCATTTTTCCTTATTGCTATACACCTTATTCTTTGAGATAGGGTCTCTTATTGAACCTAGGCTCACCAATTTGACTTGCCTGGCTGGCTAGAGCACTCAAAGGGTCCTCCTGTCTCCTCTCTTTTGGCACTGTAGTTAGAGACTGGTTCTTGAGTACTGATTACCTGAGCTTAGTTCCTAGTCTTACACAACAAGCATCTTATCAACTGCATCTCCCTAGCCCCTCTTATAATGTATTTAGTATTTTTTATTATACCATTTTCTCTCTTCTTACCATATCAGTTAGACTTTTGATTTTACTTCTTTTGACGGTGCTGTAGTATTTGCATTATCACTTAAAAGTGTTCCAAAACTTTTCAAACAGTATTGTTCATCTGCAGTGGTAATGTATGTATACATACCTTGCAACAGTAAAATAATCCTAATTCATTTATGTCCATTTTATCAGTGTTGCAAATAATTTCACCTGTATATAAAAACATATAAGTAGTAGAATTGGAGATCTTTCTCAGTTTTGCAAAGTCCTTGCCTAATATGCATGAACCTGTGAGTTCAGTCAACACCAAATGGAACCAGGTGGACATGGTGTCACAAGCCTGTAATCCTAGCACTAGGGCAGTAGGAGGAAAGGAGTAAAATTTCAAGGTCATCTTCAGATATATAGAGAATTTGAGGCTAATCTGGACCAGAGAAACTTTCCGGAAACCAGAACGAAGAACTAAGGTACGTATGATGTCTATAGTCAAATATTTTCTTATTCCTCATTGAACTATTATTAGTTCAAACATACTTTCATATTATTATGTTTATATATTATATATTTATATTATATAAATATATAATTAGAATTAAAATCCTAATTTTTATTTTGCATTAACTTATTCCTTCTTCACTGAATGTTTTTCTTTGTGAATCCAAATTTTTCTGTAAGTCTTATCCTTGTTCTTCTATTACATAAGGCTTTTGAATGAATTTTTAGGGAAGTTGACTGCTTTTCTGTTAATGTTGTTCTGGCTAAACATTTTCTATTTGTGTTTGAGTTTCTGTAATTTGAAAGTATGTTTGGTGTAGTGGTGATGGGGACACACATGCAGAAATAGTACCTATTCTTTATCCTTCTCGTGGCTCTCTGAGCTGCTTGCATCTGTGATTAAATTAGGGAACGTTTGGGAACATTATTGCTTGAAACATTAATTTACAGCATTTTTAGCCCACAGTACAAAATATTCTGTTCTCATTTTTTTTTTTTTTCTCTCCTTTCCATTTAGAAGTTTTTACTTTCCTACTTTTAGGTTTATTCTTTCTTTGACTGTGTTGAATCTGTTGACAATATACAGAAAGACAGTCTTAATTTCTGCTTTGATTTCTAGCGTTTCCTTTTGACATTTGAGAGTTTGTTTCTCTGCTCCTATTTATCCTTTTTCAGTGATTTTCTAACAAAAATTCTTTTTATTATAAGAATAATACATACAGTCTATATATTACAGTAAGTTTCTAAGTGAACAATACATTATCATTGATGAATAGGTACAGTTTTATGTAGAAGGTATCTATATTCTATTCATCTTACTTCATAAGATGAATACTTACTTTATTGTGCCTAATAAATTCCCCCTCCTCCAGTCCTAATAACAACCATTCTATCTTTTGATCCTGTGAATTTTACTCTCAGATATCTCATATAAATAGAACCATGTGGTATTTTGTTTATTTTAATTTATTTAGCTTAGTTATAATGTCTTCAAGCTTTATTCATGTTTTGCTCTATATTACAGAATTTCCTTTTCAAAAGCTGATTAATATTCCATTATATATGTAAAGTCCACTTTCAAGGTCTATTCATCTGTCGATGGGCATGTAGGCTGTCTCTACATGCCCATTTTGAACATTATTGTAGTGAGCATAGAGTAGTAATGTCTCTTTACAGAACTCCTTAGCCTAAGTTAAACATGTAAAGCCATATATACTAAAACCTTGTAAGTAAGCAATTACTTTGCCCATCAGTACTAAATAAAATGTGCTGTTAAAAAACAAAATAGGGGACTGGAGAGGTGGCTCAGGGCTTAAAGAAGGTCCTGATTTCAGATCCTAAACCCCACGTATAGACGCCAGACAGAAGCGGAGGCGGCCTGCTTTTCTGGCCCTGGTAGAGCAGAGCCCGTGAATCCCTAGGCAGAGTAAACAAGGAGAGGAGGTGGAGGAGGTCCATGGTGGTTCCCAAATTCGTCCGGTTCTACACACACACACATACATACACATACATACACACACACACACGCACGCACAATTGAATAAATAATAATAAAAAAATTTAAAAAACAAAATAGAAGCTGAGTAACAGTTATCATACATACATGTCATCAGATTGCTGATACAATTATGTGTAAATATTAAAATGTCTTATTAATATTATGAGATTGCATAATAATTGTTATATTGCAGTTTATATACCATATTTAACTGAATTATTTCATGGGGTCCTTATAACTAATTATTTAATTAATGTTATATGATTATGCACATTTTATAAATAAAAAATGAGACACAAACTAATTTATTAGATTGTGATAAATCTGGAATTTAATTTTTGCATTATAATTTTGAAGTCTTTGTGGTACTTTGCTTAGTCCACTAAGTTATACCTGTTATTTGGTTTCATGGAGCTTTTAATTCTGTAAAGTTGTCTAAAGGGAAGGGAGAAGCAACTTTGAAGAAGAGAGCATGCAATAATGCTTCAAGTCTTATTATCTTACAGGAACCATGGGTAATAGCCAGAAAACAAAAATACCTTCACACTGCTATTTATCATGAACATTTTTGGAACTTTTCAAGAAAATATATGTTAATTGTGCAGTATTTATACTCATGGTAGTGGTATCATTGTTTGGAGAACCAAGAAAAAAAGTAATCCAAATAGCATGTGCAACTGTGAATCTTATAAAAATTTAAAAGGGAAAGGCAGCTTCTTCTCACTACCCATATACCAAATTGCAGAGTTAATAATATTGTTTCTTAGGAGCAAAAACTTATTTGTAAGTGAGCCAAGCCTGTGGCCTAAACTATCAGATTTAGAGTCCTGACTTGTCACCATTCCACAACTTTTTTTTTTAAACATTTTTTATTATCTCCGCTCATACAAGCTTAATAGGTACACCAGTTCCTTCCCTCCCTCCCCCCCCCCACCCCTCTGCTCACCTTCTCCTCACCCCTCCCTCCCCACCCCCCAGTGCCTCCCCTTCCCCCAATCCCCGGAGAATCCTTTAATGTGCATGCCAAATTCTCCTCTGGGTCCTCCTCTCCTATGACATACAAGGATCCAGCGGCATTTCCCTGAACCCTTTCCTTTGTTCCCCTTAAGCATAGAAACACTATTTTGGCTGTCAATCCCTTGCCTCCAAGGATCTTGGTGTTTTTAGCAAATGCTAAACTTTGTGGTGTCAGTAGTGTGGTGGACATTGCGCAGGGCATGCAAAGTCCAATTATGATTGCTTCGGCCCTAACTTGTGTGGAGTATCTTGCATATCATTGCTTCTCCCATCCTTGTGCTCTTACACTCTTACCGCCCCCTCTTCTGCAAATGTCCCTGAGCTTCAGGATGGGGAGAGATTAGGCTGGCCTAGTTCTAGGTGGTTGATATAGAATCTCTGAAGTTCTGGATTATGGTTTGTTGATTTTCTTTTGCGGTTTTGCTGCTCCTGCAATGCCCTTCACTCCATCTCGATTTGTATTGGATGTCACCCCCCAGCCAGAGATATAAAGCTGTTAAACTAGAGTCTTGTTATACGAATATATTCAAAGGTAGATGTAATAAAAGTAGGAAACCACAGTAAGGAAGGGGTCAATCACCCATTTGCAAAATGGTTACTTATTAACTGCCAGACTATATGCCCTCCCCTTCTGGTGAGATCACAACCCCTCAGTTGTAAATGATCAGGAACGAAAAGTCTGTGAACCTAACCAGATGTCTCATCGCTTACTTGCAGTCCTTGATGGAGGCCTATTTTCTCTGCTGTAACATGGTCCCGTCTCTCCTTGTTTCTGGTGTGGTCCTCCTACCCCATCCCTCCTGCTCATACTCCTTGCAATTACTGACTGTATTACAGAGATTTATCATTGAGTGTCTCTAGGTGGGCTGGGTGGGTTTGGTACTAGGAGCCACCTATTAGGGAGTACATGCAGCGCTTAATTTTCTGGGTCTGGGATACTTCACTCAATATAATTGTTTCTAATGACATCCATTTCCCGGCAAATTCCAGTAATTTATCATTTTTGATGGCTGAGTAGTACTCCATTGTATAGATGTACCACAGTTTCCTTATCCACTCGTCAACTGTTGGACATTTGGGTTGATTCCATGACTTTGCTATTGTAAACAGTGCGGCTATGAACATGGTTGCACTTGTGCTATCAAGATGAACCTCTGCTGCATGGGGAATTATTCCCAAAAGTGGAATCGCAGGATCATATGGCATTTCAACCTTTAATTTCTTTAAGAATCTCCAGACGGCTCACCAGAGTGGCTGTATGAGCCTGCATTCCCACCAGCAATGTAGGAGAGTTCCCCTCTCTCCACATCCTCTCCAACATTTGGTATTGTTCGTATTGTGGATTTTTGCCATCCTGACTGAGGTGAGATATCTCAGGGAAGTTTTGATTTGCATTTCCCTGATGGCTAAGGAAGACCATTCCACAACTTTAAGTGGATTCAAGCATAATAAACCAGAAGATGTTTTTGTAAAATTATAAACTCAGACCAGCCCTTGTTTCCTCAGAATCCTCTCCTTTACCATTTCACTTCTCGTGTTATTCCTAGGATTTTATTTTCTTATTTCTATAATTGCACATCTAATTAGTATTCAACAAGGTCAAAAAATATTTTTGTCTATATATTTTAAGCACTTAGTTTGTGTTAATTGATAAATAGAATTCATAAACATATTAACTTGGATTTCTTGGAAATAGTATGTATAAATCATAGAAGTATAAGTCATAGAAGTTTGCACATTTTATTTCACATATATAGCACTCATTTCTGATAATTATTTTATAATATTTATATGCCTTGTAAACTTCATTTTTGACATTTCTTCAGGCCTGTCCACTGGTCACTTTGCATGGGCATTTCACTCAGTAGCAGAAGAAGAACTGCTGAACATGTTGCCAGCAATGCAGAAAGATGATCCCACTTGGTCTGAACTAAGAGCTATGGGTGTGGGATGGTGGATCCGAAATACCCGCATCTTACGCAAGTGCATAGAAAAAGCAAGTGTTAAGTTTGTTGTAAAACTAGACCCATTATATATTAGATGCTCGTTTAAATGGCGTCCCCTATCTCTCCTCTGCTATTAGTTATTCCCTTTTGTTTGGAAACAGCATCATATTCCTTTTACCTCATTTTATTATGGTGCTGGGGCTTGAACCTAGGGTCTCATGCGTGATAAGCAAGTGCTGGAGCACAATATCACCAGCCCTGTTTTTTTGTTTTTTAATTTTAAGACTTGGTCTCACTAAGTTTCTCAAGCTATCCATACACTCACTGGGCAGGCCTTGACTTGACAATCCTCTTACCTGAACCAGCTGACTAGTTGGAATTACAGGCTTCTGCCATATGGCCCAGCTATCAAGTTCTTGAGCAGTCTTAATAGTTCAAAATGTGTTATGTAATTTTTTAAAATTTGCTTTATTCCTAAACTTTAATTCCAGTTAACAATTTACTAGTATATGTCTGACTTTTGCCTAGAAAAGTATCTGTTTAGGAAAAATAGCCCAGAAGAAGTTCCAATGAAAGGATATAGTTGTTTCCTTTAATACTATAAGTGCTTTTATTATTAGTTTGTATATGCACACATGTATTTATATATTTATGTAAAAAATTAACAGAGATAAAAGGTGCCAGTCTTGCATATGAAAGAAATATGTTTATTTGTAAACTATTTCTATGAAATTTTGACCCAACTTTTTCTAATTTTAGGTAGCCAAAGCTGCCTTTTATAGAAATAATGATCCTTTAGATGCTGCCATTTTTTACCTTGCTATGAAAAAGAAAGCTGTGATTTGGGGATTATATAGGTAAGTAAAAATGTTTCTTCCAACTTAATAAACGTTTTTTATTAGGAGTGAATCCATTAGGATTCACTGAAATTTGTTTTTAATGAGAATTTTCATAGTTATCTTTTTTTATTTGTGGGGGGAGGGTGTCTCTGTCCCTTTCCATCCATGTATATCAGAGGACACTGTGTGTGTGCCTGTGGAGATGACTTCAGGAATCATCCTGGATTGAATTACCTCTTTATTTTGCTCTGGTATTTTCTGAGCTCCACCCACCAGGGCTGGAAGGGCAGGCCAGCTGTTTCCACCTGGTGTTTTTACGTGGGACCTGGGATCCAAAAGCAAGACCTTTCACTTATGAGGCTGACACTTAACTACTGAGACATCGCTCCAGCCCCATAATTGCTTTGATGTTACAGATGATAGTTGGGGAAACGTTTAATCTGTGTTCCACAGTGGAAAGGATCAGATGATACCAGTTCTTTTGCTTTTGATATTTATCAGACCCTAAGCAGGTGTTTTGCTTCTCATCATGAGGATATTTCCTCCAACTTCAGTATGGATGGGGTGGGATGCAGGGAAGTATGAAATCAATTCCACAATTTTATACTCCATAATTTTCATATTTTGCTTTATAGATCTCAAAAAGACACCAGAATGACACAGTTTTTTGGACACAATTTTGAGGAGGAGAGGTGGCGTAAAGCAGCTTTGAAAAATGCTTTTTCTTTATTAGGCAAGCAAAGATTTGAACATTCTGCGGCATTTTTTCTTTTAGCTGGCTGCCTCAGAGATGCAATTGAGGTAATAAAAGAAACTCTTTTTAAACAGTATTATAACTCCTCTGAGTATTTCATCTAGACTTTACGTTTTTTGTTTTGAATTTCAGATGTATTAGAAATAATACATAGGCAAATACCTAACTGATAAAGTTCATCAGGCTTTTAAGGTGTAATACCTAGGTTGAATGGTATTTATATAGAACAAGGATGAACCAGGATTTATTGGTTGGTTTGTTCACATGACCTTCAAATGTACCCACTGATAAGACAAATCAGAGAGCTATAGTGTAAACATGCTTGAATGTATCTATCTTTTGGTGTGTGTTAGAAAGTTCTCCAGGGATTATTTTTCAGTAAATCTTAAAACAGTTATGAATATCTAGGGCATAACATAGTTCTATCTCAATTTGTCCTGTGCCTAATCCTACAGAGATAGTCAAAGTAGCTTTTTAATTTGAAGACACTGTGGGTGTAGAAGAGTAGAGATTCAAGAGTGAGATTTAATATATAGCTTTATACTGTATATTTACTGATAATTCCTCAGAAAATTTTTTTGCAAATATATTTTTAGTACTAAGTAAAAATGTCAAAGAAATTTGCTAAAGCAAGCAGTATATTTTGGTTATTGTTTTTCTTCTTTTAATTTTAGAGATTAATAAATCTTTTGTATATAGTAGTGCATTGATTTATGTTGAAAATTGCTTCTGCTTATTTATAAATAATATTTCTTTGTAAAGGTGTGTCTTGAAAAACTGAATGACATTCAGTTGGCACTTGTAATAGCAAGACTCTATGAGTCAGAATTTGATAAATCTGCAACGTACAAGTCTATTTTACGCAAAAAAGTCTTAGGAATTGATTCTCCTGATGGTGAACTCCGCTCATTGAACATAAATGTACATTATGATCCCTTTCTTCGGAGTATGGCATATTGGATTTTGGAAGATTATGGTGCTGCTCTAGAAACATTAATAAAGCAACCTGTCAGAGAAGATGATGGTAAGTTACTTTTCTGAGATCTTAATAAGCATATTAATACTTGCTCGCTAGTTTATTGAACATCGTTGGATGTTAAGGGGAATATTGGTCTTTGTTACTCATTGTTTGGCTGGAGGTCTGGGATAAAGATAGATACAATTTTCATTTTTGTTGTGTTTAGAAAGAGAAAGAACTTTGGATTTTCTGTTTTTATGAAATATTTATAAAATATCAGCATATGAATATAAATAAATTTAAGAAATGGTGACATAAAGCCAGTTTTTCTTACCTTAGATTAATTTACTATATTACTCAGTTTTATAATTTTTATTAGAAAAATGTATTATTGTGAAGAAAGTTGATTAGAAAATTATATGCTATAGAAATTGAACTGTCTCCATAAGGTGAATGACTGATATTTCTTTAGTATTTTATCTTCCTAACTTACAAGTATATTGAGTACTTATTCCTGCTTCCCTCCCATTTCCCTCCCTTCCCTTCATCAATCCATTACACTCTCTTCTGCCCTCCTGCCTGTCTGCTTCTATGGTCACCAGGGTTCACTCTGGCTCGTCTACCTTTGTGAGGGTTTAGGCCTCTTGTGGCATACCTAGTTGTTCTCTTCAGACCACCCCATTGATAGGGTTATTTCTCTTCATTCGCCCAGCTTTAGTCCCCAAGGTTTCCACTGTATGTTCTTACAGAGATTTCTTTTTAAATGTGCTCATTTGAGCTCTACTTCTGTTTTCCCTCAGAGAAATCCTTTTTTCCTAAAGTATTCTTAGAGATTAGTGTAAAATAAGCTTTTTGTAGAGAATTCTTATACTATGATGAGTTTTGCTTTTGGGATATTTTTTCCATAGACAAGATTGTTATGTCTGGTAGCTGTTTTGGAATATGGTGTATCATTTGGGATGTAAAATAGAAAGAAAGTTTTTGACTTGCAGTATTTTATGGAGAACCACTTAATAGGAAATACTGTATACCATTGAAAACCTAGGAGATTCAGTTGTTCAAGGATACTAGCCCTCTGAGATAAGTATTTTCAAACTGTTCTTTCAACAAAACATTACCTTCTTAAACCTACATGCATTCTTGCTTTAGAAATACATACAGATTAGCTGGATAGACAATAGAGAGATAAATGATTGATAGATGACAGGTTTGGAATTAATGTAAAATCAATCACATACATGCTCTCAGGATCACTTAAACCAAATTTATCTAGAAGAAATGAAAATAATTTGGTTGATAGTACATAGGAATAGAGACAGAAGCATTTGGATTTGAAATAATTCTAGTTTGACTAGGTAGTACTAAATTTGGTGTAAACTACCAAGGAATTAAGAATAATTCATGGATTTTTAGCTTGAGCAATGATAAATGATGGAACGTTAATGTATCAAGATGTCTCTAGTTGAAATAAGTAAATCAGTCAATGTAGATACCTGAATGAAAGGGGGGTTGATGCCAAGTGTACATTAAATAAAAAGGCCCTGAGACAAGAATACGTGTATGTAAGCACAAATGAAATAGAGGTAATAGTATAAATTTTCAGAGCCTAGAAGATGAAGTTGTGCAAGTTATTAGCATATAGATGGTATTTAAAATAATTTTTTATTGAAGTCAAGGAGCGTAGACAGAAATAAGATCAGAAACTAAAGCCTAGGACACTCAGCACTTAAAGGCAGAAAGCTGGTAAAGCAGACTGAGAAGGTATATCAAAAGAAGCAAGGAAAAGAACTAACAGTGTTGCATGAAGAGCTTTTTTTTTTCTGTTGGAAAGCAATATAACCTTTTTTCCTGTGGTGTTAGAACATGCTCCTTATAAATATGTTCTTGATTGCTCAGTGCCATGTATTATTGTGGTCTATTAAAATTTGTTAAAAGAACAATTAAAGGTTCCATGGAGAGAAAGGGGAATATAATACAAATATAAATTCTTAGTTCAGTTCTTGAGCAGTTTTTTTCTCTTATATGAATTTCAGATCAAGTCATGATGTCAGCTCGTAATCCTGCAGTTTTTAATTTCTACAACTATCTAAGAACACATCCTCTTTTGTTGAGACGCCATTTTGGATCATCTGATACATTTTCCACATACACGGGTTTAACAGGAAAAAGTGGACTGGCAGGAACCATTAGTTTAAGTGAAAGAAGATTATTCTTTACTACTGCCAGTGCTCATCTAAAAGCTGGTTGCCCCATGTTGGCTTTGGAAGTGCTGTCAAAGATGCCCAAAGTCATCAAGAAAACAAAACCTTTTTGTAGAGCATCTAATTTTCTTACTAGTAAAGATTCTTCACTAAATTTGGATGCAAAGGAAGATAAGTCTTCTGCTGTTGACTGGTCACAGTCACTGATAAATGGTTTTGAATCTTCTTCAGAAGGCTCCTCAGAGAAGCAGTCAAACTCCACTCTTTCTTTTGATTGGAGCCAACCAAGTGTTGTATTTCAGGATGATTCTTTGGAGTTGAAATGGGACAGTGATAATGATGGAGAGAGAGAAGATCTCCCTATTTCAATGAAGGAAATAAAACCATTGCAGAGAAAAAATGATAAAACTTTTGATGAAATAAGCAATTTCACTGACTCTTTCAGCACACTAGATGAAAATGACATTTTAAATCCATCAGAAGATGTAATTGCTGTTCAGTTAAAATTTAGAGCATGCTTAAAGATCCTCACAGTAGAACTTCGTACTTTATCAACTGGTTATGAAATAGATGGTGGAAAACTGCGTTACCAACTATACCATTGGCTTGAGAAAGAGGTTGTAGCTCTTCAGAGGACCTGTGACTTTTGTTCAGATACTGAAGAATTGCATTCCACATTTAGTCAAAACAGAAACGATTTGGGATTAAGTGAAGATGCTGGTGATTTGCATCACCAAGCAAAAGTGAAACAAGTGAGAGAAACTTTTCAGGAAAAAAGACAGTGGCTCTTGAAGTATCAATATCTCTTAAGAATGTTTCTTAGTTACTGCATACTTCATGGCTCCCATGGTGGAGGTCTTGCATCTGTGAGAATGGAATTGATTTTGCTTCTACAAGAATGTCAGCAGGTATGTGACTTTGAATCATTCAGAAATAGTACGTATGTGAAATATTTTTGTTAAAATATTTTTGTTTAAATATTAAAACTTGATTTTCTTTGTTTCAATTTTTTAAAGTCCTTGTGTATAGTCAAAAATTTGGGGCGGTAAGAGTGTAAGAGCAAAAGGATGGGCAGAGCAATGATTTGCAAGGTACTCCACACAAGTTAGGGCCGAAGCAATCATAATTGGACTTTGCATGCCCTGCGCAATGTCCAACACACTATTGACCTCACAAAGTCTAGCATCTGCTAAAGGCACCAAGATCCTTGGAGGCAAGGGATTAGCAGCCACAGTAGTGTTCCTATGCTTAAGGGAACACGGCAAAGGGTTCAGGGAAATGCCACTAGGTCCTTGTACGTCATCGGAGAGGAGGGCCCAGAGGAGAGTCAGGGATGCACATTAAAGGACTCTGGGAATTTGGGCTGGAGGCACTGGGGGATGGGGAGGAAGGGGTGAGGGGAGGGGGAGCAGGAGGTACGGGGGGAGGAGGAGGGAGGAAGGGAACCGGTGTACCTATTAAGTTTGTATGAGCGGAAATAATAATAAAAAATGCTAAAAATAAAAAAATTGTGGAACTCTGTATTTTAGCTGGAGAACAATTCTGTATCAGGCTTTTATGGTTTGCTTAATTTTGATTATCACAGCCTTAGCACGAGTACCTTCTGAGGTGATGAGCTTCCCTTTATTGAGGAGTGTTGTATTTGTCACAGTTCTGAAATTAGGTAGTTGAAATGTTTACTTTTCTGAGGTTCCTTCTAAGTCTTAGTTAGAACACTAATTAAGTTGTATGCACTGACTCTGAGTGTGGTTTTTGTTTGTTTTTTTACTTAAGAAATAGAAGTTTATTTAGAGTTGAGGAGGGCCTGGTTGCCAAGGGAACCATAGTTTAGCTTTCAGGTGGGAGAGCATTAGAACAGAGAGAGCTTAAGATCAGAGAGAACAGGGGAGACCCACCGTGAGGATGAGGCAGGAGGAGGCAGAGAGAGGGGACAGGTGGAGGTACCAGAAAACTTGGACAGCAGGAGAAGATACTCTGAGTGCTCTTTAAATTATTTTGAAGAATTCTGAAAAAGTATATGAATTACTTATGAAGTGAACTATAATCAAAATAGTAAATTTACTTTGTTTTCATTGTTTTTAAGGAAACAGCAGAACCTCTATTTCCTAACCCTCTCTCAGAACAAACTTCAGTGCCTCTTCTCTTCGCTTGTACAGCCAGTGCCAAAACAGTAGTTGCCAACCCATTATTGCATCTTAGTAATCTAACACATGATATTCTACATGCCATAATAAATTTTGATTCACCACCTCATCCTGATAGCCAGAGCAATAAGGTAAGACTGCTTGGTTTGAAACTTCTTTGTTATTATTAGCATATGTTATTTGTACAGAGTAAGCAATTTCACTGACATCTTTACACAGATATGCAGTATACTTTATTTATAACCCTCCCTTATGACCTCCACTCTCTCGTGCTGGGTTCTTCCTCACCCTGGTTTCTTCTTTCTCCATGTAGACCCAGTTCTACTTTCAAGAATTGGTCTTTTTATATGTGACTTATCTCTATCTCAAGTAGCTTTCAAAACTAAGAGACACTTTAAGCCTTTCTAATAAAAACATCTTTAAACATCAGACTATATTAATCCCGATTTAAAGTAAACTTCTGATTATAAGCCAGACCCGTCTTATTATGTTTCTTACGTCCAATAGAATGCTCGTTGTTTACTCTTTACTAATGTTAAAGCAAATAGGTCTATGTGTAAACACATCTATAGTTTTACCATGGGAGCTGCCGGTGATTGGACTCAGATCTTCAGGTTTGCAGACAGGCACCTTACATGCCGAGCTATCTCACACACCCTGTAACGTTAACTTTCTAAAAAACTTGTTTAATGTTCTTCAAAACATCATACGCAGAAAGAATGTGCCTTCTCCCACACACCTACCCGCACCCCCTTGTCTCCCCCTTCCCTCTTTTCCCTACTCTCCTTCCAGTTCTTCATACTGCATGTGTGGTCCATTGGGCATCCAGGGAACTTCTGTACTGGCATGTGGGGGCTTGAACAGCATACCAATGAACAAATCAACAACTGGGGAAGTTCTGTCTGGCACCAGTGCCAACCAGTGTCTCTGTGTGGTCATGTATCTCCCTTGCCCTTCCATGGGGGAATATTGATAGACCCGCTGTTACATAAGTCTGGTGGAGGTGGACCTTGCTGCAGTGGGATCCTAGATGTGGCTGCCCTGTCCTGTCTGAAGTTAAATGGTTCATAGTATCGCTGTCTACTTATAGCTCTCAAAGTCTCACTACCCCCTCTTCTGCTCAGTTCCCTGAGCTTTGGGATGGGGGTGATTTTGATGACCTGTTTAGGGCTGAGCTTTCCAGAGTCACATCTCCTCTGTACTCTGGCCAGTTGTAATATCTTTGTGTAATATCTTCCATTATAGCAGGATATTTTCTTGGTCGAGTGCTGAGAACCTTTTGTTTTATTTCTACTACTTCTTCTATACTATGTTACTACTTTTTCTATACTCAGTAGTATGAATGCATACAGCACATACTTAGTTTAAAGATTAATATCCTGAAGATTCTGCTTATTTTCTATAAGCCGTATTCCATATTTAACATCAATTGTAAGAACTACAATGTATCACATTAGCTTCTGCTGCTTAAGAACTACCTTGAAACATAAGTGGCTAAATATGTCACTGTATATTTCCTCATGATTCTTCAGGTTAGTTAATTTAGTCTTTGAACTCTTGTTCATCCTTGATCTGCTGCTGAATGACTAGATCTTTAGCTCATTTACATTTCTGGCAGATGACAGGCTGATGAGAGAATCTAGAGCATATGTTTTCTTCCTCTAAGAAGCAAAACTAGTATGTTACACTATGTTCTCCAGAGAAACAGAACCAGTATAATGTGTGGAGGAGGAGGTGGAAGAGGAAAAGAAGGGGAGGAGAAAGATTGCTTCTAAGAAATTGGTTTATGTGACTGTGAAGACAGAGAAATCCACAATTTGCAGATGGTACACTAGTGACTCAGGAGAGTTGACAGTGTAGTCCAGTCCAATTTAGGATCAAAGGCTGAAGAAATAAACTATCCAACCTGAATGTAAATAAGCTTATCACACATTTTCAGCCAAAGATGGGAACAAAACCCAATGTCTGCTCAGTTCAATCAGTCAGGAAGAGTTGCCTGTTGCTCTTTTTTCTTTTCAGGTCTTCTGTCTATAAGAGAATTAGTAGTCTGTCTTAATCAGATGGCTCATTAAGATGGTTCTCTCTTCTGGAAGTAACCACAGAGATACACCAAAATAATGTTTGTCCACGTGTTTATGTGCCTCAGAAGTCAATAACACCTAGACCATTCGTTTGTATTGTTCTGTTTTGTTGCATGATGGTTTTATAGATTAAGAACAACAAGAATAGAATTTGCAGGACCTATTGAGATAAAAGTTCAGGATTCACAAGTCAAAGTCACAAAACCAATCCATATTCAGTGATGAATAAATAGTTTCCAGCTCTGTGTTGGAGAAACTATAAAATACCATATTCATATTGGCATTTCACAGTCAAAGCTGAATTTAAAGATTAGGTTTTTTAATCTACATCAAAGTATCATGCTTCATAATCAGATGGACTCAGTTTCCTATTAGTCTACTTTTTTTCTACCTTAATCATCTTTCTTGGCGCTACAATTGCTCCTGCCATGCCAGGTTAATATCCTCTCTCTTCCTTAAATCAAATATTTGACTCTACTGTCAAATATTTCAGTTACTGTCTTTCATACTTTTCTCTAAAGTTTCAACCAGATCATTTCGATGATTGCAAAATATATAGTAGTATTTTCTTTAACAGTCTATCCATAGACAAAACATCATTTGTCAGTCTTGCTTCCTATTTTAGTTAAAGAAAAAAGTAAGTTGAGTTTTGAAAAGTGTACTTTTACTACATCATTCAAAGTACCGAATTCATATCTGGAATTTGTTTCCCCTTGTTGACAAGAAATAAAGTAGCAGTTTGTGGTTTTGTTTTGTTTTGTTTCTGTTTTTATTTTTATTTCTGTCAAAAGACCCTTTTTTCTTTTTCTTTAATGTAAAATGATTTCTCTAGATAGACATGAGTGTTAAGGAATGAGTGTTGGACTGGAGAGAGCTCAGGGATTATGACTAGCCTGAAAGCAGAAGTCCTGAATTCAGATCCCAGGTCTCACGTAAAAACACCAGGCCAGAAATAGTGGCAAGCCTGCACTTCTAGCCCTGGTGGGCAGAGCCCAGGACATCTCAGAGAAAAACAAAAAGGAGATAGAAGCAATCCAGGATGATTCCCCAAGTCACCCTTAGTCCTCCACAGGGGACACAGTGTCCTCAGATGTGCATGTGTGTGTGCATATACACATATACACAAAATAAATAAATTTTAAAAAATGAATGTTAAGAAAATAGCTTTTTCAGGCAAAAGATTTTTTGTCTTTTGAAAATGCTAATTATGTATTAGATCTGGAAAATAATACCTAAAATGCTACACTTAAAGGAATTTTGTTTGTTTTTTCCAGGTATACGTAATGCATACTTTAGCAGCCTCACTTTCTGCTTGTATCTATCAGTGCCTTTGTGGTAGTCATAATTACAGGTAAATACCTTTTCATTAATTTAAGAATGCTTACAGTAACCAATGAGGTTCTTATCTTGTACATCGTTTAGAGCTATATAAAGCAGTTTTCTTTCAGTTATGTAAAAATAATGTGGCTGAGATATTGAATACTGTTGCAATTCACCTACATGGTTGCTGATAAATGACCATCAAATGGCTTAAGGGAACAAGGGGTTTATTTTCTTACTAATAGTCTTGTTGCAGTCTATAGTCCAGCTTGACTGGAGAGCATGCACCAACACCAGGCTGAGGGAGCTGGCCACACCATCTCTGTGTAATGGCTGAGAGAGGCACGATCCTTACTTGCCAGACCAGCATGTCTGTCCAAGTGTACACACAGATGTCAGCTTCCTCAACCGACTTTCAGTATTTTATTCATCCGTTGAGGGCCTAGTCCCACCCACCATAGGTTAGGCCTTCTCCATCAGCCAGACAATCTCCTGCAGGTTTGCTCTGGGCTTAACCCAACCACTAATTCTCCACACATGTGTGCAGACCTCAAATCCTCAACTGTCAAGTTGACATCTGTATCTAACTATGACCATTTTTCATTTGAAATTTTAGCCTGTATTTTAACAGGAATAGTAGCCTGTTGATCATTATTCCTGCTACATGTTATGACACATACTGAGACCTTTTAAATATATGAAATAAGAATGGCTTCCTTAAGATCTGTCAGTTAAAGTTCACTAATATGTGAACTGACATGGAACATGACATAAGTACTATAATTTGGTGTATAGTAAAATAAAAAAAAAACTCAAGAAGTATAGAAAAAAGAATGACTAAGTCAAAATTGAGAAGAACATTTTCACAGATTATATGTTTAGGAATTTTTTCGTTTCAATATGACACACTAAAAGCTGTAAAAAAAATTGACAGTCTGGGGTTTATGTCTGTCTTTAGTTCTTTGAAATGCTCTGGCTATTTTTTATATGAATATTATCTGTCTAAAAAGCCTTTGTCTTTTAAAAAATACTACCTTTAAAAAGGTAATTGTTTTTTAATGTATATGCAGTTTTACATACTTGATTTTTTTAAACGTTTATGTAATTGTACATACGTAGTATAGTGTGATATTGTTATTTTTGATACAATATGAGTAATGTCTGTTGATCAGATCTGAATAATAGATGCTCTTCATTCATTGTGGTAAGAAGATTCAAATTCTTTCATAGCTATTTTGAAATAACAAAGCATTAGCAATAGTTGTCCTACTGAGCTATATAGAGCATTGTAGAAATAATTTCTTCTATTTAACCAAAATTTTGTTTTGTACCTGTTATATAAACATTCACTAATATGCACTAATATGAGATAACTTTTTGTGAGTAAGAACATGGCAGAATTTTTCCTTTTGTGTTTGGCTTATTTCATTTAGCATATGTCCTTAAGGCTTATCCTTATAAGTACAAATAGCAGAATTTTATTTATTCTTTTTATGCTTAAACAGTTTTTTCATTGAGTACATATATCATATTTTCTTAATCCCTTCATCTGTTGAGAGACACTTTTGCTTCTCATACTAGTTATTAGAAATAGTACAAAATGCCTCTTGATAAAATGATAACCTCAGGTTTTTGAAAAGCTTTCATAATATTTTCCCCTAATTGGCTGTTTAGTTTACATATCCACCAGCAGTTTTTGAGGGTTTCCCCTTGTCCACAACCTCAGTAACACTGACCATGTCCTGTCTTGCGATAATGGACATTCTAATTGGCATGAAATGATATCCTGCTGTGGTTTTGATTTGCATTTTCTTGATGATTATTGATGATTGAGCTTTTTTTCATGTATTTATCAGGGATTTGTATGTCTTCTGAAGAGTGTTGAGCTCATTTCCCCATTTTGCAATTAGAGACATATAGTCATAATCTCATATTCAAGATATTAGTCTTTATCAAATGTATGGATTTCAAGTATTTTCTTTCATTCTGGAAATACTCTCTTTACTCTCTTGTTTGGTTTGCTATAGTATTTGATACGATCTTATTTGCCTATTTTTGCTTGTGCTTTGAGGTCTTGTCCAAAAAAGCTTTTGCCTAACCTATCTCCTGAAGCATTTTCTCTATATACATTTATTAAGCTCCTTTTTTTTTACTGTTCCAGTAATGTCATTTTTTCCAGCAGTCTGGACATGGGTGTGGCATTCTGCTCTGTTTCCAGAGCTTGAGACATTTTAGGGTGCACTTCCTTAGATGAATGTTAGGCACTTGGTATGAGTGCAAGTTTCCTCAGAACAATGCTGGGTTAATAATTATCTCTTTAACTTCCAATACAAGTTAGTTAAATGGGAGGCCAGAAGGTAGCTTCTGCAGGAGTAATTTGTAAACCCTGGAGCAGACAGTGGTTTGGTAGGGGTTGAAGATGGGCCTAAAACTGTTTTGTTTTATTTTGTTTAAAGCAACTTCCCTGCACTGCCTCAAGGCAAATGAGTTCCTCTAGTACTTTTGTGCCTATTGAGAGACCTGTGTCCAATTCTCCTTCCTTCTATAGGATTTTGTTCCCAATTTTGTGCTGTGGTAGTCTTACTTTCATATTTCTATTCCTATAAGATGAATATGAGTATGTGACACACACAGTTTAGGGTGGCAAGCTCACAATCGTAGTTGATCATCATATCAATACAGTTGCCATCAGAAGCCAAAGGAACTGACCACACCATATCACAGGAAGACCCAAGAGAGGGGGTAAAAATCAGTGCTGCATGCGTGCTTTCTAACCTCCCAGATTGCCAAATTCCAGCTAACTCCCTTGTCTGCCAGATAATGTCCTACGGTCTTACTTAGAGATTGTCTTAATTAGTAGCTAATGGCTCAGTTCTCAGTTATGAGATTGACAACTTGAAACTACCCCAGGTGTCCAGGATAGGTGTGTGCTTCAGTGTGCCTTGGCTTTCCTTACCCATTAGATGTGTCCTCAGTGTTCTCATGACTAGGAGGTTCTCAGTGATTTCTGTTTGTCTCTCAGGGAATTATCCATTGATAGATGTTTATTCAGTATATCCATGAAGGGAGGGAGAATCAGAAGCTTTCTATTCCAGAATGCATGAGATGTCCCACAATCTTTTATTATTTCTATTTTATAGTATATTTTCATATTTTGATTTCTTAAAACTGTTTTGTATAGCATACTTGTTTTAATGGTCTGGTAAGTATACTTCTTCAGGTGAAGATTTCTAGGAAGTTGATCTCCTGCATGCATCAGCTTTCATTGGTGTTGGATTAGGTTATTGGTTTATCTTATGAATTATGCATGGGTAGTACAACTTGCCATTCTGATAATGCATTCATAACATAGACTCGGCTTTATTTCTTTGATTCTTAAGTTTATTTTATGTTTTAAGTACCAATTTATTTCCATCAATATATTATCTTCATGTCTTTTTTCTTGGTATTAAGAGGCTAAGGGGATATGTTGTTGTTGTTATATTTTTGTTATCTCCCGTCTTGAAGCTGGAAAGCGAAACCAGAGAATCTATTTGCAAATACATCAAAATGTTATGATCAGCAAGATTATCAGTCAGAACAGATTTAAAGTAAAATCTTGCTGTGTGTTAATATTACTTTACTGAATGTTTGGTATAAGAATGTCTGCAGTGCTGTTTTCTAACATTACAGGTTCTTTGTGTCATTCACTCTCAGAATGTTTTCACAGTATATGTGAAGCTGTTAGTTTGCTCATTTATCTGTTTAATCGTAAGTTGTTATATTTATTTACACAAGCTTATCTTCTTAAATGTGTGACATACTTTTCTCTTTTGCCTAATTAATTTCACTATTAAGAACAATATGATAAAGTTACCTGTTTCAGATTCCAACATCAGAATATAAATTTTATGGAAATAGGCATTACCATTTTCATCATATGCTAAGTAGCTGGATCAGTACCTGGCTTTGTAATCTGCTAGCCATTAAGTAGGAAATTGAACCTGGATTCACTTTATTTTCAATACAATGATCATGTTGAAGTTTTACATATAAGCTCATTTCTTACAGTCATTAAGTACTGTAGCTTTTGAATTTGTACCTATATCTTCTGTAAATAAATATATTTAAAGTGCATCTAATGTATCTTGACTTAAAAAAAAGTGTATAGTCCTATTTCAGAGAATAATAGAATACTATGGAATATGCAACTTAGACATAACAACAGGTAAATTAATAACAATTTTTATTTAAGATACCAAACGAATTGTGTTTAAAATGTGGAAATACTACATGTGAAACTCATTATAGATTTAATTTTTTTTTCTTTTCTTAGTTCCTTTCAAACAAATCAGTTTACTGGAATGATGTATCAGACAGTACTGCTTCCCCATCGACATTCTTTGAGAACAGGAAGTTTAGATGAGTCAGTAACTCCCAACACATCACCAGCTCAATGGCCAGGTATGAATAAGTTACCCACATATGAGTTTTGTCTAGTCTTATTAACAATATTAAATGGATAAAAATTACAAATTCTGCAATTACTGAGCATGGAATTTCTGTGATCATTATAATTTTAAAAAATTGTGTTGCATCATTTATTAAACAATTTGATTTTGTCGTGAATTCTATGCCATTAGAATTTTATTTTTGAGATTTGAAACAAATTATAGACTTTTAACTTATTGAACAAGTACTTCAACAGTTCTTTTAACTGTAATAACTTCTATGAAAAAAAAAAACCCACCTAGTCCTGATATGCTACTTTTGCTTAAAAGTCTGAAAATGGCTGGAGAGATGGCTTAGGAGTTAAGGCTCTGTCTCGCAAGCAGAAGGTCCTGAGTTCAGAACCCAAGTCCCATGTAAAAATCACTAGGCAAAAACAGCTGCCCACACTTCTGACCTTTGTGGGTGGAGGCTGGGAAACCCCAAAATGAAGCAAGAAGGAGGTAGAAGCAATCCAGGTTGATTCCTTGGGCCTCCACAGGGACACACACACACACACACACACACACACACACACATACATAAAATAAATAAAATTTAAAAAAAAGAAGTCTGAAAAAAAGTCTGAAAATTTAAAAATTAGAAAAATGTAGCTAATTTTTAATTTCAGGAAATAATATTGTTAATGGCAATAGTTTTTGTCCTTTATCCTAGGAATAACTTGTCTGATTCGACTTTTGAATTCTTCTGGTGAGGAAGCCCAGTCAGGACTCACAATCATGCTTTGTGAGATTCTCACAGCAGTATATCTTAGCCTCTTCATTCATGGCCTGGCAACACATTCTAGTAATGAACTATATCGGATCGTAGCTCACCCACTAAATGAAAAAATGTGGTCTGCAGTATTTGGTGGAGGTGCACATATTCCCAGCAAAGAGCATACACATTCAAAAGCTTTGTCAGGTAAGTTTTTAATCTCTCTTTTTTTTAAGACTAAAGCTTTATTCATCTGAATGTTAATTTTTTCAAATATCATTTAATCAGAAAGCCCTTGTTAAGAGACCATAAACAACCAGTTTTGTGATTAAAAAAAAAATATTGAAGTTTGTGGTTCAGTTTTCCACCTTTAAGATACTTCTACACTGATGATTAGAATTATGTAATGTAATTTTATTGTTTTACAAATGAAGTTTTCTTTCCTTTGAAATGCACTGTAATATTGGTTTTTGTTCTATCCCAAATACAGATTCTCTCTTCTTTCTTTGGCAGGAAGGCACTTTGTTATGCCTAACCCCCACCAGGTAGTGGTATTCTCCATGGAATGTGTGGGCTTTTCCAAAGCTCTTTCAGCCATCAGCTCCCATAGCTCTCCCAGTCTTGCAGGCAAGATCTTAGCTTTAGAAATAGGTTTTTACAATTTAGCTTGCTTTGTGTTGTTTTTGAGGGGTTGGGTAGAATGGTTTTGTTTGACATTTATGAAAAATTGACATATTTCCTTTAACCAAGCCATATTTCTGATTTCACTCAGTGATTAGCATTTTTGAAAACAATTTCTGCTGTTTCATTCTGATTTTCATTTCTCCATTTTGAAACATTTTCTGTCCCTTTAATTTTAATATTTCTAAGTGTGAAAAAACATGCTAGTGCTAATCATAGGAAATCATACATACTCTGGCTTGAAATGATTGGGAAAATACTTCCCATGAGGCTGCTTTATGATTTGCGTATTATAACTTTGACCTTTAGAGTTTTTTGGATTTCTAAGTGTTAATACTACCACAAAAAGTAAATAATTTAAACAATTTTATCCTCTTCTTATTTTTAATAAAAAACTGTATAGACTATATTTAAATAAGATTGAAATAGCATACTTTTCTCAGTTTGAAAAATATTTTTATGATGTTTTCTGCTTTCTGTTTTTGTGACATATGATAAATCTCGGTTTTCTGGTTTTGAGGATTATATGGAATAGATTTAATACTGAATATACAGTACTGGAATACCTGTCATTCCACACTGATGATGAATAAAATAATTTTGCATGCCTTTCAAAAACTAAGACTTACACATACATTTAAGAAAATGCCCAGCAAAATTATCTCCTTGTGAATTTTTATCATCTCTTCCCTACTGCAGAGAATTTAAATGTGTTTTTAGACTGGGAATTTATGTCTTTGGAGGTCAGAGGATGTAAAAGGATAAAAAATCTTGAACTTGGATTTATTACTTAGGAAAATATAGTTACTGAAGGTTATGATATGATCAGTGTTCTTTGAGTAGAGCTGTGTTATCAATTATCTTGTTAAAATGTTTAAAAATTATTATTAGTATAGGCATATATTGTGTTTTCCAAAAGCAATTCTCACTATATGAATACACAACAAAAGTCCTAGTGACCTGGGTTCCAAGTCATCCCTTTAATTGAAACTGATTCTTCTTTAATTCAGCAATCTTATTACTTTTTAATCTGTGATCCTGACCGCCCCCCACTAAGAAAAACAAGTTAGGAATCCAGTCCCATATATTAACTGTTTGCAATGAAGCGAATTCAGCATATAATTTTGAATAGAACTCAAACAGCTTTGTGGGTAGAGAGACTGGCATCTCAATGACTGCCCTTGTAGCATAAAAGAATCTATAGACAAAAAGGAGAAATTAGTATAGCTATATTCCATAAAATGTTATTTTTAAAATGGGTCATATTTGGCAACCTCTGAGGTAGATCAGTTTATTACTTCATTTATAATAGAATTTGCTTTCCCTTTTTTTTTAAGGCTTTAGTTTTAAAAGGTAAAGTTACTCTTGCAGACCTGGCACAAACTTCAGATCAACTCTTCCATACATGTTTGACCTGACTACACAATAATACTTATATAGTAGGATAAGTGGCATCAGAGCAGTAATTTGTGATATTCCTGCCAGGGCCTCTACCTTCCTACAAGAAGAGGCAAATACAGTTTTGGCTCCCCTACTGAAATACACGAGGCTAACATGACTACTACTCACACTTCATGCTATTAAGAGCCTGGCATATGTCTACTTAGTTCCTTCGCTCTCTGATCTGGTCCTTGTTTTCTCTCTTTGGTCCTTGTTCTTTGCCCTGAATTAAACTTGTTCCTTATGAAATTCAAATTGTAAATACAAAATGTACCTTATTTACCAAATTTATGTTTATTCATTATTAAGTATTTTAATTTTCACAACATCCCTTTGATGGTTTTTAAGGAGTTACCACCTATGCTGTATTTTTTCATGAATTAAAAAACAAAATAATTTTATGAAATCTGCCTTGCACTATATGTTATATACTTCAAATATCTAAATTCAGTTCAAGAAAAAAATTTTAAAGCCTAACAGGAATAAGATGTATACATATAAATAATTGGTAAATTAATTTGACTTTTTATGTTATGGCTATGTATTTTTTAATATTTTCTGAGAAAAAAAATTACTTATGACCCTAATTTTCTTAATATAAAATATTCAAAGGGATAGATTCTAACTAAACAATATCTACAGTATGTTTTCAAAATTATTACTATATTTTTAAGCCACCACATGGTCTCAGTTTCAACTATTTATTTTATTATTTTGTGTGTGTGTGCGTGCGTGTGCGTGCACGCACGCATCCACATGCACGCATGTATATAATAAAAATTGATGCCTGGGTCATGTTCATTTTAGGGAAGCTTTTACCAATGAGCTAAGTCATTAGACTTAAGTTCTAACTATTTATAATCAGCATAGATATGTATACATCCTTATTTAAACACTCAGATTTATTTGCTGTTTGTAGACAAACTATTATTGTTTTTCAAGTTCTATTATAAATAAGTACCAACATAAGTAATGTATATTAACATAAGTAATTATTAATATTAACCAAGTTTCAAATAACCAAGCATAATGAAATGATTAAAAATTATCTGCATCTCAGGCTGGAGAAATGGTTCAGTGGTTAAAGTCTTTGCTTTACAAGCAAAAGAACCTAAATTCAGACCTTCAGATCTCACTGAAAATGTAAGGCTGGTGTGGCATCAGCCCATAATTTTAGCCCTAAAAAGGTGGAGCTTTGGAATCACACAGAAATCTCACTAGCCAGACTAGTCCAAATGGCATGCTCTGCATTTTCATAAAGACCAAGGCTCATAATAATGAGTTACAAGAGCAGTTGTGAATGATTACTGTTACTACTCTTAGATCTCCACAGGTGCACACTCATGTACATATACTTGCAGTCAAATGCAGCACCTCATATGTACATACATACATGAAAAAAAATCTGTACCTATATGTTTAACAAAATATAGTTACTTCCAAGTTATAGGTGTTCATCTGTTGTTGAGAACCCAGATACTGTTGTGAATAAAATCATGGGCATGTGGAGAGGGAAGGAGGAATAGAGTGGGGAAGCAGTGACAGCAGTTGTGGCAGGCCGAAACAGTAGTTGAGCAGATTTGCTGGAAACTAAGAAAAATCTGCGGAAGGAAACCAGTCAGGAAGAAAGACCAACAATGATAGCTTGCAGTAGGAAGGAAAACTGAAATCTCTTTTTTAACAAATTCTTAAAAGACAACAGTTTCATAAATTTTAAGTATAGGTAAGCTGTGTGTTTTGATTACAGCATGCAAATGTAAGCACAGTTTCTCAAGAGTCTGATTGTATTAAGTACTATTCAGTATACATTGGTGACTCAAAGGATAAAATAACTCATTTCAGAAAAATTGATGCAAACTCAGTCAGAATTAATATCTCTGTTTTAAGCCACATGAAAATGAGAAGTCTAGTATTAAAAATAAATACTTATTTGGAACCTCTATAAAGCATTGACCTTTTTCAAATAATGGTCTTGTCAACTAAATTATATTTTTCTCTACATGTCTATAATATAATGTTCTAATTATTTTAGTGGCATAATTAACTTACAATGTGCTTAAATATGCTGAGTTGTGGCTTGGCAGTTAACATTCTTGCTAAACAAGCAAAAAGACCAGAGTTCAGATTCCTTCTGAAATGCCACCTGTAATTCCACAGAAGAGGTTAGCTAGTCACACTGGACTATAGACAAACTTTGGATTTGATTAAAGGCTCAGCTTCAATAAAAAATAAGGTGGAAGAACATATATACATACATACATGAAAAAAAATATCTGCACCTGTATGTTTAACAAAATATAGTTACTTCCAAGTTATAGGTGTTCATCTGTTCTTGAGAACTCAGATACTGTTGTGAATAAAATCATGGGCATGTGGGGAGGGAAGGAGGAATAGAGTGGGGAATGATTCCCATTATCAGCCTCGGACCTCCACATGCATGTATACACATGCTCACATACATGCACACACATAAGCACCTAACTTGTAATTTTTTAATCAAATTTAACTTTATTTATAATTTTTATACCACATATTAAATGAACGATTTGTTTTTCACAATTAAATGGTTGTACCAGTGTATGTTCATGGTACTCAGAATCATTTCGTTATGGTCATCTTTAAAGTTTAAAGTTAGCTAAGTATAAACAATTTTCAAAAATTATTCTTTTTCTGCTAACAGTTAGAAATCCATATTTTGCTTTTTATTGCATACTATAAAGCAAAACTTTTCATTTTGAAATTTTTATTGTATTTGTGAGAATATTTGTAATAAGATCTGTGAGTTTTCTGTCTTTATCTTAATAATTTTATAGTAGTGATATATCCTAACAGTAATAAAATGAATGTGATAAGCATGTTATTTTTTTTTTTACTGCGTGGCTGCTAAATATTTAAGGACATTTAAATTATGCCTGTGGCATTTTATTCTTTATGCTAAAACCCAGAAAAATCCAAATTTTTGTTTTCATTGTAGAGCTTGTGTAAAGTTCATTGTTTAGTGTTAAATGACTATTGAATGCTATTGCCATCATTCTTTTAACAAAGTAGGAAAATCTCTTGACCAGAAAAGGTAAGCATAATTTTAGACTATAATTCAAAATAAGCTGCTTAATGTGTAATTAAACATGCCAAGCAAGCACTCTACATTGATGATTCTGAAGAACTTTTAAAAGGTTATCAAACCTAAAAATACTTTTTTTCTGAGGAAGAAACTACTGTGTAAGAGAGCCAAGCATGGTGACACTAAGAATCCTAAAACTGGGGAAACAGTGATGCCTGGGGTCACCAGCCTACTCGGTGAGCACCAGACCAGTGAAAGACCTTTGTTGCAAATAACAAAATGGACAACATTCCTGAGTTTGTCCTCTGGCCTCCATATAATGCAGACACACATGTGCACAATCTCTGTATGTTAATAAAGATATGCAAAAGAATATAGTAAACTGAAAAAAAAGATTAAGTTACTTTTATCAAGTCTTAGTTTTATTATTATTGTTATTATACAGGATTACATAAGGCCATTATCATATAAAAAGTATTTTTCACACATTTCCTCCCTTCTGTATACTCCCCCCTTGTTTTAATTTTAATCCCAGTAATATGTCATAAAACATAGTACAGAATACAGTAAAAACCATTGTCTTTTTTTATTACTCTTAATTCTTCATTCCCCTGCCTTAGATAGAGTACTTTGACCACCTCTACATTTATGTTTTTATTTCTTTTGAGAATTTTGCATTTCTAATAAATCATAGTATTTCATAGAGTCAAGAGAATGATGTACAATAGTAGCTTTACTTTTGCTTTTGAGTGAGTTTGTTAAGTGTATGCAAGCAAAAGTAAAAGAATAAATAGAAAGTAGCAGATAACAAAATTGTAAGAGTAAATAGAAAGTGGCAGATTAAAGGGGATGATCACAACATCCAGTAGTGGTGACTGAAGAAACGTGAGAGAACAAACAAAAGGAAATTATCAAATCAGGGACTTACATCTAACAGAAATCAACTGGGCAAGCCCTATTAAGACAGCCAACTGGAGTTACCATTCTGTGGGCGTGAGCATCCCCTTGAATGAGTCTTCCAATTTAAAAAAAAGAAGAGAAGAGAAAAAGATAACATCCCTCAAAGTCCACTAGAGAATGCTCTCATGAAGTGTCATGATGAAGTTCCCAGGTGAGAGTTCTGGTTCTCTCCATGGATGAGCTTTCAACTTCCCTTTTCAGGCATGTTTATACCATGGGATAAACAATAATGAAGGGAGGGGCACAGCACACTTCCAGAGCAAGCTTATCAGCCTAAACAACACATGACAACAATGTAAGGTACATTACAAAAGCACAGAAATTGGCGAGAGACAGGAAAGACTCAAGGAAAGAGGCATATTTCTCTGTACAGTCTACTATCTTGGCATAGAAGCCTGCTTTGAGAAGAAGTCTATATGGATCAAAGCAACAAAGACTTGTGATTTTAAAAGTAGGTTTGTATTGTATTTTTATGTACACATGTGAGACTGTGCACAGAGGCCAGAAGAGGGTATCTCATGTTCTCCTTCATCACTCTCTGCCTATTCTTTTTTGAGGCAGGGTCTGTACCTGAATCTGGAGCTCACATTTCTTGTAGTCTGGAACTGACCGTCCTGTCTCAGTCCCTTGTTCTCAGATTATAGGCTTTTGCAGAGACCCTGGGATTGTTAATACAAGTGCTGGAATCCAAATTCTGATTGGCACAGTTGTAGAACAAGTATTTGTTAAACACTGAGCCACCTAGCCGTTTATGGCATTAGGCATTCTTTAATCACTTTTTCACCTCCACATTCCATTTATAATTCATAAAGTCTATATCCAGTTTCCTCTTCATTTCCCTTTTGGAATATATGCTGCTAATATATGCAACAAGCATGTCAGAAAAATGATTATTGAGTATCAAATGTTAATAAGAGCAAAGAAAAATTTATGTAGCCCAAAATGCATAAATTTAATTCTTTGATAGATTAAGTAGCAGTGGTACCACTATTTACTAATATTTTAGGATACTAATATTTACTTCATTTTTCCTCTGTTCCAAAGTAACCAAATTACTATATTAAGCTTGAGTGGTTGTTGCTTGATATAGTGTATGTGCGCATGTTGTGTTTTCAAGCTGAATAGCTTCATATGATAAAACAATTGTATTACAGCAGAAATATTTACATCCCTTTGGAAGGTAAGTAGAATCTCATTGGAGCCAAATTGGAGGAAAATATTGATATCCCTTAATGTTGTTTGTTTGCCTATCTGTTGTACATATCTATATCCACAAAATCCTTAATTTTCTACAGGTGTTTTGTGTCGTACGACTTAGTGTAGATTAAACATTTTCTGTGGGCAGGGAAAGTAGCTCAGTGGTAGAACATTTGCTTGGCATGCTCAAAATCCTGGCTTTGATCAGCAATACAAACTCAGAACAAAAATTTGAATGACTTTTACTTTTTAAACGCTTAAGTCTTTCAGTATTCTAGGGTAAAAAACTGACAGAATAGTTCCTATTTGTACAGTGTATAGAAAGTAAAACAATCAAGATCACGTTTTCTCCTATATGCAATTCCATTGATTAGGAAACTCCATCTCTGAGCAATCTTCAAGTTGGAACCAATTTAATTCAGTAGTTATAAAACTCAACTACTTAAAGTATTTTATATTTGAATATTAGATTGGCTATTACTGAAGAATCTTGAGTACATTTTTCTTTTTAGATAACACTGGTATTCTATTATTCTTTTGAAAAACAAAGTAGGTAGGTGGATTTGGAGTAGCTCATTGGTAGATTGGGTGCTTAGCACTCAGGATAGCCTAAGTGGAATCCCTATCCCTCTCTCTCCAAAAAGCATAAAATGGAAGATTTGGGGAAATTTCATATCATGATCCTAGGTAAATTGTGCAATGATTTATAGGGAGACATTCCATTTGTTACACTGTACATATAATAAAAACCTTCACGTTTTGTGGACACATTAAGGTAAAAGAGGGGGATTTTTTAAAAATCATTGAACCTGTGTAATTTCTTTCCTGCTTGTAACAATCATCATTATCTTAGTTTTTATATGTTCTTATTTCTAATTAACTTTAACTCTTAATGTAAAAGTGATAAGTGAGAGTAGTACTTTAATAATATTTTATTTTCTTCTTAGTTTCTTCACTAGTTGAAGAAGGAGAAAAACAAAACAAACGTTTTAGGCCATCAAAAATATCTTGCAGAGAATCTGCCCCACTGACCCCTGCCTCACCACCAGTAAATCAAGAGTCATCAGCAGTCAAAGAGAAGTTCATCCCACCTGAACTAAGTATCTGGGACTATTTTATAGCCAAGGTAATAAATTGATATACATAGCAATGTTCACGTGGTCAAATGTAAACAAAAGAAATCAAAATAAAATAATTTTTGGTGCTTTCAAATATATTCCTGCTCTGGTTTCAAATTGTGTTTTGTAACAGGTTGTATTCCAAAAAATAAAACAAAAGTCCCTTAAAATAGTTTGACCATACATATGTCTACTGTTTGGTTTGCGGGATTTTTTTTGCATAATGCATACATACATACATTCCTCTGTGTGTGTTGTGTGTGTGTGTTGTGTGTGTGTAGAACCACTGGCGAATTCCGGAACCACCATGGACCGCCTCCACCTCCTCCTTGTTTACTCTGCCCCGGGATTCACAGGCTCCGCCCTACCAGGACCAGAAGCGCAGGCCACCCCCACTTCCGCCCAGCGTCTATATGTGGGGTCTAGGATCCGAACTCAGGACTTTCCGCCTACAAGGCAGAGGCTTAACCCCTGAGCCACCTCTCCAGCCCCCCATTTTCAAAATATTTTATTGAGAGAGAGTGTTGTAGTCTGCCTGCATGGTTGCTGATAAATGACCACCAAACAGCTTAAGAGAACAAGGGATTTATTCTCTTAACGATTGTTGGTTACAGTTCTCAGTCCAACTTGATGGGAGAGCAGGCACCAACAGCAGGGCCGAGGGAACTGGCCACACCGTCACCACATAACAGTTAAGAGACGGACAGTCCTTACTTGCCAGACAGCTCTAAGCAACGTCATTAAATAAGATAAAAAGAGAACACCTAAATGTTATGTACTTAACTAGTGGGAAAAGAATCAAGACCACCAGAAGTCAAAGTGCCTAGTTTCTTTCTTTTCAAAAGTCATAGGAATCAAACCCAGAACCTTAGCAAGGTAGGCAAGCCTTCTTCCACTGAGTTAAATACATAGCCCCTCATTCATTTTTAATACTATAAACAATCCTGACTCCTTTTACACAAATTTCATTTACCATTGTTTACTTAAATAGCTTTATTCCCTCAGATTTACTTACCAGAATGTACTACCAGAATGAGCTATTAAGAATAACTGCATAAAATGCAAACTTTCCTATTTCATTCCACAGATCACTGTTTGAATAAAAGATTTGTGCCTGAACATTGACCAGCCACATCAGTCCTGTCAAAGTCTGCCACCTAAGACACATAACATGTAGGATTTTTTTTTTTTTTGCCATTTTGTTCCCCATGATGAGTCTACTAAATGATATTTTACAAAATTAGATAATCACAAGAAAAAAAATGGCCCCTAAGGTGAAAGTTCTTGAAAGGGAGAAAGAAAGGGAGAGATAATAGTACAAATAGGAAAGTTCAAGTGAATATAATGGACTTACAGAAAAAGTAGCTTAACCACGGGAATTTTGACACTGTCACTTGAAAGATTATAAAAACACAGATGAGTAAATACAGAACGTAGTTTTGAAGAAAGAATGAAGATGTTTTATAGGTAGTGTCCTTGGCAAGAAAAATTTTAAAGATTTTCTCAGCATTAAAAGTACAAAGAGTAAAAATATGGACGTCAATAAAAACTGGAAAGTATGTCAGCTTGTTAATACCTAGAGGCAAATGTATATTGCATGTTGTAAACTTTACAGGTAGAAGAAAGAACTGTTCAGACTGCAGTTAGCAAGTTTAAATAAATAAAACATTACTTTCAGTGTAGCTAATGCTTTATTTATAGTATGCTAAGTTAGTGCCAGTTTTACTATTTTTATAATTTTCCTATCATTTATATCCAAAGTAGAATCTTCATTGTTTTAACAAATTTTTTCTTTAACCTCCTAATTAAACTTAAGATTTTTCCACTCTTGGGCTGGAAAAATGACTCAGGGGTTAAGACTTTGCCTCTGCCTTGCAAGCACAAGGTCTCAAGTTCGGATCCCAGGTTCTACATAAACACACCAGGCAGAAATCGCTGTGGTGAGTGGAGCCTGGGAAATCCCAGAGCAAAGCAAAAAAGGAGGTAGAAGCAATTCAGGATGATTCCTAAAGTCACCCTTGTTCCTCCACAGACACACATTGCCGTCTGACACACACATCTGTCTTATTATGCATTCTGGGGATCAAACTCAGGTCTGTGGAGGCCCTCATACTCAGTTACCCTCAGTACACATTGCCTCCACACGTGCACATACACACACAAAAGAAATTTAAGAAAATTTTTGTTAAATGGATAAATACATTTGAAGTTAAGTTAAAGCAAAGACATAGTATGGGAAATGCTATTTTACTTTCTTATAATCTATAAATGAGATGAATTATTGTATGGATGTATTAAATGAGATATTTGGATGATGATATATTTTTGTTTCAGCCTTTTCTACCCCCTTCCCAAAGTAGAGCAGAGTATGATTCAGAGGAGAGTCAGGAAAGTGATGGTGATGATGATGGTAATGAAGATGTTTTGCCTTCAGATTTCCATCTCCAAGAGCACTCAAATTCAAATTCATACAGGTATGGAATATTTGTTTTGGAGTTTATCTTCTTCAAAAGTTTTTGTGGCCTATTTAAATAATAATTATAAAATAACATGAAGTTAATAACTTGTTGATTATGGTTACATATGAAAATTTTCATGTCTCTAGTTGTGATTGTTAAATTTCTGGGATTTTTTCTATTCATGTGGTTGTATATATGGAGTGCTTACATGTGTGTGTTTTCCCATGTCTGGGAGTGCACATGTATGTGAGTGCACATGCATGAGTGTGTGCCTGTGGAGTGTGACACAAGGAATAATCTTAATTGAGATTGCGTCTCTAAGCCCAGAGTGTACCATTTCACCAACTCTGTCTAGTTTGTTCTGGATTCTCCAGAAATGGCACAGAAATGGAGGTTAATGCTGTTGCTGTTTGTGTAGCAGTGGAGACATGTGGTATCATCTTAAGATATTTAATCTACAATCCAGGATTATTCCCAAAGTCACCCTTGGTCTTGGTCCTCCACAGGGGTACACAGTGCCCTCTGTTTCACACACACACACACACACACACACACACACACACAAATAAAAAAGAAAAGAAATAAAATTTTAAAAAGAATACTTATTCTAGTAAATGTTAATAATTAAATTAAAAATTTAAAGTAAATACCTTAGGACATAAATGTGTCCCACTTAAAACTAAAATAATTTAAAAGTTTCATATTTCTATCTCTTCCACTCAGTTTTTCGTAGAGCCTCTACAGATAGTCACTTTTAATTGTCTCTCTATCCTTCTGATTGCAAAAATAAATGCACCTATATTGTTTCCCCTGCCTTTTTTTCATAGAGAACAGTAAATCACGTATAATGTCTTGACTTGTATAATGTTCTTTCCATATTAATACTTTTAATGATTAACTTATAATTCCATATGTCAAAACAATAGGTACTAACATGGTATTTTTGATGCTAACATCAGTAGCTAGTTTTGCATGTATATTATTTTGATTTTATGGAGGTTTATGTTCAGGGTACGTTCCAGTAGTGGAATTGGTAGGGCAAAGAGTGGAATCTTTTTCTAAATCCCTGTGTAGATTTTTAACAGAACCACTTTTGCTTTATTTTCAGTTGGTCATTGATGCGATTGGCTATGGTACAATTGGTACTCAACAATTTGAAGACTTTCTATCCCTTTGCAGGTCATGATCTTGCAGGTAATAAATCCTTTGAACTACTGCCATTGTTTAGTTTGCTATTTTGCATATATTTCTTTAAATAATAAAAAAAATTGGGTGGCTTTCTATAGTACAAGACAGGTATCTTTCAACTACAAGTCATAACTTTGGTTGCCATACTATTACTAGATGCTTGAAAAGGGCGATGCCCAAAAAGTCAGAGATCCTGAGTCTGAGGTGGTATTGAGATTCCACAGCTCTCCCTGGGTGTTGATAGTCTTAGTAATAGAACCAAGCAACTCCACAAAAGTTATTAATGCAAAAGAGGAAATGGTTGTATAAAAGAAAGGAATAGAAAGCATATTCTGTGTTTCCGTTATCAACTATATGTTCATGTACATAATGAAATAAATATGAAAAATATCAATGGAGAGAGGAGAAACTTTATCTCATACTCTGTGGTTATAAATCAGTGGGTCATTTTTAGAATTAAGAATCAAGAAAGCATAGAGCAAGAATGTTCCTTAGTTATGGGAAGATAAATAGAAATAAAGTTTGATTGAGAGGTGTGTGAAATGAGTGCAACTGAAAAGTGCCAGATTTCTGGGAAAGGTAATTAACTCTTTTAACCTTTACTTTTTCTCATTTTTCTAACATCTTAAAAGTATATGCCATACAATACTGTTACAAGGATTAATTCAATTAGTTTATCTTCCACATATATTTTCATAATCTTCAAGTACATTTTTCATGTAATATTAAAATGGGAAGCAATAATTTTGAAGTAGTTATTCAGATTTATATTTTTTCAAACTACCAAATTCTGTGTCCACCTGTCCCTCCTGAAATATATATTCATATCTCAGCTTTCTTATAAGCATTATACTACAGAAAATAACTGCAGATCAATTATATTTTCTCTTTTTAGAACTTCCTGTTAGTTCACCTCTTTGTCATGCAGTTCTAAAAACTCTTCAGTGTTGGGAGCAAGTTCTTGTTCGACGACTTGAACTCCATGGTGGACCACCTCAAAATTATATCTCAAGTCATACCTCTGAAGAGAGTGTTTCTGCAGGCCCTGCAATTCTCCGCCACAAAGCTTTACTGGAACCTTCAAACACTCCTTTCAAGTAGGTTTTACTGTGGATACTGTTGTTAGAATAAATTTTATTCCTTGGAAGTTGCATATATTACATAGCTTCAGAGGATACAGACCTGGTATATACTGTGTATCCAGCCCCTACTTCCTCCTACTTGCCTTATAATTCCCATAATTCCCTTCTGTTTCTATGTCTCTCCCTCCTTTCTCCCCTCCTTTCCTTCCTTTCTTTCCTCCTGTCTTGTTACTCATTGAGTCTGATCATTGCTGTCCACATGTACTTGGGTGTGGAGCTGTCCACTGGAAGAGCATGAGTCACCTGCCATCAGCTAAGAATGGTAACCCTCTTGAGCAGTCATCAGCTGCTGATAGTTCCTCATCTTGCAACTACTGATACTGTTTTGTTCAAATTGGTTCATGCGGTTATTTAACTCCATGGATTTCCTCTTTCATTGTTTTGATCATAGTAAAAATCAAGCTTTGAAAATCATTATCTTGGTTATGGCGTTCTTGGTTATTTTCTGAGAGTTTATTCTGGTTGGATTTCATCATTATGGTGTTGATATTTTTTATAGGCGATTTGTTGTCTCTGTTTTTGTTGTTTCTCATGAATTTGCACAGTGACCTGGGCATTTTTTGTTTTATTTCTAATGTTTTTCTTAACATGTGTTTTAACTAATCTGAATTAGATAGTATTACTACTCTTGAGTAGTTATTGCTCATGTTTGCCTTGGAGTTGAATGTGTCTGTCTGGTGTTACTTGGTGCTGTTTCATTAGATGAGGCTATTGGACTGTTAGCATATCAATTAAGGTGGGTTTAGTAGACAGGGATTGAAGATTAGTATGGTAGTGCAATTTTTAGGTTTTACTTCCTTGGTAATGTGTGAGAGTGAATGGCTAAGTCCTTGAAGTTGTATGGATTTTTGGGTGGGCTAGATGGAAATCTTAAACTATGGTGACTATCAATTGAGAGTAACAGGAAGGTAAAAAGGGTTTATTTATAGCTGGAAGTAAAGATTCTCTCTTGTTTGATGGGATGGTTTTTAAAGTCCTCGGATGTGTGGTGTTTGTCCCTAGTACGTTGCTTGGGTTTTCTCTTGACTCTGTTGAATTCTTGAAAACTTTAAAGTTCCTTACGGCAAAACGTAGCAAGGCACACTGAGACCCGGAGTGGAAAGGCAATACTGTTTTTGAAGTACTTACTGAACAGGGTATTGTCAGATGGTGTTTACGGAAAAATTACAGTCTATGCTTTACTTCCTGTTGTGCATTTATATAATACTTTTGATAGGTCAAAGCCTAGCAAACTTTGAGTATTTTATATTTTTTAGGCTGCCTTGTCATGTCTTAACTCTACATTGTAGAGTAAAAGCAAAAGTAGAGAGGTTAGCTAGATAGAGCTTGAGGGCTATAGTTTTATTTATACCTCCTCTACCACAAAGTTACAGAAATCAGCAATTCTGTTTTACTGGTCCATGAGCAAGAACTGGCTGAACCTGAAGATAGGTTTACTGGACTAAATAGTGTACTTAGTTTGTATTTTAGTGTTGTAATTGATTAGTGATCTTGCAGAAGCTCTTAACTCACTGTGGATTGCTTACAAAGATTTATTTCTGCAGATTACAAACACTTTGGGTAACTCTGCTATTAGTTTTTTATACAAGATATACCTTTTTTTTTTTTTTTTTTTTCTAGATCGTCCTAGTAAGGGTTAGCAAGGTAGGACCAGTCCTTCTGGTCATATCCACCATGACTCCTGCTTTGGTTAATAAAATTCTATTAGATCACAGTTTTAATTTTTGTTTGTATTCAAGTAAAGGTTGAATATTCCTAATCTGACTCGCATAGACATAAAAATGCTTTACATCATCAAATTTTTCAGATTTTGGAATGCTTGGATAGGTAGAATGTACTTATTAAAAAACATTAAAATCCAAAACATACCAAAATCTAAAAACAAGCACTTAAAATTTCAGATTTTGGAACATTTTTAAGTAAGAATGCTCAAGCTGTATATGTGTCTACTTTTCTACTGAGATGGCAAAGTTGAATGGTTATTATAGAAGCCATGTGTCACACAAATCCTAGGATTTTTATCTGAACCTTCATGAAAAAGCTCATTGTCTCCTAGTCTGCGTTATACAGTTCTAGGTAATTTATTATATAATAAGCTTTCATGTGTCACTGAGTAATTGTCAAGTGAGATATCTCTAAAATATATAATTAAATTTGCTGTCTTTGTAGATCCAAACATCACCTGGCACTTTCTGTGAAGAGACTTTGGCAGTACTTGGTAAAGCAGGAAGAGATTCAAGAAACTTTTATCAGAAATATATTCACAAAGAAGCGAGGTCTAAATGAGGTTTGTATAAGTTAAAATCTCTTTACTATTGAAGTTTTATTTTAGCATGGAATTATTAGAAATACATACATTTTACAGATTTTTGAAAGCCCATTTTTTATCATAAATATGCAGCAAATGCTTATAAAAGTCTTATAGGGAGAGGAAGTATTTTCACACATCAATTTTATTTAAAGTAATTAATATACTTAAGATTTTTTTCCTCAGATCCTAAGATTCTGAATCTTGTCCTTATGTTTTAATGAACAATTGCTTAAAGACATTTACTATGATTGTCATGTAAATAATTTTTAAAAATCTGCCTTAGAAGTTAGTTGGAACTGGGTTTGTTACTAAAGACATTTTGAGTGTGTATATTGCCTGTGTAAGTAAGTAAAGGAAATTTTACAAAAGCAGATAAATATATAATTTTACTGTAACAGGTTGGTCATATCATGATACTGTATCACAGTGAGTTTGGAGTAGGGGTTCTTTTAGTCACTGCTTCCAGAAAATGCCTGTTTGATTATTTGAGGAATTGTATCAGAACGTAAATGAACACCTCCTTCATTTACTGAGAATGTTCTATGACTAAAATTTACCAGGCGAACCTAAAATAGTAATTGAGTTCTTAGTGTCCCTTGGAATCATTAATAGAGAGTTCAGAACTAGCATCTGACCTGTGGGCCACATTTTGAGCAAAATTGAATTAGTCTGAAAATTAACTTTGTACTACCTCTGAAGTGGAAGGAAAAACAGAAGTTGGAGAAGTAAGGAAATAGAATGACTTCACAAGAAACAAGCAAAACGCCATGTCTTAATTTAAGTACTAATTAGTAATAAGCAGCTCTGTGATATTATTTACTATTTGCTAAATTTTTTTACCTATGTTAAAGTTGACCATGCCATAAAGAATATATTCCATTTCTGCTAACTTAGAAGAATTTCACCATTATAACTTGATATTATATGGAAATCTGGGCAAACATGAATGTTGTTCACTTGTTAATATAGCTTTTAAATATGTTTAAATACTTAGTATATGAGATGCATTAAAACAGTTTAAGAAAATGGATATGCAGTTAACAGTGAATGTGTTAGAGTATACTAATTAGATATAGTTACTAGGAATATGTAGTTTCTTTTAAATATATTTTTATCTAAAATAATTTGTAGATTTCTGATATATATATAAGTACTATTATAGTGGTCTTTATTGTAAGAATTTGTTACTTTTTCTGTAGTATAGCTTTAAACATGGCTATAGGAATTTTGTCTTCACTATTTGATAGACTCGTTAAAGAAAGCAAAGTAATATGATCAAGCCAAAATATCTAAGGATAGCAATCAATGATTATAGCTATACATTTTTTATTTTCTTTTATTTGATTATTTTGTTTAGAGCTTCATGGTAAAAAAAAGTTATTTATTTTTATTGTAATATTTTATTAAAAGGTCAACATAAATAGTAAACTAAAAGCTTTTTCAACAATTTTTTTAACACCAATAAGCTAAATATTTTACTGAATTGTAGGTTTTTTTTTTTAAATCTATAAAATGATTTGTCTCACCTCTTGCTTTGTAGTGTTTTGGTCAGTAGCTTTAACCTGGCCCAGACACTGGCCAGGTTAAGTGATAGTTATGAGAAATTTGTTGGTTTAGTTGTTTGTTGTTGATGTTGTTGTTTTGTAATAGAAATAAACTTAGTAAAAATTTGGCCAAACTCTTGGGTAAGTCTGATTTCCTCCCCACCCTGTCTGTGGCCTTCTTACATTTTATAGTTAGCCAGCTAAGAAACTAGAGCAGATATCGTAATTATCTATGAGACGGGTTATTTGGATTCTCTTTAGGGTGGTGGATCTGGAAGCAAGCTGCCTCCTTTCTCTTTATGTCTCACAGACAAGAGTGATGACTGGTAGAGGAAAATAGGGTCTTAAAGATCTCTAGCCATTCCAGGCTCAATAGGGAACTTGTTATTGCTTTGTAGTTCTATAATTGGTGAGAATATTTTCGCAGAGACTTTAATAAAGAGAATATAAAAATATATAGTCAAACCAAGATTGATGGAGTTAAACAGAATCTTAACTTTATAAACAATGGCATATTTTGGTTATTCAAAAAAATCGTATATTTTAATAAAAAGTAGAGTCATTATGACAATGTAGTTAACTAGAAAATAGATATATTACATTTTCTGTATTTGAGATGGGACGTGATGAAATTTGATAGTACTGGTGTTTCTTTATTATTTATTATTTATTTATTATTTATTTTTTTATTATTAAAAGTCCTTGTGTATCCTCAGATCTTTTCTTTTTCAGTATCATGTAGTTTATTGATTATATATTTAAAAAAATAAAACATATTCCAAAATATGTATATTTATTTAGAAATGAATTACAGATGAATAGAGGTAGGCTTTCTGAGTGTTACCAACAAAAGTTAGATTTCACAGTTACTGTTATTGTTTGCTCTTTTGACTTCTAAGAAACTAAAGCCCTGAGCCAACTTTTAAGTCCTTGTATCTCCTTTTTAGAAGGATAGATACATCCAATTTATTGAGCGTTTTTAGCAAAATCAATAGGAGAAAAATGGAAAGATAGAAATTGAAATTTTCCATGAAGGAGGTTTTCCTAGAAGATTATATACCATGGAAATAAGACATAATGCATAAGAGAATAGTTTAATTTTTTAGTTGATTATACCTTGACATCACAACTTCTCGAAATTTTTAGAAATAAAGTACCTTAGATATAGTTTTATTTACTATCAATCTCAAAATAAGTCACCCAAAGAAAAAAGTTATGCTTGATGTAAAATAAAATTTGTTGCAATTAAGGAGTTCTGAGCTGTAAATATTTCTTCTCCCTAATTATGCACCCTCAAGCATATACTTCTTTTATTATGCATAAAATTTAGAAGTAAGACAGTTTCATTTCCATATCTTCTTTAGTAAATTTAATTAAAAGTATTTAAAAAATACCCCAGTGTTTTGCATGTTGCATCTTATCTTTACTCTTTGACATGTGGTTATTCTTTCTTGATGAAGTCATTAGAGGACAACAGTGAAACCATCAAAAATTCTATTATGGAGGAGCCAAACATCAATAAGGTACAAAATGTCATTCAACTGAAATTAGAAATTGCATTCTTAACTGGAACACAAAATGATTTGTAGTATAATTTTCAATTAGATTTTGTTTCCAATGAAATGAAGCTATCGTTCCTTCAAATTATTCTTTCACCATAGCAACCTAAATGTTCCTCTTTTGTTAATTAAAAGAATGCAGTTTTAAAGGGAGTTGAATGTTTACTGTGATGGATACAAAATTTTTTTTAGTAAATACAACTAAAAATTCTTGCCAATTATATTTACACAGGAGTTGTATAATAGCATTGCTCTGTTTTGCAAGTATCACCTTTGAAGTTAAAATTTCCTCCTTAATTCCTAAGAACATGTCAATTTCTATTATTTAGAATTTATTTTACAGTTGGGAATAGCATATAATACAATACTTTGTGCATAGTAAGTTCTTTAAGTTCTTACAGTTCTTGGGACTTAAAAGTAGCATATGAGAATTTGTACATTCCTACACCAACTCCTAGATTTTCCATGACTTTATATTCAAGTTTGATTCATCAGTTGGTATATAACTCTGGTTTTTTAATACTCAGTAGGATTTAGAAATTGAAGACGGTTTTACTTCAAAGTAATTTGAGGGAGCATTTTCTCAGTAGATTTTTTTTAAGTCGCTAATTCGCCTCTTTCTGAAAAGTAATCATTTGATAAAGTAAAATAATTTATGCAGAATTGATATGTAGAATATGATAAAAGTAGAATAATTTAATAAAGGCTTATTTTTATATCAAGTGTGTATTGTGCCTAAAATATTGACACAATAAATGTTTTTCATACTTCAGATTTTTCATTTGCTTGTTTTGAGAAAATACATGATTTATAAAAGACTGATTTGTTCTCAAATGTATGTTATACATTACAACTTGGCAGAATAAATACATGTTCATATTTTGAAATTTTATTTTGTTTTGAGAAAATACAATTCAAATTCAGATTATAATTTGCTCAGATACTGATTACTTACATATGTATATAATCTGGATTTCCTATTGAAAGATTTTTCTCTCATACTTTTTTATGAATTATTAGTAGTCCTTATACTGTTTTGTAAGGTAATCTCCATGCTACATCAAAATATAATCATTCTGCTTGTTTATCATCATAGTTCTTTGGCCATCATTTTGAAGCTATCCCAATCCTTTTAGAAAGTGTGTTTTTGGAAGAATGTAAATGGCCAGTAAATATTTGAAAAAACATTCTCCATCCTTAGTTGTCAGGGAAATCAAATTAAAACTGCTTTAATGTCACCCCACTTGAAGCAAAGAAAACAGTGTTGGAGAGGAGGGGAACTGCCCTACTTATCCTTCCATTGCTGTTGTAAAATACTCAAACCCAAACAGCTTAAGAGAGAAACTATTTGCTGTTTTCTCTGGAGGTTCCAAGGGAAATACAGTCTTCATCAAGGGGAACAGAGGGTAACAGGCAGAGAAGGCATATAATAGAACTAGGAGGGCAGTTGTTACTCTGTAACCCGGAAGCAAAGAGAACAATGAAATGGGTCCAATTCATTGAACTGCACAGTCTGCCCCAGGCAACGTACTTCCTTCAGTAAGTCTTCACCTCCTGAAGGTTCTGTAAACTGAAACTGCTTCAGATCCTGGGGACAGCCACCAGTTGTTCAAACAATTGAGCCTGTGGGGGATATTTTGCATTCAAACCAGAAGGACCCCTATTCATTAGGAGTGGAAATGTAAGCTGAATGAAGCCACTGTGGGGGGAAAAAAATGGATGCTCTTCAAAATACTAAAAAAGTAGGACTACTTGAGACACCCTGCTTATATACTCAAAGGATTCTCAGTCAATGTATCCATATTTATCGCTGTACTATTCACAATAGCTAGGAAATGGAATCAGTCTCGATGTCTATAGATAAAGAAAATGTGGTACTTAAGTATTTCTTTCCCACTCCCCACAGAGCACTGTATTTTTCTGTCAAAGAAAAGTGAAGCTAACGTGGATGAAACCTCAAATTCTTACTGCCAAATCTTACTTGTGGTTGATTGGCAGATATTTTTCTATCTCTTCTAGCAGTGAATGCATGACCATTCTTTTGTTCAAGGCCTTATATTTTCATTCTCGTACTGATTTTCTTTGCCTTTACATATAAGGGCTTTGTTTTAGTTCTCATCCCCTCTCTTCATAAGTTGCTTGTTACCTGTCACTATCTTTCAAAAACAATGTTTTCTATTTCTCTGTGCAGAAGTTTCATTTATAAACTTTGCTTTAAAAGTCACTCAAGAATAAGCAGTGTATCAAATAATATCACAATAGTAACTTATCTGATTTTATGATAGCCATTCTCAAATTGCATATTTTATCCCATAATAGTAAGAATTATTTCTTTTAATGGATTCTCAGCCTTCAGATAACATCAGAACTGTTTTGGGGTTTGTTTTTTTTTTTTTGTATTTTCTAGTTTTTCTAGTTTAATATTTCAAGCATATTGAGTACTTATCCCTGCTTCCTTCCATCTACCTTCCCTCCCTTCCTTCATCAATTCATCCTACTCCCTCCCACCCTCCTGCCTAGCCACTTCTGTGGACCCCAGGGTTCTCTCTAGCTTGTCTGCTCCTGTGGGGGTTCAGGCCGCTGTGGAATACCAAGTTGCCTCTTGAACTAACTACCCTACTGATAGGGGCATTTTCATTCACTCATTCAGCTCTAGTCCCCAAGGTTTCCACTATATGTTCTTACCTCTTTTGACTTCCTTGATAGTCTACAGGGTGTCTGATAAGGACAAATCTCACTGAGATTGAATGCAGAACAGCAGATGCTCTCTTACAGCTTTTAAGGCCTTTTGTGAGCTAAACTCCACCTGTTTCTCTGATCATGAATCTTATTATATAGACATTCTCAAATATAATGTGCTAAACTCTTTGATACTAACCTCCATTCATTTACCCCATCCTTATGAAATTTGGATCGCGTGTCTGAGATAGGGTTCAAAACCTATTTAAAATACCACCCCAGTGAACTCTCATGAAAAATCATCTTGACACTACACTATTGAGAAATATTAAAGAACAATAATATATTCCCACATTAAGAAAGCTTTTTTGAACAAATTTATGTTTTGTGACCATTCATTCATATATGTAAAGGGGGAAAATGTTCCCTGTAAAACTAACCTGTCCTCTCCATCCATTTTAAGTGAATGAGATTGCTCAAGTCCTTGGAAGTATCAATTTTCTTTTGATATCTCCAGTTTAAAGCCTAGCATTGGGCTCCAAATGTATTTAGACAGATAGTTGAATAAATATGGGTTTATAGGATTTGATTTACACATCTGTATGGATAGTTCAATAGCAGACCAGAGTTAATACTTTGCTTAGAAGACAAGTTAATCCTCAGTATCTAGCAAATATAAACTCTTATATTTGCAAGCAAACTACATTTTAGATTGAAATGTGTTTGACATTTATACATTCATTATTATGAATTTTGTGCACATAGGGTATAGTATATTGATTTGGTCATTGCAAAAGTCTATATGAATTATATAGCTAACTAGGCATTTTAGTTGCAATTTTTAAAATACTGTCCATCCTGTTAAGTTCTGTAGTCAGTGAGCAGGCATTCATGATATTGTTATCTAAATTATGTGGAAAATGTGTTGTGTACTCATTTCAGATTAATCATTTCTCCATTTTATAGTGAGAATATTTTATAGTAATTCATTTTAATTCATTTTAGAAGATTGAAGATTAAGGAAAATAAAATAAATTAATATGTTAAACAGTGTTTTAGTCTCAACATTTATCTTAACCTTCCAGCTTATTCTTTATTTTAGTAAATGTTGATCTTATATAATCTCTTTTGAATTCAAAGGTATTATATTCACATTTTCTAGGATAAACAGAATGTCGAGTATTTATTCCTCCTGTAAACTAGCTTGAATTATTGTTTGTTCACTCAGCTACTAAATTAATCACTGACTTACATGAATTACTATGCCTTCAGGACTTGGGCTTCTCTATAAATCGATAATGGAATTAAACCAGAAATCCCTAAACTGTAACTAGCTGGTCAAATCCCTCTGGTCTTTAGACTTTGAATGATTGAAGAGAGAAGGCACAAACATTCATACTGTGATGCACAGGGGGAAGTCAGAGAAAAACTTCTGAAAATAATATTCCAGCATGTGGACTTCAGGGACTATACTCAGGTCACCAGGCTTTAGCTGGTGCTTTAGCTGCTGAGCCATCTCGTTGACCCCAGAAATAGTATTTTTCGTCAACTGTATTTACGTACATGGTAAAGCAAGTGTGAACAATTTGAATTCTACCTTGTCAAGTAAATTTGGTTTCAGGGATAATTAACATATACATATCCTTCGGGATTGAAGTATTTGAAAACACTCTTAAAATAATTCATTCAGTGATTTATTGGCATGTATTACTCTATTAATAAAGTAGCTCTTTTCATATGTATTTTTTCTTCCATTTAGATAGAAGCAGATTTGGGATACCCTGGAGGTAAAGCAAGAATTATTCATAAGGAATCTGATATCATTACTGCCTTTGCTGTTAATAAAGTAAGTACATAGACATTTTTTCTATGGCTGTTAAATATTCATCATTGGATAATATCAGTTTATTCAGTATCAGTACTTCTCTTCCCGAAATCCTAAATTTTAATATGAAAATTAATAATTGTAAAATTATATAATTCGACAATGTTATTTTGTTATTATATAGCTATATATTATTAGGTAAAATATTTTATTACACAGATATTAAGTATCTGATTATCTAACAGTAGTGTAGAATTTACAAGATAAAAGATAGTATAGTAGTTAATCCAAGAAAGTTTTTATATGCCTTAGTATATGAGCTTATCAAATGTGATTAAATAGTTGTTTAATTTTAAACTCGTGTATAGTTCAGAAATTCTTTCTTGTTTTACTCCTGCAGTAGTTATACAATTTGTGTTTTCTTTATGTTCCTTAACCTTCTTTGTAACATCCTTCTTAGAGATACCTGTGAACGCTAGTAGAGCAGGTAACCTTAAGATATAGTAGGTCAAGGTTGAAATTTGTCTTATTTACCATTTCTCTCTCTCTCCTAATTGCTTTATGACTTAGTGTCTAGGGCCTTCTGATTATTTAGCCTTCTTTTCTTTTCATTATTTGAAAAGATAAAGAGTTACGGTTTTTCATTTATTCTTACAGGATATTTAAAGATAGAGTGTGCATGTATAACACAGTCATTTATTTCTAATTTCCTATTGTTATTTTCAGACAATATCTTGCTGTGTTACCTAGGCTGGTCTTAAATTCCTGACACCTTATGTAATTCTTCCACCTCAGCTTTTGAGTTGTTAGACTACAGGCAGCTGCTATAGCCTGCTTACAGTGAATTTAGGTGTTGTTGGGGTATATCCTGTGGAAGTCCTTTCACCAGTAGATTGTTCATCTTCTTGTGCCTTGCCTGCTTTCTGTTTGATCTCCTCTGAACACTTCTTTCATTATCCTGTCTTTGTATTTACCAATATCCTTTGCCTCGTTTCCTTTGTGAACATTCTCTACACTGTTTAGGGCATACAATCTGCACCTACCTACCCCTTAGGGAATTCTCAGGCTCTAGTGTGTGTGAGTAAGCGAGTGAGTGAGTGAGTGTTTCAAAAAAAAAAAAAGTTCTTGCCTTCCCCTGAAGAAAACATAAGTAACTAGGAATGAGTAGTCAGTTGCTTGAATTATTTTCCTTTATTTTATATTTTTACATTCTTACTAAAATTGTATCTGTTAAGTAATCTACTCTTCTTTACGTTTGTTTTTTTAATTCCACGGAAAGCAAGTATTTTTTCCATTTGTATTAGTTTGAAATTATCTGGATCAACAACTGTGAAGGCATACACACACATGGGGGAGGGAGGGAGGGAGGAAGGACTGTGAAGGATCTGATATTTTATCTCTTACCTTCAAGCTAAAAAATTAATTTTCAGTTTGTTAATTTTCATAGGTTTTGTAACTAGAAGGAACCTTTGAGTTTAAGAGTCTCGTTTTTTTTCTCCAGTTTTGAATTATGCATATGTGAGAGAGATCAAAACACTCTAAAGGAATAGAGAAACAATTCTGGGAGAGGAAATAGGAGGTATATATAATGCCAGCTGTACATTTGGTTTTTTTATTAAGTATGCTGGAACTCCTAAAGTATAAACATATCCTCAAACTCAAATTTATGATTTACCAATTAAAAATATAATTGTTAAAGTATCAATTTGCAAGGATGCTACTCTGCTCTTTAGTTATTATTTTTTGCAAGTTTCCATAATCCATTGTGGTATTTTACTTGAAAATTAACTTTTTATTTTTAGGCAAATAGAAACTGCATAGCAATCGCTTCCAGCCATGATGTTCAAGAACTGGATGTTTCTGGAATTCTTGCTACACAGATCTATACTTGGGTAGATGACGATGTAGAAATGGAAACCAAAGGGTAACTTTATACTTTGTTTTTATTCAGTAATGTGACCATATTCATTGAACTGTTGATTAAATGATTCCTTAAAAGAATTCCAGTATAAGCAATACATCAGTCTTATAAAGGAATGGACCTGTAGAAGCAGAATATATACTCTGATGTTCTGAAGAATAGATATAGGTATGTAGTGTCAGTATCTTTGAAAAGGAAATCAGAGTTAAGAAGAAGTATGGGGATTAGAAAATGTTCAGGTATAAAACATTGTGATTTAGGAGTAAGAGTTGAATAAAACTAATTTAAAAAGGAAATATAAAATCAAGTGTTCAAGCTTTAAAGTAAAAAACAAAGAACTGATGTTGCTTTCATTCTGGTTAATCCCACTTTGTAGATCAGAAGACTTCTTGGTCATACATACTCGTGATGACTTGACAGCTGTTCAAGGTACAACCCCATATACACATAGCAACCCTGGCACCCCAATCAACATGCCTTGGCTTGGCAGTACACAGACTGGCAGAGGAGCATCTGTGGTATGTAAACTTAAAGGCATTTAGATTTGTACTTAGCAGCTCTGTTTTTTCCCTTTAAGTTAATATATAAAATATGATTAAAAGCCTTTAATTGCTAAATTTTTAGTTCATCTTACTTATAAATTTTGATCATGAAAACTAATGTTTTATTAGAAAAAGTAACAGAAATTGTTTTAAATGCATACTTTTAAAAACCAGAAAACAGCTACTGGAGAGATGGCTCAAGGGTTAAGATTCTGCCCCGAAAGTAGAAGATCCTGAGTTCAGATCCCTGGTCCCACTTTAAAATGCCAGGCAGAAACAGAAATTATGTGCACTTCCAGCTCTGGTGGGCAGAGCCTGGGAAATTCCAAAGCAAAGCAGAAAGGAAGTAGAAGCAATCCAGGATGATTCTGGAAGTCACCCTTGGTTCTCTACAGGGACACACAATATGCTTCAATACACAGACACACACGATAGATAGATAGATTAGATTAGATAGATAGATAGATAGATAGATAGATAGATAGATAGATAGATGGATAGATGGATGGATGGATGTAAAAAGCAAAAGAACGTTTTAACTAATAATTACTTGAAAGCTAATAATCTAGATCAACTTCAGCAAACTACGATTCATATGTTATCATATTCTGTTGAGCTAATAATACATTGAGAATGATGTTTACATTTTTATCTTTTATTTTTCAATGCTGGGTTTCAAAGTAAAGACCTAATTAACATGAGTCAAGAACTCTATTTTTAAGTTTTTCAGTGGGTGGAGAGAAAAATCACAATATTTTTCCAGCACATGAAAATTGTGTGAAATTAAATTTCAGTATCTATTTGTGAAGCTTTACAGGAATTCAGTCATGGTCATTTATTCATACTTTTATCACTATGGTCGGAGAGTTGTAAATCTGCAAGAGAAATTATATATGCCCATAAAATCAAAATTTCTTAAATTTTTTTATCTGCATGTATATGTGTGTGTCAGAGGGTACTGTGTGTCCCTGTGGAAGCCTAAGTGACTGGATTGCTTCTACGCCCTTTTTACTTTGCTCCAGGATTTCCAGGGCCAGAAGTACAGTGTGTAGCCAGTTCTACCTGGCATTTTTTGCACGGGACCTGAGATCAAAACTCAAGACCTTTTTCTTGCCAGGCAATCTTAACCCCCTGAGCCATCTCTTCAGTCCAGAATCCAAATATTAATGATTCAGCCCATTATTAAGAGAAAAAAAATTTTGAATACCCTGCTTGCTCTACTTAATATCTTTTATTAGATATCAGTAAAAACAACCTATTTAAAATATGATTTTAGTAGTATAGAAAATTCTTTCCTTTTTTAAGAAAAATGATTTTTCAAATATGTAAAATGTGATTTAAAAAATGAACTAAAACTTTTTTCTGTATCGCTAGAGAATTTGTTTGAACTTGGAAGAGTGCTTCTTAGGTAATTAGAGTCAAAGATTTTCCTTTGGTGATTAAGGTATAGGAATTGAAATACAGAATTCAAAAAAGCTCACATATTCTTTCAGTGACTGTGTGTGTCACAGGGTTTTTTGTCTACTTGGTTTTGCTTCTTAAATTCTATAGAATGCTTTTCTTGCCTCCCCCCCAAATTTTTTATCAATTACAATTAGTATTACTGGAGGCCTCAGTTATCTTTAATGATTCTTCTTCATACTTTGTAAACTCTTTTACAGCCAATATGGCCTTGTAATTCTATAGCTGTCTTGTATTGCTCTTGACTCCTTGAGCACACACTGCTTGAGATTTAAAAAAGTAAAGTGACTGATCTCAGGTTACAGCTGAATTTGTGTAGGTCTTCTTTTTAAGCTCTGTAGTCCTCTTAGTTTGGTGATTTCATATGTTTTAAGGATTGATTTAAATTTGAAAAGCAATCTAATAATCATTAGAATGAAATGACTTGATCAGAATTTTCATAATTATAAGGAGAAACTTAAAGAGAATACACCAATATTTGAATAGAAATAGTGGACTTTTTTTTTCAACTCCACCCTCAGATTATACAAGAATTCCTCCTGTGCAACTTGGTACTGTAGTTTCTTGTTCCTCTTTTCTGTACAGGCCAGCCTGTACTAAATATTATTATTCTAAAACATTATTCACATTGTCAGTCCTCACCACTTTAAAAAAACAAGTTGTTTGCATGTCTTCTAGGGTCCTGTAGGACTTAGCCCTTGGTTTCCTCCACTGTCTTATCTCCATTCTGTGTCTGATCTCTTGCACTGTATTTACACTGGCTTTCTGTGACAAACTCATCCTTTATATAGCCCTATTAGAAGCTTTGCCTTGCTTTTTCTTAAAATGCTCTATCTGTTTTTACCATTCAGATCTCAACTCTGCCTTTCTTATGAGTGGATGTGTTACAAGCAGAGTGGTGTTGGATACACTGTCAGTGTTGAAAAAATATATACTCTAAAATGTTATAATGCAGGAATCTGCTTACAAAATTCCTTTTGGGGTTGAATTTTTTTTCCTGTATAAACTTTATGATACCTTTTAAATTGGAATTGCTTGTGATTTTTTTTAAGTATTTAGAGTACCCTCATATCTCCAGAAAAGGGGGGCTCCCTTGCTGCTCATAAATTTCCCATCTGGAATCTATGCGTTCCTTTCTGGCTTCCCAAACTCATGGGACTCCATTTCTGGAGTCTGGTTCTTTTCTTTCTCTCTTCTAATCTTCTTAGGCTGACATAAGAACACAACATTGGGCACAGCTCATCACACTGCTCTCTTATCCTTTGTGGAATCTACATCCTGAGTTCTGTTCCTTCTTTCCTCTAATGAACTCTGCCTTAATCCTTAAAAAAAAAAAAGCAATAAAGAGTTTTCTTTTTTGTGAATCTTATTATATTAAAAAAAATGCATCTGTGTCTCTGTGTGTGTATCAGAGGACACTGTGTGTGCTTTTTGAGAACCAAAGATGACTTTGGGAATCACCCTGGATTGCACCTCTCCTCCTTGCTTTGTTCTGAAGTTTCCCAGCTCTCCTTCCAGGTTCAGAAGTGCACTTTGCCACCATTTCTACCTGGTGGAATTCAGAATCCAAACTCAGGACTTTCTGCTTACAAAACAGAGGTTTAATCCCTTAGCCATCTCTCCAACCCTTTTTGTGAATCTTCTGAAAACAGCTAATTTTTTTTTTGTTTGTTTTATACAATATGCTTTCCAAAAAAAATTAACCTGTTCTCATTTATGGTTTTATTTATGCTTTTCGTGTAATATTTCAGTTAGAAACAAAAAGATAAAGAACAGAAAGCTCTAAGTATGTCCTTAATTAAGAACATAGATTTTGCTAGGCACGATCACACATGTCTGTAATCGTACCCTCGAGATGCTAGGGCTACATAGCAAAATCTTGGATGTAGGAGGGTTAAACAGTAATAGTGTTCATATATTCATCGGGTTTCTACTTTCTCTGGAGAAATAATAAAACATTTTCTTAATGCTGTCATATTAGATGATGTGTAACAGCATGCATAGTCTCCTTGTCATAACCAACTTCTACTCTTCTGCATCTACTTGGCTCTTTTGAGTTTTCCTATCATGCACCAGTTCCTATTGCCTACTCTTTTACCATCCATACCAACTCTACACCTCTACATAACTTTAGGTTAATTAAACAATTTAAAACCCAAAAGAACAACCAAAATGTCTACCTCAAGATTGATATTATAGATTTAACATGTAACTATAACTTAACATGTAACTATAGCTATAGTGTGTATATGTGTGAATGAAATAGTCTATTAATAAAAATTTCCCCTTTAACTTTAAATATTTACTTTGCTCTAATTTGACAGGCTCATTAAATCATTCAGAGAATTATTTAGGATGAGTAAACAGTCCCAAACTAACAATTAAAATTGTATTTAATTTCTCTTATTTTCATATGCTTCTGCCTTTTTAACCTAATGCTATTTGTGATTATGCCAATAAACTTAGTAGAAGTAGAAATAACAAGCATGAAAGAGTAAATTCTCCAGGTGAATTAATTATTAGATCCTAATTTGTGATACAGAAGTGTGTGTGTGTGTGTCTAAAAGTTGAATCCAGGATCTCATGCATACTAGAAAGTATTGTACTACTACTGTGTTATGCATCTAGCCTACAGTTTAAATATTCAATCCTTTTTGTTATGGCTATAAAATATTTTTTTCTTTTTTTAACCAGATGATTAAAAAAGCCATTAATAATGTCAGAAGAATGACTTCTCATCCAACTCTTCCTTACTGTAAGTTGATAATAATTAGCAATGATTCTTTTCTATTTTTGCATCTTTTGGAGGGAAAATTTATAAAGAATTTTTCAATGTCACTTCTCTGGGTTTTGTTTTGTTCTTTTTTTACTTCTTTGTTTTTTATGGAGATTACTTTCTAATAAATCTTCATTTCAGAGTCAGATTAAAACCAAAAAAAATCTTGAGTTACTAGAAAAAGCTAACTATACATCAAATATTTGGCACTTTAACTGCACATTTCTAAATTATCACATTCTTGGATTTCTTAAAGCATGATAATTTGAAATTTGATTGTTTTAATAATACCATAGGATATTTTAATGCATAATCTTTAACTGTACCTTAGTTATTTATTGTTTGATTATAATCAGTTTGTAATATCCAAATTTTTTCAGTTAGTGTTTTATCAGATAGATTAATAATAGCCATAGAAATTGTACCAAGGAGACAACCCAGAGGATAAAGTGTTGGCCACATAATTGATAAGACTAGAATTTTATCCCCACATAATAAAAAGCCAGGCATGCAGAACGACCCACTGGCAATCCAGGTGCTTAGGAAAGAGTGGAGAGATTCCTGAGGCATCCTGTCTAGCTAGATTAGCTAAAGGCAAGCTCAGGTTAAGCAAGAGACCTTGTCTCAATAAATAAAGTGGAGAGGAATTAGAAATGACATTAGATGTCAAACTCTTTCCTCTGCACCCATGTGCATATACCTCAATCCCAGCATTAGGGATGCAGATGCAGGAAGGTCTCTGGCATTTCTGGCTATCTGGTCTTGAATGAGTGCTTGAACTCCAGATTCAACAAAAAAAAATCCTTGCTTTAAAAACTAGACAAAGAGTGATATGGGAAGATATCTGATATTGACCTCTGGTCTACACACACAAACACACACACACACACACACAGTAGATCTTACCTTTGATTCATCTAAACTTTCAGTAACTAATTTCTACTTTATCAATCAAAAAATGTGTTTCATGTTTCTAAGAAATGAGGAGACATATTGTGAAAGATTTGTAAGGTGGCCACCATAACTTCAAATTTTCTTTGTTAAGTTCTATCCATTTCTCAAAAAAAAAAAAAACTTAAGTTTTGAGTCCATATGTTTATATCTAAAATTAGCTGGAATTTGAAATGGAAAAGTTGTAGACTTCCTTGGCTTCATGTTTTTCCCAAAACATGTATTTACTTGAGGCTTCCTACTCTACCAGGTCCAGTTTATGTCAAAAGCTGTATGTGTTACAAATATAATCTTAAACAGAAATTCTCAAATCAAATGGCAGAGCTGAGATCTAATACTGATCTATTCTGGTAGCATCAAAAAACAGTGACTGTAAAAGGCTGAGCTGGGACTGGCTCCTCCATATTCCCAAGGTTCTTTATAGGTAGTCGCTAGATATATCTCTTACACCAAAACCATCAAAAGTTAAACTGAGGCGTATTATATTTTTGGCAACTTTATTTCTGCATTCAACCTAAATTCATGAATCTTAAATATTTGTGAATTTTAATCTCTCACTGCCCCCATGCCACATTAATACTAGTAATTAATGTAATTTGGGTTGCCATTTGTTATATCTCTGAGTGCTCTATATGAATGATCTCATTTACATCGCATAACTATCCCAGGGCCTTATATGTCATTTCTGTTCCTCTTGAATAAAGAGGAACAATATTGTCAACAAGATTAAATTTTCTAATATCACAAATAATAAATGGTGAAGTGAAGAATTAATAATTATTCATTGGTTCTTCCCCAATGAAACATGTAAATACATTTGTTATAATTAGTCAATTGGGATAACTTTTAAAAATGAATTTTCCTCTCTTGCCCGGCATTAAAAATCTAAAAATCTGATTTTTTCTAAGAAAAACATATAAATTTATTAATATATTTATATATATACATAAACTATAGTAAGTGGTTTTGTTTTAAAAGAAAAGATTTGTAGAGATCTAATTAAATGTTTGTAATCTTTGATTTAAAGACATGTTCTCAAAGTGTATCATGACTGTTGTTAATTATATGAAATGTCATACAAAGGTAAGCTCATATAAAGAGAAGTGTCCTATGTATTTCTATGATAAAGATTTCCACATTAGATTAAGACAAGCTTTCAAAAACTTCTTAAACATATAATTGTATAATTTTTGTCATCTTAAAATGCAGATCTGACAGGAGCTCAAGATGGAAGTGTCAGAATGTTCGAATGGGGCCATTCTCAGCAAATAACCTGTTTTCGATCTGGTGGCAATTCAAGAGTTACAAGAATGAGATTTAACTATCAGGGAAATAAGGTACTATGGAAAATTAAATGGTAAAAAGAGTTGATGGTTTAACTATCACTAGCTCATTGTTTTGAAGAGCACAGTTATTTGGCCTAGTAGATCCCTATTAATTCATGTGAATTTTTTAATTCTTCTCAAAGATTTAAATTCATTTTGTTTTCCTGTGGGTATATAAGATTTATAATACATAGATCCATAGTGCAAGACATATATGTAACATTTATTAAAATTAATTTAAATTTTTCTTATGAACTGAATGGTCTGCCCTTGTATTACATTCTTGATTAGTAATGGAATCGACTCAAAGTATGATCTGTCCAGCATTAAGCAGCAAATAACATTTTAGGTGGTTAGGTATTCTCATGACTGTTCTCTGCGCAGGTCTACAGAATTACAGTCTTCAGGTGTGATTTGCACACCTCTTGAAGTTTAGAAACAGTGCTCTACAATCCACACATCAGCAGACCGCAATCTGTTTTATATGCAAAGTTTTATAGTGTTACAGCAGAGTTTAAGACGTTAAACGTTGAGCAAGCCTTCAGTTAGATATTCGTAAGAAAAAGTCTCCTGACCCAACGTTGGCACACCATTTCAATGCTATTTAAAAAAAAAAAAAAAAAGAAATCATATTATTATCTGTATTTCTACCAAGTAATGATATTCCATGTTTCTTAAGCAGAGACTAAAGGGAATTTAGTGCAGAAATCTTCAGAATCTGACTGTGGGGCACACATAGGATGAAGAGCTGAAATACTGGAAGTCTCCTTGAATATTTTTGATGCTTACAAGTCCAGAGTTCAGACCAATGCAGATTTCTGATTTTCAGATTGGTCAGGCCAGGTGCTTACTGGAGTAGTCCATACAAATATTTAAAAAGAAAACAATCTCTTATTTGAAGCTCTGTGATCCCAAGCATTTCACTAAAGGAGCACTCAACTGAACTGCCGCATGTGTTCCCTGTCTATGCCCTTTGTATGTTTGTGTTTTCCTTTTTGCTTGTTGGTGTTCAGTTGCTTCTAACTGCTCTTGGTCCATCAGTTTTTAATCTCTTTAATCTTCATCATCTTGTCAACAAGGCAATGTAGCAAAGAATATAATTAAGTAGCCACACAATAGGTGTTTTTTTTTTTTTTTTTTTTTTTTTTTTTTTTGGAGTGTCTCATGTCAAATTTTTCAGCATGATAGTCAGGATATTCTACAATCTGACTTAATTTTCAAATTTAATTCTTATTACTGCATTCTACATGCTTCGAGCAAACTTTACTCCCCAGGTAGCTTGATAAATAGTTACCTTGCTGTTCAATCACATTAGCCATATTGGAGCCAAGTAGCCTAAATACTTAAGGGTACTCTCTCCTTTAGTAGGGAGACATCCTGGACAAGTACTTGGCAGAGAAGACTAACACTCTGTCCCAATCATGCTAACCAGTTTGATTGTGAAATTCAAAAGCATTGGGCAGCCAAACAACAGTGAGTATTTCAGCAAAGCTAAGTGTGGAAAAGAATAATAAGAAATAAAAATGACCATTGAAGAGTGGTTCTTAAGAAATTCAGAAAATATATTAGTAAAACAAAAGCAGACTGATTTTGAACACACAGTAGAAGAGCAGGAGATAATCCTTATAAATTAAAAACATAATGGATCAGTGAGTGAACTATTCATGAAAAGGGCTAAATAACAGAGACACAAATAGTTTAAAAATCAGTTCTATGATTGGGAAGCATAGATTTAAAATTATCTCAATGAAAATATATCAGGAAGTATTTAAGAAAAAAACAGGATGGTAAGGAATGGAATAATAGATATATCCCAAAAGGACAGGCGAGATAGCACAAGCTAATTAGGAGCTTGCTAGCAAACCTGGTGTTCTGGCAACCCCAATTCAATTCCCAAAGGCCCACATGGTGGGTGGAGAGAACTCACTTTCAAAGTCTATCTCTGACTTCCACTTATACACCATAGCACTCCTGTGGGTATCTCTCTTTCTCGCTCATAAATAAATAAATGAAATGTTTATGAAGTATTTAACTATATTCTGAAAGTAGAAAATAGAATTATATAGAATAAAGAGCTTGTCATATACTATGTTTATATATCAACAGACATCACCAACACACACCTGGGCATTTTGTTTTTTGACTCAATAATTTAAAAAAAAAAAAATCCTATAAGCCAGAAAGGAGTAAGGTTATAAATGGCTACTTAACACCTCTTCTTTAAAATGAATGGCATCAGCCTATTCAGATATTGCAATTAGATTATAATGATATTGATTAGAAGTACTACTAGGAGATCTGTAGAATTCTGCTAGACAAGAAATGGAAAATGGGTTGATGACCAGTGAAACTATTAATCAAACTTGGTGACTCATAAACACATATTTAGGTATATATTTCATGTTTATCCTCAGTGTAAAGGAAAAAACCTAGATAAACTCCAGAAAATAAACTATGAAAAGGACCAGACTCTGGACAAATATCTATAACAAAGCAGAAGTGGACAAACTATGTGAGGAATTTATGAAAAATCTGTGTATGCTCGGTGATCCTCACTTGAAAATTGAATAGATACAAATTAAATTAAAGCTTTTCCTTCATAATATATTTGAGTATTTTAAATTTTATTAATATTTAAAATCTGTGCAAGAAAAATTTACTAATGTGTAAAAGAAGTAAGTATTAGATTCAAATTACCAGCAAGGAGTTAACTTTTACCTTTATCTTTCAACATTAATTAATGCTTTTTTTTGCAATTATTTCCTTTTCTTTATATCTAATCTGTATAATTATAGACGGTATTGTGTGTGTGTGTGAACAAAGCAGAATCTTGTATAATGGGGTTAATTGAAAACTGTCTACAAAGGGCAAAAAAATTATTTATACAATCATACACTGTTATTACACAGCACAAGAATAGCTAGATTTATATATCTCCATGTGCTAACTGTAATAAATTTAAAATGTAAATGTGGTTCTGTAGATTGCCCAATCTGCTGTTTAAATGTTACATATGAATGCTTGAATATTTGTAGAAAGAAATCTTAACAGAAACATATATGCTATAAAAGATATTTTTTCTGAAGGAATAAAAAAGATCCATGTCTAAAACAGACATGAGTTTTATGTACTTCACATAACCATGGACTTTTTGTTTGTTTTTTTGAGACAGAATCCTGCTCTATAACCTAGACTGGCCTGAAACTCATGACAATCCTCCTGCCTCAGGCTTCCAAGTGCTTGGATTATAGCACATGTCACAATACTCGGTTTACCTATTCTATCATTGTCATCTAAAGAAAAAAGATTTTATCTATTTTATCTTACAGAGATCTGTATCATATACTCCCATAAGAATTAATTTAATGTTTTCCTAATTAAAATTAGCTTGAGTTCCAATAGTAAAATTCTTTAGCTATGATATTGTCTTATTTTGCCTTTTTATGCTCTACTTTCTATGCATGTGTTTTTGTTGTCTTGGAGGAGGGGCTGTTTTCTTGTTTCCTTTTTTTGTTAGGGGTCTCATACTATAGTCTAGGTAGAGTGGAACTCACTGTATAGTCTAGATTGATCTGGAAGTGAGCAGTCTTCCTGCCTCAGCCTCCTGAGTGCTGGGATTATCATGTGAGGTTTCATGCCAGGTCATCTTAAATATTTTTTTTTCTTGTATGTTTCTGAAAGCCCTCATTTTGCCTTTTGCAAAATAATGTTTTTCCATTTTGTATATTATGAAGATTTTTTTGCAAAGCTTAATAGTCAACTCAGTATTCACTATAGAATATATATAGACAGTGTTATAGATTAATTAAGTGAATATCAGATATTTGTTCCCTTTATGTCCACCTGGAGGTTGTTTAAAATTTTTCTATAAGGGTTGAGGCTCAGTGAAAGAATGCTTACCTTGTATACATGAGGTCCCAAAGGGAAAGAATAAAAAACAATGCCTAAATGAAGTTCTGAACTAGATTGATGTACAGATAAAGTGAAAAGTCAAGCAAGGTATCAATTAAATAATAGAGTAATAAAAGTATGTATGTCACACTGACAGTAGGATTAATGTGTACTTCTTATGTATACTAAACATTTGTATATTTCTTTCTTCTAAGTTTGGAATAGTTGATGCTGATGGATATTTAAGTTTGTACCAAACAAACTGGAAATGTTGTCCTGTCACTGGGAGCATGCCTAAGCCATACCTGGTAAGCCAAGAATTATTATGTATATAAAATGTAAGCTTTTAAGTCAAAGGACCAAGAATGGTGAAAGCTTCAAGAGGTTTGAAGGAAGAAATACTGAGATAAATAATGGGATATGTCTTATATACTGGGTTATATGAAAATTACTATAAGAAACAGTAATTGTGTTTTCTTGTGTTATATGAAAATTACTGTAAGAAACAAAAATCTTCAGCCTCTGGTAGTTTGAAAACATACAGAACCAACATGGTACCTTCAGAAACTCATGTAGCCTATAAATTAGTTGGAACCTTTTCTAATCTCACTAAACTGCATACCTAAGGAGAATGATTACCAGACCAATAATACATCAGATTATTTTTCTGTACTCAGTCCTTATGAAGGAATAAAGTAGAAAAGATGCCCTAGCGCTAACAATACTGTTGGTTGTCTTTTCCTTTTTTTGTGCTCACAAAAGCAACTTAAGGCGGGGGAGGGTTTATTTAGTTTAGCTTACAGTTTCAGGTTACTATATATGATGGCAAAAGTCACAGTAGCGGGAGGTTGAGAAAGCAGTAGTCACAGGCATCTGCAGTCAGAAGCAGAGAGTGATGCATGGCTATGCTAAGCTAAGTAGCCTGGACCCAACCAAGCTCAGGAAACAATGCCACCCAATTTTAGGGTGGTTCTTTCCAATTCAACCTAATAAAGATTGCCCAGAGGCTCATCTCCTTGATCCTATTGATAGTGTTAACCATCATACTATCTCTTTTTTTTAACATTGATACCTCTCTATTCAGCATTGTTCAGCCTTAATGAAACTTTTATGGCTTGAGAGAATAAAACATTTCTATTTAATCTCATCTTTGGTAAAGCCCTTTTTAAAATTAAACATAAATAATAATACATATCAAAAAGATGTTAAGAATATTAATTTTGATGTTGGTAATTCACCTGAGGTTAAATGCTAGGATATAGTATTGATCTAAGTGAAAAGCAAGGGAAGATTGCTAAAGATACTTTGGAATAATAGTCATCTTTAGAATTTATTCAACCAGCAGTATGCAAAGTTTATATTCCCTAAGAGATTGGTTTTTTTAAATTGCTGCCATGTATTGTAATTTATAAAGTTTCAATCACGTATTGAGAAACTTTAAACTTTCTAATTTTGGTAACTTAGTTTGGTAACGTACCCTTATACTTGAAGAGTCATGTGAAAGTTTAAATATTTCTTTAAAATGATGTCAATTTAACAAAGATCATTAGATGATCTCTGTAAGGTACTCTGTTTTCTTTTAGGAAATTTTTTCACTAATTATACCTAGAGAAATATTTGAAGTTTAACCTCCTTATGTTTTCTCTTAAAGCTTTGATTAAACAAAAGCGGATGGCTTTGTAAAGGATCTTGATATGTTCATCCTGTATAGATAGTTGAAAAATAACAAAGTGAGTGAGAGAGGGAAAAGAGTGGAAATAAAGTTATATGAAAATCTCTGTATTATCCAACTCTTCTGAATTTCAGAGGAAAAAGATATAGAAGATTTAAGATAGGGATAAAGTCCATAATTTCATTTTTATGAGAATTTGGGCATATTCAAGGTGATATGTCCTTTAAAACCATTTTGGATTGTGTGGCCATGGAGTTTCCTGACAGCAGTGTGACATTCACTGTTAATCACCATTGCAGACGTGGCAATGTCACAACAAGACGGCCAATGATTTTGTCTTCGTTAGCTCCTCCTCTCTGATAGCTACAGCTGGTCTTTCTACTGACAATAGGTAAGAGATGATGGTTGAAACAGAAATATTGTGTGCGGGGGGGGGGCTAATTCTGGCTTTCTTTATTGACTTACATCTCCACGTCTCAATGACCTTAGGTATATTTCTCATAGATTTGTTTTGTAGAGCACTGATAGTGAGTGAGTTATGAAGCTTGGGAAGTTTGATGATGCCAGTCTTTATATTTTTTATTTCTCATATTAAGAATTTAGGAAGTAATATATTTGGTAATGAAATAAAATTTATTTCTTACTGTCTGTATTTCTGAAAGCATGAAACAAAAAGATGAATTAGTATTTATTGGCCATATTATTTAACTCAGTTAACCCATTTTCATCATGGTCCCATTATGTAGATATTATCTTTTGCACAACAAGAAAGCAGTAAATAGCCATATAGTAGCCTCCTGCCCCCAAAAGGCTGAGTTTACAGCAAAATATCTCTTCCCCTATCCCATCTACTCTGAATTGAAGACATGCTAAGGTTACTGAACATTTGATATTTATCTATAAGGCCTCACTTTGGACTAAATACTGCATTTTAGGTCTTTGGGTTCTTTTGGACCATATTCAATAAAAGCTTCTTGTATGCATTGGTGCCTTCTCACACTAGAAAATTTTGTGATCAAGAAACTAGCTTTTCTGCCATTTATGAGTGTCAGTCAGCCATTAGATTAGAAAATAGTAAATACATAAAGTAATCTACATATTCAGCCTTCACTTACTATTTTTAAGTAAATGTTACAGTGCTACAGCAGAATACCTGACTAAAGCAACTTAGGGAAAGAAATAGGTTTATTTTAGCTCAAATTCCATTTTACAGTCTACTATGGCAAAGAAGTCACAGCAGCTGGAGCCTAGGAATTGGTCACATCATATCCACATCAAAAGCAGAGAGCAGTGAATTGATGCATGTGTGCTTGCTTGCCAATGCTGTCTCCATCATTAGTTGGGACCACCTGCCTAGGGGATGGTCCCACAAACATCAGTTATGCAGTTAAAACCACATAGACAATCCCAGAAGCCATCCTTCTAGAAAATGCTTCTCAAATGGACCCGGAAGCCTGTTTCCAATTAGCCTGTTTCACAATGCTAATCAAAAGTTACTCAGTGTTAAGAGATAGCAGTTTTAAATTTTTATGTAAAATTTGTTCATTTTTTTGGTGATTTATAAATTCTTGAATTTATAAAGAATAAGAATTTATAAAGAACAAGATTCATGTGTTGCTATATCAGACATGTGTATTTTTTATTGTCAACTTTTATGTCACTCAAAAAAATTTTATTTTCCAGAAACATTTGTTTGTGGGATACTCTTGTAGCACCTGCCAATAGTTTAGTCCATGGTGAGTTTTGAAGATAACTTAATGAATTTTCAAGTTTGAAGACAAACATATATGTAATTAAAATTATTTCATGTATTTTAATGAGAAAAATGATATGACCAAGATAAAATAAAAACCATTTGTTGGGGCATGGCATGTTTGTAATGGGTGGTATATTTGTGTGGGGAGACATTTAGAGGCCAGAGCTTGATGTCAAGATAATCTTCTTCAGTCGCTTTTTCAGTTGCTTCTCCAGGTTTTTTTGTTTTTGTTTTTGTTTTTTTGCATCAGTCTCGCCATCCTGACTTTGCTAGCCAGCAAGTCCCCACCCAGCCTCTGCCTGTCTTTATACCCCACTGCTGGGATTTTCAGCTCTTGTACTAGCCATTGAGTTTCAGGAACCTGCAGGTCTTTGCCCTCAGCACAGAGGGACAGGCCTCATCTCTGTCTAGGTGCTGACAATCCAAATCAAATCCTTATGCTTACATGTTACTCAGGAGTCACCTTACCCATTTATCTAATTTTTAATCTGATAGCCATTGTTCATTGTGAAAATTGAATATTTACTATTATTTTTTTCACTTCTTGCCACTTCTGTCCAACATAGTATTGGAAGTTCTAGCAATTAGACAAGAAAAAAAAAAAAAGGTATATAGATATGGAAGGGAAAAAGGTAAAGACATCTTTATTTAGAGATGACGTTATTATGTAGGAAATGTCAAAAAATCTAAAAAAGAAAATTCCCAGAACTAATGCAGGCGATAGCAAAATTTCAGGATCAGTATACTGAAGTCTGTTGCTTTCCTGTGTGTCAACAATGAATATTTGCAGTTGGAAATTTTAAAATGTCATTGTAATAACACCCATATTAACAAGTCCTAAAACAAAAGTCAAACAAAACATGTGCAGGTATATTGTTGTGTTTTCAGGTATGTTTTTGTGCTTGTGTGTGTTCATATATGTATATGTGTGTATACCATATATTCATATATGTCTGTTTATTTTCATGTGTATGTGCATGTGGTTTATGTGTGTATGTGTTTTGTGTATCTAAAGAATATCTAAGTGAAGATGTGCCATTTAAGTGTCTGAATATTTAATATTATTGTGATGTCAGTTCCTCCTAACTTTATAGATTCAACACAATCAAAATACAAGCAAAATATTTTGTACATACAAATAAGTCAGTTCTAAAGTTTACATAATAGCTAACAAAACATTCAAGAGAAAACAAGCTCAGATAACTCACTGTAAAACTACAGTAATTGAGATATCATGATGTTGGCTAAAAATAGTTTGCATGGAAAAGAACGCAACCCGTTTATAGGCTCCTGAATATAGAAGATCAAACTTGGTAGAGGCATAAGGTCATTCAGTGGAGAAAGAATAGTCTTTTCAGTGAACAGTGCTAGAACAGGTAAAGGACAGAAGGCCTGCATGTAACAACCACCAACACACACACACACACACACACACACACACACACACACACACAAAACAAAAACCCATTGCTGAATGAATACAGTGCCCAAACAAAGCAGGAGAAGAAGGAGTTTATTCCAGCTTATAATTTCAGTTACAGTTCCATCAGAATGGCAGGAGAGTTCATCAAGAGCCAGGAGAAACAAAATTAGGAGCCAAGGAACAGGTCATGCCATACTGAAGAAAGAAAGGGGCACACTTCTTAGCTTGCCTTTTTGCCAAAGTCATCTAATGCTCTTGCTGTCTTATCCATTTGTTCAGGGAATGCCTTAACTAAATAATTCTTCACAGATGTTCTTAGTAATCATTTTTCAAGTTGACATCTGTATCTGACTGGTGCACCTAGATACAGATTTCACTTTTTACAAAATTTAAGTCAGAATGTATCATAGGGCTACACATAACATGTTAACAATGAAACTTCTAGAAGAATACAGGAGAAAAGCTAAATAGTTTGGCTTAGCAATGAATTTTCGGATGTAATACTGAAAACATATCTATGAATAAAGTAATATATCCAGGAGCTTTTTAAATTGTCCCATTCCAAATAAACACCAAATAAACATAAAGATGGTCACCATAAAGAGTCATAAAGAAGATGCATACCGTTGTGCTAAATACCAAGTGACATAGTCAAAACTCAAATACCAAGTTAAAAAACTGCTGACAAAAAAATGAAATGGTATAAGCACTTTGAATAACTGGCATTTTCTATGAAGGTTAAACACATGCCTAGCATGATCCTGCTGTAAACAGTCTCTCTCTCTCTCTCTCTTATATATATATATGTATGTATGTACGTATGTATATATATCGTATGTATATATATATGTGTGTGTGTGTTTCCAAGAAAAAAAAAAAAGGCTTATACAAGAATGTTTTAGTAGCTTTATTTATGACACACAAAACTAAAACCAGCCAGAAGTTCAACTGAAATTACAGTGCCGCTCAGCAAGCCTGGTTGTGTGGAATCCAAGTCAACTTGAGTTTCCTCTCCTTGTTCACTGGCCATAAAACTGTAAGCAGTAAGCTGGTGCAGCTGTATGATTTACCCCATTTTCCATCTCTGTGACATCATTCACTCTTTGTTGCCTATGTTCAATACCTTTAATCAATGTTTCTTATGTATCATTTGGTTTTAAGTTGTTTTAGGCAGGAAAGTAAGTCCAGTTAATTCCTTCTTGGTCACAAGCCAAAAGTCTGTTTCTTTTATTTCCATATGGTTTAACTTTTTTTTTTTTTTTTTTTTTTGACTTTTAGCTTTTACCTGCCATGATACTGGAGCCACAGTTTTAGCATATGCTCCCAAACATCAACTGCTAATATCAGGCGGCCGAAAAGGTTTCACATGTGCATTTGATCTTCGGCAACGACTACAGAGGCAACTTTTTCAGAGCCATGATTCCCCTGTTAAAGCCATTGCTATCGACCCAACCGAAGAGTACTTTGTTACAGGATCTGCAGAAGGCAATGTAAAGGTAAGGCAGATGACGATACAAAGTCATATTGATGATACCCATCTACTTAGTTTTAGATAGTAATAATGTTAGTTGTCTGGTATCCAGCAGTACTGATTGCTATGGAATAAATCCTTTGATGAATGATACTATTTTTAACCAGGAAATTTATTTTCAGTTGCTTTAAAATATGTCAAATTCATGTTTAACAAGCAAAATTTTGGAAACTATATATTTCATACATTAGAATTAGTCTTGAATTCCTTATTTAATACACAGAATCCAATTTTCAGGTTTACTTAGTAAACTTATTTTCTCCCCTTTTTTTTCATATATAATAGTATTCAGCCACTCAACTAAAGAAAATCTCATTCAAGAATGTACCTGGAGCACTGCTTTTCAAACTCTATTATATTCGAACTCTAAAGTTGTTTTAAATATTAAACAGCTTGCTAAAAGATGTTAAAAGAGCTTATTCAAATATAAGTAGTAGATCTCCTGTCAGGAATATTTAGGTTCTTAGGCTCAGGAATATGCATGGCCACGCTTTGAATGGAGAATTTTATGGTCCCTTTGGAAATAGGTATACAAGTTGAAAACTAATCCTGTTATTTAATGGTTAGCAAACACAGATTTTAAATTACTGTTTTTTTAGACTTCATCAAACTCTGGTAAGCATACTCAGTATTAAGGTAGATAACTCTATTAGAACTGTTAGGATTTTTTTTTCATAATTATCAGTCAGAAGTGTGTATTTTATATATAAGGGTAATTATAAATATATGTACAGATATGTGTGTGTATACAAAATATGTGTTTGTCAGAGGGCACTGTGTGTTTCTGTGGAGGACCAAGAGTGACTTCAGGAATCATCCTGTATTACTTCTACCTCCTCGCTTCACTCTGGGATTTCCCAGGCTGTGCCCCCCCAGGGCCAGAAGTGTATGTTGCCACCTTTCTGCTGACATTTTTACGTGGACTTGGGATCCAAACTCAGGACCGTCTGCTTGTGAGGCAGAGTCTTAACCCCTGAGCCATCGCTCCAGCCCCTGTATTTTTTATTTTATTTTGGTTTTTGTTTTTTTTTCCTTTTACTCGACTTATTACTGATATTCAGCACTAGAGAAGGCTCAAAGGATAAAGTGCATCTAGATCCATTGTTCCAGGTTGTTTTCACTGTCTGAGAAACAATTACAGACAAGATAAAGTAAGGAATTATGAAGAGGTTTTATTACACAGCAAAAGTAGACAAGCCAAGAAGAAGTATGAAATACTGAACTGTAAAAAAATAAATAAAATTATCATATGAAAAGAAGAGGAAGTGTGGAGCAGCTGGCCGCAGCGGCAGGCTGCCCGCGCAGAGGCAGGAGACTCCTCCGCCCTGTGCGCTTTCGTGGTCCCGGCGTGCTTCCCTCAGCGAGGAGGCGGGCATGTGGGGCCCAGTGGCCTGAGCTCAGGGCTTGGAGGGTCCGCGCGACTTGGACGATGGCGTTGGTGGCGGCGGGAACGACGGCCTTGGCCTCGGCAGGCGGGGAAGATGAAAGGCCGGATCGAGTTGGGAGATGTGACACCACACAATATTAAACAGTTGAAGAGACTGAACCAGGTCATCTTTCCAGTCAGCTATAATGACAAGTTCTACAGGATGTGCTGGAGGTTGGCAAGCTTGCAAAACTTGCCTATTTCAACGACATAGCTGTGGGTGCAGTGTGCTGCAGGGTGGATCATTTGCAGAACCAGAAGAGACTTACATCATGACACTGGGTTGTCTCGCACCTTATCGAAGATTAGGAATAGGAACTAAAATGTTAAATCATGTTCTAAACATCTGTGAGAAAGATGGCACATTTGACAATATCTATCTGCATGTCCAGATCAGCAATGAGTCAGCAATTGACTTCTACAGAAAATTTGGCTTCGAGATTATTGAGACAAAGAAGAACTATTATAAGAGGATAGAACCTGCAGATGCTCATGTGCTTCAGAAAAACCTCAAAGTCCCCTCTGGTCAGAATGCAGATGGACAAAAGACAGACAACTGAACAAATTACAAAGGAACTTTCTTGCACTTGCTTGTCGCCAAATAAAAGAGAGACCCGTTGATTCCCCTCCCCCCTTTCTTAAGCTTTCCTTCCTTGTTCTTGTTTTTCCTCTAAAAGTTTTAATACTTTCAAGGAATTCTTAAAAATGATCATGTTCGGATTGTTTCAGTTCTCTTATTTTTGTGAGATGTTTGAGTTGAAGAAAGGAAAAGGTAGATCAGTAGTTCCACAGTTAAGATGTCCAATCCCAAACAATTGGGCTTCAGATCAGATTTTTGATTCTTTTTTTTAATGTCCTTTAACATTGAAGGGCAGAGCCTACAATATTGCTTATTTCAAAAAACTAAAAACAGCAGCAGCAATACCTTGTTCTCTAGTTCATAGACAAGTTTAGTGTATTTGTGGTACTTTGGTTTTTTTTAAGATTGTCTGTGGGATGTTAATTCCCTGACATTGCCTTCACTCTACCTTTAGTCCTTCTGAGGATTCTCAGGAGTTGGACCATTGTTATCCTTGGAAGAAATACCAAGCATATTTGGGTTTTAAAAGCAGGTTTTTTGCTCTCTACTTGCTGATTATGGGACAGTTTGGGTAAGTAATGTTATACTTTGGTCAAAGTATTTGAGCTTTTTTTTTTGTTAATGAAGGGATTAGTTTGTTAGCAGATTTATTTTTCCTGCTATGAATCTTGTTACTAAAGGCATTAACTTATGTGTCTAGGCTGGTGAGATTTTCTTTTTAATATCCCAGCTAGATTTATGGCCATTAATTGACCTAAAGAAGTTTGTTATAATTAAGTTTTCATCTTCTTTTCTTTCAGTAAGCCCAATAACAATCCCACCTTAAAAATGGAGTTATGTCCTTATAGTTAAGACCCTTAAACCTAAAGCTGGTGTTTCTCTTGGACTTAAAAAATAGACGTGAAAAGCATAGATGGACTTGTGGCACAAAAAGTGTGTTGAATGTCAACTAATTCAAGTTACAGTGTGGCCACTAAGCATTTGATAATATACGAAAGAATTTTTACACAGTATTTTTGAAAATAAACATAGCTATGCTATTGCTTATCTGTTGGAGAACATCCCAGATTTGCTTACACTCTGTGCCTACAATATTGAGTTTAAAGATTTGGAATAAGAGAAATCATTAAACAAATTGCTTCTGTTCTTGGAAAAGTAGAAATACAAAGTGTTCATACAATCACTGTGACCTCCCCACAGACTTCATTTGAGCTTCATTTACATCAAATCATTTTCCTGCACATAGGGAGTGGCTTTGACAGGTTGATAATTTTGAAATAAAAGAGTGTGAGCTATTCATATTTTCCTTCCACTTTTCCTATCTCCAATATTTTGAATTGTTTTAGATTGTCAGTAATCACCCATGGCTCAAGAAATGTTCTCATTTGACTACAATAATGCACATATATGGCTTGTGTTTTCTGTCATTTGACTTTGAAGGGAGATTTGCATGCTTTATCCTCATGTAAAACTGGGATAAAGTCTCATTTCCAAATAGGTTAAGTGACAGAATTATTTCACAAGGTATTTATGCATATTAAAACCTTAAGTTTTTATTTGATCACGTGAAAATACAAAATAAAGTGGACTTTAGTAGTCTTGAGTGCCAAGAAAAAAAATGTGGTTGAGTGAATTCATAGGGTTCTAATCTTAAGGTAGTGAAAATATAGGAAGACCATGCACCTTTGCTTTCATGAATAAGCTCGCTCTTGCCAAGCAAAAAGTGTTTAAATTACAGAGCTCAACTAGTTGAAGAAGTCAGCTGTTTTGTACACTCCCAAATTAAGTAGATTTTGATATATTAAAAAAAAAAAAAAGAAGAAGAAGTGTGGCATGGCTGGAACTTGGAATAACTCATTTTATGAGCAAACTTCAATGGGAGGGAGTTGAGGAACCATGGGGAATTCCAAAAATAAGTTGAGTTTTCCTAAAATAGGGCTTACTCCCTTTTTCTGTACTTGTGAAGATGTTTTCTGACATGAGGTACATGATAAGAGCAGGCCATCTTGCCCATTAATGATGCGGACATGTCCTTACAAAGAATAAAGGACAGTTAGTTGTTACCTGGGTTACTCATTGAGGACCCTACCAGTGTGCTGATCTTTCTGTGATACAGCTCTTACTGCAGCAGCAGCTGTCTTTTTTCCTATAACTTGTGGAGATTACCTCAGAATGACTTCAGTATGTGAGCAAGGTCATATAGAAACCAATTAGCAAAAAAAGCTAACACCATGAGGGAGAGACTTAAGAAATGCAAGTTTATTAGTGCTAAGGACCTGGTGGCCAAGAAAACCATAGTTTAGCCTTAAGGTGGGAGACCCTTAAATAGAAGAAAAGTTAAAAGTTGGAGAGGTTAGGAGAAGAAAAGAAAGCCCCATGGACAGCATGGCAGAAGGGTGCAGAATGGTGAGGGTTGAGAATGGGTTAGTGAAAGAAAGTCACACAAAAGATAAGAGAGATGCCGCTCGCTCTCGATAGCACAAGCACGACCATGTTCATAGCAGCACTGTTTACAATAGCAAAGTCATGGAATCAACCCAAATGTCCAACAGTTGACGAGTGGATAAGGAAACTGTGGTACACCTATACAATGGAGTACTACTCAGCCATCAAAAATGATGAATTACTGGAATTTGCCAGGAAATGGATGTCATTAGAAACAATTATATTAAGTGAAGTATCCGAAACCCAGAAAATTAAGCGCCGTATGTACTCCCTAATAGGTGGCTCCTAGTACCAAACTCACCCAGCCCACATTGAGACACTCAAAGGTAAACCTATGTAATACAGTAATTGCAAGGATTATGAACTGGAGGGATGGGGTTGGAGGGCCACACCAGACACAAGGAGAGAGGGGACCATGTTACAGCAGAGAAAATAGGCCTCCATCAAGGAATGCAAGTAAGTAATGTGACACCTGGTTAAGTTCACAGACGTTCGTTCCTGATCATGTACAACTGAGAGGGTATAATCTCACCAGGAGGGGAGGGCATATAGTGTGGCAGATAAAAAGTAATCATTTTGCAAATGGGTGATTGACCCCTCCCTCACTGTGGTTTCCTACTTTTATTACATCTACCCTTGAATGTGCTATTATAACAAGACTCCAGTTTAACAGCCTTTTGTCTCTGACCAGGGGGGGACATACATTGCCCAGCAGGATGGAGTGAAGGGCATTGCAGGAGCCACAAAACTGCAAAAGAAAATCAACAAACCACAATCCAGAACTTCAGAGACTGTATATCAACCACATAGAACTAGGCCAGCCTAATCTCTCCCCATCCTGAAGCTCAGGGACATTTGCAGAAGAGGGGGCGGTAAAATTGTAAGAGCAAAAGATGGCTCAGGGACATTTGCAGAAGAGGGGGCAGTAAGATTGTAAGAGCAAAAGGATGGGAGGAGCAATGATTTGCAAGATTCTCCACACTAGTTAGGGCCGAAGCAATCATAATAGGACTTTGCATGCCCTGCGCAATGTCCAACACACTATTGACCTCACAAAGTCTAGCATGAGCTAAAGGCACCAAGATCCTTGGAGGCAAGGGATTGACAGCCACAATAGTGTTCCTACGCTTAAGGGGAACACGAGAAAGGGTTCAGGGAAATGCCACTGGGTCCTCGTACGTCATCGGAGAGGAGAACCCAGAGGAGAGTCAGGCATACACGATAAAGGACTCTCTGGGAATTGGGGGGGAGGCACTGGGGGATGAAGAGGGAGAGAAGAGGAAGCAGGGGGTTCGGGGGGGGGAGGAGAGAGGGAGGGAACTGGTCTACCTATTAAGTTTGTATGAGCGGAAATAATAAAAAATGTATTAAAAAAAAAAAAAAGATAGATGGCCAGGCAGAAATGGTAGCAGTCTTCACTTCCGGCTCTGGAAGGCAGAGCCTTGGAAACCCCTGAGCAAAGGAAAAAAGGAATAGGACAATCTAGGATGGTTCCTGAAGTCACCCTGGGCCTTCTGGAGTTCCCCACCCAGAATTGTTCGATAAATTTTCCTATCTTCAATGCAGTGTTAATAATAGCTTACTGTCTTATTACATGGACTTTTAAGTATTTAATTATAAAAAAGTAATTATAAAATACAATTGATAAATGGACATACCTTGCTCAGAACCAAGAGCCATGATCACAAACCCACACGGATATTTCTCCATCTTTGTTTGGGAAGTTTCTTGTCTGAAAGAATGCAGGCTTAAGGATTCTTGAAGCAATTACCAACCCCAATTTTCATTGTTTTGTTTTTTTTTATATTTTTCAGATATGGAGTCTTTCTACCTTCAGTCTTCTCCATACTTTTATCAATGAACATGCTCGACAGTCCATTTTTAGAAATATTGGAACTGGAGTGATGCAAATTGAGACGGGGCCAACAAATCACATTTTCTCTTGTGGAGCTGATGGGACAATGAAAATGAGGATTCTACCAGATCAGTTTAGCCCCTTAAATGATGCGTTAAAAAATGATGTGCAATTAATGCTATAAAATTTTCATAAGATGCTGTATAACTTCTTACCTGTTTGATAGACGTGGCCAACAGATACAATGAACAGCAATCACTCTGTTTCACAGTGAGCTCATGCTTTCTGGTTTTCATGTTTATTTGTAGAGCTTTGCTCTTGATGCACTGATGCCTTAACATTTATCAAAATCATTCAGAATTAGATCATATTACCTAATATAGAATGTATAAGTAATGCTGTATTAATGCATATTTATAGTATATTACAGTAAAGGCGTCATAGTGTTAAAGGAACTTTGTTTTCTTATTGTTGACAAACTCTTCTACAGATATCTCTGAAAGAATTTCATTGACCTTAAGTAATGGCAGTTGCAGATAGTATTCATCACTTAAATCATTCTCTTCACTTCTATCTTTTCCTCTTACTTAATGATAAATTGCTATTTAGATAAACCTAAGACAAATAATAAGCCTCCATTAACTCTCATTGGGACTTCAGCGATAAAAGAGACAAACAGTTTCTTACTTAAAACTTCCATATTCCCCTCAAGGGCCCAGATTGTGTGTATGTAAATGTATTTGTATGTATGTATATACATGTATATATATATGTATATATTACATGCTTTGTTTGAACTTAGTTGTGTGTGTGCGTGCGTGTGTATATACCTATATATAAATGCAAAAATTCATGTGTTTTGTGCCATACCGCCTACTGCCACAAGCATAAAACTTTTTTGCAATTGTTTTTTCATTTAAACTTATTTTTTTGAATTCTCATCCTGATTTTTAAGCAAATTTTAAGTGTTCCAAGATTTCTATTTTAAAGATACTGAATCAAATATGTCTCAGTAGGCAATAAAGATACTGTTTTAGCACATAGAACACATTCAAGTTTATTAATTTGTTACAGAAGGTTTTTTGATGATCAAACATTTTACTTAAATATGTTTTCATTTTATTTCTAGATGCTTTTAGTAGCAAAATTATGAGAACATTTTAGAAATAAATGTGAAAAAGTCATTAGTATTTACAAATGTAAGATGCTCTATAACTCTACCATCAATAGAATGAATATAACCTTGTATTTTATTATTTTTGCCAAAATTTTTATTTATTATAAATTTTGACCAAAATAATTTAAATAGTATAGTGCTTTTAATATACATATGCTAACCCTACTTCTGTTTTATGCTTTGTCTTTTCTGATTCAGAATTATCAAAAACATAAATACTTGAGTTTTAACCAATGAGACTGGAAATAGAGGGAACTAAATGCTTAAAGGACTATTATATGCTATTTAGATTAAATTTATTTTAGGAACTAAATGCTTAAAGGACTATTATATGCTATTTAGATTAAATTTATTTTATTTAGTTGGAACTATAAAGACCATTTTTATGCAATGAGATGTGGACAACTATTATAAATTAAAGAGTAAAATAAAGCAAAGAGTTGAAGGGCTGGTTAAATGAATTTTGTAATATCCTCAGGATACTTTTATTATAAAAGTATATTGTTAAAGATTTTGTAAATTGTATTTCATAATTTTAAATATATTAAGCAAGTTACAGTGAAAGCACACTGTCACAGAGAGAGTTTATATGCACATAGCAACCTGTACCTGTAAATTGTGCAATAATAATTAATATATGACTATTTTGCCATGGAGAAATCTGTGACAACATTGCAAACAATATTATTCTTCAATATACTTAAGTTATTTTTAGTAATTTCCTCACAAATCAAGATTCAAAGGCTTTAAACATTTTCCATAAGATAGAAACTTACTATTGTGTTTATTAGAACAAAGGTATTGGGGATGAACTGTTAAGCATTTTAACTGAGAGTTTCTATGAAGAACCACAGATTATGTGAGTCCATCTGTAATTACATCCAGAGTCATATTTTAAATAAACAATCATGCAGTGACTTTTGACATGCTGTTTTCTAAGTAATGTTTTATCAATTTAGTTACCTATAAATATGTGATATTTTAAAATGCAGTATTTCTGAATATTTGATTAATGTAGCACTTTCCTAAATACCATCTTGTTCCTTATCTGTAATCTTTTTCCTTAATAGGTAATCATTAACCAAGAATGATGAGAATAATGTGTATATACATATAGAACAATGCACACATATTTAAATTTTCCACAAAATTATCCACACAAATAGAATGGCTACACTTTTAAAAACTTTGTTTTCTGAGAATAGTTTTGTTATGAGAATTTTGAAGCACTGCAGGTCTCATTTTCTAAAGTGTAGAGTTTTTAGCATTGAAACAGTCATAAGCACCCCTTCCATCCAGCTCTTTTTTTAGATAACTATAATACTCTTTTGCTTATTAGAGCAAAGGCAATGGAGATGAAGTGTTAAGCATTTAGATCTTTTTCTTTGGTTAAAAATGTATTTGTAAGAGTTGGAAAAATTCTTCACATAGGTCTCAATAATTATAAAAGATACACTTAAAAACATTTTATACAGCTTTAGAGTGGGAATGACAGTTTTAGCAGGAGTAGAAACCTACACAGGCATACTTCACTAAGTAAAATATTTATATATCTTATGGAAGAGATCACAACTAGATAAAAAAAAAAAGTGGACTGAAGAAATGCTTGTGCAGTGCTAAGAAATATGTCAGTTATACAGCATAGTTTCCCCAGGACAGAACATTAAAAGTTAGTTAATATAAAATACAGTGACCTAATTGGTAGCTAATAGAATTAAAACAGTAAATGAACAGGCATATGTTACTTTATTGTGCTTTGAAGATAATTTGGGGTTTTTTTGAAATCGGAAGTTTTGTGGCAGCCACATCTGCAGGACTGTTGGCCCCAATTGCGCATGCTCACCACTCCAGGGCTGCCAGGTGCACGCCCAGCACTCCATAGTGGACCATGTAAGAACACACTGCATCATGAACTCCATGGAAGTTTAATTGGTATTCCAGAGCCATTGCCCCAATAGTGGGAAGAGGGAGAGGAGAAAAGAGAGAAAAGGAAGAAGGAAACGGAGAGGAAAAAGAGCAGAGAGGAGAATGGCGGGTTTTATGTCAGCGTCTGGGGCAGTGTCGAGATGACGTCCCAGGACCTTAATGCAGCTCAGGAGGTGTGGTCGGGATCAGTCTTTTATCTTGGACCCCTAATAAATGCACCTAGGGGGGAGGGAGGTGGCAGTGGCCATCAAGCTGGAGTCAGGAATCCTATCATGTAGCTGTCACAGTTTAGCAATTTTTGTTGGCGCTTCATTTGCATGTTCATTGCTATGTTTAATAGCACTCTGAATGTTTTGGGGCACCCTGACCTGTACTTACAGAACACCGGCAAACTTAACACTATAAATTTGTTCTTCCTGCTCCTACATGGATACTCCCCTCACACACCTTACAGATCTCTATGTTCTGAGGCAACAGTATTGGAAATAGGCCAATTAATGACCCTACATTGTCATTTTAAATGTTAAAATGAAAGGAAGAGTATTTCTTCTCTCCTTTTAAACAAAACTCAAGGAATTAGAAAGCTTAGGAAGAAAGTATGTCAAAAAAGTCAAAAGCTCGACTACTTTTATGAAATAGCAAAGTAGTAAATACAAAGGAAAAGTTCTTGAAAGAAAGTAAAAGTGTAACCTCAGTAAACACATGATAAGACAGCAGCCTCCTTACCTCTACTGGGAAAGCTCTTCTGGACAGAAGATCAAAGCAACTGCAGTGTTCTCTTCATCCAACATCTGTTCCGGAACAAGACCCTCATACTTCTCAGCCTCATGACTAAAATCAAATAAACATGGCATCATTAAACAGACTTATTTTGGAGAAAGATTCAATCTAGAACTTTCAAAGCAAGAAAGAAGCTCATTTGAGGTAGTCACTAGTAGCTAGTCACTAAGTTGAAGGCAGTACTTCATGTTCCCAGCTGAAAATCCTAGGGCCCTTGATACTCATTCTGTTCTGCCTGTGTTCTACAGTGGAACTGTACAGTCCAATGATATCATACCTCATTACAGCATGGTTTGCTGAATAGTGTCATTATTGAAATTTACCAATCAGAAAAAAATTCCAAACATTGTTTATTGCTAAATAGTCCTGGGTGCAGAGGAGCCCTGATGGAGTTGCGTACTTGGATTATGCAGTTACCAGATCAAGGAGTAGTTTTGACTTTCAAGTATTTGCTCGGGGTTGTTTTGTTGGCTCTGTTTTTTTGGGGTCAGAAGTGCAGGCCACTGCCATTTCCACCCCATATTTTTGTGTCAGGTTTGGGGATCTGAACTCAGGTCCAAGGCACAGGCTTAATTAACCCCTGAGCCATCAATCCAAGTCTTACTGAAGAAATATTTTCTTAAGGCTGTAGCTGTCATAACTGGTGATCCATACAGATTTGGGCAAAGTACACTCAAAATCTGTGTAAAAAATTTACCATTCTAGACCCCCCCCCATTAAGAACATTGGTTATTCATAAGGAGGTTAAAATGGAGTATGGAAATAGTTGATTCTGGCCCTTATGATTGATTTTGGGGGTATAAGATTTTAGTTGAAGTAATTGCAAGTAATTGAAATAACTAGAATTAGAATTGTAAAAAAAAAAAAAACAAACTGGGCATTTTGGCTTCTAAATTCTAGGTAATTGTGAGTCAAAGGCAAGACTAGTTCTTAAGTTGAAGCTAGAGTAAAAACAACCTTGTATCAAAACAAAAAAATAAGAAGGAAACTAAAGAGATATGACTGACTCACAGCAATCTCTTCAGTACATGAGAGACTTGCTTCGTGAAAAAAAATTTTTTTTTTATTTTGTGTGTGCGTGTACCAGAGGGCACTGTGTGTCCCTGTGGAAGCCCAAGGGTGACTTTGGGAATCATCCTGGATCGTTTCTACCTCCTCTTAGCTTCATTGTGGTATTTCCCAGGCTCCACCCACCAGCCAGAAGTGCAGGCCACTGCCATTATTGCCTGGTGTTTTTATGTGGTGTGGGACCTGGGATCTAAACTCAGGACCTTTTGCTTAAAAGGGAGTCTTAATCCCTAAGCCATCTCTCCAGCCCTCCAAAATTGAAATTTTTATAAATAGCATCTGAGAAAGAAAAGGCAAATCATGTCGTGGTGCATGAGTAGAGATCAAAGGACAGTTTTTGGGATTTAGTTCTACACCTAGGCATCAAATCAGGTCACCAGGTTTGCAAGCCAGCACCTTACCTTTTGAGCTGTCTTATGAGCCCAGGCTTGTTCTTATAGATTCGTTGGAATGTACTGGTGATTGTTCACTCCTGTGAACATTATTGAAATGGTATCAAAGTATTTACAATACTACATAAACTTAGTTGATAAACCAGCCACAAGTTTCAGAGGATTGATTCCAATTTTGAAAGTTCTGTTGAGAGTAAGATTCTGTCAAACATGGTTGTGTGCCGTAGAAAACTGTTGAGAAAGGAAGAGTTAATGTTAATTGTCTTAAGAAATGGCCAAAGTAATCCCACTTTCTGGCAGCCACCACTGTGATCACCAGCAGCCATCACCACCAAAGCAAGACTCTGATATTTTTAGCAAAATAAGGAATGGTCGAATGGGGTATTGTTAAATTTTGTTTTGTGTTTGTTTATTTGTTTTAAACAGTCCACCCTGTTGCCCATGTTCTCTGGAGTTTCCTAGCTTGCTTCAAACTCATGGTAGTCCTCCTACCTCAGCCTTCTTAATTACAGACAAGAATGTGTATTCTTAAGGTGCTGTCACACACGGATATTAAACGAGGGGCCAGTGAAATGACTGGGCAGTGAAAAGAAGCTTGCCACTAAAGTCTGAGGACCTGAGTTCAATCCCTGGAACCTTCTTGGTGGAAGGCTAGAACTGACTCCCATAAGTTGTCTTCTTAACACACACACACATACACACACACATACACACACACACGTATGATATAGTGCATACCTGCAGGCACACCCATGATAAAATAATAAGTTAAAATACAGTATAATCACGACTGATATATGCTGGCAAACCAAAAAAAATTATGACTTGGTTACTTTATTGTAGCAGCTAGGAGCCAAAGCCACAGTTGTCTGTGAGAACACCTGTGCTACTATTTTTCATTGATATGATCAGAATAGTGATAGTATTTGCTACTGGCAAACTGAAGTGCTGCAAAGTTATTTGTGTGGTATAATATTCATAACTTTCAATGAACAAACAGCCTTACTGTTGAGAACTCCTACTGTAAAAGTAAAATTTTATGCATGAAATTAAATGTATGCAAAAGTTTGTTGAAACATTTGAGTAAAACTGAAAATCTAAACATGAATCACAGATTGAAAATCATGTGATATCCACATCATGGAATATTGAGTAACAGCCAAAAAGTGATTTGTATCTGAAAAGAGGTTGATGAGAAAAAAATATCACAACATAAACAGTCCAATGCCTCATATTCTTTGGGAATCTTTAGTGCTGTGTTTAAGGAGCTGTGAACAGATAACTGTCAGGTGAAGGAATAGAAAATTATTAAGATGGGGTGAGATATGGTAATATATTCCCAAATTCAATCTTTCTCAGTAAAGTAATACTACTTGTTGTTTTAGAGTATATGAGTTTATATTACTGAAAGAAAAGCTGTATTTTTATACCAAAGAGGATTTAATGACTTTATAAGCAGCTCTGTTGAGTAAAGTGGTCTTGGGTAACAAATACTCTTAAAATTGTTGAGTTGGTTTTTTTTTAATGTTTGAATTTAAAATGGAAAGTTAAAATGTTGGTCTATGAAATGACTAGCGGATAAGAATATGTATTACCTAAATGTACCTATTAGTTATTTCAAAATGTCTGTAGACTTTAATATGCTTATTTCCAAAGTTGATCCTTGTCAAGAAGGCCTCCCTTTCCCCTCTCCTTGGTTTTCTCCACCATACGTGTGCCGTGTAATTCAGGAAGTTAATGCTGGGACACATTGCATGCTTCCCAAGGGTCTAGAACAATAGCAGGTGAACTCTCGCTGGCCCGCAGATGAATGATAAAATGATTGGCTGGTTGGCAGAGCAGTGCTTGGCTCGTTTTCCACTAGTGCATAGGTATTACCTGGGGGACAGAATTCAACCAGCATTACGTTGCCCTTGACCTGCGTAAGTGGCATCTACTTCTCGCATCCTTCCTAGAATTGCTGCATGCTTGCTTTGGAAGTCATACCTCTTTGTTTTTATTTTTTTTCCTGTGCGTAAGGGAAGATAATTCTTTTCACTTTATTTATTGAGGGAGAGGGATTGAGAGAGCATGTGCTGAAGAATATGAATGAATATCAAAGGGCAACTTTCAGATATCAGTTCTCCCACTATGTGGGCTCTGGGGATCAAACTTGGGTTACCAAGTTGGCATGCAGGGTAAGCTTCGCCTGCTAAGTCATCTCACCATCACAATGAAAAATAACTTAAAATAGCATTTACTCTGTATTTTTATTTTGCTCTACAGTTTTCAGGGAATTCACATTAATAGAGCTACTCAGGAATAAAAATAATTCAGCAAGCAACAATATTTCTGGTGTATTCCAAGACTTCATCAGGCCCCCCTGGTATACACATTAATGAACACCTCTTGCGTGGAGATACATACACATGTGACAAAGCAGTTGCTCACTGGGCCCACATCCATGCCCGTCTTCTGGACAAGTGTGATGCATGAGTTGCTCAGTGTTGAAGTGTATCTCGTAGCTGAAGTCAGGAGTATGTTAGGATAATGACAATCATCTAAATTTCAACTATTTTACATATCGTTAAAAAAAAAAACAGGCATGCCTGAGTATAGTAGGAAATTATTGCTTGGAAATAGGTCACCTAAGAGAGCCAGCAGCAAGTTCTAATGGTGGTGATACAATGTGAAATTGAGTTCAAACTGGCTTTGTCTCATTCTGAATGGTCAACTAGAGCAAATCATAACTGGCTACTATGTATTAAGAAATATGGGCCTGAGAATCATACATAATTTGATGTAAAAAAATTGGGAAGTTAGTTACAGGAGTAAAAGTGACATCTACAGAGGAGGTCATATTCCTGAGAGACTTAATTGGGAAGGGGAAACATTAATAAAAGTAAGGAATCATATAATCCAAATGAGACAGACACCACCCTCTCAAAGACACTATTTTTTAAGTAAATTGCTATTTATATTATAAATAAAATGGTGTGCTCCTGAATGAAAATGCACCATGCTCCCTCCTGTATTCTTGTTCACAGGATTAGTATGTAAGGTTTATAGTACATGTGAAAAAGCTTATCTCCACTCAAGTTTTCTATTTTTAAACATACAGAATCACTTTAAATACTGAAAACATGAGACAGGAAGATGGTAATTCAGAATATTCCAACTTGCATTAAGGAGAACATAACTAACAACTACATTCATGACAGAAGACAGAAATGTGGAATTTTAGCAGTGCACATTGGGAAGATGTGTAACAGGACAATCATGGACTCAAAAGGTTGAGGGGAAAACCAAAATCTTATAAATTATGCCAGAGACCCAAGGGAAAGCAGATATAAGTCTATAAGCACACATTGGACAAAGAGAATAACAAAAATAATGAAAAAGCTGTAGATTTTATTGTATAATAAAGATATCAAACTATCGTAGAAAAAGTGATAGGTACAGAATAAGGCAAAAATTTAATGAAGGGCACCCACCGTTCTAGATACAGAACCAGCAACTGCCAAGCCCTGAGAGCAAAACTTGAAACTGAATAGAATTTGCCCTGGCATCCTTTTAAAATGTTTTGGAAAGTTATCTGGTACTGTAAAACAAAATGAGGCCAGAAAATATAACTTGAGACTCAAGAGAAATATCAGTCAGTAAAAACAAATCAGAAATAAAAAAATTATCAACGAATTATTTTAAAAGGTAGGGAAGTTTTAAACAGCATATTCTAAATATGCATAAAGGGAAACGTGGAAAAGATATGAGAAAGCACCATGAAACATCTCTAACCCAAATTACTTCAAAATTTTTCATCTTTTTGATGATGCAAAAGCAATTTAGTAGAAGCTGTATTTTGAGATTGAAATTTTGATCCTTTCTCAGTCTAGGAATACATGATAAATTATTTCCTGAAGATGCCCAACTGAAGATGTTTCAGGAAGGCTGAGTGGAGCTACACTGTTGAATAGGGTAAATGTATTAATTATTTTTTTAAAACTTTTTTTTGTGGGGCTGGAGAGGTGGCTCAGGGGTTAAGCCTCTGCCTTGCAGGCAGAAGGTCCTAAGTTCGAATCCTAGACCCCACGTTTCTGGCCCTGGTAGGGCGGAGCCTCTGAATCCCGGGGCAGAGTAAACAAGGAGGAGGTGGAGGCGGTCCATGGTGGTTCCTGAATTCGTCATGTGGTTCTACACACACACACACACAAGCACACACACACAATTGAATAAAAAAATTGTTTTTAAAAAAACTTTGTTTTGTGTGAATGTGGGCATATCAGAGGGCACTGTGTATCCCTGTGGGGCCCATGTGTGAATACCACAATCATCCTGGATTGCTTCTACCTTCTTTTTGTTTGGCTCTGGCATTTCTCAGACTCAGCCCACTAGGGCTAGAAGTGCAGGCTGCTGTCATTTCTACCTATTATTTTTATGTGGGACCTGGGATTTGAACTCAGGACTTTCTGCTTTCAAGCCAGAGTCTCAACCTCTGAGCCATCTCTCCAGCCCTAAATGTATTTCTTTACCACAAGTATTTTCAACTTATACTGGGTTTATCAGGTTATAAACAGATAGAGAAACACATATTTATCATATGCATATGAAAAATACAGGATTTGAAATAATTTAAAGCACTTGATACCCAGCAAAAAGACTGGAGTTTGGATTCCCAGATCCCACATAAAAATGACATGATTGGTGTGCAACCTACATGTAATTACAGTCTCAGAATGTGGAACCAGAATTCCCAGAGCAAGTCGGCTAGCCCAAATAGTGCTATCAATGAGCTCTGGAAAAATGATCGAGAATAATTCTTGATCTTAACCTCCAGCCACTACATACAAGTGTGTATGCACACATATGAAAATGGAGAGAAAAAGAAAATACTAAATTGGGCCCCTCAGGAGATAAGATAAAAGAATATAAAGTGCCAAAAATAATAAAGCTAAGACAAAATTAGAAAAGACAATATAACACAAGGAACATCGACATCAATAGTGTAATAATGTCAGTCAATGCCATATAAGAACTTAAAACGTGTGAAACAACAGCAATCTAAATTTTCAAAACTTGATTAAAACTAAACCTGGAGATAAAAGAAACTTCAAACACCTAAAGAAAACACCACAAGGCAGATCATAATCCAATTGCTGAAAATCTTGCTTTTTAATTTGATTTTACATTTATCTATGGGGGGAGCATGTCACATTGTACATATGAAAGTCAGAAGACAACTTGCAGAAGTCAGTTGTCTTCTTCCAACATTTGGTTCTCAGGAATCAAACACAGGTCATGAGACTTGGCAGCTGGTACCTCTACCCACTGAGCCATCTCACCAGCCCAAATGCTGAAAATCATAAATACAATCAGAGAAAAATAACACATTGTGGAGAGGGGGGGAAATGTTGGAAGCTAGAAAAGAAAGAAAAAAATGAAACGATACCTTTAAAAGAAGAAAGAAATTATCAACAAAAAGTCTATATACAGCAGAAATATACTTCCAAAATGGGCAAAACCGGCCCTTGTGAAACAAAAGAAGCTAGAAATTCTCCTGACAGCTGATTCACAAGCAATGTTGAAGTTATTCTTGGATCAGAAGAAAACAAACACTTGATTCAAACTTGACTCCACACTTAGAAAATCTTCAGCTCCCAGTACAGTAAGTGAATGAATATAAAACTCTCTAATTTCTTCAAAAGATAACTTGCTTAAAGGCAAACACTTAAGTTTTTTGTAGATAATATGTATTGTGAAATGTATAACAATCTTAACACAGGGTATTGATTATAATTCCTTTTAAAAAGATGTGGTTTAAATATGAAATGTCTCCCAAAAGCTCGTGTGTTTGAAACAACTGGTCCCAAGCTGGCAGCACTGGTTTTGGAGGTCGTGAGACCTGATTTGTGTGGGTGGGTTCCTAGGGGCAAACCTTACCAGTTACGATACTCCCCCCTTTCCAAACTAAAGCAGCAGGATCGGGGGCAAACCAAAAATATTCCCATTCATTAGAGTTCCAACAATCTTAGCCAACAAAAGTAATATTAATTTGGGCCGTGGATGTAGCTTGGTGGTAGAGCCCTTGCCGGGCATGAGTTCCTGCTCTTTGCTTAGCATCACAAGTGCGCACACACAGAAAAGGAACAATGGCAGTTTTCTGTATATGTTGTGCAATCAACCATCTCCCCAGCATATGGATTAAAATAGCTACCATTTGCTAATATGTATCATGATTTAATTAGGAAATCGAAGGTCACTCCTGGTCAATTCTACCTATATCACTTGATAACATTCAGCAGGTAAGAGAGGAGGGTACAAATAGACTTAGCTGTCTTGGTGGGCATGATCAGAAGCCTGGGCTTAAATGGAACCCTTACATGTAAGTCTTCCCACATTGTCTTGACAATGTACAAAAGTAATTGTGGTTTGCATTGTTGAAATTGGCTGTTCGATATTAGAATGCAGTATTAATAAATGTTTCATTATATATCATTGTAATGTGAATTTCCCATTTAATGTTTTTGCTGTTTATTTTCTATTTATTATGGATTATGCAAATAACAACCAAAAAGCAAATTCAAATGATTTTTTTTCTCATTTCCTTTTTTTCTCCCACATTATATTTTTTTCCTAATCCTACAAGCTTAATAGGTACCCATCCTCTCCCTTCCCCTCTCCTCCCCAGTTGTCCCTCATTGCGTTTTCCCCTCTTTCCCCCTTTCTTTCACCCCCTCCCTACCTCCTCCTGTCCAAGTGCCTCCCCTTTCCTCCCTCCCATCCCCTGGAACATCCTTTGTGAACCCAAACCTCCCTCTGAGTCTTCCACCCTAGTGAGGGTTCAGAATCAGTGGCATGAATCAGAATCCATTAGCATGAGAACTCTATTATGACTTTTAATCCCTTTCCTCTAAGGATCCTACTGCCTGGAGCCTTCTCCCCTGTGATCTATATTAGACTCTGGGGGGTGGTTGATATGTCAGCCATTGTGCAGGTCAGGCAAAGTTCTGCAGCCCTAACTTGGGTGGAGTATCTTGCATATCATTGGTCCTCCCCATCTTTAGGCTCTTTTGCCACCCACTCTTCTGCAAGATTCTCTGAGCTTTAGGATGGGGAGAGATTTGGCTGGTCTGGTTCCAGGTCTTTAATGTTCTGAATTATGGTTTGTTGTTATTAGTTTTGCTTTTCCTGCACTGATCTTGGCTGCATCCCAATTGGTATGGAAGGTCACTTCCTAACTAAAGATAAAAGACTGTTTAAATGAAGATCTTAATATAAGAGGAGACTCAAAGGTAGATGGAAGAATAGGAGTAGGACACAACAGTCAGGGGAGGGGGTTCAGTGTCCCATTTGCCAGATGGTTATCATCTGTCTGCCAGTCTATATCCTCCCTGATTGGTGAGATCAAACCTGTTCAGTCGCAAGTGACCAGGAAGGGAAATGGGAATGAACTGAACAAGATGTCTTGCTACTTACATGCAATACTTGACTGTGGTCTATTTTCTCTACTGAAGTGTGATCCCCATCTCCTTTCTTTTGAGGTCCTCCTTCCCCTTCCCTCCTGTTTATAATCCTTTATGATTACAGTTGGTAATTCAGAGATTTACCTTTGAATATATCATTACGTGGGTTTGGAACTAAGATCCACTTACTAGGGAGTACATATGGTGTCTAATTTTCTGTGTCTGGGATACTTCACTCAATACAATTTCTTCTAATTCCATCTATTTCCTGACAAATTTCATTAATTCGTCTTTTTGATGGCTGAGTAGTGTTCCATTATATAAATGTACCACATTTTTTCTTATCCATTCATCACCTGTTGGGCACTTGGGTGGATTCCATGACTTTGTTATTGTAAATAGTGCTGCTGTGAACATGGTTGTGCTCATGTCACTGTAGTGAATTTCTGCATTATGGGGGATTATTCCCAGTAGTGGGCTAGCAGGATCATATGGCATTTCAATCTTTAATGTTTTTAGAAATCGCCATACTGATGTATTGCCAGAGTGGTTGTATAAGCCTGCATTCCCACCAACAATGTATGAGAGTTCCCTTCTCTCCACATCCTCTCCACCATGTGTTGTTTGTATTGTGGATTTTTGTCATCCTGACCAAGGTGAGATGATATCTCAGGGAAGTTTGGATTTGCATTCCCTGATGGCTAGGGATGTAGAACATTTTTTAAAGATGTTTGTCAGACATTTAGATTTCGTCCCTGGAAAAATTTCTTTTGAGTTCCCAGCCTGTTTGTTCATTGGGCCATTTATCTCCCTGATGTTTAGTTTTTTAAGTTCTTTGTGTACTCTGGATAATAGAGCTCTATCAGATATGTGGTTATTAGATTTTCTCCCATTCTATGGGTTGCCTTTTTGTTTGGTTTACAATTTCGTTATCTGAACAGAAGCTCTTTAATTTCATAAGATCCCATTTGTTGAGTGTTGGTTCTAGTGACTGTGCTACTGGATTTCTGTTTAGGAACTGTTGGCCTAGCCCAATCAGCTGGAGGGAGTTTCCTACCCTATCAACTAGGGTTTTTATAGTTTCTAGCCTGAATATTAAGGTCCTTGATCCATTTGGAATTTTTGTTCATGATGACAAGTACGGGTCCAGTTTTAATCTTCTGCATCCAATTTTGCCGGCACCATTTGTTGAAGATGCTGTTCTTTTTCCACTGAAATTTTTGGGCCCCTTTGTCAAAGATCAAATGGCTGTAATTGTGTGGTCAAGCGATTTTTGCTATTCAAGTTTAAAATCAGATGTAAAGCTAAGAAGACAACTTGCAGTATCAACAATGCATTTGACCCAGATACTGGTAATGAACATACAGTGAAGTGGTGATTCACAAACTTTCTCGGGCTGTTGAGATGGCTTGGCTCAATGGGTAAAGGTGCATCAGGAAAACATAGCGACCTAAGTTCTATCACCCGATCCCACGTGGTGGAAATAGGGGTAGGGATAAACTTTCCAAAGTTGTTCTTTGACCTTCATACAGGTGCATCATTCTCTCTCTCTCACTCAAAATTTTTTGTAAAGTTTTACAAAGAAACAAGTACTTCGAAGATGAGAGCATAGCAGTTGGCTATTGAAAGTGGACAATCAGTTGGGAACAATTGTTGGAGCAGAATCTCTTCCAGCTACACGAGAAGTTATCAAAGAACTTGACTTTGGGTTCGCTATAACTCGATGTTTGAAGCAAATTGGGAAAGCAAGAAAGGTCAATAAGTAGGCAACTCCTGAGCTGACCAAAACTCAAAATTCATCATTTTCAATTGGGATCGGCTCTTATTCTGCACAACTATATTGTGATGTGATGAAAAGTGAGTTATATACAGCAACCAACTCGTACTTAGACCTAGAAGAAGCTTCTTGTCACTTCCCAGAGCCAAACTTGTACCCAGCTTGGGCATGTTTGGTGGTCTGCTGCTGGTATGACCAACCACAGCTTTCTGGATCCTGGAAAGTTACGTCTGAGAAGCATGATTGGCAAATCAATGAAATCACCAAATACCCCAACATCTATAATCGCTGTTGGTCAACAGAAAGGGTCCAGTTCTCCATGGTGATACCCTATTATGGGCTGCATGTCACACAGCCCACACTTCAAAAGTTGAGTAAAATGGCCTATGAAATTTTGCCCCATCTGTCGTGTTCACCTGAAGTCTCTCCAACCCACTGCTGCTGCTTCAACCATCTTGACAACTTTTTGCTGGAAAAATATTTCCCCAATCAGCAGCATGAAGATGCTTTTGCTTGCTTTCCATGCTGTAGGAATAAACAAGTGCAATTCTCATGGGCAAAACTGTGTGGATTGTAATAGTCCCTGTTTTGATTAATGAAGATGTGTTTGAGCTTAGTTACAGATATAAAATTCATGGTCTAGAATCCCAATTATTTTTACACCCACATGAAGATTCATGGCTCCAAGAATAAATATTCCAAGACATCATTTCTCATATTGTACCGGTACAATAGGGAGAACCACAGACTCCATCTCTTAAGCAAAAAAAGTGTTGAAGAACTGTGTCCTTTAAAATCCATAACAGTTCTTTCTCATGCAAACTCTCCTCCCCAAGTCCAACAGTTTCATCCAACTAATACATCAGATTAATGTCCAAGATTCTGCCATTGAAATCATTTCCATCTACAGATTAGGCGCCTCAGGTGATTTCCTAAGAGGATGTCTCTCCATCTACAGACCTAAAACAAACCCCACATGCCAAACATGCAGTGAGATAGACTGGATACTCTCCCATTTGAAATAAAGAGAAGTAAGTGTCAGGCCAGTACCTACTCTATTAAGGTTCTGAAATATAAGCACAGGCCCCGGTTCTTTGAACAATCCTGTTTCCTGGAAGTAATTCTCCACATTTCTTGGCCACCCTCTGAGTCATCTTTTTTCCATGAAAGTGACTCTGTTTTCTTGTTTTGTTCCCAGGAAATATGAAGATTCAAAAAACTCTATTTCACGCTGTTCCCACTCATTAAAGGCCAATCTAGTAAATCGCTTTTAAAGCAGTGTATTTTTTTCTGCTCCAACAGATAAAAATCACATCCGTGTTTTATTCTGAAAAGTGCTTTTAACTACTTTGGGTCATCAGTGACAGTCTTACATACACTGCCGTACTGCCGTATGATTCCTAGAAATTCTAAATAGAGGGCGAGGCATGGTGATACACACCTGTAATCCCAGCACTTGAGAGACTACGGCAAGAGGATTGCAAATTTGAAGCAAGTGTAAATTATACAGTTTTGTGACTTAGCTTCACATATCTATCACTGTCATGAACACATGGTCCAAACATTTTAAAAACAATTTAGAAAAAATTGCCCAGAGCATCGCCAAATTAACAGTAGTATCTAGCTACCACAATTAAACTTCTAGCTGCTTCAGGCTTCTGCCATTTTTGACTTCCCCGCAACTCTGAAGTTCAACTTGGAATTGTGAGCCAATTAAACCTTTTCTACCCTTAAGGTTTAGTCAATGCTCGTGATTTCAGTTACAAACCATGATGACAAAAGTCATCAAGCGCTCAGGGAACTGGGCATACGACATCCACAGCAAGAATAGAGAGTGGGAAAGGACCAAGGTTACGTGTTTGCTTTCTGACATGCCAGCTTGCCAAATTCCAACTAAGTCTTTCCCTGTCTTCTAGACTTCACCCACTAGACTGTTTCTTTCCATATCAACTGTTCCCCTACAGGCCTTTTGTAACTGAATGATTTTTCATAGGTAGGGCCACAGGCCCATCTGAGTGGACTGTTAAGGCCAGCTGTCACACCAGCTCAAAAAAGGGAGGGAGGAGATCCTACTCTGGATACAGTATTCACCTGTGTGCCCACCTATTGGGTCAGATGTAGGAGAATTGCTTGAGCCTAGGAGTTCAAGGAAAATTCCAAATTACAGTCCATTATTATAAGGAAGTTGTAGTAGCAGAAGCCTAAAGTAGGTGGTCATACAACATCCTCAGGAAGAACAGAGAACAATGCGTGCATGCTTGCTTCCTGTGCTCACCTAGTTCTCTGCATATTTATCCACCTGCCTATGGAATGGTTCTGCCCTCTAAGGGTTAGGTCTTCCCACATTAATTACGCAATCAAGACAGGCCCTCACAGGCATATCCAGATGCCAATCTTAATCTAAAGAATACTTCTCAGATGGACCCAGAGACCTTCCTCCTGGGTATCGGGTTGACAGTACCAACCATTGCTGTCACTATAGGAAACCTAGTGAGACCTTGTTCCAAAAGCAAAATTTCATAGAAATCTAGTGTTGCATCAGGAGACTCTGTGTGACACATCCTAAATATTGCAGAGATCTTGGGAATCTGTGGGGAAGGGTGAGTGTGTGTGCATGCATTTGTGTGTGTGCATGCATTTGTGTGTGTGCATGCACATGTGTGTGTTTATGTAGTAGCAAGCACACACAGGTATATGTGTCCATTGAAAGCCATAGAACAATATCTGGTGTCATTCCTCAAGTACCATCCACCTTCCTTTTGAGACGGGGTCTCTCTCATTGGCCTGGTTCTTGCAAGTAAGCTACACTGACTAGCTCGCCAGAGAAACCAAGGGATCATCTATCTACCTGTCTCCGCCTCTCTGGTCCTGGATTACAAACACATACCAATCATGCCTAGAAAGCTTTTCTTTTCATTGTGGTAATTATGGGGTATCAAATTCATGCTTATAAGCATGTACTTTACCATTGTGGGACTGTTAACTAGAATCTTGACTATCTGTTCTGGACAAATATTGAACCACAACAATATTGAATAAATTTTAAAATGGTACTCTTATAGAAAGGAGCATCCAGCCTTCAACTGAAAAGTCTTTTTTATTATTTATTATTTATTCAATTGTGCATGTATGCGTGTGTGTGCGAGTGTGTATGTATGTGTGTGTATGTATGTGTGTGTGTGTAGAACCACAGACGAATTTGGGAACCACCATGGACCGCCTCCACCATCTCCTTTGTTTACTCTGCCCCGGGATTCACAGGCTCTGCCCTGCCAGGACTAGAAATGCAGGCTGCCCCCACTTCTGCCTGGTGTCTATACGTGGGATCTAGGATCTGAACTCAGGATCTTCCGCCTGCAAGGCAGAGGCTTAACCCCTGAGCCACCTCTCCAGCCCCCTGAGAAGTCTTAAGAATCATATTTTAGGAGACTGGTTACACACACACACACACATACACACACCCCACATGAAAAAGAGAGAAAGAGAAACTAGTACACAAAGGATAAATCTTGTGTGTGCACATAAGAACTATGTTCAAAGTAGTTTGAAAGCTTTAGGCATTCTAATGCCTGTTTCCTTGGCAACTGACAAGAAGGTTGACTCAATTTTTGCATAAGATGGCGAACTATAAGCTATTTGTCATACTTAGGCACAGGTGTCAACTTGATGGTTGAGGATTTTAGCTCTGGGCACATTTGTGCAGAATTAGTGGATGAGTTGGGCCCAGAGCAAGTCTACAGGGCATTGTCTATCTGATGGGGAGGGCCCAGTCTATGATGGGTGGAATTAGGCCCTGGAATAAAAAACAGAAAGTTGGTTGAGGAAGTTGGCATCCTTTTGTACACTTAGCCAGACATGCTGGTCTGGCAAGCGAGGATCATCCCTCACTAGCTGTTGTGTAGAGATGATGTGGCCAGTTCCTCAGCCCTGGTGTTGGTGCATGCTCTCCCATCAAGCTGGACTGAGAACTGTAACCAGTAGTCATAAGAGAAAATAAACCCCTTGTTCCTTTAAACAGTTTGATGATCATTTATCAGGTGAACTGCAACAGAATTTGGTACCCAGGAAGTGGGGTGTCGCTGATAAATCTGGCTATGTGGATTCTGAACAGTTTTGTTGGAGAAACTGAAACATGTGAAGCTTTTGAGCTTGTGGATTACAAATACCATTCTGCAGAGTTTAATGGGCCTTTTGGATAATGAAAATCCTGAGAGAATTTTGGATTGTTTGGGCCCAGTTTATGATGAGAGGAACGAGGACTTTGGTGGAGTTGAATTTAGAGACCATGGACTGGTTTGCTTGATAGAGGAAAGCTGTGTTGATGGCCATGAAGCTTTGGATGTGGAAAAGGCAGTCAGTATAGCAGCTGCCACTGTTAGAGTTATGAGATCTTTGGAAGAAAACCCAGTGACTTGTACTGGGACAATGGAAGACATGAACTTCACCATATGGCAATTCCATGGTTTAAAACCAGGATTCCTTCAGGGGCTGAAAGCCCAAATTGAAGCCATTTCTTGCCCTTTTCCAGAGTTGGAATGTTAAAGTTGGTGCAGCTGTAGCTCTAGTGGACCAAGCTACGTTTCAACCTCACTTCGGAATCTGGCAGCATCCCCCAGGTGGTACTGGTGAGGAGACCTAGAACCCGATTTTGGTTTTCCTTTTAGTTCCTTTTAAGAATGTTTCTCCACATGTACATAGCTTTCTTACGTGGTCCAACCAGAGCGCAGCTTTAACTATAGACAGGATGAGAGTTTGGAATGCGGCCCCACGTGCCTAGCTGAGGACGTGGGAAGAGCACATTTCTGCTCCACTGGAATTGCACACCCCCTGCTCCTCCCCTTACCACAGAAGTCTATGGGCTGCCCCAGGACAGCGCCGGCCTGGGCACGGGCCAATCGGATGCCAGCAACCAATTGTTGGCGGAAGAACAGGAAATCCCAGGTGTTGTGGGTAATCCCAGGTGTTGTGGGTAATGTAGGTTGCAACTCAAACTGCTCACAGACAGGGTGGAACCAGTCTCTGCATGCCCAAACTGGTGCCTGTCAGCCAATCATGTAACTACTAAGCTGGAAGCCCTCCTCCCCTTGCCAGTAAACTATAAAAACTTCACCCAGACAAAGGGCCACACTTTTGACCCAATACTGCTGCACCAGTGCTGGTCCTTGTGAGCCCAGGTTCCAGCCTGCAATAAAGCCCTCATGCAAATTACATCAGTATTGGCTCCTTGCTGATTTTGAGGACCCTAGAATCTGGCCACAACACTGGTTTTGATGTGATTGAAGGGGCCATGGACAGCAGCAAAGCTTGGCACCAAATAGCAGGTGTGGAGTTCCTACAAGGAAAGGTGAAGTTTATAGCTGCAGAGGCAAACCCAGAGTACTGTTGGAGATGCCAGAACCATGGGATGTATGCTGAGGATGCCTGCAAGTGGAGATTCAGCCTGGTTCGGAGGAACTTTGCTTCTACAACTTTGAGCTATGAACAGGGACTGGGATTGCCTAGAATTTTTGAGCCACCAGACCACATGATGAGCAACAGAAGATGGACATTGAAGAATAGGATGCAGGAATTGATTTGCTGGACTTGATTTTAATGTAATGTTTTCTTATTGTGTCATGATACTTCTATTTTGATGTTTCATCTTGTTGAAGTATTTAACATATTTTGATTTGATAGACTCTTACAGTTAAAAGATTTGAGACATTTTTTAAAACTTTCTGTTTCAACATTTTAATAACAACTTTTAATGACAGAACATTTTAAAATTTGTCTATGAGAAATTTTAGAGATTTAGGAGTAATAAAATTAAATGTATCTCTATTTTTAAGACAACTTTTAAAACCTATGGGAACAAGGATTGATGGTTACAGTTTAAAAGTACCATTTTTTGGATCACAGGGGAAAAGGCTCCAGGCAGTAGGATCCCTAGAGGCAAAGGATTAACAGTCATAATAGAGTTCCCATACTAATGGCTATGCCACTGAGTTCTAAATCGGTGGAGGACTCAGAGGGATGTTTTGCTCTCACACAAAAGGATCCTCCAGGGGATGGGAAGGAGGAGGGAGAGGCACTGGGAGAAGGCGAGGAAAGTAGGGGGGAGTGAAAGGAAGGGGAGAAGAGGGGGCAGAGAGTACAAGGGGGGACTGGGGAGGAGAGGAGGGAGAGAAAGGACAGGGTTCCTATTGAACTTGTATGATTGGGAAAAAAATAAAATGGAGAAAAAATAGATAAATAAACTTGAAACAAAATGTTAAAAAAAGTACTATGTTTTTGTGTCAAGTTGACAAGCGGTGGAGTGTCATAGTTAGGCACAGGTGTCAACTTGACAGTTGAGAGTTTGAGCTCTGGGCACATTTGTGCAGAATTAGTGGTTGAGTCAGGCCCAGAGCAAGACTGCAGGAGACTGTTTAGCTGATAGAGAGGGCCCAGACTGTGGTGGGTGGGATTAGGCCCTGAAATAAAATATAGAGAGCTGGTTGAGGAAGTTGGCATCCTTGTGCACACTTGGCCAGACATGCTGGTCTGGCAAGTGAGGATCATCCCTCTCTCATTTGTTGTGTAGAGATGGTGTGGGCAGTTCCTCAGCCCTGGTGTTGGTGCATGTTCTCCCATCAAACTAGACTGAGAACTGTAACCAGTAATTGTAAGAGAAAATAAACCCCTTGTTCCCTTAAACAATTTGATTGTCAGCAACCATGTAGGGGAACTGCAACATTATTTCTCATTATTTTTGTGAGAACCAATGAAGGAAAAAGACAAACCTTATCCCAAACCCAGAAACTGAGGTAAAACTATGGAAATACATATAAGTGAAAGAGTACTTCAAAGAGCAGAAACTAAAATGCAGAAATACAAGACCAGCACTGCCTAACCAACGAGACACACAGTTCCTCTTTTTGGCTCCCCGAATAGCACCTGGTGGTCAGCAAGAACAAGCAGCTGATGAAAGGCGGCAAGAAGGAAGCCAAGAAACATGTGGTTGATTCATTTTCTAAGAAAGACTGGTATGATGTGGAAGCACCCACAAGGTCTAATATTGTGAATATTGGAAAAAACATTGGTCATGAGAATTCAAGGAACCAAAATCACATCTAATGGCCTTAAGGTCGTGCTTTTGAAGTGCACCTTGCTGATCTGCAGGATAACAAAGTTGTATTTAGAAAATTCAAGCTAATAACTGAGGATATTCAGGGCGAAAACTGCCTGACTAACTTCCATGGTATGGTTAAAGCTCATAGTGATGTCAAGACAACTGATGGATACTTGCTTTGCTTGTTCTGTATGGGTTTTACTAAAAAATGCAACAACCAGATACTCAAGACTTCTTATGCTCAGCACCAAGAAGTCCACCAGATCCAAAAGCAGATGATGGAAATCATGACCCAAGAGGTGCAGACAAATGACTTGAAAGAAGTCATTAATAAATTGATTCCAGGAAACATTGGAAAAGACATAGAAAAAGCTTGCCAGTCTATTTATCCACTTCCTGATGTCTTCATTAGAAAAGTAAAAATGAGAAATTGGGAAAACTCATGGAGCTTCATAGTGAAGGCAATAGTTCTGGAAAAGCTACAGGTGATAAGAAAGGCACTAGGTTGAATGAGCTGATGGATATGAGTCACCAGTCCAAGAATCTGTTTAAAATTCAGATTTTATTAGTGATAAATGAAGTTTGTTTCCTCCTTGCAGAGTGGTACTGGGGATTAAAACTTAAAAAAGAATGCTGTTCAATAAGACCTCCACCACTAGTCCCTCAAAAATCCAGGGGATGTATCTGGACCAATAGATACACTGATCACAAAATAGAAACACAAGAGGTGTGAGAGAGCAAGACCACATAACTCCTGCAAATGAACACAGCTCCCTAGGTGCTGAACTCAAAGACACAGAAATAAACAAAATACTAGATGATGATGTCAAAATTTTCTCTGGTAAAAATGAAAAGATATAAACAAGTAATTCAATCTAGATGTTCCAGACAAAGGTCAGCAACAGAGAAGAAAAAGCCAACAAAAATGGATAAAAAATCAGCAATATCAACATAAAACTAAACAACCTGAAAAAAAACTCAGCAAGGAAAATGAGATGCTAAAAAAAAAGTGTAGGAATGTTGAAATGAAAAAGTCAATGAGTCAATGAGAAGAAAAGGTCACTAAGGCTGAAGAAATAGTACATTGATTTAGCAACAAGGAACCACAGCATCCAACTCCTTGATATGATCAAGAAACCAAACAGAAGAATGCACAGGAGAAGCAGCTGAGGGAGCTGAGAGCTGAGTCAGCAGGTAAGAAGAGCATTTGCTGCACAAATATAAGTACTTGAGTTCAAATATCCAGCACCCGTGTAAAAAACTGAAGTAAACACTAAAGATAGAGAATCAACTTAAGAAACCATAGCAGAAACTTCCCTAAAACTAGAGAAGTAGGCATTCAAACACAAGAAGCATTTAAAATCTCAAGTAGACTGAATCTAATATTATCCTGATTCTAAAACCAAACAAAGACACATCAAAGAAAGAGAAATATAGGCCAATCTCACTAACGAACACACATGCAAAAATCCTCAATAGAATACATGTGAACCAACCAAAAATATATCCAAAAGATTACATACGCCATGATCAAATTCCAGGAATACAAGGATGGCTTAACATATGTAAATCAATAAATGTGGTTCATCATATTAACAGACTCAAAAACAAAAACCATATGATCCTCTCAATAGATTCAGAAAATGCCTTTGACAAAATTCAATATCCTTTATGATAAAAACTTTGGAGAAAACATGAATGGAAAAGACATATCTCAATATAATAAAGGCAAACATCATCCTAAATGGGGAAAAACTTGAAGCATTCCCACTTAAATCAGGAACAAGAAAGACTGTCGACTCTCACCACTCCTGTTCAATGTTATACTTGAAGTCCTAACCAGAGCAGTAATGCAAAAGAGGGAGATAAAGGGAATACAAATAGGAAAGGAAGAAGTTAAAGTACCACTATTTGCAGATGATATGATTCTGTACTTAAGAGATCCATATGACTCTACCAAGAAACTAGCTCAACTAATAAACACTTTAAGTAAAACGGCAGACTATAAATCAACATGCAAAAACCAGTAGTAGTCTTCTTATATACTAGAGACAAACAAGCCAAAAAAGAAATGAGGGAATCAACTCCATTCACCCTAGCCTCAAAGAAAATAAAATACCTTGGAGTAAACTTAAGAAGTAAAAGACCTATACAATGAAAACTACAAAACACTGCAGAAAGAAATTAAAGAGGATAGTAGAAGATAGAAAGATGTACCATGTTCATGGATCAGTCGTATTAATGTTGTGAAAACAACCATCCAACCAAAGGCAATAGACAAATTCAATGCAATTCCAATGCAAATCACAACACAAATTTTCACAGAACTGGAAAAAGCATCTGAAAATTCACATGGAAGGACAAAAGATCCCAATTTGCCAAAACAATCTTGACCAATGAAGACACTGCTAGAATTATCACTATACTGAACTTCAAATTATACTACAGAATCATAGTAATAAGAACAGCATGGTACTGGCACAAAAACAGATACATTGAGCAGTGGGTTAGCACAGAGAACTCAGATACAAGTTTCCACACATGTGGCCACTTGATTTTGACAAAGGTACCAAACATACACATTGGGGAAAAGACAGCATCTTCAACAAGTGGTGTTGGAAAAATTGGACATCTATCTACATGTAGAAGAATGAAAATTGGTTGCTACATCTCTCCTTACATAAAAATCAAAAATGGATAGGAGACCTTTATGTTAAAACCTAAAACAGTTACAAGTAGGGAGTACACCACTTGAATCGATATGCTTAGGTAAAGATTTTCTAAATAACACTCCAAATGCTGAGGAACTAAGAACAATAATTAACAACTGTGCCTTCATGAAATTTCTGAGAAAAGACAGCTTGCAGAATGAGAAAAAGTCTTTCTAGCTATGAATATGACAAAGGATTAATCTCCAGAGTATAAAAAGAACTTGAAAAACTAAACACCAAGAAAGCAAACAGTTCAATTAAAAAAATGGGCCCGGGAACTGAATAGGGACTTCTCATAAAAAGAAATTTGAATGCCATACAATATCTTAAAAGATGTTCAACCTTCATGGTCATTGGAGAAATGCAAATTAAAACTACCCTGTAATACCATCAGAATGGCTAAGATCAATAACACAAACCAGAGAATGCTGGCAAGGATGTGGATAAAAGAGAACACTTAGTCACTGCTAGTTGGAGTTTAAACTGCTACAGCTACTTTGGAGATAAATGTGGTGATTCCTCAATAGATAAAAATTGAACTAGCATACTACCCAGCTATACCACTTCAAAGAATATTCCCAAAATACTCTACATCTTTTTAGACATTTTGTTCATACATAGACACTTATTAGACACTTTGTTCGTAGCAACAAAATGGAATCAGCCAACATGCCCATCACCAGAGGGATGGGTAATGAAAATGTGGTACATATACACAATGGAATACTGTGATGAGATGAGATTATGGAATTTTCTGTAAATGGATGGAACTGGAAAATATATTGAGTAAGGTATCTCAGAAGCAGAAAAAAACACTGCATGTTCTGTCTTATATGAGGACACTAACACTGGTCTCCTGACTAAAGTATTTAGCTTGGAATTCCTGTAAGAGTGATAAAATTTGAAAGCAAGAGGGTAGAAGAGACAGTTGGGGTGAAGCCTTTGTAGTGAGAGATAAAGGATGCCATGATTGGCAGGGTAAGGAAAGGAATAATGGGGAAAATATGTAGGGCAATAAGAGAATGGAATGTAGGAGGGGCTGAGGGATTAAAAGAAAAACCATAAGATTGTGGGGTGCAACCAGATAGGAACCTCCTATGTTAATATGTCAAAAAACATTTCTTCATAGAAAGGAGTAAGAATGAACAATCCCTGTGCAGAAGAGCACAGTGAGAGGAAAACAGGGTGAAAGGAAAAATGCCCTTGGAAGCTCCATCTAGAACCCAGTCACAATTAGAAAGACACTGCTCAGAGAGCTCTCAAAAGCATCCCAAAAATCCATAGGCTTTTGTCACTACTCTTGGTTGCCCTCCAAAAACTTACAATAGGACCATATTACTGAAGCTTCAACACACATAGATTATAGGACATGGATAAGAAACACTAGTTGGAACTGGTTTGGAAGTTTTCTTCTCGCTACATAGCTTACTTACATAGTACCAGAGAGTATTGTGGAAGTCATTGTGGAAGTCATTGAGAAAGAAAAGAATCAAAGATTTCATCAACCTGTGAAATCTGTAAGTTGCAATAACATTCACTATTGCAACAGATGGCCATTAGTGTAATAGTGGCAAGAATATCAAGGAGACAACTGTTTCCTGATCATAATGAACACTTATCATAATAGCCTATGTTCCTTTGAACAAGAACAAGAACCTATGACAGGGAAGGACATAGGTCCTAGGGGACGAGCAGACTATGAATGTTTAGTTAGGAAGACAGTACACCAAACTACTTTGTAAATAGCTGTTATTATACCCATAGATTAGAAGAGCATTCAGCATTCAACCTAGAAGAATTCTTCTTCAAAAGAAGGTGCTTATTACTGAAAGGCACAACTTGTCAAAATGCAGAAAATAAGTGACTGTGGACTGCTTGTCCTAAACAGAACATGTATGCCTCATCCTCCCCACCCCAAAGTTCAGGAAACATCTCAGAAGAGGGGGATTGTAAGAGCCTGAAGGGGAACAGTAGAAGGCCAGACATCATCATCTGGACATGACATGGTCATAATATGTAAGATTTCATGGCAGATAGGTATACTTACATAAGAATTACAGGTGAACTCTCTTGTCAACATCCGACTATGAAACTAGAAAGATCTCAAGAACCTCCACAAATCTCCGAGAGACTGATGAGGAGTAATGAGGAGACAGAGAGGAAAAGGAGGATACTTTCTTCAGTGCTGTACCCACTGATCTAAGATGCTTGCTGAAGCACCTATCACATCAGGCCTATGTCCTCAAAGACAGACTAAATGAAACACAATAGGTCACACAAGTGAAAAGATGTGAAAATAGGAGGGAAATCTGGCAGGGACAATGAAAAGTTGTGAGGAGAAAAGGAGTGGGATGGAATTTGGGACTAAAGGGTCCAGCATTAAAAAAAATCCTGAGTAGACGTGAGTAGAGATCCTCTCAACAATATATTACAGTCAAAATATCAAAAGGAAGGAAATATCTAATGCTGCAGAGGGCCAGAGAGATGGTTCAGTAGTAAGAACACTTGCTCTGTAAACAGAAAGCACACAGTTTGAATTCCCAGAACTCATGTAAGCCCATCATTTGGGGCTCAATAAATCTCTCCCTTAAAAAAAAAAAAAAAGCTTATGGTTCCAAGGGAGATACAGTCTTTCAACGCAGAGGCGGCATGGCTGGCTGGCCAAAGCTGGAGGAGGCTACCTCACTGCAGGCATCTTGGAGGCTGAGAGCTGCAGACTGATTGCTGCAAAGCAGACTTCTCCTAGAGGTAGAGTGGGACTAATCCACCTCAAGGCCACCCCTTGTGACTGCCTTCTTCCAGCGAGTTTCCACCTCTCAAGGTGCCATGACCTTACCAAACACACATGTGGGGGACACATTTCAAACCATGACAGTGGAATACTTCTCAGCCATCAAAAAATGAATTAATGAAATTTGCTGGTAAATGGGTGGAAATGAAAGAATAAATACTGTATCTTAGTATATAGTATATACAGTATACTCTTAGTATATTAGTATGTAGTATCTCAAGCATAGAAAGTTAGACACCACATGTTCTCCTTTATAAGGGGAACCTAGTTCCAAACCCTCATATTGACATACTTAAGGGAAAATCTCTAAAACACCTATTATAACCACAAAGGATTATAACTAGGAAGCCAGGGGAATGGAGATAAAGGAGCATAGTTCAATAGAGAAATTAAGCCATTGTCGAAAACAGTCTGTAAGTAGCAAGACATCTGAAACTGCCTCCTCTCACTTTCCTTTCTGTTCACTTGGGTTCAGACAGGTTTGAAGTGTTGGCATGTGTCTTCAGTCATGGTGGGATGAGGGCTGGTCATTAGTTTGTAGCCAGTTGGCAACCTGGAAGCTGACCGCACTCACTACTGTGTCTAAATCCTATTGTTCCCTCTACTTCTAAGCCTCTTCTTATATAAAAAACAAAATAGACAAACACACACACAAAAAAAAACAGTCTTTTTATCTTTGGTTAGGAAAGGACCTAAACAACCATACAGGAAGCAGCCTTATGCAAGAACAGCAAACCTGATGGGATGAGAGCAACAGCCAACCATAACGAATACCGATGACACTACAATGTTCACCAGAACTAGACTAATCAAAAGGTTCCCCATCCTAAATTTCAGGGAACCTTGCAGAAGAGAAGGCGCTAAGACTGTAAGAGCCTAAAGATGAGGAAGTCCGTCGCTGGACAAGATATTTTCCACTCAAGGCTGGGCTATGGCAGCCAGGAATTCACTGCAATGAGATTGGACCTTACCACCTGCACAGTGGCTGATGTGTGAACAAGCCTCCATCTCAGGGAAGATGATTTCAGGCAGTAGGATCCTTAGAGGCGAGAGGCTAGACATATATAGGGGAGTTCCCATAATAGTGGGTGGCCCAAGGAAGGGCACTCTGGTCTTCCATAGAGGCCTGAACCTCCACTAGAACAGATGATTCAGGGGAATTCTGGAGCCCATGTAAGCTAATGAAGAGGAGGCTGGGAGGGAACAGATTGGATACATCAAGAAAGGGGAGGGAGGGAAGAAAGGAGGAGAGAAGGAGGAAAGGATAAGAAAGAGAGGGGTGGGAAACAAAAAGGAGAAGGAGGACAGGAAGGGGAAGAGAGGGAAGAAAGGGGGGACAGAGGGAGGGATGGGGGGACAGAAAAGGAAAGGGAGGGAAGAAGGGAAGGGGAAAGAGGATGGCGAAGGTACCTACTTATTGAGATTGCATAACTAAAAAAATTGATAGAATATTCCTCCTAATAGGAACATAACACATTTTTCTCAAAAGCCCATTTATACTCTAGATTGCTTTTAGACACTTAAAAATATAAAAGAATTAAAATAATCTTCTGTATTTTATCAGATTATAGTACAATTAACTGGAAATTAACATTAAAAAAAACTGTAGAAACTAAATAAATGCTTTGAAATTGAAGAATATTCCTGAATGACCAGTGTGGCATTGAAGAAGTTAGAGAGGAAATCTTTTTTTTTTAATACATTTTTTATTATTATTTCAGCTCATACAAACTTAATAGGTACACCAGTTCCCTCCCTCCCTCCTCCTCCCCCCCGAACCCCTGTTCCTCCTACCCTCCCCCCTCCCTCTTGCCAGTGCCTACCCTCCCCAGTGCCTCCCGCCCCAATTCCCAGAGAGTCCTTTCTCGTGCATGCCTGATTTTCCTCTGGGCCCTCCTCTCCGATGACGTACAGGGACCCAGTGGCCTTTCCCTGAACCCTTTCCCGTGTTCCCCTTAAGTATAGGAACACTGCTGTGGCTGCCAATCCCTTGCCTCCAAGGATCTTGGTGCCTTTAGCAGATGCTAGACTTTGTGAGGTCAATAGTGTGTTGGACATTGTGCAGGGCATGCAAAATCCAATTATGATTGCTTCAGCCCTAACTTGTATGGAGTATCTTGCATATCATTGCTCCTCCCATCCTTTTGCTCTTACACTCTTACCGCCCTAGAGAGGAAATCTTATGGTTCGTATGATCAAATGAAAATGAATATACAACTAATCATCAATTTTTAGAATATACCTATAGCAGTTCTAAGAGGAAATTTTATGGCTACAAATGCTTACATTAAAAGGCTGGAGAGATGGCTCAGGGGTTAAGATTCTGCCTCACAAGCAGAAGGTCCTGAGTTTGGATCCCAGGTCCCACATAAAAACACTAGGTAAAATTGGCAGTGGCCTGCACTTCCAGCTCTGGTGGGCAGAGCCTGTGAAATCCCAGAATGAAGCAAGAAGGAGGTAGAAGACTTCCAGGATGATTCCTGAAGTCATCCTTGGTCCTCCACAGGGACACACAGCGCCCTCTGACACACATACACACACACATATACACACACACACACACACACACACACACACAATTAAATAAAATATGAAAAAAAGACCTCAACCCAATAATGTATGTGAAGATCTCTGAAAACCAAGAATGATCTAAACCCAAAGACAGCAGAAATTATAAAGATTAAGGTGTCATGGTTTGAAATGTGTCCCCCACAGTCTCATGTGTTTAGCAAGGTCATGGCACCTTGAGAGGTGGAGCCTTGCTGGAGGAAGGGAGTCACAGGGGTGGGCCTTGAGGTGGATTAGTCCCACCCTACCTCCAGGAGAAGTCTGCCTTTGCAGCAAGCAATCTGTAACTCTCGGCTTCCAAGATGTCTGCAGTTATTTAGCCTCCTCCAGCTTTGGCTAACCAGCCATGCCACCTCCACTTTGAGAGACTGTATCTCCCCTCTGAAACTGTAAGCTGAATAAATTTCCCTTTCTCCCGTAAGTTGATTGACTTTGAGTGTTCCCTCACAGCAATAGTTAAGAGTAACCCTTACAGAAATTGGTACCAGGAATGAAGTATTGCTGTGAGATTAAGAACAGCTGGTACCACAAAGTGAAGTTGTTTGTGAAGCTGAGAGAAGTTGGTACCCAGCAGTATAGTCAATGCTGTGATATGACTAGTGTGCCTTTAGAACTGTTTGTTGGGAGAAATATGGAGAATTTTGAGACTTTGTGCTGGGAAAGTATTTGCATATTGGTGGTGGGGCCGAATGGGCCTTTCTCATGAGCGCTCTGAGAAGAGCAGTGCTATGAGAGATGCAGGCAGTGGAAGCCCAGCTTGTGATGGTCCAGAGGGGAATAGAGACTGTGTTTGCAACTGGATGAGTGACACACGAAGCCATGTGTTGGCCGAGAGTTTAGTGAAGTTTTGCCCTTGTCCTGAAAGCTTGCTTGAAGTTAAACTGGAGTGCTTGGTGGAAGAAATTTCAAAGCAATGTAGTCTTGACAATGTGATATGGCTACTTTTTAGTTGTCTTCAGAATTATGAAAAAGAGCAAAGAATCAGAAATGAGCAAAAACACAAAGCCAAACTTAAAGAGTTGAACCATGAAGAAGCAGAGAACAAAATGGCTGTTAAAGAGATGAGTTCCATTTGTAAACCAAAGCCTGCTCTCAATTTGGATAATAGGAGAGGCCCTAGCTCGAAGGCAAGATCCTCAGAGAAGGCTCCTACCCATAAGAATGCAAATCCTTTTAGAAGAAATGAGCTAAAGGGTGGAGTTCCAAAGCAAGGAGCCACTTCTATAAAACAACTGTCCATGTGTGGAAGAGCTTTCCCCCATAGTCAGCATATACTGAGAAGCTGAATCAGGTGTGATTCAAGAGGGCCAGTCTTGGCAAAGTCATCCACGTGGTTCTGGTTTTAGAGGCATCAAGGATGCAAGAGGGAGGAGATGGTGGATTCCTCCTCCAAGATTTCAAAAAATGATGGAAGCCAGGCAGCATGTGGCAGAAAGTGCAGTTTAGAGGCCCACGAAAGGCAGTTTGTGCTGTGGAGTTAAAAGCCGTTTGCCATTGAGAAGTAAAGATGTTAGAGATTCCAGAAACAACGTGGGACACCTGCTAAGGAGAGCTGTATACCCTGGGAGGAGTCAACACAAGAGAGCAACATGTTCTATGGGCAGCTGCATTGGAGGGATGGAACCAAAGCCCTTTGGAACTGAGATGATTTCAACAAGAGGCTCAACTGTTGGATTTGGAGTTACACGATTTTTTTTAAGGTATTTCTCTTTTTTTATTATTTATTCAATTATGCGTGTATGCGTGTGTGCGCGTGCGTGTATGTATGTGTGTATATGTATATGTGTGTGTGTAGAACTACGGGCAAATTCAGGAACCACCATGGACGCCTCCACCTCCTCCTTGTTTACTCTGCCCTGGGATTCACAGGCTCTGCCTTACCAGGACCAGAAACTCAGGCTACCCCCACTTACGCCTGGCGTCTATACATGGGGTCTAGGATCCGAACTCAGGACCTTCCACCTGCAAGGCAGAGGCTTAACCCTGAGCTACCTCTCCAGCCCCGGAGTTACACGATTTGAAGTTTGTCCTGCTGTTTTTCGGGTTTGTTATGGACTGATGTTTCCTGGATATGCCCCCATTCCTTCCTTTTGGAATGGGGATGTTTATTCTGTGCCATTGTATGTTGACAGTATGTAACTTGTATTTTGATTTTACAGGAGACTTTGGACTTTTGGACTGTGTTGGGACTACTGATGTAGTCTATGAAGACTTAAGTTGGACTGAAAATGGTTTACATGAGATGGCAATGAACCTGTGGGGGCCAGGGGTGGAGTGTCATGGTTTGAAATGTGTCCCCCGCTGTCTCATGTGTTTAGCAAGGTCATGGCACCTTGAGAGGTGGAGCCTTGCTGGAGGAAGGCAGTCACAAGGGGTGGGCCTTGAGGTGAATTAGTCCCACCCTACCTCTAGGAGAAGTCTACCTTTGCAGTCTGCAGCTCTCAGCTTCCAAGATATCTGTGGTAACTTAGCCTCCTCCAGCTTTGGCCAACCAGCCATGCCACCTCCGCTTTAAGAGACTGTTTCTCCCCTCTGGAACCATAAGGTGAATAAAGCTCCCTTTCTCCCTTAAGTTGATTGACTTTGAGTGTTCTCTCCCAGCAATAGTTAAGAATAACTAAGGCATAAATTAATGAAGAGGAAAACAAAAGAATAATGTACGGAGTCAATCATAGTTTTTTTTTTTTAAAAAAAAGTAAATAGTGTTGACAAACACCTTGTTCCCGTCTCTTTTCTGTTACTGTTACTCTCTGATCCAAGCAACTTAAGGGAGAAAAGATTTGGGTTTACAATGGCAGTGGGTATAGAATCCATCATGGCAGAGAACACACAGCTAATGGGATGGCAGCAGAAGTGGAGGCTGGCTCACATTACAACAGCTACTGGAGACAGAGGGATGGGAGACAGAAAGAAGGAGGGCTGGGTTATCACACCTCAAGGCCTGCTGCTTGGCTAGCTTAGCTTTTGCAGTTTCATTAGCTGTAATCTCCACACCAGTCTCTAGAGGGATGATACAGTTTAACATACATATGAGAATACCGCCCATCCTCTGCCCAGGTGACCAGACCCATAATAACGGATTACACACTCGGAGGGGCATTTCTCTTTCCAGTTGCCAGTTTATAAGGCGTGCCATTTTCTTTGGATTTCCCGGTCCTTGCACACTCGCCTCTGGCCAGTGGGAGCAGAAAGAAAGATGGACAGATAAACCTCAACACACAACATCCCAAGCAGGGGCAGTACAGTACAGGCTGTTCTGTCCTCCTGCATACCTGTATAGTTCACCAAAGTCCCACCATTCAATGTCTATGTTGACATCCTCACCTGAGATGAGAGAAGCTGGTCGTGGGGGGAGGATATGGTTGACTTGTTTCGGGATCCCTACCGTTGAGTTTTCTGGGTGATTGAATTTTAGAATCTCTAGCCTGGGCATGTCAAGCTTCCAACAGAGTCTTAAATTGCTCGCCCTAATTGTGAAAGACAGCTCTTTCCAATCTTGAGGATTTTAGAATCCAGACCCCAGTGGCTGGATGGGATATGGACAACTCTGTCTCATTATACGGCTATGGTTCTCCGGCTTCACACATACACACACATACACGCAGAGCAAGAGGAGAGATACTTGGAGATTAAGCTACGGTTTCTTCCAGGTCCAGGGACAGGTTTCTTGTAGTGATGGAGAAGGGAGGAAGGTTAACTTATCTCCCCATAAAAGGAGTGAAAGAACTTGTAGGCTGTGGCTTCATGGGTAATTGAAACTCTTTTGAAATAGAATACAGTTCCTGGGTCCGTGTCTGACCCATGGATATGTATCCTAATTTTCCAGTCTTGTTATTTTCTATCTGGAGTCTTTTAGGGTGAGAAGAGTGAAATTAACAGAATTACAGGTCCCCAGGGGACAATCCAATGCAGCAGCACCCACGTGAAGGAGTGCGGTACCGTTTTGTCTTGTCTTTCTTTGCCAAGTGGCCCTTGAAATGCACCCTCAGCAGGGACAGGCAACCTGGGCATCAGGGGCTCATCCAGCCAGAGTCAAGAGCTTTCCATTCATGTACCTGAAGGTGCCTCCATTAGCAGGAAAGCCCTTTGCATGGTTCGATGAAAGCTGACTAGCCATTAACTATGGTCGCACACACATCAAGAAGTATTGACCTTGGTGGTTCTAGTCAGTAAGTTGTATCCTTTGGATCGCTGGACCCTTGCTTGGGGCTGAGGAAAGGTGGCTCCAAACCCCAAGAAATTCCTCTGGTGTCAGTACTGATGGTTGAGAAACAAGCATAGTGACCTTTGTTGGTAAATGGAGCTGATGGTCTTGTTCCCTGGACCCTTCCCCAGCCTGAGAAGTAGGAGTGACCAATAGGACACAAGTGACCCCCTGAGCTGACAGTTATGTGGATCTGCAGCTCACAGACACAATACCTGAAACCATGAGCCGGCGGGATCAGTGTAATAAACAGTCACTAAAAATCCTGTCCCAAGAAGAAAGAGAATACTAACAAAAACCTTTTGCCACTGTTCCAATCAACTTCCACCAAACATGGTGAAGACCAGGGAGGGGAAGCAGAGCAGCGGAAACAGGTGGGGATGAAGATGTGTCACGGAAGATGGTTGGCATAGAAAGCAGTTCGCTGGCCCTGTTAGTTGGATGATTCCTTATGCTACTGCTGCACCAGTCAGATTCATCAGCCTCCAGAATGAATAAAGCAGGGTTGCCATCCCCTGGGGTCTCGGGGGTCTCTGGGGGGTCGCAACTCGGTTCCTCCAGATGGTCACTTTGCATGGCATTGATAAAACGGATGTGTCCTCCCACCCACAAGGAGCTGATGTGACTCTGCTGTGGTGGATCTAGGGGCCCCTCTTCAGCCCTTTTCACTGCAGTAGGGGTGACTAAAATTGACAGTGAAGGGATCTTTCCACAGAGGCCTTGGGGGATGGGCATCTCCCAGCCTGGGGATGTCTGTGTCCAGCTTACAGGTAATTCCTTAGCTCAATAGTGTCTAGGTCAGCATCCAGCCAAGCGCCTGCATTGCTGCCTCAGTAATGCTGCCCCCATTTCCTTATGCATCCCTGGTAATACACAGAGGGTACCTGGAATCTCAGAAGGGGAAAATCCTGTCTGTCTGGTAAGGCCTAACCCTTAACAAAGCAGTTAACACTGGTCTGGCTTCCCAGTGATCTTTAATCTTTTTGCCACTAATTGCACCACCTCAGCTGTTGACCCCACGATGCCAATTGGGATTCCAAAACCCAACACTTCCTTGGGAAGTCAGGTTATTTCACGTGCTTTTTCTGTGTGAGTTAGGGAAAGCCTCTAGCCAGCCCTGGAAAGTGCCCACCAAGAGCAGCAGACACGGACAGCCCTGAACTCCTGGCGGCCAGTGCTTTCTCAAGCAGGACTCTCCAGCCTCATGCCCCTGAAGCCCCCGATGCAGGTTATTTTGAGCGTGTGTTACGCATTGCTCGCATTCCATCCAGACTCTCTAGAGAGTCGAGAGAGACACAAATGTCAAGCTAATGTGGTCTCCAGAGCTATTAGGCTAATGTGGGTCTTCTAGTGGAACAGGTTGATGAAAACTGGGGCTAAGGTCTCAAGAGTTGCTGTTCAGCCTTGCTCAAATTTACATCCCTCTGCCTCTTTCAGTTTTGATCATTTTAAACCAAGTGTTCTCACGCTGTGAGATATTTGGGTCCCATTCTGCCTGTGGACGAGAGAATGGGGCAGCAGACGGACCACTGGTTTTATGGGCTTTGTTTTAGAGACTTTGTGCTTTGCCTTTTTTCTACATTCTGGTTTCTGATAGCAACCATGGTTGCCATTTTCCTAGGGACCCACACAGCATCTAAGAGTGCAAGGATTTCTTCACGTTTTCCTCCTTAGCCGATTGGAAACTTTTCTTTATGTACAGCCTTGTGCGCACGGAGAGTGGCAAAGGCATATCTAGAGTCTGTGAATATATTGACATGTCCCTGCTGCCAGGACAGGCTCAGCCTACTGGCACCAGGTAATGTCACCTTTCCTGGCATCCCAGGGCTGGCATCCTGAGGAAGAGGGAGGCGAAGCGACTGTCTTTGAATCTAGGACAAGATCCCCAAGAAAGGGGGCAGGAAACTCAGATAGAGGCAGGATGCTAAGGTTTGCTGTCAAGAAGCAGTGTTTATGTTCAAGTCGAGTGGAGTCGTGTCCCAAGGCTGACCCTGAGCATAGTGGTCACTGTCTTCTCTCTTTGCTAGAGCCCTTCACATATTGGTCTCTTTGGTAACAGACATTCTTGGATGTTTTATGTTACAGGGTTGTGTTGCACATGTGGAGGAACACTCGCTACGCCACCTTTCCTGCTCTTTCTTCTCTGAAGGCCCTTGCCACAGAAGCACTATATTCAGTGAATAATCTAGTCTCAGAAAGACAAATAATGCATGTTTTTTCCTCACTGTGGAACCTAAACTTACAACTTAAAGTGTGTGTGTGTGTCTCTTTATATGAGTATTTATAGGTCACAAAACTAGAAAGGAGATTGTGAAATGGGAGGAAGAGATCTTGAAAGAAGCGAGGGATAAAGAAGGTAATAGATTGTATGTAAAAGGAAAACAACACATGGACTAACTAGAAGAAAGGGAGCCAATGGGAGGAGGGCAGGGGGACAAAGGAAGGCTGTGGGGAGGACAACAATTGAGTATAATGACACATATGTATGAAGATGGTGAAACCCAATGCTTTGTGTGTTAGCCTACAACAACAACAACAAAATGAAGGCATTGTGATGACACAGAACTCAGACATGAAAGTAACAGTACGCAAACATTTCCCTCTGTCAGAGTAAGAAAAAATGTGATACTGACAGAAAGCAAAGCCACACAGCTTAACATGAAAAGTGTTCTTGACTTGTGCTGATGCTTATGAATGGAAAAAGGAGAAATATGTCAATAAAGTCTGGAAGTGTGGCCTTTGCCTAGAAAGAGGTTGAACCATCTGAATTTTCTAATGTTTGCAGTAGATTATATGTAAGATTTGAGGCAGTTAAAAGGGTCAAAATAATTAATAGGGAACTGGAGAGATGGCTCAAGGGTTAAGACTCTGCCTTGCAAAGAGAAAAACCTGAGTTTGGATCCTGGATCCCAAGTGAAAATATCAAGTGGAAATGGTGGCGGCTTGCACTTCTGGTTTTGGTAGGCAGAGCTTGGGAAACCCCTCGAGCAAAGCAATTCAGGATGATTCCTGAAGACATCTTTGATCACACACACACACACACACACACACAACACACACACACACACACACAACAGAGAGAGAGAGAGAGAGCTCAGTAGGGGACAACCCATGGAGACAGAGAATCTGGTGGTACAGTTATAGAAAAGTAAGGGTTGAGGTGATGGCCCTTTCTATAAAGAGTGGCATGAAGAGTGGCCAGGTGGAAGCAAAGAGAACTTGGCTTCGTGGAGAGAACGGCTGAAGTAATGGGGAAGGTGTGGCTGTCAGTTATTCTTTCTGCTACTGTGAGACAACGCTAAGACACAATTTAAGGGAAGAAAAAGGAGGTTTATTTGATTTATGGTTCCAGAGGACAGACAGCGCTTATTCTGGTGGAAATCACTAATCACAAGGCATGGCTTGGAGACAGAAGCAGGAGGCTGGTTCAGGCTACCACAGCCATCATGGAGGCAGAGAGCAAACACAAACTCAGGAAGCAGGATCGCCTACCACAGCAAGGCTTTGCCTCCTAAACATTACCGTCAGCTAGAGTCAAGCACATGTGGGGGACAGCTCACATTCATCCAGACAGTGGGTAAAGTCATCCTATGCTGCAGCTAGTAGTTCTAGCAAATAAGAGGTGTGTTTTGATGACAGAGGTAAGCGATTACACTCTGCATAAAGAATAAGAAACACTTATGTAGAGATAGGATCTCTGATGGTGTTCGTAGTCATGACTGGATGTTCAAGACCATTAAAGTAATAGGAGGAGATCATTAATTTTAAAGCTGACTCTTTGTCATGTCATTCCTAGTTTGCAAGATGTCAGTTCTACTAGACTTGATCCACACCTTGACTTCTAGCACCAAAATGTCTGTGTCTACCTCACTTGTGTGGTTCACTTTAAGAGCAAGAACAGCGGTTAAAGCTGGGGAGATGGCTCAGGGAATAAAGCCTTCACAATTGCAAAAATAAAAGGATCTGAGTCTGAATCCCCAGATCCTGTGTAAAAATGCCAGATGAAATGGCAGCCCCCTGAGAAACCCCGGTGTGAAGCAATGAGGAGGTAGAGCAATCCAGGATGATTCCTGAATCAGGCCTGTTCAGCAGCACACGCTCACAAAAGTGCAGGACACAGGCGCATGCCTATGGGCTGCATTTAAATTGCACATCCTTACTACAGTACGTTACCTTCTCTGTATTGGAAAACAGTAAGTCGTATCTCCTCCTCCTCCTCCTCCTCTTTTTCTTCTTCTTCTCCTCCTTCTCTTCTTCCTCCTTTTTCTTCTTTCTCCTGCTCCTCTTTCTTTCCCTTTTCCTTCTCTCCCCTTTCCTTGAGGTGCTATACTCTGGTTCACACATTTTAACTCAGTTGGATGGCATCCTTCCCACAAGCCAGGAAATATGAGCGAGGCCATTACTTGCAATTAGCAATTGAGGACTAACTGAGCTTTAGGCACACCTATGAAGAACTATTTGGTTAAGGCAGCTTGTAGGAGATTATCTAACTGATGTGAGAAGACCTAGCCTATAGTGGGTGGGATCATCCACCAGGCAGGTGGGTAAGTTGGATAAACTGGCTGGCTTTGGCAGGCTGGCAATATGGAAAGTATTTACCTTTCTCAGCTCTTCCTGTGGATACGGTGTGGCCAGCTCCCTCAGCTCCTGTTGGCATGAACTCTCCTGCCATCATAACACATTCTAATCAAAAACTGTGAGCATGCTTATAATAAGACTCCAGTTTAACAGCTTTTTGTCTCTGGCCAGGGGGTGACATACAGTGCCCATCACGATGGAGTGAAGGGCATTGCAGGAGCAACAAAACTGCAAAAGAAAATCAACGAACCACTATCCAGAACTTCAGAGACTCTATATCAACCACCTAGAACTAGGCCAGACTAATCTCTCCCCATCCTGAAGCTCAGGGACATTTACGGAAGAGGGGGCGGTAAGAGTGTAAGAGCAAAAGGATGGGAGGAGTAATGATATGCAAGATACTCCATACAAGTTAGGGCTGAAGCAATCATAATTGGACATTGCATGCCCGGCGCAATGTCCAACATACTATTGACCTCACAAAGTCTAGCATCTGCTAAAGGCACCAAGATCCTTGGAGTCAAGGGATTGACAGCCACAGTAGTGTTCCTATGCTTAAGGGGAACACAGGAAAGGGTTCAGGGAAATGCCACTGGGTCCTTGTACGTCATCGAAGAGGAGGCCCAGAGGAGAGTCAGGCATGCACAAGAAAGGACTCTGGGAATTGGGGCGGGAGGCACGGGGGGATGGGGCGGGAGGGGTGAGGGGAGGGAGAGCAGGGGGCTCAGGGGGGGGGAGAAGGGAGGGAGGAAACTGGTGTACCTATTAAGTTTCTATGAGCTGAAATAATAAAAAATGTATTAAAATTAAAAAAAACTGTGAGCATGAATAACACCTTTGTTCTCCTAAATTGTTTGGATTATGTATTCATCTCAGCAACAGAGATATGTAACTAGCACAATGAGTCGCTTACTTTCTTCTCCCAGAGTATTTGTGCAGATGCTTTTATTGCACATATCACAGTGTAAAAAATCTCCTCTCTCTCTCTTTTTTTCTCTCTCTCTCGCCCTTCCTCCTTCCCTTCCTTCTTTCCTTCCTTCCTCTGGAAGCACTGGAGATGATACTGGTGACTCCTCCTGAACCACTCAAGGCATGCAGTTGTTTCCTACTTGCAAAAAGAGAAGACTCTCTGAACAAGCAAATAGAAACTTAAACCAAGAGAGAATACTGCCTGGGCAAACTAAAGCCTGACATTTTTTTAAAAAATAAAAGTTACGATTTTGTCTAAAGAATAAACTATTTTTTCCTTCATCTTGGCAGACACTAAAACAGAAGGGATTCCTAGGTGTGGCAGAACATGCCTATAATCTTGGTTGTTGGTTCGTAAATCCAGTGTGCATATACGCTCCAGTACGCCTCTCTTTTTCACGGAATTGCTGTATTTGCATCATAGATTGGTATGAAGGCTAGGATGATCTCTTGCACATGTTAAACTCTGGCAACAGTTCTAGTGTCCATAGCCCCCTGTCCCGGGCTACTATGTGACAACTGTCTAATGAATGTTCATAGCACGCATAGGCCCATGGTGTGCATGGGTCCCTCCTGCACCACGGAAGTCATCATCGGAGAGGCTTCCTAACAGAAGGAAGCTTTGAATGTCCCATCTTTTTGATACCTTGGAGTCTCCTGGTTGCTCAAGTAAAGGCAATCACATTTCAGTCACGTGTGTGTGTGTGTGCGTGTGCTTGTGTGTGTGTGAGAGAAAGATAGAAAGAGAAAGAGAGAGAGAGATCACTGATTCCAAGGAAGAAGGTAACGAACCTTTAACCCACGGAAAAAATGGAATCCTGCCACCTCCACCAATGGAAACCAAGAATCGAGAGCACCTAGAATATCATTGGGTAATCTTAAGGCCAGTAGATACCAAAAAAAAAAAAGAAAGAAAGACAGACAGAAAGAAAGAAAGAAAAAAGAAAAGAAAGAAAGAAAGAAAAAAAAAAAAAACAAAGAGAGGGGAGGAGGGAGGGAAAGCAGGCGGAATCCAGAAACTTCACTGATCATCAAGCATTCCCGAGCACTCGCTTTGGGTCGCACACAGTGTAAATGTGCGTGGTCCAGTTGACCATTGCAACTACGAGGCTCTGGTTCCGTTTTTACAACGTAAGAAAAAAAACAGAGGTCCGAGGAGCTGCGGATTTCCCGCGACATCTTTCAAGCGGATTCTGGCGCCCAACGCCGCCAGCTCAAAGCCCAACCACTTCCGATGCGCTGCTACCAGCCCCGCCTCGGCTCTACGCCACTCGCCCGCCGCCTTCACTGCGCTCCGCCCCGGCCCTGGCTCCTCCCCATGCTCCGCCCCCGCCCGTGGCCGCCCACCCCGCCTCGTAGCCGGGTTCCTCCGCCGTCGCCTGTCCCGCTCTTCCCGGCTCCACCCCCGGCCCGCCAGCCCCTCCTCCGACCCCTCCCCGGCTCCTCTTCTCCCGCCCGAGGTGGCCCTCCTCCGGTTATTCGGGTCCCCTGCGTCCTCGATCCTTCCGTCCAGCGGAGGAGCCGCGCCGCCGGACCGCCCCGCTCGCCTCTGCGTCCCGGCGCCGCCGCGCCCCTCCTCTGAGTAAGTGCCTCCCGGGGGCGCAGGGCGCACACGCACTCGCGGGGCTCCCGGGCTGCGAGACTGAATGGATGGGACTCCAAATAGAGACAGAGGGAATTCAGGCACTTTAAAAATGTTTCTGGGGCACGCCTGCAGTTCTTGGAGACTTGTGGAGAGCGGGGAGCGGGTGCGCTTGGGCGATCGTAAGTGGGTGTTGAAGCGCACCACCTGGGGAAGTCCCAGGAGTCTCAACCAGTGCCTGCGCACCCGGGACGATCCAGGCACTTCTGCCGGAACCTTTACCCACTCGGGCCCACCTCTCAGTGCTGCGAGCCCCTCTCGCCACTCCTCCTTCCTTCTGTGGACTCGGCTCCCGCTATGTGTTACTACGGCCTCCTAGGTGACCAGCCTCACAGGCTGGTGTAAGGGTTGCCCCCGTTTCAGGACGCCCCAGATTGCTGCCTGAGATGCTGGTCTGAGATTGTAATCCAATCCTACGCGTAAAACGGGAAGGTACCAGAGGTTTGCTTTAAGATGATTCAGACAAAACTTCGTTTGGAAAAGAGAGTACTTGTGTGAGTTTGTGTGTGAACATGTTGCGCACACAAAGTGGCGTGGCCACCTGATGAGATCCCAGGCCCCTGGGACCCAGGACTGCTGATAGTGGCTTTGAGACCAGCCTGATCAACCGACTTGGGGCACAAACTGTGTTTCCACACCAACCGATTTCCTAACTCACAACACTAGCGAACTGTAGTTGAGCGGCCAGTGTTGAAACAACTTCGTCCGGTTGCTTCAGACACACATTTCATTCCACCATAAATGACTTTGAAGGGGTAGACGGGACACCAGTCCTGTCAATGCAGAGGGTACATCGAGGACGCAGTGGGCAGTTCTGCTGTGTCCTGACAACACTGCCCTTGCATGGATGCAGTGGTGGGAGCTAGGTTGCTGACCTTCCTCTGGTGCCCATAGTTTCTGGGCTCCTTTGCAGCTCACTTGATTCATGCTGCGATCTTGCTACGAAAGTAGTATCCCCATTAAACTTTCCCTGCTTCCTATAGTAAAGATCCATTTAAGAGCTACTGGTAGGGAAATAACATTTTGAGTGCAAATTACTTCTGAAGTGTAAGGCTAATGAAACTGGCCAAAGCAAGGGGGGGGGGGACCCAGAATAGGGTGGCATTTAAGAAGCCCTCATGATCTTTGACATATGAAAGTCAAGAGCTGATAAATCACTTTAAGTGCTGCTTATCGTGGCAGATATTTTTATCATGCGTTGTTTCCTTGCTGTTTTAACTAAGGAAACATTATTGTGCTTGGCAGTGTAAACACATGACTCCATTTCTCTTGAAGAAATAATTATCACACTTAATTAAACACCTGGACACATTTATTGCCACCTTCTAATTAGCTCTGTCATGGAGAGTTAAGTCAGCAAAGTGTCGCTAATGTTATCTTCTTCCTAGGCTACTTGGATGCTTCTTTTCCTCTGTGCACGATAATCTTCACTTCCACCTTAGGAATTTTTGCCTCTAAACTTGGTTTAGAGAAGTGGAATACTTCTCCCTTCCTTTTAAGATATCCAAATATCTTATTTTTATTGAATACCATTGTTATTCAATGTTTCCTATTAAGCTGTTACATTGACAGCTACAAGCTTTACAAGCCATTGCATTCCTTGATCAGCAGATTTAAGAATCATGAATAAGTCATTGGATTTCAGTATGGTCCACCAAGAGTGTAGTGAGCCTCCACCAAAGGGTAGCAGACACTATTTTCCTGGGGGCTTAACTCCATTGTGCCTTTTGTTCTCATGAGTTTACAGTTAGGAAAAGAATGTGTGAATTGGAAATTTCATCTTCATTATCATTTTAACTTAGCTCCAGTCTCCTTGGGTTCTTGAGCAGATGGGATAAGAGTAGGGGAGAGAGACTGTGCTGGAACCCTAAACAGAATGGGGGAAACCAGAGGTGAACACATAACACAAAGCAAGGGTCAAATACAGACTGTTTCATGACTTGTTTTTTTCTTCTTCCAATTTTCTTTCTGTCGAAATTAGAGGAAAGGGCATGTGGAGAAAAGTGATTGCGCCTGAACAATGCTTGTATAAACTGCTTCTGGGGGAGGGAGGAGTAGACTTCCACGTGGTTTATACTTCAGGGAAGTTCGGATAGTTAATCCTTCAGTCCACTATAGTGCCAACCTCTGCCGGGCCTCAGAATTCATTGATCCCGTTAATCCACTTCTGCTGGGCTCAGCCCCACTTGGAAACAACACAGTTCTTTCTTGGAGGTTTCATTCACATCCAGAGTTGAGTTTCACTGCACACCAGATAGACTGGCCCCTTGCAGCGACTCCGTGGGCCATCTACCTTCTGTAGGACAAGGAGGGCTAGCACAGTCCCCCAGAGGGGGACTCACTTTAGCAATGTGAACATGCGCGCAGGCCAACCTGATGATGAGGTGGGCCTTTTGCCCCAATTTGGTATTCTTGGGGAGCTCTGGGTCTGAGGCAGAAGCTAGGAGGGAAGATGCTGTCATGTCAGTTTAGCCGTTATTGATTCACCCTCCTCATACTGCCCACATCCTGAACTTAATACCAAAAGCTCACAGCAACAACGTAGCAAACGTAAAAAGATGCTTTTAACACTGTTTCCTTCTACCTAAGAGGGCACTTCCTGATCCCCCACCCCAGACTTTGGTGACCTTTTTCCCTGGGGTCGAGTTTACTGCAAACCCTTGACATCGGTCCTTTCGTTTTGCCGTTTAAGAGCTGGAAATCGGTCATTTGTAAAGGGGTATAAATGAGGTCAAAATGTATCCAGGAGTTGTCAGTTGGACTTTATTCAACTTTATTGGTTTGGAGAGGAGGGAACCAGTTACATGTGAAGGGTGTATGATTCTGGACTATCAGAGTCAAGACATACTATCAAAACCATCTAGCCAGAGGTCTTAGGCCTTAGCATCTGGGAGTGTTGTGGATTTGGAGGCCTCCAGTTCTTCAATCCAGCAGGTGGGAGGTGAGCAAGTGCCACTCTTTTTTCTTTTTTGTTGTAACCCCTGAGTCATCTCTCCAGCCCGAGTGCCATTCTTTCTTACAGCAGGTGTTGTTAAGCTCCTCTTGGGCTTGGTGGTTACAACCATCTCATGTTTGCATGAGGGTCTGGACAATGAGAGAGCTGGTACCTTGACAGAAAAAGTCTGTGGATTAGAAAGGATGCCTGAAGGTAAGTTTACAGAAGTAAAAATGGGTTCGATAATCTCTTGCATCACAAAGGAAAGATAGCTACTTAGTTAGAAGAGTAAAAATGTTCTTAAAATACCTTTATTTCTCAATAAGTAGACACTATATTGAACACATTTTGCCTGACATCTGCTTCGAATCACCAGTGGTATAATGTGATTCCATAGGATTTTTGTTTCCTGAAATCTTGACGTCGAGCATGGACGTTACTTAAGATCTTTGTTTGAAGACATTGCTAGCTCAGCAGTAATCAAATAATACTCACCTTACCCTTTTAGGAAACATTTTCTTTTCATTTATTTGGGTACCTCTGTGTGTGTATATCAGAGGGTACCGCCTGTGCTCATAGAGGACCAAGGGTGCCTTGGGGAATAATCCTGAATTGCTTCTGCTTCCTCTTGGCTTTACTCAGGAGTTTCCTAGGCTCCGTCTTCCAGGGCCAGAAGTGCAGGCTGCGGCTATTTCTGCCTGGGATCCGAGATCTGAACTCAGATCCTTTTGCTTGTGAGTCATCTCTCCAGCCCAACATTTGCTTTTTCTGTGGGAGCAAATATTCATGACATGTAACCCAAGTACCTGAGGTTCACAGTTAGCTGCGAAACTGGCTGAATGTCAGCATGGTGGGTTTCCTAGCGGTGCCCTTTTTCATACAGAACTGGGGTTCCTTGGATGAATGCTGCTGTCCTCCAGAGGAAAAATAATATAAATAAATGTACAGCAGGGTGCCATGGTCTAAGGAGTGCTTCTGTGGGTTACCTCAAGCTAGCTTCTGAGTGAATCTGGGTCAGTTTCTTTGACAGAGAAGAGCATGACATTCAGGTTCCGTTTCTGGCAGTTTCTTTGATTTTGAGAATAAAGATGGCTCCTTGGTCAGGAAGAAGTTGCTGGAAGCACTTTATTGGAATCAGCTCCTCGGGGATCAGCTGGCACAGCCTATGTGACTTTGAACAAGCTATGTCAGCTTGCTGAGACTGTTTCTTCACGTGTGGGGGAAGTTTGCACCACAGAGTTGCTGAATAGATTAAGAACAGACATTCTCCCAGTATAAGTGTATAGAGGCTCCCAGCTCCTGGTAGATTGGCCACATTCATTGCAATTCAGAGGGAGGGTGTCACTGAGCCGTAGAGAATCGGTGCGTACTTACAACATGAACTTTTTTCTCTCAGTGCCAGAGGAGCCCAGGAGGCAGCTGCAGGGTCATGTGACTCCACAAGAGTCATGCTGCTTTCCTGCCACCCATGAGCTGAGCAGGGCCATTGGGTTTTATGTGTCTCGTTACAAAGAGCCGTGGTGCCCAGTAAGCCTCCCCATGTGCCAGGGAAGCTTTTAAATACCTGTTTCAGTTAAGCTGTGGGTCGTAGGTTGGTCTTTCACGCTCCCATGTTCAAAACAGGTAATGAAATAGAACAGATACCAGATTATCCAGAGCTGTTCTGAGTGTCACAAGAGCCTTGGGCTGGCATATCATCAACACAGTTGTGTGTTCTGGAAAGCCAAGGGTAGGTCGTTTATGGGCAGGATCTTTTGGAAGCATGGCACACAGTATATAGCATATGCTTGGGAGCTTTTTTAAAAAATATTTTATTTGAGAGAGACTAAGATGAGAGAGAGAGGGAGAGAGAGAGAGCTCATATGAATGACATGCCTCACTAGTACAGTCTGAAGGAAAACTTTTAGAAGTCAATTTTCTCCTTCCACTGTGTAGGTGGCTCTTCTGGGGATTAAGCTTAGATCGCCAGGTTTGCAAGCAGGAGCCTTACCTGTTCAACTAACTTGCCAGCCCATGCTTTACTGTTCGAAAGGTTCCAAAGAGCAGAGACAAGCCAGCTGGCCAAGCCTCCCTTTATAGTGTTTCAAACTGAGTTCACCCCCACCCCCACCCCCAGCTCTTATTTTGACTTTTTTTTTTTTTTAAAGAGTTGTACAGCATGGCAGAGGTGGTAATGCATGCGCTGCAGTCCAGTCAAACTCGTCCTGGACTCTCCATCTGACTGTTTGGACCCACACACAGACAGGCATGACATGTAATGTGTGACCCGGATAGGAAAGCAGGTAGGCACAATGCCAGCAACTGATCTCAAAGTTCAAGACAAACTTTGATGACTCAGACTTTTAAGAAGTAAGTCCAGTGTTTGGTTCTCCATCTGTCATTCAGAAATGATTCCCTTAGTTTTCCATCTTCTGTCTTCTAAAGAGATGAGATGACTCTCTAGGAAGTGGCTGGTGTTTGATTACATATGGCTGTCACCACCTTAGTGCAGAGACGGGTCCCCACGGTGAGTCATAGGATGTACCTGGGAGCTGAGTAAGCCCAGGTCTGCTCAGTTTCCGGCTTCCAATGATGACCTCTGTCTATACTTTCTGAGTCTTTTTCCTCTTTAACTTTTATGATTGCAGGGGACTGGGAGTGCCTGAGGAATAGCTGCTTTTTGCCCCTGGAGGAGACCCCGTATGTTTGCCTTTGGGGGAAGCAAGAAGTCCCTGCCTGGCAGGACTTTTTAATGTGCTTACTACTTTCTGCCAAATGGCTGTGCCCAAGCCAGGCAGTTTGAAAAGCCCGACGATCTGGGTGGTCACAAAAGTGATGCTTTGAATGATTCTATTGTGCTTTCTTAGACTCACCTGGGGCTGAAGATTCTAGCCTGACTTGTCAGTTATCTGGAAAGTTTGATGCTAAAAGGCTCATACTTTTGGGCTTCAATCTACTATAGCAGCACAGTGTGGACCTGAGAATGTGCATCCACCCCCCTCCATCACTGGTGTATTGTACAGCCTGGGAGACTTCTTTTCATGTCTTGTTTGATAAATAAGTTTATTTGGGTAGCAGGTACCTGTAGGGATGTGTATGTGTTGTGTTGTGATGTGTGTGCATGCGCCTATGAGTGGAGGCCAGAAGTCAACACCTAGTGTCTTCCTCTGTCACTTTCCTCCTTATTTTCTTTATTTTTTTATATTTTGTGCGTGTGCGTGCGTGCGTGTGTGTGTTTGTGTGTGTGTGTGTGTATGTGTGTGTGTGTCAGAGAGCACTGTATGGAGGACCAAGGGTGACTTTGAGATTCATCCTGAATTGCTTCTACCTCCTTTTTGCTTTGCTCTGGGATTTCCCAGGCTCTACCCCTAGAGCTGCTGCAGCTTCTGCCTGGCATTTATCTGAACTCAGGACCTTCTGCTTGTGAGGCAGAGGCTTAACCCCTGAGCCATCTCTCCAGCCTCCCTCCTCCTGCCTCTGCCTCCTCAGACCCGGGATTACAAATTGGTGAAACCATTCCCCACTCTTCTATGGGTGCTGGGAATCCAAACACAGAGCCTCTTGCTTGTGCAGCAAGCACCTCCTCCGCCAAACCATTTCCCCAGCCTGCGATTTATTTACTTACTTATTTTTTAAGCAGTCTGTTTTGAAAGTAGAGTGGCTTTTAAAGCTGAAAGATTTTGAAATGGAATATGCAATCAAAATGCACACCTGTAAACCCATCTTAAGAAATCCAGTGGTTTTTTTCAAGTAGGTCTTGACTGAGTTGAAAAATGTTGATAAGCAACCAGGTCAAGAACAAAAAGAGGACCAGTAAAACGGATAGTGGCGTCCCACAAATAGATCCAGGAACCGAAAGCCACAGAACAGCGACACTGGTGATCAGCTCAGTGTGCAGTAACTGAAAAATCTAGATTTCCGCACCGATGGTGCTGACGTCGGGGGTCTGCTGTGCCAGCTTTGAACCTCCAAGCTCAGATGCTTGGTAGATTACTGATCGTGATAACATATTGTTTTTCTTTAAGTGCGACACATGTTTAGAATGTCCCTTACACTGCTGAGTGGCAGGTGTTCCATCTTCCCCATTCTTATAATGTCCTTCTTCTTGAGTAACAGTAAGGCAACAGGAAAGAGATCGTTTTTTTCTCTTTAAAGCCATCTCACTACTTCCTTCTCTACCTCTCTCTCCTTCTCTTCCTTCTTTTTATTTTTTTATTTTGAGTCGTACTGATCCTTGAGGCTTCCTTCCTTCTTACTGATTTCTAGTTAGTTTTTCAATTGTCATTGTCAATAGGAGCCATAAAAAATGATGACTAATCAAGGTCTGTTCCTGATGACACATGGCATTGATTTTAGTAGATGCCCTGGCTTTTTACCCCTTACTTTAAATATCTGGGAGGAGCTATCATATGAAGATGCATGAACTTGAGTTTTGCATCTAGCTCCCTTTCTAGTCACCAGGCTCCAGGCCTGAAGTGAACAGAAGAGCAGGACAGTGAATTTAGAGACAGTGCAGGAATGAAAACCAGCCGCCTCTCTCCCCTCTGAGTCCCTCCAAGCATAGATTCGCCTTTAATTGGCCTTCAAGTTCTCCTCCCTCTTGTGGCTGCCATTAGGATTTGCAGAGCCATGATAATCATGGACTCTATCAGTGTTTGTGTGTGTGTGTGTGTGTGTGTGTGTGTGTGTCTGCCAGAAGAGTTCATCGTGGAGGCCAAATGTCCCAGAGCAACATATCCATGGGTCTGGTTTTTTGTGGGGCCTTTCTTGGTGCCTTGCAGTTGGATGCCTGCCCTCTGTGCCTTCTTAGGAACATCTCCTCTGTCTCCTTATTAGGCAGGAGTCATGTTGGATCAGGGCCCCACATTTATTAGCTCCAGATGCAGTCAGATTGGGGTTTAGGTACTTGATGTGAATTCAGGGAGACATGATATAATAATCTATAATGATCATCTTCTATAGACATTAAAATAAGAGAAAGTCTTTACCTACCCGATTGCTATATTTGGGACTTATCACTTCTTAGTATGAACCCAGGCATGCATCTAGGATTGTTTTGTCTTTCAGCTTTACAGAACTTCCTTCCTTCCTTCCTTCCTTCCTTCCTTCCTTCCTTCCTTCCTTCCTTCCTTCCTTTATTTTTGTGTATTTGTGTGTGTGTGTGTGTGTGTGTGTGTGTGTGTGTGCATGTGTGGGGTAAGGATGTTGGGTGCTTCTTATTTTGTATTGTTCCCCACTTCATGTTTTTCCTTTTTTTAAAAAAAAATTTATTTTTGACAGTTTCATGCATGAACACAAAGAATTTATGTCATTCTCATCCCTTGCTCTCAATCCCAGCCCTCTCATTTTCCTACTACTGCATGCTTTCTTCCCAACCAGCCTCCCTCCTGCTTTTGGGTCTTGTTATTCGAGGGTGCCACTGAGTTTCCACTGAGTGATCTGCCTTGGCACGTGCCTGAGCACTCGCTGGGCCTGGACATGAACACTGAAGAAAGACGCCGCCCCCCCTTTCCCCACCTGGCATCGGCCATCAGTAGACTCTCAGGCCTGTGGTGCTGTCAAGATCTTGCCTCTTGTGTGGAGAAATGTTAGGCCAATTCTAGGGGTGATGTGTATCTGTTATTTTTTTTTAAGACGGGGTCTCTCGCTGAACCTGACGCTCACTGGTTTGGCCCTACTGACCAGCCAGCAAGTCCAGGAATCCTTCTGTCTCTAGACAGTTCTGCAATTACAGATGAGCTTTGCTACATCTGCTTTTGTTTTATTGATTTATTTTTGTTTTTCCTTGTGAGCTCTGGGGATCTGAAGTTACATTCTCTTGCTTGTACTTAAGAACTTGGTTTCATCGGTTCTGTAGTTGAGGGTGGCTGGCACTCTCACCACATCTTTGGTGTGTGCCTGCCTGCTCCCTCTCAGAGTGTCATTTCCTCTTCTGGTAGGGACCTCAGTCAGTACGGAGCAGGCCGGCCCTGATGGCTTTCCTGTAACTGACTCAGTTTTATCAAGGTTCTGTTTTTAAATACAGTCACATTCTGAAAGACGGACAAGGCTGAGGAATTTGTAACTCTGGGAGTGTCATTGTGTGTTCATGAGACGACAGCAAAATGCCCAACACTAAGTAATTTGTAAAGAAAATACATTTCTTTCTCACAGTTCTGGGAGCTGGGATGTCCAAGATCAAGACGCGGGTGGGTCCTCCAAAGCCGCCTTCTGGATGTGTTCTCACTGGTTCACATGGTCCAAGTCCTTGAGGCAGAGCCCCGTGACCCGCCACTTCTCCAGATACCCTGTGTCTTACTGCTGCCTCTTTTGGCACAGGCACCCTCATAGGAGTTTTGGAGGGATGTGCACACTGAAACCATGACAAGAGTCTGTAGACAATGAGGATGCAGGTTAGGGGATGTGCAGGTCACAAGTGGTTCGAGCAGTAATAACACTGAATTATTTTTTTACTAAGGGAGTATTGGATGGAACCAGGTTGGACTCTCATCTGTCTACCTGCCTTCTGTTTTGGCTCCCCAGCGTGCTGCCCTGAACCCCTGTCACACCATGGGCAGAAGGGGCTGCAGCCTCCTCCAAAGACAGTGTGTGTGTCTGCACATATGGCTGTGATAGACTGATTGTCTTGTAGCATCTGTACCTCCTTATAGAATGTAACTGTCTCCCAAAGTCTCCTTGGTCAGAGCTAGTTTTGACTTGGAGGGAAGCTATGACATCGGACAGTGAACAATAAGTGAGAACCCAGGTACAGCAAGACCCTCCCGGCTGTGTGGATGGCAAGAAGCAGGAGGGGCAGGACTACCAGGTAAACAGATAGTATCTTGTGTTAGCCCAGGGTTGCCCACGGGCCTGGAAGACTGCCCGGTAAAGGCTATTCTTTCTTTAAAAATGATTTATTTATTATTGTTGATGTGTGTGTGAGCTATTATGTGCTTCTGTGTGTGTGTGTGTGTGTGTGAGAGAGAGAGAGAGAGAGAGAGAGAGAGAAAGAGAGAGAGAGATTTGGCAGGTATTCACAAAACTCTCAAATGTCCACAGCCTGCTGGTGACCACCCTATGTTGAAGATCATTGTGAAAACGGTACTGCTAACTTTGGGGAAAGCATCCTACAGTTAAACCCGAATGGAACTCCTTCTGTCTCTGCATAGACCTGCTGCCTCAGTCATCATGGGGAATGTTTATCTAGGGCATACAAGGGACTAGGCCATATGTGCTAGATGCACGTTACCTGCTGCTGTCTGCTGTCAACCACTGCGTCCAGGGGATGAAGCACCTGTAGCTGCTGACCACTGTAGGGCCAGGCCCTGGCAGGCCTGACGTGGAGGTTGTAAGTGCTCTAGGTTACTGGCTCCTCAGTGCGGTTTCAGGGAGCACTCTCACTTCTTGAGACCTCTCAAGGATGTCTCCCAGAAAAAAAATAGCTGCGACAAATCTGAAACTCCCATCCTGGCCAGTCACGCATCTCTGTGTCCCTCCAAAAATAAATGCCCTACACTCAAGGCCAGGGCTTCATGCATGCAGGACAAGCATTCTACCAACTGATCTACTTCTTCAGGCCAAAAAGGTCATTTTGAATTGAGGCCATCCTGAAGATAATTTGGAGCATGTTGTCATTTGCCATAGACCTACTAAAATTTTTGATATCTCATCTTTCAACTTTTAGTTACTCCTGCAAATCAAATTATGTACCTTAAACATGGGGTGTTTTCTGAGATTCTAGATTCATTCCTGACTTCTGGGGTCCCAGCTCTTTTGCTTCCTGAGGTTCTTTCTATCAGCTGCATATTATGTTGACGCGCCTCAAGTTTCTTAGCACTTTCTCATTTTTATCATAATTTCTGTTTTTTTCTAACTTTTTGTTGTAAAATAAAAGATTTACTGTAAAATCTACACAAAGCAAACACATGGCTTAGTGCAGCATTGTAAAACATAGGAACTTCACCAGTGCTCTGGGCCATGCCCCACACCCCTGAACTTGACCCAGCCATGCAGGTCCTTCCAAAACCTAGTACCATCCTGACTTTTGTAGCTAAAACCTTTATGTTGATGGGTCACCCAAGTGAGCCATCTGACCTACTGGAGTTTAAGCCTTGATTATTTGAACAAGATAGAGTGTCATTCAGTCTCTTTTACTCTTTTTGAATTGAGGCCATCCTTAAGATAAAGTGCAGAAGGGAAATATGTGGGTGCAGTTTGTTGTGTTCTGTTGCCCTTGGTGTAGTCAGTGAGGTGTGCACTCAGGAGCAGCCTCACTCCTGTCCTTGCTTGTTCCCTCCTTTGGTCCCGGCGTGCAGGGCGGGGCTGGGTCCCTGCAGCAAGGTGACAGGCAGGAGGATGTGTTGTCACCTGAGTTGTGTTTCCACTTTTTGGATGTTTTCCACTGTTGTCTCTCAGCGTCTAGATATCTGTTAACTCAAGGGGATTACAGAATGAGGATGCCGAATTCTGTCACTCGTCTTACTGGCTGGCTGGGATGTAAAGACAGACCCTTCTTTCATCTGGTGCTTGGCCAGTTGTGTAACTCTTAGGAGAAGCAGGAGAAATGCTTGATTATTTCCTCTGATTTGCCTATGTTTCAGCGACTGATTTCCTGTCATTCTCAGAAGGCGACCAACAGGTTTTTGGTTTCTTTGTTTAGATCATCGGGAGTGTGTGGAACTAAGGACAGCAAATGGGTTTCTGTCCATTGGCCTTTTAATTTTCACGGAGACACCAATGGTCCATCCTTGGCAGGTGGCCCAGACGGAGCTTTCTCCTGTGCACTCTGTGGGCCCCTCGGCCCTTCTGGCATGACCATTTCTTCGTGTGCTAAGGAGACCCACACTTATCTTGCATATTTCCTGCCTAGACTTGCAACCGTTCCTGGCTCCCAGAAACCCTAGTTTCTTTCAGGGAAAAAGAATGTTTCCTGACTCTAGTCCCTGCGATTGGTGTGACCATTCATTCCACAGTCATCTTCCTAGGCAGTCACACATTCACATGCAGATTTAGATAGTCTACGAAGACAATACTGTGCTAGCTCATGGCGCAGTTTCCAACTTCAACACGGCAGAGTTCAAGTTTCTATTTCTGTCCTTCCACAGCACTACATCCTGTTTTGCTTTCTCCAGGCACAGGGAGATAAAGTATCAGTCATATAACTTATACCTATTTGATTGCCCGTGTGACATAGACCACAGTCCCCAAACAACAACATCAACACTGTAATTACCGACTATGGAAACCGAAAACAGTAAAATGATCTATCCGGCATGTGCATACTACACTACCCCGGACTCTTAGGGCTCACTCTGTTCGCACTGTCAGCCGGGACAGCTATTGCACATTCACTTCCTTCTACCCTCGCTTAGTTTATTTCTGCAGGTCGCCTCTCACCAGTCTTTAGCTTGGTGTCTCCAGACATTTCTATTAAAGCTCTTTCTCTTGTTGATCTGGGAGAAACAGTTCGTGGGAGGGACATTTCCCAGTACTGATAACACTCTGTAATCTTCACTTTTCTGGAGAGAAAATCTATGACTCCTGTTTTTTAAATTTTTACTTTTATTTACAACTATTTTGTGGGCTGGGGAGATGGCCCATTGAGTAAAGCCTTTGCCTCGAAAACAAAAAGTTTGGACTCTCAGATACCATATAAAAATGCCCGGTAAATGTGGTGCCCCAATTATAATTCCAGCCCTAGAAGGCTGAGCCTGGATATCCTAGACTTGCCCTAACAGCATGCTCAGGATTTAATTAGGGACCCAGGCTCACAGCAGTAATGTCAAAGAGCAATCTAGGATGATTCCCATTATCACCTTAGGGCCTCCACAGGCACACACACTCAAGTATGCTTGTTTACATATACCTGTGCATATGTGCACACCCCCACACACAGGCAGCACTCTATACACACATACATGAAAATAAAACCTTATTTATGAAAGGAGAGGGAGAGGGAGAGGGAAACAGACAACAGCTTTCAAGAGTCAATTCTCTCCATCATGTGGACTCCAGGTCTCCAGGTTTGTGGGTGGACACTTTACCCACTGAACTCTCTTCGTGGCTTGCATTTTCTTTCCTTGAATCTTAAGCATGTCGTTTCTTTTGACAAAAGTATCGTCAAAGGTCTGATGATGAAAATCTCAATTTCTTCCCCTCTCTGTGATCCTCTCTTGGCACTTTTAAGAGCAGCGATCAAGTATGTGTTCCATTCAGTCCCCTCCATGTGCAGCATCACTGGGATTAGCAGGCTCTCACGTTACCAAATCCAAGCTCACGGATTGGTCAATCCTGATGGTAGGTAGTTTCTTCCTCATGTTATCCAGAATGAGTCACATACTCTCAGTCGGTATAGCTTTCTAATATTTGTAACCTGCACTACACCTTGCAAAGTATACATACTGAGCACTAATTATATGTTTATTTTTGAAATCATGTGAAAGGAGATTATTTCTTGTCCTTTCCTTGGTAACCTGTGAGGAACCACCTATCCCTGTTAACTCTTTTCCTCTCGCTAGGTGAGGCTTTGCTCAGAAATGGTTGCTGTCAGTGAAGCAGCTCTTCCCTGGGTAGGTGTGTGGGTGTGGCACCATGGGCCCAATAGCAGGTCATCACACTGCGGACACATCGTATGGCCTTTTCAGGGCTAGCATGTGGGGACCCTCTGGCCAGCACAGTCCCCTTGCCGATTCCCCTCTGTCCACATTTCTTGCTCTCTCATTTCCACTCTCCAGCCTTGTGTTTCTGATAATCGCTGCCTCCCTTTGTATGCACCCCCCTTCCCCTCTCAGTAGACTCAGTCTTTCTGTTGCCCCTTGGTTTTCTGACTCATTTTCTACTCATCATCTGGTGGTCAGAATCTGTGGCCAGTGTTGCAGCTCGCACATTGCTGATAAATTCACGACCAAACAGCTAAGGTGAACAAGGAGATTTTATTCCAGTTTGCAATTGCCTGACTGCAGATATTAATCCAGTTTGGCAGGAGAGCTCATATTAGACTCATCAGGCATCATATCATATCCACAGGATTGTTCAGAGAGGGACAAACCTCACTAACCAGACAGCAAGACTGTCCAGAGTATGCTGGGGAACTCAGGGGCAACATGAACTTGTATAAAAAGGTAAGCTTTTATTAAATTCAGCTGAAAGTATACCGAAGATTTTCCTTCTTTTCCTGTTCTCAGCTGCCTGGATTTCAGCCTTTTGTCTCTGGCTGGTCTGTGCGTGAGCCCAGTTGGGCTTCAGAGATTCAGTATTTACTGAGCACTTACTACATGCCAGGCACCAACTATGTCAGACTCTATACTGTGCCAGGTCCAAAGCTCATTAATGGCAGTTTGAAGTAGGTTCCATCATTGTGGTCCTCATTTTAAAGGTTCAAAAACCGAGATTCTAAGAATTTTACTTGCTACCCAAGTTGAGAGGCAATCTGATATTCAAATTCATTTTTAGTTAACACGTGAAGCAATGTGTTTTGTTATGACATTCTCTTACTTCGGTACCCTTGTGGTTTTGCTCATACTTGCTTGCTTACACTGCCTCCTTACTTTTCTCCTTCCCCCTCCTGCTTTTCACTTTGTTTCACCATAGAGTCACACTTCCTCTCTCAGGGCCTGCACCTCTCTCAGGGCCCGACTTCAGCCAGGGAGCACACAGGTGCTTGCTGTAGGTCAAGTAGCCGAGCTGGGCTACTGGTGGGAGGAGAGAGCTGGCTGAGTTCAGATGCTTCAGTTTATTCAAAGAATCTTTGCATGCATGAGTGGGAAAGAAACGGGGAGTAACACAGTGTGTGTGTGAGTGTAACACATGTTTCAGTTTTGAAACTTATTAGGCATGATAATTTGATAGCAAAAACCTTTCAAAAAGATAAGCTTATTTTATGCACTATATCTGTGTATGTATTCAGAATCTCTTTTTAAAGCTTCATTTGGTCCTGGGAAGTGAGAAAATCCTAAACAGGCATGTGGGAGATAAGTGTGAAGGAGGAGATGCTGTGCAGGAGAGATATTGTGCAGGAGATGGTTGTGAAGAAGCTGACTGTGTGATCCTGATCTTTCAGATGCCACATGTAAGGAGTGTGAGGTGTAGACTAGATAATCTCCAGTCCCTCTTGGTTCAGGAATTCCAAGGTTCTGGTAATAATGGCACACACTTTTCATTGTCAGCGAAAGCATGGACTCCAGGGAAGGCTGAAGGCTGTGGTAGAAGAAGTGTCCTGAGTTTCCCAGGAAGGAAAATTGTCTTGCCCCACGTGGAATGAACTATTTATTCTAGGAGGCACTTAGGGTGGGGAGTGGGAATCCTGTCCCCAAATCTTCCCAGGAGGCTCTAGGCCTGCATAATGTTGTCCTGAGATAATCTTCCAAGTAAATTAATTTTTAGATTATCTTCGTGTTCCCTTCCTTGCTAAATGACTCATAACTGTACTTACGTATGTGGCAGGCCTGCTCAGTAGAGAGCCCAGCTGTGACAGTAGCCAAGATGCTGATACAAATGACCCTAAGTGAATTCAGTTTGGTGCAGGAAACATTCATGATAGGGTTCCTTTTAAGAATGAACAAGGGCTTGAAGTATAGCTCGGGGTAGAGCTCTTACCTAGCATGCATGAGACCCCCGGCTTCATCTACAGCATTGGAAAAACAACAAAGCCCAACAATGAAAGTCCTTCCTTAAGTCTACATTCCCTTCAGCTTTCAAGCAAGGTTGGGCTCTGCATTGACATGGAAAGATCTCCAAGGCAGATTGAATTAAACCCCTAATAATGATCTCATTATGATTTTTTTAAAAAGGCATATTATATGTTTACGAGTGCATAGGCATTTTTGAAAAGAATGAACAATATACCATTAATAATGGAACTTTGGACTGGAAGAAGGAAGAGGGGAGTTTATATTTTTATTGTATACTGTCTATAATGCTTAAATTTCATAATAAAATTTATTTGAGAAAGAAGAGAATTTAGATTTCAGTTGAGGTTTGGGAGCATTCTACTACTTCCTTGAAAAACTCGGTATAAAAATAGCTAAAAAATGCACAGCAAATGGAAACAACCTCCAGAGACTCCTAGGTAACTGCAAGCCATGCCCTAGCCATCATGGCCATCTTCTTCAAGCACTACTCTCAGGTGATTGCCTTTCTTTAGTTCAGAACAGTTGCGGGCTTCCTCGGTCAAAGGGTCCCGTAGGGCGGAGCGGCAGTGTGGTGGAGCTGGGCTCCTGCTTGGTCAGGCAGCACTGCTGGATCGTACAGATGAACTGTGCATCTCTCAGAAGTGGTGTCTGATTTCCAAATCTCGGTCTTCTCACTGGAAACCAGCTCGTCCAGAGCAAAGAGACTGAGAAGCTCAAAGCATCTGCGCTGGCCCGAAGGACAATATGGGTTGTTGTCATCCACATCCTTGGCCTTGTCTGATCCCACTTCTCTTTCTCTGTGTGTGTCCTTAGCTTCCCAACCCTGAATCCCTCCGTGGTCCACTCAGACATACCCCCTCTTCCCCGCCACTGCGGGAGTACCCCGGGAGAATACTCTTCTTCTTGCATCCGTCCAGGTGTTGCCTTAGGGAGTTTCTCTGAGTCCGGGGTGGTCTTGTCCTCTTCAGAGTTCCCGTAACTTCTTCTTTGTCATGTGAAGCCTCTGTCTTTGGACAGCGATTGCTGTTCGTAGAAATGGATCTATCTTGAGCTAGTGAGATGGCTCACAGGGCGACATGCAAGCAGGTAACCTGAGTTCGATCCCTGGAAACCATGTAAGGGCAGATGGAAAGAACCACCTCCAAAAAGTTGTTCTTTGACTTCCTCTTGTCACTTGTGGCATATATTCATCCATGCGCGCGCGCGCGCACACACACACACACACACACACACACACACACACACAACAAAGCACAAGAACACAACACTGCACTTAAGATCTGCTGTCTTTGTCAGTGTGAAGTTGGCATCACATCATTATTACTAGCTCATGCACCCGTGCTGTATAGTGGATCTCAGAACGTTTCATCTTAGAACCAAAGTTCTGGACCATTTGACCAGCATCTCCCATCTCCACACTTCCAGCCCGGCCCTGGCAATCACAGTGCTCTCTGCTTCTGTGAAGTCCATTAGTCATGTGTATCAGAAGCTAGCAACTGATCTTTATGATTTACTCAAATGCAGATTTTTACTTTTATTGGAGGAATCATTTTAGTCTAATATTGAAAATGAGAACATTCCTTAAAATCTGTATGTGTGTTTGTGTGTTTGTGTGTGTGTGTCACCTATCTGTCTGTCTGTCTGTTTACCAAGGGTAACTTCATCCTAGATTGCTCTACCTCCTTTTTTCTTTGCTGTGGGATTTCCCAGGCACCTCTTTCCAAGGCTAGAAGTTCGTCATTGCCATTTCCACCTGGCATTTTTATGTGGGATCTGGGATCTGAACTCAGGTCCTTCTGCTTTTGAGACAGATTCTTGCTCCAGAGCCATCTCTGCAGTCTGGTGTCTTACAGATATTAAACTCAAATGTTAGAGAATGTTAACCCTGAGAAATTTTTAGACAGCCAGTTTGCCATCTATCTTGCTCTGCCACCACCCTGCACACGAATACTTCTTAAATCGTTCCTAAGTTCTTATCCAATGAGCGGAGATCCCGCCCTGCTAATTTTAAGCATATTTAATAACTAGTTAATTTTTGCGTGAGAGTGTGTGGCATATAGTTGGGAGCCAGAGAACAACACTTGGAAGTCAGTTTTCTCTTTTCTGGGGACTGAACTCAGGACACCAGGTTTGAGAGCAGCTGCCTTATCTGTTGAGCCCTTGTCTTGATAATTTAAAAAGCAAACGTGCTATACCCATTATGAAGGCAACTCCCAGCAAAAGTGACCCTAGAAAGAAAGCACATGTATGTGTATGTAAACATCTTGTTTCATTTCTTAGTTCCTTCCTATCTTCATCCAGCGTCATGTATAGCTGCGACCGTAGAAAATACAGCCTTATATTCTGCTTTCTCTGGACTGTTTCCTGTGCAGTTTCTAAGTTTTTATGGACATTTGGCTCTGATTCCGCATGAAACTGTCAAAGTTCACTGGATTGTTGCCTTTCTTGAGAGAGAAATGAAGACTGTGAAATAGATATTACCCACAGGTGTATTTACGCCATACACTTACAAAATAAAACCCCATACCTTTATTCTGGCATTACTGAGATACATCACAGCAAAAACATTAACAAATGATTTGATTGCTCTTTGCTGCCCGGTCCGTGAGATTGCGATCTCAAAGAGTTTAAAAACATGTTCTTTCATTAAATGCACATTTTCTTTCATTAAGCGCACATCTCTCTCTCCTGAATTGGACAGACTTCTGCCCAGCAGTGGCCTTTTTCTTAACAAAGGCTGCTGGGAACAGCTGGACACCAGCCTTTCCCTATCAGCAGGCTTGTGGAACTAGCCCCAAGTTGTTCAGTAATAAATTCCAGGTCCCTCAAACCAGTAGGATGGAATAATTTACGTAGAAGAATCCCTCTTCCGCCTCCCGTTCCAGAGAAACTACATTTGACCAGTGCCTACAGGCGCTGAGGTGCTTCACACATGGAAAGAGTTAGGCCCGGTGCTACATCTCTTTGAGGTCTGTGGCCAGGGAGGGGGGAAGGTAGGAGCATTTTATTACCCAGAGTTTCAACAGCACTGAATATTCATTCCTGGAACTAATGTGGCTTCGGCTTTGGGTGCCGTTGACTAGATATGCACCCTGTTCCTGACTCAGCGGAAGATTGGCTCCTTTTTACCATGAAAACCAGCTGACTACTCACACAACTGGGTGACTTTTCCTTGTGGAGATTCTTAATTGTCTTACCATTTCTCTCCTCTCCCCACACTCATTATTAGTATGCGTGCTACCTCCAGGCTAGCTTACATTTAGGAATTACTGTATTTTACAATGACTTCACCTTACCTCATTTATCATGTGCAAGCTTTAATTCCACAAAAGGAAGATTATTAGAGTTCTTTGTGTTTCTCGATGGGGAGGTCCATGTCTTTTCCTTTACTTAATTTTTTTTAAAAAAAGTCCCAGGATTGTGAGTTCAAGGTCAGCTCTAAATACATGTACCATCTTTCTCAAACAAGAGAGAAAGAGAGAAGAGAGTAGACTGAAAGAGAGAACACATACACACACACACACACCACATATACACAGAGAGACAGAGGCAGAGACACAGACAGAGGCATATGCAGGCCGTGATACACAGGTGGAGGTCCCAGAACAACCTTAGGAAGTTAGCTCTCCTTCCTCCATGTAGACTTCCTGGGATTGAACTCGGGTCACCAGGTTTGTGTGCAGGCGTTTATCTGCTGAGCTAGCGTACCTGCCCCGTGACAGTGCCTTTGTGTGTTACTTATGGTGTGATTTGTGAAATGACCCATGAAGTGTTTGTCTTTGTTTTATTTTTTTTCTCCCTTTCAACTCTGATGGTGGTTTAACATGAGTCTGTTTTTCCTGTTGCTTCAGAATGCTGGTAGACTGTGATCGTTCTGAGTTAAGAGAACACCATGCATTGAACTGGAACATTCTTAAAATAGTGGAGGACTTAGGAGTCATCCCACGGTGAATGAACGAAAGGCTTCATGCAGTCTTGGGACTGAGGCCAGAGATCCAGTTCCTGGGAATGTGTCGTGTTGCGGCCTCTGTTTGTGGCTGTGTCCTCTGTGCCCACATTGCTTGCCTGCCCCATGTAACACCAGGTAGTCATTGCCTTGGGAACGCAAGCCTGGGAGGAAAATCTTGCGATGGAAGTGAGGCGGCTCTGTTTTCTTCCATGTTTTTTCCTAAAAGTCAGGTGAGGCTCAGAATCCACAAAGTCAGCTATTGTTACTTACAGACAACCAAGTCCTTATTTGTTTACTTTGTTTTTTTTTTTTTTTCTTTGTAAAAATTGAGCCTAGGGCCTTGCATAGGGTAGGCAAGAGTTTTACTATTGACCTACACACCCCAGACCTTACCAAATCCTTAAAATTAGAATATATACATACACCTATAATCATCCAAAACCAATACACAATGTCGGCCCAAGGCTCTACTTTACTAGCGATTTCATGTAGCCTTTCAATTCTTTTATCTTTCGTCAGTCAGAGATTACTACATGTCTTACCATAGCATGCAGAGGTCAGGAATTTGGAAGCAGCTCAACAGGTTGGTTTAGGATAGAGTCATCTCACGAGGCTGAAGTCAGGGAGTTGACCAGACCTGAAGGTTATGGAGCTGGAGGAGGCAATTCCACGGTGACTTCCTTCCACAGCCAGAGGATTGGTGCTGGCTGCAGACGGAAGACAGACTTTCTTACGGAACTAGAGTAGACCACCACATGGGTGGAGGAGTCTTCCCAGAGTGTGATCAAGAGAAGATCACACGCCTTTGCTTTGAGGCTCTGGGAGCCACACGGTCCCTCCCACAATAGCCTGTTGGCTATGGAGTTCGCGTGGAAAGGCATCACACAGGCACTGGGGGCTGGGAGGTGAGAGACAACAGGAATGTCTTGGAAGCTGATATGAGCAGTGAAGAAAAGTGTCCAGGCCCTCAATGTAAAGAGGTGAAATGCAAAGCCGAGAGACCGTCAGAAGGCCGGGCGAGGGGAAAGGTGCTGCTGGTGAGCTAGTGATGGGAACCTAGGGCTGGGCCGTGTGTGTCCTGGGCCGTTAGGGAAATCTGACAGTAACAGATGCTGGCAAAATGGAAAGAGCCAGCACCCGAGATCTGAAGGTGAGCTGGGGTGACCTCACTGCTATAGTTAGCTTAGCTTACTGCAGTTTGCATGTGTGCTTTGCGACGCGGGGCCCGCCTCTTCCTCGGTGTTACGTAGGCGGTCAGTGTCCACTAACACTTTTGCCCACTGTCTGAGCCATGTGCTCCCTACATTGTTTGATTTTCACATGTTTGTCTTGTTATCACAAGTTGATTACAAGGGCCACGGGGCCTACCTTATCTACCTGTGTTTCCTGTGTCATGCATAGCACACTTGGTGTCTAGTAAATACTCAATAGCAGTTGGATCACAGCAGCCAATGACTGTGTGTGTGCACAGCCACAATTGCCAACTGGGTGCATAATGTACAGTTAAAAACATTTCTCCATAAGATTTGAGGTCTGTAAGTGGAAAACAGTCAGGTTCAGTTCTGTATGCTTGGCATTTGCCAAAATGTTCATAGGAAACTGGGAAAATATTTTTCATTAAAAATTCATGAGTGTATTCGGCTTCAGAGACATGAATTTTGCTCTATTCACCAGTGAAGTAATAATGATGGGGAACAAGAGTCACCTTGCTTTTGTATGCAGGGCAGTGTGGGATCAAGTGCCTATGTAAGATTGGTGGCAGGTGTGAGATGATTGATGTATTTACATCATGTTTCACCCAAGATACAGCTATAGAGAAGTTGGAAACTTCTGATTTTGCATTAACAAGGACATTGCTTTCTACTTTGGAAAATGTTGCTCTAACGAGGTAAAACACAGGAGTGCTCTAGTTAACCTTGGAGATATCTGTAACCCCAAATGGCACAGGACTTAAAGACAGGTTGAGGATGATACTGGAGATTGCTGAGGCCAAGAATCAAATGCTGTGCAAGGGCAGAGGGCAGAAGCGAGTGATTGATGTATGGGAGTCCAGGGAAACTCGCCTCCAAGGAGGAGGTGAAGGTGTCTACAATGGCTTTAGTGAGGAGAGGATGGGGGAAAGCCGGAATGATGGAGTGGCCTGGACTGAGGAGGGCAGCCAGGCTAGGCTTCCACAAGGTCCCAAGGCACCTGGCAGAGACTCTGGGGAGGGAAGATGAAGTACTCAAAAGGAAGAGGGGGAAGTCTGGGGCTTGTGACCTGTTGCTACTAAGCTGTCGCTGTGGCGAAATTACTGAGCACATTTTGGACTTACTTGCTTTATTTATGAAATGGAAAAGTTGTATCATAGGCATTTAAGATCTGCTCAAAATCGGAAATGTGATTTTTAGTAAAGGCAACCAAAATCCAGCAATTCTATCGCTAAGTATCTGCCTCAGAGAAAGCGTATATCCATATAAATATTTCTATGGATATGTTACGAGAATCAGTACACATAGAAACTATGTACATAGGAACTGGAAAGGCTCAGTGAGTGAAGGGAAATAAAATGGGTATGTATATAGGGGAATACTATTCAGCAATAAAGAAAAGCAACCTCTTTCTTTCACTATGAACTTTCACTATGAAGGCTGGAGATAAATGGGTACTTTGGATGAAATGTTGAAAACCATTCTTCTGACATGTTTTGCTGCCTGGCTTGTTTTACTTGGTGCACTATTCTTGAAGTTCATCACTTGTGTTTCATATAATGCTTCACTGTGTGTCTGCATGTTGCATGTAGGTTTCTAGACATTTAAAACTTACGTTGAAACTCTACCTGTAGCATGTGAGTTACTTTTTTTTTTTTTGCTTGTTCACTTGTGTGTGTGTGTGTGTGTGTGTGTGTGTGTGTGTGTGTGTGTACACAAGAGGAAACTTGAGGGTGTGTACCTGTGGAGGGCCAATGGTGACATCAGGAATAATTTTTGGATTGTTCTATCTCCTTACTGCTTTGCTCTGAGATTTCCTGGGCTCTAGAGTTTATATGGGATCTGGGGTTCTGAACTCGGGTCCTTTAGCTTGTGAGATAGAGAGACTTTGACCCTTGAGCTATCTCCCCAACCTGTGAATTACTTTTAAGGTGTCATGTTTATTGGTGTCTGAGCAAGAAGTTGAGAAAATCATGACAACCACCATCATCAGTCTGGTGTTTGCTCAGCAAGCTTTATTTAAGGAAGTAAGATGCATTTTAGGCAGCGTGAAAGGAAAATGAGCCCTGCTGATTTACAGGGAGCCTCTGTCTTGGCAAGTGTAGGACATGCTAAACCACATCATTTGGAATAACTGAATAACTAAATTGTCCTGTACTTGAAACTTTCAAGCAATATTCCGAACTCAGGTTATTGTTAAAAGCCAGTGTAAAAGTGATTGTTACTATTTTTCCTTGATTACTGTGTACATTTCCAAGGATATATTTTCAAACCTGAACATTAACATTCTGATAAAGATAGGGGTGTGTGTGTGTGTGTGTGTGTGGTGTGCGTGCATGCATACTTGCATGTGTGTATGTGTTGTATATATGTACATGTGTGTGTATGCATATGGAAACCGGAAGTTGATGTTGACTATCTTCCATTTCATTTATGAACCGGGGCCCCTCCCTGGATCTGAAGCTCATCCACTAACTAGACTAACTCACGGGTTCCTCTTGCCTCTTCCTTCCCAGTGCTGGGATTACAGGGGTGCCCTGCTATGCCTGGCTTTTTACACGGATGCTGAGGTGCCACACTTAGATCCTCGTGTTTGTGTGGCAAGCACGCTTGACTGAGCTGTCTCCCAGCTCCCACCCCCCCCCAAAGGTTGGCTTTTGTCTCTTGCTTTATGAGGAAACCCGAGGCGTTGAGAGGCGAATGACTTGCCTGGGATCTGCTACCTAAGGAAGGCAAGAGCGAGGCGTGGCTGGCCACTGGGATGCTCGGATCCCTTACGAGCTCCTGATGTCTGTGAACAGATTGTCCCTCACAGCCCCTTTCTCCACAGAGCTCTAACGTACGTCATGTACTCCCTCTCTGGACCCCCATGAAGCAGGTGCGAACGAGAAGGGGATATTTTCTGGACAAGGAGCAGCGCGTAGATCTAGTCTCCTGCACTACTAAGTGAGAGCCTTTCCTTTCTCCAATGTGTGTTAAGAACCAATTGGTTGTAGGTACCTAAGTTTATTGCTGGCCTCTCTCCTTGTTCCAGGCTCTGATCCACTGGTCAGTGTGCCCATCCTTACATCTCTACCTTGGACACTTTGGTCAGGGTGGTTTGTGGTGTGGTTTGAAATCAGGTGCTGAGGTTCCCCCCTCTTCATCCTTTCTGTTCATTCGCTTATGGCTATTTGGGTCTTCTGTGAATCCTTAAGACTCACAGAAGGTTTAGTGTCTTATTTTTTGTCTTTCCCTTATTCTTTGAAAAATGGCCTGGGTATTTTGATGGGAATGCACTGAAGTTGTAATTCACTTTAGGGAGTATGGACATTTTGACATTTTAGTTCTTCTCATTCATGAGCATGGGAGAATGTCAATCTGTTTTTAATTTTTCATGATTTTTGTTTGTTTTGGTCATAGAGCTCTTTCACTTCATTGGTTAGATTTATTTCTAGATATTTTGTTGTTGTCGGCAAAATTATGATACATCTTCTCACTGGTCCCAGCTTCAGGTTCGTTCTTGGACATTCTACCCAGTCACATTGCTTCCTTCTGCAGAGATCACCTGTGGTCTCATCACCTGCTTGCTAAAGTATTAGAGCTGTCGCTCAGTCTGGGAATCCCTGGGTCTGGCTTCTTCATGTCTTCATAGCACCCCGCAGCCCTTGCTTTGGGGACTGGCCTGCTCCTATCAGTTGCTTCCCTTCTGTGACTCCTACTGTGCCCCCTCTGGGAAGCTTTCTTTCACCTTCTCCCTCCGCAGCTGCTTTTTCTCAGTGTTTTCCTGACACTCCGTCCACCCTGATGACTTGTGGCTTTGCAGCGTTTGTGTGCATCCTATCTGCTCCAGGCTGCAGCCTTCTGGCCATCTGTCTGCGTGGGGCACACCAGGGCTTTCATGGAATCTGTTAAAAATTAGCAGAAACCCAGTTTATGATTTTTGAAGTGAAAAGTCTAAAGAAGCGTCTGTATGTGAAAAAAAAAAGGTAGCTGACCTATAGTCTCCTATTACATGTAAGAGAAGTACATAGTTATATTTTTTATTTGTGTGTGTGTGTATACATGTATTATGTATTTGTATGCACGTGGATGTACATATGGAGGCCAGAGATCAGTGTTGGATATAGCATCTTTTTTTTTTTTTTTTTTTAGATAGCATCTTTTCTCTGAACCTGGAACTCAAGATTCAGCTAGACTGACTGGCCAGCGCTGCTCCCCAGCACTGAGATTACAGACATGTACAGCCACGCCTGACTCTTTTATGTGAACGCAGGGGGATCAAACGCAGGTGCTCGTGTTAGCACAGCAAGCACTTTAGGACTGAGCATTTCCTCGGCCCCTTGCTGTGTCATTTCTTACAGTAAACTATATTCTAAGTGTCAATCCAGAACCTAATGGCGTTCCTGCTATCTGCTCTTGGTCACTCCAAAGTCTCATCTCATTTTTTTTGTATCAGCAAAGATACGTGAAAAAAAAAAAAAGACTCTCAGAACTAGACAGAGTGAGAGGTGTTCCTAAGGATTTCCTAGTTTAATCTTCAGGAAGAAGGTGCCATTAGGTAACATTAGGTAGCTATTTCAGCCCCTATCGTTCAGCAAACAGGAGCCAGGATAGCTTAATTACTTGACATTCACTTTGAGTAATATAACCATATTCATTGACGGATTTAAGGCCAAGCTGTCGGCCCAGCTGTTGCGTGGGGGTGACGTGGCTCTTAGGTCACATGACCCCAAGGTCCAGCTTTCCTGAAGTGCTCACTGCTTACAAACCTGAGGACCCACATGTGCCAGAGGTGGTGGCCTCAAACAGCTTCTATCCGGAAGGATATAATCCAAAATTATAGAAGGAAAATGATTTCTAGAGAGCACAGGATTTCTTTTCGTGCTGTTCTGTCCTTTTAACATATTCACTAGTCACTGTAATAATCACCTTCTGGTAGGTAGATTGAAAAGGACGTATTTTTCTCTTGTGAGTTAGTTTCTGCTGAACTGTCAGGTTCCTGGCCTCCATGCCGTGGGGGCGCCTGTGGTTTTCCTCGCTGTCTTTAATGGGCATTTCATGAGATCATAAGGGTGTTGCTCACTTGACCAGCATCTTTTCATCAAGATTAGCTAGATCAGTGCATTAATTTCCATTCTTAATTAACACTTAAAGCTTACGATCTGAGATGATTCATCTGTAAAAACAAACAAAACCCCCAAACAGCAAAGCCCAGCAGCGCATCCTGCACCTCGTGCTGCCTGAGAAGCAGGAAGGCTTGGTCCTTTCCCTGCTTTAATTTTGTATCAGAGTTTGCCTGAGTCAATTCTTGTCACTGTAACAAAATACCAGAAACAAAACAAAACAAAGCAACTTGCAGAGGGCAGGGTTTTTTTCAGCACACAGTTTTGGAGGCTCTAGTTCATGGTTCCTTGGTTTGGTTCTTTCCATGAGCCTTTGGATGACATGTTTAGACCAAAGTCTAAGGTATTGGAGGAAGGATGCCTCCTGTCTGAGATTAGTTCTGTTTTTACAACTTCCGCCTTCCTTCACTTCTGTGTCTTCTGCTGTGAACAGATGGACCTGTCTGTGCCCTTCTCCACTCTGCTCCACTTTTCTCTGAGACCCTCCGCGCTGCCCTTGTGCCCCCAGAGCTGAAGCAAGCACTAGGAAATGGAGCCTGCCTCCCAGATGACTGCTCTAGGGGAGCAGCTGTGCGGCAGGGTAAACAATGCAGTGCAGTTACAGATAACGTCTTGGCTTTACCCTGCCCACGCCAGTGAGGTCATGGAGAACATGTGAAGGAGCACCACGTTCTGTTTGAAGTGCAAGTCGTTGGGTGGAAAGGCTGCCTGTCCAAGTCAGAGAGGCTGGGCGCTCGCCTCGTCCCCTCTGCTGGGACTCGCTCAGGGATGGAATGCACCCCTGTGAGGCAATAAAAAGAATCTTGACTCATATCTCCAAAGTTTGAGAGAAGGGGGTTCAGGAGGCTAGAGAACTGGCTCATGGATTAAGACTACCTCACAAGCTGAAGGACTGGAGTTCAGATCCCGGATCTCATAAAAAAAAAAAAAAAAAAAAAAAAAAAACCCACGCCAGGAAAACATCAAACAGAAATTGGCAGGCTGCTGGGATCTTTCCAGAATAGAGCAAGGGAAGAACCATCTGTACTGGGTGGAGGGCTGGAGGGCCACAGGGAACACCATCCAAAGCTTCCATACCAAGGCCCTGCGGGGCTCTGTCTCAGGCAGGTGAAATTGTCTTTGAAAAGTGAGGTAATGACATCATTATCAGTGATATGATTTGTCTTCCGTCGTAATGTAAAGAGAAAGAAAATGTCACATGGCTTCAGGGAGGAGCAAGGCGAGCTTTGGTCTGTGAGCCCTGCATTAGGCCGGCAGAACTCATTGGAAGAACTGGCCGCAGGCCTGGCGAAGGGCTCTCTACCAGCAGAACTCAAGTCATGTGCTTTACAAATGGCAATAGAAGGTTTGGAAAATTAAATACCTTCAAAAACCTCTCCTGCAGTCAGTGGAGAGGGGTTTTCTCTCCTCAAAAGTGATCTCTTCAACCAACCATCTTCTTGGTTGGATGTGTTGGGAAAGATTTATATTTTCAGTTCCCATGAGGAGATGAAGTTTTCATGTGTTGGCGTCAGTGTCTAACCACAACTAAACCAAAAAGGTCTTATCGGATCAAAACCCTTCCTGTTTGAAAAAGAGTCATACTCATGTTAATTTTAAAAGTCACTTGGGATAGAATTTGTTAAGCTTGCTTATTTCAAACCTACTTTTTTATGTATCCACATTCCTGCTCCTCACCTTAAAGGAATGGAAGATTAAAAACATCCATCACGGTTGAAATGTTTGTAAGAAATTACTGATCTGTTGTCTAGGGAATAGCTGTCTGTGTTCAGATCTTTTGGTGGTTCCAGATGAAGGACTGAAGAGACGCAGGGCACACTGCCCAAAGTCTCCACCCTCTCGAGGCCCTTGGGGGCCCTTATCCACCTGTTTGTGAACTCAGTCTGAGGGTCTCTGTTCATGCTCTGGTGATGGGTGTAGTCGGGTTTTGATATCACCTTGATAGCTGCAGGCTGAGCTGTGGGCACATCTGTGAAGAACTGATCATTAAGGCAAGCCCTGAGCAGGTCTGCAGGAGATCGTCTGCTTGATGAGGAAGACTCCGCTCATGATGGGTGGGACTTTTCCCTGGGCAAGTGGATAAGATGGGGGAGCTGGTTCTGTGGGTTGGTGTTCTTCAGCATACTTGGACTGACTGACAGTATAGCAAGTTGCCCCTCTCTCAGCGACAGAATTGGTGTGGTCAGTTTTCTTGGTCCCTGGTGTTGGTATGTCCTATCCTGCCAAGCTGCCCAAGAAATGTAACTGCACAGTCGCAAGCCAGAATAAAACCCTCTTGTTCCCATATGCTGGTTAGGAATTTGTCAGCAACACACAGAGTGCTATGACGATAGAGAACCATCCCTTCTTCCCCATACTCTCCTTCAGAGGAGAATACCTTGCTGCATTTTGCAGCTCCAACCCAGGTCCACAAGAAGGGACTCTCTTTGGATTCCCAATCCTCTACGCCAGTGCGAGGACCAAGCTTGAACGTGGACAAAATTTTTCTGTAACAGAAAGGAAACAACCACAACAACCAGTTGCTGGGCCCCCTTAGTGACTGCTCCTCGCCCTCTTGCTGTTCTGATAAAACAAGCTTTGTATGACAACAAGTCCCCTGGAAAATCTTTTCCCCCCAAAAAATAGCTTGTCCCAGTGGAGTTCAAACCATTCCCTTTCAGGAGCCCGGAACTACTCATGCTTGTTTTGTTTCGGAAGTGCCACGTGTTCAAGGAAACACTTTGGACCTGCAGAAGGGATATAGTGTAAAATAAAACAAAATAAAGCAAACCAGACACCTTTCTCTTTCTCTACTTAACAGGTGAAAGTAGCTTTCCAGAAACGTTCTATTCATCTGTGCATATGCATATTTTATAAATTCATTTACGGATACTACTGAATGAATTTCACAGTGTCTGAGATACTGTTGACTGCATGATGAACCCAAATTTGAATATGCTATGATGAAATCATGTGAGTTTTATAATTACTAATATATGAAAAAAAATTTTTGTGACTTTTTTATTAAGTATCTTGAATTCATTATTGGGAGAAAGAAAGAGAGAGGGAGGAGAGAGAGAGAGAAAAAGAAGAGGGAGAAGGAAAAGAAAAGAAGAGAAGAGAGGGAAGGAAAAGAAGAAAGGAAATACATACGTATTTTTTTTATTTTTTGTATTTCGTGTGTGTTGTATATGTGTGTGTACACTAGTGGGCACCTAAGTGTGTGTGCCTGTGGATGCCCAAGGGTGATGCTGGAATCATCCTGGACAAGTGCTTTGCTCTGAGCTTTCCCAGACTCTGCCTTTCAGGGCTGCAATTGCAGGTCATTGCCGTATCTACCCAACATTTTTAGGTGGGATTCTTTTGCTTTCAAGGCAAAAGCTTTAATCCCCGAGGCATCTCTCCAGCCCCTTCTTATAGTTTTTTTTTATATTACAAGTAATGATGCAGTAAACCTTCATGTTTATACAAATATTGCCTATAAGTAATTAGATTTATCAGTTAAGAGGAATTTCTGGGTCAAAAGTGGGCACACAAAGCCTAGTTCTGGTAGAACTTTTGTAAATACATATTTTTAAACTAAGTTCTGTATATTTCAGTAACAGTCAGAAACCAAATGCACAAATGAGTATCCTCTGCTAGAGCTCTTTGAAGAACACTCTCTGGCAACAGGAATATATATATATATATATATATATATATATACACCATTTAATTGAGTAAGTGGCTGTATTGTAGCCACTTACTCATACATAATCTTTCAATTCTAACTTATAATTTTTCATCTTTTAAACAGTTTTCCATCCGGGGCAGAAGTGTCATAGGATTGATGTATTAGATAATGCCTTTCCTCATTCTCAAAACACGTACTGTGAAATTGTGCATCTTGAAGTCAGTGTCACTTTGAAATCAAGGAAATTCAGTGTATGTTAGTAAACATAGGCTTATATGTGTCCTCTATGGTTTGTATGGAAATCAGTGGTAGAATCCTCATCCTACTTGTCTTCTCACTGAAGCCGTCTTGGAAACAAGCCAGAGCTTTGCAATCAATGTAAGGAGCTGCTTGCTCTCTCCTTTGGAATCCACACGTGGTGATGTAAAGCAAACTTCCATGCTGGCTTGTAGGACAATAGTGGAGTTTGTATCTGACATATACAAGGACTTTGGTTTGATTCCCAGCACTGGAAAAGAGCAAAATGAAAACTTCTTTACTTCAAGAGCCCCATTTCAAGCAAGCCACAAACTGTACCTTGAGAATGTCTAGTGTCATGTTGCTGAGAAGTTGATTCTAACCCCTGTAATTTGCAGATGAGCAAGCTTCTCATGGCTCAATACTTGGCATTTCGTGATCTTGCCTGGTTGCTGATTAGCATGTGAGGCATGGTTAAAGATCTGAAGTTGCTGATTCAGGAAAGGATAGCATTTCCTGCAGATGACAGCATTCCTGCCTCTCTGGCTGACATTCCCGTTTCCCACCTGAACGTTCCCTAGAAGCTTAGCAAGGTGGCATGTGGCATGTTTGGTCTTTAGAAACCATTCTTGCCCTTCTGTTTAATTAGGTCTGTACTTTCCCGTGCCCTCTCCGCTCACCATTATCTTTTGGTTTAGCGCATGGTGCAACCCACAGCTCCCGATCTCTGCTCTCAAAGGTGCCCTGCCCACCATGGTGGCCTTACGTTGTTCACATGTGATAAGTGTTCTTGACTATAACAGACTCTCTAGTCTCTCTCAAGACTGTTTGGATGTTTGGATATTGTACTGACAGGTTTTCAGAGCGGTGCTGCTTGGGACTGCAGCTGACGGAGCATGCGCAGTGAAAGCAAGCTTGGTTACGCTGTGATCCAGCTGCCCAAGTGTCTCTTGCTGACTCTCAGCTGCTGGTGAAGGACACACTTATTTACATTTTCAGTTATTTTTGTGTGTATGTGAAATGCAAAGATCAAAGCCCTCACCTGCAGTTTCCTCCTTCCGCAGCCCTCAGCTTCCTTCCTCTGCACTGAAGGCTCAGCTGCGCCGTCAGCTTTCTTCCCCCCCCCCAACCATACTGGATCCCGGATGAAGCATGCTCCCTCTGAATGGGCAGCCTGGTCGCACCCTAGCGGGCTCTTCAGAACCAAGTTTTACTTTAACCTCTTGCAGGAGAAAAGATTGGGCTAAAGGTGCTCATGGAGGGATAAGGCTTGGCAGCTAGACTCAGTGTAGCTGAGTCTGGCATGTTCTCTGAAAGCAGTCGTTACACACTGTTTGTCACAGAAGACTCTGGGCTGTAAGGACAGTTGACAGGAGAGGACATAGCAGGAGTACCAACTTGGATGGTTCTGGTGTGACTAAAGCTCTAGGTGAGAGGGCAGAGCAGGAAAGAGGACATTCCCAGGGGCCCTCACCAAAACAGATCACCCACTGTGAGGTCAAAGTGGATATAAGCAGGTGAACCTCTATACACATATATGCTATTTGAACAGGTGCTCAGTATGTTTATATTTTGTACAGAACATGCTCATTTATGTTATTTTTAAATATTTTATTAGAGAGAGAGCGCACAAGTGAGCAAGCACAGATGAAAGCATGTCCCAGAGGTCAGACGACAACTTTCTGAGATAGTTCTTAGGTTCCGCCCCGTGGTCTCTCTGGGTATGGAAATCAGGTCACCGGGTTTGTACGCCAGCACCTTTATCCACTGAACCGTCTCACTAGTCCTGTTTGTGTTATTTTTAATAGAAAGAAAAAAAGACAAAGAGGTGTCTCAAAGGGAAGTTGTGGTTCAGATGAAGGTTAGTGACATTCCAGGGGACAAAAACATGCTACTGCTGGTGAAGGGGCAAACTCGTTCACAGGCAAAAGCATGAACTTACAAGGCTGGAGAAGTAAGAACCAGATGGCGAGAGAAAGGTTATGGGGCAGGGCAGCCTGTTCATTCACACACAGAAAGCAAATGTGGTCATTACAAATCCTGCCAGACACAGACTAGATTGCCAGTCTTTATAAAGAAAATCAAGTCAGCTGTACTCGGAGAAACAACTATTTGCTGAAAACCATCATTTTACCCTTTGTATTGGTTTCAACATGAAGAGCGATTAACTCACACTAAGTTCAGAGAGGATGGGCAGAAAATGATGTTGACCAGCAAAGAGGAATGTGTGGCTCACGTCTAGCTGTCCCTTGATCTAGTTTCTTAACCGGCTTGAACCTTATTACTTTGTAAAATAGGTGCTGTCCAGAGTCTATGAGATAGTAATGCGTTTTTGGTCTTGGCTGACTTGTGTGCATCATAAATATAAGTTGGCAGATGGGAGAAGATTTCCTCTCGTAGGTGTTTCTGCTGGCTCTTCCTTCAGGGCTGGCTCACACTTGATGAGAAGCCCCAAGCCAGAAGCATGGGGGACAGTGCCAGGCCGTTCTCCCCAGGAATTGGAAGGAGGCCCAGCAAGAGGAAGCTGGTCAGGGGCCTCTTTGAACAGAGAGGAGGGAGCACCCAGCCATTTGTGGCAGGGAGCTTTTGCATAGGCCCTAAGGCAGTACAGGTCCCAGGCAATGTCACCTGTTGTGGATGAGCACCTAGAGAGGGGACCCCAGACCCTATAAGATCCCTGGGGTCTTCCCAGTGCACGAGGCTGATTGTCATTTTTAGTGAACGCTTCGAGCCTCTCGACTGCTCTAGTGCTTTCCATGAGTCCCGTGGAGCTGTAGCTTTGCCCTGTGACGAGCAGGTCTGCTGCTCCTTCCTGAGTTTCCCAGCCTGGAGTGCTTTTAGGCTCTAATGTCAAATCAGATCTTTCTTCACTAGTTTTTGTTACTGTTTGTTTGTTTTCCAGTTGGAAAGGAAAGAATAGCATGAGAAGCTTGCAGAAGCTTGCGATCATGCTTGCCCTGACCTGGCTTCTTCCCCCCCAACTTGTTTTTTTTTTTTTTTTCTTCTCCTCATCCAATCATGTGGATTCTAGCACCAAGGTTAAGCAGTCCCTAACTGAGGGACAGGGTGTGTCTCCAGGGTGTGTGGTAAAGTGATCCAGCGGCATGCTTGATGTCATAGGGATGTTTTACATGTTTTGATGTTTTGCAGGATGCATGCCCACACTTGTTGGCTTGTGGGACTCTGCTTTGTAAACAATCAGATTTAAGATATCCTCATGGGCTGAGGAGATGGCTTAGAGGCTAAAGCCTTTGCAAGCAGACAGACCTGACTTTGAATCCAGATTCCATGTGAAAATGCCAGGCAGAGATATCAGCAGTTCTCCAGAGCAAAGCGAAGAAGAAGAAGTGCAATACAAGGTGATTCTTGAAATCAACCTCGGGCTTCCAGAGGCACACACAGTGCCCTCTGATACACAAAGAAACACACACACACACACACACACACACAAGCAAGTAGTAGTACGAAGAAATATCAGCAGTCTATACTTCTGGCCCTGGAAGGCAGAACCTGGGAAATCCTAGAGCAAAGAAATAAGGAGGTAGAAGTAATCTAGGATCATTCCTGAAGTCAACCTTGGACCTCCACAGGCACAGAGAGAGAGAGAGAGAGAGAGAGAGAGAGAGAGAGAGAGAGAGAGAGAGAGAGAGAGAGAGAGAGAGAGAAAGCATTGGTGCTATGTTTGTACCTCCTGAGAGAAAATCACAGCAGAAAAGTCACTCTCTGTGCTCTTGGAAAGATAGTGAAAGGAAATAGCTTTGTCCAGCTTTTTGAGTCTCTTCTGTGCCTATCTCAATAGAGTCCTGTCCCAGGGCTGGCGAACCCCTGGTTCTGATTTCTTGTGCACAATCTCTTCCTGTGATTCCATAATGTTCCTGTACTTAAATGGCTTGGAAGAACACCAGCATTAAGAAAATCACACTCATAAAAGTCAGCCAAGATAAATAATTTTAAGTAGGCTTTTTGTGTTGCTTGCTGTGATAGAAAGTTTTCTAAAACCAGAGAGTGAACCATTTCACAGCAAACAAGACCTGACCTTATAGTTGATACAGAACTCTTTTCCTTTCTTCTTTCCTTTTGATTGGACAAGAGGAACAGAAAAAGATCACTTTTAATTCTATAGCAATCAGATTGTTTTTAATTGTGTATGGGACATTCAGGGATACTTTCATGCCATGTTATTTTCTTCTTCGTAAGCTAGAGATTGAACCCAAGGCATTGTACATGCTAAGCAGGTGCTCTACCACTGAATTATATCCCAGCTCCGTGGCAGGTTTATGTCAATCTGTATTTTTCTTATTGTATGTTAGCATCAATTACACGATGTATACAATTGATTCATCTTCCCTAGACACACTCAGTTTTTCATAGTGTGGCACATATGAAAGATCCTTACCATTAGTAAGTTCTCTTTGCTTTTGATGGTGAATTTAGATGAAAGCATGCATTAAATGAATTAAACTGATGCCTAAGTCAATCAGCATAAATAGCAGTTGCTCTTGAAGTTGCTCAGAATTCATTGCTTTTATTCAGATGTCTCTTATTTCTCTTTTCTCTTTTTTAAAAAATTTGTCCTTTTTTCCTTCAATGTTATCTATCTATCTATCCATCCATCTATCTATCTATCTATCTATCTATCTATCTATCTATCTATCTATCTATCTATCTATCTATCTATCTATCTAGTGTGTGTGCATATCAGAGGGCACTGTGTGTCTCTGTGAAGGACCAAAGGTGACTTCGGGAATTATCCTGGATGGCTTCTACCTCCTTTTTGCTTTACATTGGGATTTTCCAGGCCTTCCCCAGCAGAGCAGGACGTGAAGGCTCCATCTGTTTCTGCAGTTTCTGCCTGCCGTTTTTATATGTGGGACCTGGAATCTGAACTCAGGACCTTCTGCTTTTGAGGCCAAGTCTCAACCTCTGAGCCATCTCCTCCAGCCCTAACTTAGCCCCTTAAAGAGATTCAAGCAGTGCTTTATTTCTAGAACTGAATTAGAATGTATGAATCTGTGTTATCCCTGCGTTACATGCTAAGAGTCTTCCTTTCTCTGCTTTTTCTGTTCTGCTCTCCCATAACCTGTTGACTTTGGTGTAATCACAGTGTAATGCAATTGAATCATCCAGGAAATATTTCAGAACCTGCTTTGCACATTTTGCCTTTATTATCATAGTGTTTTCAAAATTGTTTTAACATTGTTTTATCTCATCGATGTCCTTACACTGTTGTGTGCTGAGTGCCCATCAGCATCAGTGGTTGAAAATGTTTTTAGTTAAAGACTAGAATAACAACAGTTCATGTAATATTTGACATGAGCACTCCTGAAGTGTTGGAAGGGAGGACATAGCTATTTCTTCACTGAGTGTTAATCCAGGGGTACGCTAATTGTAGTCTAACCCTGTGTAGCCAGGGTTTTGATAATTACTAAAATGCTTTCTTGGGATGTATAACCATTCAGATTTTTCTCCAGACTTTACAGCTCTTATGCTTTTGAGATGTCTAGAAAATTATGCAGGTTTCTGATATAGAGAACCTTTCCTGAAATCTTTTCATGAGAAGTATTACCAATACTTAGTAATAGGAAGCAGGAGATGGTAAAGGGTTCTCCTGAGTGCATGTGCGGGTGTGTGGGTGGGTGTATGCATATATACTCATATGTATATGTATGTATGCTACTTGTGTTTGCATGCAAGAACATTTGTATATGCATGTTGGAGGAAGCTGCTCTGCTCTCTGCCAGGATTGGGAAAACACAAAGGAGAGAAAGAAAGATTATTTCTTAGGGATCAAGTGGCATAAAAATAGACCAGAACCATTCTGTCTTCCTAGAAACCAGGACTGTTATGGGTTCTTCCTGTATATAAAGTGATCTTCATTTCAATGTTTATGTATACTTGTGTCATACTGAAGAATACTGATGTCGATTTGTAGCCCCCTGCAGATATTTCCTAGACTGAAGACCTGCCTTTCTACACCTATTAAAATAGGATTGGTTTGGGATGCATGGAATTAGCAAGTTGATAGTTTTTAAGTGCTTGAAAGACATTGAAGAGGTATCTGCATCCTGAAATAACGGAAGCAGAGCAGATGGATTCCAGTACAGGGAAACAGATTTCTGTCTGAGTTCAAGAAGTGTCCAAAGAGCTCCAGAGCCATGGGTGTGGCAGGTGAACGGGCTGCAGAGCTGTTCAAGTTAATCGACTTTACATGGAGGCCAGCAGTTTGGTCCCTAGGAGGGTATAGGAAGTTCAGGCACTGGATCGGGAGTAGATGCTATGCTAGAGTTGAAGTTCCATTCCCATCTGGCCGCCCCCTGGATTTTTAGGACACGTGTGAAGACACAGCAGGCATTTGGTGGGCATTACAGGTTGATGGGCTTGGGCTCCCTAATGATTTTCTCTCTAACAGTTTCCAATCCCTTCAGTTACCACCATCTCTTTCTCTATCAGTTTCTCTGCATAGAAATATCTCTACCACCATCAGAACATGCCTTCGCGCCACCTTTCTGAAGCAAACTAAAGGACTACCCTCATCCAGGACAGCCTTCTAGCTCTACCTTCTCCATTCTGCTGGAGCTTCCCTCCAGTGACTTGGTCTTGGTGGTTGCAATTCCTTTTTGCTGCCCCAACTAATCCACCACTGCTCTGGCGTGCTTCCTGTCAGTCACCAGATATGTTCATATATCTGGCCAGTTCTCAGTCCTCATTTTTCTCAGCCTCACAGGAAGAGTTGATCTTGTTGTCAACTTTCCATTATTGTAACAACAAGCTCCTGAGCTAATCAATTTCAAAAGAAGAAAGATATATTTTGGTTTACAATTTGGAGGTTTCAACCCATGGTTACTTGGCCCGTTGGTTTTGGACTACCGGCAAGGCAGTATGTCATGGTGGGGCAGTGTGTGGTGGAGCAGTTCATCCACCTCATATCACCTAGGAGACAGGAAGAGGAGGGGCTAAGGCCCTATTTTTTTTCTTTTTTCTGTTTGCGTGTGTGTACTGGTGTGTGCGTTTGTATGTGTATGCACACGCGAGTATACCAGAGGACTCTGTGTGTGATGGTGGAGTAATTATCCTGGATTGTTTTACCTTCTTATTGCTTTGCTCTGGGATGTTCCAGGTTCTGCCTTCCAGGGCCAGAATTGCAGGCCCACCCCATTTCCCCCCTCACCTGGGCATTTTTATGTGGAATCTGGCAATCTGAACTCAATTCTTTTGTTTGTCATCTCCCAGCTCAGTCTCATATTCTTTAAGATCACAGACTCGACGATCATAGACTTCTCACCTGGCCCCCATCTCACAATAAGTGTCAAATCAAAGGCCAGGCTTTTAGCATGTGACCCTTGGGACAACATTCAACATCCAAAGTATAACAGTCTCTTCTTTTGGCTTGGTTGGGTTGGGTTGAATTTTGTGTTAAGATATAGTGTCTTGCTCTGTAACAGAGGTTGCTGTGTAATTATCTCTGTGCAGCCCAGGTTGACCTTAAATTTGAAATCTTCAGCCCCAGCGACCACCACATTCGGCATCAGGCTCATTTTGACGAACCCCTCCTGACTTGACCTCTAGGCGTTACATTCCCCTTTCCTTCCTCCTTCGTGCTACTCTTTTTAAGGCCTCTGCAGATTAAAGTGCCACAACTCTTTTCAGCCCCTGACAAAGGACTCCAGAAACGCATGGACAGGAAGACAGTGAGCTCTGTTCCTTTCGTTAGTGACCAGTGGGCACCTTTCACTTTTTCTCTTCCTGCCACTCAGGGCACTTCCATACTGTACGGCTTCATGTGTACGGACTGGCCCTTGATCACCTCGCTCCCGTGTGATCCTCTGCTTCCCTGGTGCATCCCTTCTGTCTTATGTCCTGTAAGCACCTTAGGCCCTGTTGGAATTCTCTCCCCTTTTCCTTGCACTCTTGGGTTTCAGATTCTGCACACGCCAGCAACTATCCCGTTTGTATTTCAGTCTCAATTTGTTCCCGTAGCTGGAACATGTCAGTTGGCGTCTTAACAAAAACTTAAATTTGTTATGGAGGGAGTTGAACTCTGCCTTTGGTGCTTGCGATCCAGTAACCTGGGAGGCGTCTTCCTTTCCCATTCCCTCGTCCCGGCTCCCGTCAAGTTGCTGTAAGGTCTGCACAGTGCGTGTTTCTGACCATGGCCACTAGCCCAACTGTGCCATGCGTCTCCTTTTACTTTATGGACTGCTTGTTGGCCCACTGCCCTCTTCCTGACTCGTGTCCTGTGCTGCCGTTGGTGTGTATAAATATCTCTCTGATTGCTTCACCCTCACTGGGTTTTTAATGAAGTCCCAACATTTTCATAGGGTTTTTAAGATCTGTCGGAACTTGTTCCCAAACTGGCTCTGATTCTTGAAGTTTCTTAGGAGCATCAACTTCTTAAGTTACCAACAATCCTCTCCCCGTGTGTATTCATTCCTTTCGCCTCGGGCCCAGTGTTCAGAGTTTATCCTGCATTTTAGCTTAAGGCACCCCAGGGCCCCAGGGAATCTGCGTTGGATGAATGTGGAAGCATAGGGTCCTATTGGTCTTTGTCAGTGTCCTCCAATTCTAATTTAAACTTCTTTTATAAATTTAAAGACGGGAATTCCCGAGTCTCAGCTTGGTTGCTTTACAGTTGTATGTGCTTGTTTTCTCTGTTCCTTAAATTCCAGAAAAAACGGAACTAGGAGAACTGTGTGGGACTCTGTGAGAGAATCCTTCTGCCTGTGCCTTTTGCGTGGCCAGGGAAGCTGCCAGACAACACTGTCACCTTGGTTTCTTGGGAGAGCAGGGCACCCTGGCTGAATGCGCCTCTGCTTTCAGAAGCTTTTCAACTTAGACTCCAGTAAGGCAGCGGATGAATGCCTGGGGGCTTGCTGTGACTCGCCCGGACTGTTTATTAAACTTTCAAACCTGTTTGGGAAGAAGAGCAGTGCATGGGTCTTGTGTGGCAATCTCATTTCTAAACCACAGAACTCAGTCGTGTTCCACTGGAACCGGAAAGATGAGACCCCTGGGGTCGGTGATCAGGAGTCTGAGCAGGGAAAGTGTCTTTCCTTAGAGCATCCCACGCCTGGAATTCAGGTGCACCCTCTAGGCTGGGAGTTCAGGAAGATTTCGAAGCTCAGTTTCCTCGTCTGTCACCTCTGCCAAGGATCAGAGGCGCTGAGAGTCAAGCTAAATCAGAGGGACTAGCTTGTTGGGAATGACACACTTCCTGCCCCACACAACAAAACATCAGCACTTGTTTTGCTTTTTTGCTTTGAAGATAGCCCTGCTGTCTCCCAGAATGCAGTTTGTATTCTTTGCATGATATGGGATATCCTCTCTACTACACTTCCTGGCAATATACAGGTCTTATTAATCCTTGCTTTTGTTTATGATAAAAGAATCACATTTGTGAAATATATTGAACAAGTGCAACTTGATAAAAAAATCAAACAAATGCTTAGTTCTCACCAAGAAAAAAATACGTTGTATATTTTATTACTCCAGACTCCTTACACGGGTTATGTAGTGTGTAATGTAATGTCTCTGCTTTAATATATTCTCTGTAGCCTTGATGAAGAAGGTTCCATGTTATCAATTGCAAAATCCATATCAAGGAACGCAGGGCACAGCATTGTGTGGACATGCACTCACTCGCATAACCAGTCCCAATTCAGCTAGCTGTCCCTCTCTGTCTCACCATGTAGCTCAGGCTGCTCTTGAACTCTTGATTCCCCCCTCCACCACCTGCCTCCCCCATTCAGCCTCCTGGGCAGTTCAGAGTTGCGGGATTTTTCATGATCTGTCCAGTCCCCTAGTGTTACAGTGGCTCATGCTTGGCTCTTTCGGTAGCTGCGTTCTGTGTTCTGGGAGGGGCTCCAGACAGCCTGTGGAGTTCTGGGGTTTTCCTTCCAGGTACGTGCCCTGTTTTACATTCCTACCATATGATAGAAATTTCTTAGCATGGCTTGTGTGGTCGGTGTATTCAAGCTCTTGAGTCCCCAGTTCAGAGTCAGTGCCTGGCGATCAGCAGGTACTGTTGGAATGCAGTGGATCCGGTTAGTGTGTGAAGACCTCGCTGGCATCTAAAATACTTCTAGACAGGACCAATGAGCTGTGTAGCAGGACCTGTCCGCGTGGTAAGTGATGCTTCGACAGTTTCCACATGGCACATTAAGGCAGAGAGCGGGGCTGGTGGCTGACCACAGGGGTCATGCTCTCCTGTGTCTGAGTTGACTTGGGAGACTGGTTTTGCTTTATGATGATGCCAGGGTTTTGAGAGGCAGAGGAAAGGCAGCAGGCTGGCAGGAAGGACTCAGGTTCCTGAGCAGGAGGGGAGCATCTCATGCCCCCCTCCTCAGGCTGGCACGGTAGAGAGAAGTAGAAGCACTCTATGAACTCAGTGCTAGACAGATTCTGTGATGCTGTGAGCAAGCTGTATTTTGAGATGTCCCATGAGGACAGCTAAGTAAAGAGAGCTATGGGTGAGCCTGGGTGGGGTGGGAGAGGCGCCTAGAGGGTGGTGGCTCTCGGAGGGAGTGGGTCCCTGGCTGACACCAAGGTTTCAGGTCTGTGTGATTTCCACAGAGCCCTAACAATGGGGAGGGGGGTCGAGGAGCTTGGCTTGAGCCCACCCTTTGCTAGCACTGAACATTCTGAATAGATTGAACTATCCCGTTAGCTCTCTGCCCAACAAGAAAGGAAAGGAGGAGACAGAAGTACCAATACTATACACCACTAAACAGGGGATGCGAGCTCCTTTGGCCTCTTCTGGAAGAGTTGGGCTGTGTTTACAGAAGGGAAAATAGGGCTGTCACCTACTTCTGAGGGATGAGACAGTGTGCTGGAGATGTGTGCTTACAGGTCCCACTGGTCTCTGCTGTCAAGTTTGTCATTTGGTAGGTCTGCTCCTGCTAAGCTGGGAAGGAAGTGGCAGAAGACTTTTGCACAGCACGTGAACTCTGGGTATAGATGGATTTAGATCAGAACTGCGTGAAACATTGTCTTCCCTGCAAGCACTGTGCTTTTGTAAGTCTCTGCAAATCCTTATCTCTCTCTCTCTGTGTGTGTGTGTGTGTGTGTGTGTGTGTGTGTGAGAAGAGTACACTTGAGTATGTATATGTCCTGTGGAGGACCAAGGGTTATGTCGGGAATCATCCTGGATTGCTCTACCTCCTTATTGCTTTGCTCTGGGGTCTCCCAGACTCTGGCTTCCTGGGCCAGAATTGCAGGCCACAGCCATGTCCATACAGCATTTTTACATGGGTTCGAACTCAGGTCCTCTTGCTTGAGAAGCAAAGTCTTTCCATCCCTTATATAAGTTTAGATTTGTAAATAGACCCATGGCTCAAGTTGCACAGCAGAAGTTATCTGACCTCTGCAGAGGACAGGAGTGTGGAAATGCTCTGAGGCCGTGTCTGGAATGTTGTGTCTCCGGGGAAACCACCTTCCGCCATCTTCAGGAAAGGATTTTCAGAACCCAAGTGACAAGGAAAGTTGATACAGCAGACTTGGTGGCTCAGTGGCCAGTCAGGAGGACAGTGAGTGGCCACCACGACAAAATGTTGTCAGTAGCCAGAGAGGCTAAAAAAGAAGGAGAGAAAAGTTCAGTTGGAGATGGGGGGAGCTGGAGCCTGGGAACCGCTTAGCTCCTGTTTAGGGGACTTTGAGAAATTTATACGGAAATTTACTCCTCACTGGATAGTTTCTCTTGGCCAACCGAGAGTTTAATTAATCTTGTGTTTTATCTGTGGAGGTCACGTCTGGTTCTGCATGAAGGTTTATGATAAAGAATGCTATAAAATGCCGGGCTTTGCTTTTATACAGCTCAGCAGAGAATAAACCGCATCCAAGGGCCAGTGTGTTTCCTGCGCCAGAATAGGCTGGAGTTTCTTTGCTTTCTAAACATTGATTTAGTGATTGGATTGGTGGTGCAAATGCACGAACATTGGCACAGGAATCACAGGAAAGCAGCCTTCAGTGTCTGCTTGAGTGCCGAGCCTTGATCTCCCTCTCCATGTAGCGGCTGGTCAGCCTGCAGTGTGATTTGGGGCCTGGCTCTTGGCTTCTTTTCTTTTTTGCTTGGGAAATGAGGTTAAATGATAACAGAGACCTTCCAAACACCAAGATTGCATGATGTTAAGAGAGAAAACAAAAGACGATCTTCTTTTCTGCCTTTAAGAATAACACTTTCATGAATTTATAGCAACACCGGCTACCTACTAGAACGGCCTGTGTCCTCACAAGAATTTGTGGTATGAGAGGCCCCGAGTGGCAGCTACCGTGATGGCAGGCCTGGGACATCTGCACCCCAACTCTGTCTGTCATGCCAGGGCCGGCCGACAGCAGCGCCTGCTCATGGTTTAATTCGCTGCCCTATGTATTCTTGAAAGGTAGGATATCAGGTGTTCACCCCCATCCCCTGATGTTCTCTTCTGTGCTGGTGAACCAAGGATGCTTTCAAGGAGTGCTATGCAAGGGACAGCTGCAAGGTATAGAGAGGCACAGCTAACAGGATCATAACCCAGCATTCCAGCTGAACAGGTGAACCATCCAGATGTCAGAATCCTCGCCTGTATTCTGGGGGTAATGGTGCCAGGGTTTGAGCGAGGCCTGGGGGACTCCAGGGAAAGTACTGGGCTCATCTGGAGTGCACTCAGCAGTGAGATTTCCCTGATCGGATCTAGGACTGGGTTGAGCCTCCCTCATGGGATTCCGACTGTACCTTCTCTGGTGGACAGTCTACAGAGTGCTTCTGAGCATGCTCCAGCCCCCTTTTCAGCCTTGATTTCCTGTTTGAAGAGGGTGAGGAGAGGAACTGATTCTGTTTGCATCATGTTTTTGTTTTTTTTTTTTTTTTCCAGTGTGTCTTTGACAGAGTTGGTGTGGGTGGAACCAGGCACAAGGAAAGCTCTAGAAGAATCAATGGGGCAAGGGAAGGTTGAACAGGAAGCCGGAAGATGAAGTGAATCCTGGTAGTCATGGTCTTGTGTACTGTGGTTGAGGGAGTGTCTTGGGAACACAAACCCATCATGATTAAGGTGTTCTGTGACATTTCCAGTTATCTCTAAGGCTATAAAATCAAATGAAATAAACAAAGGTATCTTTTGCATGCAGGCACAAGTTTGGTGGTGATTCTGTTGAATGTGCTACTGATAAGGATGTGGGTGGTGGTAAAGGAAATATTTTTCTTGGGGTGTGTAATATGCAGCCCCTGAAATGAAGCCAGCAGGAGAGAATGTGTCTGGAGATAGCTGTGGGGTGGCAGGGCTTGACCTCAGGGTCTGTCTTCCCGGCTCTGCCCTTCCTTCAGACTGAAGAGGATGCCTGCATCTTGCTCTTCCAGGTTTTTTGGAAATTGAGAGTGCCACCCACTTTCCCTGGGCGTGGGGTGGGGCATGCATAATTCAAGTGACTGCGCCTTGCTGGGATATGCCAGGGACTGCATAAAAGAGAAGGAGCTGATTTTCTAGTCACCATCACGTGACTGCAGAGTTAACCACAGAGCACCGCTGAGGATTGCTCAGGTGCCTCTGACTGCGGTGCTGGTCACCCCTAGAGCTGGGGTGCTGAGCAGCCCCACCCTCTGCTGGAGTATACTCATTAAGTGCAAGACCCTGGGTTCAATCTCCAGTACTGCCAGAAAGAGGAAAAAGAAAAAGACCAGGATTCCAAGAATCACATGTATTTCTGAGCGCAAATCACCTTACTTCATCTTAGCCTTGGCCAGCAGGAACCAAGCACTGTCTCCAGGGCTGGAAGTTTTGGCTGTGCGCTTCCTCCTTCTTGCCTCAGAGTGTGGAAATACATCTGAGCTGGGCAAGCGTCACAGATGCTGATCCTGTAGTGTGTGTATTTGTCCTTCTTAAGGATGGACAGAAGAACAGAATATTTCCACGATCCGCAGAGGCCAGATTCCTCTGTTGTATAACTTTACTCACGGGCCTACTTACAAATCTAAATTTAAATACAATGAGAGCTGGGAAGATGGATCAGGGTTAAAGTCTTTGTGGAGAAAGCGAAAAGATCCGATCCCATCCACAAAGGCAGCTAAAAGAGTCAGGTGTTTTTACATAAGGCTATTCTGTGAGGTTGGACTCCACAAATAATTATTTGAGACTCTTTCTGCTTTTTAGCCTCTATCTGTGACTCCCTCCCCATTCCACCTCACCCCCACATGTGTTTGAATCTTTAGTTGTTTGGAAAGGTCATGGCACCTTTAAGAGGTACAGCCTTACTGGAGGAAGGCAGTCACAGAGAGTGGGCCTTTAGGTTCATTAGCTCCAACCTAATTCTGGGAGAAGTCTGCTCTTGCAGTTGGCAGTTTGCTGGGACATGACTTAGACTGTCTCCAGATTTTGCCAACCAGTCGTACCTTTCCTGCCATAATGTACTATATTTCCTCTCTGGATCCATAAGCTGAATAGATCTCTCTTCCCCCCTTTGAGTTGCTTGAGCCTCAGTGATATCTAATAGCAACAGAGAAGAGTAACTGCTACAAGAAAAAGTAGTATTACCATTCAAGTCAATAATCATACTGCTCATCACTGCTCGAGACTCAGTGTGCACCACTTGCTTTGAGTTTCCCATGGTGCACTGAGATCCTAATAGCAGGTCTGTGCTATGGGGTGTATGGGTCGTATTAATGTCACTTTGTAGATGTGCAGAGTTGCTCAGGGAAGTTAAATAACTTGCAAGTCTATCAAGCAGAAACTGGCATAAATGGAATTTGATCCACAACTATCAGACTGTGCTACCTATATTTCCACTTTCTCTCTCTCTCTCTCTCTCTCTCTCTCTCTCTCTCTCTCTCTCTCTCTCTCTCTCTCTCTCTCTCTCTCCTGGTTCCTGGTAGGCTAAGGCAGAGTGTGTATCACTACTACAGAAGATAAAAATATAATCAAGAAGCATCCACCCAATGGGAAAATAGACTGTATTCCAATGTACTAAGCACCAGAAAATGTTTAGCACTGGAAGGTTCAAATGAGATAGATTTGGGATTTAAAGGAGAGTCTGGATCGTACAAGATCAAGGGAAAGGCTTTCTGAAGGTAGTGTGCTTCAAATGGGTCCTGCAGAATGGGCAGAATCTTACCCAGTGGAGTGGAGTTAGGGAAACCGTGTGGGTGCTAATGGCTTCTGAGGACCCAGGGAAATAAATAGGGTCTTAAAGAGACTGTCAGCTTATCTATATGGAGACATGGTATACATGTATGTCTTATCTCTAAACACATTCAGACTTGCATTCTTCACCAGTCCTTAGTTCTCTTCAAAAGCAGAAGGCTAATGATTTTAAGCAGTAACATTATTCAAACTGTTCCCTAGCTCTCCCAGAACAAGAACATCTCTGAGCAGTACTTACTATTAATAGACATTCATGTTTCTACTGGCCAGGTAGGAATGAGGGGTGTGTGTGTGTATGTGTTAGGTTTTCCTTTTCCCAGACATCTGTGAATGGGGCCACTCCCTTTCTTTTAAGTGCCTTTTTTCCCCTTCTCCTAGCATGTTGAAACGATAGACTTCCTGTTCTGCCTGATTCTGACAATTCCTGCTGTCGCAAGAGCACCGTACCCTTGTGTTTCTGTGCAGCGTAGTTTTCAGGTCTGGAGGGCAGACGGCCTCCGCTCATCGCAGAGTGAGCACGAGACCTTCTCAGGACCCTCCATGAGAAGCTGTGTGATGCAGTCCGCTGAAACTAACAGAACACGGTGCCCAGCATAGCAAGCAAAGCGAACTTCCAAGGGCCTCTTGGTGACCAGTTTCCTGGGTGTTTGTCTGGTAAGCGTGTCGGGAACTTTTCAAAAGAACGGTGTGGACTGCTCAGTTATCCCTGAGGTTCCTGAAGCGGAACATGCCTGCATCTAAGCCTCAGAGGGGTAGCTTCATCCATTGTCCAGGTTCGTCCACCTCTACCAAGACACTCTGAAGTTGTCCTTCTGACCGAGTGCAGGGAGAAAATGCTGAAACTAGGTGAGTCAAAACTGCTCGCAGACAATGTGAGATGCAGATCTGACTGAGTAACACGGTCCTTCCGCCTTGAGCAAGGGACGTTGGGTCAGGGCTTTAGAGGGGCCCCACTTTACTCTTTGCTTTCGCTATGGCTCCGGGTTTGGGGAGTCAGTGTGAAGCTGGGGGTATTAGTGTGTGACGGTGGCATCCGTAATGTACAGAAAGGGACTTTCATATGTGAACAAATGGAGGATGAAAGAGTTTCATAAATGCATCTCTGCAAAGGTTTCATTGTGATCTTTATCCAAAATTTCTTTCGTGCATGTTTCACGTGTTTATGAACAGCATTGTGACTAGGACTCCCTCAGTCTGTCTGATTGCAGCGAGGTCTGAAAACACCAGGGAGTCTGTTTCTCTTCTTCCATTGGGCAGCTATTTGTTGGAACGTGACTGATAATCGTTTTCTCTAACATCTAGAAAGCAATTCAACTTATGTACAAAGATCTTTGTCCTTTCTGAAAAAAATCTTAGACTTGTTTTTAGCAACTTAACGTTGACACAAATGGAAAATTGTATTTTTAAGATAAACTGAAAGCATTGTGAAAGATTGAAATAAAAAAGAGCTTTTTTGAATAGCCCTTAGGTCGTATTGATAGTTATGTGTTTCTGTTCAAGTCTGCACATCCTATTTATGTAATTTTACCTAAGATATTTCCGAAGACTTTGGAGAAGTAGAGCATAGTGACGTGTACCTATATCCTGCCATTCACAGGTTAAGGCAGAAGGAATAAATTATGGGCTCTACAGCCATTCACAGGTTAAGGCAGAAGGAATAAATTATGGGCTCTACAGCAAGACTCTAAAATTGAAAGGAAATAAAGAAGAAAAGGACAAGAAAGAGAAAAAGTCTTTCTAGATCTCAAATTGAACACTGGGAGAAATCAAAAATGGGAAGACATAGGTATAGGAGTGCGGATGTGTCTAGTCTCTTAGCTCAGTAATTGAATTCTTGGCAGCCAGTGCTATTCAGTGGATTAATAACTTCTCTTGGGTGAGATATGGTTACTTGTACGTCATTTATATGAAATATATCTTTTTCTTTTGCATGCGATGGGTGTACATGAGCGTGTGGGTGTGTATGCAAGAGTACACTGAGTGAATGTGCCTGTGGAGACCCAAGAGAGACACTGGGAATCATCGTGGGTTACTTTTCCACCTCTTTGCTTTGTTCTGGGGTTTCCTAGGCGCAGCCTTCCAGGGTTGGAATTACAGGTTGCTGCCATATCCACCCAACATTTTTCTGTGGCACCTGGGAATCCGAACTCAGATCCTTTGCTCGAGAGGCAAAGACTCTACCCCTGAACCATCTCACTAGCCCAATAAACTTGTTTCTGATGAACATTCATGCTATGCATGTGATTCTTCATCCTCTCTCTCTCTTTCTCTCTCTCTCTCTTTCTGTCTCTCATACACAGGGTCATCACAGTATATAAAAATGGACATATATTTGTCACTATCCATCATGGTTTTTGTACAGTTGGGGTGAGAGCCAGATTTGCTTGGGCAAATTTTGTGGATGCAGTGAGTTTTGGGTAGAAAAATAAGTAATGAACTTTGACCCAAAAAAAGTGTGTAGAAATCTTCTTGGAGGGGTGTGATTGGGTCAGATGCGCATTCATGGGTGGGCTGCTAAAGCACTTTGAGAGCAGATTGTAAATTAGCGGTTGGAAATAGACTCATGTACAGACATAACGAGGAGATGGACAATCACAGGGTGAAGGGGCAGAGTGACCAGAGGCCAGGAGTGTCCCTGCTCCCAAGAGCCTGTCATTTCCCCCGGAACACAAGCACACCTGCACGCTGCCATCTAGTGGAACAAACTGAAATGCTCATGGGAGCGCCACCCCCTCCCCTGCTGACGCGCACCGAACTCACTTCCTTATTCCTTGGGGTTAAAGGAGGCGGCAGAGACAGATGACTGAAGCTGTCTTCCTCCAAATGATTTAATGTAGACACTAGAGGCCACTCATGGGACTTTCTTACAGGCAGTGTGCTGTTTGCAGAGTGTGCTGGACGCTAGCCAGCAGAGTGATAGCATGCCACACTTGGCTCAGGGCCCCTTTCGCCTTCACTTGGGGCAAGTTTTTTTTTTTTTTTTTTTTGGTTATGTTGTTACAGAGTCCATCCTAGAAGAGGCTTATGACCATCCATCCAGAGAGAGTCTTGTGACCAAGAGGACACAGCTCACAAGCCAGAGCCAAAGACACTGCAAGTCACTGATCACCTTCCCACTACACCCCCAGCTAATACCCCACTACAGTCTTCGTGGGCTCCAGGCAGCTCCCTGTTTTTGGAAAGCCGACATTCTATTTGGGGGAGACCAACCATACAATAAACATGCAAAATATGTAATAAGTGGCACAGTCAATGCTAAGGGGGAAAACCCCCTAAATCTAAGGAGGGAGGTGGGGTTCCACGTGTGCATCTGTGACGTCTGTCTAGGGAAGGCGATGGGGTAGAGGTGGGTGCAGATGTGAATAAATTTTCACTGAGCATGTCGTATTCGACTCACCACTCACCTTAGAGGCATGAGGAAGCTGGGATTATCCTAGGGCAGAATGTTCTAGACAGAGGACAAGGAGCTGCAAAAGCTCTGAGGTCAGAACAGACTGATGTATTCCAGAATCAACAAGGCTGATGTGAAGAGACAAATGGCGGATGGATGGGTGCCAGGCTGCTTGGTGTCTCATAGACAGCGGTGATGAATTTGATTTCTACAGTGAATTTGACTGAAGCGAGAAGCCTTTTGGTCTGGTTGGTGTAATCTCATTTTATGAGATGAATTTAGGTGAAAGGCCTCCAGTCAGGCGTCCATTGGTCATCTGTCCACGTGCTGGGATGAAAACATGCCTGTCTGCTCCAGTGTTCTTGCTTCTCTGTCCGCCCGGCAGGGATGTGTGCTACCCTCAGGCTCAGACTTCTAAGGGCAGCTGCCTGAAAGGAAACCAAGTGCTTCTCTGGCAGCTCTGTTCCGGGGCAGCTCTGCTGGTTATTTCCCAAGGCACTGTTACCCACCGACAGGCCCTATGGCAAAGGATCAGTACCTGAAGCCCAAAGGGAGGCTGTGCACACATGGCCTGCTTTTGTTTTGATTCTCTGCTCATCAGCTGTTAAGCCTGAGAACCAAGCCAGGTAGAGACTACCCTGATCTGTGATTTGCGTATAATTGAGATTTCCGCAGTCCTAAGATGTTACATCACAGTTATGACATCCTCGTGAGCAAAGTATGATAGAGCATCAAACATTATTTAAAATTCATTCAGAAGCAGAAAGTTGAAGCAGAAAGGTGAGAAGGCAGTATGAAAATTCATCGCCATCAAAAGCAGCCGAACCCGGCCGGTCTTTGCCTTGGGCTCTGCGTCTTCTTGTCCTGTTTGAACCAGTTCAAACCTTTTTCCTTTCTGACTCCTTAGATCTTGTGACTGTTGTCTCCTGGACCTAGGCCAGATCCTCCAGAGTCTCTGTCTGATGAACGTCTGACTAGTACTAAGGATAGAAGAGAGTGACTTTGAGAGGTCGCTTGCATTGTCTCCTCTAATTTAATCACCGCTTGTCCTAGACCTGGGTGAGGAAGTGGAGCGGAACATTTGTATCTCGTGGATGAGTTCACTCTGAGCTTGCTCTCTCCCACCTCATCTCTCTCTCTCTCTCTCTATCTCTCTCTCTCCTTCTTCCTCCCCTCCTCTTAGAGCTCCTAGGGTAGCTTGCATGGCAGCCACAGCAGCAGCATCTTTGCCTTGGTGTTTGTTTGTATAGCCTCCCTTTGCTTTTCTGAATTGCCCGCTACGGTGATTCGTTATCTATAGATGACTGCTGGTCAGTAAGGTGCGCATTGATTTGTTCTAAAGAGAATCAGTTCTTGTGTGCTACTTCTGGAGCCTGAGGACGGAGACCCATGTATTCTCTCGATGGGTACTTTTCGGGGGCATGATGGTTCTGGGGAGCTCTCTGAGTTGGATTTGCTGAGAACCTAGGAAGGAGGACCTGCTGGAGGAATTTCCAAAATCAAAGCTTGGACTGTAGGAAATGGCAGGTGCAAGGGGCCGTGGGCACCAAGCTGGGGCTTTAGGCACTATGAGAAATGCGACAAGGAGCATTTCTGCCACTGCAGCTTGCTTTCTAGGTGCAAGCACCACACGCATTCGCCGCTGTGCGCTGGGATGTGGGGACTGGGAGGCCCAGGCTCAGGTCCCACTGAAGAATCTCCAGATTGCGCGTTTTAGCCGTGAGGTCAGAGTCAAGTGCAGAAATATGATCTGCTGTGTTCAGAGTATCTTGTTAAAACCAGCACCGGGTGGACACTGAGAACTTTCTGGTTTTATTTGCTTTATATTTGTTTTTAGAGACAGATCTTGCGCTGTAGTCAGGCTACAAGATCCTCCTACAGAACCTCCAACCTTAACCTCCTGAATGCTGGGGTTTCAGCGCTTTGAGCACTTTGTAAAGCCAACCCCAGCCTGCCCTTAACATGTCAGCACTACGGAGGGTGATGATTTGCCCCTTTGCTGCTAACTGCTTAAAAAGGTTCTGTCCTTCTTCCCAGTGTGCTTGGCGCCCCTGACCATGCCTTCAGCACCTCAGAAATCCCCAGGCCTCACCCATCCTCATTCCAGGTGCTTTATTCCAGATTGGAACATGGAGTCTTGCCAGGCACCTGTCTTCCTGCATTTTGTCTCACTACACAAATGTGGTTTTCCTGCCCCCTGTCAGGAAGGCCTTCTATGATGGGGTCTATCATGATGCCCCTAAGCTGTGAGCAGAGAGAAACACAGCTCTGCGTTACGACTCTCCTCTCTTCTGTGCCTGGGGTTTCTCAGCCTTTGCCCCCACCCGCGCTGCCGTGGGCTCACACTCCGCCCTTACTGTCAACCGACTTTGGCCCCGCCAGAGTGGTGGGGCGCCAGGTGGTACATTGGCCTTGTTAGAAGGCAAGCTTCTCAGCTGGGCAGCGTTGCACCTGTGGGCTTCTTTGCCCACTGTCCTTTGGGTACTGGGAATATGGACAGCAAGATTAGAAACTTCCAGACTTTGCTCTGCCTTTGCTGCCCCCAGACAGCACATCAGTAATGCTGCCCAGGGCAGAAAAACTTACGAGAAACTCCTGTTTATTCAAAAGAGAGCTTTCTAGCCTGGTAGTTAGGATGAGATTGAGGTTAGTGATGTCGAGGATCCAATTTCTTTCTATCAGTGTTTAAGGTTCTTCAGTAGTTCCAGCCTTCACGTCCACAGTACACTGCCCAGATGCAGAAAGTCAGCTTCTGGTGGCTGTCACAGTAGCAAGCGGTCTTGTCTAGATGGTCTTAGCAAATATCCTGATGACCAGTTTGCTGGCTACCCATCTGCTTGGTGATTGATGTGGACTTTGATTGCCTGATTCTGCTCCCCCTTGTCTGTGGCAGAAACTATAGTAGTAATTACTGCAGTGGGCTTGAAGTGATTGGGATGCTCACAGAGGGAGGAAAGAATGGGAGTGATGTCCAGACACAGTGTAATGTACACAGGCCCAGAAGTATCTCTCTAAATTGCTCCTCATTTGGGGCCTTAGAAAGTATGGTGCCGTGGTTGGGACACTGATGTGGGATCGTCAGCGGCCAGTGATGACTGACTTCCATCAGGTGAACCTCAGGCAGAACAGTCACAGATCTGCAAACCCCAGTAGCGCTGCAGAACATCAAAAGAAATTCTCAAAGGTTAGTAAAGTGTCCCCAAGGTACAAAATATCTGGCCTAAGGGACAGGGAGCAATTAGAATAAGTGGAGAGAATTAATTACAGATCAACCTATGCTGTTTTGTGTGCCTTCACAAACATTGGAGTCTATGCGATTTTTGTAGAAGCTGCATACTCAGAGACCAGCCATATTTTGTAAACATACAAACATAATCAATGTATTTGATCATTTCGTGTACTCTAATCAAAATAAATGGGCTCTGAATAATTTAAAATGTTCAAAACCACAAATGAATAAATAAGGTAGTGGAATCTTGGTGGGGGGTTTCATTTGCTATAGGTAAGGCCTATGTGGCTGGTGAGAGGGCATGGAAAGCCAAGGAAGTACAGGCAAACTCTGCCAATATGGTTAAGTTGGTTGACCCAAGGGGCTTATCAGTGTGTCCTTTAGGTGAATCCATGGCTCAGGTATTAGATGCCAGACTCTGCAGCCTTGCTTCCGGCCAGCAGTATTACCTTCTGTGTCACCAAGGGCAATTGCTATGTAGAGGGCCAGCTGCAACAAGGACCACTTTGTTTGGACTTTGGCCCAACCCCCTTTCGAGGACCTGGGTGAGACTTTAGAGGATTTGGGGCTGTCAGCTGTGGTGCCTCAGGAGGCTGGTTGCGGGGGTGCATTGACTCTCAAGGACATAGTCCATGCCTTGGAGGATTCATTGTATAATTCCTGAGAAGAGCCTTTGGACATTGCCCTATGAACTTCTGGGACCTATTTTCTCATTTGCAAACAAGTTTGAGGAATGGGGAAGTTGAATGAGATAACCTCAAAATCTTTGTTGACTGTCAGCTTTCTGATTCGTGGGCTTTGCACAGGATGTGGTTGACAGTGTCCTGAGGAACTGAAGCCCAAGTAGGGGTAGTGGCTCAAGTCCTCTCTGAGGACACACGGAGACAGGCAGTGATACTGTTTCTGTATTGTGTGCTATAGATGTCTTAAATGATTACAAAGAGGTGCAGACTGGCGAGTGCCAGATATGAATTGCTCTGCCTCGACTGTTGCCGGTTGCACACCAGATAGCACATTTGTGGCTGTAGTTCACCCAATAGAGAGATTGTTTCCTTCACCAAGGCAGAATTAGATAGTAGCTGCTGGGGCCACCAGATCCATCGGTGCTCACACAGGATGCCACGGGAGAATGGTGTCCAAGTCCAGCTCCTCTTTGGCCAGGGACTGGTGAGCTTCCAAGGTGCTTGTACTCCTGAGCCTGTGTATATGTGTGCATGGGTGTACATGTATGTGCGGGCATGTGTGCAAAAGGGTACTTCAAGGTATGTGCTTTATGGAGGCCCAAGTGTGACCAAAAATCATCTTGGATGGCTCTGCTTCCTTTTTGCTTTGCTCTGGGGTTTCCCAGGCTCCACTTTCCAGGGTTGAAGTTCTGGCCAACTGCCATTATCTGCCCAGTATTTTTTACGTAAGATCTAGGGATCCAAACTCAGGTCCTTTTGCTTGTGAGGCAAAAACTTTAACCCCTGAACCTAATCCCCAGCCCCGCCTTCCTGCTTTGTTAAGCATCTTTTATATAATGTCACTTACTATACCTGCTGTTCCCAAGGAACATTATCCTCAGTATCTCACTAAAGTGATTAGCTTTGGGCTCCACCTCAGAAAGAAGTGCCTGTTTGTTTCTAATGTTCATGTATTTAAACCAATAGTCCCACATCAAATGCCTGCAGAAACCCAGCAAACATCAGAGTGTACATAGTGGGTGCTTGTGAACAACTCAGGACTTGTGGCAAACTGTATAGATCAGTTTAGAGAAGCCAGAGTTGGAAATCTCAGTCAAAAGAGCTTTGAGTATTTTCATCACTTGAAAAGCCTGCATCACTGAATATCAGGAACCCCACATTTTGGAGACTCGGCTCTGCAAGTTGTCTACTGGGTATAGCTCTTTTCTTGTATTACGAAGGTGAGGGGTTTAGTGGCCCAGCAGACCCAGAAGTGGGGCACGCTCATGTTCATTCTCTTCCTTCCCTCCCCACACTTAGGCATCTCTGCTTCCTCCCTGGTGCCCTGTAGTCCACATCTCCTTGGGTAGAAACAAAGAAATCAGTGAATTGTTATCAGATGTTGGCTATTTCCAGACCCTTCCTGCAAAGGAACTCTTGTACTTTCAAAAGAATCTTGGTAATAGAACAGAAAGTAGGACAGAGTCTCATGCAGAGTTCTATCTCTCGGTTGAGAGTATTTCCTGTTTTGCTAAAAGAATCATTTGGGCTTGGGAGCCTCAGGCACCTTGGGTCAGACTTGTTGGACTAGCACCAGCCACAGGGAAGTGGAAGGGGTTTTGACTTGGTCCCTTTTTAGTCTCATTATTCAAATTCCTGCTAGAACCCATGCAAATGTTTTTGTAAGGGTCCAAGGCACCCACTCATTTCCCTGTGGCTGGTATTGACCCAGGGTGGAATTGTGGATATATATCTATATACATATTAATTTTTCAGTAGTGTTCAGTCCTGGGCTAGATCCTTTTTCATTTATTTGTTTTATTTTGTTTTTTGATAATGGTTTCTCTCAGTTTCTGTTCAGGTAAATTTCACTAATGCTTTCTTTATTTGCTTAACACAAGTTTATTCTACAACCCCTTATGATTCTAGTCATAGTCCTCTGTCCTCTTCTTCAAAGGATAACCGGTGTTTACTACATCAGTGAATGCTTTGGTCTTCAGCCCTCTTTTCCCAATGGTCATTCTTGGACCCGGGGATCTCCATGCATGTTTCTAGTTCTACCCAGGATCTATCTTCCCCCTCTCTCCTTTACTGTGGTCTTTCTTTTCCCATAAACTTCCATAGTGCCTCCTGCTTCTGCTCTTGTCCCTGTCATCCTTTCAGTTGCAGTTTGCGCATATGCTGCTGGTAGATCATGACCAGATGGCTGAAGGGAGAACAAAGGATTTTATTCTTGCTTACAGTATTACTCTTACTTCCGTTTGGATAGGAGTGCTCATACCAGTACCAGGGGCTAAGGGAACTGGCTTCACCATATTCTCCATACATGCACACATTAAACACTAGGGACTGAGAGAGGGACAAACCTCACTTGCAAGACAGCATGTCTGTCCAAGTATGTCGAAGAATGTCACTTCACTGAACCAGCTAAGGGAGTACAGCAGTGGCTCATGCTCACGGGGTTCATTGGTTGTAGCAGCTCAATTCAGGAGCTACTATAAGTAGGAGTTCCATTCTGGTGCTGAAGAATGCAGCTTCCCCATCTTAGCCCCTTGCCCAGAGAACATTCCCACCCACCACACACTGGGTCTCCCCAGTGTGCCCAGTGTTGAAGCCTTCAATTGTCAAATTGACACCTGTACATCTAACTATCACACTGCCTTTTAATTGATGTCATCCGAGGCCTTCACTGCCCCCTTCCCTCCCTCCAACCCTTAACTGGCTCTTATAGGACAGATATCATTTGCCTGTATATGGTGAAGGCTCAACCCATGTTTGCAGAATGGAGAAATATGTAAATGAAGATGCCATGTGAACAGATAACCCGCTGCTTCCTTTAGAGCAGAAGTGAATCTCAGGCTTCCTCCTTTAGGTCTCTAAGTCCCTCTGGCAGGTTAAGCTTCCAATTAAAAAGTGACACGTGGTCCTGTTGGAGAAGAGTGGTTTTCAGGGCTTCCTGGCCAGGCACATTCACCACTTAGTGACCAGGCGTCACTCTGTCTTGTTTCTGTAGATCTAGCAGAGGCTAACATGGAATGGAGACATTTTGAGGGTCTGGCCAGAAACAGATGGAAAGTGTGTTGTTTGGGAGACCAAGCAAGTGGGTGGCAATGAATTGGTCGGGGTTATGGAGGACGAACTTGAATGTCTGACCACTGGAAAGTGATAGAAGCTGTCTGTGTAGAGAAATCATGTGGCTAGCACTGAATTTCCTGGGTCATTTAAAAATTTTCAAGGTAAATTTTAACTGTGTGCACTTTTACTTTATGAATTTTACAACCAGTGTTCCTCTCCACCCTTCTGAAGACATGACTGCACTACAGATCTCTGTGTTGGGGCAGATTCTCTAGAAGAAAAATGTGAAATACCGGGACTGGGGAGATGGCTCGGGGTTAAGCCTTTGCCTGTCAAGTAGAAGGACCTGAGTTCAAATTCCAGAGCTCACAAAAATGCCAGGCGGAAATAGTTTTGGCCTGCACTGCTAGCTTGGGAAGACAGAGCTTAGGGAGTCCCTGAGCAAAGCAAAAAAGAGGTAGAACAATCCAGGATGATTCCTGAAGTCATCCTTGGGCCTCTGCCCGCTTCTACAATCATATCTATCAACACTGATCCTCACTCATACCCCACACACGTTTAAAAAAAAGAAAAGAAAGAAAGATGTAAAATACTGATCACTGGTATGAATCCTAACCTTTTTGTTCAACTGAAACTGGGCTGAAGTTTTTCATTTGGTCATAAAAATAATGGAAAAGACAGTTTTATTAGGCTAAGTGAGCAAAAATTGGCTCATATATATGCTGGAGAATTGAACAATTAACTGCAGCCTACTTCAATTGACAAAGGATGTCGGTGGCTTTAAGTAAAGAATGGATATCCTGTGTAATTTGTTCTACACCAAAGATGGTAAACTGCCCAAGAGCTTCTGCACTCCTCGACAGAAAGGAGACCAACTCCCTACCACCCCTCATGAGTTCCCACTCTTTCTCAGTCAGCCCCAGAGGTGTGAAGTTGGAACTCACCTACTCTGCGACCATATGTTCCTCCTCTGGGCTTCCGCTATCTCTGGTCCACCAATCTCACAGCTGCCGCATCTCTGCCTCTCCTCTCCTTGCTAGTCTGTATTCCTCTTCTGAGGCACATGGCAGGTTTGTCTTGCTGTGGAATAGTTGTGTCCTGTGCAATAGGGACATGTTGATGTGGAAAGAAGCAAAATAACTTGCATTCTAATCTTACTCCTGGTTGGGTGCCTGTGACTCAGCCATTCCTTGTCTCCGAGAGTGTGTCTCCTCACCAGAGGGAAGGTGGAAGCAACACTTGGATCCCTTATTCATGGAGTGCTGTGAGGCTCCGGGTGGGGTTCCTCTTAGGTTGTGGAGCACCCATGTGCCTGACGATATCCTATAGTGAGTCTAGATTAGCACAGAGATGTCGTAGTGGTTACAGTGGGCCATGCGTTGCATGTGCTGTTGCTGATGTAGTCTAACAAAAGCGCATTATTATTTGTCTGATTCAAAATTTGAGGCTGTGGCCCAGAGGGCATTAGTTTTCCTTCTGGTTCAAATGACAAGGTTATTTGAGACAGTCAAGTAACTGCATTTTTAAAAAGTTCTTCTAAAAAGTTTGGTTTTTTTTTGTGTGTGTAGGTGTGTGTGTGTGTGTGTGTGTGTGTGTGTAGGTGGTGTGGGTGTGTGTGTGTGTAGGTGGTGTGGGTGTAGAAGAGTCACTGTGTGCACCTGTGGAAGTCCAGGGACGACTTCGAGAATAATCCTGGATTTCTTCTACCTCCTTTTGCTTTGTTCTGGGGTTCTCAAGCTCTGCCTTCTGGGGTTAGAGGTGCAGGTCACCACTGTTTCCATCTGTTGTTTTTACATGGGATCTGGACTCAGGTCCTTTTGCTTTTAAGACAAAAGCTTAACACCTGAGCCATCTCTCCACCTTGCCAAACCTTTAATGAACAAAACATTTATCCATATTTGTAAGTTATAATATGATGATTTGATCCATGTACGTAATATATAATAGTCACATCAAGGTAACTAGTATTTCCAACCTCTTCAACATTTAACATGGTTTTTTTTTGTTTGTTTGTTTTATTTTTTTAACATGTGTGTGTACCAGAGGGCATTGTGTGTGTCAGAGGCCCAAGGGTGACTTCAGGAATCACCCTAGATTGTTCTAACTCCTCTTTGCTTTGCTCTGGAGTTTCCCAGAATCTGCTTTCCAGATCTGGAAGTATAGGCTGCATCATTCCCGCTGGTGTTTTTACTTGGAATCCAGAATTTGTACTCAGAAAGACTGTTTGTTTGCAAGACAGAGGCCTTAACCACTGAGCCATCTCTCTAGTCCCATTTAACATGTTTTCCTAGTCGAAAGCTTTGGACTCCTTGCTTCTGATTCTTCATAAAACAAACAGTCAGTTTATTGTAAATTATGGTCATTCACTTGTGCTGTAAAATACTAGAGTTCATCTTCCCAGCTAATTATTTGCCTTTGGTCTCCAGAAGTACCACCCCCCTTCCCTCTCTCCTTCTGCCTTTAGGGACCACCATTGTAATCTCTGCTTCTACAAACTCGGCTCTTCTAAGGGCTGCCTTTCTACATCACGACTCATTTCATCCATTATAGAAAAGAAGTCCCAAATTCATCAGACATTGTGCCATGACAGATCAGAAGTGGCTCAAGGTCACAGCACATATTGTAAATGAAGATAGTTTCTGAAGGTGGCTCCCTCCTAGCAGACTCTCTTAATAAGATGTACGTGGCCCAAAGCATTTCATGCCTTATGTGAAGAGATGCCCAGAATTCCCATCTGGGACTTATTAGCGTACGTGTTCAGGTGGTCTGGGGCCGGATGTTAGTTCTTAACTTAAAGGAAACAAAGTTTTCAGTCTGAAGATGGTGAAGTTGCTGCCTTCTTAAAGTGGCCGCGGCTGCTGGTATCTCTCTGACCCTGGGAATTTCATCAGCTGAAGTGGGATTTTCTCATTCCAGTTTATCCATGTTCTGTGTCCCACCTGAGCTGCACTGGGATAGGTGGTTGGGAAGCTTGGGCCTCTGAGACTCAGCACAGCACGTTAGGCGAGCGAGATCCAGAGTCCATTGACATCTGCTGGGGAGACTCCATCTGCCCCTCACTCTGTGTTTATGAAGATGTTAAAGGAAGTGCGCCCACTCTGTGCATGTTGTCAAACAGAAGGCTTGCAGCTGGCACAATTATTTTCTCTTGGCTCCTTTTCTGACAGAATTTTTGGAAACTTGTTAGATTTATGGATAGCTGCTGATTGCTAGGTTCTCCAGTGTGATGCAAATGCTCCTTTTGAATTTGCTGTCTTTGAAGATAGCAGTTATGTGTTACATGTAGTTTCTTGTAATGTACTTTTAAGGTGCAGTGAAATAAAGTTTATTTGTCCATGCATTATGAAATGTTTTATGTGATTGTTTTATGGGTTATATAGTATCTTCAAAGTGTTCAACATGTGTTATTGTTTCTGGAAAGGAGAAAAGGCAAACAGATACAAGTGATAACTGTGTGTTTTTTTTAAAAAGTATTTTACTTATTTATCTGAGAAAGGGAGAGAGAGAGAAAGAGGCAAAGTACATAGGTGGAATTCCAGAGGACAAATTTCAGAAGTCAATTCTCTCTCTGCTTCCACCATGTGCACTTCTGGGAATCAAGAAGCCAGGTTTCTAATCAGGTGCTTCACTCCCTAACCCCCTTGTCCCCCACCAGCTATCTCCTCAGCCCAGTATCCTTGCATATTAAGTAGCACAGCTTAGTTATCTGCCTGAGAGGACAACTGTCAGCAACATTATCAACAGTAGAAGCTGATGGTGGGACTTGGGGTACTTGACAGAGGGGGAGACTTGAGTGTGGCTTCGGGAGGGGCAACAAGAGGATGTAAGCAGCCAAAAAATTAGCCCGAGATTGCAGCTTCCTCACAGTGTAGCTGCTCAGGGTGTCGGGGTTCACCGTAAGGTCTCAGGAATTTCCATTTAGTGAGAACGAGTGTCAAGGTTTCTGAGTGATGACTTACTTTTTAAACCGTTTACATCCCTGAGCGTGGGGTCACTCAGAGGTTTGTCCCCAGTGACACTTGAATTGTTTTCTTTGGGAGGGAGAGAGGTTTGCTGGCTGGCACCCCTGGAATGGTGCCTCCCCATAGCCTGGCTTGTCTGTGCCGTCTCCAGGGATGCAGGACCCAGGCAGACAGTTCCTGAGGCACGTGTGAATTATTGTATTCTAGCCATGGCAGATGTTTGAATCGTCAGCCCATGTTCTTAGTACAGATCATCTTAAAATTGTTAGGTAATGCCCAGTAGAGATGAGAGCTTGCCAGCACACTGTAGGAGGAAATACTTTTGACTGTGGAGCCTTAGATTAAAAATAGGGAAGATGGTTGTTGCAGTTCATCTGCATAGTTGCTGATAAATGACTTAAGGGAACAAGGAGTTTACTTTCTTACGATTCCTGGTTACAGTTCTTAGGCCAGCTTGACAGGATAGCATGCACCAACACCAGGGCCGAGGGAACTGGCCACACCATCACCGCATAAAGGCTGAGAGATGGACAATCCTTACTTGCCAGACCAGCATGTCTGGCCAAGTGAACAGAAGGATGCCGACTCTCTCAACTAGCTCTCTGTGATTTATCCAGGGCCTAATCCCACCCACCATGGGCTAGGTCCAGCAGCTAGACAATGTCCTTCAGGTTTGCTCTGGGCTTAACCATCAACTCTCTACCACTGTGCCCAGAGCTCAAACCCTCAACAGTCAAGTTGACACCTGTGCCTAACTATGACAATGGTAATGTAAGTTCTGAAAATGAATGGTGGTGATGGTTGTATAAAACTATGAATATACTTAATGCCAGAACTATGCATTTTAAGTTGATTAGATTGGTAAATTTTATTATATTTGAAAATAGTAATAGTAGTAATAAGGGAAGCAAACTAGTAAAAGAAATATTAACTGGAATGAGAATTGAGTGGTGGGAAGTGAAGGTTGCTGAAGTTTGAAAGAACCACAGAAACCAGGAGCCACGGTGGTCTGTGGTCTGACCTTCAGGTACCAGCCTCCTTCACTGCAGACCTTCTGGCCATGGTTGTCTGGGTGGCAGAGACGTCACTCACTGGGGTGCTGTGCTGACAGAACTTGCTCGAAATCCACCCTCAATGTGGCTGAAGAAAGCTGTTTCATAGGGAGGTTTCTCATTGGGGACCTTCTGCCATGTTACCTGCGGGGCCCACTGGCAGCTGGTGAAGCCGATCACCACAGGCAAGCCGAAGCCAGCTGCTGAAGAAGGTGTGGGGGGGGTAGTATGGGAAGGTGCAAATGCCCAGGGAGCCCACAGAAACAAGCTCTGTGACCAGGAAAGAAGCTACTTCTTCCTATAAATTTCAGCGAGGTCCACCCTCAGTAAATGCAGAACTCAACCAGCTGGCCAGGAAAGCTACGCCCAAGGCCCTTCTCAGTTATCTCGCTGGAGCAAATAAATGGTGCATTTGTCACAAGCCCCCTCAGAACTTCTCCAACTCTGACATCAGATTGGATCCTGCACTCCTAATTTCCTGTTCTGTGTCTCTTTTCGTAGAATTTCTGTTTTGTCACATTTCTTTGGAAAGACATTATGTCATCACAAGGCAAAGGCACAATGCGATGTTGAGCTGTGGACTCACTGAAGCAGAGAGCTCATGAGTTATCTGAGATACATCAGATTTTGCTCTTTTCCTCTTTCAAAACTTTACTTTGCTGGGTTGGAGAGATGGCTCAGAGATTAAGACTCTGCCTTGCAAGCAGAAGGTCCTGAGTTCAAAGCCCAGGTTCCACATAAAAAAAATGTCAGGCAGAAATGGAAGCTGCCTACCTTTCCGGCCCCGATGGGTGAAGCTTGGGAAATCCCAGAGCAAAGCAAAAAGGAGGTAGAAGCCATCCAGGATGTTCCCAAAGTCACCCTTGATCCTCTACAGGGACACATAGTACCCTCCAATACGTACAAAATAAAAAAATAAAATAAAAATTTCCTTTTGCTGTGATACCTTGGTTGTATTGCTCTGAGATTCATGACCATATAATCTAAAGCTCTCAGAACAAAAACAATAAGTGATAATCAGCAACTTTCAGCCATACCACTGTAACTTAGGAGGTTGTAAGGTGCTGATTTGGTTAAGAGTGCAGAACAGTCATGCGTAGAACAAACAGTGTGTGGGGTCCATCTCCCAGTTCGTTAGTGAAGATTCCTGAGTAAGTTCTAGCACTGGAACAGGTTGCTGTGTTCTTTGGGACCAAAGAACAACCTGGCTTCTTTTTAGAGGCATTTTTTTTTTTTTTTTGCTTCAAAAAGTTGGATTTAAATATTCCCAGCACAAAGAAATGATGGATATCCACATGTCCTGAGTTGACCAGCATCCAACATGTCAATGAACCGAAGCATCACATGTACCCTTCTCAAACCCCCCCCCAAGCAAAATTACTACTTGTCATTGTTTTTAAAAAGATACATAGCAGTGAGTGCAACATTCATCATCTCTGTGAGGTTCCCCTCATATACAAGAGGCCAGGCAGAGGGGGAGAGAGAGAAAAAGAGAGAGAGAGAGAGAGAGAGAGAGAGAGAGAGAGGGAACCAGGAAGGGACAAAAGAGTTCTCTTTCCATATTCTTCGGGATGAGATTAGGCTATGGGCTGATGGTAAGGAGCCTTTGCCTAGTGGGCTGTGTTTTTTTGTGAAGAGTTAAAGCTGAGAAAATTCGGGCTGGAGAGATGGCTCAGTTGCCTTGTAACTAAGAGGTCCTGAGTTTGGATCTCAGGTTCCACATTAAAAACACCAGGTGGGAACACAAGGCTGAAACAGGCAGTTGTTTGCACGTCTGGCTTTGGTGGGCAGAGCCTGGGAAATCTCAAGAGTGAAACAAAAAGGAGGTAGAAGCAATCTAGGATGATTCCAGAAGTTACCTTGGTCCTCCACCTGGACACAGCTTGCCCCCTGATACACACACATACACACACACACAATTAAATAAAATAAATAAGGTTTAAGAAAACTTGCAAAAACTCAATGGCACCTGAATCAAGGCAGTTATTTTTAGCTTTATTCTGTTTGTAGTTCAAAATTTGTGTCCTTAATAATAAATTAGATAGGCAGGCACCAGTTCCCATTAGGAATATCTCAGAAAATGCATACACATATTGTGAAGTATAATGAGTACTTATTTCTGTAGCTTTCCTCTGTAAAGTAAAATTTCTTGTGTATGTGTGTTCTCTGTGTGTGTGTGTTTCTGTGTGTGTGTGTTTCTGTGTGTGTGTGTTTCTGTGTGTGTGTGTATGATGAGGACGGCACATGTGCCACAGCACTGGCAGGTTCTGGTGATTGAACTCAGGTTCTCATGGCTGTGCAGCAAACGTCTTTACCCTCTGAGCCGTCTCATCAGCTCTCCATGACTCTTGTAAGGACGGTTATATAAACCTAGTTTTGAAACCTGACCCATGCAAATGGAAAAACTTCTGATCCATGCCCTTCAGCACTAGCTGAAGAAAACAGAAAACCCAGCCTCCTCTTGCCCCCTGAACTGCTTCAGTTCTGCTTCAGTTCACATTTTCCCCACCTGCTGAGTGTGTCTTTCTGGGGTGTGGATCTGTCAGCCTGGGCTACTGGGCTCGGTAAGCGTATGCCAGCCCTGTAGTTTCTCCGTCAGCCTTTTCTGTCTCCACCTGGCATATACTTGACTTCCTGACACTGCCCATGTCAGAAATTGAGTGGAAAAACATCCAATTGTGACACCTGGAGATAAGGTTAGATTTCTAAACTCATCTCAGACTAAGTCTGCAGTTCAAAATTCCACATATGGAACTCTGCTTTGATTTTTTTTATGGGTTTCTTTGTGGAAATTTGAATAAAGTTCCTCCCTGTCCAGGTGCAGCCAAGTGGGGCTTATGAGTCCGCCTCTCCTGGTGTGGGCAGACACCACCTTCCCAGTGAGCGCACTGAAGAGAGAGGGGAGATTCTCACTGGCTACCCCGAGAGGAGCCCCTGGCTTCTGAATGCACCAGAGTAATCATTTGCAGATGAGCCACCAGGGCTGGGGAATTGCATAACTGTCTCACAGCCTCAGCCAAAGCGAAGGGTCTCCACGAAGTTATTAAGAAACAAATGCAGCTGTAAGCCCGTGTTTATCTTGTCACAGAATTATTTCTTCAGTGTCAGGAGCAGCGGCAGAGAGGTTAGATTGGAAAGAGTTTTGACTTGAGTTCTAGTGAAGAGGAACTTTCTAACAGACAGAAAGGAAATGGCGCCGTGTCCTGAAGGGCAATCTGCTGAGAGAAGTGATAAAGGAGACAGGGGACAGATGTGAGCTGCAGCTGATGGGTCTAGGAGATGCCTCGCCAGCTAGGTAGAGGATGGGAGTAGTGGTCACCAGCGATGCTTCCAGACTGGAGCAGCCGAGACTGGGGTGACTACTGATGATGCACATGCAGGAAGATCAGATGAATTGTTCAGCCTTGACCCTCATGCCAGCTCAGCTCCTTCAGACCCCCTCCCCCCCGTCTCTGTATGGAATCCTGTCTGAATTCCGTCATCCCACGCTGACCCCCGGCAACCTGGGCATAGTGAGGATTTCAACTCTTATGTGTGCTTTCCATATAGGATGGCATCTGGCTGGGCTGCCAACCAGATTCTCCTGAACAGCCTAATGCAATCAGGCCTCATTTACAAAACTATGTGGAGAAGAGATGGGGATGTCATAACATTAAGCACCTAGCCAAGTTCTCGACTCATTTCATCAGAGTAGTTAACCCTATTAGATAAGAGGCATCGGCCCCATTTTACAAATGTGCAAACAGAAGTGCAGAGAGCTTTAATGACTCACCTCGTTTTCCAATGAAAAATAAGAAGAGAATGAGGAAGGAAAACCTTCTGACACAACCCCTGCTTGCTGTGGGGTCTGTCAGACACTAGGCCCACACTCCCAAACCCAGTCTGTTGTTTTTCTAATTCTGGTGTTCTCATCGCCAAGAGGGCTTAGTTAGGGTCCTGACTCAATTTTTAATTAAAAAGGAAAAAAAAATTCATGGCCTCATGTAGCTGAATAAACAGAAGCTATTAAACTTATAGCTTATTTAAAGCCTTAAATATCAAGAAGGGAATGACTTCAGTTTGAGGCTGTGATCTAACATTCAAACAGTAACTTGAGCAGTCTGTGCTAGAACCACGGCAAGCTTTAAAGCTCTTTGGTAACTTTCCAGTACAGTGATCTTTGAGGTATTTCTTTGCAAAATGAAGGGCTAGACTTCTGCATGAGTCATCAAACAGAATAAAGAAGTGTGAATGCAGACAGTGAGGCCTCGTGTGTGTGTGTGTGTGTGTGTGTGTGTGTGTGTGCGCGCGCATGTGTGCTGTGATTTGAAGCATGGTGTCGTTTAGTTTGGTGACCTGGGGCAAGTCATGCAGCCTGTTTGATCACTTATGTTTACAATGGGATGATGCAAAAGAGATCACTTGGTGGTCTAAACAAAGCATATAGCAGTGACATCTGTCCAGGTTCCCATCAAATGAAAATCTTTCAGTTTCCAAACTGGGATCTTCTCCTGCCCCCATAGATCAGCCAGATACAAACCTTAGTCCCTTAGCCAGTAGAATCTGTGCCCCTGTGCAGCAATGAAAACGATGGGTCTTTAGTCATCATTAGCCCTTAAGATTGAGGGATCAAAATCTCAGAGATTTTGATCGAGGCAGGATAGAACAATAGGGAAAGTTAGGAGGGAAAGGAACCTCTTAATTTTTAAAAAATTTTGTGCATACGTGTGTGTATATATGTCTGTATATATTAACAGACACTATGTGTGCCCGTGCAGTGCCCAAAGGTGACTTTGGGAATCACCCTAGATTGCTTCTAGCTCCTTTTTGCTTCACTCCACACCAAAGCTCCACTGTCTAGACACCTAAGTACAGGCCACTGCCATTTCTGCCCACCAATTTTGCATGAAATCCTTCTACTTTTGAGGCAGACACTGGACCCCAAGTTATCTCTCCAATCCAAGGAACCCTTTACTTTGGAGTGTGGCTTCCACCAGCCAGAGCCAAGAATTTTGTCATAGTTTGCCATGAAGAATGCCTATGTGGAAACAGTATACTTTTTTGCTAGAAAGAGAGAGAGAGAGAATGAGAGAGAGAAAGAGAGAGAGAGAGAGAGTTCAAACAAGAGAATGGAAGTAGCAGTGAGCCATGCTTAAGACTGAAGAGTATGTGATCTTTGAGTTTAACCTTGCTCCCTTCTCCAGGATACATTGGAAATCATCCTGCCAACTCGTTTACCTTCCACTGCCCCTTCTCCCCAAAAGGAAAGCAAAGTTCATTAAAATGAACCTTGAGAAGCCATGCATATCATGTGTGTTGCTGTATGGTGAGACATTCCATAGTACAGCACCACTCTCTGGAGATGACGCCGCGCCAATGTCTTGTGTGTATTCCTACTTCCTGAACTCCTACTTCCTACCCTAAGGCCTGCACATAAATCATGTTTAAAACCTTTTCTTAGTATGATTTAACTCTGCTTCAAAACAAAGCAACACTCACCCACCCACCACCCCCGCAAATAACATAGACGTAAGGAATTACTGCTGTGTAATGACAGAAAAGGGAGCATGGGTCACAGATTCTTCAGCCGTTTTCCAACTAAATCACAATTGCGTGTATGTATTACTTGTGTGTGTGTGTGTGTTTCATCATCTGCTAAATGATTGTAAACAAGGATGATTTCTTAGGAGAGAAATAAGAATAGTGAAATCCCAGGAAAAAAAGTGTGTTGCAGGTACATAGCTGCCTGCCCATGCACCTGCACCTAGCATAGTAAGTAGCACTTCTTCCCATTTCTCAGAACGACTATTTGATCACACCCAGAATGGGGTAATTACCTAGTACTTACTGGAAATGCCATTGGGTGACTAAGTAGAGTTACCTATAACTACATACTCCTAGAATCTTGGGACGAGTAACTTTGCTCTCTCTCCATACTTTTCCTTTGATTGCTTTCCTCATGTTCAGACTCCCTAAGCAACGAGAGTCAGATCTCTGGACAGGGAGGATCTGCGGAGAGATGTCCAGGAGGTCTACTTCTGTTTGGAAGAGCGAGCATGAAGTCTGAGAATGGTGGGAGGGATGCCGGTCCTCAGCCCTAACCACACAGAACCAAGAGCAGTGAGTGGGTCCTTCTTGCATTCCAGGACAGAGGCAGGGACCACCAACTTGGTGGATGTGAATCTTGAAGACAAATGAAAGTGGAAAAGTTGAGGAGAAGCCTCAGCAGCAAAAGGAAGAAGGCCATTTTCAATACTATGTTACCAGCTGTTTTGTGATTCATAGTTCAGATTTAGCCTCATGTCAGCAGGGCAGACATAACATGTTGAGGAAGTGATGAGCTACTTATGAACCCATAAATATGGGTGATAACTGATTCACAGCGATGTTTGAGTTTTCCTTGACTGTGCATATAAGGTGTGTGATGCTGTGGTGCGCTGTATTGCCAAACGTGCTCTTCCCAGTTCTGCCGGGCTTCTCATGTGTGCATCTGAAAACTCCTCCCTCTCCCTATTCTTCACAGGCATCTGGGAAGCTATAAGCAAAATGCCCAAAGATCCAGCTTTTTTTAAAAAAAAAACAAAAAAAACAACTTTATTAAGATATAATTTTGGTGGGGGGAGGGTCTCTAGCTTTGGGAAGTTTAGTTGAGGGTATTAATAACCCTTTCTTAAAACCAAGTAGCTTGTAAGATTTAATTCATTTAATCATAGTCCAAAATTATCGATATCATACCAGAAAGCTCCAACTGAGAAGGGCTCATTTACCTGTCACATGTCTAAATACTGGTTAATGCCTGAATGAATAAGTGGGTGAGTGGATCATCTTGATAAATCAGGGGAAGAGCCATCAGTGATCTGCATAGGAGTGCAGCATAAAACTTACATACATTTTGGCTAAATGAGAAGAAAAGTTGCCAAATTGATTGCGCTTTTGTATCAGGTGATCTATACTAGAGTGATAATGTGGACTCTGCGTATGTCAAAGTGAGGATGCTGGAATGTTTCTTATGAGTACATAGGGAGTGAAGACGAACAGTGCCTTCCCAGCATTCACCAAGTCCTGGGTTCGTTCAGGTGGCACATGCCAGCAATCCCAGCACTGTGGCAGTGGAGGCAGGGATCGGATGTTCAAGGTCATCCCCCATTACATAGCAAGTTGAAGACCAGCCAAGGACATAAGAGACCCTATTCTAGAAGGAGAGAGAGAGAAAGAGAGAGAGAGAGAGAGAGAGAGAGAGACTAAATAGGTTTCCCCTATAGGAGACAACAAATCATTATGATGTACTGGAGCACTGATCCTTGGGGCTAAGAAATTACTAGCCACTCCCTTTATTTAAATAAAAGTCCAGCAAGATCAGCACTACCTAGAATGCACTTGGAAGTAGCAGCAGGCCAGAGAACCCTAGAGATTCAGCTGTTCTTTGTCTCCATCTTGAAAGGCAGAGGTATAGAGCAGTGTAATTTGCTCAGAGCAGATGACTCTGAGGTTATGCAAGTGGCCAAGGAGTTCCCATCATGTAGTCTTTTAAAATAACCTGAGCACCTCTTGCTCTTCAAGGACATCAGAACATTCTTCCCTAAGGTGACTGCTGGATTGCATTTTTCAAAAGGAGATTTTTTTTTTTTCCTGTGGATTCTGGGGCTGTTCAAAGACCAGCCGAGCTGTTAAAGCATGCCAAGTTAAATTACAAGGCTGCTGCAGTGGAGTGTGGACTGTTCATTCAGCGCTTGTTCTCCTTGGCTAACCTGCGCCCCGCTCAAGACCTTTCAAACTCGTGTAAAAACAAGCAGGAGGTGAAGGACGCATGCTCGAACCTACCTAACGTGGTTTGTGTGCTCCTGGAATCGCAAGAGGACATATCACAAATACTATGTATAGGAGCACTTTCTGGAATGAGAGCCAAAGCGGTTCCCCTGGGGGCAGGCTGGGTGTGGACATTGGGCTGTGCTGGTTTGTGAAATCATTGTGTCACCTTGGGAAGGTGCTGTCTCACAACTGTGGATCAGTGGAAACCATCTGATGTGTGTGTAGCACACAGGGGGGCCAGTCCATCAGAGATCCTGCCAACATCTGACCTGCAAAGCCAGATACTGTGGGAGGGGAGGGAAGCCTCAGTAACTCCTTGGGGGGGGGGCAGGACACATATGGCTGGCAAAGGGAGCATTTCTTTAGGTTCAGAATGATCCTTACCTCAGGCAGTTTCCCTGCTAAGTCTGGGATTACTATGTTACCCTGCAGCTCTAGGATGTGGGGTTCATGGGACCACACATTAATCCATGACCTCCTTTTGGGAGGTAGGATCTGTGTTTCCCAGAGGTTCTACAACACTGATTTATTCACATCTTTCTCCTCTTTTCTACTCTCCATCTGGCCATTGTGTTTCTCTCTTCAACTTGTCCTTTCAGTGAAATTGAGATAAAAATTCTGGTGGGGTCCTAGTCACTCGGCAATAACAAATGCTTTAATATCATGGCTTTAGATCAATGTTTATGATATTCTCCCTTGTCTGTGAATAACATAAACACTTGTCTAGTCAAACAATTCTGAAATAAAACACTAGAGTACCCACTACAAAAACTTACTTTGATGAGGTGCAATAGTTGGTAATAGTCTATGCAGTGCTTCTTGAGTTTTTCAAATCGCTTTGGTTTTATTATACCAGACAAATCTGTTATTAATACCAGACAAATCTGTGAAGTATGAGATACTATTTTTATCTTCATCTTACAGATGAGCAAATGGAATCCCTGAAAGGTCAAAATAATTCCTTTCAATCCGTGCAAATTTGCCATAATGTCCCTGGGTGGGGGCGCACGAGTGCACACACACACGCACACGCACACACACACCATTTAAAATGGAATATGAGGAAAAGAAAAGCAGCTGGGAAATAAATTTAATAAAGAATGTAACTTTCTCAGTCTTTCCATCTGGATATGCCCTTCTACTGGGTGTTCCCTTTCACATACGGGTGCCTTGAGAATCCTTTGCTCAAGACTTGCTGAAACCACTGTTGGGTAATTATTTCTCTGAAGTCTGTGAGCATTTAACAGTGCTAGAGGCCCTTGGTGCACACTGAAGATGGAGAGGGAGAAAATGGGAAAGGTGGAGAGAGAGAGAGAGAGAGAGAGAGAATCCGTTTTTTTTTTTTTTTTTTTTTTTTTTAGTTAGGAACCTTGATCGGACCTGTTCTAGGTACGAACCAAAGTGTGAAAACCCCCTTTTCTCTCCCCCACACACACTTTCTTCCGATTTCCTGCTTCTGTGGCCCTAACAAAGTCGTGCATTGAGGGTGCTTTTTCGACCATATCTATAGTACGGCCCAGAAAAGCGCACGACTCAGCGGCGGTACCGTTTACAACTTGGGGTGTGAAAACGCAACTCCAGCGGGCGTGGAGAGATGGCACCCTGAGGACTCGGGCGCGCGGGCACGTCCGGCCCTCGGAGCCGCCCCGCTGTGGGCTGGCCGCGCCCCACCTGCGCCCGCCCCGCGCCCGGCGATTCGTCACTGCTGCAGAACTTTCCCCTGAAAATCCCTGCCCGAGCGGCCTCCGCGCGGGAGCTGCGGGTCGCGATCGCGGCTTCCTGCTCGGGCTCCGCGGCGCGCGCTGGCCAGTCCTCCCGCAGCCCCGGCGAGCGCAGATCCAGGCGGGGCGCCGGCGGCCGCTCCCCCTGCAGCATGCTCGCAGACGCCGAGGACCCCAAGGAAGGTACGCTGCCCCCCGGCCGCGGCGCGAGGAGGATCGAGGACGGCCGGGTCCCGGGGAGCTCGGGCAGTCCAGAAGGGACGCAGCCCTGTTGACCCTCAGAACACCAAACGCTGCTTGCAAAGGGCCGCCCGCTGAGGCAGCCCAAAGCTGGGTTCTGGGGAAGACCCGAAATCAGGTTTCCTGAAAAAAGCTTCTACAAATTGGAAAAAACTTGTATTTCCGGCTAAAAAAAGGGGACGCCCAGAGAGTAGGAGAAGTGAAAGATGTTTATTTGGGGAATCGGTTGCTGTTTTGTTTTTTCTTGCTTGCTTTTCTGCAGAGGGGGTTGGGGGGCTGCAGAGAGATGGGAGGAGGGTCTTTCCCTCCTCGAAGCAGGAAAGTTGGCTGTGTCTAGCTTTGCCAAAAGAAAGTTTGATTTACTTCTAACAGAGAACGGGTGACAGGGCTGGAAAAGCTCCAACCTAAACACAATTATGCGCTGGTGTGAGTTGGGGAGTTTATTTGTGTTTGAGTGTTTGTATGCTTTGTTCCCTGAAACTTTATGTATACAAAAGTCCTGTTGTAATTGGGGTGGGAGTGAGGGCTGGGGGGGGGGTTAGCAAGTAAGAGGGGAGACTGTTCAAGGTTATGAAATTCCCCTTTCTTTTCAAGCGGCCTCATGGAACACTGCTAAGTTTCAGGTCAATCGCAGCAAGAGCGGGAAGGCGCCCCATCATTTGATAGACATCAGCTGGATGAGCCCTTGGAACTTGTCCTTTTCTGCCTCGTAGTAATTCCCTTCCCGAGGAGAATCCGTGTTTCCTACTGCTTTCTCTGTGGGTGGACGTGTGCGTTAACCAAGCGGTGTGGTGAGGGAAACAGTCAATTTAAAAAGGCTAGTTCAATTGAAATAATGGAGCTGAAAAATGACAGCCAGGGGCCTTGAGTTTGCTGTGGGATCAGGGCTGATGCTTCCTTGCTTTGGGTCTCTGTTCTGACAGAGCTTTGAACCCATGGAAACTCTCCTTCCTTACGTTTTGTTACAACAGCAATTTATACAAAGTCAGAAGTAGTCAGAGGTAAATAAGAACCGGGCTGAGAAATTAACTCTTGAACTTTTTGTAAAGCACATACCACTTCAATTAGCCATTTTCTCTCTGGTGTGTATCATCTGTCTTTGGGGGGAAAGAGTGGAAAACCAGTATCCAATAGACCAGGTCGCACATGCCTTTGGCAACTTCCACAGTCCTCCTCTGGATGTCCCTTGTTCTGACTTTGCCAGCAGGGTAAGCGGGCAGCTCTCACTGATTCCTCACCTGCCCTCCTCCTGCAGCTGGGCACTCCACAGGTCTGCTGTGCGCGCAGTGCCTTCTGCATTGTCAAGGAAGCCAGAGTGTGTTTCTTTGAAAATAATCTGAGCCGCCAGAATTTTAAACAGATAGCGAATAGGGTAAGATTTTTTAAATAAATCTGCAGGAAAATTAGACATACTTTATTGATGAGATGGAACCTTTGCAGCTTCTGCCAAGAAGTGCAGTGTGTGTGTGTGTGTGTGTGTGTGTGTGTGTGTGTGTGTGCGCGCATAAATGTGTCCCATAGGCATTTTCTGCCAGGGTGGTTATTTTGTGGGATCTAAAACTCTCCCTTGGACTACCACCACTTCGTAATCTCACTTCTGTATTCTCACTAATGCTAGTCTTCCCTGCCCCCTTCCACTTAATCGTGAGGTTTCTTTTCCTCTCTGGCGGACCCAGGCATTCCCGTGCAGTGCGTTGATCACTATGAGCCTTTCACAATGTTTGCATTGCAAGAAAATTGCCTTTGGATGCGCCTGATTTGTTGAAATGGGAGATGCCTTTAAGTCGTTATTCCGAACCTCAGTAAGAGGCTAGTATACTTTCTTTGGAGTTGGATCTGAAACAAAAACATCAAGTCAGATTCAGAGACCCTTGGAAGCCAGCTTACTTGTGTATGTGCAGGAAAGTAGGTGCACATGACTAGGGATATTGTTAAGCCATTACAGCTTAGAATGTACTTGTCTCTGTGCCAAGAGTACTGAGCCTCTGTCTTCAGCCTATAGCTACCCCCTAAAGAAATGGTTCAGTTCTGCCTGTTTGTAATGAATGTGACTGTGCTTAAGCATGCAAGTGGGAAAGACAATCCAGGGCTGGCTTTATGTAAAGTATTTAAGATCTCCAGACATAAAATTAATAGAAAGAAGCCCACTATTTAAAAGGTTCCCTTTAAGAAGAGAATGTTTCCGGTGGACCGGGGCTTCCTGAGGAGATAATTAATATCCACATATTTGGCATTTAGTTGCTTCCTGTTAAGTGCATTACTTAATTATGTAGTAGTAAAAATGAGTGATAGTTGAGATCACTAAGGATGTTCTTAAGACCTAAGCCATGAGGAATCCAGACCTCCTTTGACTTGGCCAAGAAGTAAGCAGTCTCCCGATGCCAGGGGTCTTTTTGCAAGGATTGGCTGATGCCTACACTAGCCATTTCCCTCCATATCCTCACCCAGCTCTCTCCTGCCTTACCCGGACTGCTTCTTCATGGGGAACCCAGTGGTCATTAGACAACCCCCTCAGCTGCCTGCTCCCAGACTGACAGCCTCACTCTCAGACACACCTACTCTTCTGTTCTCTACAGGACCCCTTTCCTTGACCAGCTCTTTGGAAAATTTTTTTTCTGAACATCTAGCCTAAACCAGCATCTCCAGTTGCTTCTTTTTTAAAAAAAAATTTTATTATTTGTTATTTATTCAATTGTGCATGTATGTGCGCACGCATGTGTGTGTGTATGTGTATGTGTATGTGTGTGTGTGTGTATGTAGAACCACAGACGAATTCGGGAACCACCATGGACTGCCTCCACCTCCTCCTTGTTTACTCTGCCCTGGGATTCACAGGTTCCGCCCTACCAGGACCAGAAACACAGGCCGCCCCCTGCTTCTGGGCTCTAGGATCCAAACTCAGGACCAAGGCAGAGGCTTAACCCCTGAGCCACCTCTCCAGCCCCTCCAGTTGCTTCTTTCAGAGCATCTATCCCTCAGGACACGAGGCAACCCCTTCTTCCTTCCAGACCACAGACCCCTGCAGGAAAGACTGTGTCTGTCTTATTCTCCACTGTTACCTCTAGGACCTACACACAAAAAGGGCTCATTTAATATAGTAGAATAATTGAGATGTTTATGTAGCTAGATTTTAGCACTTGGTCCAATTTTAGGCATTTTTTTATCCCTCCTTTAAACTGAACTTTAAAAAATGCTTTCTGATTGTATTTTTATTTTGTGTGTATAGGTGTATATACAAGAGGACACTTGAGTGTATGTGCCTGTGGAGGTCTGCAGATAACATTGGGAAAGATCCTGAATAACTCTTCCACTTTATTGCTTTGCTCTGGGGATTCCCAGCCTTTGTCTTCCAAGACCAGAATTTCAGGCCATCCCATATCTGCTTGGTATTTTTACATGGGATCTGGGGGTCCTAACTTGGGTCCTTTTGTTTTCTAGGCAAAGGTTTTAGTCTCTAAGCCATCTCTCCCAGCACAACTTGTGTGTGTGTGTGTGTGTGTGTGTGTGTGTGTGTGTGTGTGTGTGTATTAGAGAGCACTGTGTGTCCCTGTGGAGGACCAAGGGTGACTTCGGGAATCATCTTGGATTGCTTCTACCTTCTTCTTGCTTCTCTCTAGGATTTCCTAGACTATACCCGTTAAGATCAGAAATGGGCCACTGCCATTTCCACCTAGCATTTTTATGTGGGACATGGGATCGGAACTCAGGACCTTCTACTTGTGAGACAGAGTTTTAACCCCTGACCCATGTCTCCAGCTGTGTTTTTGTTTTTGAGATAGGCTCTTGTTACATAGTCCAGGTTGGCTTTGAACTCACAACAATCTTCCTGCCCCGGGCTCCTGAATATTGTGATTATTGATGTGTCCTCACGCCTAGCTTGAAATGCTTTTTTTATTGGTTCCTTTGTCATCCCTCATCTGGCTGAAATCTGGTTTCTTTTGCTTTTGTTTTTGTTTTTGTAAAGTTTTTCTGTTCACCACTCCACAAACATCACAGTTCTCGAAATCACTCATGATCCTGTATTCATATCTTTTTCATAATGAACTTGTCTTAAAAAGAAATAAGCAAAACTACATTTCACACTAGGAAACCAGGGTCTTTCTCAGTTTTTCTAATATTGTCTCCTGTTTTCCTCCCTTCTTCTAGCTCCTTCATTCTTTCTATTATGCAATACAATCTGGGCTCTTTTAAAAGTCACCTTTAGAGCCATACTTTGAACACACAGTTACCTTGAGTGCAATAAATCTAAACTGAGTCTGCATCTTTCTATGGCCACAAATCTAATCTCCCCTTCTGGGTTTTCATTGAACACCTTTGTAATCTTGTCTTTCAGATCGGAAGCCTAGAAATTGTCCTTACTTCTGCCCTCTCCTCTATCTTCCTCCAGCTGGTTACCACGACCTGGCACTTTGTCCTGCTAATCACCTGTTGGATGCATCTCTTTTCTTTATATGTCATATCCCTGCCTTAATTCTGCCCCCTGTACTTGCACCCTGATTATTGGAATAATCACTTATGTCACTCAGTTGGCAAAAATAGAAGGTGGCTTCTGCTATCGTAAGCAAAATGGCTTGTTGGGCAGATTGGATAATTCCTGCATCTACCACATTACTCAGTTTCGTGTCACAGTAGCAAATTTTACAGAATAATTTTTTGGTGACTTTTTGTTTGTCTTTTAAAAAAATATTTATTTATTCATTTGTTTATTATTTAGTATTTATTTATTTAGAGTGTGAGTGTGTGTGTGGGGGGTGTATTAGAGAGCACTGTGTGTCCCTGTGGAGAACCAAGGATGGCTTCAGGAATCATCTTGGATTGCTTCTATCTCCTTCTTGCTTCGCTCTGGGATTTCCCAGCCTCTGCCCAGCAGGGCTGGAAGTACAGGCTACTGGTTTCTGCCTGACGTTTTTATGTGGGACCTGGTGTCCAAACTCAGGACCTTCTGCCTGTGAGACAGAGTCATAACTCCTGAGCCATCTCTCCAGCTCTTGTTTGTCTTTTAGGATAAGATTTTACTCTATTGTCCAGGCCAGCTGTATACTTAAACTTGCTATGTATCTCGGAGTAGCCTCAAACTCCATGCTCCTCCTGCTGCAGCCTCCTGGGTGCTGGGATTGCAGGTATCTGCCATGGCTCCCAGCTAAAGGGTTTACTTTGGCTCACAGATTTGACAGCTTCAGGTCCTGATTGATGGGGTCCTATTGCTTTGAACCGGTGCTGAGGACGACCCATTGTAATATGTGGAGGGTACCACAAAAGGCATGGCCACCTAAGACTGCCTTCTAGGCCCCACACTTAAAGATGCTCCTCTCTCCCAATGGGGCCACGCTGTCCTCTAATACATAGGCTTTTGGTGGATATTTAAGATCCAGACCACTTACGAGCTGGCAATCAAGGTTTTGAAAATGCAGCTAGAGGTGCAGACTATGCCAATGAAAAGGCCTCCACCGCCTTTGCCTCTCCGCCCCCTTTGCCTCTCCTCCCCCTTTTACATCCACCACCACAGGGACTTAACGCGTGGAGTATTTAAACATGCTCAGCATTCAGAACCCTGGACACTCTCCTTCTGATTGGTCATGGCTGGTCGTGTGCCTGTCCTAGCTATGTGTGCTAAGGCACTTCTGGTTCCAGCACCAGTAGGGAGACACAGGGTCTGACTCCCCTAGCCTTTGCAAAGCAAGAGCTTCTCTAGAGTAGAACGTTTTTTGTTTGTTTGTTTGTTTCGTGCATTATGTTTTTTTTTTAAATACATTTTTTATTATTATTTCCCGCTCATACAAACTTAATAGGTACACCAGTTCCCTCCCTCCCTCTTCCTCCCCCCGAACTCCCTGCTCCTCCTCCCCTCACCCCTACCTCCCCATCCTCCAGTGCCTCCTGCCTCCATTCCCAGAGAGTCCTTTATTGTGCATGCCTGACTCTCCTCTGGGTCCTCCTCTCCAATGACGTACAAGGACCCAGTGGCATTTCCCTGAACCCTTTCCTGTGTTCCCCTTAAGCATAGGAACACTACTGTGGCTGCCAATCCCTTGCCTCCAAGGATCTTGGTGCCTTTAGCAGATGCTAGACTTTGTGAGGACAATAGTATGTTGGACATTGCGCAAGGCATGCAAAGTCCTATTATGATTGCTTCGGCCCTAACTTGTGTGGAATATCTTGCAAATCATTGCTCCTCCCATCCTTTTGCTCTTGCAGTCTTACCGCCCCCTCTTCCGCAAATGTCCCTGAGCTTCAGGATGGGGAGAGATTAGTCTGGCCTAGTTCTAGGTGGTTGATATAGAGTCTCTGAAGTTCTGGATTGTGGTTTGTTGATTTTCTTTTGCAGTTTTGCTGCTCCTGCAATGCCCTTCACTCTATCCTGCTGGGCACTGTATGTCACCCCCTGGCCAGAGACAAAAAGCTGTTAAACTGGAGTCTTATTATAAGAGCACATTCAAGGGTAGATGTAATAATGTGTGTGTGTGTGTGTGTGTGTGTGTGTGTGTGTGTGTGTGTGTGTATCGGGGGTACTATATGTGTCTGTGGAGGCACAAAGATGACTCCAGGAATCACCCCAGATTACAGCTACCTCCTATTTGCTTTGCTCCAAAGTTTCCCAGGCTCTTCCTTCCAGGGCTGGAAGTATAGGTGGTTGCCATTTTTGCTTGACGTTTTTGCATAGAACCTGGGATCCAAACTCAGGACCTTTTGTTTATGAGGCAGAGTCTTAACCCCTGAGCCATGTCTCCAGCCCATAGCTTTTTAGCGGATCTCCAGGACCACACAGCTGGATGACAATTCTTCATCCCCTCAGCCAGGATCATTTTTGGATGGGATCTCTCACTTTCCCTGCTTCATGTGTGTAACATCTCCTAGCAGGTCCCTTCTGTTGTGAGTTCCCGTTTGGCTATTCCGATGACGCCTTGTGCTTCCCCACTTGTATATTTTCACTTTGTGCTATGGTTCTGTATTTTTTCTTCCAGAGGGCCAGACTGGAGCATCCCACCTAAAAGGGGTAAATAAAGCTTTATTTAATGATTATGTAGATGAATGTATGTGGGAAATATGACAGAGCATTGCTTAGAAGCTATTTGGTCTCTTTATAGAAAGTGAACAAGTGTCTTCCAAAACTGGAGAACAGGCCTATTTTGAGTTTCCTGAATTTTCCACCCAAGTACTCTTAATAGCACAGGCAAAACAAGCATGTGTCTTTGATCCCCGGGGTCAGGGTCCTAAGCAGCTTGCCAGCATCGCATAATTCCTTGAGGACAGGAACAACATTGGGAAGTGGAATCTATTGAGTGCTTCCACGCACTAAACACAATGCTTTGTATATCATCTCATCTAATACTTGTAAAATCATCCTTTATATTCATGCTAGCTAACAGCTAAGCAAATGAGATTAAAAAAAAAACTTTATGTGAAACCACGGAGTTAGGAACTGTAGCATCAGGATTTGAACTGTACAGCTCACTCTGGAGGACAACTTTCTACTCTTAGGTAGAACTTCTTGCACTGTGTGTGTAAGTGTCCTCTCCCAGCAGTAGAAAGAGTGACTGCCACATCATACCCGCTTACCAACTTCCCCAGTCGTCTCTTGCCCTTACCTTTTCTAACCACATATAACTACTGTGCCGCTCTCTTCTATGAGACCAGGTTACCTTAGCGTCAACATACGGGTGAGAACGTGTGATGTTTGATGTCGTGTGCCTAGTGTGTGTCACTGGATAATGCCCTCAAGACTCAGCCATGTTGCTTCAAATGACAGGATTTCATTCCTTCTTATTTATTTATTTTTTTTTGTCTCCGTAGAGACTGTCAAAAATTGCCAGTGCCGACTATATTTCAAGTCGTCACGGCGAGGTATGGGAAAAGTTTTCAATTAGCAATAATCGCGCCTCGGATAAACCTCATTGGCTACGATACTGCCACTGCGCAAAGCTACATTCCTTCTTATGATGTAGGATTCCATTCTGTGCTCGCACCACATTTTCCTTTTCCATTCATTTATTACTGGACACATAAGTCCATAACTTGGTTATTGTAAGCAATGCCATGTTAAGTATGGGAGTGCTGGGATCTCTGATACACTGATGCCGTTTTTGGTTGTATCCCCAATAGTGAGGTTGCTGGATTGTGTGGTATTTCTAGTTCTAGTTGTTTTGAGGAACCTCCATTCTTCTTTGTGTAATATTATACTAACTTACCTTTTACCAATAGTCATAAGAATTTTCTTTTTTCCAAAACACATGCCAGAAAGTGTGTTTTCCTTGTTTGATTTGTTTAGTCTTTTTGACAGTAGACATGCAGGATCTCATTGTAGTTTGCAATTATTTCCCAGATAACTGGTGTTGAACATATTTTCATGTGCCTGTTGGTCATTCGCATGTCTTTTGGAAAACATTTATTTCAACCATCTCCCTAATATTTAGTGGGTTGCTTGTGGGGCTTTGCCATTGATTTGTTTGAACTCCTTACACATCCCAGACATCAATCACTTGTCTGAGGAACAGTTTTCAAATACTTTCCCCCATTCTGCAGGTGTGGTCTTTACTCTACCATTTCTATTACCTGTACAGGAGCTTTTTGGTTTGGTATCATCTCATGTGCCTCTTCTGCTTGTGTCTTCTATGCTTTTTGAGAGCTTCTCCATAAATGGCTTTTGTCCACTTCGTTATCCTGCAGTGTTTTCTTATAGTAGCTTCCAAGTCTAGCTGGCCAAGGAGTCATTATAAAGCTCAGTGGCTCCATGGTGACGATCTCCAGCGTCTTCTGTAGTAAACGTCTTTCTTGATAATGTGTGAGTGACCATACTATGGGGCATCTCACTGTTTAACCTCCATGTGATACAACCCCTTATGCAGTGTCACTCTCTGCTGAGCACCACTTTGCCAGTTATGTTCCATGTCCCTTGCAGTTCCTCTTGCTGTCCGGGGAATGAAAAGGAACAAAGGCGAGGTAGTGAGAGTAGCTTCGATGAAATGCCTGGCACTCGGTGTCATACATAATGTAAAAGGCACAGCACGGGCTTGCAAACACCAGACTCTGACCTAATTATCTGTTTCCTTGCATGTAGTCTTTGGCCTTAGAGCACTGGGCACCAGCAAGGACTAAAGGTGGGAGATTCATTTAAAGGTATGCACATTGTCTGCTGGGTGGTATTTCCTGGATAATCTTGTTTTGCTTACCCCAAGTTCTAGAATCTTCAATACAATCTCGGGCTTTTCATCCCTCACTTCTGAATTTTTTTTGTCAACCTGAATATGTGTCATACCTCTCTTGCCTTTTAAGTGCCACTGAACGGTCGGGATAACATGGGATTACATTTCCTGCTCCTACCTCTTAGTAATTCAGGAAGTAGCCAAAGAGTGAGGTGAGTAGAAGCTGATGCAGCGGGGCCAGGAGCTCATGGGATCCAGTGATTTCATCTCAAAATAATACAAGTCACCGAATGTGCCAAACCTTCCTTTGTCAACATTTCCATATGTGTGAGAACGATGCTAATAGCTTAGAAAACAGTGAGATGAGGGTGGTGCATACCACTCTTCGTTTTGGGGGTGTTGCTCTTAAAATAATACTGCAAATGAGCTTAAGCAATGTGAAGTTGTGTAAATGTCTGTAACGTTAAAGACAGTCTGTACCAAGGGGTATATTATGATACGGAATAGGAATATCATATCATCATGATTTAGAGTTGGAAGCAACACTGCAGATCCTTTAATCTTCTCATCTTAGAGATGAGTAGCAAGGCCCAAGTGGTAGTCTGTAGGGTTTTTCTTCCCCTTTTATAAAGCATTTATTTATTTATTTATTTATTTATTTATTTATTTATTTATTTATTTACCTATTTATTTATTTATTTATTTACGGGAAGAAGGGAGGGAAGCTTGTGGGCTTCCAGGAATTGAACTCAAGTTTCCAGCTTTACAAGCAGGGTCCTTCACACAAAGCCACAAAAGGTCTGGAGCACTTCATGAATTTGCATGTCATTTTATGCAGAGGTCGTGCTAAATCTTCCCTGTGTATTTCCAGCTTTAGTATATGTGCTGTTGAAGTAGTACTTAGTTCTTCCCTCTTTAGTGTGTTTTTTACAGGCAAGTTTTTTTTTTTTTTTTTTTTTCCAAACACACATGCTAGTATTCTGGATGTTTGCCATGAGATCTCCTTGAAACAGGACTGACCTAATCTGTTTGTATAGGTGCCTTTTATGACATTTTGGGAAAATTGAAAAAAAAAAAAAGGAATGTTGGAACAAAGAAAAATTTTCTATTCACCTTCTCTAATGTGTATTTCAGGCAGATGGTAGATAGGCATTATGAAATAAAATTTAGCTCTGCTGATAGAGCCTCTAAGATTCCCAGTTTTGAAAGTGGCTGACCAAGGGAGAGGCACTTAGCAGTGAACTGACTTGCTTTCATTGCTCTGAAGATACTGTTCAAGAAAAATAGGCTGCTGTGGGTGCTGGTTGGATAGGAACCTCAGCAGGAGGATATGTCGCATTGTGGCTGGGAGGGACTCAGCACCCAACCTAGGCATGCCGTCGCATGATGTCATGGCGCAGCCCACGGGCTTAGCTTCCCCAGCTCTGCTAACCTGGTGCATTCTGGGAATGCTCTTTTATGCTCAGAATACTCTTTTCAGCCAGTGGTTTAGGGGCAGTAGCTGTTGTTTCCCCCCTTGCTAACAGAATATCTGATAGAATAATTGGGCAATTCTCATTCAAAGAACATGTCAGCCTTGAAGAATTAGCAGCAGAGATACAGTGTGCTCTGTGTAAGCACTTACTGAGAGGAGAGTCAGTTGTTGAAAGCATTCTGGGATGGATAACACCTTGTGCAGCGTGTGCCATCAGGCTTGGCACCCTGTGGTATTTATGATTTGGAAGGTAGCGGGTGCACACAGTGTCATCCATAGGCTTAAGTAGTAATGTGTTCTCCAGTTTCATGAAGAAAAATGAGGTTTAATTTTCGAGAATCTTCCAAATAACAAGAAGCAAAGTCTCCTTCAAGAGTAACCAGTGAGTGGATTGCCCCGAGTGGCTAAGATGTTTGAATAAAGTCTTAAGCTTTTTGTCTCATAAAAGGGTGGCTCTTAAAAAGAAAATAGGTGCGTCATGGATGTTTCTTCCAAAATGGCATACCATCTTCATTGGATGCTAGCCACCCTGGACTAGGTATGTGTTTTCAATTGGTCCACTCACCTTCAGGAACTGGAAACCAGAGGCATCCCTAGCAGTCTCCACTGTGCTGCCTGCCATGGATGGTCCAGCAGACTTCTGCCTCCTTCCAGGGCACACAGTCTCCCTCTCTCTATCCATCGTGGCCTCCACTGGTTTGCCAAAGCAGAGTTACATGGGAGGTGTCCCCCTCAGTGAACTTCGGCTTGAGGCATCATGTATAGCTTATTGATAGGACAAAAACAATGATCGTAGGGAACTTAGCATGACCATACAATCAGAGAGGGCCCCGTGAGAGGCCAGAACAGAGAGACTGCATCAAAACTCATAGCAGCATCATTCTTTACAGAGAGCTGGCTTGTGCCTTATTTGGGTCCCTTAAGTAAGAGGAGAGGAACATGTGTGGTACATGCAGCAGTTTGCAAAGCATGAAGTAGAATGGCAGGCACGCATGGGTGGGCAAGGTAGCAGTGCAAAGGGTCAGACAATGTGCCAAGCTTCTCAGCAGGGCACAGCAGCCAACAGACCAAGCCACTGGGCATCAATAGTCTAGCTCTACAGTTTAACTCTCCCCTCAGTGTATGTAGAGTTTCCCACAGCTACTTAACCTTCCTTAAAGTTTATATCTTCCCATCAGAAAAATTGACTCAAGTCCGTCTGGAACCTTCTAGGAGAGAAACAATATTTTAAGGATTCGGAGGACTTTGAACTGGATGAGAGAGGGTGGGGTAAAGTATCGAGTGCCAGGCTGGCAAGAACCATGACTTACTTGGTGCAGAGGTGGGGGCTGGGCCTGGTTACGAGCAGCCTATATAGGAAAGGTCAGCGTTGGGGGCAGTGGAAGCATGCTGAGGAGAGGCCGGGCTGTGGGTTTAGCTTCTGAGAAGAACCATGTTTACAGGGAAAGCAGTAGATGGAACCAGCCAGAGAAACAGAATTGGAGTCATTCACGCAGGTGGGGGAAAACCAGGAGAGGAGGTTAAGAAGCCAGGAGGAGGCCGGCGGAGGGAGACTCGGCCTCTAAGAGCTGCTGGAGAGGCTGCTTTGACTGGTTTGGGGTCTCTGATGAGTCTAAGCTTGGAGAGCCCAAGTTTGAGGAACCCATTTTCTATGGATAGGGGAGTGTGTTTGTACATGTACATTTAGTCAGTGTTTAGTAGCTAGGTAAAGAAGGCAGTTGAAGCCCTGAAGATGACCACAATAAGTACGAGTCTCTTGAACTGGCCCATCCATCTTCCTTTGTATGTCCTAATTGCTGAGACCCCTTTCCTTTTTTTTTTTTTTTTTTTTTTTTAAGTATAAATGCTTTTACTCATCTGTGTGTGTGCCTCTGGAGGCAACATCAGGAATCATCCTGGATTGCTCTGCTTCTTCATTGCTTTGCTCTGGGGTTTCCTAGGCTTCACTCTCCAAGGATGGAATTGCAGGCTGCTTCCATATCTGCCCAGAATTTTTTCATGGAATCTGGGGATCCAAACTCAGCTATTTTCGCTTTCAAGGCAAAGGCTTTAACCGCTGGGCCATCTCCCCGTCCAGACCCTTTTATGTTCATCGCATCTCCTCCCACTAGCATTGACCATGGCCTTACATAAAGGGGGTAGCAGTAGAGGTTGCCAGGTAATGGAGCCAGCTTAAAAAGGCAGCCAAGGGTTTCCCCCACAAACTCACAGCCCTTCTGACATCTAAGTGGGAGTTTCCCCATACCAACCAAAGACTAAGGGTGCTGTCCCAGCCTCTGCTCAGATAGCAAAGGCAAACCCAGACCTCTGGTATCTTTACCCATGAGCTATAAGTCATGGGTTCCATAACCCTCTTCAGATTCTATAATTTGCTAGAACAGTGCAAAACCTTGGGGAAACATTTGGCTTATCACAAAGGACACAAGTGGAGTAGAGCCAAGCACAAGAGATGCTGAAGATAAGACAGGGAGAGGGACCTGAGCTTCTGTGTTGTGTCCATAAGGATCAAGTCATCAGCCAGCGGTGACTGAATTCAGTCTTCAGCCCCTCTCTACCCCCTAAACTTGGCAGGTAGAGTTCCCATCTCTTGTCATCTGGTTGGTTTCTCTAGTAACCAGCCCATATTCTGACCAAGAATAAATATACCAAAAGTTGTCACTATCGCTCTTAACATTGAGTAAATCACAGTGGTTTTAAGAACTCTGGCTCCAGGATCAGAGAGACAGCTCAAGGGTTAAGCCTCTGCCTCACAAGCAGAAGAACCTGAGTTCAGATACCCAGATCTCATGTAAAAATACCAGGTGGAAATGGTGGCCTGTATTTCTGGCCTTTGAAGGCAGAGACTGGGAAACTCCAGAGCAAAGCAAAAAGGAGCTAGAGAAATCCAGGATGATTTCTGAAGTCACCCTTGGATCTCCACGGGCATACACAGTGCCCTCTGAGACACACACACACACACAGAGAAAAAGAACTCTGGACAGGAGCCAGAGATGAAGACCAAATAAATTTTCCTATTGCAATTATATTGCAGTGTCTGTGATGGAAATGGCCTCCAGCCACTCTTGAAAATAAGAAATTTTTTCCCTCTCCTTCCTTGTGTCTCTGCTTCCTTTCTTCCATGTTTTCTCTTTAACATAAGCTGTATGTCTTGGGAAGCCACTAGTGCCTGCCTCTTCCAGGGATTCCCTAGTCTCGGCTAGCCTGGAACTCCTTAAACTCTGTGACTTCACACTATTTAAGTAGGATTTGAGCAATCTGAGACATCCTGAGCAATGTTAACCTTCTCCTGTCGTTAAGGAAGAAAACTGTTGTCGTACCAACAGGAGCACGAGGCTTGTCCTCCTGTGAGAACCAATGAGGCAATGCTGTGTCAGTCTTACTCAGGTGCAGTGAATGAGGATGCTCACAGTTGCACCCAGAACAGGCCCTGCCCCACCTAACGACTGCAGTCACTTAGTGAAGTGCTCTCTGCCTACGCTATGAAAACAAGGAAGGACCTCGGTCCAATTTGCCTGCATGTTGTGGATAAATTCACAGCCTAAGAGCTTGGGGGTACAGGAGGTTTTATCTTTTTTTTTTTATTCAATTGTGCTGTGTGTGCGTATGCATGTGTGTATGTATGTGTATGTGTGTGTGTGTGTGTGTGTGTGTGTGTGTGTGTGTGTGTGTGTAGAACCACGGGGGAATTCGGGAACCACCATGGACGCCTCCACCTCCTCCTTGTTTACTCTGCCCCGGATTCACAGGCTCCGCCCTACCAGGACCAGAAGCGCAGGCCGCCCCGGCTTCCGCCTGGCGTCTATACATGGGATCTGGATTCAAACTCAGGACCTTGCGCCTGCAAGGCAGAGGCTTAACCCCTGAGCCATCTCTCCAGCCCCGGGTTTTATCTTTTTTATGATTCTCGGCTGCAGTTTAGTCCAGCTTGGCAGGAGAGCTCATGTCAATACCAGTTGCTGAGGGAACTGACTACACTCTATGCACAGGGATTGCTGAGAGAAGGACAAACCTCACTCATCGGACAGCTCAGTATTCTGCAGAATGTCAGTTTAGTGAACCAGCTTCCCCCATTTTATCCTCCTGCCCAGAGCGACCCCACCTACTGTGGACTGGAACTTTCCATATCAGACAATCTCCTGCAGGCTTGCTCGAGGGCTTGTCTTCACTAACTCTTTACAAATGTGCCCAGAGCTCAGCCCTCAATGTCAACTTAACAACCTACATATCCAATTAATGCAGACCGTTTCCTTCTGCAAAGTCATTTGGTCCAAAGTAAAACAGCAGTTGCACGTTGGCTTCTGCTTACTATAAGGTGCTTGCAAAATGATTTTTCCCTTCATAGGAACTTGAGCAAGTCAGTTAGTATCACAAGTGCAATCATTAGAGTCAGATTCTTCAGAAGAAGGTGACAATTAAAGGCATTTCAGAGGTGTTTTCAGGGTGATAGGAATCCTGGGCCAAGTAGTACTAGGAGAAGGAATGGAAGGAATGGTGGGAAACCAGAACACAAAGAAAGTCAAGGGAGTGGCCATTTGGCAGATTTCAGGTGAAGGGAAACAGTAAGGGAGAAATCTTAGGCTGGGGCAAAGTGTGAGGGAGAATGTGAAAGGAGAGGGAAGGATGAGGAGGAACTGAGGTGAGCTAATGACCCAGGGAACAGGATCATGGGGGAAGAAACTGGTGACCTGGGAAAGTTTTGGCTGTTGGCTTATTTTGTTTGGTGTAGCAGGAGGCAGCAGTGTGAGCGTTATTCTCTGAGGTACTGTGCCAACTTGGAACCAATGAAATGACAGCCATTGTAGGACACAGAAGAGAATGGTTCTCAGGCAGGGTCGCCGCAGGGAGTCAGTAAACTAGCCAAGAGCTAGTGCACTTCCTGAGGTTGACTTGGGGCCTTTCCAAAGCCAGGGCTGGATATCATTGGCTGGGATGTCTAGTCCCTTTCTTACTGGGTTATAAAAGTGCTTTCCTCTTAAAGTTTGCAAATAGCAAGTGATGAATTAGCAAAGTACCAGAATGAACCAGTGGGAACCATTTCAAAGCTGCCCACTGCACTGGGCCGTCAGCTTCCTCGGCTTCCAGCAAGGTGAACACTGAGTGGCTGTTGGAGAGACCCAAAGTTGAAGTCCCTTCCCAATGAAGCTGCCTGACCTCTGGGGCTTCTCCATGAACAAGTCTGATGTGAGGCAGACTCCCTGAATCATTTCAGGCTAGACTTTGTATGGTTTAAATTGCTTGGTCACCTAGCCATAGATCTAACTTCTTGATCAAGCTGATAACACACAGGTTCAGATTACTTCACATTCCTGTCCATGGTCACCTATCCCATCATGCTCTGGGGCCCCGGGCATGAGGGAAAGGAGGTTTTTTTTTTCCCCCCTTGTGTTTCTCCATGGCAGAATTTCAGCTTGTTTCAACATGTGTAAGGGTTAATCAGGTGTATTAAAATTGTGACTGGGAGAGGCAGTCGAGCCCAAGCCTGACTGGATTGTCAAGCCACTGGGGAAAGGGTCTTTCTTGCATTCCTGAGTCATTTTCATGTCTCTTTCCCAAAGAGGCTTCTTCTTGCCTACAACACTGAGATAATGGAAACCATCTCTGACTTTTTTTTTTTTCATTCCTGTTTCTTTGACGTTCCTATGTAGCCCTTACTTCAACGCATACTTGGACCACATGAAAAGAAAAGAGGATTGACAATGGACTGAATTTTTGTGGTTGTTGCCCTTTGTTCTATTGAGCCATTCTGTGGTCTGCCTCGTTGTCGATAGTGAAGATGTGGGGTGTCATTTGGACTATTGAACTACAGAGGATGGAGAGACAGAGCTGCTTATTGGGCAGAGATACTAGAGCATTGCAGAGGCCGCTAACCACACTTAATTCTTTCCGAATAACATGATCTTGCTGTTTCCCTTCTGTTTTTCTTTCTCATTGGCTACCTCTCCCTATTTTATGAAACTCTCAAACCTATTTTCATCATGTATCTTTTTGAGCTTTAGTTAGTCAGATTTGTTTTTTAATGCATGCTGCTGGCCTTTATACTCCATGAATGACTCAATTGACTACTAAATTTGGCAGTATGTTGCCGGCAGCCTGTCTTTGGACAGGAAGTGTTCAGTATAGATATGACTAACCAGTTTCCAAGCTTAAAATAAAGTCGGGGATTTTGGACAGAATAGATCTTTGTCACTCATTTCAACGTGTTTGTGGTGTGTTGAAGTTCAATAACAACCACTCTGCTTTCTGATTTTTTTTTGTAGGTTGTCTTTCCCTCAGTTTTGCATATTATACCTGCTGGAACTCTTCATGGTATTGGTGTTTTATTGGTTTTTAAGAATGGAATAAGGGGATGTTGGAATTAATCATGAGAACAGTTAGAGTCACTATTCTCCTCTTGTTTTGTCTTTTATCTTTAGCTCCACTTAAGACACCCCCTTCATTTGTTCTGTACCTAGTTGACCTGCCCACAGTGTGGTTTTAAGCTGAGAGATGTAGACATGTCTAGGCAACTGCACATACTTTGGGACTTGTCCTTCTGAGTCAAGGCCCAGATGAAGTTACATGTCTTTGCCCCAAAGTTTACCGTACTCAGCCCAGCAATGTTCAGATTCTTGTTCAGGTATATTCCATTTGTCCAGGAAGACGCGTGCTATTTTGACAGCAACAAAATATTTTTTTAGCAATCTTGCTGCCTTGAACAGTTTTAGGATTTTAAAAGAAATACGACTTTCCTATCCCTTTTCCAATCAGTACTGTCTTTTGATTTAGGATTTCAGAAATTCTGACTATATCTCGTAGAAATTCTAAATTAGATACTGCACTTATTACATGAGCATGTTTGTAATAAGAAAAAGTAAGTCTCTTTTTGTAGCTTTAGCTCTATGCAAGAGGTAGTCTCTGAGTTTCCATTTGTTTTTCAAATAAAAAGTTAAGCTGGGAAAAGGTAATTTAAAATGCAAAATACATGCAAATAGTTTTAGTTGGGTTAAGATGGAGTCAGTTTTTTTTTTTTTTTTGAGGCATCATTAAGGATGAAACTAGACTTCATTTACCAAATGTAGAATCCTAAACTTACTAAATCTAAAGTTAGAGTGTTATACTTGGGCAGGAGATGCTAAGAGACTCTAGTCCACCCTTCTTTTGTATGCCTGTTTCTTCATGCTGAACCCCTGTTTTGCCTGGAGTTAAATCTTAATTTAAAAACTTAAAATTCCACACTTGAATTTTCTACCAGTAAAATGATTCCTTGCTATGAAATATTAATTTCCTTTACCTGGTAGTAATCCAGACTCTCAGACCTGGTGCGAGTGGCTAGTAGGTCCTGACTTGATTTTTTTTTTCTTTGGCTGATGGCACATTGCAGATAAACAGAAAATGCTTGATATCTAATGAAGTAAGAGGGTGGACTCTTTTTGATGGCCTAGAACATAAAATATTTTGCAAAATCAAAGCCTCTGTGGTTTTCATAGGATTCATGGATTTTCCAAACCTGGATATTTATTGTGTCTCTGTCCACATCATCTGGTTTATAAGTACAGGAAGGTATGCACCTACTGGGAACTTGCACCGATCCCTGCTTCAGGGGCCTCTTATAACCACACTGGATATTACTGACACACCATGTACATAGGCACAAATTTAGAAAGGCCCTGTAAGACCCTTCTGCTGGCTGGTGCTAGTGTGTCTTTGGCTTGCAGTGTTCAGGACTCAGCTCCGAGCGGACAAACCATGGGAAGACTTTATTAACTGTGTTCAAGCTGATGGAAGGCCATGGCCGCCTGACTTCTCACTCTGTTGAAAGATGATGGAAACTCAAGCTTTTATCTTTATTTATATTTATTTACTTACTTAAGTTATTGTCTTATTAAAAAACTTCCAGCAAGCTGAAGAGTGGCTCAGGGGTTAAAACCTTTGTCTTGCAAGCAAAAGGATCTGAATTCTGATCCCCAGATCTCATTTTAAAAAACAAAAATGTCAGGTCAGATGTGGCAGTGCCCTATAATTCTGGCCCTGGCAGGTGTAACCTGGAAAACCCCAGAGCAAAGCAGTAAGGTGGAGGACAATCCAGGATGATTCCTGATGTCACCCTTGGCTTCTACAGGCGCACACACTCTAGTACCCTCTTTCTTGTACACATGCCCACACACATGTATACAACATACACATGCATGCAAAACAGAAAAACGTATGGCATTATCTTGGGGTACCAGTGGGGAAAAAGGAGTATCTTAACCAACCCTCAAGTCTGAAATAACTTTTCTTTGCTGTTGTTTCATCACAAAACCTCTCTGTGTTTCCTGTTTTCCAGTCACTAGAAAGCAAATTAGCCCTAAGGGGCCCATCTCTAGTGAAGTATAATTTCAGAACAAGAGCAATTTTTTAGGAAAACTACTGCATTACTGGGTGCGGAGTGGGCAACTGGTAGAAGCAACGCACGAATCTCGTTGTGAAGCCTGAAGCTGAATGAAGAGACTTCAAGCAGTCTGGTGCTTCTAAGAGACCAAACTCCAACATTTCTAAGTTTATACACCAAAGATGAAAAATGGACTTTGACATGAAGGCCTTCGTCTCTCACCATGTATGTGCCTGCCTTGAAGTTCTATGTTCTGGACAAGCCACTGGCTAAGCAGTCTCATTTGTCCCAGGGGTGAAAATCTTGCCTAAGCGCTGGACCTACCTAGGCATGGGCTCAGACAAAGAGTAGCTGTTCCTACAACCTCTGCTCAGCCCCCCCCCAGGAGATATAGGCACGCATCATTTACATATATCAGTATGTATTCTAAAAAGTCAGAAAGAAAAGGTGTCTCAGTGTCTGACCTGTCAGTATTTTTTAGATGTCATTAAAACCTTGGCTTGGAGAGATTGTTAAGGTTTGAACCTTGAATCTACAGGTCTATAGCTTCCTTTCTCCCCTATATCTAAGACTGGTCTATTTCTTGATAATGCTAAATTGAATAGTAATGAAGTGTGTGTGTGTGTGTGTGTGTGTGTGTGTGTGTGTGTGTGTATTGAAAGGATCAAGGCCTTACACATGCCAGGCAAGTGCTCTACTACTCAGCTGCCCCCTCCACCCTAATGTAAATATAATGGAAGGAAAATTTTTTACTTTATAGATGCTAAACACTTGCTCTCAAGGATTAAATTCCTTTTGATGTGAGCTAAATTCTCAGAACATTTGTTTAAGCATGATTTATACATTTCATTTGGGCAGTATGAGGCATGGTAGTGGAAAAAAAAAAGATTTTGTTTTGCTTTGTAAATCCGGATAGTACGGCGGCATCCGCTCGGTGCATCTGCAGCAGCGAGTCCCCTGCTCTGGAATGTGGGTGGTCTAGGGCTTTTCTTTATTTGTGTGTTTCAAGGAAATAAAGGTACAGAGAAACACATGTTCATTGCTTATGTAAAACCTAACTATACAACTGACAGTTTAAAAATACATTTCATGGCTAGCACTAGCATCTGTTTCTTTCATTCCAAGACCAGTGAAAGGCATTAAAGACGGAGGCTGAGAACAGTAAGCAAAGAAGTCCTTCATTTCTGATAAATCTTTAGCTCCTCTAACCATCTATTTCTAATTGGGCAACTGAATGCCATGAATCCCATTAATGTCAAGGGTACTCCCTTTGACTTCAAGGAGAAACTAGTTACCGTAGACTTGATGTTCATTCTTAGACATCAAGCATTCAAAAGATTTGATTTAGGGGTTGGGTAGATGGCTCAGGGGTTAAAGCCTTTGCCTCCCAGCATAATGCCCTGAGTTCAGATCCCCAGATAGCACTAAAAATGCCAGGTGGATATTATGGCGATCTGTATCCCAGCTCTGGAAGGGAGAGTATGGAAAACCACAGAACAAAGCATAAGGAGTTAGAACAGTTCTCTACAGGTACACACAATCAAATGCCCTCTAGCTCAGTTATTTTCCTGGGCACTATGCTGTCTGATACATATCATCTCACATCTTAGCAATGAATTCAATAATAATAATAATCTAATAGTTAATAATAATCTAAGTGATTTCTCTGGTTTGGATATACTTAGCACTTGGGACGGTATGAAGAAGTGAAGGAGCTGTGGGGAGGGTGGGCCTGTAAGAGGTAATTGGGTCGTGGAGTTCCACCTTCAGAAGCACTGATGCTCATCTGCTTGGAGTGCATGCGATCTGATGGGGCTGGACTGGTCACGCGGAAGCAATTGTTGCGAAAGGAGCCCATCCCCTCATTAACCTCTTTCTGTGTGTCACCTGCCACCCACATACATTCTTCCACACACTGCCACTTACCACTCTGGGGCTCTGCCAGGGGCCTTTGGTTGTGCGGGTGCATTGGGAGCGCAAACCTCTCTTCTTTATAGTGTATTAAACCTCAGGTTTAGGGAAATCTAGACATAGTGTTTCACCTTCAGGTCGCGTGTTGGTACAACAACACAAAATGGATAAGGAGATATTTTCTGCCTTTTGCAGCAATCAGAATATTATGTCAAAAATCTTTTAATAAAATATGTTATCCTTCTCCATAGAAGCAATGTTTTAAATAGAAGATGTGTTACTTACATAAAAACTTATGTAAAATAGCGAGTAGATACAGTCAAAGATATTTCCTAAGAACCAAAATAGGACCATAAACCTTGTTAGTTATTTTGAATTGGTAAAATTATCTTTCTAGATTGTAAAACAGGAATCAGTACAGTGTGTTTGTAGCTTTTGCAGGGACTATAGTCTTTTAAGAAATCAACCCAGTACTTTATTAAAAACATTAATTTCAACATTAGAAATTATATGTCTTTTTTTTTGTTTCTGTGGAAGTTATATGAGTTAACATGGTAATTATCTGATTCTGGAGGTCTGTATCTCTGTCGCAGTGATCCTGGCGGTGTGAGCACTTTGGATCATCACAGATGCCTGCCATCCAATGGCCTTTGGGGATGCTGTTTCCCGCCTTTGCTGCCCAGCCTTCCAGCCATACTGATTTTCCTTTGAAGTAGAGCCCAGAATGGGTTCCAATTCCTTCAGTGAGGAAAAGAGCAGCCATGCAAGTCTTTATCCCTGGGCTGTTTACTGTACTGAACTCTTCCTCAGCTAAGACATGTCTTGATTTATTTAGAAGCTAGTGTAGAAGTTTTTAAAGTCTCCCAAATTCATCAGAGATGTAAAGACAGGCATTGGATAGGAATCTGACAGGGTTTTTGTTTGGGGAGTGGGAGGCTTAATACAAGAAGGAAGGCACTTAAGTGTGTGCGCCTGTGGAGGCCTGCGTGTGACATCAGGAATCATCCTTCTGGCTTTGCTCTGAGGTTTCCCAGGCTCTGCCTTCCAGGGCTAGAATTGTAGGCTGTTGACATATCTGCTCAACTTTTTTTTTTTTTATGTGGAATCTGGAGATCTGAATTCAAATCTTTTGCTTGCAAAGCAAAGTCTTTAACCACTGAGCCGTTTCCCCAGCCCAGGAGTCTGACCACGTTGTAGGAGAGGCTAATATTAGTAGCTTTCATCATAGAAGTAGAATGTGATATGGAAGATCTGTCACTGCTCTGGGAAGTTACCACATGCACATATAAGTAAACATCCAAAGGCAGGGTTTGAGAAAGGATACCCGTGGTTGCAATATTTGAGGCAAAACTACCAAAATGGATGGCATTGGCATGAATCACTAAGTGGGGCATGTGGTTGTATCTCATAGTTTGCTATCTGTGCTCCTAGTGGTAGGGGGATTGATTTTAGGGAAATCTAGACATAGTGTTTCACCTGCAGTCACGTGGTGATTCGTTTGTATTGTTTCCAGAGAAAGTTTGTGTTTGGGCTGTGTGGCCTCCTTCTCCTTGCAGGTGTGAATTTGTAGACTTGGGTAGACAACAGTATCTGCTAGCAGCAAATAATGTTAGTAATTTTTTTCATTGAACAAATTTTTAGGATTTTAAGACATTAAATTTTTTAACATCTTTTATTATTATTTCCGCTCATACAAACTTAGTAGGTACACCGGTTCCCTCCCTCCCTCCTCCTCCCCCCGACCCCCCTGCTCCCCCTCCCCTCACCCCTCCCCTCACCCCTCCCTCCTCATCCCCCAGTGCCTCCCTCCCAAAACCTGGAGAATCCTTTAATGTGCATGCCAGACTCTCCTCTGGGGCCTCCTCTCCGATGACGTACAAGGACCCAGTGGCATTTCCCTGAACCCTTTCCTGTGTTCCCCTTAAGCATAGGATAAGATATTAAATATTTTGATGAGCATGTTATATCAAAGGGAATAACACCATTCTCTGTCCACATGGAATGTATGGTTTCCCTTTTGAGTAATTTTTTCTTTAATAAAAGTATGTTAAATAAGTATAGGGAAATAAAATATATGGAGTAAAAGCAAGGTAGTGGAACTCAGAGGGCAGGGTTTAAAGTGTGGCTTTAGAGGGAGAAAGATCCTGAGATGAAATGAAAGCCAGAGTTCAGGGCCCCAGTCCTGCTCAATGGCCAGCTCTTGGCGCTAAGGGTGGCAAGCCTGCTGTCACCCCAGCCTCACCCCAGTCTCTCCTGGTAAAGTGATTCAATGGTTTGAGACCCCGATGATATCAGGCAGAGATGGCTACCTACCTCAAATGCCCACAGGGGCCAGGAAATTTCTCAGGTGTAGGAGTGGCCAGGTGGGACCTAGAGAGGGTCTGTCCTTCCCACTTCCCACTCAGTGTTGTCAGACAGTCAGATTATTCTTCCTGCCTGAAGTGAAAAACAATGTGAAATTTTGTGTGAAGACTCCAAATGTTTCCTAATCACAAAAACCAAACTTAAAACATTATAGGAGCTCATTTCAGCCAGTGATGGGATTGGACTGGTGTTAATGATGGCACAGCACATGAGTACAGTAAAAACTTTTTAAATGGTGTAAATTATACGTTCTGTGAGTTTATACTTATGTCCAACTGAAGAAGTAGTGGCTACAGGTTTGCAGGTGGCAGAATGTGCAATGTTCTAAGTAGAGAAACTGCTGTTCCCTCCTATTAGTCGTGCCAACATAAAACATCTTTAGAGGGATGGGGTGATCACAAGTTGATGGGAGTCATGTTGTGATCCTGCCTGGACCTCTGAGCTTCTGCTTTTCCTCCTGCAGTCTCTCTGGCTTTTTCCATTTGTAGAACTGGTGAAGGAGATAGTGAGAGGGAACAACTGTGAGTCGCACAAGGTGGGGGTTGTCAAAGCATTTGCGAGCCGGCGTTCATTCTGTTGCTATTTGGCAGTTGGTCATTAGAAGTGATCTGTTTTATTCTGTTATTTGCCAAAGTTTATTTTACCCATTAGCCACCCACCATTAACAACATCATCCATCTCCAAGACAGCAAGTGAATATATTCAGGGAAATGTTTCTCAGTTCTTCCAAGAAACAACCTCTTTGGTCATCTTAGTTATTTTCTTGAACTGAAAAAGAAAAAAAAATGAGTATAATGTACCAACCAGCATTGTTTTAACAAAGTTATTTATCTTTCTGACTTTAAAATATAATTTTAAGCCAACTAATTTCAATACAGGAAACAATGTGATATACCCTAACTTAATCTTCAACTCTTTCTCAACAAGCTGACAAAGTTAGAGTTTGTGTTTTTTTAGGTTTCCAGTTTTCTTTGTGTGTATGGCACACATATGTGCATATAAGTGTGTGTGTGTGTGTGTGTGTGTGTGTTTACAAGTGTGTATACATGGATCAGTGGATGTTAGAAGTTAGCCTTGACGATAGTTTCTCAGGTAGCATCTGCCTTTCTTTTTGAGATAGGAAATTCACACTGGAACTGTCTGAGCAGGCTAAACTTAATAGCCCCAGAATCTTCCTGCCTCTGCCTCTCTAGTATGGGAATTAATAACTGCACCACCATGCCTAGATTTTTTTTTAACATGGGTCCTGGGATTGGAACTCAAGTCCTTGTGCTTGTGTGGCAGGCACTTTTCTGACTAACCTATCTCTTCAGCCCCATGATTCCAATGAGTAGTAAATATGCCTTCTTATATTTGTAAAGAAAAAAAACTCATGTCTATAATAAAAATAGAATTATTTTGTCTCTGCAGGTCAAGCATAGGTTCTTCCACAGATGATTCTTTGAATGCCTGTCTTCAATTGTCAAATGACTCCTTTGAGAATATTTTTTATAAATGATTACATTAGGATATCTATTTCTTATGGAAGAATATTTGAAGTATGTTGTAAAATGGTTAGTAAAAATGTAAATGTAAGTCTTTTTGCTGTGTAGAACTTCTAGCTGATATTGAGAAGCCAAGTTTAACTTTCTTCCAGGATCTTTATAATTCATAAAACTTATCACCTCTCTCTGACCCAGTTGACACATTCTATAGAATGAGTTCTGATTTTGGCACTAGGCATAGTTTTGTGAAGTTTGTCACTAAATTCCAAGAGTTGTGAAAATGAATCGTCATCACTCTCTCTCTCTTCCGACCACTTCACCCCACAGATCTTCCTTAGCAACTCTCTGGCTGTACATAATGGTGTTTATTTCTTAAATTTGCCAGACTCACACATCACTTCAAGGGAAGAAGCCACAACTTGGCTGAGCAGCACTGAGTGAGGATGTGGGTGTCTTGAGTACAAATCGGATGATTTTTAAAGGAACAAGAATATTGAGAGACAGAGAGAGATACAGAGAGAGACAGAAAGAGACAGAGAGAGAGAGAGACAGACATAGAGAGAGAGAGAGAGAGATGCACAGTACAATGTGTAAACATCAGAGGACAACTTTGAAAATTTGGGGCAGTTGGTCCTCTCCTTTCACCAGGTGGGCCGAGAGGTGGTACTCAGATTTGCACACAACCAGCCCACCTTTTCTCCAGTGTTTTGCTGACGTGTGTCAGATCCTGGTAGGAGCACAGCACTGTGTAGACCAAATAACTGGGGATTTAGGCCACTCCTCGGCAGTGTTTCCTGACCAAAATAAGACTGGGAAGGGGGGGAGGGAAGGGCAGAGCATAAGAGGGAGAGAAAAGGGTACAAAAGGCTTCTCAGAAAACTCACTGCCTCTCCGGGAGCACCCAGTGGTGACAACACAGCCTGGGAGCCTCTTGGGACGGAGATTCTGAGTTTTATCAAGAACCTCAGAGTGTGGGTGCTGTGATATTTGAATTGAAAGTTTACTCTAGGGCCCAATAAATCTCATTTTGCTATTTGCTTACCTTTAACTGGATTTAGCCGCAAGATGTTGATATGGCCATAAAATGCTTGACCAGCTTAATGTTTTAATATAGTTATCGGGAAAAGCTGTGACAGAATGCTGGGAATTTATGCCAAGATGCATATTTGGGAGATGCCCAAGAGGAAGCCAAGAGGTTGCTGTTCCTAAAATACTCAGACAGATGGGTTTGGGGTATTGGCATGAAGACTCCAGAACATTTGCTTCAAGGGTTGGATTAACTAAATATGGTCACTTGTACTGACAAAATAGCTAGTTTTTCAGTGTGCTTGGGCAAGGGACAGGGGAGAAAGCAGTGGTTTAAAAATAAAAAAAATAAAAACAAGGCCCAAGGAGATGTCTGAGTGGCACAAGTGTGAGGACCGGAGTTCAAATCCCCAGCACCCATGTGATAACCTTGGCAGTTCCCTGTAATCCTAGCATTCAGGAAGTAGAGACGGGATCCATGAGACCAGCCGGCTAACCGAACTAGCCAGAATAGCCATCATCCGGCTCTAGGTTCAAGCATCTGCCTCAGTAGAGCTGGCAAGATGACTTAGCGCTTTAGCCAGAATAGCCCATCATCTGGCTCTAGGTTCAAGTATCTGCCTCAGTAGAGCTGGCAAGATGACTTAGCGCTTAAAGACACCTAGATGTAAACCTGAGAACCTGAGACCATCACGAAAACCCACATGGCAGAAGACCAGAACCAGCTTCTCAAAGGACCCACCACCATATGTGCACCATGGCACAAACTCACCCGATCTCTCTTGGAAGGAAGGGAGGGAAGAAGGGAGTGTGGGAGGGAGGAAGGGAGGAAGGGAGGAAGGAAGGAAGGAAGGAAGGAAGGAAGAGGAAGGAGGAAGGAGGAAGAGGAAGGAGGAAGGAAGGAAGGAAGGAAGGAAGGAAGGAAGGAAGGAAGGAAGGAAGGAAGGAAGGAAGGAAGGAAGGAAGGAAAACACTGACTTCAGCTTCAAGTCTTCATATACAAATACACACGTTTGCACAAACTCAACACACATACGCATGTTCAAACAATTTTTTTAAATGCATTGCTTTTGTATAGGTTTCCTTCCTTTAAAATGTAAGGCAGTGCCTGCCATCCCAGAGGCCTTAGGTCTACTTCTTAGGCCCACTAAAACAGAACGTATATACCTCCCGTTTCTATGTTATGTTCTTGGCCATTGGAGTACAAATCATTTCATTTGTCAAGCTCTAGATAAAAGGAACTGGATTGATTTCCTGGCATCTGCTTAGGAATTATAATAGATATTGAGGGATGCCATGGTGACGGATTGGAACATTGGGTGTGGTTCATGCACGCCAGCTGGAAGGCGCACACAGGCACTTTGAGGACTTCAGAGGGGAGCAGGTGTGGCACCTTAGGTGTCAGAGATCCAAAGCACCAAGCAAGCTAGGAATCTGACTTTCTTGCCCAGAGAAAGCAAGAGAGAGAGAGAGAGAGAGAGAGAATTGAGATTTATTCTGGCCATTAAACTTGGAAAGATTTCTTGAAAGAGATAATATTGACATTGCGACTTATAGGAGGAGACCCATGTTTTGCAGACCCATGTGGAAGGGCACGGGAAAGGAAGACAGACAGCTTAGTTTGTCTTTAGTTTCTGGTCTGTGATGCAGAATGCCTGTGCTCCTTCTTTTTGATTCAGTGAGGGCAGACAAGCTCTAGGAAGTGGGAGTCTATAGCTGGCTCAGCAATAGTGTATTTGATAGAAAAATTGAAATTGATGAACATCACGTTAAAGTTGCTTTTATTCTACAGCATCTGTGGGGTATAGTAAGAAGTTATATTCACCTGTGGTTTCTGAGCCATATTTTGTTTTGCTTTTTTAGTCTGGCTCCCTTATTAGGGATACATGACTATAGAACCAAATCCTGTTGTTGTAATGAAAGTTCTATAGAATATTTTTGCAAACTATAGAGTATTATTATAATTGTATTGTTTGGTTGTCTTTGCCATGTGGCTAGAAGCAACCCGATAAGACCAGAAGTGTGTGCTGCCTGTGCTTTCTGCCCATGCCACTTTAAGAGCCGACTCTATGTCTACATTTCACTCTGCATTTAAAATCTGCTATCGGTTTCTGAATAATACATGATTATAAATATTCATCAGGGGCCAGGGTCTCTTGGGAGAGTAGGAGATCTTGAGTTGGAAAACCATAGACATTGCAGAGCTATTTCAAAGAGTTTTCTATGCATTCTGGTAGAAGATTGTGTTATATTAACAGTGGAAAGAGTATATGTATTCCTAAGGAAAAATGTGAACTAATCTAATTGAAACATCTTTGAGCAAAAGTAGCATTTTTCAATTCAACCTAGTAAATAAGGAAAAATCCACTTAATTGAAAGAAACAGAGCAGCCCACTAAAGTCAGTTTAATATAAATAATTATAAGATATTTTTCACTTAATTTCAAACCTCTATGTAGGAGTTAGATCCAGTTCAAATTTAATCTTGTGGTATCATATGAGAGAGACTTTATCTCTTAGATACATTACCAAAATTCACTGAAGATACGGCAAGCTCTTTTGAAGGTATAGCAAGCTGTGTCCTGGAAGTGCTTTCTGTGGATTCTATACAAATCACCATCATCTATATTTCCATGACTTTTTTGAAAGGGAATTGCATCTGAAGCATCTACTTTTGGTGCATCTACTTTTGGTGCATTTTGAGGGCCAAAGCACAGCTACTTGCCATCTTTAAGTACAGTGTCCTTGGATGCAGCTCAAAGCAGGAGTCTTCCACCTTTGCTGTCCATCAGAATCATACAGTGCGGGGCTCACAGATGCTGTCTCTTGACACGCAGTCCCGGAGACTCTGATGCAGTGGGCACAGCCCGCCTCTGACGCCAGTGGCTCAGGACACTGAGGACTCAGCCCTATGTACCTAGCACATGCTTCTCTTCCTGTTGAGAACTGAGGATCCTCCCAAGCAGTACTCCCCACAAGGTCTACACAACTAGTGCTTTCTAAAACCAACTAGGCATGTGCATCCTTCAGCTTCTGATGAACAGGATTTCTCCTATTTCAGTAGCCAGAGGATGTCTGGATGTCAGCTCTGTGGTACAGACACAGTTACTCCCTTGAGGCAGAATCCTCTTTTCTTTTTCAGGTCAAGCTCCTTTTGCAAGAACTTCCTCACCTCTAGCTCCCCTCCTCCACCTGCTTCATCCAGAAGATGACTGTCCCCTGTCTTACTATGGTTGCACTTTTTTTTTTTATTTTGTGCATGCACATGCACACCTGTATCAGAAGGTACTGTGTGTCCCTGTGGAGGACTAAAGGTGAGTCTTCAGGAATCATCCTGGATTGCGCCTCCCTTTTGCTTCGTCTGGGATTTCCCAGGCTCTGCTCACCAGAACCAGAAATGCGGGCTGTCACCATTTCTGTCTGCTGTTTTTAATGTGGAATCTGGGATCCTCAGGACCTTCTGCTTACGAGGCAGCATCTTCACCTCTGAGCCATCTCTCCAGCCCTACAGTTACCCTTTTAAAACGTGTAGAAAAGTTCCTTCTGCCTTCTGCCCATGCACTCATCTTCCTCCTCCTCCCCATGTTAATCTAAGCATCTGAACAGGAGCATGCTGTCTCCGAAACCACAGTACTGAACATGCTATAAACACTCCGCCCAAGTTTTTATTGATGACCGGTGTCCTTATGTTAATTTCTCTCTCTGTCTTCCTTCCTATTTCATAAGACCTGAGGCACCCAGCCCCAGCAGATTCTGAACAGTACCTGTGAAGGATGAGGGCAGCGATAATAACTCCTTACAGAAATTGACCTAGTTCCCTTACATCTCTTGCTATTCTAGGACTTTGTATGAATTATTGGTATTTAAACCCCATATGTAGGAAAAGAAACTGAGGCAAAGAGGAAGTAAGTGATTTGATCCAGACACACACCCATGGGGGCAGGTTCAGCTTCCCACCCATACTGTGTGACCACACTGCCTGCCTTGCAGGTGTCTGCTGTCTCAGGCTATACCAAGAGTCCTCAGTTCTCTGAGCCAGTTATCATCACTGACCAGCCAACAAATTTGTTCCTGAGAACTGTGCGAAATTTGTTTGGAGAACCTAGTTTAGCAGAGTTAAAAGGTTTTACTGCACATATACTCAAGATCTTCTATGTGAATACTTTTGCACTTCTCCAAAAGGGGCCTTAGTGTACATTATTCTCAAGCTTATTTAATTATACAAAGCTCCCTCCCTTCTCATAAGATCCCTCTTAATTTTTTGTTTTTAATAAAATTTGGAAGAAAGGCTGGTTCTGTAGGTTTTTTTTTAAAAAAAGAAACTTCTCAGGTCATAAATATTTGGCTGAATCCTTCCTTTTGGTCCTTTCTTACTGAAGTAGGGTAACTACTTACATTAACCTGTGATAGTCACAGACCTGTTTTCGAAGTGAAATTACTAACTCACACTCTTTCCAATAAACTGCGGGATCACCCTGGCCACAGTACTGATCTCATTAAAGGCATGTCTGGGATCCTCTCACCCCTTCTAAAGGACTCTTACCATTGCTGCTATGTGGATGGCCAAGCCCTTCAGCACATTACTGTTTTGTATCCTTTATGTATAGAACTGTATGTATATAGAATATACATACCATATGTTCTCTCCTAACTCAGAAATTGCACTTGGTAAGAATTGTAAGCCTTGCATGTATGCTACCCCTTGGAGTTCAGGGAAGAGGGGGTGGAAGAAAGAAAGAACCAGAAGATGGAAAAAGGGCTGTGAAGTGCCATCTAAGAACAACTTGGTAATAGCAATCATGAACCCACAGTGGAGGTGGTTACTGATGCTAAGCCCACAGTGGACCTGACTTGAGACCCTAACAGCTTCCCACCCATACTGGGGATAGGGAAAGTATACATTTGTGTGTATACTGGAGAGCCTAAGAGTTAGTACCAAGCCCAGGATCACACCAAAGGCACTGATTAAACCCAATGAGACACAAAACATAAGGACATGGGTGTGAGAGGAAGGCTTGTAGGGAAGTGGGACTAGCACAGGATTGGAAGGGAAGAGAGGGTATTAAATATAGTAACCAGAATATAATATATACATTTTGGGTTTTGGCATTTTTACTTATATATGCAATAAATATATGCATATGTCGATGAATATATGCATATATGTAGTAAATATATGCAATAAATATATGTATATATGCAATAAACATATGCAATAAATTACACATAGGCAATAAATATATGCATGTATATGCAATAAATAGACACATATATTTGCAATAAATATACAGATATTTGCAATAAATATATGCACGTATATGCAAAAATGTAAGAAAGAAAAACCGAATCATCAATTAAAAAAGGTTTTAAGCTAAACCAGGTATGGTGATGCATACCTGTAATCTCAAACAGCACTCTGGAGATTGAGACATTAGGATCATGCCTTTCAGGCCAGCCTTAACTGTTACATAGTGAAATATTCTCTCAAAATAAAAAATGAGAACAGGAAGGAAGAAGGGAGAGAAGGAAGGGAGGGAGGGAAAGAGAAAAAGAGGCAATGGGGGAGGGGAATGGAGCAGGAAGGGGGGAGAGGAAGAAAGGAAGGGAGGGAGAAGGAGGGGCAGAAGAAATGTAAGCCCTTTAATTGCTTCAGATCTATTCATGTAGTTGGCATCTATGCAGGAAGGAGCTCTATGCAGAGATTTGAAAGGATGCCAAAAATCTAAGACCAGTTGCTGCCCGCTGGACACCAGGGTTGGGATCAGAGCTGTGCAGCAACTGGCAGAACGAAGAGTTTTCCTTTATATCTTTACATTCCTGTTTCCAAACAGTGAAAAGTCTAGCAGTTTCGTTTGTTTCAGATCAAACTCGAGAATATCTTAGAAGCACTCCTGTTCTTCCCTGAAAGTACAAGCCATTCCAAGTTCAGCTGGGTCCCTCTACCTTATAAACTGTTTCTTCTTCGCTGAGGGAAAGCCATTCTCTTTCCTTTGATTTCCCTTCCTTTGCCAGACATTATTAAGTCTTCTTGGGCTTGCGGCAAGACTCCATTCCTAAAGTTCATGTATCGTAATGCATTTTCTGTGAATTGCTTAGCACAGAACATGCCTGAGTTCAGATTAACTCTACCACTCACTGTGCGGCCTTTTGAAAGTAGCTGGGAGTTCATCTGGAACAGGTATAGTAACAGCCTCCCTTTAAAATTGGTTTGGAACTTCAGTCAGACAATGCAAGTTCTGGGCATTCTGGGATGATTGTTTGATTGGCAGCTGCTGTTATTACTGTCACTATTCTTTATTGTTCATATCACTGCTGTTACCACTTTTGCCCAGGGCAGTCAGTGGGTTCCCATGGCTGTAAATCTCTTGCCTCGACTTCAGACAGCCATAAAACTCATTTCTTCTTGTACCCTCAGTCCTGACATTTACGAATCTCTGGGATCCGTCCATCCACGTATGCTACCTCATATGAACCCACTTTCCTCCAGCCTAGGAAGCCGTGGGGATAGCCTCGTCTGAGGTTATTCAATGAAGAAGGCAGTCAAGGCACCGCATTATTCCTGCAGTGTCTTGGTAGAAAGGAAGCCAAGGTGGTTTGACAGAACATCAGAAGAACTAAAACAACCAATATCTTCTCTTTTTTTCCCCCTATGTGTATGTACGCATGTCTGTTCACACAGGTGTGGGTGGTTGTGCGTGTATGTGTGGAGGCCAGAGATCGTCTTTGATTATCTTCGTCAGGAACACCCTCTACCTCCTCTGAGGCAGGCTCCCTCTCAGGCAGGCCTGTAGCTCACAAAGTAGACGAGGCTAGCTTACCAGTGCACCCCAACAATCTCTACCTACCTTGGGGTTGCAAGTGTGCACTACGTGCCCAGGCTTTTCCATGTTCTGTGGACTGAACTCGAGTCCTCATGCTTTACTGACTGAGCTGTGTCCCTAGCCGAACATTTTTCAGAAATCACAAATCGGCTGGAGAGATGGCTCAGGGGTTAAGAATCTGCCTTGCAAGCAGAAGGTCCTGAGTTCAGCTAACAGGTCCCCCGTAAAAATGCCAGGCAGAAAGGGGGGGTGGCCTGACTTCTGGCCCTAGTGGGCAGAGCATGGAAAATCCTAGAGTGACGCAAGAATGAGGTAGAAGTAATGCAGGATGATTCCTGAAGTCACCCTTGGTCCTCCACAGGGATGCACACTGCCCTCTGACACACACACACACACACACACACACACACACACACACACACACACTAAATAAACAAATAAATAAACAATAAAAAGAAATCACAAATCTAAGCACAGGAATAAAGAATACATAGTTGACCCTCAAATCTGAATGAGCAGATTCCAGGGTCAAAGCAACAAAAACCAGCCTGTGACCCCAGATGGAATGTCTTCCTCTTGTTCCTCCCAGGTCTTCGTCTTTCTCGTTCACACATTTAGCAATTAGAAAGGAGAAAGAAGACCGCACAGGGAGGGCCCAGCGTGCAGGCGCTGCTCCCCTGCTGCAAGCAGCCACTGCTCCTCATCCCCAGCCATGATAAGTAGGTAGCAGCAGTCAGATTCATTTGCGGTCTGTCATGAGCCTGGCGCATGGCTGGGTGTCTTCATATTTATAACCCATTAAATAGCATTTTAGGCCACACCAACTGGGAATGACCCCCCACTTAGTAGATGAGAAGATGGAATTTCGAAGAAATTAAGTTGCAACCAAGCTTACAATCCGGAGCTCTTCTCTTTGGGCCCTTTGTTTCTGCGCGCTGGCTCCCTGTGTCTTGGGCCCCTAGTTGTTTGAGAGGCTTGGGACACTAATAATTCTGTGACTCTGGAAGAGTCTTGTCAGCTGCTGTGGCTTCAACAGTGACTTTACTCTGTGGCTTTCTTCTTGGGTCATTTCCTCTACATTCTGCCTCTGTGACACAGCTTTGTGGGGAGGCTGAAATTCTTTCTCTTCTTGTCTTTGTGGTAAGATTTAACTTTGTGGACCGGTGGGCCAGATTCTGCAGCCAAGAGACCCTTAGACTATGCATCTGTGTCCTTGAAGTTGAGTCTGTTGTTAAGAGATTCAACACCTTTAAAGTGAAAATTTTTTCTTCTAAAGGATTTAAATATGCTGTATGTGTTAAGTGTGATTATGGAAAAGGAAATATAGTTCAGTATCAGTCAAACAAACTATGTGAGGTCTCTGTTTTCACACGACCATCTGGCATTTCGCATCTCTCAGTTCCATAGTATTAGCAGAAGGCGTTGGTTAATTCTGCCTGAATATGATTTAACACTAGAGTGAATATGTGAAGCCGAAACCTTTGGAGGGGCTGATCTGCGGCAGGCATTTGGCAACACTTCCAGGTGGTCACTGTTCATTTATCTTTGGAACAGCTCCATGAAGTGAAATCACAGGCCGGGGAGATGGCTCAGGGATTAAAACCTTTGCCTGACAAGCATAAGAACTGGAGTTCAAATATCTCCAGATCCCACATACACATTCTGGACAGATTGGCTGGAGAGGTGGTTCAGGGGTTAAGCATCTGCCTTGCAAGCAGAAGGACCTGAGTTTGGATCCCAGATCCCATGTAAAAATGCCAGGCAGAAATGGCGGCAACCTGCACTTCTGGCCCTGGAAGTTGGAGCCTTGAATTGGAGCTCTGGACTCCCAGGGCAAAGTCAAGAAAAGATAGAGCAATCCAGGATGATTCCTGAAGTCACCCTTGGACCTCCACAGGTGCACACATAGTACCCTCTGATACACAGACAGACACACAGGCACACATGCACATGTGCAATAAGTAAATTAATTTTTGAAAAATTTGGGCAAAAATAGCAGTGGCTTCTAATTCTTTCCCTGAAAGGTGGAGCCTGGGAAACCCCAGAGCAAAGCAATTAAGGAGGTTAAGCAATCTGAGATGATTTCCTCTGTCTCCCTTGGGCATCTATGGGCACACACACTTAAGTGCCCTCTTGTACCACACACAGACACATACATGCACACACCAAAAAAAAGAAGGAATCATTTTTCTCAACTTACAGATGAAGAAAATGAGTCCCAGAACCAGTACCTATCAAGTATTTGGGTTTTTCTAGGACTCTGGGATGCCAAAGTACTACAGAAAGAAATACTAGTACACCAAAGGATGACATTGCTGTCTTTTTACTTTGAACATTTCTGTTAAAAAACATTCCAGTGTGCATTGAAAGGTTATGTATACAGACATGTCATTTCTAATTAGAGTGTCTTGAAAGGTATTTTTTATGAAGACAAATTCATAACTTGTGTAAATACAACTGGATGTGGAAGATGCTTCCTCAGTCAGTGGGACCAGCAAGCTATTGATTAACTCAGAGGAGAATTCTAAGAGCGACACTTAGGCAGACAAGAAAATCAAGATGGGATTGCAGCACCACTGCAGAAATTGTATTGGTGGCTTGGTAGCCAAGGGCCATTTTGTTTGGTTTCTACTGACATATAGAACTGTAAAATGGTGAGGGCCAATGAAAAGAATCCTGAGGGTTTGTCAGCCAGTTCCTAGTACCTCCCTGCAGACGCCTGGAGGCATGTCACAGTCATGGTTCTAACTGGCGTCCATCTTCTAGGTGGCCTTTTTCAGTGGACACGTGTCTACCTGGAATCAGTGTAATACTTGGAATGAATGGCTTAGCATGTCCCTGTGTGGTGTATATTGCTGGTTCTTCATCACATGGGGTCAGAAGATCGCTTGTATGTCTCTGCGCATCTGTGTCACCCTAAGCATCTTAGATTCTCCCAAGCCTGCAGCCTCCTGTGGGACTGCACCTGTCTGTGAACATAAGCACAGCTTGCGGCAAAGGTACTGACAGCTGTATCTCTCTGGGTGATAACATTGCCTTCAGCTGCTCATTGCTTCTGATTCTGCCACGGTGGCTGTTTCCTGGTAGATGTGCTGCTTCTGCTAGCTGCAACCCTCCCCTACCTACCTACCATACTTCCTTTCTTTTCCCTTCTTTTCTCTCCTCTCTTTAGCTCTGTTTGTTTCTTCTCTGTCCTGTTGAATTTCCTACATGGGGGTTTTCAGTCTGGAGGCTGGTGTCAGAATATATCACCAGTCACTCCCTGTGTGCCCAGCTTTTCATCTGGAGCGCTGCCAAACCCCAGTGTAGGGAGGTTAACTCTTAGCCTGCTGGTTTCTTGTGGAGCTTGGGTTTGGTTCGCACTAGCTTATCACCAAAGCTACCTCTTTACCAAGCCTCATTTAGATTTGGAGAGTGCTGATGTTTGCACTAAAAAATACCAGTTTGCTTTACAATAAGCATTGCTGAAATGGACTATTCATTTATGACAGAGAGAGGGAAGAAGGTAAGGTAAATAGATGTAACATTGACTGCTCGGTCCTATAAAAACAATTTCTTTTCTTTCTTTCTTTCTTTCTTTCTTTCTTTCTTTCTTTCTTTCTTTCTTTCTTTCTTTCTTTCTTTCTTTCTTGCTTGCTTTCTTGCTTTCTTTCTTGCTCTCTCTCTCTCCCTCTCTCTCTTTTTTCTTTCTGTACTTGGGAATGAAGTAGAACCTTGGAATTTTTTGCATATTCATTTAACAGTACAACAGTCACATATTTTCTTTTTTCTTCTTATTTTTTTGATGTAGCATATACTAACATAGTGAATTTATAATATTTTCATCTCTTAGTCCCAAATTGCACCCCTCCTTTTCCCCTTACAACCCTTTATCTCTGCTGCCAGGCTCACTCTTATTTTCAAATCTTTTTATTTGTGCAGCCCCCTGTGTTTCATCTAGTGTGTCTTTGATGACATACGCCTGACATGATTCATGCTTCTGCAAGCATTCTAGATCAGTGGGTATGCCATTGAGGAAAGCATCCTCCTTTTCTTCCCCATCGGCATTAGTCTTCATCAGTCTCTCAGAAAAGTGTAGAACTTCTTGAAATCTTTCTGATTTCATGGTCAGATATTGATAAGACAGTTTCTGTGCAATTCTTGTGTAAGTATACATATCTGCCATGAAATCTTGACATCATAACTATATCATGTCCAGGAGATGATGTCTAGCCCACCACTGTCCCACCTCAGGCCCTTACAGTCTTGCTGCCTCCTTTTCTGTGACGTTCCCTGAGTCTTGGGATGGGGATGGGTGAGACTTATATGTCCTGTTTAGAGACAAGCGGCCTGCAATCACTTGTCAAGTCATGCTTTTCAGTAATAAACACCTTCTATTGTAGAAGAAGGCTTCTTGGTTGATTGCTGAGTGTTCTTCCAATTATGGATATAATAATAGGTATTTACAAGGCAGTTTTGTTAACACAGTGCAACAGCCAGACATGTTTTCTAAATTGTTTTTTTTTTTTTTTTTCGGCCTTCCTAATACCAGGCTCACTGGATCAAATTTTAACTCGGCAAGAATTTACTCTGACATGCATATCTGTACTCAGCATTTTAAAATTCAAGTATAACATGTTTGTTGGGTGAAAATTATTTACTGATGAAGTTGTAAAGAAAATGCCTAGTATTAGCAAATGCTTAGCAGGAGTAGCTGAAGATTTTTGTTATTTTTTCAGGAAACTTTAGTTTTGCATTAACTGATTTTTTTTAACATTTTTTATTATTATTTCAGCTCATACAAACTTAATAGGTACACCGGTTCCCTCCCTCCCTCCGTCTTCCTCCCCCTGACCCCCCTGCTTCCCCTCCCCTAACTCCTCCCTCCCCGTCCCCCAGTGCCTCTCCCCCCAATCCCCGGAGAATCCTTTAATGTGCATGCCAGACTCTCTTCTGGGCCCTCCTCTCCGATGATGTACAAGGACCCAGTGGCATTTCCCTGAACCCTTTCCTGTGTTCCCCTTAAGCATAGGAACACTACTGTGGCTGTCAATCCCTTGCCTCCAAGGATCTTGATGCCTTTAGCAAATGCTAGACTTTGTGGGGTCAATAGTGTGTTGGACATTGCGCAGGGCATGCAAAGTCCAATTATGATTGCTCCAGCCCTAACCTGTGTGGAGTATCTTGCATATTATCCTTGTGTTCTTACAATCTTACCGCCCCCTCTTCCACAAATTTCCCTGAGTTTCAGGATGGGGAGAGATTAGTCTGGCCTAGTTCTAGGTGGTTGACATAGAGTCTCTGAAGTTCTGGATTATGGTTTGTGCATTAACTGATCTTATTAAAAGGCTTTTTCATCTTTGTCCTTCCAAGAACATTTTTTTTCTATGTACATGGATCAGCAAGCATATTTTTACCATCAATATTTATCTCCAAGTTTTATGATTGGTTTAGTTGATGCTAAAACCAGGATTCCCTAAATAGCGGTTTGCTTTACAATAAGCATTGCTGAAATGGACTATTCATTTATGACAGAGAGGGGGAAGGGGGTAAGATAAGTAGATGTAACATTGACTGCTCAGTCCTTCCTTCCTTCCTTCCTTCCTTCCTTCCTCCTTCCTTCCTACTTGGAACTGAAGTAGGACCTTATACATGCTAGATAATCAGTCTACTAGTTACAGAGTCATGTCTTTGGCTAACGGAAGGCAATTCTTTGCATATTTTGGCATCATTTATCTTCCTCTGCCAACAATTTCCATGTCCCTTTTCAAATTCACCTGTCGGTAAGAGAGTGAGTCCCTATCAATACCGTCTCCGTAGAGAGCATCTGTACACATCTCAGTTGCCTCCCAGTTCATACCTTTGTTCCTCTCTCTGTTCCCATGTCTAAACATAGACTCAGCCAGAAGCAGAAGTGAGCCTGTGGTTAATCTTTCACTGCAGTGAAATCAAAAGCATCATACCATGTTTGTATTCAAAATATCTGTTTTATGATTCTCAGATTTTTTTTCCCTTTGTGCACAACAAATTTTTCATCTTTAAAAGAACTGATTGCTGGTGGTTAAGGGAAACCACTTTCTGAAGTACATGTATATAGAAGAAAACCACATATTTAGTAAGTTAAGACAAATATCCATTTCCCTGAGTTTTAAAATAACAAAAAAAAATGTATCTAAAATGCTTTGGTTTTTAAGCCAACATGTGTTCTTGAAAGCATTAAGATAGGAAAAACAGGCCTTCACTTCTGTGCCAGGCCCAAACAAGACAGACAGAGCTTCTGCTCCAAGATGCTTAGTGTCCATAGAGAGAGAGACAGCAACATTTAGGCACACAATGATTTCAAGAGCTAGGAGATAGAATGGTTAGCAGAAAACTTAAATAGAATGTCAGCTTGTTATGTATGTGTTTAAAATCCCCTGACTGCAATGTGAAGAAAAAAACTTTGGGAAGAAGTTGGACTGTGTGGTATTATGGAGATGGAGAGAATGGAACAGACTCGAAGAACCTAAGAAAATAAAACGAACTGGGTAATGGATTGAGTCTTGGGGGTGGGAATGAGATGGTGAATGGTTCCCAGATTTCTGACTTGAACGAGTGGGTGGGGCTGATGCTGTTAATTGAGGTCATAAGTGATGGGGGAGGAGCATTGGGCAGGGTGGGATTCAGATTGAGGTGTGGTGCATTCGAGAAGCCTGTAAGATCTCAAAAGGGAAGAAAATCCTTCAAGCCTTCTGGAAGGAGGTCAAAGCCTGGCTGCGGCTGTGGACACACATGGGTGTTCTCTGAACCAGGAGAGGAGATATCACACAGGGGCGAGAATGGAGAGGAGGAGACAAGCCCGGACTAGTTCTGAGCTATGCCAGGCCTCTCAGGGATTTGCTAGAGTATGTGGAATGACAGTGAGCCTGAGCAGGAGTGGCCAGCAGGCGATTAATGTGCAAAAAAGAAAAAAAAAATCTTACTTTATGACCCCAGACCGCACATCCCTGGCAAACCGCTCTCCTGCCACAACCCCCCAGTTGGCTTAAAAAAGGCTATTGCTAATGCTGGAAAATAAATCTTCTCGGCAGAGAAGGAAGAGCGCTGCAGATTGATCCAAAAAACAAAATATGAGTGATGTAGCTGCCTTGTTTCCACACAGTGTTTGTGGTTCTGCGTGGAAGATGTAGAGCCTCAGAGATGTGTTGCAACTTGGTGACAGTAAATGAGAAATGGTCTTGCTTAGTCTGCAGGACATTTGCCTTCTCTCTCTGCCTTGTGGAAAATTAAAGTGCTGAACTATAGAGTTCTTGTCTCTCTCCATGTGTTAGACTTAAAAAAAGTAGCTGAAAAGAGGCCCAAATTTTTCCTTGTTGTGGGAAAGTAACACAGAACAACTCTCTGTGATCTCTCTCTCTCTCTCTCTCTCTCTCTCCTTCCCCTCCAGCACTTGGTAATACAGAGTATGTCTGTCCAAGAAACATGGTGGCAAATCCCGGATGGGATGTTTGTAGGCAATGCTAAGTAATAAAAGATTAAGAAAACAGAAGAACCTTTCAACTCTTTGTAAAATAAGTTACTTAGATGCAGGTGCTTTGGTGCACCTCTGAAAATGATCAGATGTCTCTTCCTGTGTAAACCAGACTCATTTATCTGTTAAGGTCTATATCAGGGGTCCTAAGGTGGAAGATGGCATAACATGGTCATTTTATGCATCTGGGTGCCATTTCTTTTAATATAAATTCCTTGTTGTGCGTTAACTTTCTTTGGTAAATCAGTAAAGAACTAGGAATAGGAACCAGCTACTGCCTAGCTGACAACATTAAGAAGCCTGGAAACCTTCTTCTTAATGCCATTTCCCACACGTTTTCACTTTCCTTTTCTTTCTCAAAATATATTCCAGTTCTTCTTCTGCAATTTAAGTTCGCGTTTCAGAAACTCAGTCTTGCTGTTTGCAAGGGTGCCATTTCTAGTTCAACCAAGACATAGTGGGTAGATGACTTTGTATATTCTGGATGATGCTGTGGTTGTCAGGAACTAACTGCATTGTGATAGCTGTACAGGACTACACTCCTAGCACAAAATCCAGACCTCGAATCTAGTGTCGGTTCTCTTTGCCTCTGTGTTAGATCTGACATGAGGGTTCCGATTGGAACCTGCTGCCATTTTGCCTCTTGATGTTAGCCTGTCCAAATTAAAAATGCTTTTATATCATTGGTGCCCTGACTCATTCTTACCTGTCTGTTCTTTTAAGCTTTTATCTTTCATCACTGGATGACTATGTTCTACCTGGCATAAACTCATAATCTGTCATGGACGAAAAGAATAGCAGCCCCGGACCTGAGAAGGCGATAGATACCCTGAGAACTGTAGTTGTGTGGTGCTGGGGGAAGGAAGGAAAAAAAAGCAGAAGAGAAACTTCTAGATTGTAGCAGGCACAAAGCAGAGAACATCATGGTGGAGAGAAACTAAACTTGGCTTGATGATCATTTTCAACTGATCAGTGCTGCTAAGCCAAAAGCATTGCATGTACTTACGTCATGAATCTCGAGTGCACCCCAGTCTTATCGTGTGTATCTTAAACAGCTGTCAAATGAAAAGTTATGACCGATCCTAAAGTAAACTCAAAGGGTCAGCTTTTGAAAAGCATGTTTTTCAAGCATTGCTTTTCATTAGTGCATGAAGCAAGCTTATTTTATTTCCTCAAAGTGTATTTTAAAAAATTGAAGGGAACAGAGGACAGCTCCCAGAAACAGCAGCTGACAAGAGTGCTCTCCTGTGAGCGGAACCTTCCAGAACCTGACTTCAGGGAGTAAAAATTCGAAGTGGGTGGGATGGCCAGACCGGCAATTGCCTACAGTGTCTTAGAAAGTTGGGCTTTTTGCAATGCTTGGTAAAACAAGGCTTTCATGGGGATTTGCTTCTGTAAACTAGTCATTTTCTTAATATTGTGGCCTTGTCACTTCTCCTCTTTTCTTTAAACAAATCTCTTCAGTTTTCCACTTAACATTCCTAGTGGATAGCTATTGAGTTGGTTTTACCTTTTAATGTGGCTTTATAGAGTTATGTTAGGTAAAAATTGCACAAGAACTTAGCCACCTCATGAGACATATTTTGAAATCAGAAAGATATGTTCAGGAAATTTATCAACTTTAACTTCTAAAGAAAGCTTTGACTGTATAACAGATGATTAAAAATGTTTGAATTACACATCAACACATTAATTTTACAAATGAAAACCCTATGCTCAGAACTTTAGAAAATACCGAGATGTATCAATAGATGGGAGGTAGGTAGACCACAAGTAATGAGAAAATGAGGGAAAATGCTTCTTTTTTTTTTAGGATTACTTGGCATTTGTTGATCTATTCTTTTACCTCCTCCTTTATTTATTTATTTATTTATTTATTTATTTATTTATTTATTTATTTATGTACTTATTTATTATTTACTCATTTACTTACTTACTCACTTACTTATTTTGCAGTGGCCACTGATGTCTTCAATTCCAAAAACCTGGCCGTTCAGGCACAAAAGAAGATCCTGGGTAAGATGGTGTCCAAATCCATCGCCACCACCCTGATTGATGATACCAGCAGTGAGGTCCTGGACGAGCTCTACAGGGTGACCAAGGAATACACACAGAACAAGAAGGAGGCCGAGAAGGTCATCAAGAACCTCATCAAGACGGTCATCAAGCTGGCCATTCTCTACAGGAACAATCAGTTTAACCAAGATGAGCTGGCGCTGATGGAGAAATTCAAGAAGAAGGTCCACCAGCTCGCAATGACCGTGGTCAGCTTCCACCAGGTGGACTACACCTTCGACCGCAACGTGCTGTCTCGGCTGCTGAACGACTGCCGGGCATTGCTGCATGACATCATCCAGCGCCACCTCACCGCCAAGTCTCACGGACGGGTTAATAACGTCTTTGATCATTTCTCAGATTGTGATTTTCTGGCTGCCTTGTATAATCCCTTTGGGAAATTTAAACCTCACTTGCAGAAACTCTGTGAGGGCATCAACAAGATGCTGGATGAAGAGAACATATGATGGGCTTGGAGACTAAGACGTCGGCCAAGATGATTTATGTGAACATGGAGCACTGCTGACTCATGAAGGAAAACAGAAAGCTCTGGAGGATGGCAGGACTTTCAGGCAGGTTTAGCCCCATGCGGACATTCATGATAGAACCTTTAGGGCTTGGTTGTTTTGTTTTGTTTTGTTTTTTTAAAGAAAAGCATCTTGCCAAACATTCTGGTCAAAACCTTTGAAGTGGTAACAGGACATGGAAAAGATGCACAGTTGGTAATGCCAATGTGGAGGGACACCCAGAAAACTAATGTGCTTTTTGGGATTCTAAGACTTTGTTTTTAGGGCAGTCATACTGGTGACACATTGGCTGCTTCTCATATGTACAAAGCTGTGTGTTTTTACTCATTTTTATTCTTTTCTGTGTGGATAAATCTTTTTAAAAATGTCCAGAACGTTCTTTCATTTTCATTGCTCCTTTTGAGACAATTTTGTCTTCAAGTCTGTCCCTTTATTCTTTTGTTAAAGATTATGTCAGTGACATTCAAGAGTTAAATCTGAGGCAGCCAGTTGAATCCTTAGAACAGCAGAAAACTGAGTGTCTGAAATCACAACTATGGAAATAAACTATGTCAGACATTATGAATAATGTCCAGTGAGAATGTGCTTCTGCAGTTGAGTACTGCTTTGTAGGACCAACAGTGATATCAAACTCCCAAAACTATAACGTTGTGCCATTGCCTGGTAACTTCGATGTCATCTTGAATGTGTGCTGATGAAAATCTCCATTAGTAACATCTGTTTCACATGTAGGAGAAAATCTAGATTGGAGTAGGTATTGACACAATAAAAAAATAACAATAAGAGAGAGAAACTCTCTGGTATGGAGAGGAACCCATCAAAATTATTTTAGGGGGAAAGGGGCAAAAGGAAAGAAAGGATATTGCTAAACAACTCAAAGTAAAGATGAGTTTCATTTTAAACAAGGTTTGACAAATAAAGAATGTAACTTTTTAATTTAACTAATAAGGTTGTAGTATTCTGTTGCTTGCTATTTTGATGAGCATACCAAAGAATATATATCCCAAACAATTGATATTTTATTTCTATATAATTTTAAGGTGTGTGAGCAATAAAATAGGCATTTGCTTTTTTTTTCTTATTTGCTTATTTGCTTATATTGCTTAAAAGAAGAAACAGAAACCTATGCCTAGCTATATCATCTAGGAAACAATAGACCAAAGCTCCAACCCTGAAAACTTGCCTTGCTCTTGAGTCTGTGGTTTAACTGTCGTTTTTAGCCTTAAGCTTGACTGACTCCAAGAATATTAACATTGAAATAGTAGTTCATTAGGAAATATCCCACACATGAAAATTCCAGAAGTTAAGCTTTGCTTTAATCATCATAGCATAGAGGGAACCATGGTAATCCAACTGTACTTGACTAAGACAAGCGCAAAGACAAAGAGGGATGGTTTTCTGCAGATCTCCAACTCTGCAGCGGCTCAAGTCTTTTGTGTGAAATAAACATTTATGTAGAGCCTCTCATACAGCTTCTCTTATTTTACATCATTTCGAGATTATTGATAACTATTTAGGTCCCTTGTATGAAATGAGCACTTCCGTAGAGCCTACTTACATATTTTGCCTTATTTACATTAACTCAAGATTATTGATAGCACCCAGTACAATGTATTGCTGAGTAAACAGTTGTACTGTTCAGTACAGACACATTAAAAACTGTATCTTGAATCCATAGTTGGTTGAATTCACAGATGCAGAACATGGAAGATCAACTATATGTGAAAAGAAGGAACCCTGTTTGCTACTATTTAGAATCTTCTTTAAGGACCTATTGGTTTGCTGGTCTTGACCCCAGAGAATATGTCTTAGAATTCTGGGTCAGTTACAATATCAGGATAAGTTAGTTTTTGATGCACTAAACTCCTTGCATGAATTTAGTGTCCGAACTGGAAAGAATTTGAATGTGCTTGGGTAGGTAATCCTGAACCAAATAATAGTCATTTGAAGTCATGAATTTCTTTTTCTTTTCTTCTAATTTTTTCAGATTAAATTCTGATGCAGTTCACCTGCATGGTTGCTGATAAATGACCATCAAACAGCTTAAGGGAACAAGGGATGTATTTTCTCTTATGATTACTGATTACAGTTCTTAGTTCAGTTTGACGGGAGAGCACGCACTAATACCAGGCTGAGGGAACTGGCCACACCATCTCTACATAATGGCTGAGAGAAGGATGATCCTTACTTGCCAGACCAGCATGTCTGGCCAAGTATACATAAGAATGCCAATTTTCTAAACCAGCTTTCTGTATTTTATTCCAGAGCCTAGTCCTACCCACCTGGACCTTCCCCATCACCTAGACAATCTCCTGCAGGTTTGCTCTGGGCTTAACTCAACCATCAATTCTTTACAAATGTGCCCAGAGCTCAAACCCTCAACTGTCAAGTTGACACCTGTGACCAACTATGACAAAGTCTCTCTATGTAACCCATCTTGGCCTCAAAAATCACAATGCTCCTACCTCAGCCTCCCAAGTGCTGGGATTAGAATTGTGTATTCTTTTCTAAGTGATGTCCTTTTAGATCTGGGAAAAGAAAGAATCGTGTTTTAATTGACTAATTTTGTACATATGGCTTTTTGTGCAAGTTCAAGTTGCTATAATGAACAAACAATAACTAAAAATGACAACAAACTCTTGTGGTGTAATGTGCCTGGAAGGGTGATGGATGGGAAGAATGGAAAGAACTCAAATGTGCTTAGGGTAGGTAGTTCTGAGCTAACCCCTGCTGCAACTTTCATTTTACAAATGAGGGAAAACAAAGCAAGAGATGTGTAAGTTTGCTTGAGTTTCCATGGCTAATAAATGTCACAGCCCAAATTCTAAAAACAAGCAAAATCTTATTTCTACTTATTGTGTGCCCAAAAGCAATTATAAATACATCATTGGCTCAGAGAAGAGTAGGCTCTATGCTTCTGAAAAGATTTTTTACATAGTGACATTTTGACTTGTTTGACTTGTTCTCTAAAGATCTGAGAATGATTTTATGCAAAGCATCTTTCAGCATTTCAACACAGGTTCTAATTTGAAGTTGTCATTATAGCTCAGATTTCTGTCTCTAGATACTTCGATTCCACATGACTTTGAAGATGGGCTCTGGAGTGGTGTGCTCCTACCCTAGGCAGCTTTTAGTGGCAGTGAAGCTCTTCATCCCTAGTCAGGGCCTACCATGTTGTGCCTGGCCTCAGTTTAAAACCTCATATCCAGGTTTGGAGGCTGAAAACTGAAAACATTCTAACAAGTAAGTTAGAACATTCTCTTGTATATTTCTGATTATTGGACTTTTCATGTACAACTCAACAGTTATTTGAAAAAAAGAGCATGTATGAGAAACCAATGATGCAGAAATAAGTGGTTTTCCATCTTCTATAATTAACAGTGATCTGGGAATCACTTTTCTCTTACCATGTAAATATACATATAAAATAAAACAAAAAAAATCACAAATCTTAACCTTTTTGATGAATTCTCATCCCCAAGGATTAAAATAACTTTTTGTAGCCCATATATATCCAGTTGGATTTCTTTTTACTGAGAGATTTAAGTTGTCTTTGAGTTGTCAACGTTATCTTGAGTTTACTGAGAGATTTAAGTTATCAGAGAGCTAAGTTATAATTTAACGTCCCAATCTTGACAAACAAACACAAAATGAAAAACGTTTATTTTCCATAGCTTGAAATATTTGTATAGAAAGTTAAGGGTCATTTAATTGCTAGAAAGTTAAAATATTCCAATGAAACAATTACATTTTAATGGAAATTATAGTATTTAACTTTTTTTGCCAGTCTTGTATTGCATTTGCATTTTCTAAATTAGGTGAATTTTGTAGTATTTTGCTTGATACATTATGTTTCTGGTCAGGAAGCTTTGAGGGAACTTGTTAAACTCACAGCAGTTTTAGGACTTGGTGTTGTTTATAGCAGATAAAACTTTTTGAGGCTGTGGGACAGATGGTTCAGTGAGTAAGCGCTTGCTCTGCAGGCATGAGGACCTGAGTTCAAATCTCATCAATAATAAGTCAGACATTGAGGAATGTGACTGTAAGTACAGCATTGCAGGGACAGCTGGATTGCAAGAGTTTGCCAGCCAGCCAGACTAGCTGAAACGGAGTTACCATGAATCCAATGAGAGACCCTGTCTGAAGGTAATAAGGTGGGAAAAACAGAGGAAGATACCTGATAATCACCTTCATTTCACATGCATTAACATGGATGTGTATACCTGTACTGCAACATGTGAGCAACACACACATACCACACACCAAACACCAGAAAAGCAATTATCGTCTGAAACAGTTTCATTTTCTGTGATTCAAATAAGGAATACAGAAACTCAGGGTGTAATGGTGGTGCACTTCAGTCATCCCAGCACTTGAGAGGTAGAGGCAGGAGGTTCAGCCATTCAAGGTTGTTCTCATGATGTAGGAGTCCAAGTTTAGCCTGGATTATATGAGGCTATTAAAAAAATAAAACTACAGAAGCTCCCCCAATGGAAACATCAAGGCACTACCTAAAAAGGTGAGCAACCTGTTTGTTTTTTCCCAATGCAGTGCAGCAGGAAAATCACACCATCACTATGAAGCAATGGAAATTTGCGTCTCTTTTATTTGGGTATCCTCTGAAACACTTCTCTGTGGCCCAGAACCAGAAGACACCTTTTGTCCCAGGGAAATTCCTGAAATGGAAATATCTCCGCGCTACTCTGAGTCTGTTCTGTCTGAGCAGGGATGCGTTTTCCAGCCAGCAGTGACTATCAGTCCTAGGTCCAGCAGCGCACTGTCTGCCAAGCAGAAAGGCGATGCGAGTCAGCCAGCATTCCCAGTTACGAGAAAAACATCTGTGCGTAGACGATATCCTGCAAATGCGGGGAACTGTGCTCTGTGTCTCTGGATTTCTGGGAGATATTTGTGATCTTGGCAGTCGACAGACCCACCCCGTCTTTATTACTTTCTGGCCGAGTAGATGCTGCCTTGCCTGCTACTGCGACATAACTCTACTTTTTCCTGGTAGAAACAAAGTGATTAATCAGGCACTTGGGGTCTATTCTTAACACAGGGGAAAATATTTGATTTTAAAAAGAATGCGTTTGGATTTGTAGAGTGTGCTAAAGCAATGCACTCCTCTGTACTTTCAACTCTTCCATGTGAAAGTTCACAGATGGATTAAGTAACGAGAACTGCCTCATGTGAATTATAAACATGACACATGCAAGTAAACACTGTAAGTATCTATATTGTCTCCATTAGGTGGGATTTTGATGTTTTGTAGAGAGAAAAAATTACTCTGGTTCCATTTTCCTTAGAACTGGACTTTTACTAGCCCAGCCGAAGCTGCCACTCACCTAACTCAAAGTGGCCTGTCCTTAGCCATTGCCACCTACTTGCTTTACAAAGATAAATCCAGAATGGGAAAATGGCTCATGTTTTAAGGCCTTTGCCTCACAAGCAAAAGGACCAGAGTTTGGATCCTCAGATCCATGTAGAAATGCTGAGTGAATGTGGCCTGCAGTTCTGGCTCTGGAAGGCAGAGCCTGGGAAAACCCAGAGCAAAGCAATAAGGATGATTCCTGAAGTCCCCCTCGGGCCTCCGCAGGCACGCACACTCAAGTGCCCTCTTGCACACACACACGCACATGTACACCCACCCACCTGCAAAACACACACACACATGCAAAAATGGATAAATCTTTGCAAAGCAAATTCTGCAAGTAGATGAGAACTCACCTCTCACTAGATGAAAGTCTCAGCTTGATTACTCTCACCTAACCCTATGGACTTTGTGTTTTCACAACCCAGCAGTCACATTTTCACCTTGCTAAGATATTCAGCGAAGATGACGCAGTGGAAGCCGTGGGTGGAAGCTTGCCACGGTGCTTTCGCGCTGCATGTGTCAGGAGCTTGTTATCTCTCAGGAGCTCGCTGGAGGGTGACCAGGTAGAGCCAGAAGTAAGCAGAGGGCGCAGGGAAGGGATGTCAGAGCCATCAGCAAGCAGCTTCCTGCCTGGCTTACCTATGCTGTCTCTGAAGCTTACAGGAAATCACCGTTTGCTGTTTGAAGGATAAAATGAAACATGGTGAGCCCATGAAGTCTGAATTTCAGTCTCACCACTCTGTTTCACTGTTGGCTTTACCACATTTTCAAAGAAGCAGTGAAAACAAATCAGAACTCCAAAGAAGTACAAGAACTCTCTTCAATCCTGGCCCATTGAAAAATTGGCTTCTGCTTTCTACTTAGCGTCACAGTTAAGCACAGGTGTCAACTTGACTGTTGAGGGTTTGAGCTCTGGGCACAGTTGTAGAGAATTAGTGGTTGAGTTAAGCCCAGAGCAAACCTGCAGGAGATTGTCTAGCTGATGGGGAAGGCCCAGCCATGGTGGGTGGGACTAGGCTCTGGAATAAAATACCAAGAGCTGGTTGAGAAAGTTGGCATCCTTCTGTTCACTTGGCCAGACATGCTGGTCTGGCAAGTAAGGATTGTTCAGTCTCTTAGCCGTTATGTGGTGATGGGGTGGCCAGTTCCCTCGGCCCTGGTGTTGGTGTGTGCTCACCTGTCAAGCTGGACTGAGAACTGTAACCAGACTGTCTTAAGAAAGTAAACTCCTTGTTCCCTTAAGCTATTTGATGGTCATTTATCAGCAACCATGCAGGCGGACTGCAACACTGAGTAACCTTCTTTTGGACTGAGTTGTTGAAAGGGATAATTCCTGGCTATTCCTAATCTATTCACCATCTCTTATCCAATTAGGTTCTAAATTTCTTTTTATCCTAACCTTAGTTACCTATTGCTGCCTAACAAGCCACCAAAATGCAATGATTTGAAGCATCGACCATTTTGCTCTCTGATTCCTGAGGTTGAATGGGCTCAGCAGGGCCGTTCATCTTTTGGTTTTGGTCCCCGGAATTGAGCCCTGGGTCTTATGCATGCTAAGGACACAGGCAGCCCTGCTCAATTCAGCAGCCTCCTTTACCAGCTTCTCTCAGGGCTGCAGGCTCACCTGAGACACCAGGATGACTGGCAGTCTTTACCTCCTACTCCTAAGACCCCACGAGTGAAAGGGAGAAGTTTCCAGGTATTCCCAGAGCACAAAAACAGCCCGTCCAGCGCCATCTCTGCTCACATGGGGCTTTGTTGGGGGTTTCCAAGTGCATCCTAGGACTGGGTGGTTCTCCAGAAGAGCTCACAGAGCTTGAGGTGGAAAACTGGTGCTCTTAGTTATGGCTTATTATAGCCAGCCAAGGAACATGTGTATTGTATTAGTCAGGGTTCTCTAGAGTCACGGAATTCACAGAATGAATATATGGCCAAGGTAGTCCAACGATGGCTGCCAGTAGTTAGCTGCTCAGTTCTGTAGTCAAGTGGGTGATGGCTAAAGGCTGGAGAATTCCTAGGGTCTTTAGTCTAGTCGAAGGCTAGAGGGTCGAAGAAACCGGGTGACCGGAAGGAAGAGCGATTCCTAGCACAGCTGCAATAAACGTCTCTTCTCTTTGGTGGCTCCTTTTTATATGATGTAGTACTGGGAGGATCCTATGAGATCTTTGGAGGTTCTGATAGGGTGAGTATAATCCTATCAGGTGATCTCAGTTGATCCTTCCAGATGTCTCAGCCCTCTTAGTTAATAGCAGGTGTGTCAAGTTGATACCCAGGCTTAACTATCACATGTATCAAGCAGGAGAGAGACCAAGCACTGCCTTTCAGTGGGCCTCCCCAACTCTCCCAGTAGAATTTTCTAGACAACCTAATTTTCCCAGCAATAATATGTGACAACACATGCAAACTATTACCAATTTAAAAAAAGCAAACAAACTCTCTGACCCTCAGTGTCCAGGGTTTTCACTGAACCGTGGAACACCCCCATAGCTAGCTTGATTACTCAGTGTCCATCTCCTTCAGAGGTCAAAGGGCACGAACTGTCCCAGTGCCCCAGGTGAATAAAAGCAGGTGCTCAATATCAATCGCACTGTCAGCATAAACTATGTGGCCTTGTCACATCCTGGTACAGAAAGACATTGTGATCAGGGAGGATATTCCAAGGGTTTAGAAATTACCTTTCACGTATGAATCTTTCTCTCTGTCTCAAGTTAAAATAAAAAATAATATTCAAGAAAAAAAAAAAAGAAAAGAAATTACCTTCCAAGATCTGGTAATGGGTTGTTCCTTTCTTTGGAATGTGCTCACACATCCAACATGGCCTCCTTGAGGAAGAACTCTGAAATGCACAGCTCTTTGAAGTTGTCCTCACAGACTAAATACCCTGTCGTTATTTTCCTCCCATGGCTCCAGCATGCTTAGGGGATCTGGAGTTTTTCAGGGAATTGTTTTGTAAACGAAAACAAAGACTTGAAATAATGATAAATTAATCTGCTCATAGCTACATTCTTGCCCCATCTATGTGCAACAAATTAATCTGTGCAACACAAGAAATGTCCATTGACCAGGTTCGAGCTTGGAACCCCACAGGAACGCAGGGCTCCTATTTCTGGTGAGTTTGCTGACTGCTGACAGCACACGAGTTATTTACAGGTACTTTTAAATGTGAAAGTTTGGAAACTGTTTGAGTTTTAAACTGACACTTTAAAAGCAATAAACCCAAAGAAAGAAGTGACAAATTTCTCTTTCTAAATCAATGCTTGTGTGTGTGTGTGTGCGCGCGTGTGTGTGTGTGTGTTTCATGGGGAATAAAACAGATAAAAGAAAAATGTGTAGGGGTCCTTTTTCATTAAAAAAAAATAGTTGTGAATGAGTTCATGACAAAGTTTAAATTACCAATCTTGCTAAATAAAAGTAGAAGAATGCATGTCAGGGCCATACATTTGTTCACCCATTCATTTATTTTGAGAGTGCTACAGCATGTATGTGGAGGTCAGAGGAGTCTCTTCTTCCAACATGCGGGCTTCATGGTTTGAACCTAGATCAACAGCTTACCCACAGGCCCCTTGACTCACTGAGCCTTCTTGCCAGCCCTGCAACAGACTAATCAATAGTTAATGTTTACTCTTGACTTTAGTATATATCAGAGAGCTAATAGTAGTTTATCTTTCATTCCTATTTTAATTGTTGAGAGTATCTAGGTGGTAGCAGCAATATAGGAAAATCTTTTTATTTCATTTTATTTTTGAGACGGAATTTCACTATGTGACTCAGGTTGGACTATACTTATGATCCTGCCTCTATCTTCTGAGTGCTGGGTTCTCAGATCTACATACATACACCACAATGCTGGTTTAAAACCTTAAAAAGATCATTTATCCAGACAGTAGAATGTTCCTCACTTCATGAATAAACTCTGGCTCTGTGTTGCCTTGCACAGTGCTATACATCTGGGTGCCCTGTTGCAGGGTTTTATGTCCAGTTCTTGTGTTCAGGAGTTGAACACATAGAGGACTAAGGCAGAGCTTCTTAGAAGAGAAAAAGAGTAGGAAGCCACGGACGTAAAGTCTATGAAGGAAAGGGGCGAAAGGAACTCACAGACTCCAGACACGGAATCCATGAGGGGCAAGGAGCAAAGACGTCCAGCAGGGTCAGGCATATTTGTAAACTTGAGCAAGGGGTGTGTGTAGGAGGAGGGGAGCTTTTTCTCATTGGTGAGTTCTAGTTCTGTGAACCTGATTGGTTTGTTTGGGGCCCCAGACCTCAGTGACTGAGCTGAGGAATTTCCCTCATTTGCATGTGAGGCGCTCTTCTGCATATTTGTGGGGTTCACATCTCCATTCCTTCATAAACAAAGTGTTAGGGGAAGTTGGCAACTTTATTTCAGTGGGGGGTTGGCATCAACTTCTGTTATGGCCTAATGATCCTCCCAGCAGTCTTCCATTGCTATCTAAAGCTGCCTAAAAGAAACTACTTAATACAATTCCTAGTCTAAACTACCTAACAAACTTTTTTTCTCTCTCTTACCCTTGGGTGCTTGAGGTGATTTGGAGAGGCCACAGCCATGCTGCCCACCCAGGAGAGTATGGATTCTGCCCACCATTCGGCCAGCTCTGCTCACCTGGCGCCCTCTATGTCCTAGGTTTCCTGAGCTCTAGCAGAAGCAGAGCAAAGCCAGGACCAGAGCCCCGAACAAGCCCAAGATGGAGCTCAGGCCCCTTTGGGATTTTTCGCTACTGCCTTCTGTGAACTCTAGACAAAGCAGCCAGCGAGCTCGTGTTCTGGAATCTCACAGGACTAATGACAATGCTTACTGTTACGGGTTAATTTTTTTAAAAAGGAATTTTAAAAAGATGGAATTTTGGAGTGTATGGCTCAGATGAATAAACTCTGGGAATGGAGAGGTGGCTCAGTCAACGAAATGCTTGTTGTGCCAGTATGAGGTCCTGCCTGCGTTCAGATCCCCAGCATGCATGTAAAAGGCCAGGCATGGACATGCATGCTTGTAATCCCTGCACCAGGGAGTGTGAGACAGGGAGATCCCTGGGGCTTGCTGGCTGCAGTGTAGCCAGATCAGTGCACTCAACATTCAGTGAAATGTAATGTCTCAAAAGGTAAGATTAAAGTAACTGAGGAAAATATACAACGCCAATTTCTAACCATGAACATCTGTAACACACACACACATATTCATACATATACATGCGCATGCACACACACTGCACTATATATTTAAATATTTTAAATGTAAATATATATGTATTTATCATATAAATATAATAAACATATGTATTGAGAAATCCATCTCTTTATGTAACCATGTCACCTCAACCAAGAATAATGATGTAAACATGGTTGGTTCCATAAAACCCCACCCTGTGTTCTGAGTCAGCTTGAATTTCCTTCCCTAATATGTCTTGCCACATGAATCTCTTCATCCCAGGCTTTTAAGGAAACAGGACTTTGGCTCCCAGGTCCTTTCAGCCTTAGGAAAGGGAAGACTGCGGTCTTGGTTATAGGCCCCCTCCTGGCTGCTGTTAGTGAGAACTGAGCTTAGGATGTAAAGCAAGCTAGGCTTGTTGGTACTTATCCCACCCCACCCCATCTTTTCTCCAGTTGTGACTTACTATGTAGATGGAACACAATAGCAAAAGCCAAAATTAACACTAGCACAGCACATGGCACTAGATGTAAGCATTATTACTAGTTTTCATGGTTCTCTCTCTCTCTCTCTCTCTCTCTCTCTCTCTCTATATATATGTATGTGTGTGTTTGTGTGTGTGTGTGTATGCCTACCAGAGGGCACACGAGTGTGTGTGTGTCTGTAGAGCCTAAGAATGACATTGGGAATCACCCTGGATGGCTCTAATTTCTTATTTCTTTCCTCTGGTTTCCCAGGCTCTGCCCTCCAATGCCAGAAGTGCAGGCTACTGCCATATCTGCCAGGCATTTTTATGTGGGATCTGGGGATCCAAACTCAGGTCCTTTCACTCGTGAGGCAAAAGCTTTAACCCCTGAACCATCTCCCCAGCCTTCATTTTCATGGTTCTATAAATGCAATAACGTTCGGAGCCTTCTGAGATGGGCTCTTCACTTAGTGCAATGTCTTCAGATACATCAGGTTGATGTATGAATCCGTGATTCTTTGCCTTTCTATTTCTATGGTGTGGACATGCAAGATGGCTCAGTGGGTAAAAAGGTGTCTTCATGCAAACTTTGTGATCTGGAACCTTTGGTGGAAGGAGAGAAGTGACTTCCGAAAGTCATCTTCTGCCTTCCACATACGCATGCAGCACAGGCGCTTCTCACTCTCTAACTCTTGCTCTCATTGCTCTTGCTTACTCCCTCTTCCAAATAAACACATTGATTTTTTTAAAGAGGATAACTGCTCCGCTCCTGCAGTGCCGCTTTATTTGCATGCACGATAGTTTGTTCATCCACTGAAGAACATTTGCCTTGCTCTTAGTATTTTCAACTGTGAATAAAGCTGCTGCAAATATCAACACACAAGCTTTTGCATGAGCCCAAGTTTACATTTCTCTGGAAGGTCAAAGCATATAGCAAATATTGGAAAAAATATTTTGCAGAGTGGCTGTGCTATTCCACATTCATATCAGAGACATAAGAAGCCTGGTTTCTCCATGAGAACAGCCACTGACTTCTTTTCTTAGCATCTGTTTTATTTCAGTAGGTGTATGCAGTAGATGTATAGTGACACTCTGTTGTGATATTTACTATTTAATTATTGTGTGTGTGTGGGTGCCCGTGTAGATGCCAAAAGTTCACTTTAGCTATCTTTCTTTATAACTCTCTACCTCATGTTTTAAGACGGTCTCTTGGTGAACATGGAGTGTAGTAGCCTGTTGTGTAAACCCCATGGATGCTCCTGTCTTTCTGTTCTCAGTGCTGGAACTCTGTAGGTGCATAGCACCACACCATACCCATACATGTGTGTGTGTGTGTGTGTGTGTGTGTGTGTGTGTACCAGAGGGCATTGAGTGTGTGCCTGTGGAGACTCAAGGGTAACATTGGGAATCATCTTGGATTGCTCTCCTTCCTTATTACTTTGTTTTGGGGTTTCCAGTCTCTGCCTTCTAGAGCTGGAATTGTAGGCTGCTGGCATTCAAGTGGCATTTTTTGTGGGATATGGGAACCTGAACTCAGGTCCTTTTGCTTCTGAGAGGCAAAGACTTTAACCCTGAGCCATCTCCTTAGTCCCATCGCTGTGATTTTAAACAATGATACTGAACATCTTGTTGGGTGATAGCTTATTTTGCTTGCTGGCTGTTTTTAATTGCTTGTTTTTTACTTTGTAGTTTTTACTTTTTCTTTTACTTCCCTTGTTATTATCTTCCTCCTTTTCCACCTTCTCTCTCTACCTTTTCTTCCTTCTCCTCTTTATTTTTTAATCGCTTTCTGTCTTTTATGTACATGCGTATGAAGTGAGTGTGTATATGTGTTTTTGCATGTGAATGGGCACAAATGGTTAGGTATATGTACATGAGAGTGTTTGAGTGTGTACACCTGTGGAGGCCCAAGGGTAATAATGGGAATCACCCTTGATCAATCTTCCACCTTATTGTTGGGTTACATGGGAGATGGAAGGAAGGAAGGAAGGAAGGAAGGAAGGAAGGAAGGAAGGAAGGAAGGAAGGAAGGAAGAATGAAGGAAGGAAGGAAGGAAGGAAGGAAGGAAGGAAGGAAGGAAGGAAGGAAGGAAGGAAGGAAGGAAGGAAGGAAGGAAGGCTATAAGAGAGAATAAAATCCTTTGCAACTCTGTAAGTTGTTTGGTCATGAATTTATCAGCAACATGTATGCAAAATGTAACAAAGATGTTCTGCTATTCTTTTTTTTTAATTTTTTTTATTATTTATTCAATTGTGTGCGTGTATGTGTGTGTGTGTGTGTAGAACCACGGACGAATTCAGGAACTACCATGGACCGCTTCCTCCTTGTTTACTCTGCCCCGGGATTCACAGGTTCCGCCCTACCAGAACCGGAAATGCAGGCCGCCCCCGCTTCCACCTGGCGTCTATACGTGGGGTCTATACGTGGGGTCTAGGATCCAAACTCAGGACCTTCCGCCTGCAAGGCAGAGGCTTAACCCCTGAGCCACCTCTCCAGCCCTGATGTTCTGCTATTCTATAGAAGCTGTAAGTTTCCTTTGTTACTTTTATGAAAGTTCTTAAATGAAATCTTTGCTACTGCCATCAACCATCGTTATTGTCTTGGTTTGTCTCCTGGAAGTGTGTGTGTGTGTGTGTGTGTGTGTGTGTGTGTGTGTGTGTTGGCAGTGACTTAGTGACCACAGAAATCAATGGAAGGTGTGCACAAATAGTGAAATAGTATTTAGTAATTGGAGAACAATAATTCTCATTATGATAGAGATTCCTACAATGCACTTGCAGAAAGTCAAAACCGAACATCGTGTAGTACCAAGAGATCTGCTTGTATTGTATTTAAACATCATAAATTCTATATTTGTGACTATTATAGTTTGGATGAGCAGTCCCCCAAAGTTCATAATGGAAGATTTGGTCTTCGAAGACTTGGTGGTATTGGAAGTGTTACAGATCTGTGGGAAGTAGAAACTAGCTGCAGGCTCTTAGTTTATTTGGGGTCATACCCAGAATTGTGAGACCCTGATCTCTCTCTCTCTTTCCCCTCCTTTCTCTTCTTCCTTCCCTTCCTCCCTCTATCTCCCTTGCTCTTTCTATCCCCTCCTCCTTGCTTTAGATGTAATCACTTGCTCTGCCATGCTTTTCCATTGTGAAATAGGACCTTCACCAATGACCAACGTCAATAGGGCTGCCCAATCTTGGACTTTAACCTCCATAACCATGAGGATGAGCTTCAGCTTCACAAGTAGCGTGCCTCAGTTTTGTTTTGTTTTATTTTGTTGAGTGTTATGAGTCTCACTGATCTGAAGGGATGGGCTGAACACTGGTGATTTGTTTTGCTTCTTGCTTTTATGGAGTTTATTTATAGAGCACTGCTTGTACAGCCCGCATTGACTGGGAATCCCCTCTTCTCAGTTGGCTCCAATGGAATTGACTTCCAGTTTAAATGGAGCTTAAGGGGCTGGGGAGATGGCTCAGGGTTAACAATAATTTTCATTATGATGGAGATTCCTACAATGCACTTGCAAAAAATCAAAACCAAACATTGTGTAATATCAAGAGATCTGCTTGTATTGTATTTAAATATCCTAAATTCTAAATCTGTGACTCTGTCTCTCAAACAGAAGAAGGTCCTGAGTTCAGATTTCAGGTCCCATGTAAAAATGCCAAGAGGAAACAGGGGTGGCCTGTACTTCCAGCTTTGATGGGCAGAACTTGGGAAATCCCAGAGCAAAACAAGAAGGAGATAGATGCAATCCAGAATGAGTCCCAAAGGCATGACCAATCACCCTTGGTCCTCCATAGGGACACACAGTGCTCTCTGGTACACACACACACACATACATAAAATAAATAAAATATTTAAAATAAAATAAAATGAGCCTAAGGCACGGCTGGGCACACTTGCTCTCTGCCGCTTGGGTGATGGCTCGGAGACGGGTAAGAACAAGGATCTGCATCTATTTCCTTTTGATAAAGTTTCCACGATAGACCTTGACTCGGTAACCTCTCAGCCTGGTACAGGACTCGCCTGCTTCTTAGGTCCCTGTGCTTTGGACTCCTATGGTACAATCATATCTCTTCTAGCCCACTCTAGAGCTGGGAAGTGACACTGATAAAATGGCCAGCATATGAGTTTATGGTGAATTGGAGACATTTATTTCTCATAATAAATGGCACTATAGAAGAGCAACAGCATTGGTAGTGTAGCATCTGAGGAAGAGGAGTTGGGGGGAGCTGCATCAGACAACCCTCTGGATGTGAAATGTGCTAGAAGATTCCAAACACAAGACATGGTGGCTTTGGGACAGAGTAGTAGCCTCCCCCAAACTTTCACCACCAAACCCAGCATAGGATCTCTATGCTATGTTCCTTCCTTTAGTCCTCTGAATATTTTCACACCCAAAGACACAGCCTTTCTCTTTTCTCCAATTCTCCTTTCTTTCAGACTTCTTGATTTTAGTTTTCCTTCACTCCTTTCTTCTGCGTCACTGTGGCTGGAATGCTCCTGGCGTCTGGCAGTGTTCAAAAGAAACTTCCACTTCCACTCAGCACAACTCTTTGAAGAAGTGAAGAGATGAACCCATTGCCAAGCATGGAGGCGCAGAGGCTTGAAACCCCTGTCTTCAGGAGGCTAAGGAGGGGGAGTATGTGTGCTGAAACCAGCAGGGTCTATAGAACCAGATCTGGTCTCCAGAAAAAAATCAGAAAAAGTTGCAGACCCTTGAAACTTTCGACTTTTTCTCATTGTAGTTTGTAAGTGGCTTTCGTGTATTGAAGATCATGTTTTTCATCATGGTCATAATTTATCTACCATTGTATTTGCTCCTCCCTATAATTTTTGACTAACCTTTTCTGCCTGCAGCATCTGACTAATTCAGCTGAGGGAAATCATCCTTCTCGGATCTATTAATCATTCCTCTTGCCAGACTGCACTAGAATGAAAAGCCTAAGCCCCAAATACCCTGTGTGCTGATTAGACACAATGCACCTTCATTTACTGTGGCTGATTTTTTTCAAACTTTATTATTTATTGATTGGTTGACTTAGTGTGGTGTGGTGAGTGTGTGTGTGTGTGTGTGTATGTGTGTGTGTGTGTGTGTATGTATTAGAGGGCACTGTATGTCCCTGTGGAAGCCAAGGGTGACTTTGTGAATCATCCTAGATGGTTCTACCTCCTCTTTGCTTTGTTCTGGAGTTTCCCAGGCCCCACCTTTCAGGGCTAAAGTGCAGGCTGCTGTCATTTCCACCTGTCATTTTTTTTTCTTTTAATTATTTTTATTAAATAACTTGCTTGGACCACCTGTCATTTTTTTGATGTGGGATCTGGAATCTGAACTCAGGACTTTCTGCTTGCAAGGCAGAGTCTTAACCCCTGAGCCATCTCTCCAGCCCTGTAGCTGATATTTTGGATCTATAGGATACAAAGAAATGACTGGAGATTATAATTACAGATTTCTATTTATGCCATTCAAGAATTGAATGTTTCCTAGTCTTGACCTTCTGCTACTGGCTGAGTGTTTCTAGTTAGCTGTCCAAGGTTAACCTACTGGTCTTTTGTCATCTAGTAGCTTGATGGTCCAAGGTTAACTTACTGGTCTCCTGTTATCTAGTAACTTGATGATAAATTTGAGAAGGATTTGATTAGTTGGACATAGTGAGCATTCTCATAAGCCAGGACTTTGGATTATGCAGACAGCCTGGTGAGTAGAGAAATAAATGAAAGAGCATCTTAAGCCAAAGACAGAAACCCTTGCAGCATGAATGAGGAGTGGCAGCATTCCTGGGGAATCACATGGGAACAGCAGGATGAAGCAGTCCCCAGCTCTCTTTGCTGCATCTTTACAGCAGGATGTGCAGGTATTAGCGCTGCCAGTCTCAGAACTATTAGAAGGAGAGGCTGGAGAGGTGGCTCAGGGGTTAAGCCTCTGCCTTGCAGGCGGAAGGTCCTGAGTTCGGACCTAGACCCCACGTATAGATGCCGTGAAGAAACTGTGGCGGCCTGCGTTTCTGGTCCTGGTAGGGCAGAGCCTATGAATCCCGGGGCAGAGTAAACAAGGAGGAGGTGGAGGCGGTCCATGGTGGTTCCCGAATTTGCCCGTGGTTCTACACACACACACACACACACACACACACACACACACACACACTCACACACACACACACACACGCACAATTGAATAAATAAAAAAAAGAACTATTAGAAGGAGAAACAGAGCTGAGAAGAAGCTGTCTGTATTCTCCAGGACTCTAGATTCTAGCTTGAGCATCACATGGTGTGCTGGCTCACATCTACAGTCTCAGAAGTCAGGAAGCTGAGACAGGAAGACTGCTTTGAGTCTGTGGCCAGCCTGGGCTATAGAGGGAAACCTTAATAAATAAACAGAAAAAGAATAGACCCAGTGAGATGGCTTAGTGGGTAAAGTGCCTGTTCACAAACCTGGAGACCAGAGTTCAATCCCCATAATCCACATGGTGGAAAGAGGAACAACTTTTGAAGTTGCTTTCTGACCTCCACATGTGCACTGTGCTATGTGTAAGCTTACAATCTCTCTCTTTCCCTCAGATAAAAAATAAAATATTTTAAAAATGAATCAGTGAATGAATGCACTGAATGAGATGTTCCAGTGGCTCTTTACTCCCTCTTGTGGCAACATGTTGCCACTCTTTTCTCTCATAACGTTGGCAAAGATCATCAAGTGTTCATCAGGAGAATAAAATTAGGTTGGATGTAGCACTCCAATGAGATAAAAAGCAGGCATTTTATGCTGAATTTGGACATACCTTTCATAGAGTTTAGAACTCAGCCACGGAAATCTTCAAATAAGCATGCAGACCCATTATGCCCTTCAGTGAGTCATTTCACAAACCCAATGTTGGATTGGCAGGGGTGGGGGTGGGAGTTGGGGGGGTAGGGGGGTGGGGTTAGAAACTAATAAGGAAAGGAAACACCAGACTTTGCTCTATTACAGCTGTGGTACATAATTTAACATTTTCCTTAAAATTAGTGCCTGCGTATTTTAGTAAATTTGTACATAGGTAATATTTTTTGGAATTACCTTATTTATTGGATATTGTGGTTATATATTTCACTCTGCAGCGCAGACAGGAATGCGACATGGACCTATCTCAAGAGGTCACCACTTTGAAATCCTGAGTGAGATGAGCACATCTCTAAGAAAACATACCAGGATGTGTTTGCTAAGGAAAAGGAGCTGGTGACAAGTTTTGAAGTACAATCTGTTGTCCGGGGGACAGTCTCCGCGGGCAGGGGCAGGGGCATGCTCATGGTGCATGATATTTTTCAGTATTTTAGGAAATTATGTGAGATTAAAAGGGGATAAGGGACTGGAGAGATGGCTCAAGGGTTAAGATTCTGTCTCACAAGCAGAAGATTCTGAGTTCGGATCCCAAGTCCCACATAAAAATGCCAGGCAGAAAAGGTGGCAGCCTGCACTTCTGGTCCTTGTAAACAGAGTCTGGGAAATCCCAGAAAGGGTAGAAGCAACCCAGGATGATTCATGAAGTCACCCTTGATCCTCCACAGGGACACACAGTGCTCTCTGATACACACACACACACACACACACACACACACACACACTAAATGAATGAAGGAATAAATAAAAATAAAACATATTAAACATATAAAACATTAAAAAAATAAAACATATTAAACAATAAAAGGAGCTGGGGAGATGGCTTAGGGGTTAAAGCTTTTGCCTCACAAGCAAAAAGACCTGAGTTCAGATCCCAAGATCTTCCAAGTAAAATATGCCAGGTGGATATGGCAACTTCCTGTAATTCCAGTTCTGGAAGGCAGAGCTTGAGAAACCCCAGAGCAAAACAGTAAGGATGATTCCCAAAGTCACCTTTGGACCTCCACAGTCACATTACAAGTGCCCGCTTGTACACGTCTCTATGCATGTGCACTCACCCATATCCAAACACACATGCACACACAAACACACACACACACACACACACACACACACACAAAGATCAAGACGAGACTTCTGGGCACAATTCCATGAAGAGTATTGTTGAACTGACCTAGCGTTGGTACATGGTCAAGGTGTCTTAGACATCTGTCTTATTGGGTACAACATGCAGCATTTACAATTTTCACCATGATCCTCCACTGTGCTGCACATTGTGTCTTTACAGATGGGCTTGGCTTGATTTGCTTTCAGTGACTCAAATATCACAAAAGCCATTGGATACCTTTTGCAAAATAAAGTTACAAATCACTGTGGCTTGCCTCAACTTGTGGCGTTTTCAGAAAATGGAATCATGTTCAGCACGTACACACCAAACTGCTAAAGCCATGAGAAGATGTGACGCTAGCTTAAGCAGATATTAAGTGAACAAAGTTGTGTGTGTGTGTAAAAGAGAGAGAAAGAAAGAGAAACATAGAGACAGAGAGATGGAACAAGGCTATGAGAACATTCTGCAACTTTACACTCAGTTGATGTGACTCTGTGCTTTCTAAGATAATGTTCTTTGAAAAAGTATTTAGAAAAATGACTGTTGCTTCTGTTCTGGGTCCTTCCTCTTGTTCTCCACGGGAAGTCAGCTTTTATGTGATGAAGAAGAAGTCTATATTTTACTTGAGAAAGAAAGAGAGAGACTTGGGTGTATGGCGGACAATTTTTGGAAGTCGATTCTCTTCTTTCATTTGGGATCCTGGGATCAAACTCAGGTTGTCAGGTTTATTTATGTGCAGACACCTTTACCTGCCCATCCATCTGACCGGCCCACATTCTTACTTTTTTTTTTTTTTATTGATTCTGTATTCTCCATGTTTTAATTGGGCCGCCTCCCTAGAGGAACCAAAAATCATTAGAGAGCTGTGCTTTGCACAAAGTTCAGGCCTATTGCCAGAGTTAGGAATGAAATACTTCAGATCTGGCTTTTCCTCAAGCTCAGCTGGTGGGTGAGAAACATTACTCTGGTTTGCTTGTTTGCTTGTTTTGTGTGTGTGGTTTTCATGCAACCCAGGCTTGCTATGTAGCTGAGGACCTTGAACTGAACATCTTGCATCCACCTTCCAAGTTCTGAGATTATGAGCCTCTAGGCTGAGAATACAACACTGTTAGTTTTCCTGGCTTGCTACTTTTCAGCTTTGAATAGATGAAGTGGACTAGATCTGTTATATGAAAAAAAATGGTTGCATAAAGTCAGGCATGATGGCACCTTCCATTATCCGAATACTGCAGAGACCCAGACAAGAGAATCACAGGTTTGGACTACATTGTAAGCTTGAGACTAGCTGGACTATGGTCTCAAAAGTGTTATTTTTGTAAGAAAAAAAAAAAAACCAAAAATGTATGCACCTTTAGAGTGGCAAACGTTCATGACATAAGTACTCATTGGGCTTTGAAGCCCAATCCCAGATGACCATTGCTGTGACCCAGCCGGAGAAAGCCTTGGACTTATTCAGGGTATCAGGAGAAACATGCAGAGATGTAACTAATCTCTTTATAATAATATTTCCCAATGGAGTTCAGGTTCTCCGTCTAGTCAGCTTATCCAGCAGACTGGAAATCTGACAAGCTCAAACAAGAAGCTTCTCTTTGCTCCATCCCCCAGATAACCCTAAATCACTTTGCTGGCAACTACACATAAGTCTGTATTGTGCTGGGATCTGGCAAAGCCATTTGTGCTTGTGGTAAATGCTGCCAGCGTTTTCTAAATATTGAGAGTATGTGGCTGCTGCTAAGTTGTCATCTGAAGTCTGTGCTGTTTGAAAAAGTAAGACACTTGAGAGAACTGTGGGGCTCATGTTACTTGACAGGTGGTGGTGATCAAGTCTGGTTTGATGCAGTGATAGCACATAATGGTACCAGTGCGTGAAAGTTAAAGTTAAAAGGTTTTTTCCCAGTGTGTGTGTGTGTGTGTGTGTGTGTGTGTGTGTGTGTGTACACAAGAGGGTACTTGAGTGTGTGCCTGTGGAGGCCCAAGGATGATGTCAGGAATCATCCTCGATTGTTCTACCTACTTATTGCTTTGTTCAGGGGGTTTCCAGGCTCTGCCTTCCAGCCCAGAGTTAAAGTTACTTGACTTTTTCTCCAGCATTTTTATGTGGGACCTAAGGATCAGGTCCTTTTGCTTGCAAAACAAAGACTTTAACCCAAAGACTTTTAGCCAAAGATCTTCCTGCTTCAGCTTTTCCAGCACTGCACCAACCCTCTATCACTTCTTCTTCTCAGTACATTAAATATTCACTGGTTTCTTTCATAATGTCAAGCAAGAGGATTTCCTTGGACATTAATATATTTAGAGTCTAATGTGGGCTCCTTCACTATTTCACACCCCAAGCTCTTCAATTACAGGAAAGTGAAGATCATGAGAAAAAACACATAGATGGCAAAGAAAGATTAGCCACTAGTGCCAAGAATGCCCAAATTGTCCAAATTGTCACTCTGCAACTTAAATGATCATTTGGATTAGCTGCCCCACTGGAACAAAGGAATGGCGGAAAGGGTATGGCTGATTGTTTTACCAGCTGAGATGTGATTTGGGCCAGCTGTTGGTCCTCACGCTAGAGGAAAGGCAGCAGGGAACTAGAGAGATGGGTCAGAACTTAATTGTGCTTGGATCTGGCAAAGCCATTTGTGCTTGTGGTAATTTTTTTTATAACATAAGTACTCATAAGTGTGGGTACTACTATCCATTAATACAGTACTCCTATCCATTACTATATGGGACTCAGCTAGTATCTTAGGCTCTCTCCAACCACATTAAGTCCTTGCTCTTCGGGATAGAGGTATTAGTGTGGCTGGATGTAGGAGAATTGAGATGTTTTCTGTTTACTGTGACCAGTTAGAACATGATTTGAAGGGGCCGGAGAAGTGGCTCAGGGGTTAAGCCTCTGCCTTGCAGGCAGAAGGGCCTGAGTTCGGATCCTAGACTCCAGGTATAATGCCGGGCAGAAGCTGTGGCGGCCTGCATTTCTGGTCCTGGTAGGGCGGAGCCTGTGAATCCCGGGGCAGAGTAAACAAGGAGGAGGTGGTCCATGGTGGTTCCCGAATTCGCTCGTGGTTCTACACATACACACACACACACATACATACACATGTGCGCACATACACATGCACAATTAAATAAATAATAATAATAAAAAGAACATGATTTGAAGTGTAAAGAGGTTCCCCTTCTCCACTATTTTGAAAATGCATTCTCTGTGGCATCCGATGCTGCCAACCTCTCCACCTTCTATTCTTCCAAGAATAGATGTTATGCAACCTTGTATTGTGATACTTAGTCCAGCTCTCCCTCACGTTTCCTCACTCATTACAGTTGATTCTTGAGTAAGGGAATTCCTCACCGTTGCTCATGCTCTCTCTCTGCCTGCATACTGGCTGGATAATTTCATTTACTTCCATAGCATCAATTTTAATATCACATTGGCCTTTTCCATGTTTTAAATTCTTGACTGTCTCCAGTTCTGAATTCTTTCTGGATTGTCTGTGAAAAGGCCCTGCTTTTAATCTTCATTGTTGCTATTCTAAGTGATTTTTAATTTAATCCATTATTATAAAAAAAACACTGTGGTTTTTTTGTGTGTATGTGTATATGCATGCATGTGGGTAAATGCACATGTATGTGCAGGCGTGTATATAAGAGAGCACTTGAGTGTGTGTGCCTATGGAAGTCCAAGGGTGCTGTCAGGAATCATCCTGTTATTCAACTTCTTTATTGCTTTGCTTTGGAGTTTCCCAGTCTCTGCCTTCCAGGGCTGGAATTGCAGGCCACTGTTATATCCAAGCAGTTTTTTTTATATGCAGTCTGGGAGGTGGGGGTCTGAACTCAGATCCTTTTGCTTGTGAGGCAAAGATTTTAACCACTGAGTCATCTCCTTAACCTGATTGTTCTGATTTCTAATGTTATATCTTGCTGGATTTCAATATACTTGCAGCTTGGTGAAGGTAAATGTGGCTGGATTTTTGACTTAAAGAACTTTAAGACCTTCAGTCTTTTAAGTTTGTGGGAGTTCACACATGTTGATAGAATGTATTCCTCAGTACACTGCAGCAATACTTACTTTTTCTTACTTTTTAGTTCTCTAGGTGGTACTTATGTCACCAATGATAACAGTTAGACAGTTACTGTCACTACAGCAATGGCTTCAGAACAAATATAATGTAGCTGTGCTCAAGGTTGACTGCAGGGTCTGGGATCTAGCTCTTGGTTGCCATAAGAAATTTATGTAAGATCTTATTGCTGAAGGCACCACACATGTTGTTCAGAGGACATGGAGAAAATAAGCTGGAAATAATCCAGAGGTTGGTCAGCTTTCATAGTACCAGAGGGTATAATGAAGGCTGTTTGGGGGAGAAAAGCAATCGACAATTTCAATCAGCTATGAATCCTGTGAGCTATAATAACAGCCACCCATAAGACAGGACCATTGATGCAATAGTTGTACGAATGCTATAGGGGCAACCAACAGCTGTCTGAGTGGACTGAAGACCTGTTTTTCAGCAGAGAACTCATGTCTTGTAAACCTGGTCAAGAATCTGTGAATGGGGGCTGGAGAGGTGGCTCAGGGGTTAAGCCTCTGCCTTGCAGGCAGAAGGTCCTGAGTTCGGATCCCAGATCCCACGTATAGACGCCGGGTGGAAGCGGGGGCAGCCTGCGCTTCTGGTCCTGGTAGGACGGAACATGTGAATCCCGGGGCAGAAGGAGGTGGTAGGCGTCCATGGTGGTTCCCGATTCCTCTGTGGTTCTACACACACACATACACACATGCGCGCACACATACATACGCACACACGCACAATTGAATAAATAATAATAAATAATAATAATAATAAAGAATCTGTGAATGGAAAGGCCCAAGGCCCTGGAAGCAAACAAACTTCTACATATTGTCTAATTGTTGTTTAAGCATTTATCATTATACCCATAGATTACAGCAACTCCCAGCCTTCCACCAAGGAGCTTCATTATACAATGGAAGGTATTAAATACAGAGACTCACAACTGGCCAAAGTGAAGAGAATAAGTGACTATGGGCTGCTCGTCCTGAACAGGACATCTAAATAACTCCCACCCCAAGGTGCAGGAAACAGCAGAAGAGGTAAGAACGTAAGCCCCAGAGGGTGGGGGAGGGGTGTATCTCCAGACATGACAAGGCTGCTGCATCCATGAATTCACTGCAATCGTGTCTGATTCCACAATGACCTGCACAAGATGTAGCCTATCAGCATTTCACCATGGAAGAGGCAAGATCTTAAGGGGTACCACACCTCCCTGAGAGACTATTGAGGGTTAATACTGGATGAGTGGAGGGCAGCTATTTGCCTCAATGTTATACCCACGAAATATAACATCCACACTCCAGCAAGTGCTCAGGCATAGGCCAGTGCACACACTCCAGATGAAGCTCAGACCTGAAAATAAGACAAGAACATAAAAGAGAAACTGATTGGAAAGAAGAGTTATGTTGGGAAAAGGAGGAGAGATGGAATTGAGCAATAAGTTTTGAAAATGATATAAATTCACTGAATTCACATATGAAACTTAAAATGTAATTAAAAAAAAGACAGGGCTGGAGAGATGGCTCAAGAGTTAAGACTCTGTCTTGCAAACAGAAGGTCCTGGGTTCAGATCCCAGGCCCCATGTAAAAATGCCAGGCAGAAATGGTGTTGGCCTATACTTCCAGCCCTGGTGGAAGGAGGATGATTCCCTGTCACCAAGTATCGTTGGTCCTCCACAGGGACATGTAGCACCCTTTGATACATACATACACACACACACATACACACACACACACCAAAAAATAAATCAATATAAATTAATAAATAAATAAATAGATAAATAAATAGATAAATAAATAAATAAAAAGCAAGACAGTACACAAGATACTCCACACAAGTTAGGGCTGAAGTAACCATAATAGGACTTTGCATGACCTGTGCAATGACTGACATATCAATGATTCCCTCAAAGTCTAGCATGGATCACAGGCACTAGGATCTTTAGAGGCAAGGGATTAACAGTCACAATAGTGTTCTCATACTAAAGGGGAGCACAAGAAAGGGCTCTAGGAAATGCTACTGAGTCCTTACACCTCATTAGAGTGGAGGATGCAGAGAGAAGTTTGATATTCACACTAAAGAATGCTCCAGGGATTGGGGGGGAAGGGGGGAACTAGGCAAAAGGAGGGGATGAAAGGGGTAAAGGAGGGAGGTGCAAGGGGGTCTGGGGAGGGGTGGAGGGAGGGAATAAGGTACCTATTAAGTTTGTATGAGTGGGAAAATAAAAAATAAATATTAAAAAAAGCAAGACAGGAATCATAAATAAAAGTAAGTAATGACTTCAGTCCAGGAATAGTCTGAGAAAACTCCCTGTAGGAACAGGTCTAGGATGAATTCTGTAAACTGGGAGCATTCTTGGAGACTGTTCAGGAATAAGAGGACAGAGCTTGTAAAATTATGTCCCCAAAGGTACTGGAAGCAGAAACCAGGCCACTTTCAGCTATAGGGACATATCTGACATGTCCTGAGGAATACCACGTGATGAATTCCATGTTCCATGAGGGCAGCTGGTGTGTGTGGGGCTCTTTCTGTTTGTCTGGGTGCAGAAGGGAAGTTGGTGGAAGATCCTTTCATGACTATCCCAATGACAGATAAGATAAGCTTGAGGGGTAGACTGCAAGGTCTGAGAACTTCTTGTGCCCTCCTCGAGAGGTTCAGTTATACTTTGGGGGACTCTGAGCCCCAGATATGTGGCCTGATGAAAATTATTAAGGATCTTTCATTGGGAGGATAGGGGAGCAGCAGCTCTTCTAGGCTTTGTATCCTTTCCTCTGGTCAGACGTGACCCTCTGATCTCATGTCTCTCTGGTTTCCTGAGGGTGTATTGTGGACATGAAGGACAGCTTCCTGTTTAGGCCGTTGGTCTGCACAGCTGTTCACCTGAGAAATGCTAGAATCCTCTTTTCAATAGGCCTTGCAATGTACATTGGTTTCCTGGGTTGGCTTCTATGATGACCAAAGTCTCAGGGGCGTGTTTAATCAGGGCGTTACGAGGCAATGAGGAGACCCTTTTCTCCCCAAAGTGACTGGGTCACTTGGCAAGAATAGGCGAATATACGTCAATATAAAGGCTCATTCCTGTCCCCAGCTGGGAGAGCTCTCGTGAGCAATTAGCTCTGCTCTTCGGGCTGACACAGAACCACTTAGAAGGCACCTTGTTGCATATTACCAATAAATTAATGACTTAACAGCTTAAGAGAACAAGGTTTTTTTTTTTTTTTTTCCATTCTTTTGTTTGATTCTTGATTACAGTTGAGTCCAGCTTGGCAGGAGAGCTCATATTAACACCAGGAATTAAGGGAATTAGTCACACCATAAACTGTTGAGAGGGACAAACCCTATTTCCCGGACAGCAAGTCTGCCCAAGTGTGCTGAAGTATGCCAACTTACTGAACCAGCTTCCTATATCTTATCCACCTGCCCAGGGAATAGTCGGTCCTATTCACTATGGGCCATTGATATGACCCTTCCCATATGAATCAAACTCCTGCAGGCCTACTCAAGGGCCCTGTTGTCTCCCATTGCATTCTTCCCCCTTCCCACTCCCCCTCCCTCTCACCTCTTTTCCTTCCCTTCTCCTCTTTTGTTGCTCCCTGCTTTCTTCCTCCCATCCTCCAGAGCATCTGTTTATGTGGGCGCTGAATCTCCCTCTGAATTATCTACACTAGTGAGGGTTCAGGACCCCTTCTTGAGCCCCCTGATAGTATGACTGTTTAACCTCTTGCTGTAAGGATCCTACTGCCTGAAGCTTTCTCCCCTATGATCTCTACTATACTTTGGGGAGCTGTTGACATGTCAGCCATTGTGCAGGTCCGGCAAGGTCCAATCACACTGTGGCTATATCCTGGCTACTGCAGCCCTGACTTGTGTAGAGTATCTTGCATATCATTGGTCCTTCCCATCTTCAGTTCAGGCTCTTATAATCTTGCCACACTCTGTTCCCCAAGGTTCCCTGTAGCTCTGTGAAACTTGCTATTGCATACCCTGAAAGCCTGTCATGCCACATGAAATACTTCCACCCCACCGTGAACAGGCAGTCTCATATTAGGAAAGCAGGAAGTCTTTTAGATCTGGTCCAGTACTGCAAGTAAGGCCAATTGTTTCTCTGTATGAAAGTTGTAGTGTGTGAATATTGTAGCCTTGCAGTTGAGATCTGGCAGGAAGGTAGCACCATTTAACCTTTGGCAAGGTTTTATAGTAAATGCTGGAGTTTGTGGGAGAACAGTCTAGTACTTGTTGACTTTGTTATCTAAGATCTAGTAGAGAGCTCTCAAGTACAAAGTTTCAGGGACTTGGTGGGAGATGCGAGCATTCATACTTTGTCTCAGAGTTGATTTGAAAGCCTCCCTGTTCAAGAGGGCCACAGCTGCCAGCGCCCTGACGCAAGTGGTTTGGCCCCATGCCACCAGATCTAGTGACTCGGAAAGATGCACTGGGTGCTGGAGGCAGTCAAAATTTTGGGTTAAAACTTTCAGTTCTACTTCCTTCCATGCATGTCCTGAACACATGTTTCACAAGATCAGAGAGTGCTGATGTTAGGGCAGAGGTAAGTGCTCATTTGAAAGGGTCTAGGACCCATGTCACTTCAGGGAGTCAACTGAATGGCTCTTCCTCTGGAACCTTCCTGGCCTCAGAGAGTCATTTAGCTATTGGGCCAAACTGGGCAATCCTGATTCTGCAAAATCCTGCCACAACCAAGAAGGTCTTTAGTAGTTATCTTGTGGCTTGGAGTCTCCATGGTTAAATTGAGAGCCTTGAGGTGACTAGAAAGTTCCTTGGGTCTAGTGAGTCTCAATGCCAGGAAATGGAGCATTTGTTGGGACTTTAAAGGAGATCCTTACATTGACATAATGCCAATTTTTGGACAGCGTTTTGCTCTGAAATGGGTTTGTCTAAGCCACATATTAATAAGGCATGCATGCATTGAAGGAAGCTACCTTAAAGAAGGAATTTAAGGGAGGAAAGGTCCCTGTCAAAGGATGATCCAAAAAAGTGGAGATTTTTGTGACAGTTCTGAGGTAGGACTGTCCAGATAAGCTGTTAAGTAACCCACTTGGGCGGCTCCTCTCAATGGAAGGTGTCACAGTTCTCTGCATGTTACACAACAAAATGAAAAGGGATTTTATTCTGGTTTACTATTGTCTGTTTATAGTTGTTAGTCCAGTGTGACAGGAGAGCTCATATCAACATTAGGAGCCAAGGGAGTTTATGCATGGGCTCAACGACATGGACTCCACTTGCTAAGGCTGGTTATGCGGTACTGATTCCACCAGTAACAGAGATCAACACAAAGAGCTGAGGGAAGTGGCCACACCATATCCTTAGGTCTGCTAGAGAGGGACAGACTTTACTTGCCAGACAGCTTGTCTGTCCAAGTATGCTAAAGTACGCTAAGCTACTTAACAAGCAACCTCCATCTTATCTTAACTAGTCCAGTGACTAGTTCCACCCACCATAGACTGGGTCCATCACCAGACAGCCTCTTGCAGACTTATTTGGGACTTAATTACTAATTCTTTCCAAGTATTCTCTAATTGAGTCTCCAATTGTCAAATTAATATCTGCATCTAACCATTACAGAAGGCAATTAGGTACTGAGAGTCTGTTGCGATGGTGTTGAAAAAGAAAATACCATTGAGGTCTGACACTGTGAGCTGGGAAGTATTAGAGGATGCCTGTCCCAAGAGGGCATACAAATCAGGAACTATTGGGCCAGTACAGAATCCAGCCTCATTTTTGACTCTCAAGTCCTGAACCATTCTGTAGGAGTCATCTGACTTTTCTACTGCCAAGACAAGGGTGTCGCATAAACAGGCCTGTGAGTGAAGGAGACTGTCAATAGGAATTTATTAATGAGAGGCTGGAAGTCTTTCTGTGCTTCAGGCTTTGAAGGATATTAGGGTCTTGAAAGAAAGTTGTTAATCCTTGTCACAGTTCCATGTCTGTTGTTGTGAGAAAATACTCTGACTCAAGCAACTTGATGGACAAAGGACTTATGTTCCAGAAATTATATTAGTCCATTGCGGCAGGGGGTACATGGTGGCAGGCTTGGATATTGAAGCAGGAGGCCAGTTTATGTTAGAGCAGCCATCATGAGGCAGAGAGCAAGAGAGAAAAAGAAGTAGAATCAGGCTGTCCAAGCTTAAGGTCACCCCCAGTGATGCTCTTCCTCCACAGGTAGGTCCCTTTACTTTCCCAAACAATGCCGCCAGTTAAAGATCAAAAGTTCAAGCATGGGAACCTGTGGAGGACAATCGACTGAAACTTGGGACAGACAGTAGTTGCCATTAGTGACCATCCATGAATGCATGTGCTCTAGGCGTTAGAAGGAGCTTGTAGGATGATGTGGGGTCCATTGTAGAGACTATAGGACTACTATTTGAGGATTCAGACAGTCTAGGTCATTACAGGAAAGGATTTCCAGGGTCGGGAATGCTGCAAGAATCCCTGCAGTCTCAACAGGCCATTTAGGGTTTAGAGTTTAGACACGACATTTCTCCCTAGGAGGGGACTGGGGTCGCTAGGTAGGTTGAGGCTTGCCATTTACACCAGTGAGGACAGGGACTGAAGCTCAAACCTGCCAAGATGGCAAGGGTGGAAAAATTCATTCTTGTAATAGTAAGGAATATAATCTTGATTAGTTAAACTTGGTTGTCGACTTGACTACATCTGGGAGTAACTAACCGATTAGCTCTTAAGCCATCTGAAGAGATTACCAAATACAAGGAAGTGTAAGAAAAAGGCTCTTTCTCACTCCCTTCTTCCCATCCCGTTTTCCTTCCTCCCCTCCCCCTTCCCCTTTCCCTCTCTTCTCTCCCTTTCTTCTCTTTCTTCCTCTCCTTCTCAGTCTCCCTATTCCCTTCTCTCCCTCTTCTGTTCTCCCCTTGTCCCCTTCTCCTGTTCTCCCTCCCCCTCCCTGTTCTGGCAAGCTCATCTTCCTGGCTGCTGCCATTCTTCTCTGTAATTAGAGTACAGTCTTTCCAGCCCTCCAATGTGACTGAAGTTCAGAGACTGTCCAAGAATCCTCAGGCTTTCAGCACCAGACTGGGACTGCTGAAATATTCAGATCCTGAACTTCTTCATTTCTCTTCCTGGTGTGGCCATATTGAATAAATCTCCTGCGTTTATTTTCCACACTCACCCGTGTCTTTATTTAATCTATTGAGAACATGTAGTTAAACCTACCGGACTCTGACCCTAATAGTTTCATTAACAGAAATAAAGTCAGGCCACTTGTTCCTTTTCTGTTTTGACCTGAGCATGTGGTCTTTGGACTGATTCTGGCCTTCCATTATAAGCAAGATGTTCATTTTCAGTAGGCTCACTGTTTGCAAGATTGGACGTGGTAGATTGAGGATAAAAGCTCAATGGCTTTGGACATTCACATCAGAAATGTTCTTGTTGACTATAACAATCACATGAAAGGGCTCTTTGATCCTGTGCTGGGTTAGTTCCTTTAGACTGAATTGGATAGCCAGAACTAAGGCAGAACTATAGGATATCCAGAGATGAGCAGGGAGCAACCAGTTGCTACAGCTGAATACTGTCTGTTCTTCATCTCGTTTCTCCTTCAGTTTGACATTTCTGATTTTTGACGTCTCCTTCTAGTTATTAAAGACCTTGAGAGTTGTGTCTAGTAAATTAGGGGAAAGAGTCTGTAGTGCCTACTCTAGTTTCTTTAACATTTGTTTAATATTTCTGTGCGTGGTTTCAGCTAGCCCAGACTGAAAGAGATCAGGGCTCTCAGATGCTTTTGCTATTATCTCCTATAACTTGTTTGATAATGAATGGCCTTTGCATCATTTCCTATGTCACTACACTGATAAGATATGGGACCATGTGTCAGGCATGGCAATGAAGTCTTGGTAAACTGTAAGTTGGTTGCAAGTATGAATTTCCTAACACTAGCTCCATGTTAATGACAAGATATGAGATTTTCCTCATGTGTTCAGAAGGATTTAGGATGATGTAGATGTTTTATGAGATTTGATCAAAAGCTTCAGTGAGCTCTTCTAATTCCTTAATGAATGTGGAAGGATCATGGCTAAAAGACCCTAGTTTGACTGTGTTGGGCACAAGTCAGACAAGAGGATGGACATGTACCTGGATGGTGCCAAGAGCCATATTAGTGCCTCCCAAAAGGAGGTATTTTCTGAGGAGAGGGATAGCTTGGAATGGTTCCTTGAATTCCCTCTAGAAGTTTCCAAGCAAGTGTGTGTGTGTGGGGACTTTGTAGGCAAGTGGAAGGAGAAGTGGGAGGCAGGACGAAAGTCAGGTGCAGGGTGGCTGCAGGCTAGCAGAGACTGGAGTGAACACAAGAGGGGTATTCTCAGGATGTCACCTGGGTTGAGGCTGGAGGGGACGGGCTAATGTTAAGGAATCTGGACAGCCCTGTCTTGTATGGCATTTTTCCTCAGAGCAAAACATCTTAGACACTGCCTCGCTTTAACCTAAGGAGGATGCTATGTAGCCATTTGAAGCATTTTATTCTAAAGGGAGGATCAGAAAGCAAATAGCTCATATATCTCTGGAAGTTTCTGAAACTTCCTGAAATGGGGGTGGGGTGGGAGGGGGAGTAGTGAACAACTGCTGGGGGAGAAGATGTCCCAGGCCAGTTTAGCACTCTGGGAGAGACTCACGGCAGCTTGGAAGAGACCCCAGGTAGCCCAGCAGCGTGGAGGACACTTTTCAGCAAGCAAGCCATGCCCACAGCTCCAGAGTTGCAGTGCTTTAGTGTCTGTGAGTCACACCCAGGCTGGGGTGGGCTTTTTGGTGATGTGGCTGCCTTTGACTTGTCTCTGCTGCGGAAAGACACCCTTACCCACACTCCTGTGAGTAACTCCAATAAACTCATCGGTTTGTCAAGTTGGACTTTGGCGTAATTGTACTTTGGCCTGTCGTTGGATTCCTATCTGGGGAGAACAGATGTTTTTGTGACATTCTCCTAGGAGAAGTGTTCTGTAACAAGGCCATGGAATCTTTCCTAAATTAAGTCTGACTATAGGAAGTAGTTAGCGTTGAGGAAATTTCTCTGGAATAATGGACAGAACACCAGAACTGGATGAGGAAGAAAAGTGTTAATTCACTGGTGAGACCATATCCCTGGTCTCCCTGTAAAAAGATTATGGCCAGGCTGAGGAGTTTCTTATATTCTGGCAGGAAAGTGAGAAAGTTAGCTAGTAGCCGGTACAGCAGCAGAATCTGCAGGCGGGCATTACTTTGGGCCAGCTCTGCAGGCTCAGCGAGAAGGGAGAGAAGGGGCTTCCCAAGTTCCAGCAACTCTAGTGAAATAGGATGTGCTGTGTGGTTAGGTCAGAGTTCACCAAGTTTTCACTGACAGCGTAAGCTAGAGCTCGAGGCAGTTGAGGTAAGGGTCTTAAACATAGGGGCTTTGGAATCAACCCTGGAATTCTACCTCATTATTAGCTCAATATGCCAGAAGGCAGCCAGTGTCCTTTTTTTAAAATTTTTATTATTATTATTTATTCAGTTGTGCATGTGTGCGTATGTATGTGTGCGCGCGTGTGTGTGTCTGTGTGTGTGTAGAACCACGGATGAATTCGGGAACCACCATGGACCACCTCCACCTCCTTCTGCCCCGGGATTCACACAGCCAATGTTCTTGATCTGAAAACAAGTATGAAGATGAAATTTTGTTACAAAATTTCTTTTCAAGAATCTGTGGATCAAACTTTATGCATTTATGTTATGTGTGTCTGTGTGTGTGTGAGAGAGAGAGAGAGAAAGAAAGAAAGAAAGAAAGAAAGAAGGGGGGCACTTGGTGTGTCCCTGTGAAGGACCAAGAGTGCCTTTGGGAATCATCAGCTTCTATCTCATTTTTGCTTCACTCTGGGATTCCCCTGGCTATGCCCACCAAGTGCAGGTTGCTTGCCTGGCATGTTATGTGGGACCTGGGACCTGAACTCAGGACTTTCTGTTTGGGAGGCAGAAGCTTAACCCCTGAGCCATCTCTCCAGCCCTCAGACCAATTCTTGACAGAGGGGGCAGAGGACATGGAGCCTTTAATGGATCCTATCAGAAAGGATATGTTCACTCAGAAGGTTCTTGGGGACAAGGGACCATCTCAGTTGTCAGGGGTAAGACAGGGTCCACATTGACTCCAGAATCTTGACTGAATCAGGAAAATTCCTGAGAAAAAGGAACCTCCCAAAGTGTGTAGGGAAACTCAGGTGGTTGGACAGAACGCATTCTTAGTCAGGCCAAGTGGGGAGGGGATTTGCTGTCCTATTCCAGAAAAACGCAGTACTTGAGTTTTCTTGGATTAGGGTGTCTGGCTAGAAAGGAGAACTGGCAGGCACAAACACATCAGCCACATTCTTTGTTGCTTCCTGCTCTGGAGAGAAGGCAGGAGTGCCAGGGTTGGGAAGGAGAGAGAAATGGAAGACAGAATCCTTATATGTCAAAGGCATCCTGGACAAACCACTGATGTCAGCCACTTGTGGAAAGTGGGGGGCTCTGGAAGGAAGGAAAGTAGCCCCTGACCTTTATTCCTTGCATTCAGGTCCCACTGAAATATAGCCTTGGCCAGCATCCTTCAATTGCAAACAGGACAAAAGGCTTTCCACAAGAGATCACAGGGAATGCCTTAACTCACACCCTGTGATGGGGGGAGTCACAGACCAGAGGATTTGGGTCTCATGAGCATGCTGTCCACAAGTCACTCAATCAACCACTTGGTCTTACCTTGTGTGTCATTTATGTGTACTTGGGTACATAAGTGGACATCTCTCTATGGTATTAAGTTATCCTTCTTGATAACTTACCTTGTGGTACGGTACCATCATGTGTCATTAGGAGCTAGGCTTTAAATGGTGGTGTAAGGTTCTAAATAATAAGGGTCTGATTATTGAAGTGGGGACTTTTGCCTTAAATTTCGACCTTTTTGTCTTTACAACAAATATATTTTTTTGATGAAGATCAACCAAGTTTCCCTCAGGGCTAATGAAGCAGAATGAGAAATCCTTGCTCTTGCTAGACCCTTGTGCCCCCTAGAAGGAGTGGGGAAAGTGTTAGGCCTGGTATCTGCTCGAAATCACAACCGTAGAATTTATAGGAGTAATAGAAGGAGATTCTATAACTAGTTTTAGCATAAAACCTTGAGTTATGGGGCCCTGATAATCTAGACTGCAAAATTGCCTTCATTATACCAATTAATGAGGCACATGATAATGAAAAGCGGAGATTTGTCCAATGTGGCCACACTGCAAAGAGGAACAGATTAAAGGGTCTGGTGCTGCTCCCCAAGTTCATCTCCAGGGTACAAATGTGAGGTTTAGATTTAAATAAAAGAAGAATTGGGACAAGGGGCAAGAAGTAAGCATAAATAAGCAGTCCTGGTCTATAGGTGGTCTGCTTGGTCAATGTCTCAATTCCTATCCTGTGAGGTGATTCAAGGAGGTTTTTATTACTCTGTGGGGACAAGGCGGTGGTCAAGAAACGATGGCTTCTGCTCTAGGGTGCTGCCGTGCCCTCGAGGATAACCGCCCTCGCTTGCAGGGAGTGGTTCTCTTGCCTGCAGAGTTTGCTCTTCTTAGAATTCAAGGTGACACTGACTTACCTCTGTGTCCCCATCCTTGAAGAGAGGTGAGATTGCGGCAGACACTTCCTGCACTCGCTATGCTAACCCATAGAGGTAAGTTGGTTGGTGATTGAAAATAAAGGGGACAGGGGCTAAACGAAGGCCAGGAATGGAAAGAACAGAAGCACCAGACGAGAACAGACTCTGGGAAGACACTGCCTTGCTGGTGATTTTTTTTTTTTTTTAAAAGAATGTTAGCATTTAATGAACCTCTCTGTGTGGCTTCAAGCCACGAGGACACAGGCACCCCCAGCACCCTAATCTTCTCTACAGCTCTTCTACTGAAGAATTTGGCCTTCACCATGACGGGCTGCTTATGGAGCGTTCCCTTCCCCACAACTTTGTAGTAACTCAATCACACTATGTCAATGATGGGGACAGCTCTCATCTTGTTTTTAGCAGGATTTACCCTTGTCTGCTCACTGACCAATGTCCACAATTTATCAAGGTTGGCAGTTGGGCAGAAGCTCTGGCTCCTCTTTGAGCGGTAATGCCTCATACCTACTTTCCCAAAGTCACCTGGCTGATATCTGTCGAAGTTGATCCTGTGGGGACGCACGCCACCAGCACTACCCCGGCCTCTTGGGTGCCTCTGGTGCTTGCTTGACGTGGCCCTAGCTGTGGCTCACGTGGCCCCGAAGTTTCTGGGTCTTCCTCAGTATGGATGACATGGTGGCGACGGGAAGGAAAGAGCCAGGTGATCTTGAACATGGTCCATTTCTGTATCGGAATGCCAGTGAGCTTGTTGATATATGTAAGGTATGGTAAGGGGCTACCCCTGTGCTCCCTGACTCCGGGTTGGCGCGTTATTTGTTTAATGATGCTATCTTAGGTGTTGAGGGCACAGCTTCGATGCTGAGGGTATTGTTTAGTGGTAGAGCACTTACCTAGTATTTGCAAGTCTCTGAGTTCAATCTCTAGCTCCACACAAAAGATTAATAATTTTTTGTTGGACTAATTTGACTTTTATAGAAGTTTCTAAAAGAGTTCAAAGAGGGATGGGGAGAGAGTCCAGTAGGTGAAGGGTGAGAATGTGAGTGCAAGTTCCCAGAAGGCTGCTATATTCTTGAATATGGCTCTGTAATCCCACTGCTCCTACAGTGAGTTGGGGCGGGGTGGAGCAGGAAAACTTCCAGAAGCTGGGGATCAGCTAGTCTGGCTGACACAAAGGTGAACAACAAAAGAGAGACCCTGCTTCAAGCAAGTAGGAGGCAAGGGGAACCAACCGAGGTTGCCCTCTGACCTACACATACATGAGCTCATTCTCAAACACACACATACACACACACAGCACATACAGGATTAAAAGTAGCTAGCACAATGAGCAAGAGACAAGGGACAACAGGTTTAGAGTGTGCTTAAGTCTGCATACTGATGAAAATATGATTTAGAGCCTATCTAGATTTGACTTTTGGCCAAGTGCAGGTTGACTGAGGAATACTGAGGCCTTGCAGTTCTGCCGAAGGAATTAAATAAGTTTCATCTCCTGCAGACTGTTGTTGGTATGGCCTTGGGGAATATCTTTCTGATAAACCTTTCCTTCTTATTAACATTTGCTTAGGGAAAGAGAGAATGGGGGAGAAATCTCAAAAAAGATTTACCCTAAACAGACCAGGGTGCTCTTCGTGTGCGCGCGTGTGTGTGTGTGTGTGTGTGTGTGTGTGTGTGTGTGTGTGCTCGCGCGCGCTCCTGTCTGTCTGTCTGTCTGCCTATCTGCCTGCCTGTGGAAGCCCAAGTATGACTCATCTGAAAACATCCTGGACTGATCTACGGTCCTTACTGTTTTGTTGTAGTAGGTTTTCCCAGGGTCCCCTCCAGGGTCAGAAGTGCAGGCCACTGCCATTTCTGTCTGGCATTTTTATGTGGAATCTGGAGATCTAAAGTCAGGTTCTTTTGCTTGCAAGGCAAAGACTTTTAATCCCTAAAGCATGTCCCCAGGTGCTTTATATTAGCAACTTTAAGTCTCCTTTTTTTCTTCCTTTCCCACAAGATTAGAACTTCAGTGCAAGATATGATACTTACAGAAAATTAAGCATAAGTATACAGCAAAACTCTTTTGTGTTTTGTTAAATCAGGCTGCTTGTTCTATTTGGACTACTGTAATTCCTGAATTCCTTCATAATCTCATTAATGGTCGAGACTTCCTGTTTTCGGCATTCACCGTATTTGTCACTTGCACTTGTTTATTAACCCTGGTGGTTCAAGACCAGATAGAAGAATAGGCCAAGTTTTGAGATTGGCAGTGTGATATTGAGCTACCCAAATGGCTGAGAACATTTGTGGGCCTGAATGCACCTCAGTGCAAGTTAAACAATGAACTGATTTTGTCCTTTAATTTCTCAAAATGGGGAATGATGTGGTTAGGCTCTTTTTTAAAAAAAAATTTTAAACCAGAACTGCAGAATTATTGGATTTAAGAAGACAGATTATGACACAAAATTAAACATACACCACAGTGCTGATATGGGAACATGATGTATTGTGATAGCTGTGGCTTTCCCAGTAGGGAGCACAGACCAAAGTTTACTGAATTGCCCCAGGTTTCTGACTTGCTCCTGGTTTAAGATCTCATTTAAAACTGCCTGCTCCCTGGGCCTTGGGGCATGCGGGTGGCCAGTCAGCAAAGGAGCCTTTGGTCAAGCGGAGGCTGGTAGGACAGACCTGCACGGGTGGGGAGGGGCGCCCAGTGGGCTTGCCCTGGCTTTCTGCAGCTCCTTCTTTGTTTCTGTTTTTCTTTTTCTTTTTCTTTTTTGTCCCTTTAACTACCTATTTTGGGGGCTGAGCCTGAGGCGATCTGGGGCTAGGAGAATGCCATGATTTACACCCCAACACAACACTTCCTTCTCAACCATTTCAGTTGGTTTTATTATTTGTTCTAGGCTTGGATGGACAACACTTTTCTCTACAAAATAGAATGTGTTCGAAGTCTGAACAAAGGAGATTAGTTTTATAGACAGAGAAGGACTAGAAAAAAGCAGGAACAAACCAAGGTGGACTGATAATTTGATTTTTTTCCCTCGCGAGTCAGGGACAGACAGTACAGTAAGCAAAATAACTGATTAATTCATTATAATCAAATTGATTTATGTAAGGATTAAGGTGAAGAGAACTTCACTATGGCAATTGGAACTGGCATATTTAGAAATTTGACATTTGATTTTATTGTTAATGTCGAACCTAGGATCTCGCTCATGCCGTTCGAGCCTTCCACCGATGAGGTACATTCACAACCCTCTAATGGTTCAGCTCAGTGCCCTTCAGGCTTGTGCCCTGAGATTTCAGTGAGCTCCAGAATTCAAGAGTCAAATGAGATAAGCAGATGTTGCACAAAGGGTTAGGAGACCAAAGGCCTGGTTTATGTGCCTATATCCCAGCTGAGAGACAGGGTGTGTTCTTCAGAGATGAGGTTTGGGCTATTCAGATATTTCTGCTCTGCCTAAACTCTGACACCAGTTTCCAGATAGCAGAATCCTAGCTGTTAGCTGTGACAGCTATAAGCACGAGCTTCACCTCATCTTCTCAAAGTCTGCCTTCAGTTTTAATCAAAGTCATGTTCTCCTTCAAGAGCTGTTCTTTTATTTTGATGAATAGATCACGTAGCCTAGATTCTCAAGGCAGAAATATGTTATTTCTATTGTTCCTCTCTCATATCCAATTAATCACAAAGACCTATTAACTCCATTTGCAAATGTATCCAGAATTGCCTCTTTTGGCCTCTAAGATTTTAAAATTTAATTTAAGATTGTATGTTCTTAATCCTACTCAACTCTCCATAAAGAAGAAAGTGCTCTTTCTATGACATAAATATATTCTGCCCATCCTCTAGAATAATCATACTTAAAAATGTTTTTCTGAAATCTCTGTAATACCTACAGTAATTGCAAGGATTATGAAAAGGAGGGATGGGGTAGGGGGGCCACACCAGAAACAAGGAGAGAAGGGACCATGTTACAGCAGAGAAAACAGGCCTCCATCAAGGACTCAAATAAGTAATGAGACATCTGATTAAGTTCACAGACTTTCGTTCCTGATCATTTACAACTGAGGGGGTATGATCTCACTAGAAGAGGAGGGCATATAGTCTGGCAGATAAAAAGTAGCCATTTTGCAAATGGGTGATAGACCCGTCCCTCACTGTGGTTTCCTACTTTTAATACATCTACCCTTGAATGTGCTCTTATAACAAGACTCTAGATTAACAGCTTTTTGTCTCTGGCCAGGGGGTGACATACAATGCCCATCAGGATGGAGTGAAGGGCATTGGAGGAGCAGCAAAACTGCAAAAGAAAAATCAACAAACCACAATCCAGAACTTCAGAGACTCTATATCAACCACCTAGAACTAGGCCAGCCTAATCTCTCCCTATCCTGAAGCTCAGGGACATTTGCGGAAGAGGGGGCGATAAGAGTGTAAGAGCAAAAGGATGGGAGGAGCAATGATTTGCAAGATACTCCACACAAGTTAGGGCCCAAGCAATCATAATTGGACTTTGCATGCCCTGAGCAATGTCCAACACACTATTGTCCTCACAAAGTCTAGCATCTGTTAAAGGCACCAAGATCCTTGGAGGCAAGGGATTGGCAGCCACGGCAGTGTTCCTATACTTAAGGGGAACACGGGAAAGGGTTCAAGGAATGGCCACTGGGTCCTTGTACATCATCGGAGAAGTGGGCTCAGAGGAGAATTAGGCATGCACAAGAAAGGACTCTCTGGGAATTGGGGCGGGAGGCACTGGGGGATGGGGAGGGAGGGGTGAGGGGAGGGGGAGCAGAGGGGTGGGGGGGAGGAGGAGGGAGGGAGGGAACTGGTGTACCTATTAAGTTTGTATGAGCTGACATAATAATAAAAAATGTAAAAAAAAGTTTTTCTGTATAAATTCAAATATTTAAATATGATCTGACTTTTCCTGCTTAGTTTCATGACTTTGTTCTCTTCCTTTTCTAATCCAGCCAGTGTTTCTCCTCTCTGTGATGCCTGCTTTTCTTTAAGTACTTCTATCTTACTTCCTTTGGAGAATTTTTCCTTCCTATTATTGGTACACAGAGTTCTTTCATTTTTTTCTGCTATTAATTAGCACACTCACCTTACACGGTTACAGCACTATTGAAAGTTTATCTTAACACTTTCAGTAGCTTTAAGGACCTTATTGTTTAAATATGAGTGAGGGCTAAATTCATTTAGGAGAATCTTTTCCTTTCCACTGTGATTCTTTTTGAGATGTCAGTAGTAAGGTCCAAGATTCTGCATTTTGAAAGTTTGGGATGATTTTCTTTTGTGTGTGTGTGTGTGTGTGTGTGTGTGTGTGTACAAGTGTGTGCGCTTGAGCGGTGTGCATCTGTGGGGGTCCAAGAGACACATTGGAACTCATCCTGTATGGCTCTGCTTCCTTATTGCTTTGTTCTGGGATTTCCCAGACTCTGCTTTTCCGGGCCAGAATTTCAGGTCTCTGTCATGCCTGCTTGGCATTTTTATATGGGATCTGGGGATTTGCACTTGGTCCTTTTGCTTCTGAAGCAAAGGCTTTAATCCATGAGCCATCTCCCTAACCCTCGGGGTGATTTCCATGCAGTAGACGAAGGGATTGCATTCTGAGATGTCTGTATTATTGTAAGGGGTAACTTTGTTTTTCAGAGGCTCTGTCAGAAAGCCAGGCAGAGGCTAAAACGTTTTCAGAAAACTTTTGTGGAGAGGAAACGATATAGAAATAGTTAAAAGTAGAATAAGATTTGGCTATTTTGGCACACACTTCTAGCCGCAGAAAAGACTTCTGCAAAAGCCAACTTTCTTGGCCGAGTTTCTTCCTGCGAGCCAAAGCACGCTGGACTACATTTCCCATGAGTCCAAGCTAGCTCGGCGCAGGCGCACGGGACAACCCCGTGCCAGTTTTCCTCGCGCCCCGCCCCGCCCCGCCCCTGCGTCCTCCTCCGCACTGGCCGTAGCCGGCGACTCGCCCGGCTCGAGCGTGCGTCGCTGCAGGCCGTACTCATGGCTTCGCCGCTGAGGTTCGACGGGCGGGTGGTCCTGGTCACCGGCGCCGGCGGAGGTGAGCGAGCGCGGACGCGGCCTCCCCGCGCCGCGGCCGCCTGGGCCGGGGCTCCGCGCGCACCTGCGGCGGCCGCAGCTCCGGTCGGGCGAGGACCGGCAGGTCCCCCGCGAGTCGGCGCGTGGGCGGCTGCTGTGCGGGCCGCGAGCGTGGCCGCCGCGCGCGCTCCGAGGCCAGATCGGTCCCAGCCGCGCTCGCTGCTTGCACAAGCGGGCGAAAGTTCCTCCTGCCCCGGGACTTGGCGCGCACCGCGGCCCCGGCCGCCTTTGGAACCAGGCAGGCCCTTGTCAGAGAGTCTGTTAAATAAATAGGTCATCTGGGAGCCGGCAGCCCGTGCAACCAGGGGGGCGTCGGCCCTGACATCCAATGTCGGGGTTCAGGGTTCGTTTTCCTGTGCGCTTGTGAGGTCAGGTCCTCCACGGCCTCTTGGAGGTAGCGCTGATCAGAGCCTCCAGCTGGGTGCCGAAGTTCACTGCAATCGTGCAAAGGTCATCAGCGTAAAGTGAAGTCTGGACGCGAAAGGAGTTAACAGGAATTCCATGCAGGAGTGATCTGTCCAAAGAGCAGAAACGTTTCGCAAGTAAACCTGCCAGGGGAGACTTCAAAATGGACAGTTGCTACTGTCCTGCAAAATTTTTTTGCAGGAAAAAAAAAGCCCTCAGAGGTTCTGCAGAGACTTTTGCATTCTCACCAGTGAGTGGCCTTTGTAACCTTTAGGTCCCTGGATGAGGTCTTGACTTAATTGTACTTTTGATTCTCACCCACCGTCCCTTGTACGTAAAGGGGCTCTCATAAATTAATTATTGTGACTGAGACAGGGTCTCCTGTAACCCAGGGTCGTTTCAGACTTGCCGTGCAGTCAAAACTGGCCTTGAACTCCTCATCCTCCTGCCTTCATGTCCCAAGTGCCTGCATGACTGTGTGACACCAGCACTGGCCATTGATTGATTGAATTATTAAGTTATTAAAAGTCACTAACAATGGTATTCTGCCATTTCATGTGGACTTTCACATCCCAATTGATGGGTCCTTAGGCTGCCTTTCAGAAAAACGATTTCAGTATGAATAGGTATTTTGGAGAAGCATTTTGTTTAACCCTTTGCTTTTGGTGGAAATAATGTGCTGCATTTGGTACTTTACATTTCTTCTCTTTTCTCCCTTCCCCTACCCTCACTCTCTCCTTCACTGCCTCCCTCTCCTCTTCCCCTCCACTGTGATTGACAGCATGTGGTAACCCTTGACATCAGGACTCAGTATACATGCATATAGTTAAAACATGTTCCTGGCACAGTATGTAGTAAATGCAGTGCATTCTGAAAATTTTTTGTTTTCTGTCCTGTTTTATTTAGTAAGTGTAGATTGTGATCTGTCTGATTGACTTTGTGAAACATTAATGTGGTGCAGCTTATGAATCAGCAGTAGATTTAACTCTAAAATAAATTACATGGTAATATTTTCTGTTTTTTAAAAATTTTATACTCTAGAGTCTTTTGGGGGAAAGATGATTAACTTATTCATTTCAACTTATTTATATGTTTGTTTATCAAGTTGTCCTGAATATAAGCTTTCTATTAAATTTATCCATTGTGCAATGAAATTTGTGAACTAACTTAAATTTTCAAAATTATGAGAAAAGTTTAAACAGTCCTGAAGTCTTCCACCTCTGTTTGCTAGCCACACAGTTCAGTTCTACATAATGGCTAATTGTCAGTCTCAGTATATTCTTGAGATATTCCAAGTTCTAAGCATGTATAGTAGTAGAGTGTACTTTTTAAATGTTATGGACAAACTTTTGGGTATATAATCTTATAGTTCTTGAGTCAGAGTTTTTTTATAATTTATTGTGTATTCAAGGCTCAGTGAAGCTTATAAAAATTATTATCTATTTTCAACAAAGTGCCGCCTGCATACCAGAGGAGCTCATATCGCTGAGGCTGTAGGGGGGCTGTATAGTCCAAGCAGTACAGACATCAGGCTCGGTCAGGGATTGAGAAACTGGATCAAGAAGTTGCTTCTTCAGAGCCACTACACACAGGAAGTTTCAAGAACTATTAACTTCTTAAAAGCAATGGCTGAATCTCAGTCAGGAGGCCTCTGCCTCATTTCCACTTTTTAAAACTTACATAAATGAATCTACTAGTGGAACCCAGGCTGCATCTGCATTTTAGCACGTAGGGAGTACTTGGAAATGATAGGCAGAATAGATAGAAAGCTCTTTTTAAGCTTTCTAACTTTCTTGAGCAGAAGAAAGTGGAGTGAAGGTTGAGAGTACCACTGGAGGCTGTAACTGATTTGTCATTAATTGCTCACTTACTGTTTTAAAATGAGTGGACCAGAATTATTTTGCTAACGTTTCTTCTGATTGCTTTTTTCTGATTAGGATTGGGCCGAGCCTATGCCCTGGCTTTTGCAGAAAGAGGAGCATTAGTTGTTGGTAAGTTGGTGAAAGGTCATCTTCACAAGCCACCTTTTTCTCTATCAGTGATTTCTCAAGGTTCAATTTCATCATTTTACTTTTGCAATATTTTTTCACCCATTTATTTATTTGTTTATTTTGTGCGTGTACATGTGCATGCGTGTGTGTGTGTGTGTGTACACATACGTATACAAGAGGGCACTTGAGTGCTTGTGGAGACCCAAAGGTGACGCTAAGAATCACCCTGGGTTGCTCTACTTCCTAATTGCTTTGCTGTGAGTTTTCTAGGGTCACCTTCCAGTGCCAGAAGTGCAGGCTGACACCATTTTTTAGGTGGGATTCGGGAATCTGAACTCAGGTCCTTTCGCTTGTGAAGCAAAAGCTTGAACGTTGGAGCCATCTCCCCAGCCCTGATGGTTTGACTGGGGAGGAGGAGTGTCAAGACAGTCAAGAATTCCAAAGATTTTATAGTTTGAATAGTAGGTCTGGCCTAATGTATTTGGTAGGTGGATAAATGGGCCAATTTGTCCACAATTGTGGGGGATGAGGAAGTATTAGGTTAGGGGTGTATAAGACAGATGCTAGGACCTGATAATATTTTGTAACATCTTTCCTGTGATAAAATTCTAGGCCCACAGTCACCTAAAAATTTAACATTGTATTTGATAAGGCTGTGTATTTCAGCTCTCTTTTTCTGTCTTTTCTGAGACTATTTCATATAGCAGCTTAGAGATACATACCATTATTTTTCTTTATATGCTATTTAGTTTTTAATATTTTTGCCTTAATTCATTTTTTTTTAGTGTACAGGGCTCTACTTTCTGTTTCCTAAAGGATTGTAGAATATTTCCTTGTGCAAATAAAATGCTTTGTTTGTTAGTACTTTTGCTACTCAGATTTGTTCTGAGGAGTGGAAGAGGGTGAGTATGAATTGAGTAAATTTCAGTTTTTTTCTTTAACTAAGATATAAATTTATCTTGAAGCTTTGCTTCAAGCTGGTGTAGAGGTACGTGCCCATAATAGTACTGGTGAGGTAGAAGCAGGATTAGGAATTTAAGGTCCGTGTGGGCTGCACTGTGAGTTTGAGATTAGCCTGAGATACATGAAATCCCGTCTCAGGCAGACAGACAAACAAATCCCAGATCCTCTCCCCCAAAAAAAGTTTCATTAAAAAAAAATGCAGAATGCCAGCTTTGGTTCTATAGTCAGGAAGCTGTGTCAGAGTATTAGAAGGAGATAAGTTACAGTGGTACAGGTTTATGTGAACCAGTTTTTCTTTTTCTTACTTTTTTTGAATTTCTTATATTTAGATGGTGAGTATTTAAGTTCAAAAAAATGAGAAAATACGTGGGAACAATGTGTTTTTTTCCACTCATTGCTTGTAATGGTAAATATGGTATTGCAAGAAGATCTGACCAAAAGTCCAAGGAGGCAGAATTAAATATTTGCTAAACTTGATTGAAGAGATAGATTTAGTGCTATGTTAAAGTGCAGGGTTTAGTCTTTGTGACGCTTCAGAACTTTAAGTTTTGAGATAGAGTCTTCCTAGCTCTGGCTGTCCTGGAATTCATTATGTAACCCAGGCTGGTGTTGAACTTCCAGTTCTTCTACCTTAGCTTCTCAAATACTGGTATTACAGATGTTTACTGTCATGCCAAGCTTGGAACTGTAGAACTTTTTCTTTTCTTTCTTTTTTTAAAATTTATTTTAAAATAATGACACAGAATCCAATTAGTGTTGCACATGGGTGTGGAGTCATCCACTGGCTTATAGGTGACTTACTACCAGCTGGAGAAATATGGAGAAAGATGATTGTCTTTCCTCCAGCAGCCGCCAGTGGTGTGGCTCCTCAGTTGGAAGGTGAGCTGGCCTGATCTCATGCAGGTCTAGTGCAGGTAAGCTCAGCAGCTGTGAGCTCATGGGGCCTCATCCAGAAAATAAAGTTTCGCCAGCCTTGTCTCCATCTTCTGGCTGTCACATTCTTCTACACTGATTCCTGTGCTTTAGAAGGTGTTGTATATAAATGTCCTGTGCAAAGCTGAGCATTTAACTGCCACTTATTCTTGGCAACTTGAGCAGCTATACATCTCTACTTTCAATTCTGTTCATGTGTGCTGGGAGCACATTTGTCTATGGGTAAAGAGAAATAGAGGGTAGCTTGGTGGCATGTTGTTCAGCTAAGCAATAGTACTAAGTTCACCCTGAAGGTTGAAGATGGCTCAGCTTTTTTTTTTTTTTTAAGACTCTGCAAAACTTTTGATCAATAAGTATTCTTTTGTAAATTTTGTGGACTACTGAGACATTGTGCTCCTCCCTAGTCATCACCTTAGTATTTTATACATACTGACACTTGCTCCAAGGAAGTGGTGACAGCATGTTTGCTTACTGCTCCAAGTAAACAAAAATGAAGTAAAGACAAATTATGCAAACTAAGGTGTTGTGATGACATCAGGATATCTTGCTTCTAGAAATGTGATCTATCAGGTACCACAGGACTGGCCCAACCAGTGTGAAATAAAACCTTAAGAAATGATGCAGCCTGTTTCTCATGTGAATCATGTTATGCTAGATGATAATGAGTTAAACCTTAAATCTTAATGGTTTATAGTAAGAAAAGGTTAATTCATTTTTTTACATGGCCATTCAGCTCTTCCTGTGCTGTGCCTCTTAATTTTAGGATTTCAGCTGAGAGTCATGGATCTACCTAGTGGTTCTTGTAGTTCCCATTCCTAGTTGCACTTGTATTTCATTGACCAAATCCTTTAGCCAAGCCTGATATTAAGAGCATTATTTTAGATGTACCTAATTTCATCTGAAATATGAGGACTCTTTTATATATTCCCCAACATATGTATTGTGGAATATTTAAATTTGGATGTAAGGTTTTCATTTTAAACTAAGATAAAAACTTAATTTTTTCATCCAAGCACTAGGGATTTACAGTCTAACAGTCTACATTTTGTTAAATGAATTTTACTTTTTAGGAAAGGTTTGCACTTATCTGAAGTAGGTACTGGGAATTGAGTACTTTTGATGATTCCTTTTTAAATTTTTATTCTTTGATTCTTTCATATATAAATACAATGAACTTAACGTGTTTCATCCTTACTACCCAATCACATCCCCTTCCTGTCCCATTTCATGATTTCTGCTTTCTCTTTCCTGCTTTCTCATCTTTTTCCATATGTAGTCCACTGGGTTTCATCTGGGATGTCTGTGCTGGCAAGTGTCTGAGTACTTGCTGGTGTGTGGATATCAGTGGGGAAATTGTTGAGTAAAGAAGCAGCCCTTCTACTGCCTGGCATTAGCCTTAAATAGTCTTTCTGGGAGGTGTAGTAGTTCTTTGAGGTTATTGTAGTTATTCTACATGTTGTTGATAAACTCACAACCAAAATGGCTTATGGAAACAAGGGATTTTATTTTGTCTTACAATTTTCTGGTCACAGTTCTTTGTCCAGTTTGGTAGGAGAGCTCATGCCATCACCAAGGACAGAGGGAACTGGCCATATTCACAGAACTGCTGAAAGTGGGACAAACTTTGCTTCCCAGACAGTGTTTCTAAGTAGACCACATAATACCAATTTATTTAACCAGCTCCTTCCAGCCTAGGCACCTGCCCAGAGAATGGTCCTACCCACCATGAACCGAAGCATCCCATCAGTGGCTCAGGGTTTAACTATGGATTGTTTACAAATATGTCCAGAGTTCCAGCTTTCCGTTTCCAAGTTGACACCAATAGCTATTTGCTACAGAGATCTTCCCTCATCCATGGTAGAATGTTGATAGGCCAACTTCGTGCAGGTCTAGTGTAAGTGGACATTGCTGCAGTGAATTCTTGGGTGCCGTAGCTCTGTCATGATGAGAGGATACTGTCTGGCAGCACCTCTCCCCACTCTCACACTCTTGTGTTCTTACCACCCCCCTTTCCACGAAGTTCCCTGAACCTTGGGATGGGAGTGACTTTGATGTCCTGTTTAGAGTGTTAACAGTCCACAATCACTTTTTCTCTGCACTTTGACCAGTTTTGGTTCTCTGCATTGATTCTCTGCACATGTCATCTGTTGCAAAAGGGTGCTTCCTTTTTGAGTGTTAGGAACTTCTCCAATCTGTAGGTATAATGATACCTGTTAAGATGACAGTTTGTTCCCACCTAGAGTGTATGGTTTCCTTTTCTACGAGTACTTGGCTAGTACTTGGCATGGGTACAGTACTAGGCATGTGCTCCCTGTCAAAATGTGGACTGTCAATCTAACCAGAAAACAGTTGGTTCCCCCAATCCCCACTTTGAGATTTCTTAAGAAAATGAGTTATATGTAGTTTTCTGAGGAGTAAGTTTTATCTTGAGATGTGGAAATAAGATGGAGTTAGGCTGCCCAGCGAGAACCTCTTAGAAAGCAGAAAGGTTTTTTTTTTCTTCCTCTTAAACTGAAGAAGGAACATTTTTGAGGGAATTAAGTTTCCTTATGAACTGAAATGGACTTAACTTCTGTGTTGCAGTTACATAATTGGTAAAACTGAATGTCAGGTTTCTGCTGTTGCCAGAGGCTCTTGAACCTTGTTGATCCTGACAGCTAGGACACGAATGTGAGGAAAGTATGATTTTGCTGAAATCGGGTGAAGGTTCAAAGCTTACCTTTCTTGCCCAGTTATATGATCTCTAAGGATTATAGAGAGATTAAATTATATGAAAAAAATTTAAAAATGTAAGGAAATTTAAAAAACCAACATTGGGCCAGGAACTAGGCAGTGTGCTGCAGAGATGTCAGTTCACTGGTTCACTTAAGTGCTGTTGAAGGAGCTCACCTGCTTTCCACAGTCCTGGCCACCACAGCAGCCATCTCTGTGGTGTTCTGGAAAATTCATGCCAGACAGAGTGGTCAAGCAAGCAACCAGTTTTTTTTTTTAATACTTATTTGTTTGTTTATTTATTTTCGTGTGTGTGTGTGTGTGTGTGTGTGTGTGTGTGTGTCCGTCCCTTTGAAGGCTCAAGGGTGGCTTAGGCAATCACTCTGGATTGTTCTATCCCCTTTGCTTTGCTCTGGAGTGTCCCAGGCTCTGCTTTCCAGGGCTAGAAATACAGGCCATCACCATTTCTGCTTGGCGTTTTTACATAGGATCTGGGATCCAAACTGATGAACTTCTGCTTGCGACACAGAGGCTTAACCCCTGAACCATCTCTTTAGCCTGAGCCAGAGTTTTTTTTTTTTTTCTTTTTTTTTAAACAGGCAAGAAAGTGAAAGTGCCCCCCAGGACCAGAGTGGAGTGAGCCAAATGGCAGTGGGTTCCCCCTCTTTACTTCTTTGTAGGGTCTGAGCTTATTCATTTCTCTTCCCTCCGCCCACTTTTCCAGGGGTTACCTGGGATGATTGACCCCTTTCCTGGAATTGAGTGGGGATTTATGGAAGCCCCCTTTTACCCACGACTCATTGTTGCATAGTTAGATGTATGAGGGCTTGAGGACTCACAGTTCACTGAGGTTATGGCAAAGCTGGAACCATGTGCCTATGAACAGGGTTCTTCTGAGACCAGCTCAGTTGCTTGCTCACGATTAGCTGGCAGCTTTGGTAGTTGGTGACTAGTGAGAAGTCCTGTTTCTCATTATTGGTTTTTCTTTCCTATACACATGAGCCCCCAGACTCCATATCTGTACCCTAACATTAGGAAGCAACACAGTCCTGCCCCCTTATTTATTTTTTTATTTATTTTTTATTTATTTTTATAATACATTTTTTATTATTTCCGCTCATACAAACTTAATAGGTAGGCCAGTTCCCTCCCCCCCCTCCTCCCCCTGAACCCCCTGCTTCCTCCCCATCCCCCAGTGCCTCCCCCCCAATTCCCAGAGAGTCCTTTATTGTGTATGCCTAACTCTCCTCTTGGTCCTCCTCTCCAATGACGTACGAGGACCCAGTCTGCCCCTTATTTAAAGCATGTTTCTCCTATGGGTACTTAAAGAAAAATGGCCACATTCGGTATCAACTCTCTGAAGTATAAGCATAGTGCTTTGCTTAGTAATCACAGATATCTCCTGAGTGAACAAGTTAAATTAACATACAGGGAAAAAGATTGAAGGAAAAACACTTCCTGGGTTAACTAGTGAACTAGTAAACTAGTGAATGCTTGCATCTTCCCAGATGTTTTCATGACTTCAACCCATGTGATAAACTACTTTAAGTTGGACAAGACATTCCATTCAAGGCAGGACTGCTGCATTTAGGAAATCACTGCAGTGAGACTTGTCCTTACCAGACCTGCATAATGACAAACATACCAACATGCCCCTATAGACTATAGAGGAATTCCAGAAACCTTGGGGACTAAAGCTGAATAAATGAAGGGAAATGCCCCTATTATTAGGGTGGCTCAAAGAGAGGCAACTTGGTATGCCACAAAAGGTCTGAACCCCCACAAGGCTAGACAAGTCAGAGGGAATCCTGGAGTCCATAGAAGCAGACGGGCCAGAAGGTGGAAGGGAGTGGGATGGATTGATGAAAGGAAGGGAGGAGGATGGGAGGGAAGGGGGATGAAGGGAAACAGGTAAGTACTCAATATGCTTGTAAATTTAGAAAAATAAAATAATTAAAAAAGAATAGCGTTTAGCTGTTTATCATTTTTAAAACCAAATTTTAAAAACTCTTAATAAAATTGGGAAACTTAGAATCAGTTGGTTTCATTTATATACCTAATAAGTATTTATTAAGTGTCTGCGAAGCAAGCACAGGGCTGCATGATTGAGGGTTGTAAGTGTAGGACCCCTACTTTCTCTTTAATGTGTATGTCACTGTTGTAGCTACTGTGCATGGTTTCGGATAAAATTGCCATCAAATAACCTACGGAAACAAGGGTGATGGTCTGGTTGCAGATGCTTGTTCAGCTTGGCAGGAGAGGACGCACCAAGGCTGAGGGAACTGTCCGCACCATCTCCACGAAACAGCTGAGAGACAGATGATCCTTACTTGCCAGACCAGCATGTCTGCCAGCTCTACAGAAGGGGATGACACTTTCATCAATCAGTTCTCTATATTTTATTCACCTGTCCAGGGCCCAGTCCCATCAATTATATAATCTGTAGATTTGCTCTGGGTTTAACTCAACCACTAATTTTTTACAAAAGTGCCCAAAGCTCAAACCCTCAGCCATCGAGTTGACACCTGTATCTATGACAGTCACTGTCCAGGGAACTGATGATTTCAACTAAGAATATTTCATCTGTATTGATCATGATCTTTTCTCGCTTGTTTAAAAACTACCTGAATAGAGTAGCTGGGTTACTTTTTTGTGTCGGTGCATATATTTTCTTTAGTGGAAATGATCATGTTCTTTTAAAGATGAGTAGCTTATTTATGGTATTAAAGGAACAAAGTAGAAGTTTAAGTTCTAGATAAATCTTAACATATTTAATATATTTTGGGAGTATGACTTAAAAGTTTTCAAACTTATTTTTTCATTTCTAAATATAAGTGCAGCTGTTATTGCTTATTTCTTGAAAAACTATGGATACTTGATGCTTCGTTTACAATGGGAGGTGCATACATAATAGAATAAGTTGTTTGGTTTATTATTAGTACTGTAAAATAAGTTGTTTGGTTTATTATTAGTACTGCTACTGCTAGAATTTTCCCATATGTTAAAGGGATGGAAGTGTTGTATAGTGCACATCCAGTTATTTTTATTCATGACTGCAAATCATTTTTTTTTAACATTATTATTTTCCAAGCCATTCTGTATGCCACTAGGCTTTTCTGACTTGTTTCCTATGCGTGAGCCCTGATGATTGAATAGGTCAGTGCTAATTATTGCTGTTTAATGGAGAGGCTTGTTTTTGAATAAGACTTTAATTCTTAACTTCATGTCATTTCTCAAAAAATGATTTACTTGTCTAACTTCTCATCTTTTTGCTTGCACTTTATAAAATTTCCACTTGGGGGTAGTGTTTCATTGCAAAACTGAACAGTCCTTTCTCCACTTAAATTTGTTGGTTTAATTTTGCAACTTTCTCTGCTTATTTGTAAAGTCATAAAAGACCATTAATTGCTTGCCTTAAAAATCTTGATTGTTTTTAACTGATTGTTTTCTGTTTTTGAATAAGCTTATGGAAATGAACAATTAATAGTAATTGAATCTTTAGAGAATCATCACTTTTTTATTATTTTGAGGCATAATGTAAGTCTCTTAATTTTTGTGTCTTTGCAGAACTTTTTATTTTCAGTAAGGCTCATACTATTACTTTGTTAGGAAAAAATAGAGCCCAATCTAAATTTTGAAGATCTCATCCCTTAAAAAGAAAGTGAAGGACATTTACCACATTTTTAAATTTAAATTTAATTTTTATGTATTATTTGTGTGTGTGTGTGTGTGTGTGTGTGTGTATAGATCAGTTCTTTGCTCTTGTTGAGGCAGCATTTCTTTCATGGTTTCTGTCACTTTGTATCCCAACTACCTTGTTTCTGCTTCCTATATGCTGCAGGTGTACTGGATAGCATATTTACACCACTACATCCAGCTTTACATGTGGATTGTGGGAACTCAAACTCAGGTTGTCAGACTTCTGCAGCCAACATTTGTACCTGCTGAACTGTTAGATGACCCTCACAGCTGGTTTTTTTAATTGTTGCTAGTGTATTAGTCAAAGTTCTCTGAAGAAGACAATTAATAGACTGTGTGTGTGTGTGTGTGTGTGTGTGTATGTGTGTATACTTCATTAAATCAACTTAAAATAGTGTCCTTCAAAGCAGTGACCTGTAGCTGCTTTGTTCTTGATCTGAATGTCTCATAAAGCTGAAGGATCTCAAAAAAATCTAGTCTCTATCACTACAGAGTTAAAGACACTAGGCTCTGACACCAGCTGTGAACAGTGGTAAGGCCTGTAAGACCAGACTCCAAAGGCAGCGAGAACAGCAGCAAAATTGAAAGGGCTGAGCTCTTGGCCAAGAACTGAGACAGTAGCATCAGCAGCAGCAAGAAGGCAATGAAGCTGGAAGAGTAGATTCACAGGACATCAACATAGGATAAGGGAAGAGCAAATCCCTTATCCTTGCACTTCCTTTCATCTGGTCCATCACTGGAAAGCATGACCCACTATGGGCTGGGTTTTTCCACATCAGTTAAACAAGCATTTGTAGTTTTGTTCAGCAGCCTGCTCCAATCCCTGATTTGATTTTTCACAGCTTTGTCCCAAACAGCCTGTAGCTGTCAAGTTGACACCTGAATGTAGCCAAAACAGATGGCTCTTGGCCTTTTCTCCATGTCATCCCTTTACTTCCTGAACTGTCTCTTTCCAGTTTGAACCCTCATTTCAATTGAAAAGACCATTTTTCTTTTTTTAATTTTTTTTAACATTTTGTATTATTATTTCTGCTCATACAAACTTAATAGGTGGACCAGTTCCCTCCCCCCTCCTTCTCCCCCCCGAGCGCTCCCCCTCCCTCCCTCCCCATCTCCCAGTGCCTCCCCCCCCAATTCCCAGAGAGTCCTTTATTGTGTATGCCTAACTCTCCTCTTGGTCCTCCTCTCCGATGACGTACAAGGACCCAGTGGCATTTCCCTGAACCCTTTCTCATGTTCCCCTTAAGCATAGGAACACTACTGTGGCTATCAATCCCTTGCCTCCAAGGATCTTGGTGCCTTTAGCCGATGCTAGACTTTGTGAGGTCAATAGTGTGTTGGACATTGCGCAGGGCATGCAAAGTCCTATTATGATTGCTTCAGCCCCAACTAGTGTGGAGAATCTTCAAATTATTGCTCCTCCCATCCTTTTGCTCTTACACTCTTACCGCCCCCTCTTCCGCAAATGTCCCTGAGCTTCAGGATGGGAGGAGATTAGGCTGGCTTAGTTCTATGTGATTGATGTAGAATCTCTGAAGTTCTGGATTGTGGTTTGTTGATTTTCTTTTGCAGTTTTGCTGCTCCTGCAATGCCCTTCACTCCATCCTGATGGGCACTGTATGTCACCCCCTGGTCAGAGACAAAAAACTGTTAAACTGGAGTCTTGTTATAATAGCACATTCAAGCGTAGATGTAATAAAAGCAGGAAACCTTGGTGAGGGAGGGGTCAGTCACCCATTTGCAAAATGATCACCTTTCATCTGCCAGACTATATGCCCTCCCCTTCTGGTGAGATCATACCCCCTCAGTTGTACATGATCAGGAACGAACGTCTGTGAACTTAACCAGGTGTCACATTACTTACTTGCATTCCTTGGAGGCCGATTTTCTCTGCTGTAACATGGTCCCCTCTGTCCTTGTGTCTGGTGTGGCCCTCTAACCCCATCCCTCCTGTTCACAATCCTTGCAATTACTGTATTACATAGGTGGCTCCTAGTACCAAACTCACCCAGCCCACATTGAGACACTCAAAGGAAAAGACCATTTTTCTTAAAAAAAAAAAAAAAAAATCTCGTGGTACCCATCAGTATTGTATATAATCTAAAAAGAAAAGCATTAGTGAAATTAAGTTTATTTGTAGTTGTATTATAGTCCTAATAGCTGTGTTTTATATATATATATATATATATATATATATATATATATATATATATATATATATAGTCCTATAGCTATACAAAAATGACCCTATTCACAATACAATTTTTTTTGGTTCCAAAAATTTATCTTAAATTCTGGTTTCTTAGTTACTTGGCATTGACCTGTATGCTTTTCATTAGTGCTTACATACTATTTTTTAAATTTTGCCTTGAGTTATTGTGTAGATTAACCTTTCTGCTTACCCTTGTTATCTAGTAGTGCTATAGTGAATATTGGAGAGCTAGTAGCTTTTCAATATTTGATGAGAATGTCTGTTGATTTTAGTTCTCTTTGACCAACTACCTTTAACAGAATTCCTGTAGTTTTATTTTTTTCCCTGCTCTTCTTTCATTAATACTTCCTAGCTTTACCCTTTCATGAGGTTCAATGATATTTCATGTGTGTACAGAACATCCATCCTTTCTAATTGCCTTCTGTCTACCCTTGCCTCTCCTTTTCTGTCTTTAAGTCATCATTAAGTCACTTTCAGACCAACTTTAAAAAAAAAAAGGTTTCCAGAAGATTCTATATTGTTTTCCTGTGTATTTACTCTTGAGTAACTTTAATGTTACTCAACGGGGTTAATAATGCACTTTTTCTTTTCAGAAGAAGAAAAGCATAGTAAAATTAAAAATTTTCTTGATATTCTTGCTGTTCATTTTATGTTCAAAATGAGAGGTATTTTTGTGTGTATGTTTATTTTTTTGGTGTGCATGGATGTGTGTGTGTGTGTGTGTGTGTGTGTGTGTGTGTGCATGTTTGTTGCTGGGCTCACTTGGCAAATGCTTTATAATTTTATCCCCAAGAAAAGCCATCTTGCTGTATTTTACCTGTATTTAGTTAAGACTGGTGATAATATACGTGGGAATTGAATAGATGGCTGAAGAAATATGCTAGCATTTGGAGTTTATGAGTAATATGTATTTAGAAGATGCTAATTTTTGCTTGTTTTTTCCATTGCAGTGAATGATTTAGGAGGTGACTTCAAGGGAGTTGGAAGAGGCTCCTTAGCTGCAGATAAGGTTGTTGAAGAAATAAGAAGAAAAGGTGGAAAAGCAGTGGCCAATTATGGTATGACATTGAGAGATCATAAGCTAATAGAAATTGCTCACCTAGTAATCTTTGAGAAAATAGCCCAGCATTCCACTGTAAATATGAAATTAGATTTTATCTAAATCTGCCAAACTTTCTGAGTACTTGCTTTATATGATGTAAGAATTTTCTAAACTTTTGGTGTAGGTTATTTCACAGACATACCTTTGTTCTGGTATTTATTTAATAGGTTTTTTTTTCTCTTTTTTAATGTTGCATATGTGAACATGGTTCACGTTACCCTTCAGTTGTCAATCCCATCCCCCCTCCTGTTCCCCTTACAATTTGAAATGGTTACTGTAAACTGTTGCTGTGAGAGAACATCCAAAGTCAAACAACTTAAGGGAGATTTATTCAGCTTACAGTTCCACAGGGGAGAAACAATCTTTCATGGCGGAAGCGACATGGCGGTGGCCAAAGCTGGAGGCAGCTAAGTCACTGCAAACATATTAGAGGCTCAGAGCTGCTCAGTCCAGTAGGCCAGTGGGTCATGGCTGAAGGCTGGAGGATTCCTGGAGAGTCTCTCTTCTTCTCAGTCTTCTTTTCTGTGGTTCCTTTTATCTGGTCCATTTTTAGGAGTTTCCAATCAGATCTAGGGCTGGTCTTTGTATTGTAAATGTATTGATCCAGATAATGTCTCTAGGTAGTCTCACAGCTGATCTTAATTAATGCCAGGTGTGGTCAAGTCCACACCCAAGATTAACTATCACATAATCCTTTATCTTCCCTGCCAGACTCCCTTCTATTTTCAAGTCTTTTCTCTTGTGTAGTTCACTGTGTTTCATCTAGTTTGTCTTTAATAACATATGCTTGACATGCTTCACACGCTAGCATGTACCACAGATGAGTAGAAATACCACTGAGGAAAGCTTCTTTTCTTGCCTATCATTACTAGTTTTAATCATTCTCTTAGAGAGGTGTGAAGCTTCTTGAGATCTTTCTACTTTCATGGCGAGATGTTGATAGGGTAGGTCCTAGGCAATTCTTGCATAAGTACACATATCTGCCATGAAATTATATATATCACAGCTGTCGTGCCCTGGAGTTAACGTCTGGACCACTATTGTCCCATTCAGGTTCTTACAGGCCCCCTCTTCTGAAATGTTCCCTGAGCCTTGGGATGGGGGTGGGTGAGGCATAGATATCCTGTGTAGGGACAAGCAGTCTGCAGACCCTTATTTTCTGCATTTTGGTGAATTGTATTTTTACTATACTAAACAGCTTTCATTGCAGAAGGCTTCTAGGTTGATTGCTGAGTGCTCTTCTAATCTGTGTGTATAATAACAGAAATTTGCAGAGCAGTTTGGTGTAGTGTCTTCCTATCTAGACATTCATAGCCTGTTCTTCCCCTGGGACCTACGTCTTTCCCTTTCAGAGGTTCTTATTGTAGTTAATAGTAACAGGAATATGTTCCATTCTGACCAGCTGGCCTTAAATCCAATCAAAATGGTGTTGGTTGCCTCCATGTTATTCATGCCACTATTACACAGATGGTCACTTGTTGCCATGGTGATTCTTATTGTAATGTGCAGATTTCACAGATTGATGAGATCTTTGGTTGCTTTTCTTCTCTAGTAGCTTTCCATAGCTTTGTCACATACTTTGTCAGTGAGGTGTTACAGATATTATTTTTGTATGCGTCTTTGTGTGTGTGTGTGTTTATCAGAGGGTACTGTCTGTGCCTGTGGAGGCCCAAGTGACTGCAGGAATCACCCTGGATTGCTTCTATGTTTTATTCTTCTTTGCTTTGGAGTTTCCCAGGCGCTGTCTTCCAGGACCAGAAGTACAGGCCACTGCCATTTCCTTCTGGCATTTTTACCAGAGACATCCAGAATCCAAACTTAGGACTTTGTGCTTGTGAGGCAGAATCTTAACTCCTGAGCTATCTCTCTAGCCCATGGCCATACTTTTTTTTAATTATATTTATTTATTTTTTTCTCAATCATACAAGCTTAATAGGTACCACGGTCCCCTCCCTCCCTCCACCTCTCCCCAGTCCCCTTTGTGCCCTCCCCCCCTTTTCCCCTTCCTTTCACCCTCCTCTCTTTCTCCCAGTGCCCCCCTTTCCCCCGCTTCCATTCCCTGGAGCATCCTTTAGTGTGAATGTCAAACTTCCCTCTGCGTCCTCCACTCTAGTGAGGTGTAAGGACTCATTGGCATTGCCCAGAGCTCTTTCTTGGGCTCTCCTTTAGTATGGGAAAACTATTATGACTGTTAATCCCTTGCCTCTAAGGATCCTAGTGCCTGTGATCCATGCTAGACTTTGGGGGGTCATTGACATGTCAGTCATTGCACAGGTCATGCAAAGTTCATGGCCATACTTTTAAAAGACCTGTTTTAATTGAAATGTCTTATACTGTGCTTTAAATGATCTTCGATTTTTTTAAATTTTATTTTATGTGTGTGTGTGTGTGTATGTGTGTAAGTGGGCACTGCGTATCCCTGGGAAGCCCAAGCATGACTTCACGAATCATTCTGTGTTGCTTCTCCATCTTTTTTGCTTTGCTCTGGGATTTCCAGGCTCTGCCAGCTAGTGGAGCTGGAAGGTCATGAAGCTGCCATTTCCACCTGGTATTTTTATGTGGGACCTGGGATCCAAACTCAGGACCTTCTGCTTGCAAGGTAGAGTCTTAACCCTGAGCATTCTCTCCAGCCCCATTCACTTTGAACTTTTAGGGAAAAGAAGTAGAATCTGGATTTCTCTTGTTTTTTTGAGGAGTAGTGAGGTGCTTTTTTTTTCTTTCTTCCATATGGATGACGTGCCAAACATGTTTCAACTTTTTTTTTAAGTTCTAGAATTTTTTTTAAAACAAAAAATTACAGATCTTTCCATGGCTCTCATTTGCACAGTCTGATTTAGTCAGGACGTAAGCCTTTTGTGGTTTTCCAAGTGTGGAGGGCTGGGCAGGTGAGAGTCAGGGAATGTGTCAGCCACCACTTGAGCCTGCAGCAGGTGGACTTCAAAAGCTCATGTGGATTAGCCCCCAGTCATTCAAGTGAAGTCTGCACATGAGATTGGCTATATTCTAAGTCATCTACAGACTGAACATTCCTGATACAAAAATCTGAAGTCTCAGATGCTCCACAACTCTGTTTTTGAATGCCATGATTAACTGTATATGCCAGTTCATAGTTCTGACAAGCACAGAGAAAATATTATATACATGTACAGGGTGTAGACAACATAAATTATTATTATTATTTTGTTTAGAGTTAGGTTCCATCATAAGATACATCACTTGCTATATCCAAATCTTTCAAAACCCAAGAAAACAATCAGACTCTTCTGTTCTTAAGCACTTTGGAAAAGGGATATCTGTTTCTTCCTTTCTTTTTATTAATTTTTTTTGACGCATGTGTAGCTCATGCTGCCCTGCCTTCCAAGTTCTACAGTTACAGGGATTGTAGGTGTTGCTGCTGTACCTACCTTCAACCTGTCTCTTCTTGACAGAATCTAAGGATTGTTTGCTTTCCATTGAAAGATCTGATGGGATTTCCTGCACCCTCCTTTAAAGGTGGGGGCCAGAGATGAGGTTGAATTGACAGCACACCATTCAACCCCAAGTATGATCAGCCCTGCTTGTGGGTGGACCAGCAGAATATAACATCACAATGTTGTTGAATTTTACTTTTGTAGTTAGTGCTGCAAAAACATGTTTGTATCCACTATATAGTTATGTAATAGAGAATTACTTTTGTAAATGTGATATAAGTACATCTTCTTTCTCCCAAATTTTCATTTGTTAAGGTAAAATTGTCTATATGTAAATATTTTGCATAAATAATTATGTAAAATTAAATATAATTAGCCATGTTTCAAACACTCTGTAGCCTAATGTGGTTATTAGTTACTATATTGAACATTTTAGAAATAGAATAGTTTTGTCTTCATAAGTTTTATTGGGCATTACTCCTTCAGATGGCATTTGTTCAATATTTCTAATTCATTTCATTCAACCTTTATTTTTCTAGTTAGTGAATTGTCTAGCAGAAAAGCCACTTTCATAATTTTAGACCTTACATGTTTTGGTTGCTATGTGTGTGCCCAAAGTTTAAATCTTTATTAGAATTATTTTTATCTTTAGTGTGTATATGTGTATGTGTGCATGCATATGTGCGTGAGATGAGTGGAGGTCAAAGGTCAAAGCTTGTGGAGTTGGGTCTCTCCTGCCTTTACAGGTTCTGGTCTTCACTTTGCCAGCCCGGTTTATTTATCACTTTTCTTTGAAAGTTTGATGACTAGTGTCAGTGTCATGCTAATCTGGTGTTGTCTGTGAGGGTGGTAACTGAAGATTTGCTGCCATTTCTCTTCCTTCAGATTCAGTAGAAGAAGGAGAGAAGCTTGTGAAGACAGCTCTGGATGCTTTTGGAAGAATAGGTGATGCTCTTTTGCATTTGTGGTCCTTCTGCAGCACCTTCTACCTTCTGAATAAAGTATTTTCAAGTCGATATTTGTTTGCTAAATGATCATATTTTTTAAAAGTTTTTATTATTATTATTTGTGTGTGTGTGTGTATGTGTGTGTGTGTGTTTGTTTGTGTGTACCTGTGGAGTACCTGGATTGCTTCTACCTCCTTCTTGCTTGGCTCTGGGATTTCCCAGGCTCTGCCTACCAGAGCCAGAAGCACAGGCCGCAGCTGTTTCTACCTGGCAATTTAAGTGGGACCTGGGATCTGAACTCAGGACCTTCTGCTTGCAAGGCAGAGCCTTAACCCCTGAGCCATCTCTCCAGCCCAATGATCACATTTTTTAATTTGTTTTATGGTTTACTTTGTTTACCCTACTTTATACTATAAAGGACTTGAAATTATGACTGTCAGCATACTATGAGTTTTGCTTATTTTTAATTTTTTAAATTAAATGCTTAAAAATTTTTATAAACATTTGCTCTATATTTGTTACTTCATAATCCAGTTAAACCTCAGATGTGTTTTGAATAGTTATTAATTATTTGCATTTAAATAATTTAATATCTTACAAATTCAAATTATATATGCTAAAATTCTTCATTTTAAAGATGTATTGTTTATTCCTTAATTTCTAGATAATCTTACTAGCCTAGTCCTACTCATTTTTACTAAAAGAGGATTGGATTGCTAGAAGACAATGGCAGATAAACCCAGCATTTCTAAAATAGTCTGAAATACTACTTTTTTATAAATTGAATATTTGCTCTTTTTTGTTGTTGGTTTGTTTGTTTAAGTTTAGAATGCACCATAAGTCAAGCTCATATTATCTGGCTAGGAAAGAGACTACAAAGGTGTGAAGTCAGAGGCTGGGAGCAGCCACAAAATTCCACTGGCCGAATCTTAATAAAAATTATTTTTTCTCATAAGCTACAAAAACGTATCAAAATAGGACATCACCCTTTAGGTTGCCTTTAATTTTTTATGATGGAATTTTTAAGCCTTTGACTCTTTAGTAGCAAGGAAAGAACTTTTAATTTTTCTGAGTGGGATTTAAAGTTAAGTATGAGATGCTCTACAATTTTCTCTGAATCTTTAGAAGCTGAGGGCTGTACTTTGTAAGCTGACAGGTTTTGGCAGATGAAGGAAATTTAAGTGGACAAGCTTGAAAGGAAAGTACTGGTGTGATAAGATGCTTACGCCTTTGTAAGTCAGTTATTTTTGCTGTAGTTATAAATTTTTTTTTCAAAATATTTTCTGCTTGAATTTATTTTTCCTTGGGGAAGGGGTAGAAAAAATCAACCTTGAAACAAATGTTAGTTGTAAGCAAATGGAAATTAATATGCTTTTATGTATATAACTTGGATCTCTTTTATATTATAGATGTTGTGGTCAACAATGCTGGGTGAGTATTTTTCATTTTTACTAACGTACTTACAGTTGCTTTGAGCATTTGTGCTTTTCCTCCTTTTCTAACCTAATGAATTATCAACATTATAGAATTCTACGGGACCGTTCCTTCTCTAGGATAAGCAATGAAGACTGGGGTAAGTTGTTTCTAGTGTGTTTCTGTGGAGTGTAGCTATCTATTTTGTCTTTACTATCTGATGCATTTGTGCATATAAGGAAAACCTGATATCTGCTTTTGCTGCTGCTGAGATATGTGAATAAGCTTTATATTGAAAATGATTTATATAGTTAGAAGTAGTTTGTCTTAAGTTAAAAAATTTATATCATTTCCAGAAATTACTTAAAAGGATTTTGTTTTGTTAGGTATTCCTCTTTGTTCTCTCTTAGAGGTTTTCAGCATTTTCTAGTAATGTTAACTCTTTTTATCATATTTTATCTAACATCGTGCTTCTTTTTATATGTACATATGTATTTGTACATGTTTCTGTGTCTGTACCCACATTCATGTGGATGCATGTGTGTGCACGGGCGCCTCTACGTGCTTTTGGAAGTTGACGCTAAGTGTCTTCCTCAATCAGTCTTCACTTCTTTTAACTATACATTTTAATTTTTTGTGTGTGTGTCTGTGTGTGTATCAGAGGGCACTGTATGTCCCTGTGGAAAAACAAGGGTGACTTTGGGAATCGTCCTGGATTGCTTCTCCCTCCTTTTTGATTCACTCTGGGTGAAGAGCTCCAGGTTACAGACATGCTGCTGTTGTGCCTAGTTTTTGCTTGGGTGATGGGGGGGGTCTGAAATCAGGTCCTTGTGCCTACACAAGTTCTTTACCAACTAGCCATTTCCTCAGTCCTTGCAAACTTTTCTTAAAGTACCAGAGTGGAAAAAAAATAAGAACAGTTAAAAAGTTGACAACATTAGCTGTAGAGTTGTCTACCCAAACAGTATCTTTTAAGTGGTATACTTATTAGATTGACATTTTTGAAAGCAAGTCCTTTCCAGTTCATTTGTAAATCTTGGTAAAGATAGCGATATAGTGTGTATTTTATAAACATTTTTTGATGATGAGCTCAGTTATTTAGTAAAATTCTTGGGCATATTTGTGTGTGTGTGTGCGCCAGAAGACAGTGTTGGACGCCATCTTGAGGAGTGCCATCACCTTCTTTGAGATGGGATCTCTCACTGGCTTGTAACTCACCATTTAGGCCTAATGGGCTACACAGACTGCCCAAGCTGGCCAGCAGTCCTGGGATCCTCCCGTCTCTGACTCCCCAACACTGGAAATACAAGCATACACCCGACACGCCACATTTTTTTCACGGGTTCTGGGCACGAACTTAGGTGTTTATACCTATGGTGCAAGCACTTTGCACTGAGCTGCCTTCATACCCCTGGTTGACATTTATATTAGGGAAATTTTAATTAAATTATCAATTAAAGGTGTCATTATATTTAGATGTGTGGAATTTTATTTATCATTACAGGGATTGCAATAATTTAATACGTTGTAGGAAAATTTGTAGGTATCAATGAAAACTGTTGATTGGTAGTATAAGTATACAAAACAGGAGTGTGACAATAAATGTTTTAGAATGCTAGGTATAAAATGAGTAATTTTGTGTATATATATCATAAGTGATGTACATCAAATGTTGATTCTAAGACATGCCGAATTTTTAATAAAATACATAGTAAAATAGTTTGTTGTTTCAGATATAATCCAGAGAGTTCATTTGCGAGGCTCATTTCAAGTGACTCGAGCAGCATGGGATCACATGAAGAAACAGAAATATGGAAGGTAGAGTTGCCTTAGTTTTCAAAGAGGATTGAAGATGTCTGTGCACCAATTGCTATAAAACAGTTACTTGTATTGTGCAGGAATTTGAAATGCAATATTGATGCATTCTCATTTTTGTCTCATTCACAAGTGTAGGCTGCTGAAGAATTTTGTATTTCTTTTGCACCATTTGTTTTTAACTACTAATGATTTTTCTGTTATCCTTTCATACTTTAGAAAACAGTATAAGCATTGAGGGTTTGCTGTATGTTATTTAAAATGTTATTTTCTGTGTTTAGTAGTTAGCTGCGGGTAGATAATGGCTGTTTCTCTTGACCGAAACTGACCCCAAATGAGTTCATGTCTGTAATCTGTTTAGGAGCTATGGGACTTCGCTGTATTCCTGAAATGTAGCAGTCTTGTGCATTTGCTGCATTTATACTGTCCACTCCAATGTCAGAGTCATTTCTGCTAAATTAGTTTCAGACTCTTTTCTAGAAGCAAATTGTTTATGATAGCTTCTCTTTCTGGACACTTTTACTTTGTCCTGTTCCTGACAGTTTCTGAAAGTATGTGAGTTATTTTCTTTGGTCTAATTAGAGTGTCATTGGTTCAGATTACAGAATGGCATATTGTAATGAGGTGTTTTAGAATTACCCAGAAACAAAGAGGGGCAAAATAGTGACTATGGAAAAATTACAAATAACAATCTAATATTTATTGCTAAATTTTTAACTCTAATGTTGCTAATTTACATTTATAAATTTATTGTTTTTGGTAGAGAATAGAAACATTGTTATTTTTAAATTCATTTGATTGTGACCAGGGATGGATCTTTTAAATTGTCAACTTTACAATTGAAATTTGAATATCATTTTTCTATCAGTATTATCCTATGTATGTATGAATCATGACTGCCAGATGCTAATATTAGTTGCAGAAGTACCAAAACAGGGTCAGGGGTATGATGGTGTCAAAATGTGGAAAACCAGATGTTGAGAGGTTGATTTTCTTTTAGGATCATTATGACATCATCTGCTTCAGGAATATATGGCAACTTTGGCCAGGCAAATTACAGCTCTGCAAAGCTGGGCATTCTGGGGCTGGCAAATACCCTTGCAATCGAAGGCAACAAAAGCAACATCCACTGCAACACTATTGCTCCTAACGCTGGGTCGCGGATGACTCAGACTGTTATGCCAGAAGGTGAGCGTGCTCTGACTTGTCCCACTGTTGCAGATGTGGCTGGAAGGAGCTTGCCAAAGCATACTCAGTTTTATGAATTCTTGAAAAGTATTTGCTTTTGACAAAATCATTTTATATTACTTGTAAGAGTTATTGGGGCTGGAGAGGTGGCTCAGGGGTTAAGTCTCTGCCTTGCAGACGGAAGGTCCTGAGTTTGGTTCCTAGACCCCACGTATAGGGCGGAGCCTGTGAATCCCGGGGCAGAGTAAACAGGAGGAGGTGGAGGCGTCCATGGTGGTTCCCGAATTCGCTCGTGGTTCTACACACACACACACACACACACACACACACACACACACACACACACACAAGCAATTGAATAAAAAAAAAGGAGTTGTTGAAAACTTTGAAAAACAGTGAAAAAGATGAACAATTTTTAACTTTACTGAAAAGTTGGTCAAATCATACAAAGTTCATGCTTCCTATGCTACCCAGTTTTCTGTTAGCATCTGGTGTATTTGTTGTAATTGACAGCTAGTACTGGCTGATTACTGCTCACCAAAGCTTGCTGTCTGCAGCCAAATCTCTTCTTGTGCTGTAGAGCTGTGCGGCTTCTCACGGAGTGACTGTCACCTTTACAAAACTGAGCAGCGCTCCCGTGTGCCATTTGTTCTTCCCGTTCCCACTGAAATACGTATTTTGTAAATAAGTTTTTCCCCCCACAGACTGTATTCCTATTTTTTTCACTCTTTATGTTGAAGGGTAATTTCACCGAATATAGAATTTAAGTTGGTACTTTCTTCTTTTCTTCCAATACTTTAAATATTTTACTACATGGTCTTCTTAGTTACCATGGTTTCAGAAGCAAAGTTCAACAAGATTCCTGTCTTTATTCCTCTTATTTAGGTGGTAAGCATTTCCTCCCCACCCCTACGGTTTTGTCCAAGGCTGGTTTTGTTTTGTTTTGAAGCTACTTGGTGTTCTTAGAGCACCATGGATTTTTGGTTTGGCATCCGAGGTAGTCATTTCTAATCGCCACCTTAGTTGGACTGAGAGATGCCTAGGAGGTTGGAAAAGCATACCTTTAGACCTGACCATGAGTTGTCTGCAGAGTGATGAAGGCAGGAGTACTTTTGCTTGATGCCTGTTGTATTTCCTCTGAATACACTGTTGAGAGGTGGTAGAAACTGGCAGGCAGGGCCTGTTGGACCCCGTAGGTCACCGAGGATGTGTCTGCTTCTGTCTCCTTCCTCTCTTCACTCTATTGTCTGGTTACTTGAGTTGAACAACTCTGCTCCACCTATGACCTCCTGGCCAGATGGACCTTGAAACCATGAATTAAATGAAATAAATCTTTTTTTCTTTAAATTGTTTGGCTCAGCCTGTTTTGTCATTGATGAAAAACTAGCACATTAATTTTGGGTAGTTCTCATTACTTCAAATATTTCTTTTGATTCCTTTTTCTGTTCCACCAGCTTTTATCTCACCAAACAGAATCATTTGTTAATATCAGCTAGAAACAAATTCATAATTTTCTACAAACATCTCATTTTAAAATTGGTTTATTCCACTAAGAATATAAAGATTTGCAGACATTTTGTTCCTATATTTAGCTTTCCTTCAGTACATAACAGTTATCCTCATTTTAAATGTTACTCATTTCTTGAAGAAACTATATACTTGTCCTATCAACTATTACTTACTTGTGATTGGAGTAGGACCACATTTTTTTTTTTTTTTCTGATTCTCTTTGGCTGCAGTGGTTTGTACCTAATCCTTTACCAATATCATGAATTTTTTTACTGCTACCCTTGAAATAAGTATAAATCCTCTGATTGTTTTGAAAATATAAAATTAAAAAATTGCCAATGTATATTGGGGATCTGTATCTCTTTAGTTATGTCATAAGTTCAGTACTTGACTATTCGAAAAGTCTGTAATTTTGGATACTTTTTTCCATGTGTGCAGAAAGATAATTCTTAACATTTACAAAAATTAGTTTCTTCATGGGTCATAAATATCTGTGGCCCTATTTACATTTCATATTTAAGCTACTATTCATTTTTGGACATGTGATTGCATTTTTTGAGTCATCAGCTAGATTTTTTTTAAACACACTGTATTTTAAATGTTCTTTTTTGACTTTTATTCATGATTTTTATTCTAAACTCTTTAATTGGTGTTTTGTGTTTTAAATTGGCAGCATTTTATATTATTGTATAATTTGAGATGCTTGGTGTGTTAGCTTTCCATTGCTGTAACCACATTGCTCAACAGCAACAGTTTAAGCAAGGAAAGAATATTTTGACTCATGATTTCAGAGGCTTCAGTCCATTATGACTTGGGGCCATGCACTTGAGTGGAGCTTGGAAGCAGAAGCTTCCAAAGTGCTGTCAGCTGAGGATCAAGTACTTAGGATTGAACTTGTGAGGGATTTTTCATGTTCAAATCATAGCGCTTGATGTGTGCTTTTTTTTCCTTATATGAATACTTGAGAACTGAGAAAGATTTGTCAGTACAGTGTTCCTGTCTTAATTGCTATCTGTAAACCAAAGCTCATGGGGCCATTTTTATTTTTTTTAACATAACTTTTAAACTTTATTTTGCTCTGTGGTGTGTGTGTGTGTGTGTGTGTGTGTGTGTGTGTGTGTGTGTAACAGAGGGCACTGTGTGTCCCTGTGGAGGACCAAGGGTGATTTCAGGAATCATCCTGGATTGCTTCTACCTCCTTTTTGCTTTGCTCTGGGGTTTCCCAGGTTCCACCCACCAAGGTCAGAAGTACAGGCACTGCTGATTCTACCGGGTGTGTTTTTTTTTTTTCTTTCCTGGGACCTGAGATCTGCTTTCATTCTACTTCTGAGGCAGAGTCCTAATCCCTGAGTCATCTCTTCAGCCCATGGAGCCATGTTTAAATAGGACATAACTGCATTTTGGCTGCTTTAGCAACAAAATAACAAAGTTTTTCAGGAGAAAAATAGAATTGCCCAAGCAAAAGTTAGGTGAGCAAGAATATAGTTATATTTTGTCATATAAAAATTTTCATCACACCACAGTTATATGTTATTGCATCACAATTGAAAATTTAATTTGATTATTAAGCATGATTGCAAGGTTTTATAAAGCAAACGAGATGTATTATATACAGAGTATGTAATACTCATTTGAAATGAGTTGGTATGGTAGGCAGGGAAAGGTTCCTGATGAAACATAGGTTCAGAGGAGTTAAGTGATGCGCTGTAGCTCCTTGTGTGCACAGTGGGGCTATTACTCACATCTGGTCTTCATTTTCCTTGGTGACTCTATTTCTGCTTTAATAAGCTGTTCACAGAAGAAACAATGGAAAATAATCCTTACAATTTGTTCCTCACTGGTGATGGTTATATGTTGTTTCAATCATTACCTGTATTATATGCCAAGGATGTTTTGTAGTTTTGTAAAATTTTATTAAATAGCAAGTACAGCACAAGAATTCTGAGAGTCATTGGCTAAGATTTACAAGTTTTATTTAGTGTTGTTTGCCAGTGCTTGCCTAGGTAGCAGCATACTTGCCATGAATGTGTTACTTGTCTGAAAGGTATGCCTTCTACTACAATTTGGAAACTATATTTCTCAATTGGGATGGAAAAGTTCTAGAAGTTTTAAATCTTAACTCAATTTTCTCTGTAAAATTTTGTTGCTATTTCTTTTAAAAATTTCTGAATTATCTATGTAAAAAAGCAAAGTCATTTCTTGAAATATGTGCATGTTCTTGTTTATAAATGTCCTGCTTTTATTTCAGATCTCATTGAAGCTCTGAAGCCAGATTATGTGGCACCCTTGGTCCTTTGGCTTTGCCATGAGAGTTGTGAGGAAAATGGCGGTTTGTTTGAGGTATTTTGAAACTTTATGTTGTACAGCCTTGTCTGTGTGATTAAATCTAAAGCATGATTGTAAACTAGTATTCTCCAGATGCACTTTAATATTATCTATGTATTTTATAATATGTGTAAATCGTTGGTATTATCCGTATATTTTATAATGTGATGCATAGATCATCATTAAGGACCAACAGGCACACACCTGTTATCTCTGTACTCGAGACAGGCAAGAAGATTATGAATTTGTGGCCAGTCTGTGCCTGTCTATCTGTCTGTCTGTCTTTCTCCTTCCTTCCTTCCTTCCTTCCTTCCTTCCTTCCTTCCTTCCTTCCTTCCTTCCTTCCTTCCTTCCTTCCTTCCTTCCTTCCTTCCTTTCTCTCTTTCTTTCTCTTTCTCTCTTTCTTTCTTTCTCTCTTTTTCTCTTTCTCTCTTTCTTTCTCTCTTTCTCTCTCTCTGTCTTTCCCCCTCCTCCCTCCCTTCCTCCCTCCTTGTTGGACTTGAGCCTTGTGCCTTGTTTATGCTAACCAAGGGCTGTACCAATGAACCCAGCTGATTTTATTTCAGTTTTGAGACAGTGTAAATGCCTGGATGAGTCATTAACTTACTGTATAGGCCCAAGCAGGCCTTGAGGTTGTGGGTCATCCTTCATCAGTCTCAAGTAGCCAGAATTACAGGTGTGTACCACCAGGCCTAGCTGACTTACATATTTTTGAGTATGTATTTGTGTTTGATTTCTTTATTCTAGCCTAATAGACTATGGCATTTAGAATATTTCTTAACAGCATATTGTATTGTAGCTGTTTGAATAAAAAGCCGATGAATGAATTAAAGAAAAAAAAAAGTCTTCCTATGTCTAAACAAAGCACTCTGCCTTTACCTTCGTAGCATTGGCTGGATGAACCCTGGAAATTAGAGGTGGAGAGAACTTTATGATAGGAGAGTTTAATAATGTGATGACACTTGGAGCTTGAACTTTGGTCTGACCTTCTTTTACCCAATGAAGAATTAAAAAATTATCTTTCACAGTTACATTTGTTATTAACTCTACACAAAAACAATATAGCCTCTTTGTGGACATTTGAAATGTATAGGAATATGTATTATAGAAAATGAAAATCACTCATGAAAATCACTCATGTCATAACTATCCAGAGAGAACTGCTGTTAATGTATTTATTATTTCCTTCTATACTTTTATTAGGCATACATTTCACAAGAATAGTCTGTTTTTAGGTGTGTATTGCACATACATTCTCATCCCCATTGTTATATAATTAGGATCATGCTCACATATAGTTTTATGTTTATTTTCTTTTACTGTGTTGTGAATTTTTTTTTTTAGTGAGAAACATTTGATGTATACAATCGATAAGATATAAGAGATAATGTGTAATAAATACACTGTCTTAAGCTTGAAGAGGGAACTCTGCAAAGTTTGTTTTTACGTGGGGGTTGGACGTGGCCATTGCACTGTCTGCACCGCCGGAGTCTCCACTCAGCTGACTGCATCAGCCGCGGCTCTCTGGCAGCAGCGCTGGAGTCATGTGCCCATGATGTCTGGCAGGGTCCTGTTGTTTCCATCTGATGTCATCTAGCACTTTAATACTAGTAATTAAAGCATTCTCCCAGTGATTTGCATTTGGTGATTTATCTTTTCCTTCTTTTTGTTAGGTTGGAGCAGGATGGATTGGAAAACGTAAGTTTGTTGTATTTTGGTTTACATAGATTATTTGAGTTGAGCTGAGAAGGATCTTTTATGTGCCTAATCAGTGCCTCTAGTGCACACCTCTTCACATCTGTAGCAACAGGTTTTCCAAAACATAGCACTTGTCCCGCAGGCCTGTAGCACTTCAGACCTTTTCTGTTCTTCCTATGGGCAATCTTTTCGCAGACTTGTTTTGTCTTACTGTGTGTAACAGCAGTTCCGGTCCCTTATGCTTGTCTTGCTTTCCGATTGCTTCATGCCGTCCTCCACTGTCCTCAAGCTTGTCTTGCTGTATAGCAGGACAATGAGTGGATGGAGGCTGCTTTTGTAAGATGGAAGAGGATACATTGGGACACAAGTTCTCCACTTCCTTATGCAGGTCCTTTTCTTCTTGATGTGCAAGGCACCAGAAGGGAGTGAGAAATTACTTTGGTCAGTGTTCTGGGACAGAAATTGCAGCTGACCTATGGGAAGTGATCCTCCCATAGCAGTAAATTCATTTGACTTCAGTGTTTTTCTGTCTTCTCAAAGCTTCTGTGCTTTACATTTGGAAGTTAATTTATAGCATTTAAGAATGTGAAAAACTCAGCATGTCAACTTGCTTTCAGTTGTTTGCTGTTATCACAAGTAATCACATGATTAATGGAATTATTTAAAAAGCTAGTATTCCTGGAGGCAGTGCTGCACATCTGTAGGTGATGCTGTTTTGTATGACCGTTTGTGTTTCTCAAGCATCTGTGTGTCTTGTGACAGCCATTTACAATATCAAGACAAGTATACTTTTTCCATAGGAAAAATCTAAAAACTTGACATCTTTTTTATTTCTTGAGATATGTTAACTTTAGCAGTTATCAGTGCCTGACCATTATGTTTAGATAAGATTATTAGTGGTTATTTGTTCCTATATATTTTTCTTTCTAAAAACATAGCATTAAGGGTCTCCTGGACAGTCACACTGCAGCAGTGATTTTCGAGAGTGTGAGATTCTGATCTGCTCCCTGTTGAAGTGGAGGAAGAACACGGGGATGTGAGGGGGAATTATTCGTGGCTGCAGTCATGAGTTGTTGTTAGCTGGACTTTTTGACCTATTAGTACTCACTCTCAACCTGCTACGTAATAAAGCTCCATCCTGTTAATTACCTGTTTTCATGGGTAATTTAAAAGCATTTACCAAATCCCTCGTGAGTTCACCAGTATACTGATGCAGAATATGAAAGGATTCCACATAACTGGAGCAGAGCTATATGGCTGCTCATTTTGTCAGTATGGAGTCTTCCTGAGAGATTTGTGTTAATGAAGTCCGTCTTTCGATGTGATGATTATACAGTTGAATCTTTTCAGCATAATATTCTACCATTTAGTTGCTAGCATAGAGGATTCTCTTCAGTTTCAAATATTTCCATGTGTGTGTGTGTGTGTGTGTGTGTGTGTGTGTGTGTGTGTGTCTATCTGTCTGTCTGTGTGTATCGAAAGACACTGTGTGTGTCTGTGAAAACCCAAGGGTGACTTTGGGGATCATCCTCGATTGTTCTTCCTCCTCCTTGCTTTTGCTCTTCCTCCTCCTTGCTTTGCTCGGGGTTTTCCCAGACTCTCCCCTCCAGGACCAAAAGTGCAGGCTGCCATCATTTCCTGGCATTTTTATGAGGGATTTGGGGCAAAGGCTTAACCTCTGAGCCATCTCTCCATCTGTTCTTTTTTTCACTCTCATGATTGAGTTTGTCACCTTTTTTGGACCTTTCTCCTTCCCTGTTTCCCTTCTTCCCTCCTTCCTTCCTTTCTTGCTTCATCTATCTATCTGTCTATCTGTCTATCATCTATCTATCCATCCAGTATGTGTGCATGTGTGTGTGTGTATCAGAGAACATCGTATGTGTCTGTGGAGGACCAAGGGTGCCTTCAGGAATCATCCTGGATTGCTTCTACTTCCTTTTTGCTTTGCTCTGGGGTTTCCCAGACTCTGCCCATCAGGGCTGGAAGTGGAAGTGCAAGCCTCTGCCATTTCAGCCTGGTGTTTTTGCGTGGGACCTGGAATATGAAGTCAGGACTTCTGCTTGAGAGAGAGTCTTAACCCCTGAGCCATCTCTTAGGGGTCAATGTATTTTTAACATTTTTTAAATGTATATTTTTCTAGTTTCACAAGCATATTGAATATTATCCTTATCCCTTTCTTCCTCTTTCTCACTCCTTTTCTCCCTTTATCAATCCATCCTGCTCCCTTTCACTTTCCTGTCTGTCCACTTTCTTTTTTTTTAAAATTTTTTTTATTATTTATTCAACTGTGCATGTGCCCGTGTGTGTGTGTGTGTGTGTGTGTGTGTGTGTGTGTGTGTGTGTGTAGAACCATGCGCAAATTCGGGAACCACCATGAACTGCCTCCACCTCTTCCTTGTTTACTCTGCCCTGGGATTCACAGGCTCCACCCTACCAGGACCAGAAACGTAGGCTGCCCCGCTTCTGCCCGGTGTCTATACGTGGGGTCTGGGATCCGAACTCAGAACCTTCCACCTGCAAGGCAGAGGCTTAACCCCTGAACCACCTCTCCAGCCCTGTCTGTCCAGTTTTTTTGGGTCCCAGGGTTCTCTCTGGCTTGTCTGCTCTTATGGAGGAAAAGGCCTCTGTGGCATGTCAAGTGGTCCCTCCTCAGGCCATCCTACTGATAGGGGCATTCCCATTCACTCATCTAGCCCTAGTCCTCACTGCATGTAATTATATCTCCTGAGATCCTATGGGGGGGCATGTTAGTATGTCAGTCTTTATGCAGGTCTAGTAAGGATAAGTTTCATTTCAGTGAGTGCTTGGATGAGACATTTTTAAATTTATTTCAATTGTTTAACTTGGCAATTAGAATGTAATGGATTTCATTATGGCATTTTCATGTATACATGTCTTTACGCTTCGTTTTTTTTTCATTCTTCTCCCTTTCTGTCCTTATCTTCAAATATTTTATGTAAAAATTGACATTCTCATCATTGACTTTATTTTATGCACAATATAGAGCCAGGCTTTTCGTAAAACTCTTTAGAAGTGGTAATCTGTTCTGCCTCTGAGATTCTTTTGCTGGAAAGCTGATTACTGTGTTGCTCTTTACATGCTATGCTCAGTGAGTGTCCTCTTGGGCTGTGTGCTCAGTGTCTTAGTTCTGTTTCTATAACTAGTGCGTTGGGAGCGGACCCTTGGCGCCATCGTAAGACAGCGGAATCAGCCTATGACCCCCGAGGCAGTGAAAGCTAATTGGAAGAAGATCTGTGACTTCAGTAATGCCAGCAAGCCTCAGAGTATCCAAGGTACACAAACTCCTGGTCATTCGGCCCTCCCTCATGCAATTGCCATCCATGCCAGATGCCGTGACTTGGACATTTGAATTGTTTGTAGTGTATTTTCTGCTCCCATAGTTATTAGACTCTTTCTGTTTAAGATATTTATGTTAAGCTCATGGTTACTTTTTCTAGTGTTTTTAGAGTCCTATTGTTTTAGTTTATGTGTGACTGGTGGGTGGCCATGAAATGGTTACTTTTTTGTACTAAAGGCACCTGCTTCCCAGCTGATAGTTTCTTTCAAAACTGATAGTTTCTTGTATTTTCTTAATTTGACCCAAAATTTCCTAATTTCTTTCAAAGGTCTATGTAAGTCTATTTTATTTAAGTTTAGGCATTTTCTGTCTAGTGATAGATATGACTTTGATTTAACATATTGATTTGCTGCTATTTCTCTTTTTGAAAAAAATTTGGATTTATTTTGTGTGTGTGTGTGTGTTTGTGTGTGTGTGGAGGTCAGTGGCTTCCTTCCTTGCATCATATGGGGTCAGGGCACAGAACACAGGTATTCAGGCTTGGTGGCAAGAGCCTTCAGTGCCTGGCTCTGCTTGCATTTCTACCTTGTCTTTCCCCCTTTTTTTAAACTGCTGTATGAGTTTAGGACTTTTTTTTCTTAGAAAAATTCAGGCCTCAAATGTTCAGCACAACTTTCCCAGATATTCTGGGGAATGCTCTTTTTGTTAGTTGATGGAAACTATTTTATTAGTTGATGGAAACACCATAATGCTTTTGTTGAGACAATGTATGGCTTGCCTACTGCATGCTAAATTCCTTTGAGGCAGAGATTATTTTGCATGTTTTTCTTTATTTTTTCATAGTGCTAAGGATGGAACTCAGGGCCTTGGGCATGTCAGGGAAACTCTGCCACTGAGCTGTACCTTTGGCCCCAGTCTATATGGAATACTTTTGTATTTGGCATTTTGTATTTGACACTTTCAAAGTCAAGAGATTTTCTTAATGCCTTTTGAACTTTAATTATTTAATTACTTATAACATGCTCATAGGGATAAATCCATTATTTTTCTAGTGTAACTCACACATGTACTAAGTATATGAAAATTAGAAACTTTTTTGTAAAGATCTAGAATTAATCATTTTGTAGAAAAATATTTTTCTTCTTAGTAACTTTCTATTTAAACTTTGATAGAAGAATATATCTGAAAACAATTACTCTATTTTTTTCTTGACAGTACTTTCATTCCTGTTTGTACACTGACAGTTTTAGTGTGCTTTTTCTTAGTCAGATGAGTATAAGATTGATTTGTTTTATCATATTTTAGGTTTGATGTTTGGTATGAATATGTTATGCATGAATGAAAAGAAATGAGTATGAGGTGAGATGATTGGTGGAATGAGAAGGCAGATCTTTTTATTAGACAGAAATTGCCCAGATTACATATAGATAAGTGCCCTGCTTTATTGAGTTGTAATATAGTTCAAAAAACCTGAAAGGCTTAGTACCCCTTCACATCAGATAGCCTGGAAGGGGCAAGTTGACAATACTTTGTTTTCCATTGATTACATGTGATAGTTTTGATCTGTTTCAAATAGGCTTTGACTTTTTTTTTTAAACATTTTTTTATTATTTCCACTCATACAAACTTAATAGGTACACCGGTTCCCTCCCTCCCTCCTCCTTCCCCCCCACCCCTCTGCTCACCCTCCCCTGACCCATCCCTCCCCACCCCCCAGTGTCTCCCCTCCCCCAATCCCCGGAGAATCCTTTAATGTGCATGCCAAGCTCTCCTCTGGGTCCTCCTCTCCGATGATGTACAAGGACCCAGCAGTATTTCCCAGAACCCTTTCCTTTGCTCCCCTTAAGCATAGGAACACTATTTTGGCTGTCAATCCCTTGCCTCCAAGGATCTTGGTGCTTTTAGCATATGCTAGACTTTGTGGGGTCAATAGTGTGTTGGACATTGTGCCGGGTATGCAAAGTCCAATTATGATTGCTTCGGCCCTAACTTGTGTAGAGTATCTTGCATATCATTGCTCCTCCCATCCTTGCACTCTTACACTCTTACCGCCCCCTCTTCCGCAAATTTCCCTGAGCTTCAGGATGGGGAGAGATTAGGCTGGCCTAGTTCTAGGTGGTTGATATAGAGTCTCTGAAGTTCTGGATTATGGTTTGTTGATTTTCTTTTGCGGTTTTGCTGCTCCTGCAATGCCCTTCACTTCATCCTGATGGGTATTGGATGTCACCCCCTGGCCAGAGATAAAAAGCTGTTAAACTAGAGTCTTGTTATAAGAGCACATTCAAGGGTAGATGTAATAAAAGTAGGAAACTTCAGTGAGGGAGGGGTCAATCACCCATTTGCAAAATCGTTACTTATCTGCCAGGCTATATGCCCTCACCTTCTGGTGAGATCACACCCCCTCAGTTGTAAATGATCAGGAACGAAAAGTCTGTGAACTTAACCAGATGTCTCATTGCTTACTTGCAGTCCTTGATGGAGGCCTTCAAATAGGCTTTGACTTTGTACTCATGAATTATGCTGGAGATTTGTAGGAACTGTTGTAGCTTTCCTTAGTCATATTTTAAAACAAAGCTCATCTTTTTTTTTTTTTTAATTGTAGAATCAACGAGTGGTATAATTGAAGTTTTACATAAAGTAGATTCAGAAGGAATTTCAGCTAATCAAACCAGTCACTCAGCGTCTCCAGCCACATCGGAATTTGTAAGTGGAATGAAGCCTACAAGTTTTGCTTAGGGATAATTTTGAAGCTTTCCAAACAATTTTATACTTTTCTCTGCCCTAATGGGGGACTGTCTTGAAGGAGATTAGCCCTGCGTGTCAGGCTTCCAAGGTATTTACTGACTCAGTTTCTTCCTTGGCTTCCTTTGATACTGAGCTGTTCTGTATTTTTCAGAGGATACTTTGACATATACTTTCTGATGTATGTCTTTGAGATCTGATGAATCAAGTGAGTTGCCTGACTGTAGTGTCAGCGAACCCCCATTGCTATTTGTAAATTAACTCAGATGAAAAAGACTTGAGGTGAAGTTGTCTGGTGGTTATATTTAAGTGTGCCACCAGCCTTCCTCCTCGTACAGCCCTCTTCCTGCCTATTAGCACTTTACAGCTAACTTTCTATACTTCTTTTTTTTTAATTCAGTTGTGTGTGTGTGTGTGTGTGTGTGTGTGTGTGTGTGTGTGTGTGTGTAGAACCACGGACGAATTTGGGAACCACCATGGACCACCTCCACCTCCTCCTTGTTTACTCTGCCCTGGGATTCACAGGCTTCGCCCTACCAGGACCAGAAACGCAGCCCTTCCCCCCCCCCCCCGCCATTCTGCCCAGCGTCTATATGTGGGGTCTGGGATCTAAACTCAGAACCTTCCGCCTGCAAGGCAGAGGCTTAACCCCTGAGCCACCTCTCTAGCCCCCAACTTTCTATTCTTGACACATCTTTATATTCTACAACTGACTTTCTGTCTTCGTAAATAGATTTGAATTTTCTGGCAGTTTGTGAAGGGCTGATGCAGTATGAGTTGCAGAGTCTATTCTGCAGGTTCTTGCTTGGATTTTCCTCCTTTAGCTCCAAACTAAACATTCTGCTTCCATATTGAAAATGCCCCTTTTGCTTGTGTAGCAAGTGCTTTAACTACTAGGTCATCTCCTCAGCTCCTGCATCATTTCTTTTAAGGGAAAGTGCTGATTAGCTGTACTGCAGGAAAAAACAAAACAAAACAATAACACCAAAAAAACCAAAACATGGCTGTAGGGAAGATGCCTTCCATTTTGTCAGAAACACCAGGGGAGGTAAAGTTCTACCTCATATGAGATTAAACAATTCAGTATTTGCTGTATGTTTTAAAAAAGAAGTGCAGTGGTAAACATTAATAAACAAATCACTTCTTGCATAAGATCATGGTATTTTGTGACCCAAGAGTCATAGTGAAAACTAGAATTAGGAATTAAATTTGAAGCCTGAGAATATTGAACAAATGAGACAATTTGTGGTTGGTGTTTTACTGTAAAACACAGGCTGGCAAGTGTCTTTGGTGAAGGGTCACAGTTCTCTTTTCCTTTAGGCTGCAGCTGTTGGTCATAAACTGCCCTCATTTTCTTCTACGTACACGGAGCTGGAGACAATCATGTATGCCCTTGGAGTAGGAGCATCAGTCAAAGATCCAAAAGATTTGAAATTTGTTTATGAAGGAAGTGCCGACTTCTCCTGTCTGCCCACCTTTGGAGTCATTGTTGCTCAGAAATCTATGATGAGTGGAGGACTAGCAGAAGTTCCTGGGCTTTCGATCAACTTTGCAAAGGTATGCCCAGTACACTTTGATGTAGCCCTTTTTTGTTTCTTTCAATTCTTTTGTTGATAGGTGCTTCCTACTATATGTGTATATGAAAGAGTATTTCTCTCTATATAATACTAAAATATTTTATAGTGGTTGCCTCAGGAACAAAGATTTAGTAACTTTTGATTTTTCTTTCTAAGAATCAAAAAGGGGAAGAGTTTGTTCAAAATGTCAACAGAAGGAAGAAAATAATTGTGTGTGGTCCTATTACCCTCGTATATTATTAACCTTCTCTCTGTCATCTACTTGTTAATTTGACCAAATGTAAGCATTTTATGTCGTCTTCAATTTCCTTATCTGTAAAGTAGGTATGATAATCTTTACTTCATGACACTGGTATGATATTGCAAGTGTAATGAGAATTAGCACAGAGAAAACAAATATTAAAAAGGCCCTGGGTAGACATGCACTTGGCTCACTTGGGAACATCAAGGGGTAGCCTAGCTGATGAGCAAAGAGATGGTCACTCTGTTCATGGAAGAAGGGACTTTATAGTCATTGCAAGTGTTGCAGCTTGTTGGGTGTTACTCTTGATGAACATGGGAGTAGTTTGTAACTCTGATTCAGAGTAAGGACCAACATGAACCAGATATACTCTCACAATCAATTATACTGCTGGGTGGAAAAGAGGTTTTTGGGAACCAAGAACAGAAGTTTCTATAGAAGTCTGTTATAGAAATCCAAGCATGACTAGCTAGAAAGAGAAAGCAAGAAGAGTCAATAGGGAAGATGTTTGCTTTGGACAGCCGAAAATATAGATGTTACCGTACACATTTAATTATTAATATTCGCTAACTAATATGTAGGCATAGACAGTCCTAAAGTCCTTCCTCCCTTTTTAAAAGGAAGCTGTTTGTTTATTTTTGTGTGTGTGTCTATGTATGTGTATCAGAGGGCACTGTGTGTCCTTGTGGAGGACCAAGGGTGATTTTGGGAATCATCCTAAATTGCTTCTACCTCCTTTTTGCTTCACTCTGAGATTTCCCAGGCTCCGCCTACCAGGGCCAGAAGCACTGACACTGCTGTTTGCCCCTGGCATTCTTACTTGGGACCTGGGATCTGAACTAAACACCTGAGTCTTAAACTCTTGGTCATCTCTCCAGCCCCCTTCCTTTTGTTTTATCAACAGTCCTCCTCTTTCTGTCCCTTCTAGATTTGGAGAAATAGTGGAAAGCTGGACAAATGCAATGGAGTCCAAGTATTTGGGTGTGAGGGTTAAGCTTAGGTTTCCTGGACTTGCAGATTTGTTCCACTGAGGTGAAGCGGCTGTTAGTTACTCAGTGTTCTTAGTTTCAGCTCTTTGGATACTGTATGAAGAAAATATTGACACTGACCAGGTTTTTTCTCTCCAGGTTATATTTTAGTTAATCTATTTCTATTTGGTATGTGACCTGAAATTACCTGCATTGGCTCAGTGTTTTCTTTTTTTTTTTTTTTTAAATTAAAAAAATACTTGTGGGGGCTGGAGAGGTGGCTCAGGAGTTAAGCCTCTGCCTTGCAGGCGGAAGGTCCTGAGTTCAGATCCTTGACCCCACGTATAGACACCAGGTGGAAGCACAGGCGGCCTGCGTTTCTGGTCCTGGTAGGGCGGAGCCTGTGAATCCCGGGACAGAGTAAAGGAGGAGGTGGAGGCGTCCATTGTGGTTCCCAAATTCGTCTGTGGTTCTACACACACACACATACATACACACACGCGCACACATGCATACATGCACAATTGAATAAATAATAAATAAAAAAATTAAAAAAAAACTTGTGGTAGATGTCTGATATGTTCCAGGTACTATTATGAGCACTAGGAATCAAAATCAGTCATTAGTGAATAGGATTCATAAGTTCTAAGTAAGAACACAAATATGTCTTTTCTGCTTCAAAAGAGCTGGCTATCTTTAGACTGAGGAACCAATTATTTCTGAATTGCATAGTAAATATCCTAAGCTAGACTGAGATAGATAATATAGGAGGAATGCTGATGAACATGTATGTGAAAGTAAGATGTCACTTGCAATTAGCCATACCCTGAGGCAGAAGCTGCTAGACCACAAAGTTTACTAATAAAATTTTGCTAATCTTAACTTAGGTTCTCCATGGGGAACAGTACTTGGAGTTATATAAACCACTTCCCAGAGCCGGTGAGTTTCATAATATTATTATTTTTTATATTGGTATTTAGAATTTTATATATGAGTATAGTAAATTTTTGATATTTTCGCATCTTAATCTTTAATCCTATCCTCCAGTCATACTATTTTTATTTTCTGATTAACTTTCCAGTCCATTCCATTATATTAAACTGGTGTAGAACAACCCAGCAAGACCTAGCACACACTTATATGTATATGTAAATCATTGGAATTGGTCGATACTACATAATTAAGTACCTATGATGGTTACCTTAAATTTTTTTCCATTAATTTTTGGAATGCTGCCAATTTATTTGTATTGATGTGTTATAACAACTGAAAGGAACATATTTGCATGCACGTGTTCTGAATTTAGTATGTATTAGTTATGATTTCTGTGATTATCTTGATATTAATTTTCATAAAACAAGTAATGCTAAAAGATAAAGAATTTGTTTTGTTTTGTTTTTCTATTTCCTTTTGGAGAAAAGACAAACAAGGCTACCTAGTAATGATTGTGTTCTTTTGTTAATAATAACTTGTTTGCTCACCAAAGTTTGCTGTTTTACTTTTTACATTTTGAAATATGGTTTAGGCTGGCCTCAAACTTGCCTGTAGCTGAGGATGGCCTTGAATTTATATCATCCTGCCTCACCTCCTGCTGGGATTGTATGCATGAGTGTTTAGTTATCATTTAGTTATCATTTCACAATATAGAAAGTTTTAGGTCAGCAAATAGCTGAAATTCTGTTTCAGCTTTTTAAAAACTTAAACCTCTGTATTTTACTAAATCTTTGAAGTTTTTTATAGCTTAAGGTATTGTGCACAGAAACTTTCAAACAGCTTGTTTCATCTGAGACAATGCACAGTTTATGCATTTATTAGATACCTATGGATATTTCTACATGCATGACCCAATATCAGGTATTAGATGCTTTCATATTCTGTCTTTATGTCAGAATTTTCTGGAGAATTATATTATGGCTCTTGTAATTTTTAGTGAAGTGTGGATTCTACACTCAAACACTGGATATCTTTTGCATATGGGCATGTATGTGGTGTGGTGCTGTTATCATCGTCAAGAACAGTCCTGGCAGGTTTTATATCAGCCAGAACTGCTGTTGTAAGGAAGTAGAAGTGTACCATATCTTCCCTTTAGGGCTTTAAAAATGGGAAGTGAGATTAGATACTTAATCCTAGAATGATTTGTTTCTTTATGATGCCTCTGATTCTTTTGTTTTTAAATCTATGATTGTGTGTGTGTGTGTGTGTGTGTGTGTGTGTGTGTGCGCGCGCGCACGCACGCGTGCACGCATGGGCGCGTATATTTTCCATTTGCAGGTCTGGGCAAACACTGTATACATATGAAGGTCAGAAGACAAGTTTTGGGAGTTGGTTCTCTTCAACCTTGCTGAGGCAGGGTCTCTCTTGTTTCTGTCACTCTGTGTACTTCAAACTAGCTAATCCACAAGTTTCTGGGAGGTTGTTCCAATCTTGTGGTAGGAATGCTGGGATTATGCATGCAAGGCCCTGTATCCAACTCTTTCTGGCTTCTGGGAATCAAACCAGTTTGTCAGTCTTGTATAGCAAGCATTTTTATCTACTCAGACATCTAGCTGGCATGTGATATCTCTGTGTCAGATGTTCTTGTTTCTCTAGGTGACTCCTATTAGAAATGTAAACATTACTTATTTCTTCTGAGAAGGGTGATTGACAATGTTACCAACCTTGAACATTTTTCTAGAGAATTAACCATCAAATGGTACTATGTATAAAAAGTGCTTTTGAATCATTATGACAACTTTCAAGCTGAAATCTCATGGAACTGTGGTTTTGATTTTAGTATAGATGTAATTTTTTTCTCTTAAGCGCTCATTTATCTAGATTTTTCTTAAACTTGTAAAATAGCATGTGCTCATTATAGAAGAATTAGAAAATACAGAAAAGCAGATCAGGCTTTAAAAAAAAGTAGAAAGGTAGTTCAGCAGTTAAAGTGTTTGCTGCACAAGGAAAAAAGACTTGAGTTCAGATCCCAGATCCCACATAAAATTTTCAGATGGGCATGGCATCTGCCTGTAATTCCAGCTCTGCAAGATTGGAGCCTGGAAGTCCCCAGAGGAAACTTGCTACTAGTCCTAGTGGTGAACTCTTGATTTCATTAGAGATCCAGCCTACAAGAATAAGGTAGAAGAATGATTGAGGATAATTCATGATATCAACCTTGCACCTCCACCTGTATGTACACACATGCTGTGGCACCCACATACATATGTGAGCTCTTACGCTCAACATGAGAATGAGAAAAGTAGATCAAGAAAACCATTGGCAGGAATTATCGCTTATTTAATATTTTTTAACTTCCTGCTATGGACCAGATATTCTGCTAAGCGTTGGTGATATCATGAGAAGGAACTATCTTTGTTTGCAGTTTCGAGTTTGTCTAGGAGAGTCAGGGGTGAATATTGTGTAGCGCCTTATAATGGGAGAAGTGTAATGTACACAGATTACACGACTGTGGTCTGGGGGAAGCTTCTTTATGGAGATGACTCCATGTTGAGATCTGAAAATTGAATTAAGGTCCAGCCATGTGAAGGTGACATAACATGTTTGGAGCAAAGGTTGTAAGTAAAGGAAAGCATTGGCTGTTAGGGGAATTTAGCATAGTTCTCGCTTCCTTGAAGGCAAGTCGGGGAGGTAGTAGATTTGAGACTTGAAGGAGAGGTAAGAAGGGTCTTCATAGGTTTTGAAAGTCAGGTTAGGAAGTTCGGACTTCATTCTCAGAGCAGTCAGCAGGCACTGAAGGATTCGAGACAGAAGAGCGATACAAACAGATTTGGATTCAGGAAGTACCACTCTGCTAGACTAATTCTTGGCTTCTCTTTGTTATCTCCTCATGCAGATGACATGCCATTTGATTCTTCTCAGATCTTCCCTCTCACCATGCTCTGTCCTCTCCTCCTAGTGCTCTCTCTGCTCCATTCCTATTCCCCTCACTGCAGCCACCTGTCACCCATGCACGTGTGCTTACTGCTTCTGCTTCCCTGTGCAGCCCACTGGCTGTGCAGACTTTAGGATTAAGTTAACAGTTTTTCCATGTGTTCTAGTTTCTACCTGTGTCTCTATGTCAAGTCCTAGATATTCAAGTTGTGGTTGGCATTTAGCCTTAGAGCAAGAGAGAAAAGTAAGTTTTGAGAGAAAGATGAGACATTTACTGTGATTAATGATATTTGATTAGGGCATTACCAGTTAAAAGAGGAAAAGAGTTCAGAAGAATAATTAGAAAGTATCTCATTGATAGTATGGAAGCTTAAGAAGGCTTGGAGTGGGGCTGGAGATATGGCTCAAGGGTTAAACTCTGCCTCACAAGCAGAAGGTTCTGAATTTGGATCCCAGGTCCCATGTGGAAAGAGTGGCCTCCACTTCAGGCTCTGGTGGGTGGAATCTGGGAACTCTAAGCAAAAAGGAGATAGAAGCAATCCAGGATGATTCCTGAAGTCACCCTTGGTCCTCCACAGGGATACGCAGTGCCCTCTACACACACACACACACACACACACACACACACACACACACACACACACACACTCACTCACTCACAGAATTAATTAAAAAAAGAAGGCTTGGCATACATGGTATTTGTGCCTTACCAGTGTTTTGGATGTGTTTAAAAAGACCAAGAGGACCTTTCCCCACCCACAGTCCAGGACATGCCCCGAGACCTAGATAAGCTCCGCCCCCCCCCAACCCCAAAGCCCCAGGCCATATAATTCAGTTCAGTGAAAAACGCACAGAAATTGAAAGGTCTTAAGAGTTAAAATGACAATGCCCAAGTCAAAGTGCAAATCCATGAGAAACAACACTCAAGTAAACAAATCTCCCACTGAAGGAATTAATCCCATAATGATAGACTCCAACCAGAACCAACCCACGGAAAATAGCCAAGAAAGCCTGACTCAGGATAACGACTTTCAAAACATGATCATTACCATGTTCAATACTATGAAAGAGGAAATCCTGGAGGAATTAAATAACCGCATCAAGCGCTTTGAAGAGGAACACAACAGACACTTGGAGGAGTTCGGGAAAACAGTTCAAGAAACAAAAATAGGCATACAGCAATTAAAACAGACTCAAGCAGAGTTTAAAACTGAACTAAAAGACAAGTTATCTTCAACTCAGAACTCAAAAGAGAGTCTCATCAGCAGAACTAACAAAGCAGAAAAGAGAATTTCAGACCTTGAAGACAAAAGTGGGAGTATTAACCAGCTCAATGGAAGAGGTTGTTAAAGCCAAAAAGATACTTAAGAGAAATATTCAAGAGTTATGGGACACCCTGAAGAAGCCTAACATGCGTATTCATGGAATACCAGAGCAAGAATCTCAAAATACCACACCAGAGGAAATTTTTCAAACGATCATCAAGGAAAACTTTCCTCATCTAAAAAAAGAGAGGCCCATCCATATACAAGAGGCATTCCACACCCCAAACAGATAAGACCAAAATAGAAACTCGCCACGGCAAATAATAGTTAAAACACTCCACATTCAGGATAAAGAAATGGTGCTGAGAGCTTCAAGGGAAAAAAAAAAAACAAGTCATTTTTAAAAGTAAACCTATTAAAATAACAAATGACTTCTCAGTCGAAACAGTAAAAGCAAGAAGAGCTTGGAGAGATGTACTTCAAGTATTCAATGAGCAAAAATGGCATCCCAGGCTGATATACCCTGCAAAACTATCAGTCATGACGAAGGGAGAAAGAAAAATCTTCCAGCACAAAGACAACTTGAAGGGATACATGTCCACCAAACCAGGCCTTCAAAAAATCCTTGAAGAGAAAAATAGGCATATCCAGGAGAACAGAAAAGAAGTATAACACCACTAAAAGCGAAACAGTATACTTACAAAAGCCACTAAATATAATAAATGTCTGGAATTAAAAATAGTTTCTCGATTATAACACTAAATGTTAATGGAATTAACTCACCGATCAAGAGACACAGATTACAAACTTGGATTTAAAATCACAATCCATCAATCTGCTGCCTGCAAGAAACCCATCTCACCACAAAAGATAGGTACATCCCAAAAATAAAAGGCTGGTCAAAAATTCTATAAGCTAATGGAAACAGAAAACAGGCAGGGGTAGCCATTATATCAGACAAAGTGGACTTCAAACCAAAGAAAATTATAAGAGACACAGATGGATACTACATTTTAATCACAAGTACAATTCACCAGGAAGACTTCATAATACTGAACATATACGTACCCAATACGGCCTCCCCACATTCATTAAGCAAACCGTACAACCTCTAAAGCGAGAAATCAATCCCAAAACGATAATTCTTGGGGATTTCAATACTGCCCTCTCAACATGGGATAGATCAACAGGTAAAAAACTTAACAGAGACACTTTGGAGCTTAATCAAACCCTTACTAAAATGGACCTTATAGATCTCTATCGATCTTTTCATCCACGCACCAAAGAATACACATTTTTCTCAGCAGCACACGGAACTTTCTCCAAAATAGATCACATATTGGGCCACAAAACGAATCTCCACATATACAAGAAAATTGAAATTCTAGCCTGTACCTTATCAGACCACCAAGGTCTAAAGCTTGACATCCACAACACAGCAAGCAACAGAAAATACACTAACTCCTGGAAACTTAACACTATGATGCTGAATGAGAATTGGATTCAGGAAGAAATTACAAAGGAAATTTAAGATTTCCTGAAAGTGAATGATAATGAAAATACAACTTACCAAAATCTCTGGGACACAATGAAAGCTGTTCTAAGAGGTGAGTTCATAGCTCTTAATGCCTACATCAAAAAAATGGAAACATCAGAAATAAGTAACTTAACAATGCAGCTAAAAGCTTTAGAGACACTAGAGCAATCTGATCTCAAAAGCAGTAGAAGGGAAGAGATTAGCAAAATAAGGGGAGAAATATCTGAAATCGAGATTAGAAAAAATAGAGAAAATCAACCAGTCAAAAAGCTGGTTCTTTGAAAAAATCAATAAGATTGATACACCCCTAGCTAAATTAACCAAAAGCAAGTGAGAAAAAACCCTAATTAACAAAATTAGAAATGAAAATGGAGTTATCATTACTGATACCCAAGAAATCCAGAGAATTATAACGTTATATTTCAAAAACTTATACTCTGTGAAATTTGACAACACAAAAGAGATGGATGAATTCTTAAGAAAACGCAACTTACCTAAATTGAATAAGGAAGTTGTGAATTATTTGAATAGTCCTATAACATATGAGGAAATTCAGGAAGTAATCTCAAATCTTCCCACCAAAAAATTCTTTAAAGAAGTTGACCAAACAATCTCAACATTCATATGGAGGCACAAAAGGCCCAGGATAGCAAAAACAATCCTGAGTAACAAAAACACAGCTGGAGGTATCACCATACCAAACCTTAGTCTATACTACAAATCCATAATTGTAAAAACAGCCTGGTATTGGCTCCAAAATAGACATACAGATCAATGGATAAGGCTTGAAGACCCAGATATAAGCCCCCACAACTACAGCCATTTGATCTTTGACAAAGGGGCCCAAAAAATCCAATGGAAAAAGAACAGCATTTTCAACAAATGGTGCTGGCAAAACTGGATCTCCATAGCAGAAGATTAAAGCTGGACCCGTACTTGTCACCATGTACAAGACTTAATTCCAAATGGATCAAGGACCTTGATAAAAGGCCAGAGACTACTAAAACCATAGTTGAAAGGGTAGGGAACTCCCTCGAGCTGATTGGGCTAGGCCAACAGTTCCTGAATGGACATCCAATAGCACAGTCACTACAACCAACACTCAACAGATGGGATCTTGTGAAATTAAAGAGCTTCTGTTCAGATAAAGAGATTGTCACACGAGCTCAAAGGCAACCCACAGAATGGAAGAAAATCTTCACTAACCACATATCCAATAGAGCTCTATTATCCAGAGTGCATAAAGAACTTAGAAAACTAAACACCAAGGAAACAAATGGGCTAATTAAAAAACGGGCCTTGGAACTTAAAAGAAACTTTACCCAGGACAAAATTAAAGTGTCTAACAAATATCTTAAAAAATGCTCCACATCCTTTGCCATCAGGGAAATGCAAATCAAAACTTCCCTGAGATATCATCTCACCCCTGTCAGGATGGCAAAAATCCACAATACAAACAACGACAAATTCTGGAGAGGATGTGGAGAGAGGGGAACTCTCCTACATTGCTGGTGGGAATGCAGGCTCATACAACAACTCTGGTGAGCTGTCTGGCGATTCTTAAAGAAGTTAAAGATTGAAATGCCATATGACCCTGCTATACCCCTTTTGGGAATAAACCCCCCCCCCATACAGTAAAAATTCACTTTGATAGCACAAGCATGACCATGTTCGTAGCAGCACTGTTTACAATAGCAAAGTCATGGAATCAACCCAAATGTCCAACAGTTGCCGAGTGGATAAGGAAAATGTGGTACATTTATACAATGGAATACTACTCAGCCATCAAAAATGATGAATTAATGCAATTTTCCGAGAAATGGATGTCATTAGAAACAATTATATTGAGTTGAAGTGAAATATCCCAGACACGGAAAATTAAGTGCCGTATGTACTCCCTAATAGGTGGATCCTAGTACCAAACCCACTTAGAGACACTCAAAGACAAATCTCTGTAATACCTACAGTAATTGTAAAGATTATAACCTGGAGGGATGGGGAAGGAGGGCCCCACCAGAAACAGAGGGTACCATGTTATAGGAGAGAAAATAGGCCACCATCAAGGACTGCAAGTAAGTAATGAGACATCTGATTAAGTTCACAGACTTTCCTTCCTGATCATTTCCAACTGATGGGGTACGATCTTACTAGAAGGGGAGGGCATATTGGCTGCCAGATAGTAGGTAACCATTTTGCAAATGGGTGATTGACCCCTCTCTCACCGCTGTCTCCTACTTCTATTCCATCCACCTTAACAAGACTTTCATTTAACAGGTTTTTATCTCTGGCCAAGGGGTGACATCCAACACCCATCAGGATGAAGTGAAGGGCATTACAGGAGCAGCAAAACTGAAAAAAAAATAATCAACAAACCATAATTCAGAACATCAGAGACTCTATATCAACCACCTGAAATCAGGCCTGCCTAATCTCTTCCCCTCCTGAAGCTCAGGGAAATTTGTGGAGGAGGGGGCGGTAAGATTGTAAGAGCACAAGGATGGGAGGAGTCATGATATGCAAGATACTTCACACAAGTTAGGGCTGAAGCAATTGTAATAGGACTCTGCATGATCTGCGCAATGACCAACATATCATTGACCCCTCAAATTCTAGCATGGACTAAAGGCACTAGGATCCTTAGAAGCAAGGGATTAACAGTCACAATAGTGTTCCTATACTTAAGGGGAACACAAGAAAAGAGTTCTAGGAATTGCCACTGAGTCTTTACACTTCATCAGAGAGGAGGACCCAGAGGAAAGTTTGATAAACTCATTAAAGGATGCTTCAGAGATGGGGGATGGGACACTGGGGGAAAGGGAGGGAGGGGGAAAAGGAAGGGACAAAGTGGGGAGGGAACAGGGAGGACCGGGGGGGGGGAGGGAGGGGACAAGGGTTCCTATTATATTTGTATGAGCAGAAAAATTAAAAAAAAAAAAAAAGACCAAGAGGAGTCACTGACATCTGGAGTAGTCATTTTTTAAAAAATATAATTTATTAGAAATATTAATGTTTTGGGGCTGTTAAGATGGTTCACAAACCTAGTAAACTGAGTTTGATTCCTGGAAGCTCATATAGTAGAAAGAGAGGACTGACTTCTGAAAGTTGTTCTCTGACCTCCGTGTATATCATGGCATGCATGTACATTCTCTCTCTCTCTCTCTCTCCCCCTCTCCCTCTCCCCTTTTCTTCTCTCCCCCTCTTAGCGAATAAATAAAAGCATTTTTTATTGTTTATTATTTATTCAATTGTGCATGTATGTGTGTGCGCGTGTGTGTATGTATGTGTGTATGTGTAGAACCACGGACGAATTCAGGAACCACTATGGACTGCCTCCACCTCCTTGTTTACTCTGTCCCGGGATTCACAGGCTCCACCCTACCAGGACCAGAAACGCAGGCCGCCACCGCTTCTGCCCGGCATCTATACATGGGGTCTAGTATCTGAACTCAGGACCTTCCGCCTGCAAGGCAGAGGCTTAACCCTTGAGCCACCTCTCCAGCCCCAATAAAAGCATTTTTAAAAAGAAACATTTTAATGTTTTAAATTCAGAGATTCAAGTGGTCTGAATAATTATTGAACTTTTCATGGTGGGTAAGTTCAAGAAAATTATTTCAAACCATTATTTTGGTTTTGTTGAAGCAACAGTGGAAGCTATGTTAAATTCTTTTGTGTCTTTAATATTATCATTCATTTTACTTTTTTATTTTAGGAAAACTAAAATGTGAAGCAGTTATTGCTGACATCCTAGACAAAGGATCTGGCATAGTCATTATCATGGATGGTAATTAATTTACAGTTCTTATATCAGATTGATCAGCTCCATGTATAACATAGTCTACCATAGACATAGATTCATCTGTTTATATTTATTATGTGTTCCAATTTGTTCCAATTCAGAAAGCAAGGTAAACATTTAAACTTTATAGGATCTTTAAGTAGGCTAGGGCCAAGGAGGGTGGAGTATTTTAGTGGGTTAAAACAAAACTGAAGCACAGAAGGGAAATGTGTCCTGGATACTGGATATACTTTAGAGTATTGGTTGTTTCCCTCTGGATCCCATAATTCACTGGGAGCTGTGGCTCAGTGCCGCTGCTCAGTGTTTTAAGAACTTGTCATATTGTTTATTACTAACCTGGTGAAAAGCATAAAATTCAAAATTTGAACTATAGTTGCTATTGAAAATGTATGTTTTTATGAGTATCTGTCTACCATTTACATAGTACTCACAGATGTGTAAAGTTGAGCCATTATAAGTCGGGGATCCAGATGATATACCTTTCTGTTTTGCAACGTGCCTTGTTTTTCTTGATAATACATTGAAAATGCTTTGTGATGTTCTTTAATACTATGCATGTTTAACTTTCCCTCTTTCTTTCTCTTCCTATTCTTTTTGTTTCTCTACTTGACATTTGACCAGAATTCTGGTTTTTTTTGAATCTTTGTGTGTGTGTGTATGTGTGCACTTGTGGGTGTATGTGTGTAAGAGGACACTGTGTTTCTGTGGAGGACCAAGGGTGACTTCAGGAATCATCCTGGATTTCTTCTACCTCCTTTTTGCTTTTCTCTGAGATTTCCCATGCTCCGCTCACCAGAGGCAGAAGCGCAGGCTGCTGCCATTCCCATAGTGTTTTTACGTGGGATCTGAGATGTAAACTCAGGACTTGCTTGTGAGACAGAATCTTAACCCCTGAGCTATCTCTCCACCCCTTTTTGAGTCTTGATATTTTACTTAATGTAACATAATAAAAAGTTTTACAGCAACATTGCTTTAGTCTTAATTATTCTCTTTTTATTTACCCTATTGATTCAGCTACAGTGTAGCGATAGTGTCTTAGAAGTTGCAAATAGAGTTTAAAAAGTAGGTATCTCAGTTTCTTGTGAAATAAAGAAAAAGCTTATTACAAACAAAAACTATCATGATTTCCTTTCTTTGTTGTAATTAGGTCTTTCTTTCACATGCAATTCAATATTGTGTCCCATGTTTTTAGAATTAGATGTTTAGAATTAGATGTAAACAACATCAAAAATACTTAACTGTAATTGAAAGATTGCTATCATTTCCTATTCACTTGTTCACTCATTCATTGGGTGATTTGTCAGTTATCATAATTAACATTTTTAGGTATCTATTCTTGTTTCTGAGCATGTAATGTACATTCTTGTTTCTGAGCATGGTGAGCAGATACGACTGTGTCTTTCCCAAACCTTCCGAGGTTATACCTTCATCCCTGATTTTGCTTACTTTCCCTGTTCATTCCATGCCCTTCTTGACTGTCTCAGAGTTTCAGTGTGGTTCCTTACATGTCTTATTGGAAGTGCTTGAAATAGTTTTGATAGAAAAACATTAAAATACAGATGATAGTTGGAGAAGCTTAAGAAGTTAAAAGTGAGGTGGAGAGAGAGCTCAGGGGTTAAGACTGCCTCGTAAGTAGAAGGATCAGAGTTCAGATCTTAGACCCCACATAAAAATAACAGGCAGAAATGGTGGCAGTTTTAAAACCCAAGAGCAAAGCAAAAAAGGAGGTAGAACTCTCCAGAATGGTTCCTGGAGTCAGCCTTGGGACACACACACACACACACACACATACACACATACACACACACACACACACACACACACACACACAGTAACAAAAAACAAAAAACTTCCTGATAGAGGACTTATAGAGCTCTTCTTTCTGTCTTTGAGACATTATTGATGAACATGTTGTAATCTGAATATAGTTATTTATACATTTCAGACCTTTCTTACCATTTTTAATTTTCAAAACTTTTGAGGAAATCATTACATGGTTTTTCAATTAACTAATTATACTGTTACAGAAAAAAATGACAAGTGGGCACTCAGAGATGCAAATTAGCAAGGTTTACTTCATACATACTGGTAGTTCACCCTGTCTCCAAAGACTGGGCACTTTTCTTTGTTTGACTTGTGCTTTTATACAGTATAACTTTCTGGTCTTGAGAATTTTTACCCTAGCAGCCCCAATCTCTCCCTTTCACAGGTGGCCCAGGTTTCCTGCCACTGCAGCTGGGCAGGCTCCATTACAGAAGCAGAAAGCAGGACAAAGAAAACATTTTACACTTCAGTGAATATTTTATATGAAGGTCACCACTTCAGTGTCTTTTGATAATTTCTTCTTTTCTTCCCCTATTTCCTTTATAGTCCATTCTTACGCAGGGGAAGAACTAATAAGCTACAATCAGTTTTCTCTCTTCCTTGTTGGCTCTGGGGGATTTGGGGGAAAACGGACATCAGAAAAAGTCAAGGTAAGACATGTCTTTTTGAGACAAAATATTTGTACAGTTTTATGAAGATTGATTTTAGTAATTCAGTATATGTGTGCAGTGTGTAATTAAAGCATGTCATGTCTTCAAACATTGATCTCTTTCATGTGTGAGAATATCATAATCGTTTTAGTGATTTTGAAATGCAGGTTATTTTAACTGTAGCTTGTGTACTTTGCTGATGAAGCTGTGGCAGTGAGCCCTCCACTCCAGTTGTTTAGTACACCTCATGGAACTTCTTTCTTTTCCTTTTCCTTTTCTTTTTCTTTCCTTTTGCTTTTTTTTTTCTCCTACATTTTCTTTGTTTCCTAATCATATAAGCTCAATAGGTACCCCCATCCTCTCCCTCCCCTCTTTCCTCTCCAGTCCTGCCCCATTGCACTCTTCCCCCTTCCCTCCTTCCTTTAGCCCCCTCCCCACCTTCCCCTCTCCAAGTGCCTCCCCCTTCCTCATTCCTATCCCCTGGAGCATACTTTTATGCAAATGTCAAACCTCCTTTTGAATCTTTCACCTTAGTGAGGGTTCAGGATTCAGTGACATAGTCTGGAGGCCCTTCTTGGGCTCCCCGTTAATATGGGAACTTTATTATGACTGTTAATCCCTTGCCTCTAAGGATCCTACTGCCAGAAGCCTTCTCCTCTGTGATCCATGCTAGACTTTGGGGTGTTGTTGATGTGTCAGCCATTGTGCAGGTCAGGCAAAGTCCAATCCTGGCTGCTGCAACCTTAACTTGTGTGAAATATCTTGCATATCGTTGGTCCTCCCCATCTTTAGGCTCTTATAATCTTGCAGCCCCTCTTCTGCAACGTTCCCTGAGCTTTAGGATGGGGAGAGATTTGGCTGGTCTGGTTCCAGGTGACTAATGTAGGGTCTCTGCTATTCTGAATTATGGTTTGTTGTTGTTTCCAGTTTTGCTTTTCCTGCATCGCCTTTGGCTGCATCCTGATTGGTATTGAAGGTCACCTCCTGAGGAGCAGGGAATCTGTGAGGGTGTCGGGTCTGGGGCAGAAAAGCCTCTTTCCTTTCTGTCATGACCATTGTCCAGTCTGTAGTGCAGACTGGTCTCAAACTCATAGCAATCCTCCTGCCTCAACTTTCCAGAGTACTGGATTATAGTTGAGTTACTATGCCTGGCTCACTTCATTAATTCCTTAAAACTAATATACTAATTTCTTAATTTTTTTATAATTTATTATTTATTCAATTGTGTGTGTATGTGCATGTGTGTATGTATGTGTGTGTGTGTGTGTGTGTGTGTGTGTGTGTGTAGAACCACGGGCGAATTCGGGAACCACCATGGACGCCTCCACCTCCTCCTTGTTTACTCTGCCCCGGGATTCACAGGCTCCGCCCTACCAGGACCAGAAATGCAGGCCGTCCCCGCTTTCGCCTGGCGTCTATACGTGGGGTCTAGGATCCAAACTCAGGCCCTTCTGCCTGTAAGGCAGAGGCTTAATCCCTGAGCCACCTCTCCAGCCCCCTAATATATTAATTTCTAAAAATGAAAAAAAAAATTGTGGTTGATTTGGCTTACTTTAAAAGCCTGAAGAGTAAAATCTGCTCCTGAAATAACAGTTCCAAAACTCAGTAAAATGAACTGGGGAAAAAAATCAGTAACTCCAATTCATTGTGCTGCATGCACTGAAATGAAGAAAGAGCTACAGCTGTGATAGTAACATTTGAGGTCACCTCATACTTTATAAGAAGCATGTTTCCCCAGGATTTTTTATTATGTTTTTGGGGGGTATGTAAGGATAAATTTAGTGATATGTTTAAACTTGGCATTTTAATAATGAAAAATTGTATTATATTCTTGATGTAAAATTAACACTAATAAAAAGCTGTCTTTATTGTAGAAAATTTATATAATAGGAACGAAATAAATAGTATAATTTTGCTTCTGTTGTAAATTACTAAAAATTTGATGTTAGCTATTTTAATACAGTTCAACTGATGGTGTTTTGATATACTCACTGTATATTCAATATATAGTTAATTCAAATATACATGGGTGCTCAGATTATATATACTGCTGTCTTTAAAAATTTTATAAGTAATACTGATTTTATAATAATAATTGTGTGTGTGTGTCATAGTTACTCTTTGTGCTGCTGTGAGATATCCTCAGACAATAACTTGATGGGGAAAGAGGAGATTTACTTGGCTCATGGGTCCAGAGGGAGATAAAGTCCATCATGAGCCTGTGGGGACGAGTCTCATTAAAACCATGACTGTGTGTGAGCTCGCGTACCATGGCTTGTGTGTGGAGATCAGACAGCTTTGTGGAGCTGGCTCTTCATGTTCCTGTTAATTTACATGTGGTTTTGGAGATCAAGCACAGGTTGTAAGGTCTGTGAACCAAGTGCTTTCTCCACTGAGCCATCTTGCCATTTTACTATTTTCATCAATGGTTTATGTGATACTAGTAACTTTTAAGATGTTTTTATGGGGCAACTGAGTTTAAAATTAGTAATTTTTTAACATGGAAAATTAAAATATGTATAAAAGGCCAGTTTAAAGACTGAATCAGTTTAGATTGTTAAGGTCTTAGAGTTGTCATCTTTTTACAAAAGGAAAAATTGTCTTTTTTTCTTTGTGATTTGAAGAATAGATCTGATTATATGGTAAGGAAATCGTGAAGCAAGGAGTTATAAAACTTTAGATGTCATTTTCTTCTGAATATAAAAGAGTTTAGGATGAAACTCCTTTATCAGTTTGAAGTTTATTATTGCTTTAGATTGATCACACATTGCTGCTATAAAATGCCCGACCGAATCACCTTAGGTACAAGGTGTAACTGGCCCACAATCCCAGGTGCTAGTTCTTCATTCTGGGACATCATAGTGGCAGAAACCCGGAGCAGCTGATAACAGCACATTCATAGAAAGATCAGTGAATCACTGTGTACATGGTTGTTGGTACTCAGCCTTTCTCCATTTATACAGGTTAGGGTCCACGTCCAGGTGTCCATCAGCTAATCCCTCAGGCATGCCCAGGTGCCAGCATTCATCAGAATCCTTCTCATGTAGTCTTGGAGGCCTGCCTCCTGGGTGTCAAGTTGACAGCTCACACGGACTATCACAATTACATCAAAGCAGGGTTATTTACCAAGTGCTAGTTTATGTAAAAAGAACCACAATTTGTATTTAAGTTTGGGTATATAATGTCTTTTGTTTTTAGGTTGCTGTAGCTGTGCCCAGTAGACCTCCTGATGCTGTACTGAGAGATACCACCTCGCTTAATCAGGTAAGATTGTGTTAATGAATAATGGTAATCCTCTTGGCGATGACACTACTTCATTTATAATTTAGATGCCTATCCATTTATCATGCAGAAATGGAGTAATGAAGCACCTTACTGCAATCGATGAACAATGAATACAAGTTTCGATTTGTAGAATAGGTATTATAGGTATTCAGGGAAGAGGGGCTCATTATGGGGTCGTGGGTTTGCAAGTAATGTCTGGCCCTTGTTGACAGATGGTATATGGATATTTTGTCCTCAGAGATGTAGACGTGCAGTTGGTCAGTGAACCAGTTGGGATGTAATAATAGCATAGATTTAGAAGGAGAAAAGCACGATGAAGTATGAAATTCAAGCATTTATGTAGAGGGTAATAGAAGATGATGAGGATGCCATTTAAGATTGAACTGTGCAATGTATTTATACATAAATGACTTTTTTAGTCAATAAGGAAACTATATAGTTTCAGTTTCACCAATATCATTTACTTTTTAATATTTAAAAAATAAAAATATTTTATTAGAGGAGACGGTGCATACATGAATGGCATGTGGATGTCAGAGGACAGCATTCGGAAATCAGCTCTCTCTTTGTCACTGTGTAGGCTTCCAGGGATCAGGCTCAGGTGGCCAGGTGTGTGAGCAGGTGCCATGTCCACTGAACTATCTCCCTGACTTTTCACTATGTGAAGTGCTACTTAAAATCCCCTGGGAGATTTCTTCATCTTTAAGCTGCAATGAGAGTGCAAATTTTTCAGGTAAAATTTTTACAGCAGTGATGTAGAAAGACCAAACAATGGATGCTAGGAGAATGAGATAAAATGTGATTTTCCCAGATACATACCCACTGCTGTTTATACTGGTAGGATTTTGCTATTGTTATAGCAAATTGTTCGGAAAAGATTGGTTCTACTCTCCATTAAAATACAACTCATTATTGCAGTCATTTCTGTGCTGAACTGGAAGCAGATATAACTATATAAGTAGTTAATCTACTTGGGTATCTGTTTGTGGACCTATAAGCAGTGGATTGGGTTGCTTTCTTATCTATCAAAACATCTGATTTTCTGATAGAATCTAAATGGATTTTTACATGGGACCTGAACTCAGGACCTTTTGCTTGTGAGGCAGAGGCTTAACCCCTGAATCATCTCTCTAATCCTGCAGGGTTTTATTTTTTAAAAGTTTTTAGGTGGTTACCTTATAGGATCTCACATTTTCCCTTGGGAGGCTTTCCATTCTTTAACCATTTGTTGAAGGGCTATTTTTGTTTTATTTTCATCTCTAATAGAGATAATTTTGGGGCCATCATTTGCCACCCCGTGAACTGAGCACTTAAGTTCTTTTGCCGTAGGCAGGGCTGTGATCTCCGGACTCTTGTCAGCCACGCATAGGCTTAGGATTTGTGTGATTTCACTTACTTTGTGATCTGTGTGCCTTTTCAGAGGACGGGAGGTCTGCAGAAGTTCTAGTTTGAAAGCCTTTATCTTTAGTCTTTTTATTTATTAAGTAACTCAATGGCAAATCTAAAGAGTCTAATTGACAACTATAGTTTTCATTTATATAGAACTCTCCTCCATCTTTAATATACATATAGGACAATGTATAGTTATTTCTCTTTTCGTTTTGGCTATTCCTTATATGTAGACAGAAATGAAGCAAGAGAAAAGTGTAGTTCTCTTTCTGAAATATATTAGTCTTTGAAACTATTTAGAAAAATCTTTATTCCTTACTAGAAAATGCTTATTTTGTATTATGCCGCCATTTCCACTTGGCGGTTTTACGTGGGACCTGGGATTCAAACTCAGGACCTGCTTTGGAGGCAGTCTTACCCCTGAGTCATTTTTCCAGCCCAGAAATGTTATTTTTTTTAAATCAGTATGGTGTGTAGTACAGTGGGTACAGTGTATATGTTATTTAATAGCTAGCCATCCTTCCCATTTTTCATTTAATGATTTCTCAGAAAACACTGAATATTAATGATAGATTTTTTTCTTTGCAGGCTGCTTTGTACCGCCTCAGTGGAGACTGGAATCCCTTACATATTGACCCTAATTTTGCTAGCATTGCTGGTGAGTTTATTAATACGTATCAATGGAAAACATTAGTTCAATTTTCTAAATAATTTGTTTAAAGACAGTGTTACTTATGACTAGTCATTCGAATAGTGTTTTAAGAGAGCTCTCCTAACAGCAATACTAATGATATGGAGAGGTAGATACGAGTGTTCAGAAAATAGTGCATTTTAAATTCAGATGAAGGGGCAAAGCTTCTCCTATTACAAGTTCTAGAACAAGGTTCTAGGGAAGCATATTGAGTTACCATGAAGAACAAGATAAATAGAGGACAGAGCAAGACCTGGAAAGGTTAGAGACAGCCTCTATGCACACAGACACTAGGATAACCTACTATGGAGGAAATCAAAAAAATTCTTTGTTTTCTATAATGAACATTCACCTATTTTTTTAAAAAAATCTTTTTTTCTTAATTTATACCAGGAAGTGCTATTTATGAAATAGGTCTATATTTTTTAATAGTGTAATGAACCTACCCCCTACCAAATTTTCTCTTTTCTTTTTTAGGGTTTGAGAAGCCCATATTACATGGGTTGTGTACATTTGGATTTTCTGCAAGACATGTTTTACAGCAGTTTGCAGATAATGATGTGTCGAGGTTCAAAGCAATTAAGGTATGTATCCTCTGTAGCTTGAATTTTTTAAAATATAATTAAAAAGTTTTAGTAACTTAATGTCAGTTCTGTACTACAACAATATGCATAAATTAGGTATATATGTGCATGTTAACATAAATTCTTTAAAAAATTAAGAATTGCTCTTTATATGTTTTGTAATTTGCATTAAGTTAATAGAAATGTTAATGGGCAACATTTGAACTCTAGAAAACATGAATCTTAGAATTATGGCACTCTGAAAAATATATACCTGTGCCATTATGATTGGTATACATTGCTTATAGTTTTGTACTTTTTAGTTGGTTTCAAGATTTTATTCATTTTCTAACCTCATTTTGTAAATAGCAGAGAAAAAGTATTTGTGCCTACAGTATTTCTGCAGAAGTTTAAAGAGGTGTGCTGAGAGACATTTGAGTCAGTGTCAGATAGCTCCAGGAATCTTGATTAGTTTATTCTCCATTTAGTAGTGAAGGTACAATTTCTGGTGTTTTGTCTTTGAGAACTACAGTGTAATGTGTATACTGATTCAGCATAGAAACTTGCAAGATTATGAACTGAAGTGTTGAATATTTGCCTCTGTGAACTAACCTATGCCTCAAGTCCCAAGTTAATTAGTACCACTTTGAAGTCTTTTAAATCGTTCTAGTGTTTACCTTTGTACTTCTACCCTGTGGAATTATGGTTTTGTTGTTTGATTTGTCATGATAAAAGCAAAGAATTTAAAAATTAAAGAATTAGTTTACTAATTCTTCTCATTCAGATTATTGATTTAGTTAGTACTGCCTGTATCCTTTCTGTAATAATTGTTCATGTTTTTTGAAATCTTTTACGGATAATAATATATCTAAATCTTTCTTTTATGCTGGCCTCTTGGAAAATCGTCCTCACTAGTAGAAAAGTTTTGTTTTAAGCATTTTTAACCTGAAAATCCTTGTTTTAAAAGGCTCGTTTTGCTAAACCAGTGTATCCAGGACAAACTCTACAAACTGAGATGTGGAAGGAAGGAAACAGAATTCATTTTCAGACTAAGGTACGAATCACCATATTGCAGGTATTTGCTTTGCCGCCCTCCTCACTACCCGCACTGCTGACTTGTCTCATTGCTATAACAAATTCCTGACCAAAGCAATTCAAGGAAGGTTTCTTTCCTTCACAGTTCAAGGGTCCAGTAAGTACATCATTGCTGGTAAGTGACAGTGGTGGGTGCTTGAGAAAGACGATTCCATTGGCTCCTTGTTTAGGAAACTGAGAGCATTGAGTGCTGGTGTTCAGCTTGATTTCTCCTCTGATTCAGTCCAGGACCCAACCCATAGAAGAGTTGGGGTGGCTTTTCGTACCTCAGTTAACTTATGTGGACAATCCCTTGTAGTCCCTCATCATAGCATGCCTAGGTGTTGTCTCCTAGGTGTTGTTCAGAGCCTGTCAAAGTGACAATATCAGTCATCACAACTGCATATTATAATTTTCTTCTCTGTTAACATTTTTGTGGTAACAGGGAAATAGATAAAAATTAGGATTTTTTAAATCAATGGTGATTTTTAGTCAAAAACTAAATGGTTATGTACCTTATTTTTTAAATTTCCTCTAATTTATCAATGAAAGATGTTGCAACATAGTCCAGAAGAAAATTGGAATAGCAATTCATAGGTCTAATAAGAAAGGCATTCTAAAACATTTTTGCTGACTTAGAGACAAACTAGTAAATGTTATAGAGAATAATAAATTATATCTATTGTTGTAGTTACTCTGCATGTTGCTGATGAAATCATGGCAAAGAGCTTAAGGGAACAAGGGATTTAATTTTCTCCTACGATTTCTGGTTGTAGTTTCTTGTCTAAAATGACAAGAGAACTCACACCAAGGGAACTGGCTGCACCATGTCTGTATAACAGCTGAGAGAGGGACAGTCCTTACTTGCCAGTCTGCCATATTTGGCCAAGGATATCAAAGGGTGTCTGCGTTCTCTTCATTTTATTCACCTGCCGGGGGACTAATTCCTCCCACTGTGGACTGAGTTTTCCCCATCAACTAAACAATCTCCTGCAGGTTCACTTGGGTGAACTACTAATTCTGTACAAGTGTGCCCAAAGCTCAAACCCTCTATTGTCAAGTTGACACCTGTACCTAATTATGACATCCATCATAGTTACCTTTTTTCTAGATAGAATCTTGCCTAGAAAATATTGATCACATAAAAATATATATCTTGATCACTAAAGAATGTGTAAATTGACATCTTGTATCACAGAGCCTGGGCCAACTAATAGTAAATGACAAGCCAAACAAAGGTGTATCTGTGTATCTCTACAGATTTAAGAGATTTTTTTAGGTGAGACTTGCTGATACTTCAGTAAAATTCTAAAGGTGCACTCATTGTTTCATTAGTAGGTTTCAAAGTATGACTTTGGTTGCCACAGTTAAAAAGCTAATAATTTTTCCTCAGGTCATTTTTTACTATAAATCAGGCCGAACAGTCCTAACAATAATAATGGTGTTTACTTATTGAGATACTCTAATATGTATCACATCTCTCATTGAAATATTAGAAAATCTTGGTCAGAAATAGCTTTTTCATGACCATATAGCAAGTAGTCAAGCTGGGGATACAAACCCAAATAAGCTTGACTCCAAGCTTATATCCCAGACCTTTTTTTTTTAATCTTATCATTTTTTTCTACAAATCGATAAACTTGGCAAAATTTTACTCATATTTCTTTAGTATCCCTTCCTTCTGTTTAACAGTATCATTTCATTACTTTATCTTGGTATATTGCTTATTTTATTTTGCAAGTTGATTCTGAATGAAAGGGCAGTCTCTGATTTTTTTTTCCCCTGGTGGGGTCTGGTCCTGAGAATGGGTCCATCTGTTAGAACTCCTAGTCCTCCTGTTTCTGCTTCCTAATGGCTGGCATTCGGACATGCCACCAAGCCCAGCCGGCTGTCTCAGCCTCATCCTGCTTTCCTACCACACATGCCCACACATTGACTGTCTCTGAAGCCCTATTTCTCTATTACTTATTTTACAGCTCTCTTATTTTCTAGTTGTCTTGGACACATTTTCAGCTTTGGCAGAGTGCTAGAGATTGATCTCATTGGTGCTGTTAGACACATAAATGTTCTGCATCCCGAGTCTTACAGTTCATAATCTTATGTGAAACAAAGTAAAACATGCACAAATGGGCTGGGGATGTAGACCAATGGCAGAACCCTTACTTCGTGTATCCTGAGCTCTGGGTGCAATCTACATCATGAAAAAGCAAACATGAACATGAAAGTGTTAAGGAACCACTCCTAGATGACTATGTCACAGGCTTTTATTTTCCTGAAATTCAAGCGATGGACAATATATAAATAATTTCTATGATTTCGAGAGCTGAAAAGTAGTAACTGAATTTAACTCACTTTTGCTATTTTAAATAAAAGCATGCTTCTTTTAACTAGAGATACTAGAGGTATTCTTTTTGTATTGGGTACAGGAAAGACTTCTTTTCCTTTTCAATTCTTTTCTGTTAGATTTTAACAGTTGAATGCTAGAGAGCTGGCCTAGCATGCATGAGGCTCTGAGTTCAGTTCTTAGCATAGCAATAAATAAATGAATAAGCAAAATAAAATTAATGAATAAAGATAAAAAATTAAATAAATACTTAAAAGCAGTATATTTAGTGGGTTACAAGAAAGTAATTTGCTAAAGTGTATTCTATTCATTATTTGTATTTTCTATGTTTTTCACTACAAATTTGAAGAAAAACAAACAAATTACTTAAAAGATATTTTTCCCTTTAAAGGATGAAGGAAAGTAATTAAAGGAAAATGGTTTTTTCTTGTTTAGTAAAAATTAAAGTTTTAATAAATATTATCTTAACTTTTGGAAATTTATTCTATATTTTTGTGGCATGGTATAATTTATTGTGATAGGGTCTCTCTGTTAGCCCAGTATGGTTTAAAACTTGCTTAATCCTGATGGGTCTTGAACTTGGACCTCTCCTACTTCAGCCTCTTAAGTGCTAGGATTATGAATCTTGGCTTCAGTATCATAGTTGTTATGCGAGAATAGGAGGTGGAATAATTTAAAATAAAAAATTAGGAATCAGAATTTCTTTAGTGACAGTTTTGGTAACAGGCCCATTTAGATACTGAATTTTGTAACATGCATACTTTTGACTTGAAAAAGACCTAGAATTAATATTTTTGAAAGTACCGTTATCTGTTCTTAGCCAGATTTATTCTACATTAACAGAATAAGCTTACTTTTAATACTTCCTTATGCAGGTGTTAGGCCATCTCTTGATATATTTGTCAATTGACTTCTCATTCTGGGTCTTCATTGGGTATTTACACTGATGTTTGGGAAAGAAATATTAGTGCTTGAGATAGTTCCAACCACTAAAATTGGTATTTTGGGGAGCTGAGACCTGATCATAATTTTTTTTAAACCTTTTCTTCCTTTACAGTAGTTTCAGTTTACTTTTAGCCAGGGCTAATAACAATTGTATTAAGTTAGAAAGCCATCACATTTATGAATTTTTTCAGTTAACATTATTAATCTTTCATTTATTTGGCTTTTTTCCTTAGGAAGAAAAATATGAATTTTCTGTAAATGCAATTGTGTTTCTATTGAAATCACAGTAAGCTGTGTTTTGTGGTTTTCCCTTGCATCTTTTTAGGTCCAAGAAACTGGAGATATTGTCATTTCCAATGCATATGTAGATCTTGTGCCCACATCTGGTGCTTCAACGAAGACACCCTCTAAGGTAGGCTGTAAGGTCAGAATCCAAGGCACTTCCATATTTGTGACTCTCAGCTAATAACACTTTAAGATTGTTCATGCTGCTTTTTCAATTCAGAACTTTGAAAAATACTTGTGATTCTTGAAGTGAATTAACACTAACTCAAAACTGGAATAAAAGGAATATTTTGTCAACTTAGAATTTTTCAAACCTTTTTGCACAACATTGAAGAGTCTTTCAAGAGAAAATAAAATGTCTAGTTTTAGAGTAAGTAAAAATCAACCTTTTTCTAATGAGAAATATTGAAAAGTGTGGAGAAAGATAGTTGAAAAATGTTAATAAATAAACTACTTTTTCTTGATTTAAATATTTAAATACAAATATTTAAATACAAGTGTGGAAACAGCATGTATTTATTTAAATGTTTGTATATTGACAAAATATGTACACATAAGTATTCTGTGTCTAAAATATTAACTTCATATGTTGAAATTTTCACATCATTGTCTTTAATTTTCTTTCATATCATGTCACTAGTTGAAAATTAAAATCTTATAAAGATAAACTAAAGGCTTATAGAGTTTTACAGCAAGAAAAAATCAGTCTTCTCTAATTTATTATTAATTTATAAACATTAAGACCTTAGGATTTTATTGACTTGCTGCCTTTGTAAGGGTAACTAGAATATAGGTTATCTATGTTCTAGTCCCCAGTTTGCTTTTTGTGTGTGTATATGTATGCAGTACCTACATGTATATTTGGCATGTGGGTGCTTGCACATGTATGTGGAATATTTACATAAGTGCACTTGAGTGTGAGAATCTGTGGAGACCCAGGAGTGATAATCAGGACTCATCCTCAGTCATTTTTTGCCTTATTGCTGTGAGCCTAGGTCCCTACACAGGGCACAACATTAGGGCAAGTCTGGCCAGTTTGCTCTGGAAATCCCCAGGCTTTGCCCTTTAGGGCTAGAATTACAGGCAGGCTGCCATTCTTGCCTGATATTTTTATGTAAGATCTAGGGATCTAAACTCTGGTCCTCTTGCTTGTGAGGTAAAAACTTAGCCACCAAGCATTTCCATTTAGTTTACTTTTAAATATTATTTTTAAATTCGGTAAAAGTACAATCTTTAATGAGATTCTAGATGACATAATTAAGGAAGGTGTGAAAGAAGCCCGGTGTGAAGGAAATAGCTTAACTGTGTTATTTATGTGAAGATTGAAAAAAATCGCTCTCTCATAAGTTTGTAACAATTTTTTCATGAGTCATTTTAGTAGAACATTTAGGGTAAAATGTTCTTTTTTTTTGTCAGGGTGGGGAGCTTCAGAGCACTCTTGTGTTTGAGGAAATAGATCGTCGACTGAAAGATGCTGGGCGTGATGTGGTAAAGAAAGTAAATGCTGTGTTTGAATGGCATATAACTAAAGGTGGAAATACTGCAGCTAAGTGGAGTAAGTCATATTCCTGATTTCTATTATTCTAAGGTAGCTCTTAATAGAGATTAAAGTATCTTTGTTATAATTAATGACAGTCTGTTTGTAAGTCTGACCATCCCTCCCCTGTTAGAACAACCAAGTCTTAGGACACTCAAAGACATTAGAAAAAGATACAGGGAAACAAAAATAAGATACTGTTCTAAAGATTTTATTATAATACCCCAAATTAGCACACTTGCCACTCCATATCCACGGGCTTTGTATCTGCAGGCTCAGTGGAAGTTAGCCATCTGTTTAAATGTATGAGCCCTATGATAGCACCTGTACTAACATGTACAGGGTTTTGTTTGTCACTATTCCCTAAAACTGCTGTGTAAAACTGTATTGTACTAGGTACTGTAAGTAATCTCAAGATGATATAAGGAGGACAGGAGTATATGCCTGTGTGCCTGTGTTATATGCCAGACCAGTGCCATTTATGTAAGGGACATTAGCCTCAGATTTTGATATCTAAGGGACAACACTGGAGCTATTATGCTTCCAATTCGTGATTACATTATGCATTAGCTGTATTCATCTTTAATCTTCATCTTTTTTAGGTCAAATGAAATTTTTTAAATTTACTTTTTGACATGTATATCATATCATGCGTATGTGATACATATATATATATGTTTTAAAAGTCATATTTGACAGTTTCAAAATACTTTTCATCTCAATAATTTGAATAGTTGGGCTGGAAAGATGGCTCAGGGGTTAAGCCTCTGTCTCGCAAGCAGAAGGTCCTGAGTTCAGATCTAGAACCCACATAAAAATAACAGGTGGAAATGGCAGCATCCCGCACTTCCAGCCCTCAAAGGTAGAGCCTAGGAAACTTCAGAGCAAAGCAAAGAGGAGGTAGAACAATCTGGGATAATTTCCAAAGTCGCCCAGAATCAGACATGCTTTTTCACTTGTCCGGGAAAGTGCTTCCGTTAGGATGTTATGTGGTAAGCTCGTCTTCCATCCAACGTAAACCAACCTGAAGCCAAAAGAAAGCAGTCACGTTTTCCACACCAAAGATGTCAGTGTCCCTACATGAAGAGAGAAGTTGGACAGTAAAAAAGTGAAATATCTTTCCAGATCTTTATGACCTTCCTTTATGATTTTTGTGTATTCTAATCGGTGGAACTGTCGAGAATTAAGAGTTTATGGCAAATGCTCACGTGCACCTTGTGGCTTCCATCTGGAAGAACAGATATGTCTCAGTCAGGTCTCTTCACTCTCCCCCTCAGATGGAAAAAGTAGCACTGAGAATACTTAAAACATCGAAACCTTTCTAATTGTGAGAAAATTTAGCCCCTGGAGGAGGCCTGGGATTGATTTGGGGTCTAGAGTCTTCTAAATTTTTAGACCCTCATCTGGTGGTAGGTAATCCTTCAGGGACAGTATGTTAAAATATGAACTGTACTATGCTGTGCTTATAACTGAAGGTAAGTAAAGGCAGCAGATAGAATAAACCTTTTTTCTTGGATTTTGTGTGCCATAGGCTATGTAGTAATGGGTTTGCACGGACTTCTTAAAGGGAAAATGTGTGTGTATTTGAGTTTTCTCTTGCTTAGCAGAAACTGATTAGGACTTTTCATTGAAGAGTGGCAGGGCTGAGGACACCTAGGTTGCAGAGTAATACCGGAGCATGCACAGGCTGTGGGTTTGATTGCTAGCGCTGGGAGCAGGCTTGGGAGGAAAAGCACCTATGAAAAAGCCTTGAAAATTGTATTGTTTTACTTACTGCGGTGAAAGAATCGCTATAAATGTTCACTTAGATTAAAAACCTGAAGCATATCTGAATCAGAACTTCTCGAAAGATCTTTCTATTACTCTTTAAAAAGAAAATTGAGGGGCTGGAGAGGTGGCTCAGGGGTTAAGCCTCTGCCTTGCAGGCGGAAGGTCCTGAGTTCGGATCCCAGATCCCACGTATAGATGCCAGGCAGAAGCGGGGGCGGCCTGCGTTTCTGGCCCTGGTAGGGCCGAGCCTGTGAATCCTGGGGCGGAAGGAGGTGGAGGCGTCCATGGTGGTTCGTCCGTGGTTCTACACACACACACACACACACACACACACACACACACACACACACACACACACACGGACACGCGCGTGAACACATACATACGCACACACGCACAATTGAATAAATAAAATAAATAAATAAATAAAAAGAAAATTGAGGACTGGAGAGATGATCCAGGGATTAGGCTTTTGCCTCAAAAGCAGGAAGATCAAACATAACAGTGCCAGGTGGAAGTCACGGTGTCTTACACTTCCAGTCCTGGGAGGCAGAACCTCGAAAACTCCAGAGCAAAGCAGAAAGGTAGAGCAATCCAGGATGATTTCCGAAAGCACCCTTAGGCCTCCTTAGGCACACATAGTGCCTTCTGACACACATGTGCAGAAAACCCCTGAACTTTTGTAATGTCAACAACATTATTTTTAATATGTTTGCTTCTTTTTTTTTTTTTTTTTAGGAATCATATGTTTAGTATATGCTGAGCATGATCTATAGTCTGCACATTATGGGTACATGGTCAGTACTGTACAAAAAGAAAAGTAACCATATATAATATTAATACCCACAAATAATCTAAGTTTTCTCCTTGTGGAAAACATTTGTGCTTTTAAGAAGTTAATTCTGAAAGGCAAGCAAGGGCAAATATATAGTATATATGTATTCCCCAAATATCAATGTGCCTGATGTTTTTTTGAAATAGCTTCACAGATCAATTGTCTGTACATAGATGTCATCATCTCCCTTTGGTGAGACTCAACATTCCCCTTATAGCTGAAACTATATGAGCAAATGAGTTAGAGATACAGGATTATTAAAGATATTGGAAGAGAATAGATGGATCTGTAAGAACAAGAAAAGTGCCAGAGTTGGCGATAAAAACCTGTAGCATTCATTCTAGGCAAGCAGGGTAATTTCTTGCAGGATAATGTCAATAATCAAGATTGTCTTACTTTGGTAATAATGTTCTTATATTTAAAATTTGCCTTTAACACCAATAAAAATCGCTTCATTTCGTTTCCAGTGGAAAATGGGAGTATTAGAATCTCAATTGCTGCTTCTCTTGCTATCATATGGGTTTTGTTTGTTTTCTCCTCACTTAGGGTTTTGCTTATCAAAGCAGGAAATCAAATTGATGTTAAAATTTTCCTGGAAAATAGTCAGTGGCTCCTTTGGTCATGTGATTTGCTGACTTTCTTCAGTTCTGTCTTGTTTTTTCCAGGTTTTTGTGTCCCTTAGTTAAGTGGCAGTATTTGATGGTAGTGAAAACAGTTTTGGGCTTACCTTGTTCTCATGGCACACAAGAAATCCAGTACAGAGAATGGAGACGAATATGCTGGCTGATCATGGATAGCCTTCAGCAAATGCAGGAAGTGGGGCGCATTCTGATCCAGAGGTTCTGGACCACACCCATCTTACCCATTCCTTCATTACTGCTGCCCCTCCATATAGTGGCAACAATGTCACATCTCTGAGCAGAAAGAGTGTGCATTGGTGGAAGGCTTTCACTGCAAATTAGTGTGAATGTAGAGAGAATGCTGGTGTCAGCAGATGCAGTATTGGTTTTGAGGCCTGTAGCTTACTGTTGGTGAGCAGCAAGGGGGCTCCCTGGCCAAGTCAGCCAGGGTAGCCCCTGTCTTATGGGGCCTAGCAAATATGAATCCCTTCCTCCCGGCCCAGAGGGAGAGTAGACTGAGAGCACCTCAGGACGGCGCCTTTGGGAAGGGAAGCATGGCTTACAATGCCACCTTGCTTCTTAACTCCCTCTGGGTGCAATGTTCTGGTCATGAAGTATACTCAGAATTGAATAAAAAATATTATTCAGAGATAGTGTTTTCTCCTTTAAATAGCAGGAAGAGGACAAGATTATATTTACCACTTTTCAAGAACAGCAATTTTGTTAACTGTGTCATTTTATTGCTCGGGAATTGGATGCCTGAGCATTTTTAAACATCATTCCCAATATTCTGTCTTTAGGTATTTTAACTTTCTAAAGATTATTCTTCAGTTTCTTATTTTTCTAAGGATCATTGATTAGGTTGCAAAGATGAAATGGACAAAAGGTAGATAAATGTTTATGAATTCCTTGGACTAGAATCTTGCCTCTTGTGGTAATCTCACTGTGCTTTGGTCACTTAACGCTTGCTGCTTCCTATTTGACCTTAGGCTTGATGCTGAAAAAGGCTACAGTTCAATTTGTTGGTGTCTAGTTTGTGGTAAGGTTTGTAACGCAGATTCAACAAGTACAGACTCAGGCCCAAAAAGTGCTGAAAGCCTTGTAGGAAGTGTAACTTAATGGAATACAATTACTGTCTTTAAAAAAGCGTTTCCTGGACTTGGGAGATGGCTCAGTGGTTAAAGCCCTTGCCTATAAGCAAGAGCATCTGAGTTTGAATTGCCAGATCCTGTGTAAAAGTGACTGGGTGTGTGTGGATGCTTGCCTATAATTCTAGTAACTGAGGACAGACTCTCCAGAGCAAGCCAGCTAGTCATCTAGCCCTCATGGAGTGCTGTGGGTTTGATTAGAGACCCAAGTTCACAACAGTAAGGTGGAAGAGTGATTGGGGCTAATTCCTGGTATCAGCTTTGAGTCTCCACAGGCATACACACTCAAATGCACTCATGTTCATGTACCCTCACACACATGTACACCCACTTATGTGAAAACACACATCCATGAAAAAAAGAGTATTTTCTATACAAATAGATCTGTCATATGACTAGTAATATTTATCTTTTTCTTTAGTAAGTCAGCTGTACCTTGAAACATTTTATTAGAAATCATTGTATTTATTATTATTAATATGTAAAACCAGCCAAAAATTTCTTTGGTAAGCCATCTGGGTCCTGTTATTCTGTGTAATGGTAAATGTTCAGAGGAAATGAAAGATAATCTCATGGGTTAAGGAATAAGAGATTTAAAGCTGGAGATGTATCTTAGCCGTAAGGTACTTGCCTACCATGCGTGAGGCACCCCGTTTCAGTTTCTAGCATCACAAAACTAATCATAAAGAATGAGAAGCTTTGTGTGGCCAACAGAATAGCTTATTGCTGAAAATTAGAAGTTTCTGAACAGAAACTGTGAAAGTAGAAATCTTTTTCCTCATAACTCACTGCTAACAATTTCTGACCTGAACTTACAGGATGCTACTGTCTTTAACTCATCTAGTGGAAATAATGAATTGTTTATTCAGTGTTGCACCACTTCTACCTTAGCTATACAGCATATAGATGCTATTCTGTATGATGTTTTATGTATCAAGGTTCCCCACATCTAAAAATTTCTGAATTCCAAAATACATCCAGCCTGAAGCAATTCAGATAAGGAATTGTACAGAACACAGGTGAAAAGATAAGATTAGTTCATTCAGTAAATATTTTAGTGTTTTACTACCTTGCTAAGTTCTCTACCAGGTTGGGAATCATTACTTTGAAAAGACTGGTTTTCTTTGGTTCACAGGAATAATCATTTGAAGTAGTGTGTCAGGAATGTTAGAACATTAGGGTTAAATGAGGATTGTTGCACTGTAGAATAAAGAGAGGACGACTTACAGTAATTATTATAATAATGGACAGGAGAGAGGTCTGTGTGCGATTGTATAGCTAAGGTAGAACTGAGCTACTGGGCTACTCGTTATGTTTGAGTATCAAGAGGAATTAGAAGTGTACAGTATGAACCTGCTTTCTTGAGAATGTTAACTCCATTACTGGAATCACAAAATAGGGAAGAGGAGGGAGAATTGGGATAGGAAGATGAATTGTGATGACCTGTCAAGATTTAGGCTAGATTATGGGGCCTGTGTGCTGGAAACAGAACATTGCGAACCACAGTTTTCATTGGGCCTCCTTGATAAACAGCCTGCAAGAAGAAAATGGAATGTAAATCTTTGGTCCAGAAGGGTTGTCTGCTATTCCTATTCATTTTGTCAAACATTGACTCTACTTTTTCTATCTATAAGTAGGTGAATATCTTAAAATTTGGCTTTTAAGTTTTAATTGCATAATTTACTGTAATGCTAGACATATAGAAAGTATGCTTACAAATAAGAATTTATTTGGATATATCCCATACATTTAAATATCAAGCTATTAAAACTTGCGCGAAGGCTTCTTTTGCAAAGACTTTTCATGGCTTAATCATAATGTTGCTGAATAAAAATCTGTTTTATATTCCTTAGGGTGATAGATTAAAGCTAACTGGTATTGAGCAATTTGGTTGTTTTTCTTTTTAAGCTTAAATTTGTAATCTTTTCTATTTTAAGCACATAACTGCAATTTTCACTTAGATAGCAAGATCATACAATACTATGTGTATTTTGCTTGCATATTGTTTAAGTGTGTTAACATTACATACTATAATTAACTGTAGAGCCATAGTCACCATACTTCAGCTGAAGTTAGGCCATCTGCTGTGTACATGACCATAACAGGATGAGGATGTTCTTTGGATGTTAGTGCACATTTGTTTTGACTATTGGAAACTTTCCGTAATATGGAAGAATGTACATAGATTTGAGAACTGGCATTACTTTAAGACCAGAATGTGTTCATTCTTAAGGGCACCATTTGCACATCAGAACCCTTGACTTCAGCTTGGAATTCATCTTCTTGCAGTCAACTGTATTAATCTGTAGAGCCCAGGCTAGCCTCAACACTGAAATTCTCTCATCTTAGCTTCCTATGTGCTGGGATTATAGGTTTACATTACTTCATCTGGCCTGTACATTAAACTCTAAGGATGTTGATTTCAAAGTTTGGATTGAGATTTGTAAGAATTGTTTTGTGAATTTAAAGGAAAATAGGTTATTTTTGGAAAGAATGTGCTCTCTAGTCATTGGTCAAGCACTTAGTAGCGACTGCTTCCTCTCTCCACCTGCAGCTCCTTAGTGCTGCTTGTGTGCATCCATTCTTCAAACATACACATAAAATCACTTTTTTACCAGTCACTGGAAATACAGGACTATTTGTATGTTACTTGCTTTAACATCATTTTTTCTAGTTTTTATTAAGAATAATTTTTAAAGAAAGTTGCCAAAAATAGTAGAGAAGTTTTATCTGTGTTTCATCTACTTCTTCAGACTGTTCAAATTTTTACCCTATTTTGTATAAGGACATATGTTTAAGAGTGATTTGCAGGTGTGCTGGCATAAGGGTAAAAGCTACTCTAGTATTTCCTAAGAACAAAGGCATTTTAGTTCAGAGAACAGTTATTAATGTCAGGAGGTTAACACTGTCTACAGACCTTGTTAATACTTTATCAGTTGTCTCAGCAGTGTCCTGTGGAACAAAGAAATAATAATAGTAATAGTAGCAACAGCAATAGGTGTGAAGAAAGGAAAGAACTGCTCTGCAATCATGCTGCCTTCAGTCGCTAGAGTCTCTAGTTGTCTTTATTACCTTGACATATTTGAAGAGCTGAGGTCACTTATTTTGAAAAATAATATTTAATTAAAATTTACTTGTATTTATGATTAGAATTATGATTTCTTGGACAGAATGATACCAAAGTGTTGTGTTTATTAGTGTCTTTGTTGTCTTCTTCCTGTGTGTGCACGTGAGTGTGAAGGCAGACGACAGCCTCAGTGTCAGTCCTTTTCTTCCACCTTGGGTGCCACAGGTCTTTACTGTTTGTTGTATCCATCTTGCTGCAGCGGATGCATGTGACACATGGGTTTTGGAGATTTGTCCTCATATTTGCACAGCAAGTGCTTTACCTGAAGGACTCTGGGGCCACTGCAGGTAGTGCGGTTAAGGGTGTGGGTGATGAGTGTCGCGGCCCAATGAACACAATGGAGCCGGGAGGTCTGTCAAAGCAGGATCTCAACTTTATTAAACAGGGGGGTGAATTATATAGAATGTGCAGCGGGGGGAGGGGTGAGGGGCGGTGTGATTATGGGATAACCAATAGGAAATGAATAAGTGACCAGAAGGTGATTGAATAGGTGTGACATCATTCCAGGGAAACGAAACTTTCCTGTGGAGATGAGATTCGAAACCTAAAGTCAGGTCCTGAAACTCTAGCTGGGCTCAGGAAGTTCCAGCAGGCCTCAGACCTGGTAAAGAGGCCTAACATTTACCCACTAAAATATTATATCAACCTTCTTTTAATTTTTTTTTAATCTTGCATAGTGGCTTCTTTCTATATCCCAGCACTTGAGAGTTAGAAAAAGAGGCTTGCTTATGAGTTCAAGACTGCGTGAGCTAGAGTGAAACCTCGTCTCAAAAAATGAAAACAAAACGTAACAGATCACTTTTAATAGAAAATATTTTTGAAATATGTTTTAACTTAAAATTTTCTTTCTTGGTTTTGTTTGGTGGGAAGGTAGAGATTCTTGTGTCTTTCTACTCATTTACTTTCATAATAATTTGTAAAAGTGATTTCTCTTCCAAGAAACACACAGGATACAAAGACAAGATGGGTTTGGGATCTATACGGTAGGAAGCCTGCGCAAAGCAGCTCCCGTGTCCCCTTGTAGCTTCTGTAAGTTGTAAGGCCCTATGTACACACTGTCCTTTTCTCATCTGTCATTTCAGCCCCACTCTATTAAAAAGTAGCAATTCTAGTTGAAATTTTATGAACTCTTTTATAGTCTTAATGATTATGAATAAGAGTAAAAACCACTCATAAGCAATAAACTCCATTTTGTTTACTTATTGTACTTTTGTTTTATGAAGAAAAACGTGATGCATGCTGGTTGTCTCTTGTCTTTCTAGCCATCGATCTGAAGAACGGTTCTGGAGAAGTGTACCAGGGCCCTGCGAAAGGCTCTGCTGACACAACCATCATCATTTCAGACGAAGATTTCATGGAGGTAGTCCTGGGCAAGCTTGACCCTCAGAAGGTGATGTTCTTAAAATGTTCATTTATTCATTACCGTGTCTTTCTTATTGACAGTTTTTAAGAAGCTAAATTCTAAGTTTCAATTTATAAGATTTCCTACAACTCCAAAGATGACAGAATTGGTATAAAATGTTGATAAGTCATAATTTTAAAATAGAATTCATTTGGTATTTTAAAAAAGTTTTGGATGAATTAAAACATCCAAATACATCTTTATTTAAACACTATGAAACCCATACCCAGATATTTTTGATAATATAATTAGTTCAGAGGTGAGAAAATAGGAAAGTAGTGTATATATTGCTTAGTCAATCAATCTTGATGTACAAGTTGAGGATTTCTTACCAGAAGTGTTTCAGATTTCAATTTCTTAGATTTCTAAATATTTGCATATAGTTTCCTGGTTGAATATCATCCCTAATTGAAAAGTTTAAAGCTGAAATTCCCCCCATGTTGATTTGCATTTCTCAAAATTTTGAATCTTGGAAGTCAAAGATTAGAGTGGGGATGCTCAACTAATTATTAAGATCTCACTGGACTGGGGCTTAGGGGTTAAAGCCTTTGTCTTGAAAGCAAAAGGATCTAAATTCTGATCCAAGATCCCATGTAAAAATGCCAGGCATAATTGGCAGTGGCCTGAAATTCTGGCCTGGGAACTACCAGAGCAAAGCAATAAGGAGGTAGAGCAATCTAGGATGATTCCATTGTCATCCTTGTACTTCCACAGATCCGCGCACGCGCACACATACACACACACACACAGGAAAACAAAACAAAATAAAAAACCAGTAAACTCACCAAAAAGCTAGAAATAGGATAAATAATGTTTAAGATAAGTGTGCCTCTGTTACCATTATTAATTAATATTCAGAAAATTCTATATACTTATAAACACAGAATTAAAGTATCTAATATAGCAGTGTGAATGGAGGAGTAAATTTAGTTATCATTTTATGATCCTATTAGTTAGAAATTCCTAGAGAATCATTTGATTGATCTTTAGAATGAAGGGGTTCAAACAAATGTCCAAATGAACAAGTATTAGGGAAATAGCTTTCACATAACAAAACTCAGTTGAAGAAAATCCATTTGTAATTATAACCCATAATTTACAGAATACCTCTGACTGCCCTCCTAAGCAAAGCATAGTGCTAATTTGGGGGAAAACTATCTAATTTTAGAAGGAATGATGATTTGAGTAAGTGAGGAAGATATTATTTTCCTAGCTATAGAGACTTTTACAAAAAATAGAGAAGTAATGAAGTGGTTGAGTCTTCAGCATGAGATAATAATTTAAGTTCAAGTCTTGATGATGTTTTTTGATCTCAACACCTCAGTCTTCTCATTTGTGAAATGAGTGCAATCATTGTAAGGATCCCAGAAGATCCTTATGAGATCTAAATCAGTACTGTAAATGAAGAGCTTAGTATATAGTATTGGGTCACAAGTAAATTCTCTGTTAATTACTAACCAGGAATTTGAATCATACCCAGTCAGGTCCTAGTTATCAGTGAGTAAGGGAATACCTCACCATGTGAATAAGAGTAGAAAAGAAATGTATAGGATCAAGTATAATGAAAGATAATTCAGAGTGGTAGACGAGAGAGGCAATTGGCAAGTTTTTCTGGTAAAAGGTCATGCAATGAATATTGTAGACTTGGAGGTAGGATGACTTCTGGCTCATCCAGCTGTTTACCTGTCCTCGTAGTCAGGTGGGCTATGTTCCCTTGCAGCTTTGTGTACAAAAACTAGCGTACTATGCCTTCTGGCCTAGGACTTTGTCGATTTTGGCAAGAAGGTTAAACCTTATTGAATATAATAGGAAATTATTGAACAATATTACCTTAAAAGTCATTCTGACTTTAAATTCTTTTCAAGATATTTTTTATTTGAAGTGTGTGTGTGTGTAAAGATTAAATGTTGTTAGAGAAAAAATTGTAAAGTTGTTAAGATTGCTAAAAACATCAGCCCTTTGTGGTCTGATAGTGAGTGAAAAGAGTGCCATGTATAACTATTTAGGAAATAGATGCTTGACTGACTACATATGGATGGGATTAAATATGAAAAAAGCAAAGGCTTAACAGAAAGGTAGGAATTTATTATTTGTGATGAAATTTTTAGAAAAGTTCTAGTAATTATAGTTAAGACTTTTCAAATCCTATTTGGCACTGTTACATGTCCCCTGCATGATGTGACCTAGTCCCAGTGCTCCTCCACTAGTACACAACATCTTTCTCTGCTGACTTAGCAGCCTTGGTGTCTAAGCACCTGTGTACTCCTGTGGTGTTCTGGTAAGCTTACTTTCCTATCCTCTCTGTATGAGATCTTCCACCTTCTGCATCCTTTCATCTCCATATCTGTGACCTCTGTTGGAAAAATGAAAGTAAAAGAAACAGCCTTTGTGCCAATTAGGTACAGGTGTCAACCTGATAATTGAAAGCTGAGGCTTTGGCACATCTGTGAAGAATCGGTAGCTAAGGTGAGCCTTGAGCAAGCCTGTGATGTGGGAAGACCCAACCATGGATGGGACCATTCTCAGGGCAGGTGGGTAGATGGAGAGATGGTTTAGTAGTTTGGCATACTTTGACAGATTCACAGTGTAGCGAGAAAGAAAGGGTGTCTCTGGTTCAGCTCTTTCTGTGGATGTGGTGGCTTCTGATGTTGGTATGAAATCTTCTGTCAGGCTGGACTATTGACTGTAGCTGGAATCATCAACTGTAGCAAAGTTCCCCTGAGTTTTTTGGTTGTGTATTTATTATCAGCAACATGAAAAGAAAGTGAAATCACAGAAGAGGGTTTCAGTCTCTTTAGATCCATTAGCACCTGCACCTATCTTCTTGTCACATTGAAGGGCATCTTATTTCCCTGGCAGAGGCTTAATCCACTTCACGTCTGTGCCAACTACTGCTGAGAGTCGTTGCTGCATTTTCTCTTGTTTTCACATCTGTGATTGCCCCGAACCATAAAGTAAGACAGCATCTTGATTTTAAGCAGCTCTTCATTTTAATACTGTTACAGATATACTTAAAAAATTATGCAAGTTGACACTGTTCAATAGGAATAAATGTAAGCTACATATTTAAAGACATTAAAAAGAAATAGGTGTGGGGACTGGAGAGGTGGCTCAGGGGTTAAGCCTCTGCCTTGCAGGCAGAAGGGCCTGAGTTCGGATCCTAAACCCCACATACAGATGTCGGGTGGAAGCGGGGGCGGCCTGCATTTCTGGTTCTGGTAGGGCGAAACCTGTGAATCCCGGGGCAGAGTAAACAAGGAGGAGGTGGAGGCGGTCCATGGTGGTTCCCGAATTCGTCCATGATTCTACACACACCCACATACATACACACGCACATACATGCATACATGCACAATTGAATAAATAATAATAAAAAAAGAAATAGGTGAAAAAAAACTTAAGAATATACTTAACCAAATACTTTCAAGTAATATGAAAAATTATATAATCTGAAATATCACTGAGATGGTTCTGTCTTTAAAGTTTTCTTTCTTTTTATCTGATACTTATTTTCTAGCCATAGTTAATCTTGGTCTCAACTAACATTTATATGTTTAGTAGTCACACATGCTCATGTTCTGCACTGGGCCCTTGAGGTCAAGGAGTCTGTCTTGACTTTGCTGGTTTCTCTCATCTGAAAATCAGTGAATATTTATCTGTCTTACTCATCCTTTCAATATATTCCATCTTCTGACAGCCAGTTTTCATCCTTTCCTTTCTTGATATCATCCCCCCTGTTTATTCTTCCACCATTGGCTACCTTCATTCTCATTTTCTATTGTCTGTCCTCAGTCATAATAATGATAATCATATGCCCCTTCAAATACTAAGGTTTATTATTTCGAGACTGGATCTCTAGGTAAGGTTGCCTCACTTGAATGGCTTCCTTCCTGTACCTGTTGAATTCTGGGATTACAACTATGTACCAACATCCTTTTTTTTTTTTTTTTTAAAGTAACACTCTTGTATGTTGCATCTCACAGTTGTCTCTGATCCCCATAGTCTTGAAGCTCCATAATGAACCATCCCCTCTCTACTTCTTGATAGGGAGTCTGATTGGTGTCTTCCCCTGCATCTGACACAGAACTTGTGGTTTACTTTCCTCCTTTAGTCTTTTCCGTCTCAATAAGTGACAGTAACTTAACAAACTCAGAAACATATGCTTGTCTTACATACCTTCCTTACCTCTGTCTATTTAATCTCTATTCCTTGATCTTTCTCCAAAATGGTTTAGTTCCTCTGTGTGTGCTGGCTGCGGTCCAGCCTCTCTGTCTCCTGCACACTGGAACCACAACACATGAGGCCATGCCTGACTACTTTCATTTTTTAATGAGTGGTGGGAATAGCTGAACCATCTCCCCAGTCCAATTGTTTGTTCTGTTTTCTTTTTGAGATAAGATCTCATATAGTCCAGGATGGCTTTGAATTTGCTGTTAAATGAGAATGGTACTGAACTTCTTATTTTCCCACCTCAACCTTCCAAGTTCTAGGATTAAGGTTTGTGCCACCATGCCTGGCTCTTTGTAGTGTATCATGGATTTGATTTCTAAGCCAACTCTTGACAAAAATCTATCACTTCTCAAGTGGCTTGCTACTATAGCTTCTTGACTGACTTGACAGCTTGTAGTCTTGTTTCTTTTACTTAATCTATTCTCCCGAAGAGCCAGAGAACATCTTTCTACCTAATACACCTAATGAAAACCTCCCAGATATCATCTTGTACTCGGATAAGACCTAAATGGCCGACTAGCTTGCTGTATGTTTCCCTTGCGCATCTTCACAGCCGTGTTCCATATTGCTTGCAGGTGATGCTAGTTCACTTACTGCCCTTCCTGCTGACTCTCAGTGCTTCAGCTTCTCGCATTTTCCTGTCTGGAATTCTCCCCTAGCTGTTTGAATGCTTTGTTCCTTTTCATCTGAAGAAGTTCCTTCCTGTTAGACTACAAAAGCCTCTTGATTTTCCCTTTCATCTCATTTGTAACAGTGCTAATTACATTCCTTAGCCTAGGATGCTACCTAGAATACCATGGATTCTCCATTGACACTTGCTTAAGTTTTCTCAAATGTAGACCACAAGGCCTGTAACAGTAGGCCTATATAGAAACTAGAAACTTCTGCATGTGAGAGTCTTTGAACTGTTCCCATAATCCTAAGGGATAAGGAAAGTCATGATGGAGAGGAGTTGGTGATGGTTAAAGAGAGGCACGAGCACTCATCTGGTCCTGAGAACTGAAGCAGCACCTGCCTGCATGGTGAGTGAGCCCAGGAGAGCCCTGGAATCCAACAGTAGCAGGATAACAACCAGAGAACCATAATAGGCTAGCACCTGCCACCTTGACCCACAGTTAGGGAAGAAGCATCTCCCTTCCACAGAGTTAAAAGAAATCCAAACCAACTCAGTCGGTGCAGATACTGGCAATGCTAGCTCCTAGAAAGATTCAAGCCCATACAGCTTACAACAGATGCTTCCTCTTCACTGAGCTGCCAAGAAGCTGTAGCTAGGAACCATCTTGAGAAGTAACTTACTGTTTGAATTTGGACCTCTCTGGGGTGCAGACACCTTTGCACATTCTCATAAAGACCAAGGGTACAGGAAACTCTTGAGTGAAACACTGGTTGAAAACTTTACTAATGGGCATCCTGATGCAGGACTCACAGAGCTCCCCAGTGTACATAAAAGACACTGTGACACAGACTGTCATACGTACAAGATGAAGAAAGTTTATACAGCCAAGGGAGAAAAGTGTCAAGCCACATTTAAGTTGTTGACAATTTCATTAGAGTAGCAACAGATTTCTCAGCAGAAACACTACAGACCAAAAGATTATGGAATGATATATTTCGAGTTCTAAAAGAAAGTAACTGCCAATCAAAATTACTGTCCGTAGCAAAGCTCTCCTTCAGAAATGAAGCCTTTCTGAGATAAACAGCAATGAAGGACGTTTTAAGACCCACAAGACTATCCTTGAAGAAGGTATTTCTGAACGAGCAAAGGTAACTAACTTGAGGGTGTAAGAAAGAATAAAACTCATTAAAAGAGCAGATACATTAAAGAACAGACAGCATTACTGATATAGTTAAACATCAAACTGTAAAGCAGAATAAAAGGAAAAATGAGCAGATAATTAAAAACTAGAAGAAATTGACATGACAGACATAAATCCATACCTTTCAATTATAACTGACTTATGTTGATTTACCAACTAAAAGAATTGTTACACTGGTTAAAAAACAAGACTTTGTTCTGGTTGGAATCCATCATTATGGGGTTAATTCTTTTGGTGGGAGATTGGTCTTCGGTTTTGCACTTTGACTTGGGCATTGTTGTTTTGTCTCTTACGACCTTTCAGTTTCTGTGTGTTTTTGACTGAACTGATTTAGTTGGTATTACTACTCTTGGGCAGTTATTACTAGTGCTTGGCTTGTAGTTGGGTTCGTTTGTCTGTTGTTAGTATTATTTCCTAGATGAGGCTATTAGGCTGTTAGTACATCAGTCAAGTCAGGTTAAGTAGACAGGGAGTGTCTATTAGTATGATAGTGCACTTTTATGATTTAGTATCTTGGTGATATGGGAGGGTGAGTGGTATAATCCCTGGAGTTGTATATATTTTTGAGGTAGCTGTATGGAAAAGTTAATCTACAGTGATTAATACTTAAAAGGAACAGTATGGTAAAAGAAAGAGATTTACTTATCTTTGGGCTGGATGTGAAGAATCTCTCCCATGTGATAGGATGATTTTAGAGGACTTCAGATGTATGACCTTTGTCCCTTGAGCTTTGCTTGGGTTTTGTTTGGATTCTGTTGAATTCTGAGTAGCAGAGGGTCCCCAGTGGGTCGGCTGGTGGTGATGGCAGAAAACTTCACCTGGGACCTGGGACTTGGCTTAGTGGCCCACTCAGGCTCCAGGGATGCAGTAAGATTGTAAGAGCACAAGGATGGGAGGAGTCAAGATATGCAAGATACTCCACACAAGTTAGGGCCGAAGCAATTGTAATAGGACTCTGCATGATCTGCTCAATGACCAACTTATCATTGACCCCCTCAAAGTCTAGCATGGAGTAAAGGCACTAGGATCCTTAGAAGCTAGGGATTAACAGTCACAATACTATTCCTATACTTAAGGGGAACACAAGAAAGAGTTCTAGGAAATGCCACTGAGTCCTTACACCTCATCAGAGAGGAGGACCCAGAGGAAAATTTGATAAACACATTAAAGGATGCTTCAGAGATGGGGGGAGGGGGTACTGGGAGAAAGGGAGGGAGGGGGGGAAAGGAAGGGGAAAAGGGAGGAGGGAGCAGGGAGGGGTGGAAGGAGGGAGGGGACAGGGGTACCTATTACGTTTGTATGAGCAGAAAAATAAATAAATTAAAAAAAAGCAAGACTTAATGTGGTGCCTACAAGAAAATTTACGACTAAAAACCAGTGAATGGAAAACAGTAAATAAAAAGTGATATTGCAAGTAAGTGGATAGGTACAGTGTGTCTGTGGGGTGTTAGCTGTATTTAAAATCTGGCAGATTAGACAAAAAGACAAAGTAGTAAAAAGACAAAGAAGGTTACCCTCCAATGATCAAGGAACCAATTTGCTATGAAGATATGGTTCTTATAAATCTTTATTAACCTAATGTTGGAGCATTAGGAACTTTAGGAAACTGTTAGACTAAAAGGGAAAGGTATATTTCAATTCAGTAAGAGTGGAGAAAATCAGCTATATAAGAAAAAAAATCAAGATACATACCCATCAGAGGTTTTTCTAGAATATACAGTAAGATCATTGTTAAGCAGCAATAAAATGCCTTACAACAATCAAAGCCCAGGACCAGATGGCTTTACTGCTGAGTTTTACAGTACTGTGAAGAACAGCTCACATCAGTGTTGGAAAGTGAGTCAATCTTTCAAACTCCACGAGGCCAGTACTACTCTGTCACCAAAACCTGATAAGGATGCACACTCACACAGTCCCAGAAAAAGAAAAGTTCTTGTTAAAAATAGCAATCAGATTTGGTAGTGCACAGCATTCAGCATAATCAGGTTGATTTCATCAGAGGCATGTAAGAATTTTATAGCACATTAATTAGATAAAGGGGGAAAGAGCCTCTGAATGCATATAAACATTTGGTGTAATCCAGTATCTCTTCTTGATAAATTCCCTGAGCAAATTAGACAGAAGAACTGTACTCCAGACATAAAGGAGACATGAAAAATCCACAGACAAAAATCATACTGAATGGGAAAAGCCAAGCCCTTAAGATCAGGAGCAATGCAAGGTGCATGCTTTCACCTCTCCTGTTTAGTACAACCCTAGAAGTTTTAGAGCAAATCAGCACCACCAGAAGGAAAAGACATGCATAGAGAAGGGGGATATATTCTTTACAGATATTTATATATAGGAAAACCTATATGCCCTCCCCCCCCCCGAAACTGTTGAAACTATTAAACCAATTCAGTAAACCTGTCTTTTAAGACAGCAGCCTTTTTGCTTGGAAATAACAGTGAACTTATATACACTCATGCCATGATATCAGGCACTAAGTTGAATGCTCTATGCATTAGTTAATTCACATGACAAAGTTGTGTTTTGTAGGCATTGCCATTGAGAGTTTTTCTAGATGTAGAGACTGGAGCACAGAAAGGTTAAATAATTTGTCTAAGGTTATGTTGCTAATAAGTGAGAGAGCCTGGAGTTTAACCCCAGAATTCTAGCACCATTTATCTACTCACCATAGTGCCACACTATCTTAGTTTTTCATACAGCCTCTATTGGATGGAAATGTAATTAACATCTTCAACCTGCTTTTAAAATTCTGAATTGAGTGGTTTTATTATTAGGAAGGCTATATAGCGCTTTATTAATGTACTCTCAAATTCTTAAGTAATAGAATTCACAATTGCCAGAAATGCAAGATGAAACAGAATTGCTAGGCCTGTAAGATCAGATAGCTTACTCTGATTTTTCTAAAACATGCAGGACTCTTCCCTTTAAATAACTGAAAGTGCAGGTTCTGTCTGTAACTGTTAAGGGATCATTGCCAGGCAGAACTTGCTTTGTTGCCCAGAGTTACTAACTCAGCTGTATTTGGTCTAGAAGACTTGTCTTGTGAGAAAGAAATGAAATGTACCATGGTCACGATGGGCCTCCCCCTTCTCTTCGCAGGCGTTCTTCAGCGGCAGGTTGAAGGCCAGAGGGAACATCATGCTGAGCCAGAAGCTTCAGATGGTTCTTAAAGACTACGCCAAGCTTTGAAGCGCTCACTGTGCTGTTATGAAAAACAGAAAAATTAAATGATTTCTTCACCCAAGTATGCTTGATTATTCTGCAGAAGTGATCAAAGCTAACATATAGGAGAAACTGTAGAAATTTTCAGATTGCAGATAATTTCTCAGATTTTCATTTTCTACTAATTTTTCACGTATCATTATTTTTACAAGAAAATGTAAGCTAGCACATAATTGTCCTTCTGTTCATAGAATCAGTATGTTAATAAAATTTCAACCAAGGACAGGTTCTTTAGAATTTGAAATAGCCTTTTTATGTATGTTGAAAGGGAAATTAAATTAATAAATGATACTTTAATACCTGTTAAACTTCTTATCTCTTGTTCTTGTTGAGACCCCTTTTCATTCTACATTACTTATTATTCACATTTTATTACAGTGCTCTTTTGCTCTGAAAAAGTTTCTTTTTAAGCAAAGAGAGAGGAACTCTTACACTTTAGTAGTGTGTGTAAATTTCTTAGTTCACTAGTAACCTGAAATTATAAATCTTGAAGGTCGTCTCTAGAAAAGCTATCATGTGTGCCACTCCCCGCACACATTGTCCTTACATGAATTGTTTCTAGGGACGGTGCTTTTGATGGCTTCTCTACAGATGTGACCTAGGGCCAAACAGCAGAACAAGTCCTGAAGTGGACTCACATCAGCTGGGATTCTCCCCTGCAGCTGAGTAAGTGAATGGGGTCTTGGGAAGCTCCCTGAAGGTACATACATTATGTAGAGAGGGGCAGGATAGAGTGTCTCATAAACTTGGAAGAATAATATGTAAAATAATTATTGAAGGTACATTGTAAGTGATCTCAGAATATTGTTTATTGTTGAGTGAACAAGTAGAATAATAAATGTTACACATTTAACAATTACACCTTAGTTCCAAGTGACTATCAGTTTAAGTTTGAAAAAGTAATGGCAGTCTTATAATATTTCCCTTTTATGGATTAAACACCTGTTCCTGATGAGCTTAGGAAAGCTCAGTAGTGTCCCTGAAGAAATACAAAAAAAAAAAAAAAAAGGCACTGTACACTGATGAAAGTTGATTACATATCCATGATGTTCAAAACCTGTATTAAAGAAGTCTAATTATGTTACTCCTTTCTGTCAACCCTAAAAGGTTGAACAGCTACCTGTGTTCAGACGTGGGAACATGTTATTAGCGTACTGTCATGCTTCTTAACCCTATCTTCAGTTTTTCCTTCATATTCTCCAGTGACCAATATAATAAGTTAATGAACCTCTCTAACTTTCATTTGTCTCTTTTATGACTTATTTTGTCTAACAAGGTTTATCAGACTCAATACCCAAGTTTTTTTTTTTTTAAACTATGAGCTATAGGCTGCTGCTCTCCGAGCAACATACTTAATCTATAAACTTGTAGAAGGAAACCAAGATTTTAGCATACATGATAAGCATACATGAAAAGCCATGGCTTAAGAAAAAAATCAGTCCTGTTAATCTTTTTTTAAAATTATTTATTCAGTTGTGGGTGTATGCGTGTGTGTGTGTATGTATGTGTATGTGTGTAGAACCACAGACGAATTTGGGAACTACCATGGACCTGCCTATGTCTTCTCCTTGTTTACTCTGCCCTGGGATTCACAGGCTCCACCCTACCAGGACCAGAAGCACAGGCCGCCCCCGCTTCCGCCCGGTGTCTATACGTGGCGTCTAGGATCCAAACTCAGGACCTTCCTCCTGGAAGGCAGAGGCTTAACCCCTGAGCCACCTCTCCAGCCCCAGTCCTGTTAATCTTAAGAAATCTGGAATACTGGCAAACTAATCACCAATGTCTGCTTCAAAGGTTGCTGGGCATTCCTACATCGCTTTTTTTTTTTAACCTTATCACCTGATGAACTCATGCTTCAACCTCCCAAGGGTGTCTCTTTGCACATTTGTTTTCAGTTAACAGTAACAGGACAGCTTCTGACCTACATGACTCTGCGTGCATTTGTGTTTAAAGTAAGCAGTTGTAAAATCTGATATTTTGTGGAGAAAAATCAATTTTAATGCTCCTACAAAATTTTAACTTTGGGGCAGGAAAGATAGCTCAGGGATTAAGACTGCTTTGTAAGCTGAAGGTCCTGACTTCCAATCTCAGGTCCCACATAAAAACACCAGGTGTAAAAACACCGGCATAACCTGTACTTCAGCTCTGGTGAGTGGAGCTTGGGAAATCCCAGAGCAGAGCAAAAATGAGGTAGAAGCAATCCAGGATGATTCCTGAAATCACCCTTGGTGACTCTGTGGAGGCACAGAGACACACAGTACGCTCTGACACACGCACATGCAAAAATAAATAGAATAAAAGATTAAAAAAATTTATATCCTTCAGGTCAGTGAATCACATGAAAATAAATCCTAATACCACTGAGAAGTTCTGAAGATGAGAAATAGAAGAATTGTTACAGAAAGTACATTTTCTGAAGAGAACCACAAAAGTCAGAATTCAACCCTTACAAGAGCTGTTTGTAGCCTTATTCAGAAGCCAACACTTCGGAAGTTTCCTGTTTAACTTTTTGAGCCCCTAGATGGCAAGGACTGAAGTGAAGCACAAAGGCAACAAACACTTGAGGAGCCTGCATGGAAGCAGACATGAATGAAACCAGAGAGCTCACTAACAGGGTCCCTAGGGTATCACAGTGAGGCTCCGCAGCTCTTTGTTCCTTTTTGAAGTAACAAGTATGTCAATAAAGAATGCATCTGGTTGCATCAGAAGCGAGCATCCTCTGTAAGTAGCCAGACAGCAAAAATTTCAGGCTCCCTAAGTAGCCAGACAGCAAAAATTTCAGGCTCCCTAGCCACATGTAGTCTCCTAGCGTGTCTTTCCCCTTTTCAAGAAGCAACACTGTAACACTAAAAGCCATTTTTTGCTTGCCAGATGAATAAAACCAGGCTGGGGACTAGATTTGGACTGTGAGACAGGACTTAGCACAGGTGCTGAGAAGAAATTGGTTTAGCAAACAAAATTTCACGATGCTGTCTTTACTTGCTGTAAGCAGTTATGAAAGTGATTTTTTGGGAGGAACATCCTTAGCAACAAAAGTGGTAAGGGACAGAAGCAGTGTTAAAAAATCAAGCTTGGTGTTTGTCATTTTTACATGAATATGCAACGTATTTTTGCTATTAAAGAATAGTGGGGCTGGAGAGGTGGCTCAGGGGTTAAGCCTCTGCCTTGCAGGCAGAAGGTCCTGAGTTTGGATCCTAGACCCCACGTATAGACGCCAGACGCCGGGAGGAAGCTGGGGCAGCCTGCGCTTCTGGTCCTGGTAGGGAGGAGCCTGTGAATCCCTTGGCAAAGTAAACGAGGAGGTGGAGGCGATCCATGGGGGTTCCCGAATTCGCCTGTGGTTCTACACACACACACACAATTGAATAAATAATAAAAAAATTAAAAAAATAGCTATTTTAAGTCATATCATTTAATGTCTTTTCATTAACATTTTGTTCTTTCAAGGGTATGATCTTGAGCCAAATAAAACTGCTCATTTTTAGACCAAATGAGATATATTCATATATTAAGTATACTAATAAAACAATGACTGGCACATAACCTCTATGCCTTTATGTCAAGATGTGGAGTTGTCATGATTACTTTTCCTGTCTTTGCCCCTGAAACACATGTTTAGTTGCAGTGGTTCATAAGTAAGAAGGCAGTCCAGTTTTTCAAATGGGTAAAAATGTGAACAGTTCACAAATAAAGATATAAAAATGGTAAATAAGCACATGAAAAAGTAATCTTATTAGTAGTCGCGGAGGTACAGCGAAACTAAAGTAAGATATTACCGTATACCATCCAAAATGGGTAAAATAAAAAAAAAAAAACCTGACAATACCAAAGTTTAGGAAATATTGGTCAACTTCACCATTATCTTGTAGCTGTCCAACTTTACATCCATGTATTCATGCATCCATCCATCCATCCATCCATCCATCCATCCATCCATCCATCCATCCATCCCATCCATCCATCCATCCATCCATCCATCCATCCATCCATCCATCCATCCATCCATCCATCCATCCATCCATCCATCCATCCATCCATCCATCCATCCATCCATCTATCCATCCATCCATCCATCCATCCATCCCATCCATCTATCCATCCATCCATCCATCCATCCATCCATCCATCCATCCATCCCATCCATCCATCTATCCATCCATCCATCCATCCATCCATCCATCCATCCATCCATCCCATCCATCCATCCATCCATCCATCCATCCATCCATCCATCCATCCATCCATCCATCCATCCATCCATCCATCCATCCATCCATCCATCCATAGCAACCAACCATCCCTCTCTCTTTTGCTTTTATTTTGTGTGTTAGGGGTATTGGATGTGTTTCTTGATTGCTTTTCACCTTTATATATTAAGGCAGGGTTTCTTGCAGAACCTGGAGCTCGGTCAGATTGCTTTGAAGATCCCATCTCTGCCTCCTGAGTGCATGGATTACAGGTGGGCTGCCACACTCACCTGACATTTAAGCAAGTGCTAGGATTCAGAACTCCAGTTCCAACTTGCTGAGACTCTAATACCCTTCTTGGTTTTTACACTTTAAAGTAAAGACACTAAGTACACCTTATCCTTTAACAGTTCAGCATGCACAATCATGAGTAGAGTTTAATGGTCATTTGTAGTTCTAAGGAAGAATCTACAGAAACGAAGATCAATCAGTAGTACAGAATCTGGTGAGTTTCGACAAATGTTACCTAGGTAAGGTGATACTCAGTACCTGGAGCTGCCAACTACCAGTTTCCTCATGTTCCTTTCAAGTCAATCCGACCTTTCCATTTCAGAGTAACCACAATTTTGCATTTTTCTTGTCTCATATTTGTTTTCTTGTTCTAGAATTCTGCATACTCCTTGTTCACTAAACACGGTATGTTGGAACTTCATCCATGATGCTTAATATAAGAGTGGTTCGTTTATGTCTTTGCCAAGTAGAATCTCATTGTATTATGTGGCACCATTGACTTATTACAATACTGAGAACTGAATCTAGGACCTCACATAATGCTGGGCAAGTGATCTACCTTGAACTGTAGCTCCTGCCTTGTTTTTATTTTGATGTGGAGTCTCATTAATTTGCATAAGTCTGTAGCCTAGGCTAGCCTCAAACTAGCAATCCTCCTGCATCAGACTCTTGAGTATCTGGTATTACTGACTGCACAACCAGACCTGGCTCCATTCTCAAATTGATGGACATTTAACTATTAAATATCTGCTTTGAAATTGTTTGTATAATCATTTTTAATACATTTTAATTTCTCTTGAATATACAGAAGTTAAAAACTCAAAGGGTAGGTGTATAAGAAATCGCTGTTAACTGTGGCTGGGGAAATGGCTGGGCATTTAAAGTGATTGTCGTGCAAGCAAGAGAACCTGAATTAGATCCAAAAATTCCATGTAAAAAATATTGGACAAGCATGGTGGCTCACTTGTAATTCTAGCCCTGGAAAGTGGAGCCTGAGAATTCCCAGAATAACCTGACTGATCAGGCTAGCTGTAATAGCATGCTCTGAGTTAATTAGAGACACAGACTCAAAACAATAAAATGGAAGAAAAATGGAGGATGGTCTGCAACCTTACCCTCTGGCCTACACACACATACACACACACACACACACACACACACACACACACACACACACACTAACATGCATGTGCACCTGTACCCACAAGTGTGCCCACCTACATGGAAACACTCATACATAATGAGCTCATCTGCCACATACACAAATTCTCCATAAGTTTACAACTCACCAAAATGTGCTGCATTTTAGAATAGTTTTGTAAATTAAATATTTGTAATTTTATTTACAAATTAAATGTACAAATTAAAAGTAAGTTTAAATGTGTGAAAAATACAGTTGTTCAAAAATCCATTTATATGCTATTAAATAATGCAGGTCTAAAGTGCTGGGAAAGCAAAAAGTGATGAAAAAGATTTACAAAATACATAGTAACTAAAAAAAGATATGTAGGCAATTTTAATAGATGATTTTAGAGCAAATGGAATTTAAGGCAAAATTGCATGCATGTAGATATACTGGTAAATGGAGCTATTGGCCAACAAGAAGATACAGTAATCATGAGCAATTAAGCATCTAAAAACAAACTAAATATATGAAGGAAAACTATCATGATTTAAAAAGATAATTAAGATTTCAGAATCATAACTGGGAGCAATCTAAATAAAGAATATTCTTACTATAGAAAAAATTATATAGAAAATCTATGCAGCATCCTTTTACACACATAAAGAATTGATTCCAGGTTCCATTTTTCCCTCTGTAGGTATGAAAATCTGTGGATATTCAATTCCTTATATAAAATAATATGAGATTTACTTAGAACTTATGCTCTCATGCAATATGAATCACAATATGTAGGCAAATTTAAGAAAATTAAGAATTACATGCAAAAATATTGTTTTACAAGCTTCAAATATTTGACGATCATATCAAAGTGAGCCAAATACAGATTTAAGAGAAACTCATAATGTTGTGTATAATAACATAGAGTTGTATATATACACACAGATGTGTATATGTACATATGCATAATTATATGTAATATCATTTTTGATATAAAATTAGAAACAGTGATATTCAATAAGACAACTAATTATGGTTAATCTGTACCTATTATGATTTGAGTGTGACCAATCCCTCACGAACTCACATATTTGAAAATTTGGTCTCTAGTTGTTTTGGGGGGGTCATGGATGGAATCTTTGGGAAGTGAGGCCTAGATGATGGATAGAGGTCACTAGAGGTGGGCCTGTGGAGAGTTATAGCTCAGCCCAAGTTTTGGTCTAGCCTCTTCTTGATCTACCAAGAGGTGAGCAAATAATGTTGTAGGCTCCATCCCCGCAGAGAATCAGCCTGGCAGCCATACATACCTTTCCACCATGATGGACTATACCACAGAAACGATAAGGCTTTAATAACCTCTTCTCCTTTACGTTGTTTCTGTCAGGAATCTGTCAAAGCTGTTTGAAAAACCAACACAATTTTATAAACATTACACAGGTCCTGAACAAAGTTAGTTAATAAATGTATATCAATAGATTGTTGAGCAGAAAAACAAGGTGAATAGAAGTAGTCCTCCTTTCATTCATTCATAGATTTCCCATTGTGGGAAGATTGTGTCCAAAGCACGCATGTTAGTGAGGCTGACTGGCAGTTGGGGAGACAGGTTAGTGATTGTAATGCAAGAGGATTTGAGAAAGGCTGAGATTGTTTCCTGCTTTGGTTCCTGTTCTGCGTGGGCATTCTGGCCGGTCTGATAATTGCAATAATTATTTTCTCCATTGCTGTCTTTTCTCTTTAACAGTATTCCAGTTCTGTAGTTGCTGTTTGTGGTTCTTCCCTGACACATGCGAAACCCACCTAAAATGCATTTCTGAGAAAAATTTTAAAAAGCAGAAATTTATAGCATGAAACAATTCATACAGAATTTTAAGCACACACAAAACACTGCATTTTTTTTTTTTTTTTTTAAAGAGGGAGGCTGATATGGGCTGCTGGTGCAGATAGGATTGTGGCAGGATGTTAGGGACAAGGGACTGGAGCATTGAGATTAGCATGTGGCGGTCTGACCAGGTGGCTCATCAGGAAAAGGGTTCTACTTGCAAACCTGGCGAGCTGAGTTCTACCCATGTGTGCCCTCAAGATGTGAGAAGAACTGATTTCAGAAAGTTGTCCTCAAACTGCAAAAGAAAATCAACGAACCACAATCCAGAACTTCAGAGACTCTATATCAATCACCTAGAACTAGGCCAGACTAATCTCTCCCCATCCTGAAGCTCAGGGACATTTACGGAAGAGGGGGCGGTAAGAGTGTAAGAGCAAAAGGATGGGAGGAGCAATGATTTGCAAGATACTCCACACAAGTTAGGGCCGAAGCAATCATAATTTGACATTGCATGCCCTGCGCAATGTCCAACACACTATTGACCTCACAAAGTCTAGCATCTGCTAAAGGCACCAAGATCCTTGGAGGCAAGGGATTGACAGCCACAGTAGTGTTCCTATGCTTAAGGGAGAACACAGGAAGGGGTTCAGGGAAAAGCCACTGGGTCCTTGTACGTCACCAGAGAGGAGGGCCCTGAGGAGAGTCAGGCATGCACAAGAAAGGACTCTGGGAATCGGGGCGGGAGGCACAGGGGGATGGGGTAGGAGGGGTAAGGGGAGGGGGAGCAGGGGATTCGGGGGGGGGAGGAGGGAGGGAGGGAACTGGTGTACCTATTAAGTTTGTATGAGCTGAAATAATAAAAAATGTATTATATGTATATAAAAAAAAGAAAGTTGTCCTCTAACCTTGACACACTTGCCGTGGTGGCATGTGAGTGTCTTTAGCTTCTCTTATCATGGTGTTTTTCTACTCTTCTATGCTCACTCTCTCTCTCTCTCTCTCCACCTCACCCCCTTTCTCTTTCTTTTCTCTCCCAAATAAGTAAAGAAATACAGTATTTCTTAAAAGTAGATTGACATATGAAAAAGGCCAGTTTGCCGAGGAAGAGTGGACGCCCTTCCTTAGGCTTCACACAAGTACAGAGCGTGCACAACAAAGTCTACACTGAACAAACACACAGACTTGAAAAAGTTCATGTCCTGTAAGCTCCTCATGGCCCAGGGCATTATGGGCCTTTTTTTTTTTTCAGTTCCACTAGCCAGCTTCATCCCTCACGATGGCTTTTCTCTATATTGATAAGCTGTCTTTATTTTTTTTTAATTTACTTTTTAGTATTGCATACATGAATTTAGTGAATATATGACACTTTTACTCTCGAATCCCCAGTCCCTCCCTTTCCCCTTACAATCCTGCATGTCCTTTGTCAAACTTCCTCCTATTTTTATTTTTCTTTTTTCTCTTCTCTTAATCCTCAGTCTTATCCCTTCTCCCTTTCCCCTTAAGATCCTTCATCTGTCCTGCCAGACTTCTGTTTTCAACTCTTTTCATTCTTGTGGCCTACTGTACTTCATCTAGTTTGTCTTTGATGTCATATGCCCGACTTGATGCATGCTCTAGCAAGTAGCATAATCATTAGGTGTACCATTGAAATTAGCATCCTCCTCTTCTTTCCTATAGTATTAGTTCTCATAAGTCTCTCAGGAAGGTGCATAGCTTCTTGAGATTTTCCCCTTTCTTTGTGAGATGTTGATAGGTCAGTTCCCATTGTGAGAATATACTAGCTGCCCTGAAATCATGTGTACCTCAGTCATATCATGCCCAGGGGATAAAGTCTGGCCCTCCACTGTCCCACTTCAGGCTCTTACAGTCTTACTGCCCCATCTTCCATAATGTTCCCTAACAATGAAAACATTGTATTTTTTAGTGGCTTCATTTACATGTAATGAAGGGACAAAGCCTGGGTTGGAGAAGATCCAGGATTCTGGTTATTTAGGTACACCAGGCTGTGAAGATACTAAAGGTGATTTCATGAGTTTTATTTTTATTTTTTGCACGTGTGTGTGGGCATGTGTACAAGAGATGGTTTGAGCATGTTAGCCTGTGGAAGTCCAATGATTACATCAGGAATCATCCTGAATTGTTCTATTTCCTTATTTCTTTGCTCTGTGGTTTCTCAGATTTCACCTTCCAGAGTTAGGATTATAGACTGTTGCCGTATTTTTCTGACATTTTACATGGGATTTGGGGATGTGAACTCAGATCCTTTTGCTTGGAGGCAAAGGATTTAACCACTGAGTCGTCTCTCCAGCACCTTCAGTTTATCTATAATTTCCTTCACCTAAGTAGGCTAATTGACTTACCTGCTTTGATTTCATTTCATACTTTCCCTAAGAATTGATTCTCCATAATTCGAAACCTTAATTTTCTCTGTGTCATAAAGGCAAAATTCTTCCATGTCAAGTAATTTTTTTTTCTTGGAATTTTTTTTATTAAAAATGTAATTATACATTTAAAAATTTTTTACCAGTTCCTTCCCTCCCCCCTCCTCCCCCTGAACCCCCTCCTCCCTCTCCTCCACCTCCCCATCCCCCAGTGCCTCCCCCCCAATTCCCAGAGAGTCTTTTATTGTGTACGCCTGACTCTCCACTGGGTCCTCCTCTCCGATGACATATAAGGACCCAATGGCATTTCCATAAGCCCTTTCTCTTGTTCCCCTTAAGCATAGGAGCACTACTATGGCTGTCAATCCCTTGCCTCCAGGGATCTCGGTGCCCTTAACAGATGCTAGACTTTATGAGGGCAACAGTGCGCTGGACATTGCGCAGGGCATGCAAAGTCCTATTATGATTGCTTTGGCCCCAACTATTGTTGAGAATCTTGCAAATCGTTGTTCCTCCCATCCTTTTGCTCTTACAATCTTACCGCCCCCTCTTCTGTAAATGTCCCTGAGCTCCAGGATGGGGAGAGATTAGGCTGGCCTAGCTCTATGTGATTGATATAGAGTCTCTGAAGTTCTGGATTGTGGTTTGTTGATTTTCTTTTGCAGTTTTGCTGCTCCTGCAATGCCCTTCACTCCATCCTGCTGGGCACTGTATGTCACCCCCTGGCCAGAGACAAAAAGCTGTTAAACTGGCGTCTTGTTACAATAGTACATTCAAGGGTAGATGTAATAAAAGTAGGAAACCTCAGTGAGGAGGGGTCCATCACCCATTTGCAAAATAATTACTTTTTATCTGCTAGACTATATGCCCTCCCCTTCTGGTGAGATCAGGAAAGAACGTCTGTGAACTTAACCAGGTTTCTCATTACTTACTTGCAGGACCTTGATGGAGCCTATTTTCTCTGCTGTAACATGGTCCCCTCTCTCCTTGTTTCTGGTGTGGCCCTCCTACCCCATCTCTCTTGTTCATAATCCTTGCAATTACTGTGTTACATAGGTTTACTTTTGAGTGTCTCAATGTGGGCTGGGTGAGTTTGGTACTAGGAGCCACCTATTAGGGAGTACATACGGTGCTTAATTTTCTGGGTTTGGGATACTTCACTTAATATAATTCTTTCTAATGACATCCATTTCCCAGCAAATTCCAGTAATTCATCATTTTTGATGGCTGAGTAGTACTCCATTGTATAGATGTACCACAGTTTCCTTATCCACTCGTCAACTGTTGGACATTTAGGTTGATTCCATGACTTTGCTATTGTAAACAGTGCTGCTATGAACATGGTCGAGCTTGTGCTATCGAGGCGAACCTCTGCTGTGTGGGGGGTTATTCCCAAAAGTGGGATAGCAGGGTCATATGGCATTTCAATCTTTAATTTCTTTAAGAATCTCCAGACGGCTCGCTAGAGTGGCTGTATGAGCATGCATTCCCACCAGCAATGTAGGAGAGTTCCCCTCTCTCCACATCCTCTCCAGCAGTTGGTGTTGTTTGTATTGTGGATTTCTGCCATCCTGACCGGGGTGAGATGATATCTCAGGGAAGTTTTGATTTGCATTTCCCTGATGGCGAAGGAAGTGGAGGATTTTTTTAGATATTTGTTAGACATTTTAATTTCATCACTGGTAAAGTTTCTTTGAAGTTCCAGGGCCCATTTTTTAATTGGGCCATTGGTTTCCTTAGAGTTTAGTTTTCTAAGTTCTTTGTGCACTCTGGACAGTAGAGCTCTGTCAGATATGTGGTTAGTGAAGATTTTCTCCCATTCTGTGAGTTGCCTTTGAGCTCGTGTGACAATCTCTTTATCTGAACAGAAGCTCTTTAATTTCACAAGATCCCAACTATTGTTTAGAGTTGGTAGCAGTGACTGTGCCATTGGATGTCTGTTTAGGAACTGTTGGTCTAGCCCAATCAGCTCGAGGGAGTTCCCTATCCTTTCAACTATGGTTTTTAAAGTCTCTGGCCTTAAACCAAGGTCCTTGATCCATTTGGAATTAAGTCTTGTACATGGTGACAAGTATGGGTCCAGCTTTAATCTTCTGCATGTGGAGATCCAGTTTTGCCAGCACCATTTGTTGAAGATGCTGTTCTTTTTCCATTGGATTCTTTGGGCCCCTTTGTCAAAGACCAAATGGCTGTATTTTTGTGGGCTTATATCTGGGTCTTCAACCCTTATCCATTGATCTGTGTGTCTATTTTGGAGCCAGTACCAGGCAGTTTTTATAACTATGGATTTGTAGTATAGACTAAGGTTTGGTATGGTAATACCTCCAGCAGTGTTTTTGTTACTCAGGATTGTCTTTGCTATCCTGGGTCTTTTGTGCCTCCATATGAACTTTGAGATTATTTGGTCAACTTCTTTAAAGAATTGCTTTGGGATTTTAATTGGTATAGCATTGAATTTGTATATTGCCTTTGGTAGGATGGTCATTTTTACAATGTTGATTCTGTCAATCCAGGAACATGGGAGGTCTTTCCACCTTCTGGTGTCTTCTGCTATTTTTCTTTAGGGTTTTAAAGTTTTCATTGTAAAGGTCTTTTACCTCCTTGGTTAGGTTTATACCAAGGTTTATACCATTTTTTTAGGGGTTATAGTAAATGGTATGGTTTCTCTCAAGGCTTTTTCACTTCTTTCATTCTGGGCATATAGGAAGGCCTCTGATTTTTGCACATTTATTTTGTATCCTGCCACCCTGCTGAACTTCTCAATTAGTTCCAGGAGCTTCCTGGTGGAGTTTTTGGGATCACTCAGGTATAAGATCATGTCATCTGCAAATAGGGATAGCTTGACTTCTTCCTTGCCAATTTGAATCCCTCTTATGTCCCTTTCTTGTCTTATGGCTTCAGCTAAGACTTCAAGTACAATATTGAATAGAAGTGGTGAGAGTGGACAGCCTTGTCTAGTTCCTGATCGAAGTGGGAATGCTTCCAATTGTTCCCCATTGAGCATAATCCTTGCTGTGGGCTTGTTGTATACAGCTTTTATTATATTGATAAAGGTTCCTTTCATTTCTACAGTCTCTAGCGTTTTGATCATAAAAGGCTGCTGGATTTCGTCAAAGGCTTTTTCTGCATCTATTGAGAGTATCATGTGGTCTTGGACTTTGGACTGGTTTACATGATGAATTACATTTATTGATTTGCGTATGTTGAACCAACCTTGTGTGCCGGGGATGAAGCCTACTTGGTCCCCGTGAATGATCTTTTTGATATGTTTTTGAATCCGATTTGCTAAGACTTTGTTGAGAATCTTTGCATCTGTGTTCATCAGAGAGATCGGCCTATAGTTTTCTTTTTAAGTGAATCTTTATTAGGTTTTGGGATTAAGACGATATTAGCTTCATAGAAGGAATTTGGTAGTGTTCCTTCCTTTGCTATTTGATGGAACAGTTTAAGGAGTATTGGTGTTATTAACTCCTTAAATGTCTGGTAGAATTCTGTGCTGAATCCATCTGGCCCAGGACATTTTTTGGTGGGAAGATTCGAGATTACTTCTTCAATTTCCTTGTATGTTATAGGACTATTTAAATAATTCACAACTTCCTGATTCAATTTAGGTAGGTTGTGTTTACTTAGAAATTCATCCATCTCTTTTGTGTTGTCAAACTTCACAGAGTACAAGTTTTTGAAATATGATGTTATAATTCTCTGGATTTCTTGGGAGTCAGTAGTGATAACTCCATGTTCATTTCTAATTTTGTTAATTTGGGTTTTCTCTCTCTTGCTTTTGGTTAATTTAGCTAGCTGTGTATCAATCTTATTGATTTTTTTAAAGAACCAGTTTTTTGACTGGTTGATGTTTTCTATCGTTTTCTTAATCTCGATTTCAGATATTTCTCCCCTTATTTTGCTAATCTCCTCTCTTCTACTACTTTTGGGATCAGATTGCTCTAGTTTTTCTAAAGCTTTAAGCTGCATTGTTAAGTTGTTTATTTCTGATTTTTCCATTTATTTTGATGTAGGCATTAAGAGCTATGAACTTACCTCTTAGAACAGCTTTCATTGTGTCTCAGAGATTTTGGTAAGTTGTATTTTCGTTATCATTCACTTTCAGGAAATCTTGAATTTCCTTTTTAATTTCTTCCTGAATCCAGTTCTCATTCAGCATCATATTGTTAAGTTTCCAGGAGTTAGTGTATTTTCTCTTGTTTGATGTGTTGTGGATGTCCAGCTTTAGGCCTATGGTGGTCTGATAGGGCACAGGTTAGAATTTCAACTTTTTTGTATATGTGTAGATTCGTTTTGTGGCCCAATATGTGATCTATTTTGGAGAAAGTTCCGTGTGCTGCTGAGAAAAATGTGTATTCTTTGGTACGTGGGCGAAAAGGTCCATAGAGATCTGTAAGGTCCATTTCTTTCAGGGTTTGATTAAGTTCCAAAGTGTCTCTGTTAAGCTTTTGACCTGTTGATCTATCCCATGTTGAGAGGACGGTGTTGAAGTCCCCAAGAATTATCATTTGGGGGTTGATTTCTTGCTTTAGACACTGTAGGGTTTTCTTAATGAATGTGGAGGGGCCCGTATTGGGTGCATATATGTTCAGTATTGTGAAGTCTTCCTGGTGAATTGTACCTGTGACTAAAATGTAGTATCCATCCGTGTCTCTTATAATTTTCTTTGGTTTGAAGTCCACTTTGTCTGATAACATAATGGCTACCCCTGCCTGTTTTCTGCTTCCATTAGCTTGTAGAATTGTTGACCAGCCTTTTATTTTTAGAGCGTGCCTATCTTTTGTGGTGAGATGGGTTTCCTGCAGGCAGCAGATTGATGGATTGTGATTTTTAATCCAAGTTTGTAATCTGTGTCTCTTGATCGGTGAATTAATTCCGTTAACATTTAGTGTTATAATGGAGAAACTATTTTTAAGTCTAGACATTTATTATTTAGTAGTTTTTATAAGTATATTGCTTCGCTTTTAATGGTGTTATATTTGCCTTCTGTTCTCCTGGATATGCCTGTTTTCTTCTTCACGCTTGAGTATCATTTCTAGCATTTTTTGAAGGCCTGGTTTGGTGGACATGTATCCCTTCAAGTTGTCTTTGTGCTGGAAAGTTTTTCTTTCTCCCTCGATCATGACTGATAGTTTTGCAGGGTAAATCAGCCTGGGTTGTCATTTTTGCTCATTGAATACTTGAAGTATGTCTCTCCAAGCTCTTCTTGATTTTACTGTTTCGACTGAGAAGTCGTTTGTTATTTTAATAGGTTTACCTTTAAAAGTGACTTGTTTTTTCTCCCTTGAAGCTCTCAGCACCAGTTCTTTATCTTGAATGTGGAGTGTTTTAACTATTATTTGCCGTGGCGTGCTTCTGTTTTGGTCGTATCTGTTTGGGGTGCAGAATGCCTCTTGTATATGGATGGGCCTCTCTTTTTTTAGATGAGGAAAGTTTTCCTTGATGATCGTTTGAAAAATTTCCTCAGGGGTGGTATTTTGAGATTCTTGCTGTGGTATTCCATGAATACGCATGTTAGGCTTCTTTAGGGTGTCCCATATCTCTTGGATATTTCTCTCAAGTATCTTTTTGGCTTTAACAACCTCTTCCATTGAGCTGGTTAGTACTCCCACTTTATCTTCAAGGTCTGAAATTCTGTTTTCTGCTTTGTTAGTTTTGCTGATAAGACTCTCTGTAGAGTTCTGGGTTGAAGATAACTTGTCTTGTAGCTCAGTTTTAAACTCTGCTTGAGTCTGTTTTAACTGCTCTATGCCAGTTTTTGTTTCTTGCACTGTTTTTCTCAACTCCTCCAAATGTCTGTTGTGTTCCTTTTCAAAGCGATTGATTCGATTATGTAATTCCTCCCTGATTTCCTCTTTCATAGTATTGAACATGGTAATGATCATATTTTGAAAGTCGTTATCCTGGGTCAGGCTTTCTTGGCCTTTTTCCGCGGGTTTGTTCTGGTTGTAGTCTAACATTATGGGATTATTTTCTTCAGTGGGAAATTTGTTTACTTGAGTGTTGCTTCTCATGGATTTGCACTTTTGACTTTGGCATTGTCGTTTTAACTCTTAAGATCTTTCAATTTCACTAAACTGAATTATTTGGCCTGGGGTTCTGGGGGTGGGCAGGGACAGGGCTTACCTAGGTCACAGGTGAGGCCCGGCTGGACCGCGGGCGCGTCCCGACCAGCGGAGCGGGGTGGGGAATGGGAGGATGGGGGCTTAGGTGTGGAGCTATTTAACCTGAGGGCAGCTGGGCGGGGCCCGGGCGGGCGCAGGGGGAGGTCCTCCTCCTCCCTCGGCTCTGTGCACGGCTCTGGCTGGATGCTGGGAGTCGGAGCCGGGTCCCTTTGGGCTGACCTGGGGTTGTGGTGAGTGTGCGCGGCCGGGGCTTACCTAGGTCGCTGAGTGAGGCCCGGCTGGACCGCGCGTGTCCTGACCAGCGGAGCGGGGTGGGGTGAAAGGGCAGATGTCAAGTAATTTAATTATTTTCCTTTTATTCTTTGCAAATTTATGAAGAACAGCAGGGAACATGCCCTGGGTGTGAGTTGAGCTGAAAACAGACCACACACATAATCAAGCTCTTCTTTCTTTCTAGTCTGTCAGCTGCTCCTTCGGTTTCTCCAAACAGTTCTGTTACTCTTGTACTCAATTTTGTAGGCTATACAAGGTCTGAGTGACAGTAGCAGCTCTTTCCACTTACCATATTTATCAATTTTGAGACACCATATTTTCCTCCTAAGATCTGAAGTTCTTTCGCCTCTCACGATCAGGTGCAGTGAGCTGTGAGAGAAGATGCCATGCACACCAGTCAATACACTCTCATCCGATGATCACCACTGACAGCCCTTAAGCCAAACCTGACCTGATTACCATTCCCTATCATACATTTCCCCTAGATATCTCAGGACTCCAAAAACGGAATGTAACTACAACAGATTACCCAGTTCCACTTTTTCAGCTAGAGCTGCCTGGGACCACAACTGTACTTATGTAGGAAGAGACTCCTTCCTGCGGTGCAGACCCATGTGTTACTTGACATGCGAAAAGGTTATCGTGTGGTCATGCAGTTAAAGAAGCATGCAGAGTGGACCTTAGTCCACGTGTTCACCCTGGTGCAAAACTTGTGTCAGGGAGTGGTTCAGCATCCACTTGGTTTCCCATTTGGCTTTCTTTTTCTACTTTCATGTGTGTATGTGTGTGAGGGTACATGTGTGTGAAAATACATCGTGTTGGTTAAGACATAAAGATGCCAACTTGACAATTGCAGACTGAGCTCTGGGCACATCTGTGAAGAATTGGTAGTTGTGACCCCGAGCAAGTCTGCAGGAGACTTTCTGATTGATGTAGTATCAGCTCATGGTAAAAGGGGACAAGTTCCTAGGCAGGTGCATAAGGTGAGGGGTGCTGGTTCTGCAGTTTGGCATATTTCAGCATTTTTTGCAGGACTTGCAACCTGGAAAGCAAGGCTCAATCCTCATGTTTGTACCTGCATGAAAAAAAAGTAGGCTGGCTATCTCTTAAGTCTAGTCCCTCTTTATTTAAATTACTGATCTTTGTCATTTTTAATTCTAACTTGTGCTTTGGCTTCTCCTTAGTTTTCTAGTTCCCCAAATTGTTTGTTCAGTGACTTGTTTGAATTTTTTTATGGCGTCCCTTCCTTTTCGCAGGACTTTCCGGTGGGTGGGCACTCAGCACAGTCCTGTGCATCAACAGCCTGGACTATCAACAGGGGACTATGTGATGGTCTGGGGCTCTTTCTCTGGGACAGCGCAGTGATGTAACATAGCTGCTTTCCGAACAGCTCAAGGCTATAAGGGATGCTTAGTGTCCTCTCTCTAAGGTCATTAGTGTGCATCTCCATGCTCCTCAACGTCTCTGTATTGGCCGCACAAGCCAATTGTCAGGAGTTTATATGTTATATGTATGGTGGCTTGTCTGTAAGTCCAGCCCCAGAAGGTGGAGCCTGCAAGTCCTCAAAGCAACGTGGCTAGCCAGACTAGCTTTAGGTGTGTGTGCGTGTGTTTGTGTGTGTACGTGCATGTGTGTGTGTGTGTGTGCTCTGTATTTAGAGACCCAGGCTCAAAAGCTTAAGGTGGAAGAGGGATTAAGAATGATTCTCCATATTGTGCTTAAATGTGCACATTCAATCTACAAACATACACCCACACAAATGCAAAGTTATGTGTGTGTGGCAGTGTGTCTACACGCTGCCAATAAACTCATAACCACGATTACAAGCTTAGAAGAACAAAGGAGTTTGAGTCTGACTCATGATTCTCCATTAAAGTGCATTGTCCCATTTGTTTTCCATACAAACACCAGAAGCTGAGGGAACTGGCTACCCCGTATCCGCAGGGATATTTAGGAAGTGCAGTCTTGCTTGGGAAAGTCCAGCCCTGATTTTGCTGTTTGTCTCTTGTTCTTTCTGCCTCTGTGATGGCTGGATCGACCTAAACTGACCTTCAGCTTCTGCTGCCAAGTCATGACTTCTGCTGTGAGATTACTGTCATAATGGTTTGTATTTCCCCTCTAGAACCATAAGACAAATAAATTTCCCATTTCTCCCTTAAGTTGTGTGTAAGTCTTGTCTTATTGTAACAGAAAGAAAAATAACTCTGAAGTCTTTTATTTCTTTTTTATATATCTTGGAATAAACTTAACCAAGGAAGTGAAAAACCTGTAAAATGAAAACTACAAAACACTGCTGAAAGAAATTCACGAGTATACTAGAAAGTGGAACAACCTCCCATGTTCCTGGATTGGGAAGATTAGTACTGTGAAAATGACCATCCTACCAAAGGCAATATGTAGATTCAATGCAAGCCCAATAAAAATTCCAGCACAGTTCTTCACAGAAATCGATAACAATCTCAAAATTCATATGGAAACACAAAAGGCCCCAATTGGCTAAAACAATTGAATGATAAAATACTGCTGATGGTAGCACCATAACAGATTTCAAGATATACTACAAATCTATAATAATAAAACAGCATGGTATTGGCACAAAAATAGATGCATCAGATTAGATGCAATAGATTAGAACAGAGGGCCCAGATGTAGACTTACTCATCTACAGCCACTTGATTTTTGACAAAGGTCCAGCATCTTAAACAAATGGTGCTGGGAAAATTGTATATCTACATATAGAAGAATGAAGACTATTATCTATCATTTTGCATAAAGCTTAACTCAAAATGTATTAAACACTTCAATATTGAACCTGGAACTTTGAAACTCTTAGAAGATAGACTAGTGAATATAGTTGAGCTGAACAGGACCCTGTTGGCACAGAAAATAAGCCCAACAATCAACAAGTGGGACCTCATGAAATTAAAAAGCTTCTGTTTTGTGAAGTAAACTGCTAATTGTGCTACAAGACAACCCACAGAATAGGAGGAAATATTTGCTAGGTATAAATATGACAGCAGATTAATCTGCAGAGTATACAGAGAACTACAAAAAATTAAACATCAAGAAATAAAACTACCCAATTAAAAATGAGCCCTGGAACTAAAAAGAGACTTTTCTCAAAAAGAAATTCAAATAGCAAACAGACATCTTAAAGAGTGCTCTACTTTCCTGGTTATCAGGAAAATGCTAATTGAGACTATATTAGATGTCATCTTACTCCAGTTAGAATGACTAAAATCAAGAACACAACAACGAATGTTGGGCAGGATGTGAAGAAAAAGGAACATTCATTCATTGCTGATGGTGGTATAACCACTTTGAAAATAAGTATGGAAGGCCCTCAGAAAGGTAAAAATGGAATTAGTATATAACCCAGATATGTCACTCCCTATTCACAATAGCAAGGAAATGGAATTAGTTTATATGCCCATCAATGGAGGAATAGGTATTGAAAATGTGCTAAATATATACAATGGAATACTATTCAGCCCTCAAGAAGGATGAGATTATGGAATCTGCTAGTGAATGGATGGAACTGAAAATATATTAAGCACTTCTCCCTTATATGGGGATATTAGCATTAAATTTCTGATTAATGTACTTGATTTAGAATTCTTGTAATAGCCAGAAACCTTGAAAGGGATTTGTGAATAGGAGAGGAAAAGGAGGGTTAAAGGGAAGACTTTGGAGGAGGAAAGATCAGATACCACAGGCAGTAAGATGAGGAGGGACTAATGAAGGGAAATACTTTTAGTGAGATGAGAGATGGGGTACAGGAGGGGCTGAGGGAATAACAGAAAGTACTAATAATATGGAATGTAAACAGATAGAAACCTCATATCAATATGAAAGAAGTATTTTAGTTAAAAAAGAACAAAATGAACAGTCTCCTTGGGGGAGCACAAGAGAGGAAGATAGGGCGAGATCAGAAAAAAAAAAAAAAAAAAAGCCCTGTGATGCTCCACTCAGAACTCAGAGGCAATTAACCAATACTAGACCCCCTCTGGGTGTATTTCTGAGGGTGTTTTCAGAACTGGTTTGATCATGAGGTCTTTGACCTATTCTGAAGCCTCTAAAACTATGGAAAAAGTAATAAGATTTCAGTCAGAAAGGTCTCAAAGGCTCTCAAAACAGTATACAGTGTACACTTTTGCCATTGTTCTTGGTTGGCCTCAGAAACAGAGCAAGCCTCTATTGCTGAAGATTTAACACATAGGAACCACAAGGACGTGGTCAAAAAACACCAGAAGGAACTGGTCTGGTAGCTTTCTCCTTGCTGGATTTTGTCATAATACCACAGTGTCTGCTACTGGGGCGAGAAAAGCAATCAACAGTCTCATTAAATGTGAAAACTGGAAGCTGCAATGACGATCATCTAGACAAGAGGAGACCATCGGTGCAACAGCTGCATGAAAATCAAGGGGCAACCAGCAGCTTTCTGATTGGATGTAAGTCCCACTTTTCAGCAGGGATCACATTCCTGGCACTGTGAACTAAAACAAGGACCTATGAGAGGGGAGGACACAGGCCTAAGGGAGGGCGCACTATGAGGATTTAGCTACAAAGACACTATTTCAAAGTGCCTTCTGGAAATGATAGGCCGTGGCATCCATGAATTCACTCTAGCTATGTGTATTTCCACAAGACCTTCTCAGGAACTGTCCTATCAACATTTCACCACTAAAATGGGAAGATTTCAAAAGGCCTCCAAGTCTCCCTGGAGACTGATGAAGGCTAATGCGGATGGAGGAAAAATGGAAGACACTTTTTTTTAAACATTTTTTATTATTATTTCTGCTCATACAAACTTAATAGGTACACCAGTTCCCTCCCTCCCTCCTCCCCCCCCCTGACCCCTCTGCTCCCCCTCCCCTCACCCCTCCTTCCCTATCCCCCAGTGCCTCCCCCCCAATCCCCAGAGATTCCTTTAATATGCATGCCAGACCCTCCTCTGGGCCCTCCTCTCCGATGAGGTACAAGGACCCAGTGGCATTTCCCTGAACCCTTTCCTGTGTTCTCCTTAAGCATAGGAACACTACTGTGGCTATCAATCCCTTGCCTCCAAGGATCTTGGTGTCTTTAGCAAATGCTAGACTTTGTGGGGTCAATAGTGTGTTGGACATTGCGCAGGGCATGCAAAATCCAATTATGATGGCTTCAGCCCTAACTTGTGTGGAGTAGCTTGCATATCATTGTTCCTCCCATCCTTGTGCTCTTACAATCTTACCCGCCCCTCTTCCACAAATTTCCCTGAGCTTCAGGATGGGGAGAGATTAGGTTGGCCTAGTTCTAGGTGGTTGATATAGAGTCTCTGAAGTTCTGGATTGTGGTTTGTTGATTTTCTTTTGCAGTTTTGCTGCTCCTGCAATGCCCTTCACTCCATCCTGCTGGGCACTGTATGTCACCCCCTGGCCAGAGACAAAAAGCTGTTAAACTAGAGTCTTGTTATAAGAGCACATTCAAAGGTAGATGTAATAAAAGTAGGAAACCACAGTGAGGGAGGGGTCAATCACCCATTTGCAAAATGGTTACTTTTTATGTGCCAGACTATATCCCCTCCGCTTCTGGTGAGATCATATGTGCATGCCAGTTGTAAATGATCGGGAACGAGAGTCTGTGAACTTAACCAGATGGGAAGACACTTTCTTCATGGGAGTAATGTGTGTTGATCATGTTCAGGTAGGTACCCTGGCTAGCACATGTCATCAGGGGCAGCCCACATGAAATTCAGTGGACTGCACATGTGAGAAGACCCGAAGGTGGGAGGGAGTCCAATAAAGGGCACAGTGTGAGACTCTCTGAAGAAAAAAGAAAGAATCCCTAAGTCCTGTTAAATTTTATGAGACAATAAAATGCATATGTTACTATTTGGAAAAAAAGAAAAGTCACTGAATAACAGGCTCCAATCTGAGCCAGAATGTATCAGGCAGCATTCATGGGTAATTGCAGCTTGAGGGCACTAGCAATATGAAGTATCCGTGTTGTGTGTGAAGTCAAGGCAGCAGAAATACTGCTGAAGCGACCCAGATAAACACTGCCCAGTAACACCTAGTGCATGACGTGTTTGATGTTTTTTTTTTTATTTCAGCTCATCTAAACTTATTAGGTACACCAGTTCCCTCCTTCCCTCCTCCTCCCCCCGTACCCCCTGCTCTCCCTCCCCACCCCTCTCCCTCCCCATCCCTCAGTGCCTCCTGCCCCAATTCCCAGAGAGTCCTTTCTTGTGCATGTCTGATTTTCCTCTGGGCCCTCCTCTCCGATGACGTACAAGGACCCAGTGGCCTTTCCCTGAACCCTTTCCCATGGTTCCCCTTAGGTATAGGAACACTGCTGTGGCTGCCAATCCTTGAAATTAGTCTTTCTATTGAACATTCATAAACCTTTTACTGTTGCTAACTTTTGATTTTTTTGTGACTACCATTTATTACTTTTTATTTACTTTTTCCATAGTTTTAGAGGCTTCAGATTAGATCAAAGACCTCATGATCAAACCAGTTCTGAAAACACCCTCAGAAATACACCCAGAGGGGGTCTTTTGCTAATTTCCTTCATTCCTGTTAATTTGGAAATCAAAAACCACCACAATTTCCAAAGTGTCTGAGCAAGCACAAGCAGCTGGAGGCAAGACAAGACCTACAAAATCGTTTTGGGAGCGCTGTGTAATGAAACATCATGACTCAGTCTATGGAGCTAAATGGAGAGCCTAGTAATAAACATGTACATGGCCAACTGGATCTTAAAGTTTTCAAGAATGTACAACGGGAAGAAGAGAGTTGATTTTTTAAATTTCTTTTTGTTAATTTTTTTATTATCCTATGAATATGACTGCTTTTACTCCCTAAATAAATAATCCTGGCATAGGGAGATGCAAGTGTAAGAGAATGGAGATCCCTTCCCTCCATCATAAACACAGATCGACCAAAAATGGACCAAAGTTCTCAATGTTCAACTTGAGACTATGAGTTACTACAAGAAATCATAAAGGGAAATACTTCAAGACTTTAATGTTTCCATTAAAGACATGTCTCCAAAGACATGTTCACCAAAAGTAAAAATTAGTTATATAGGACTGTTAACAAACTTAGGAAATTCTGCAGAGCAAATAATGAGAGCTAAAAGACAACTTAGGGAAAGAACAAAAATGTTTTTTAGGCTCTTTTGACAAAAAGTTTTATTCAGAAGTATATGAAAATCAAAAGCTGGGCAACTGGGCTGCCTTGTGAAAGTTATGTCTGTGTTGCAGTTCACCTGCATGGTTGCTGATAAGTCACCATCAAACAGCTTAAGGGAACATGGGGTTTATTCTTTTACAATAGTCTGGTTACAGTTCATAGTCCAGCTTGATGGGAGAGCATGCACAGATATCAGGGCCAAGGGAACTGGCCACACCATCTCTACATAACAGCTGAGAGAGGGATGATCCTTACTTGCAAGACCAGCATGTGTGGCCAAGTATACATATGGATACCAACTCTCTCAACCAGGGCCTAATATTTATTTTATTCCAGGGCCTAGTCCCACCCACCAAGGGCTGGGCCTTCTCCATCAGCTAGAAATCTCCTGCAGGTTTGCTCTGGGCTAACTCAATTAATTCTCTACAGATGTTCCCAGAACTCAAACCCTCAACTCAAGTTGACACCTGTGCCTAACTATGCCAATCTGCTTACATTTTTTTGATCATTTTTTGATAAAATTACCATGTAGAAAGCCTTAGTGCTACTTATTACTCTCACCCCTTCATCCTAACCTCAGACATCCCCTGTACAGTGGAACATAGAAAGAGGAAGATAAATATAATGGAAACCGCCCTGAAATTCTCTGTGAGAATTCTTCTACGAGAATATGAGTAAAACTGTATTGTTGAAGACACCACACACAAGGATCACAGCAGATGGAGAAAATGATCTGGTACTAATCTGGAAACTTCCTTCTTGGTGGCCAGTTTTCGTAGTACCAGAAATTACTATGCTGCTGTGGTATAAAAGTAATCAACAGCCTCATCCAGCTGTGGAAGCTGCAACAACCACTGCCCTGCCGAGAAAAGATCGTTAGTGTATAGAGCCATGGATGATATGGGGGTAACCAACTGTTTTCTGATTAGATTTGAGGTCTTCTTTTTAGTAGGGAGCACATGCCTGGTACTGTAAATCTGGCCAAAATTGTCTTCCCCATGGAAGGGGAGACAATAGGCCTGTTAAGTTTTAGCTACAAAGACATGATATCCAAGGGACATCTAAGTATATATCACTATACACATAAATTAGAGGAGCACTCAATTTGTAATCTAGAAACTTCCTTTTGCAATGGAAGTTTTATATGGAGAATACCAAAGTGCCTAGAAAAAGTGATTCTCTACTGTTTGGCCCCAAACAGAATATCCAAATCACCTCCTTCTCCAAGGTTCGGGGAACATTATGGAGGAAGGGGCAGTAAGGATGCAAGAGTGTGAGGGCGGGGAGGTACTGCCAGACATGTCAGGCTTCTTCACCCATGAATTCATTATAGCTATATGTACTTCCACAACCCTTGTACAAGATCTGGCCTATTAACAACTCACCATGGAAAGGAAAGATCTCTAGAGATTCTACACCTCTCAGAGAGACTGTTGAGGGTTAATGCTTTCCATGTTGACTGTATTAATGTCTCTTCCCATCAAACATACTGCATTCTCCACATCTTAATCAACATTTCCATTACTGGTTCATATTCACGGGAAATAAAATAATTATACCAAACAGGGACCTGCATTCTCGTGTGTTTATTGCAGCTCTATTCACAGAAGCCAAGACACAGAATCAACCTAAATGTTCATCAGTGCATGAAGAAAATGTGGTATATACACGCAGAGGAATGTCTTTCTATCACAAAGAGAATGAAATTTCTATCATATGCAGTGGACTAGTAGAAGATGTTATTAAGTGAGTAAGTCAGACATGGAAAAACAAATATTGCACATTCTCACTAACAAGTTAATCTAATGGTAGAGAATGGGAAGTGCAGGGAGTAAGAACAGAAAAAAATAAATGGCACCAAAAAAAAAAGAAAGAAAGAAAGAAAGAAAGAAAGAAAGAAAGAAAGAAAGAAAGAAAGAAAGGAGGAAAGAATTCTGCTTTTGTGGGGCAGAGTAACTAGTAATTAAGAAAATCTATAATATATTTGTGAATGACTGGAAGAGTCCAAGATTTCTACTATATAAAAATAATTTCCCCTTAAGATATAGAAGACCTTCTTACTCTTTGGTTACTATACATTGTACCATATTATCATAATATATCCTGTAAAAGTGAACAAATATGATCACAACAAAAAAGCACTATAAATAAAATCTGACAATATTTTATTTCTTACATCGTGCAAGTGGCTTTTGTTGACAGTGAGTACAGAATGAAAAAGGAAGCCTCTGATACAGTTAGTAAAATGGTAAACCGGGATGGAGATTAGTGAAATCAGTATGAAGTTTCCTCAGAAAGCTAAAATTACAAAATATTACAACCATCTCACTCGTAGGTGTATATAGAAAAGAAATGAAATGAGTCTCTCAAAGAGTTGCAATAGTCAAGACATAGAAACTTGAATGTCCATTATCAGATGCATGACCTAATAAAATATGGTATATTTATATACAGAAGAATATTATTGAACCTCAAAATACAATTCTTCCATTTGAAGCAATATGGATGAATCAGGAAGATATTATGTTAAATGAACTAACTCAGGCCCAGAAAGATAAATACCTTATGATCTTTTTTATGTGAAAACTAAAAAGTTCATCTGATAGAAATAGTAGTTATCTCTGTCATGTAGTTGGCTAAAACATTTGTCTAGGAAAATACCTATTGCCAGTGCCAAAGAAGGGCATGAGGGAGAAGGCAATAGGAGAGTGAATGATTGATTGGCACAGGGGTGCATTTAGAATAGAATAATAGCTGATGTTTACTGAACTATATGGGAAACAACCTGTTGTATATTTCAATAGACTTAATAGAAAAGATTTTTGAGTTTCTAGCACAAAGACAAATATCTGACATGCTAAATCAGATTTCCCTCACCCAATTACTACGTTGTATGCATATATTGAAATTTTATACTCTATAAATATGTACAATATTCTAATTAAAAATAGAAAAAGATTTTTTAAAAGAATCAAATTCTCAATAATGATATTTGAAGACATTCGTCCTCTTCAATTTTCATTTGTGTATAGAATTCTGGACCATGAATTAAACTGTTTAGCCTCTTGAAAAAACACTTTTAGTAGTGGAATATTTGATTTAAGGTCTGAGTCATTTTGCTGGTTTATTTTATAGTCACAAAGTTTCATGTCTAGAGGTGAGGAAAGGAGAGCAATTGTCACAATTTTATGAGCAGCAAGTTCTGTTGCAATGAAAAGCAAAAGTGACAGGCTTATTCTTGTCAATGTCTGCTATCTGAAGCTACGTCTTAATGCCTAGCTTTATTAAACTCAGCATATCACAGTAGGAAAAGAACTCATGGCATCAAGACTTAGATGTTTGATTCAAATGAGTTGGTTGGGGGTGTGCAGAGGAGCATCGTGTGTGGTGCATTACAAACGACTGCCATTTTGTCCTGTCGATGTTAACGTTTCCTCAGCAACAGAGGGGCTGAGAGAGGTTAGAATGCACATACTGTACATGTGCCCATACACATGCTTGTTCACGTGCCACCCATGTGCCCTTGAACATGAGACTAGAAAGGATTCTGGGGTGTAGGTGTTAGTTCAGCTGTGATGAGCTATCTATGAATGGTCCCTGCTGCTCTCAGTAACCCTCACCCCAGTTCCTGTAAGTCACCCCAATAAACTTGGGGTTCATCGCCAATTTGATCTGTTGTGATACTCCTATCTGGGGTGAGAATATGATTGTATGTGGTGTCACCCCCAGGAAAAATACTTCCTTCAACAAGAAAGCAGTTCCGCTCACGATCAGTAATATCTCAACTGTGGGAACTGGCATTCTTGTCCGAGGACTAAAACACAAAATAAAGTGCTGGGTATTCATATGACCTGACTCTGGATTTTTTCAGTAAGAAACTGGATTCAGGGCAACAAAAACAAACTTCAAAAATGAGTGAGCTTAGATTGGACAGACATTTAAGAAGTTGGATTTGTATCGTTTCTCTCTCTCTTTGTCTTTCTCTCTCTCTCTCTCTCTCTCTCTCTCTCTCTCTCTCTCTCATTAAAGGATCTGGTTGGCCTACTGGGTGAGTTAGGATGAAGTGAATAAATCAGCCCTTTATATGCTTTACATTTCAGCTTAATTTAGGAGTTACTCTAGAATATGGGTTTTTCTTCTTTCTGCAAGAGAAGGTGTTTATTACAGAAAATCACAACTGGAAAAAGTGCAGAAAATAAGTGATGGTGAATTGCTCAGCCCTAAACAGAACATCTGAACCACCCAGTTACTTCAAGGCTTAGGAAACATAGCAGAAGAGGGAATGGTAAGATTATAAAAACCCAAAGGGCAAGAATGCAACCAGACATTATCTTCTGGATATGACAGAGCTGTTGCATGCAGGAATTCACTGCAGTTAAGTATATTTCTACAAGATTTTTGCATGGGATTTGTTCTATTCATATTTTACCTTGGAAAGGGAAAGATCTCAAGAGGCCCACTGCCTCCCTGAGAGATTGATGAAAGTTAATACTGATGAGGTGGGGAGAAAAGACTGCTTTCCTTAATGTTATACCTACTGATAAATGACACATGCTCTAGCAAGTGCTCAGACACATGCCATGAAAGGCAGCCCTGATGAAACTCAGTGGGAAAAGACAAGAAAATAGGAGACAGAATGTTAGGGAAGAATGGGGACGTAATGGAAAGGGGGAAATGAGATTGGGGATTAGAGCATGAAAAAAATCATAAATTCATTATATTTATGTATGAAATAATAGAAGAATAAATAATTAAAAAAGAAATATGAGTCTTTTTCTCAGTATGACCATATTGCTTCTCAAGTAGCAGTTTAAAAGACTGCCAATGGATTGTATTTATTGAATGAGCATTTAATGGACCTAATGTGTACCACTATAATAGAGATCTTGATGTTACAAAGGAAAAGAACTTTAAATAGCTGATGGTAGTGAGCAAATTCAACTTTACTGTTACTATTTAATAGTTCATCAGTTACAGAAATTCTTAGTATGAAGCAGATATCCAGCTCTTCCTAGGTTGAAGTTGGATTTTTAGAATTACTTAGAATTATTGTTTCATTTAAGAAATGTTTATCTCTTTATATATTAATTTTTGTTCTTAGAGTTAATTTTTTTTAAAATCACATGTGCAAATGGCTGTGAAACTGTGAGAAGTTAGACAACTTGTTAAGGCATCCATGAAAAGTATGAGAGCCAGGTTAAGAAACAAGGTCACATGGTCCCTCCTCTGTTGTTTATTCTTCTAAGACATTTTAAGGTTATCTTTAAACACAGATTTCCAGCCTGATATTTTAAGGATAATATGATTTGCCTTCAAGTCAATGCCTTAATTAAGGTGAATGTGATTCCAAGGAGAGTTGCTCAGTCATTTTCTGCTGCACCTTTCGGTTAGAGAAATTTCTGTAACTCGTAAGTTACAGAGCACTTATTAGAGTCAAGTTATCTTTCAGAGGGACTGCGGTCCATGCCAATGAGTGCCCTACCCTGAAGGGACATGGACATCGATCTAGGCTGGCAACTTTCAAGAACCAGGAGATTAAGGAATTTGTCCTCTGAGACCAGAAGTACGGACAGTTTTGTAGGGATTCCCACCCATGCCAGACATGAAAACAGATGCCCACGTGTTTCCCAACACTGATCTCCACTGAGGCATGTTCGGTTTCTGAAGGGAAAACATGATTCCCAGTGCTGCCCTGCCTGACGGGGCATGCCAAGGAGGACTTAGGCAACTCTGTGGCTCTGGCTATTGCTGCACCCATAGACATGAGTCTTTGAGAAGGGGATGGAATGGAACTTTCCATTTCCAGCCAACCCCTCACTGTCTACTGCAGGTGAAAGAGTCAGAGAAGCATGCGCTGGCCACCGACTCACTGTAGGCATGTCCAGAGACTCACTGTAGGCACGCCCGGAGACTCACCCAGAAGCATCCCAGAGAACTTCTCCCAACTCCGGTGAATGTTCCATTCCTGGGCATGTTCTAATAACATAGTTTTTGTTGCCATGGCATCTGCACAGTTGCCTCCGCTGCCCTGTCTCCATACTTTGTAACATCATGAACTTTAGTGATAGAGGGTGTGACACAGACAATACATTGTTTCGTACCATTGTCAGTCTGTCTGAAGCATGTGAGCCCACACCATTGACTGGTCAGCAGGAATGTGCTCTAGGTCCCTTGCTAGCAGGGGCAATAGCATTAAAAATTCTCAAAGAAAGTCTGAAGAGATGGCTCAGGGGTTAAGACTGCCTCGCAAGCAGAAGGTCCTGAGTTCAGATCCCAGGTCCACATTAAAAACAAAACAAAACAAAACAAAACAAAACAAAACAAAACAAAACAAAACACCTAGGCAGAAATGACTGCACTTCTGGCTCTGGTAGGCAGAGCCTGGGAAAACCAGAGGAAAGCAAAAAGGAGGTAGAAGCAATCCAAGAATCCTGAAGTCACCCTTGGTCCTCCAGGACCACACAATGCCCTTTCACACACACACACACACACACACACACACACACACACACACACACACACTCAAAATAAATAAAGTTTAAAAATAACACTAAAACAAGCTCCCAAAGAAGCTTCCATTGCCCATAGAAGTCAGCATTCACGTGAGGGTTCTCCACTTGAACTGGCAGTCACTGCTCACATTTCAGGAGTAGGCGCTTAGTGAGCACAAACACTTACTGAGAAGCAAGCCAGCAAATAAGAAAAAGGAAAAAGCATTCAGGCTATTTCGGAGACCATAAATATAAAAAGAATGAATCTTCAGAATATCCAAAGGTGAGGATGACAAAGAAAACAGTGAATTTACATTACATTAAATTGCATGAAACAATAGCAGAATGCTTTCCCAATTCTGGGGAAAGCAATTGATATGCAAAGGTGATGCAGCCAAAATAGATTAAGACCATCACGATAGAGTTTTTATAGTCATACTGTTGAAAGTATAAGAAAAATATCTTAACATCTCCACTATAAAGTCATATTTGAGGATAGTCCCATTAAACAGTATATTAGATGAAGCCATATGGGCTGGGAGGAAATAGAATGGCATATTCCAAGTTTTAAAACAAAATGAATGTCAAATGACATTATTATTCCTGATGAAACTATCCCTATAAGGAGAAATATGAACTTTCCAGACAAGCAAAAATTAAGCCAAGTTCTGACCTTGGCCTAATGAAAGATGCCTAAAGAGAGGGTTTGGGAGATGGCTGCACAAGTCTGAGAAATTGAGTTTGGATTCCCCAGCATGCATGTCAAGAACTAGGCAGGCACATGCTTAGAAATGTCCAAGGGAGCAGAGAATTCCAGATGCTTACCAAATCAGCTGAAATTGGAATCGATAAACTCCAGGGTCACAATGAGACCTTGACTCAAAAAATAAGAAGAACAATAAAGGAAGAGACATATGTTGTATTCTGGTCTCTTCTTGTGAATACAAGGGTACATAGCTGCATCTATGCGTAACTACACACACATGTATGCACATGAACACCAAAATAAAAAGATATTTAAGGAGCCCCACATTCAAAGTGGAAAAAACATTATTACTATCAAAAAGTATGTGAAGGTATAATCTCATTACAAGAGTGGACACAATGAAAAAGGATGAGTAAGTAAGGAAGATCAGGGAAAACTTAACTACAAGGAAAGCAACAAAATGAAAGAAGTCCCTATCTCCAATAATCTTGAATATAAATGTGTTAATTAATTCAATTAAAAGATATGGGATGAATGGAGTAAAAAAAACAAGACTCAACAATGTGTTGCCACAATAAAACTTATGTCACCTCTAAAGACACTCCTGGCTTAAAGTAGAAGAATGTGAAAGAAAATTCAAACAAAAGGGAGCATACAGTGAGCAGATACAGTTATGCTTACATGTCAAAAGATAAAATTTACTATAAAACTGGAAGAGATAAAGTCTCCACATGAGATCCCACAAGAAATCATGATGATTGCAGATCAGTATTTACCAGATGCTATCTAATCAATTTTAGAAAGCAACTATTGATAGAACTACTCATAAAAATTCAAATCATAGGGCTGGCTGGAGAAATGGTTCAGGAGTTAAGTCTTTGCCTAGAAGGCAGAAGTACCTGAGTTCCAATCCCAGATCCCAAGTAAAAATGTTGGGTGGAAATGGCGATGGCCCAGACTTGTGGCTCTGGAGAGCAGAGCCTGGAAACCACAGAGCAAAGCAATAGGGAGGTAGAGCAATCCAGGGTGATTCCTGAAGTCACCCTTGGGCCTCTACAGGCACTGACAGTGCCTTGTTTTACACACAGACATCTACACATATCCTCACACATGTATATACTAGCACATACATACATACAAAAATGATTTGAAATCACACCCTATGTGCTTTTTGATTACAAAAAGAAAAATTTTAAAAGTATGCCAGTGCCTGTGTTTGAACAACACTTTTTCGAACAATTAATAGTCATGGAATTAGAAAAGAAATTAATTTATTGAAACAAATGAAAACAGAAATATAACATCAAACATATAAGGCACAGAAAAGCAGTATTAATGAGGAAGTTTATAGCAGCAGTATCTATATTAGAAAAAGATTGAAGAAAGAATTAAAATAACATAATGATTCATCACAAGGACAAACAAAAAAATAAAATTAGTCGAAGGAAAGAAATGCTGATTCTTTTCAAAACTACTCCATAGGTTCAAAAGTGAGGAAACCAAGTTGCAATATAAAATACCATGGCAACAAGTGACCACTAGTGTAATAGTGGCATGATTATCAAGGAGAAAACCAACAGTTTTCTGATTGGATCCAAGACTCCCTTGTCAGAATGGTGTACATCCCTGATGGTAAACTAGAACAAGAATCTAAAAAAGGGGAAGGAAATTGATCAAAAGGGAAGATGGTCAATAAACCTATAGGTAGGAAGACAGTACATCAAATTGCTCTGTAAGTAGCTATTACTATACCCATAGAATGGAAACCTAAAGTGGAAACCTTTGGGTTTAAATCTGGATGAATGAAGGGAAATGCATATATCAGTGTGGTGGCTTAGGAGAGGTAACTTGATGTACCATGAAGGCCTGAGCCCCCACAGGAGTAGACAAGCCAGAGAGAACACTGGGTCCACAGGATTATAAGGTGGAAGGATGGAGGAAGTGGGAGGAAACAGTGAAAGAAAGGGAGGAGATGGGAGGGACTGGGAGGGAGGAAAGCTGAAATTAATACTCAGTATGTTTGTAAAAGTAGAAAAATAATAAAAAAATTAAAAATGAAAAAAGTGAGGGAACCCTTCAAATATTACATGAGGTAAGAGTCCTATTATCCAAGCCACAGAAGAACATAAGAAAAAGAAAACTATAGACCAATAACTGTGAGAATTATACATGCAAAAATTCTCAATACTAGTAATACTAGCAAATCAAATTCAACCGTAAATCAAACAGATGCTGGCAAAATAATCTGCTCAAAAGAAATAGAACATCATGCTCAAGTTGTTTTCATCCCAGGGATGCAAGCATTGTTCACTGTATGAAAACCATTAAGTGTAATACTTCATACCAGGAGAGCAAAGTATGAAAGAGCAAAGTATGAAGTATCTGGACAGATATGGAAAAAATCACTTGATAAATTTCAGCATCCCTTCCCGATAAAGATCCTTGAATAAATTAGGTTTAGAAGACTAGTAATTCAACATAACAAAAACTCTCACATGGAAAACATCATATTGGCTGAGGAAAAGCTGAATGGAAAGGTGTTTACTCTTACTGCAATTATTCAATACAATAGTAGAGGTCTTTAGAGTAACTTACAAGAGTAAGAAAGGCATGCAAATAGAAAGGAGGATATGAAAGTCTTTCCTATTTGCAGATAATGACTCTGTACTTAGCTACTAACAACTTTACCAAAAAACTATTAGAACTGATGAATTTAAAAGTTTCAAGATATGAAATCGATGTGAGTTAGTAGCTTTTCTGTATACCCATAATGAATTTGCTGAGACAGAAATCACGAAAGCAATCCCATTTATAATAGCTACAAAATCTCTAGGACTGAACTTAACCTGTTAAATGAAAGATCGGTACAATGAAAATTACAAAACTCTGAAGAGAGAAACTGAAAACACAAAAAGATTGGAGTGATGTCCACGGAGTCATGGATTGGAAGCATACTGATGTCCATCCTAATCAAAGCAACACACAGACTTGATTCAGTACTATCTTCACGGAACTAGAAAAAAAAAGATCCCTAAAGTCAGGACAAAATGGACCATAAAGTGAAAGCAATATTCAGCAAAATGAACAAAACTGGAGGCATCATAAGAGCTACAGAGCTATGATATCCGAAACACCATGATTTTCATGAAAATGGACACAGACAAATAAAACAGATACCCCAGAAAAAGAGTCATGCATCTACAGGCAATCTATTCTTAGCAATGTACGTGAATCAAAGCAAAATTGACCAAAGACCCTCAACTGTTAAACTATTAGAAGAAAATTGAAGGTATTATGGCAGCAGTGATTTTTCTGAATAGGCTCCCCAAAACACAGGCAATGAAGGCAAAATTTGACAACTGTATTATGCCAAGCTAGAAAATGACTCCATAGCAAATAATCAAAACAGCAAAGAAATGATCAATAATGGGCAACTACTCATCTGTCAGATGGCTAACAACTAGAATATGTAAAGAATACAAAAACAAAATACAATTCAATCAAGACTGGTAAATGATCTGGTTGGAAGAAATGCAAATGGGTGACAAACATATATGACAAACATATATATGTAGAAATGCTTAATATCATTAGTCATCTGGGAAACATAGACCCAAAATACAGTGAGATGCTGAGTCAGCCCAGTTAGAATGTTCTTATAGAATAGTAAGAATGTGGAAGATAAGGAATTCTGACACACTGCTGGATGGGCGTGTAAATCAATGAGCCTTTATGGATAGTAGTATAAATGCTCCTCAGGATTCCCTGAGAGACTGATGGGGGTTAATGTTGATGGTGAGGAAAGGGAAGGTACTTTCCTCGGTGGTAAGCCCACTGATACATAATTTGTGCTCCAACGAGTACTCACACACATGTCATCAAAGAAAAATCAGATGAATCCCAGTGGCCTCACACATGGAAAGACTTGAAAAGAGGAGGGAGTCTGGTAGAGAGGAAGAAGGGTTGTAAGGGGAAGATCAGGGGGATGGAATTGGAGGAAAGGAGGGTGGAAGTGGAAAAATGACAAGTATAATCAACAAAGCTTATAATGATTCTATTAACATTCTCAAGCCTTTATAATAAGCAACACAGAATTGATACATGAAGGGATGTGTATTTTTAAGAGTTTGGATAAATAGAAAAGAAAGTATTTCAAAGAAGATTAAAGATAGCACTTTCATAATGTAAATATATCATTGGGTAAGAATTACATTTGGGATTATGAAGTAATAGTAGTGTTCTGATTACAGATTCTAAGCTTTGGGTTCTGTATTTCTGTTTGCTTCACTTTGTTGAAATAATCTGAGGGGTGGAGAGATGGCTCAGATGTTAAGACTCTGCCTCACAAGCAGAAAGTCCTACTTTTGGATCCCAGGTTCCATATAAAAAATGCCAGGCAGAAATGATGGTGGCCTGCACTTCTTTCTGGTCCTGGTGGGTGGGACCTGGGAAATCCCAGAGCAAAGCAAAAAGGAAGGAGAAGCAATATAGGATGATTTCCCAAATCACCCTTGGTCCTCCACAGGGACACACAGTGCCTTTTGACACAGACATACACTAAATAAATAAATGAATAAAGTAAAGAAACTAATCTGAGAAGATTTTACCAAAACATAGTTCATATGGAATACTTCAGCTAAAATATCATTTTAATCACTACTTGAAATTCAGTATCTACAGGAACATTTTACACACAGAAATTATAGGAGAGAGTGACATGAAATTTGAATGTGAATGTTAATCAGTAACCAATCAAACAAATTGAAGAAAACTGAGAATCAATAGAATCAAGAAAATTGGATCCATCCCAATGAATATGAAATGCCTCTTTTTAACAAACCTCAGAAGTGACGAGCAGTCTTTGCTCAGTTACCTTTAGTGCTGGAGAACTCTGTGGATCCCAAGTCTGTGGAGAGACTACCTGAGGAATGTGGTATGGTTGTGCTGTGCTGAAACGTATTACTTCGTATAAGCTGTTGATTTTGGATTCTTTTAATGAAGCAGACAAGAATAAATTTCCCTTGGGCTGGAAAGAAGTCTTTGCCTCAAAAACAGAAGGACCTGAGTTCGAACCCCAGATCCCATGTGAAGATGCTGGGTCGAAAAGGCAGTGGCCTGTACTTCTGGCCCTGGAATGCATTACCTGGGAAACGGCAGAGCAAAGCAAAAAGGAAGTAGAACAATTTAAAAATGATTCCCCAATTCACCTTTGGGCCTCTACCGCCATACTCTGTGCCTTCTTCTACACACACATACCAGTACCTACACATGCAAAAAAAGTAAATAAAAGAATTTTACTTATCAAACTCCTGCTTTATAGAATTGTTCACATCCATCTCACAAAGAAATGTGTTCTAACAAGAGCAAGATTTAAGATGTTTGGTCTCAGGTCTGTTGGAACAAAAATTCTTCCCCAAACTGAGAGACTGAGGCTGCTTAAGAGTGTACAAGAGGAAAGGTTTATTACATAGTTTTGCTGCGGAGGAAATCTGAACGAAGCTCCCCAAAGGTTCTAGCAGAGACCTCAGGGTTGTAGTTAGTCTTTTACCTTAGGAAAACCAGTCAGCAAAGAAGCAGGGAAGGTGAGGTAATAGCTTTACAGGCTGGTTTTACATTTCTGTAGATATTGATGACAAGGCAGTGTGGACGTTCTGGTTTCTCCAAGGTCAGCCTTGACATGCTTCTCTTTATTTCTGCAACTACAGGGAATTTCTCAAGACTATCAGGCACCAGGTGTCCAAAGCTCTGAAGGTAAGAGGTGGGGAGAGGGGAATGACTCTCTTCCTGCTAAAGCTAAAAGTGCTTTTAGTGAGCAGCACTTTTAACCCCAGCACTTTTAACCCTTTTTCTGACTCAGGTGCACTCACATGACGCCTGAAGGTCATGCTCGGGCGATTCTTTGGGTCCATTTCATGGTGTTAAGGGTCAATATGAACATGAAACTCAATAATATCACCTTATGATTTTGTGTTTTATGGTTCACAAAATTGGCATAACCATATCCAAATGCAGGCAGATAAACACACAATTCAGTCAACATAGAGTTCTTTGTTTAAAAACGTTTGCTAGCATTGCATAAGAATTATAAGTGCTCAGAGAGTACATAGAGATGGCATTGGTTTTTTTTTTGGCCAAAAAAGATCTACTGGGAGAAGAGAGACCTGTGTTCCAGTTACCTGTAGATCGCTTTGGCTCTTTTCCAGGGCAGTTTCTCACCCTGGCGGATCCTTTATTCTAGGGAATTCCTTAAACGTAGGGCCTTCTACAGCATTTTGCCTGGTTTGCTTAAGGCTCCCAATCCTGATCTGACTTGAACACGTAGATCATGGGACTTTGCCTAGCTCTGTCCATTTTTGGCAGGACGAGCCTTTATCCCTCCTTCGGTGGTGAAGCATCTGCCATTTATGGGGTAAATTTCTGGGATTCAACCATTAATAACCTGCTTTCTGTTATTTGTGGCTTAGCTTTCCTGATTCACTTAATAGGATTCACCTAATGACAGTTTTCAAAATAACACATCAGGTTTCTCGACTTCTCAGGATACAGTTCCTGTACCAGTTGTAAACATCCCATGAGAACTTGTTAGAAAGGAAAGGTTTGGGGCCCCACACCAGACCCACTGAATCAAATTCTGGAGTTCAGTCCAGCAATCTGTGTTTTAACAAGCTCTCCAGGGAAATGAGAATCTTGCCTCATTAGGATTTGAGAACCTTGGCTTTGTTAAGACAGCAAATTCTCTTTGCCTTTACCTGGGAAGACTTGACATGGCGCTGCTACTCGACTCACCTGGGGGTTTAGAGACAGCCCCCATTTCTTTGGACAGGCTCTGGCTTCTGATCTCCAGTCCCTTGACCTCACTCCCAGCATCCTTCTCCAATATGTCCATGAGCTCCTTCTATGTAGTCCCTCTTTCTATCTCTCTCAACACTCGTTCCACCTCCTAAATTTCCTGGGGCACAAAGAGTACTGCATCTCCCCTTCTAAGGAAGTCACAAAAATCCTATTCTCAAGTAACCTACCGAGGATGTTGCTTTCCCCAATCTTGCATAGCTTAATACTAAATTGGAAAAGGCATCTACAATCGCTGTCTCTCCCTCTACCAAGGAGGAAGTTCTTTCCTTTCTTGGTTTAGTGGGATACCCATGAACTTGGATCCCCTAACTTTGCTCTCCTGGTTAGACCTCTCTATGAGACTTCCAAGTCCCTCCCTTCCCCCCCAGACCCCACTGGCCTGGTTCACCCTTCTTTTCAACGCTTACATAATGCAGTCTTAGAAGCACCGACCCTAGCCCTGCCTAATCTCACCCAGCCCTTCCTATTATACACACATGGCAGGGGAGGGGGAAGGGGAGTGTGTGGCATCGGGAGTCTTGGGGCCAGTTGCAAGGCCTCACTTTTGCTCTAGTTGCTTATTTATCCAAATAGATAACATCACCAAGGTTGGGAACTCTGCTTACGTGCATTTGCTGCAGCCTCTGTTCTCGCTCAGGAAGCCACTAAGCTTACTTTTGGCAGTCCCACGACCGTCTATTTCCCCCAATGCCTAACCCACTGTCGTCTCTAATTTCTCACTCTTCAGACTTCAACTTTTCTACCTCATCTTCATCAAGAACCCAGACCTTACCCTTGAATCATGTCCTTCTCTCAACCCAGCCATACTTATGCTGAAACCAAACCTTATGCACAGATACCTGGAAGTTCTTAGCTACCAACAACCACATCGCTCTCTGTCCCCTCTCCCTCACCCCTGTGCTACTTGGCTTATTGATGGCAGCTCCTTCATAAACTCTGGCTATGTAATCGTTTCCTCTCACCAGATCATTGAGGCTTCCCTGTTAGTTTGGGGCACTACCTCCCAAAAGGCAGAACTAATTGCTCTCACCTGTGCACTCACATTAGCTCAGGACAAGACTGTTAATATTTACACTGACTTTCAATATGCTTTCCATATCATATATCACCATGCCGCCAGTTGGCAGGAACGAGGGTTTCTTATTTGTAGGGGCTTCCCCATAACTAATGGTCCCCTTATTCCTAAGCTACTTAAAGCCTCATACCTCCTAAAGCAGGCTGAGATCATCCACTGCAGAGGGCACCTAACAATCCTATAGCCACAAGAATGCTTTCGCAGCAAGGGAAGCCAGTCCTCACAGTGCCGAACCATGCCGCCACCTTCCGGTTACTCCTCCACGCTCTACAGATGCAGTCACACAGATCATCTCACCAGGTGACAGGTACTGCTAAAAACTCTCCACCCCCCTGCCTTAGGACTTGACTGAATGGGCCACTATGTCACCGCAACGTCAATAGCAGCTGAACTCCAAGGAATCTCTTGCTGGATTCATCCCTCCTGACTGAACAGGGCTCTGACTCCATTTCCACAGGACCCACCACCTCAATATCTAGTGATAAGTTCCTGCTGCCCCACAGGACCCTTATGCCTTAAAATTTCCCATATTACCAACCTGCCTCCATCCCCAACTCTGACTCCTAAACTCTGTCATGAATATTTCTTGCCTAGACACCCTCCAAGTCCTGCTGGTTCTCTGGTTACCTCCCCTGCTGCCTCTCCCCCTCCCCATTGCTCTTGTGGTTCCCGAAATAGTTTGGAGGTTCCAGATTATTGCAGTAAATCATAATAAAGTTTTAACTTCTATCTTCTGCCCCACTTCCGATTACTCAAAGCTTATCAATCTTGCTTTCAATGTTGGAGACGGTTGCTTGAAGGATGATGCCAAGTTGCATGAGTAGACCCAGCACCACCGTGCCTACGCTAATCCCAGATACATTTGCTTAATGTTAGAGCAGACCTGATCTTATTGTAAGGACCCTAAATAAAGAGGATTCCCCCTGTAAATATCATTCCACACACTCCAGCTGGGGAGTACAGCCATCTAGGCTTTGCTCAGTTGATGACTACAATAAAGCTTCCTTTACTTTCTCTGGCCCTTGGAACCCTGAATGGGCAACTGGAGTTAGGGGTTATGTTTACAGATATTGTCATTTGAGTAGCCAATTGCCTTGGCCCCTGCTGTCTCCACTCCATTAGAACTTATAGCTGACCACATCCAAGAGTTCAGCCCATATTCTAAATGCTTACCCATCCCCCGATAACTATACTCAGTGAGTCTCCTCAACTACTCCATTTTCTTTTTTTTTTAATACATTTTTTATTATTTCCGCTCATACAAACTTAATAGGTAGACCAGTCCCCTCCCTCCCTCCTCCTCCCCCCTGAACCCCCTGCTTCCCCTCCTTCCCTCCCCAATGCCTCCCCCCCAATTCCCAGAGAGTCCTTTATTCTGTATGCCTAACTCTCCTCTTGGTCCTCCTCTCCGATGACGTACAAGGACCCAGTGGCATTTCTCTGAACTCTTTCTCGTGTTCCCCTTAAGCATAGGAACACTACTGTGGCTGTCAATCCCTTGCCTCCAAGGATCTTGGTGCCTTTAGCAGATGCTAGACTTTGTGAGGTCAATAGTATGTTGGACATTGCGCAGGGCATCCTATTATGATTGCTTTGGCCCTAACTAGTGTGGAGAATCTTGCAAGTCGTTGCTCCTCCCATCCTTTTGCTCTTACAATATTACCGCCCCCTCTTCCGTAAATGTCCCTGAGCTCCAGGATGGGGAGAGATTAGGCTGGCCTAGTTCTATGTGGTTGATATAGAGTCTCTGAAGTTCTGGATTGTGGTTTGTTGATTTTCTTTTGCAGTTTTGCTGCTCCTGCAATGCCCTTCACTCCATCCTGATGGGCACTGTATGTCACCCCCTGGTCAGAGACAAAAAGCTGTTAAACTGGAGTCTTATTATAATAGCACATTCAAGGGTAGATGTAATAAAAGCAGGAAATCTCGGTGAGGGAGGGGTCAGTTACCCATTTGCAAAATGATCACCTTTCATCTGCCAGACTATATGCCCTCCCTTCTGGTGAGATCATATCCCCTCAGTTGTACATGATCAGGAACGAACATCTGTGAACTTAACCAGGTGTCACATTACTTACTTGCATTCCTTGGAGGCCTATTTTCTCTACCCCATCCTTCCTGTTACTCCACTTTCTTAATGGCTCAAATAGTATTCATTTTCCCAACTGCTTCATGTGTACCCCCCTTTACCCAGCTTCCCTGTTGTAGCAGTTCCTCTATGGACTGTGCCTACCAAGTCCTAACTGCTCCTCCAAACCCTTAACGAGGACTACTCAACAGATCCTGCTGCAGGCAGTAGACTCTGGTGTCTCTTATCTCACCTCAAAGGTATTTTCTGCTCCTCCATAGCTGTGGCCAGAATGTCATTGTGAGTTCTTCTCTATGAAGCCCCAATGGTAACTCTACTCTGGGCAGCTCTCGTCCATTCTCTACTGTGGCATTGTCTCTGACACTCTGGGTCCTTGTTCCACTGTACGGTCACTTTCCGAGATCACCATTTACTCAGAAGGAGCGGTTACATGCCTCTTCTAACAGACTCCCCCCCCCACAATCTCACTGCTCCAGGGGACATTTCAGTAATTGTTGGCATCACGCTGGTCACCTTGGTAGCAGCCACAGAGCTAGGAGTGGGTGGCCTAGGTCATAGTCTCCATCTATCACAACAGCTTTCTATGTAGATTGAAAAATTCAATGCAAGCCTCTTCTCTTATCCTTTAGCTTCTACAGTCTCAACTCAACTCATTGGCTTCAGTCGTCCTACAGAACAGATGGGCCCTCAACATCCTCACGGCAGAGAAAAGAGTGCTACTACTACATCAGCTGCATAGAGGTAGGAAGAGAAGATCAACAACCTCTGGAATTTCAAATCCATTCTACCAGCGGCTCCTTGGAGGGCTCACAATTATGGTCCCCCTTGACAACTTGGGTTCTTCCCCTGGTAGGTCCTTTAGCTGCCATTTGCCTCTTGCTACTTGTCGTGCTTTTTCAGATGCCTCAAGGACAGGATCAGAGAACTCACCTGAGGCTCTTTCAACCAAATGCTCCTGACCACTTATCCCTTTACCTTGTACCAGAGCCTGGCCACCCAGTTGGATCCGGCTCAACAGTCATTGCCTTCACCATGAGGACTCAGGAATGGGACTCTGTCACTCCGGCCTGCAACCTCTCCCACTTGGGCCCCATTCAGCGTTCAGCAGGAAGTAGTAAGAATGAATACGTAGCTCCTTATTACTAATCACAGGCTGGCATATTAGAAGGCCCATTCCTCCATACTCCAGGCAGAGCCTCTGCCTGATGGTCACTCCCCCTAGTGGCCACTTAGCGCTGCAAAAGTCCTGTACCTTCAGTGGCAGTCAGGTCAAAGTCAGAGACCGACCACACTTCCTGGACTTGGCAGACAACTGGGGTATCACATTACAAGAGGGAAGGACTCCACCCGGACTCCACCCAGATCCTGCCCCATCAGCCCACCTACCAACCCTGGACTTTCAAACCCACCTGCCCCCTTCACCCAGGCCTTTCCCTCCCTCTTCCCCAGGTTGGCCTGGCAGTTCTGGAATTCCATCTAGTCTTTAGTGTGGTGCATTTTGAGGCAAATACATTTAATGTCTTACAACCTTCAGCTAGCCCATTGTCCTCCATGGTGTAGGGGAAGCCACTTTACCTTCTTCTCCCTGTCCTACACAGAGTTTCTGTCACTTTTCATTGTATCAGTATATTAAAACCCATGGTGGGAGTAGGGGTGCAAATGCTCCAGGGAGATGGCTCCGTGGTTAAAGCACTTGTCATGAAAACAAAAGAAGCAGAATTTGGTCTCCAATCCCATGTAAATTGGTAGGTGGGTGGGGGCCATTTGTAATTCCAATTTCAGAATACAGAGGCTGTGAATCCCCAGAACAAGTTGACCATACTCACTCTGTTGGGAGATCTCTGGGTTTGATTAGAGACCCTGTCCCAAAAAAGAATAAGGTGGAAGGGAAATCCAGGAAGATTTCCCTGATTAACTGCAAGTACACAAAATGAATGTGCATGTCGCATATATATGTGTACCCACATGGGTGAATACGTGTCCATACATGCAAAACACGCACACACATACACAATCTGTCATGAGGATCTTATTGTACTTACAGTCTAAGTTAAGATTACAATGGAATTATTAGGAGCCACTTATCTTAATACTATGATTCAGACATTGATTGATTGAAATGAACTGGGCACTTACACTTCATGGCAAATAACATGCCAGCATGTTGGGGGTTCACAGTTTCCAGGATTGCAAGTCAGGGAAACATCTTGTTTTTACACCCTTTTTTCTTCTCTTCTTTTCTTCTTCCAGTTGTATTTCTTATTTCTTCTAAAGGAGCAGGTGAGTAGTTTGACATTGTTATTAGGTAATGAAGAGCTGAGACCATTGTGTTATTTATAGACTCTGGGGATTAATATCCAGGGTTTGAAATGTAAAAACTAAAGTGAGTCTTCATGATTGCTAGCTAATTTCTGTAGAAATAACTAAGGGGCTGCTACAATACATCTTTGTTTAGCAGTCAAGGTTTTCATTAAATTTAATTAACTCTCCCAGAAGCTCTAAATTTAGGGCAACTTCAAAATGCAGGTGGCTTCTGTTAAGTATAGTTGTGCTCCTTTTATAGTTGCCATGGTTTGGGAAACCTGGGCTGGTGGGCTTTGGCTATGTAGTGTGCTCACCAGAATTTTAGTATATGATTTCATTTCTAAGCACATCTTTCCTTCCCTTCTCCTTCCCTTTTTTCCTCTTCTTTTGCAAAAAGATGTGGAAAATGTGAACGTGACAAGCTGCCCAGTTGTGCTTACAAATTAAGTAATTAGCTAAGGACAACATTTCAGAGGTTTTCTCAGAGGGATTCCAAGTTTGCTGCCTAATAGGCTTGTCTACTAATTATTCAGAAGTACTTCAGTTCAGGTTTTTTTTTTTTTTTTTGGTCCAAGAAAGTCACAAGGCCTGGGATAGATAATCACAAATGTCACCTTAATGACAAAACCAACTGAAACCTGAGTGTATGAAGCTGTTGCTTATCTTCTGTTTAATCCCCTTTCCTTCCAACCTAGTTCATTCTTTTATTTCTAAGTTGAGAGAGCAATTGGTGCACATCTGTTGTGGTTAGCTCAGGAACATTAAGAGAACCTTCTTATGTAACCATCGGTGTTTCCCAAATGACAAACTGAGTCATAGAAGTAATTTGCTCAGGGTCACACAGATTCAAACCTCAGCCTTCTCAAAGCTGACCTATGTGCAGTTCCACAAATTGAGCTGGGTTTAGGGAGTAGAAAGAGAAGGATGTCAAGTTGATAAGCGACTACTGTGAACAAAATAGGTCCTTAAGTGTCCAGCCTTTTCATGTGAAAAGAATTCTTCTCTGAGGTCCTAAAATTCCATTTTTTTCTGTAATTGTGCTCAAGTTCTTTATCAGTGTATTTTCTTCATTTAAGAGCATAATCAATCATTGCAAAGGTAATGAAAGGAAGTTATCAGGAGTCGGATGACGTCTCAGTGTTGGATTCTTGACATGGATTATACCTCCTTGAGTGAAAACACAGATTATCTAGGTCTGTTGAATTTGTTTGAAAGTAAACATTTTCCTTTAAAGTTATACATACTAGCATTCATATTTATTTTGCCTGATATTAACCCCAATGATGTGAAAAATTGTTACTGTGACCTGTGGTTATTGGAACAAATATCAAAAGGTTGAAAAAAATTCTTAGTGCTGCTATAATTTTTATGACTTTTGGTTCTCCTCAGTGTTTATAACTAGTATTATAATCAACTTTAGTAATCAAATTTCAAGTTATTTATGCAAAATGGAAACATTTCAATTGATGATTGAATACAGACCGGGATTTGAGATTTGTTGAGGATGCAGCTAGATCCTAGGGACAACGCTGGAATCTCACTCTCCACCCTGAAGCCAATCACCTGGGAGGATTCCCGTCTCCTAAGGAATGTGATCTATCTGGAAACAGGTCAAAGAGATGAGAGGGATATGCTTTCTCTACCCTAAAAGCCATTTCTCAACCCTCCTTCTTCCTCTCAATGGGACATAAGATGAAGCAGAACAAAACCCTCCAAGATGTTATTTTGTAAGCAACATGCTTTGTGAGCAAAATTTTTTCTTCTGCATTCTTACCCAAAATTGTTATACTTAAACATGCTTTCCCTAATACTCAAGACTCTCCATTGCTCCCCTGGGGACTCTTAACTACTAACGTCATGGTCATTGCCTCTTCCCAGAATTCCCAGCTGCTTGGATTGCATTGTCCTATTATTTCCTATTTTAAAATAAATGTGAATTTTTTCAATTCTTTTCCTGCTGATAATTCTTTATTTTACAGAGAAAATGGACCCATATCCCTAAATGTGCATCAAGATGGTATTAAAGGATTTCATTAAGTTTACTAGTGGTGCGGTGCACATGTTTGAAGATGTTCTGATGTTCTGAAAATACACACTAAATTGTGTAATGTGATGGTCGATGATACTGCTACCTTTGCTTTTCTGCTATTTGAACATGTCATAATAAGTTCTCCTCTAGTAAGTGTGCTGCAACTCAAAGCATAATTATCAGACTCTAGTATACTCCTGCTAAGAAGTTCATCCTTACTGCCTCTCCCACAACTACTTCTTGGGAATCTGCTTTTTATTTTGGAACTTTTGATATCCTTAAGGTCAGGCCATGTTGTGGTTTGAAATGTGCCCCCCACGGTCTCATGTGTTTGGGAAGATCAAGGTACCTCCTGGAGGTCGAGCCAGCTGGAGGAAGGCAGTCACAGGGGTGGGCCTTGAGGTGGATTAGTCCCATCTTACTTCCTGGAGGAATCTGCTCTGGCAGCAAACAGTCTAGCAGCTCTGTTTCCAAGATGTTTGCAGTGACTTAGCTTGTCTCCAGCTTCTGGCAGCCCATCATGCCTTTTCCACCATGAAAGACTTTTTCTCCCCGCCCCCAACTGTAAGCTGAATAAATCTCCCTTTCCCCCTTAATTGCTTGGCTTTGGGTGTTCTCACATAGCAACAGATGAGAGTAATTAGTACAGCCACATTCTCTGTGACAGGCCCTTGATGGACAGGCCACAGGCAGGGAGAACTTGGCTAACAGAATTAACTTGCAAGTCCTACTGGGGTCTCAGATCTAAGCTGCACTGAACACTTCTATCTATTTGAAGTTCCTCATTTAGGGAACCACTGGACATTGTGTGGCCCAACACGGTATTCATAGAATAACCTACCAGCCTCTGTGGAGCTTGAAAAGATACTTCCGCCTGGTCCTTGTGACAACAGGAGCATCTTTCTCTGCCCTTTGTCTAAATTGACCCAAGACTCTTGGCATTTGATTCGATGATTTCAGGGTGGGTAGGCTGGAAAAGTAGGGGAGAGGGTTTGTTCTGTGCAGTCAAGCCCAGAGTGCTAGAAGGCTGGGCTCCTCACATGGGGAAGGCAGGACTGTAGTGTCCTAGGGGGTGTTAATGACATGCCACTTTCCTCTGTTCAGTGTCTCCTGCCAGGTTTGCCAAATATCTTATGTGTTATCCGTACATTTTCACTCCATTTACTTGCTAGTAGCCAAAGACTTGTAAGGAAATGTCTTCTCCATGGATAAAATTTCTAGAGATGAAAACCCAGCTAGCATGAAGCTGGGGAATTCACTTACCCTGAAGAATGGGTGACACTTTTAAGCGATGATTTCTGAGCTTTTCCTAATGAAAGGAAAGTACAGGCATAGATGGCATGTGAATTTTCTGCAAAATAGATCCTACTCATCATGTAGACCACAAAGGCTTTTCTTATTTTCTGTGGTCTGGCATGCCTAAGATATGGCAGACCTGCGGGGAAGCCTGGGGCATGCTCTTGAAACTCCAAGAATCCCTGTTATTCAGTCTATGGAAATTACTTTCACTGTTTTATGGCATGATACTCTAGAGCTTCAGGGAAGGTAAGTATAAGTTAGTAAGTGAGAACTCCAGAGAAAGGAGTTCTCTCTGCACTTAGTTATTGCACAGACACTTCACTTTTGGACAATTGGGTTTTCTCTGAATCTGCTATTTAGAGATGGGGCTGCACAGGTAAAGATGGAGAGCTATGGTTCCCAGCACAGAGTGTTTCAGTGTGTGCTTTCAAATCTCTGCCATCAATTACCTGTAGTTGTTAATATGCTTTGGGATTATGTTAAATAGTTGTAGCTATTTTATTGCATATGTATGTGTGTGGGGGGGGTATGTGCAGAAGAAGGTGCTGTGTATGCCTGTGGAGGTCCAAGGGTAACTCTGGGAATGACACTGGATTGTTTGTTCTACCTTCTTACTCCTCATTATTTTGTACTGGGGTTTCCCAGACTCTGCCAGAAGTTCAGGCCTCCATCCAGCATTTTTACATGGGATCTGAGATCTGAGTTCAGGTCCTCTGGCTTGTGAGGCAAAGGCTTACCTCCTGCGTCATCTCTCCAGCCCCTAGAAAAAAGGTACTTTTAACTAAAAGTTACCCCCATGGACACTCACTAAAGGTATCTCACATGCAATACTAAATACAAGGCAACCAAATCAGCACATTATTTTGTTTATCAATTAATAGAGGGTATTTCAGGGACTCCATTGTGCTAGGAGCGCTAGAAGATAATTGAAAATGGCTTGGAATGAGAAGAAATAAATTAAAATGGCCCAAACAGGCATATAATTCCCAGCCCATTATCTCCTTACCCATCTTATGCAGTATCTGATGTGGTCATTCAGTTCCTCCAAGACAATGGGAAACCCACTCTCCTCCCTCTTAGTTGTGCACAAGCTAATACCAATGTTTCCATTCCCTATGAGTTTGGAGATATTTTAAATGTATAGGGGCTTACTGAGTTGCTAATCAATACTGGTCTCTTAAAAGGGCTTTTCTTTTGATGACTCATGACCTCATGAATAGTTTTTATCTGCCTTCATAGAAGGGGTAATTTCTCTCTTCATTGGGTTTCTAGCTGAGTCAGATGAAAAGTAATAGGCTGCAAACTGGATCTTAAAGGTTTTAAGCTGTTTAGGAGGTCATTTTAATATTTGAAGTTGATACAAGTTGAGAAAAAGATAGTGTCTTCTCAGATTGAAAGTTAATATGAAAGTTTCAAGCTGTGGTCATTGAACCAGAAGCAGCAGCAATATTCAGGCACTAGTTAGAATGCACATTCTTAAGTCAAGACCAGATCTACTGAAACCAATCTATTATAGCAAGTGTCAAGACAATTCTGATGCACATGCAGGTTTGGAGCCACTGTTATGCACATTCTCAGCGGATCCTGGCGATAGGAACACAGCTCTGGAATTCAAAATTGCTCTTGGTGAAGTATGAAGATTACAGCGGGGTTCTATTGCAGTTACTCTTATGTTACAGTGATAAAACATTTTGACTCACAAAACTAAGGGAAAAAGGTTTATTATTTTAGTTTACTGTTCTAGAGGGGATAGATAGTTCATCATGGTGGGGAATGCTTGGTGGCAGCAAAAACAAGAGCTGGCTTACTTGCAGCAGCCATCAGCAGACAGAGAAAGTGAAGAAGAGGGGCCAGGTAATCAAAGCCCAAGACCCTCTCTTAGTGACACATCTCCTCCAGCAAGGCTCTACTTTCCAAATATTCAAACACATAGCCTAAGGGGACAATTCCCATTCAAACGATGACCATCCTGCAGTACCAGGTCAGTGACAGACCAGGAAGTTGAGTTTGGGTTGTGACTGTCACAGCTATTATGCATATTACTAATACATAAATGAACAAAGAACTTAGTGGAAGAGCAAGGGGATTTTATTTTTTCTTATGATTCTCAGTTACAGTTCTTAGTTCAACTTGGTGTGAGGGTTCATGCCAACACCGGAAGCTGAGAGAACTGACCACACCATATTCACAGGAATTGTTGAGAGGGAGCAAATCTCATGCACCCGACTGCACGTCTGTCAAGTGTGCCGAAGAATGCAAACTCATCCAATCAGCTTCTCTCCTCTCATCCGTCTGTCCAGGGAACGTTCCAGCCACATAGGCTGGGTCTCCCCACATCAGTCACACAACCTTTTGCAGACTTGTTCAAGGCTTTGCCTTAACTACTGTTCATAAATGTACTCAGAACACAGTTTTCAAAAGCCAAATTGACATCTATATATAGTACAATGACACCAGCCACAAAACCAACTTTTTTTTTTTTTTGGTAAAAAGGAGATTCCTTTCCTCTTAAACACAAAAAGCTTCTGGAGAGTTGGCTCAGGAGTTAAAACCTCTGGCCTGCAAGCAGAAGGTCCTGAGTTTAGATCCCAGGTCCCACTTAAACGTGCCAAGTGGCTGCATCTCCTAAACAAAGATAAAAGACTATTTAAATGAAGATCTTAATATAAGAGGAGATGGTTACTGTCTATCTGCCAGTCCTTATATCCTCCCTGATTGGTGAGATCAAATTTGTTTGGTTCCAAGTGACCAGGAAGGGAAGTGAGAGTGAGCTGCACCAGATGTCTTGCTACATACATACAGTACATGACTGGCCTGTTTTCTGTACTGAAGCATGTTCCCCTATCTCCTGTCTTTTGAGATCCTCGTTCCCCTTCCCTCCTGTTTATAATCTTTTGTGATCACAGTGGGTATTATAGAGATTTACCTTTGAATATATCATTAAGTGGGTTTGGAACTAGAACCAACTTATTAGGGAGTACATATGGCATCTAACTTTCTGTGCCTGGGATACTTCACTCAATATAATTTTTTCTAATTCCATCCATTTCCCTGCAATTTTGTTAATTCATTTTTTGATGGCTAAGTAGTATTCCACTGTATAAATGTACCACATTTTCATTATCCTTTTGCCAACAGTTGGGCAGTTGGGTTGATTCCATGACTTTACTATTGTAAATAGTGCTGGAATGAACAGGGTTGTGCTTGCCAGAATGGCTGTATAAGCCTGCATTCCCACCAGCAATGTATGAGAGTTCCCTTCTTTCCACAACCTCTCCAGCATTTGGTGTTGTTTGTATTGTGGATTTTTGCTATCCTGACTGAGGTGAGATGATATCTCAAGGAGGTTTTGATTTGCATTTCCCTGATGGCTAGGGATGTGGAGCATTTTAAAAGATATTTGTTAGACATTTTGATTTCATTCCTGGAAAGTTTCTTTTGAGTTCCAAGGCAGCCAAGGTCAGTGCAGGAAAAGCAAAACTGAACAAAACAACAAATCATAATTCAAAACACCATTAGTCACCTGGAACCAGACCAGTCAAATCTCTTCATCCTAAAGCCCAGGAGACTTGTGGAAGTGGGGGCAGCTAGATTGTAAGAGTCTAAAGATGGGGAGAACCAATGATGTGCAAGATAATCCACACAAGTTAGGGCTACAGCAGACAGGATTGGACCTTGTCTGACCTGCGCAATGGCTGACATATCAACGACCCCCAGAGTCTAGCATGGATCACAGGGGAGAAGGCTCCAGGCAGTTAGATCCTTACAAGCAAGGGCTTACCAGTCATAATAGAGTTCCCATGCTAACGGGGAGCCCAAGAAGGGCCCCAGGTTATGGCACTGAGTCCTGAACCTTCACTAGGGTGGAGGACTCAGAGGGACGTTTGATGCCCACATGAAGGGATACTCCAGGGGATGGAAGGGAGGAAGGGGGAGGAGGGTGAAAGGAAGGGGAAAATGGGGGGAGTGCAATGAGGGACGATGGGGGAGAGGAGGGAGGAGGGAGAGGATGGGAGTAACTATTGAGCTTATATGATTAGGAAAAAAATAAAATGTGAGAGAAAAAAAATGCCAGGCAGAAATTGTGGCAGCCTGCACTTCTGGCCTGGTTGGGAGAGTTTGGGAAATCCCAGAGCAAAGCAAAAAGGAGGTAAAAGCAATCCAGGATGATTCCTCAAGTCATCCCTTGGTCCTCCACAGGGATGCGATCAGTACTCTCTCTCTCTCTCTCTCTCTCTCTCTCTCTCTCTCTCTCTCTCTCTCTTTCTCTCTCACACACACACACAAAATAAATAAAGTTTACAAAATGCTTCTGAAGCTGAGAAATACTTATAAAATAAAAAAGACGATTCTGGGAAATACCAAACCCCAAGCTGACAATATATCTATTCTCCACAGAGAACTATTTGATATTGAATGAAACATTGTCCTATGGACACACATAAAAATTGAACATGGAATAGTGAAAACATTCCTAAGCAAAAAAGAATAATGCTGGAGATATCACCGTACCTGATTTCAAGTTACACTACTTAGCCATAGTAATAAAAATAGTACCATACTAGCAGAAAAACAAACATCAATAATAGAATAGAGGGAGCCATATAAATTCATATAATTAAAGTCAGCTTATATTTCAAAAAGATGCCAAAGTACATATTTGAGTGAAGAGAGTTTCTTTAATAAATGGTGCTGAGAAAACTGGATCTCTGGTTTTCTGGAGTGAAGTCAGACCCTTGTCTCTCATTTCATAGAAAAAACAATTACAAATGGATCAAAAATCTCAATGTCAATAGAACCTAAATCTCTGCAGCTTCTAAATGAAAAAGCAGAAAATACATGTCATAATATGTATGCCCACAGAATGGCAAAAAATCCTTGCTAGCTATATACATGACAAAGGATTAGTGTCTAGATTATATAAAGAACTCAAACAACAGAACAAAATAAAATGGCCCTAATACCAAGGAAGCAAATAAAAATCCACTTAAAAATGTGCTGTGGCACTGAACAGAGTTCTCAAAAGAAACAATACAGATGGCCATAAGATTCTCAAAGTGTTCAACATCCTTAGCCATTAGGAAAATGAAACTTAAAACTACTTTTGAGATTTCATGTTTCTCCTAGGCAGAATGGCTATCATTAAGAACATAAATGACAACAAATGCTGGAGAGGTGGTGTGGAAAAGGAAATCTTCCACACAAATGAGGGGAGTATAAGGTTGTATAGCCACAATGGCAGTCAGTGTGGAGGCTCCTCAAAAAACTAACACAGATCTTCCATTTGACTCAGGTTTACCACTCATGAGCATGCACCGAATAGACCGTAGGTAGGTCCTACTATAGAAACACGTGCACATCTACATCTATCAAGAAATGGAAGCAGCCTATATATATATATGCATATAGTTTTTTTTTAGCTGTGGAGAAAAAAGAAATTATGAAATATACTGATTGAGCTAACCTACACCCGGAAAGACAAACGTCACATGTTCCTTCTCAAATGGATATCCAATCTATGAATTCTTAGAGTAATACATTTAACTTCAAGGACCCAGGTGGTAGAAGGAGATTATTAGAGGAAAAATAAATGTTCTTAAGGTAGAGGAACTAGTAGAACATATATGATGTGAATGTGGAGGTGAGGAGGGACTGAAGGTATACAGGCTTAAGCTGGAAGGGTGTGGGAGGGAAGGGAGAGAAGAGGGTGGGAGGAGAGGAAATCAACACTAAGAATGTATGCAAAAACTTGGAAATCTATTTATAGACTTATTAAAAGTGTAAGTAAAGAAAACAAAGAGTGTGAACGGAGGTACTCTGTGTGGGTGGACAATACTGCTATCAGAAGCCATACCTGGAGCTGTTACTGGTCATAGAGGCCACTCCCTCTCAAACAATGCAGGCTATTGCCTTTTCTTTTAGTTTCTCATTGCATAAGACCCTATTGTTGAAGGCAACACCTATACATTTTTAATATAGAAAAACCAACCAGGGCTAGGAGTTACCTAGCAGCAGGCTGGCTTGCATAGTGCTGAAAAGTGCTGTGGAAGGCCAAGTTTTGAAACTTGCGTATTACATACTGATCTGCTAGGCCAGATGTGCCCAGAGGTGCCATAGCGCATGATTACGATGGCGGAAACCAACCACATTGTGACTGGACTTGAGCCTGCTCCACAGGAGGAAACCACCCATGGTAGGTATTATAGGCATGGTCAAGAGCCCATGTGTGGGGAGGTCACAGGTCTTAGTAACTTGCTATTATTACTAGTTTGCCAACTGGTCATGTTGTTAAATTGCCTTTTGAATACTCAGGCTTATTTCTATCTATATATTAATTCTGTTCTTAGTCTTCATCAGAGAAGCTTCTCATGGATGAAGGGAACTGTTAACACACAGGCTTAGATTGGTCAAAATTCTAAGAATAAGTGATAGTAGAATGCTTGGCCTTAAATGGGACATCTATATTCCCCCATTACTGCCAGAAAGGCTCAGATAATAATTGAAGAAGAGGGAGCAGAAAGATTGTTAAAGCTGCGGGATAATGAAGTTTGCTGCCATTTGATGCCTTCTGGACTTGATCAATGGTAGTTCTACTCATGAACTCACTGCAGTCACTGTGACCTGGACAACAATGGGCCAGTTAACATTTCATCAGGGAGGGGCTCATGAGGTCATTAACTGTCTCTTGGCAGTTAATGGTTGCTGAAAGGGGGGGGTTAGTGGTAGCCACTGCGAAGTCCAAGGTCCAGTAAAAACTTCCCACCCACTCTCATGCACGAATCCAAAGTCAACAGTGGATCACACCCACACGACACACATGAAAGCAGGAAGGGACATTTTGGGAAGAAGACAAGTTTCAAAGTAGAGGGAGGGGTGATGAGAGAGGTACTGGGGAAAATGGCAAAAAGTTACCGTATGCTTGCATGAAGCTGTCAAAGAATAAATTAAAAAAATAAGCATAGTGGATCATGAATACGGGATTGTTAAGTTTCTCTACAGACATTTTTCTTCTTCAGAAATCACATTTTTAACTGTACCAACTACAGGCAGGATGAGAGTTATCCACAAAAGTAATGAGATTAATAGCCATTTAGACTTAGATATGAGGTATAATACAGGTCCAGAGTTAAGAATCAAATGGCACAGAACTGTATATGACACCCTTTTGAAATAAATTCTGCAGTTATCCTGTGATGTAAGGTCTATTCATTTCATAGTGTATGAACCAGTGTGTGGAACTTGGTGAATGCTTTCCTTCATCAGTGAAACCAGCAACATAAAAATATTCTGTCCCTTTCTCCAAATAGTAATTGTAAGAACAAATCACATGGTATGAAAGGTAAGTTCTATGATACTTGATTACAGAGTTATTGTAGAATGAAAAGGATGTTAAAAAGCAAGCAAAAACAAAATCAAGCATGTTTGACCTCAAACAGAATGCAAAGTCATTGAAAATGAAAGTCTTTGTTTGTATGTGGCAGTTGGTTACAGCTGTCAATCCGGCACTTCAGAGTTGTGCCTCTAGGCGCAGCTATGAAGAATTATTTAGTTAAGCTAAACCTCCAAGCTAGCCAGCAGGAGATTATATAATTGATGTGGGGAGACACTACACATAGTGAGTAGGACAATTCCTTAGATATGTGGATAGAGAGAGAAAGAGATGGTTGGAATTATCAGACTGTCTTCTCTCAGTTTTTCCTGTGGATACAATGTGGCCAATTCCTTTGGGTCCTGATGCTGGTCCCATTCTCTTGCCATATTGATCAACTGTAACTTAGAATCATGAGTGTAAAAAAAAAAAAACCCACAACCTTCTTGCTTCCCTTAATTGTTTGGGTCATGTATTTATTATTGAGACAGAAACTGGAAAGTAGACAATGTAAAAAAAGGGGAGTACTCAGACATAGAAAGGCAAACGTTGCATACTCTCCCTTATATGCAGGATGCTAACACTGAACCTTCAGCTATAAGTATAAAGGAACATTAGTTGGAAGTGGAGGAATGGGGAAGGACCCTAAAAGCAGGGAAGTAATAAAACACAGGAGGTAAGATGATAGAAAAGGTAAAAGTGGGAGAAATGTTTAAGGGGGTGTGGACATTAAAGTAAAAGGAGATAGGAGGAGTGTGGAGTAAAAACTAACATCAAGCATATAAACTATAGCTAGACAGAAACCTTCACATTTACAGATCCATATAAAAATATAGCCTGAAAAAGTGTCAATCAATATCCCCTATGCAGAGGAACACAGAAAGGGAAGGAGAAGAAAAAGCAGAAACTCCCCTGAGATGTTCCTGTTAGAAGTTATTAAAGTAGATTCCCAATTATCAGAAACGTGATAATTCCTAATGAACTGTTCCATAGACCTCAAAGGCCCCCAAGACAAAATAGGCATTTGCCATTGCTATTGGTTGGTCTCTAGAACCTAACAAAAAGACCTTACTGCTTAAGATATCACATGCAATGATCATGGGACATGAGGGAAACTTCCTCCATGCTGGCTAGCCCCATAGAGCCAGAAGGCATGATGCAGGATGCCAAGGAGAAGTGACCAATTTCTCCCCCAACTATGACTACTACAAGCTAAGTTTAATAGCAACTCTGTCAAAAGGAGTCCAGGAGTACAATAGTGGCATGTAAAGGTATAGGAGTCACTAATTGTTTTCTGATTGGCACTGGGCCAGTTCCATGGCAGGGAACACTTATTTGGTATAGTAAACCTAGCCAGATACCAAGCCATGGTGGTTTCCAGTGGATAGGGAGACAAACTTCTTAGTGTTAAGTAAAAGTACATGAGGGCAAGCCTCCATGTAAACACTTATCATTGTACACATAGGCTCTGAGAAGTACTCAGCATTCAACTAACAGTGTCCTTCTGCAATGGAGGAAGAGAAATGCAGAGAATGACAACAGGCTGAAGTAGAAACAACTGGGATAGCTCAGCCCTAATCAGGACATTAGGAGCCGTCCTGGAAGACAGTGCGGTAAGACTATAAGAGGTTGAGGGTGGGGAGAGGTACTGCCAGACAGTAGCCTCTGTTCACATCAGGTTGCCTTACCCAAGAGCACAGTGCAGCAGTATCTACTTCCGCTAGACCTCCACAAAGCTGGCCTTTCAGCAGTTCTGCTCTGGAGGATGCAGGACCCCTTGAGATATGATAATACCCGGAGACTCTATGAGACTGGTGGTAGACAGAACCCCGAGACTCTACGAGACTGGTGGTAGACAGAATGGGGTATCTTACCTGTTGATTTACCTGTTGGTGGACCATTCACATCCTGGGGGGACCCGGACACTAACCAGTGCTGGCATTCTAAGTGGGACCCAGTGGATCAGACATGCAGGGGAACAGGGAGGGAGGGAGGATCAGCTGGATGGGAGAATGTGTGGGGCAGGATGATGGGGATAAGGAGGGAATAGTTAATGGGTGATGAAAATACATTAACTCAGTGTTAATATGATTAAAAATAAAAATTGATACAAAATCAAGTTTACTGCTATCATAAAAAGGAGAAACCACCCTCGGAGATGCCTTTACTTTGTGATACAGGCTCTTAGTTTTCCAATATTATCTCTTCCATCTCACATGTATTATGTGTAGAATTGGTTATTCCCATTAAATATTTGTTTGACTGAACTGTTTCTTTATTGTGACTGTACTGAAATGGTATATCCAAAGTATGTTTAGAAGGTAGGCTATAAGAGCACATACCAACTAGAAAAGCAATCCTCAATTCTTCATGTGTCCACTTCATGACTTATTATTCCATTATAGGTTTCAGAAATAATGAATCAGATTTCCATATGCCATTTTTATAAACAGTACTCTTTTAAATAAAATATGTGCTTTTTGCTCTTAGATGTCTAGAAAAAAATGAAGTAATACATCTTCCTTGGAGTTCTAGTGAGGATTCTTTTATGTTAATGTACTTTTTAACAAATGAAGCTTCAGGGTAAAAGCCCATTTAGTAACATCTATGGGAAATAAATGTTAAGCAATGAACTATAATCAGAAATGTAGTCAGAAAATAAGGCTAGTGCTTAACTAAATTTAGAGTTGTTTTTAACCCCTGGGACATAAACTTTTTTTTGCATATATGTGTGTGTATGTTTATGTGTGTGTGTCTGTACGTGTATGTGTGTGTGCATGTATGCAGATGTGGTATAAGATTGGTATTGAATTTGTGAACCTGTGGAAGCCCAACGATGATACCAGCAAAAATATCAGTTTTCTTCATCTTCTTATGGTTTTTGCTCTGGGGAATGATTCCCAAGCTTGTTCAGCAGGACTGGTACAGGCTGCCATTATATCCATCTGGCATTTTTACATGGGGTCTGAGGTTCGACATTCAGGTTCTTTTGTTTGTGAGGCAAGAAGTTGGAAATATGACAATCAAGAAAATGTGTGAAAATTAGATGAAATCAGGCATTGATGAGATCAGTTAAGTAGAGAATGTACATAGGATCAACCAACCACCCGTGGGAAAGGTGCTGCTGAAAATTCTTTTATAAAACAAGAGCATAGGGACTGGAACATGGCTCAGGGGTAAAGCCTCTGTCATGAATATAGAAGGACCTGAGTTCAGATCCTGAATCCCATGTAAAAAATGCTTGACAGAAATGACAACACCCTTCACTTCTAACCCTGGAGGGTAGAGTCTAGGAACTCCAGAGCAAAGCAAAAAGGAGATAGAACAATCCAGAATGATTTCTGAGATCACCCTTGGGTCTTCACAGTCAAACACAGTGCCTCTGATATACATGTGTGCGCACACACACACTCACAAGAACACTGACAAACACTATCAGAATCAACCTTAACTCAAAACAATGGAGGAATCTTGATATATGCTGAAGTGGTCTCTGCATTAAATATTAAATGAAATCAATTGTTGGGATCAATTTTGAGTCAAGAAGAGTAGAGGAATCTTTGAGTATTTTGAAATGCTCTCTTGCTCCACAGTAAGTTAAAAACCAAATAACCAGGGCTGGAGAGATGACTCAGGGGTTAAACCTTTGCTTTGGACACAGAAGGATGTGAATTTGGATCCCAGATCCCACATAAGATTGCCAGGTGGAAATGGCTGTGTCTTGTACTTCCAGTCCTGGAAGGTGAAGCCTGGGAAATCCCAGAATGAAGTAAGAAGGAGTTAGAGCAATCCAGGGTGATTCCCAGTGTCACTCTTGGACCTGCATAGAAAAAAAAAAAAACTACAAATAACTAACAACAATGATAAAGTCCAGCAGCCAGGCAGCCACTGGCAGAGGAAAAACGGGGTGTGAGCCCCTTAAATCTTCACTCCTAGAAAGTGACAATAATGAGCCTGCTGAGTGCTTTCCTGGAATGGCCTGTGCAAGAATGGTTTTGTTTTACTTAACAGAGAGTTAATAACTCAAGTGGTGTTTATGGAAAACAGTTACAAACAGTTTAACTTTCTGGCAGAAGTAGTGATTACAGTTAGAATGAACATGAACCTGTCCAGAAACTTAAAAAGAAAAATGGATATATCATATGTCCATATTGGCTTTGCCAATTTGACATATTCATGCAAATCTAGAAGGTCATATTCATCTTTAGGGCTGTGTGCCTGCGGAGGGCGCATGCCTCTGGCTGACCTTGGAGCTGCAAGGAGATGAAAACTAATGCAGAAGCATCAACTGTTTTGTTGGATATTGAAAGGGGGCCTCAACATGCACACAAAATACTCCTGTGAAGAGTGAAACTTACTGGTCAATGTTTATGGAAATCTCTGTCTAATCATTAGCGGGCCTTTAAGTTACCCAAAAGTAGATTTCAGTGCCACAGAGTATGAAGCATCTCCAGAAAAATGGAGGAATCTTGATGTATTCTGAAGTGTTCTTTCCACAGTAGACTAGACACCAAATAACTTCAAAGACTGAACTCAGAAAAGATAGCAAGTCAACAGTAACTCTTCAAACAGTGATAACGATCTCAGAGAAGAAGGATAGTCTAATTTCTAGAGTGCACATTGTGTTAGTTAAAATTCCCAGTTTCCAGCAAAAATACTGAGCCAAGCAAAACAACCCCCACAAACCCAAAGCCATATTAAACTCAAAACCCATAAGAACTATGGCTCACATGTGAGCATGGGTGGGGTGGAAGATGGTAAAACAGTAAAACTGTCCTAAAAAATCTAGCCATCTCTCAGAATCAACATCGTAAAAATGACCATCCTACCAAAGGCAATATACAGATTCAATGCTATACCAATCAAAATCCCAAAGCAATTCTTCAAAGAAGTTGACCAAACAATCTCAAAATACATATGAAGGCACAAAAGACCCAGGATAGCAAAGACAATCCTGAGTAACAAACACACTGCTGGAGGTGTTACCATACCAAACCTTAGTCTATACTACAAATCCATAGTTATAAAGACAACCTGGTACTGGCTCCAAAATAGACACACAGATCAATGGATAAGGATTGAAGACCCAGATATAAGCCCACAAAATTACAGTCATTTGGTCTTTGACAAAGGGGCCCAAAGAATCCAATGGAAAAAGAACAGCATCTTCAACAAATGGTGCTGGAAAACTGAATCTCCACATGCAGAAGATTAAAGCTGGACCCATACTTGTCACCATGTACAAGACTTAATTCCAAATGGATCAAGGACCTTGATATAAGGCCAGAGACTATAAAAACCATAGTTGAAAGGATAGGGAACTCCCTCGAGCTGATTGGGCTAGGCCAACATTTCCTAAACAGACATCCAATGGCACAGTCACTGCTACTAACTCTCAACAGTTGGGATCTTGTGAAATTAAATAGCTACTGTTCAGATAAAGAGATTGTAACACTGAGCTCATAGGCAACCCACAGAATGGGAGAAAATCTTCACTAACCACACATCTGATAGAAGTCTGCTGTCCAGAGTGCACAAAGAACTTAGAAAACTAAACATCAAGGAAACCAATGGACCCAATTAAAAAATGGGCCCTGGAACTTAAAAGAAACTTTACTAGGGATGAAATTCAAATGTCTAACAAATATCTTAAAAAATGCTCAACTTCTTAGCCATCAGGGAAATGCAAATCAAAACTTCCCTGAGATATCATCTCACCCCAGGTCAGGATGGCAAAAATCCACAATACTAACAACGACAAATGCTGGAGAGGATGTGGAGAGAGGGGAACTCTCCTACATTGCTGGTGGGAATGCAGGCTCATACAGCCACTCTGGCGAGCCGTCTGGAGATTCTTAAAGAAATTAAAGATTGAAATGCCATATGACCCTGCTATTCCACTTTTGGGAATAACTCCCCATGAGTAGAGGTTCACCTCGATAGCACAAGCATGACCATGTTCATAGCAGCACTGTTTACAATAGCAAAGTCATGGAATCAACCCAAATGTCCAACAGTTGATGAGTGGATAAGGAAAATGTGGTACATCTATACAATGGAGTACTACTCAGCCATCAAAAATGATGAATTACTGGAATTTGCTGGGAAATGGATGTCATTAGAAACAATTATATTAAGTGAAGTATCCCAGACCCAGAAAATTAAGTGCCATATGTACTCCCTAATAGGTGGCTCCTAGTACCAAACCCACCCAGCCCACCTAGAGACAGTAATTGCAAGGATTATGAACAGGAGGGATGGGGTTGGAGGGCCACACCAGAAACAAGGAGAGAAGGGACCATGTTACAGCAGAGAAAATAGGCCTCCATCAAGGACTCAAATAAGTAATGAGACATATGATTAAGTTCACAGACTTTTGTTCTTGATCATTTACTACTGAGGGGGTATGATCTCACCAGAGGAGGAAGGCATATAGTCTGGCAGATAAAAAGTAACTGTTGTGCAAATTGATGATAGACCCCTCCCTCACTGTGGTTTCCCACTTTTATTACATCTACCTTTGAATGTGCTTTTATCACAAGACTCTAGTTTAATAGCTTTTTGTCTCTGGCCAGGGGGTAACATACAATGCCCACCAGGATGGAGTGAAGGGCATTGCAGGAGCAGCAAAACTGCAAAAGAAAATCAACAAACCACAATCCAGAACTTCAGAGACTCTATATCAACCACCTAGAACTAGGCCAGCTTAATCTCTCCCCATCCTGAAGCTCAGGGAAATTTGCGGAAGAGGGGGCGGTAAGAGTGTAAGAGCAAAAGGATGGGAGGAGCAATGATATGTAAGATACTCCATACAAGTTAAGGCTGAAGCAATCATAATTGGACTTTACATGCCTTGTGCATTGTCCAACACACTATTGACCCCACAAAGTCTAACATCTGCTAAAGGCACCAAGATCTTTGGAGGCAAGGGATTGGCAGCCACAGCAGTGTTCCTATACCTAAGGGGAACACGGGAAAGGGTTCAGGGAAAGGCCACTGGGTCCTTGTACATCATTGGAGAGGAGGGCCCAGAGGAAAATCAGGCATGCACAAGAAAGGACTCTCTGGGAATTGGGGCGGGAGGCACTGGGGGATGGGAAGGGAGGGGGGTGGGGAGGAGGAACCGGAGGTACGGGGGAGGAGGAGGGAGGGAGGGAACTGGTGTACCTATTAAGTTTGTATGAGCTGAAATAATAATAAAAATGTATTAATTAAAAAAATCTAGCCATCTCACTTAAAATTAACTATCAACATTCTTTGTTAAGTGTCAAGAAGACTTGACCATTATTTCTACTAGAACCATGGAGGTCTTTGGATAAGATTAGCATTTACAGGTCCAAGGGGGAAAGTTGATTGTCTTTCTGTGTTGGTGGACTTTAGGTGAGCTATTGAAGAGAAGTCTAAATAGAAGAGAAAACTAAGAGAATTTTCTCTTCTGACTTTGAGCTTGAACCCATGGGCTTCAGATTTATTGTGGATTTTGGACATATCAGGCATTGAAAAATGTACCAACCAGTTAACATCTGTCTCTCTCTTCCTACTGGTTCCCTTTCTCTGGAAATTAAACCAACATTTAATCAGTTATATCTTCCCAGAACTAAGGAAAACTGGGTATAAGAAAATAAGGTATGAAGATGATGATCCAACAAACAGACTTTCAATGAAAGAGCAATTTAAAGACAGAATACAAACTATGACACTGAAAGTATAAGACCCAAAACACAAATTAATATAAGGATATGTATTAGTTTTAAGTAGGTGGGGAAAACCGGGCCAATTCGAAAATATGACATTTGAGAATATCTTGTTTGAAAAACAGATAAAAAGGACCATAAAGATGGACAGAGCCTCAGAAATCTATGGGCCCCCAAAATATACCTACATAGGGAAATCTCAGAATGGAAAGAGAACTTGAATGAGTCTGCAAGTTTTATAAACCAAACATTTTTTATACCTATGTGCACATGAGAATGGCGTGTGTGTTTGTGAATGGAAGCGTGTGTAGGGGTGCATGTACACACGAGTGCAGGTGTCTGTGGAGCTAGATCCAAGAGTGATATTAGAGCATCATCTTTGATTGCTCTTCTACCTTATTGTCGTGAACCTGGGTTTCTAGTTAAATCCGGATCTGGCTGTCAGGACTCCACTATTACGCATGTGATCTGGAGATCTGAACTCCAGTCCCTTTGTCTGGCAAGCCTTTTAACCTCTGAGTTATCTCCCCAGCCTTGAGGCAGATAATTCTGAAAGTAATCTGAGAGAAGTGACCCATTACTTGCCATGATTCTGTGGTAAGATCACCATCTGATTTACTGAAACCCACAAAGGGAAAAGGAGTGGGATGAATCATTCATAGCCAATGAAACTGTTCATTCTCATTGAATGAAAAGAGAAATTGCGCTAAGGGGAATAAATATAATTTATTATCACACCTACTCTAAAATTATACTAAATGGTATTTTCAGACTGTAATGAGAAGTACAACATAGTAACAGACTCACACAAAGATTCAGGACACTGGTGAAAGTAACCACACAGTAAACATAAATGGCTGTATAAAGATAGCTGCATGATGACTTTTAATTTGGTCTATTTGATTTAAAACACAACTGAATACAGTAGCAGCTAGGGTTCTGTTGATGCAGGCAGAGCATACAAGGATGCAACATTGGTAAGAACAGCACATGAATGAGAGAGGAATGAACGGAGCTGTACAACAGCAAAGCTTTTGTATATTTTTGAAATTAAGTTAGTTATAACTAAACCAAGTTATTTTAATTAGGGTGTTAACAGCAATGTCCAGATCAGTCCTCAAGAAAATAAAGAAGTTACAGTGAAAGTAGGAAATAAAGAAATTACAGTGAAAGTAGTAACAAGGTAAATGGAATACATGAGAAGAAAATGTGTTTGCCACAAAAGTTGACAATAATGAAGGAACTGAGAAATAATAACAAAAAGGAAAATTAAATGAAGAAAATAGCAAAGTGATTGTTGTTAAGTTTTGTTTATTAGTAGTTATGTTAAAATGAAATTCATCATGAAGGAAAAGGGATGGAACTAGAAATCATCATATCAAGTGAAATAAGTCAAACTCAGAAAGACAAGTATGACACATTTTTCTTTCATATGAAGAATTTAGATTTAAAATCATGTTTGTCTATGTATCTCTCCCTTTGTGTGTGTAGTTATATATGGATGAATGTGTGTGCATGTGTACATATGTGGATATGTGTTTACATGAAAGCACATGTGTGTGTGTGTGTGTGTGTGTGTGTGTATGTGTGTGTATAACTAGAAAGGATATCATGAGGGAAGAGGAAGGAATCTTAAGGAAAGGAGGAAAAAAGGGCAACAAAGTACGTATGACATGAAAACTGAAGGAGTGACATGTGGATCAAGGAAGGGTAGGGTTAATGAGGCAAGCCATGAACTAGAACATAATGGCATTTATGAAGATACCATGATAAACCCATTATTTAAAAAGGTCAGCAACAAATAAAAAATATTTAAGAGGCCAAAACTCTAATTAAGAGATCTGTTAGAGCAGATTAAAAATGATCAAACTGAGCAAACAACAGAGATTGTTGGTGAGGCTGTGGAGAAAATGGACACTTACTCACTGCTGCTGGAAGTGTAAACTGGTCAGCCTCTGTGGAGATCAGCTAAAAATGGAACTGCTGTCATGGTTTGAAATGTGTCCCCCACAGTCTCATATGTTTGAAAGGTCATGTCACCTTTGAGAGGTGGAGCCTTGCTGGAGGAAGGCAGTCACAAGGGGTGGGTCTTGGGCCTTGAGACGGATTAGTCCCACCCTATCTAGCAATTCTTGGCTTCCAAGATGTCCACAGTGATGTAGCCTCTTCCAGCCTTGGCCAGTCAGCCATGCTGCCTCCGCTTTCAAAGACTGTATCTCCCCTCTGGAATCGGAAGCTGAATAGATCTCCCTTTCTCCCTTAAGTTGCTTGACTTTGGGTGCTCTCTCACAGCAATAGTTAAGAGTAACTGTTACAACTGCCATATGACCCAGCTATACTACTCCTTGGAATATTCCCAAAAGACTCTACATCTTATTACAAACACACTTATTCATCTATGTTCATTACAGCTCTATTCACAATAGCAAAAAATTGGAATCAGCCAACATGCCCATCAACAGAAGAATGGATAATGAAAATGTGGTATATATACACGATGGAATATTACTTAGCCATCAGAAAGGATGAGATTATAGAATTTTCTAGCAAATGGATGGAACTAGACTTTAATATTGAGTGAGGTATCTTAGATGCAGAAAGTTAAGCACTGCATGTTCTCTTTAATATGCAGATGATTGAACTGATATCCTTGTCAATGTATTTGAATTGGAAGCAGTGTAAGAGCAACAAAATCTCAAAAAAGCCTAAGAGTGGGAAGGTGCAGGGATGATTAGGATGAAATCTTTTAAAGGGGAGATTTAGCATCTCAAGAGAAGGATGAGGGAGGGAACAATTGAGAAAAATACACAATGTGAAATGAGAGGATGGGAGACAGGAGGTATATGGGCGATAGGAAGGACAGATGGACTTATAAAAAAACCCCAGATTTGTGGGATACAACTCCAAAGGAACATCCTATGCTAGTAATATGTTAAAAAAATCACTATCAAAGAAAGGAACAGGAATGAACGGTCCCTATGCAGAAGAGCATAGAGTGAGAAAACAGGAAAGAGTAAAATAAAATAAAAGTCTTGATCCACTTTGAACCCAGGGATGAAATTATACTAAAAGTAATAGGAATGTGGCACATTTTGATAAAATGTTGGTCAGAGAGGTGTTAAAGGTTCCCAGTAGGCTTTTGCATGGCTCTTGGTTGCTCTCCAAAAACCATCAGTAAGACCCTATTACTGAAGATGCAACACAAACAGATTATAGTACATGGGCAAAGTGTGTGAGGTAGGAACTAGTCTGAGGACTTTCTCCTTGGTGGATAGCTTATATAATATCAAGGAATACTACTGTAGAAGCTACTAGGGGAGAGAAATAACCACAAGCCTCATCGACTGCATAAGATCTGTAAGTTGCAACACTATAGCAACAGGTGAGCACCAGTGTAATCGTGGCATGAGTAGTACCAAGGAGACAACCAGAAGCTTTCTGATTGTACTTAAGACCTGACTTGTCAGAACAGCACTCATCTCTGTTACTGCAAACTAGAACAAGAACCTAAAAAAGGGAAGGAACTAGATCAATAGGAAGACAGCCAATAAATGTATAGGTAGGAAGACAGTGCATCAACCTCCTCTGTAGGGGGCTGTTAATATACCCATAGAATGGGAACTCACAGTGAAAACCTTTGGGTCTAAAGATAGATGAGTGAAGAGAAATGCATGCATCAATAGTGTGGCCTGAAGAGAGGTAACCTGATTACATTACAGAGACCTGAACCCCCATAGGAGTAGACAAGTCAGCATGAACCCTGAGGTGCATTGAGGCATGCGGGTAGTAGGGTGGGAGGGAATGAGAGGGAATAGTGAAGGGAAGGGAGGGGATAGGAGGGAAAAGGGAAGGAAGGAAGCTGGGATGAATACTCAATATACTTGCAAAAATAGAAAAATTAATAAAAAACCTGAGACTTACTTTAATGCAAAGATGAAAATTGAAAGTAAAAAAAAAGGAAGAACATATACTATGCAAATAATAATAAAAAGAAAGCTATGGACATTTTAATACTGCATAATGTAGATATTAAGAAATAATGCTATTAGAAACAAAGGAATTTTGTAATGATAGATAGTCAATTTATTATTTATTACTAAGATCTGAATAGAATCGAATTCTATTTAAAATTTTGCTTTGAAGCAAATAAATATATGAAAATAAATAAATGGAATTAAATTGACAAATAGAGAACCAGTATGGCTACAGACTTCAAGGACCCATTTTCAGTATTGAACAATCAGGCAGAAGACCAAATACTAATTGTAAACCCACTCCAGACACCAGCTAGACTTAGATAACACTGTACATCACATCTTACCACCCAAGGGAAAAACACAGATTTCATAAGAGCACACAGAAGTCCTTCAAGACAAAAGAATTCAGTAAATCTTAAAGAACTGAAGCTGCACAAAATATGTAATTTTTCAGCTACAATAGAATGAAAATAGAATTCACTAACAAAGCATTTGGAAGATAAACAAAATTGAGAAATCCTTGTTGGAGCAGACAAAAATAAAAAAAGAAAAAAGATAGTTCAAATGAGTAAAACCAGGATAAAAAATGGATATTATTATTGATTTTATACAATGAAAATATTCACAGAAGATTATAAGCATATATAACCATGATTAAAACATGCATCAGACTAGGTCATCTAGATGTAACATATGAATCCTTGAGAAGAGAAAAACTGCTGAAATTAAGCCATAAATAATATCCAAAATGGTCTATAACACAAGAAAATGAATTAGTCATAAAATCTATTCACTAGTAAGGACACAGGGTCAGGTGACTTCACTGGAAAATTCTGTCAAATGTTTAAAAGACAATCAACGCCAAGCCTTAAATATTTCTAAAAAAATAGAAGAGAAGGAAATGCCTGCCAGATCAACCTAATCTATGAGATCCTGAGACAAACACCAGACTAAAGAAATCACAAGAGAATAAATTACTAACATAAAAATATAGGTGAAAAATACTAGCAAATAAATGTAACATAAAGATGATTATATCAACATTTATTCCAGATTGATTTAATATATAAAAGTCAGTGTAGTAGACAATATTAATATAAAATAAAATATAAAACACCCAATTAATGCAGAAAAAAGAGTTTGATAAAATCCAATAATCTTGGATTCACAATAAAATCATCAACCAATAGTGGAAGAGATTCTCCTCAACCTGATGAAAGGCATCTATGAGAATGTACAGCTGATATTTTGCTTTATAGCAAGTGACAGATTCAGGAGCAAGACAAGGTGCCCATTCTATTCAACACTATAAATGTTCCCTTAACCTGGGAAACTAGCTATACTCTACAAGATATAGGTGTAGTGAGGACTTATGAATATGACTCCTCTGGTCACTCAGGAAATACTTCCAACAACTGACAAATAGGACCCCAAGGAGTTAGAAAGCTTTTCGACAACAAAGGCAGCCTAAGAAAATCTTTTATTAGCTATACAACTGAGGCAATTAATATCCAGAATACAGAAAGCATGAAAAAAGCAAACATCGAGAAAACAACCTAATAAAAAAATGGAGTGTGGACCAAAGTAAAGGATTCCCCAAAGAAGAACCGAAACAACTAATAACATTTAAAAGCCATCATTAGCATCATTGTAGCATCATAAGCTATCAGGGACATAAACATTAAAGTTACTTTCAGAGTCTATCTCATTGCAGCCGGATAACTATCATAAAGAAAGCAAATGACAAGCTCTGGGAAAGAAAAATCCTTATGTGTTGTTGGTAGAAGTGTAAACTGGGTACAGTTGGAAATCAGTGTAGAGGTTTCTCAAAAAGCTAAGCAGAATTACTACACAACTGGTTATACCACTTTGGGACATAACATATACCCAAAAGACTCCATGTCCTATAACAGAGACAGTGGCATATCTATATTCACAATGTCTTTGAATGTGATCTGCCAAGATGAATGTTGAATGGATAATGTGGTACTGTGATAATTGGTATTTTTTTTCCTTTAGGTTTTTTGGGCTTTGCCCCCAGTCTGAGATCTAAGAGAGTGGGTTAGGTTCCATCTGATTCCATGGTAATTAGAAACATTCTATCTTGAAGGGAGACTCAAGGGTAAGGAGGTTCTTAAAACTAGCAAGATTTGGGAGAGAGGAGCTCTCCCTAAGCTGAAGGAAAGGAGTGAACAGCGGCTGGGGAAAAGCTTTCTTCAGGCACAAGCACTCTGGAGGAGACTATGAGCACCCTAGGAGTCAGAAGATACTGTGTAACAGCTGAAAGTCTCCAAAGTTACAGCTTCTGACTCTTACCCGGCCAGTGTGGGCTTTCTGGTGCTTGTAGCTGTCTTTAAGTGGTCCCCGCTCCTTAAGTAACTCTCACTCACAATCCAGTAAGTAAACCCAATAAACTCATTGGTTTGAGAGTTGAACATTTGTTTTACTCCTTACTTTGGTCTGCAGTTGAATCCCCATGTGGAGTTCATAGATGTTTGTGTGTCATTTTCCCAGGAAAAGCGTCACACAACAGGTACACAAACACGATAGATTCTACTCAGCGCTAAAGAAAAGTTGTGGAATTTGCAGGAAAATGGATAGAAAAAATAACCGAAGTCTAGAAAGACAAAGGCCACCTGGATTCTCTTACCAAGAATCATAGCTTTGAGTTTATGGTATCCTGTGTTCGTGTTGAGTGAATCTTGGGAAAGCCTCAGGAGTAAGAAAGAAATCATGAGAGAATGGATGGAACTCTTGGGAGGAAGTATAGTAGAAACATGTGCATGAAAGTGGTTGGGGGAATCCAGGACTGGAAAGATTTAAGTGGGGATGAAAGTGGGAGATAAGGGAAAGGTGGAGGTTGGGAGAGGATCAATCATATCTAAGCGCACTGGAAAAAAATCTATATAGAAAATCAGTATAGAAACATAAGCTAACTAATAAATGATATAATTAATAAAATCGTAAACAGAGGTACCCTGTATGCATGGATAATGCCGCTCTCCCCAAAGTCGCGAATAAAATAAAATATTCCCAGTGCCAGATGTGGACTATCTTCCTGTAAATTGTCAGACAGATGATCCTAGGAGCTCCCAAAGCAAGGGTGGCTATTGCCACTGCTCTTGGTTGCACACAGAACTAGACACTAAGACCTTGTGATTGAAGACACTCATGCTTTTAAAGAGCACATAGAGAAGTAAAGCTAGAAGTGACCTGAAAGCTTCTTCCCAGGTAATACCCAGGGGTCACACATACAAAAAAGACATGAAGGTAGGCGGGACACTGGCGACAGGAGGTACGAAGTGAGACAGGCTAGGATGGAACCAAGTAAGGGGAAAAACGCAAACTCATTGTGTGCGTATATGAAAGTGTCAAAAAATAAAACTGAAAAAAGAAATCTGAAGTAAATGAAAAGACTTTCCAGGTTCACAGATTGGAGGCTGTATCAAGGTGGAACTCCTCTCGCACTGATGTTTCAAGCGGAAATCTGAGAGAGCCAGCATAGCAAAACAACGGGACAAGGGTACTCACATTTCTGATCCCACAATTTGCTGGAAAGCCACATTAATTCAAGACTCGTGGGGTACTAGTGTTAGGGATTTGGCTAGACCCCACCTCCTCTTTTTCTGGAAACACTAAAATCCCAGTCTCTACCCCCAAATTAACCAACTGAGTTGATCACTGGAATTTGATCCATCTGGAGGTGTCCCGAAGAGATGGGAGGAGTCTGGCTGGCCCTCCTCAAATCATCCCTCGGCTCCCAGCTTCCCTCTGGGCAGAACACAGTGTGAGACTGCAGCTCCGTGTCTTCCAACACGAGAGCCGCTTGCTACTTAGGTTCTGAGCTCGCAGAGCTCAGCCACTTCTCTCATCCTCTTCTGTGCCTGGGTCTAAACTTCTAAAGTGTTTGTATGCTTCTCCTGAAATTCAGGACTTAGCTGTTTATTTGTGAAGACTAACGTCTTCGCCACATGGTTGTTACCAATCGCTAGGTGTTCTCTTCCTGCAAGGGCCTGGATTCCCAGAGTCTCCGGTCCTGTTGCTTTTTGTTCTGAACATAAATATTCTCCACTCTTTTCCTGCTCAGTGGTTCATCATTTTGTGGAGAAAATGAACCCATTTCACTAGCATACAAATCTGTAGATCTGAGTTCAGAAACAAGCAGACGCATGTACGAGAGTCGGGAGGATCCTGCGAGCAAGAAGTTTCGCTCCACCGGGAAAGAATGGTTTGTTTCCTTAGGATGCGATCGCCTACCTGTTCCCTAATGGCTGTTGACATGCAACAGAATGACATTGAAGCCCTAGTTCATACGATAAACACCATGAATAAAAGACCTGAAAGAGTTAAAGCTTTAATTTCTTGAAAAAAAGATGCATGTTAAGGGATTAAGCAGAAACAATAACATAAAAAACATACAAATTGGAATATATAGACATTAGAAATTATTCTTCAAAAGACACTATGAAGAAAGTAAGAGAAAAGCAACAATACTGCAAATATATTCAATTATCGGTCTGCAGAAACTCATAAAAAGGTAAATAGTTCAATTGAAAAAAGTAAAACATCAGGAATAGATATATCACTAAAGCAATATACAAAAGCCGTTAAATGTGAAAAGATGCTTACTATTGCTACAAACAAGGACTGATGTAGGTGCACCAAAGGCACAATGTACTACCACCACATACCCACTACAGGTGGAAACATTTAAAATCACACATTTCGTTGGTGGGAAAATCAGTTGGGGCAGTCTTTGTGGAAGTCTGGCAGTTTTGGGAAGAGTAATGATATGCAAGATACTCCATACAAGTTAGGGCCGAAGCAATCATAATTGGACTTTGCATGACCTGCGCAATGTCCAACACACTATTGACCCCTCAAATTCTAGCATTTGCTAAAGGCACTAAGATCCTTGGAGGCAAGGGATTGACAGCCACAGTAGTGTTCCCATGCTTAAAGGGAACACAGGAAACAGTTTTGGGAAATGTCACAGGGTCCTTGCACCTTGTCAGAGAGGAGGGCCCAGAGGAGAGTTTGGCATGCTCATTAAAGGATGCTCCGGGGATGAGAGTGGGAGGCACTGGGGGATGGGGGGGAAGGGGGAGGAGAGGGGGACACAGGAGGGTGGGAGGGTGGAGGGAGGGAAGGGATCGGTGTACTTGTTAAGTTTGTATGAGTGGAAAAAAAAAGTTAAATGTAGGTTTTCCATATGACTCAGAAGTTTGACTCCTGGGTATAGAGCTAAGGGAAGTGAAGACATACACAACACTACTGTTAGTACTATTAATAATTAATGAAATCTATCAGTTGATGAATAAGCACATAGACTGTGTTATAACCACGAAGTGGAATATTATTCTGTCATAGAAAGGAAGCAGCACTGCTAGTCTAAATCATGGATGAAGCCTGAAATGTTATTTCCATGAAAGTTGTCAGATTTTGTGTGACCTTTTATTAATGAGAGGGGGAGAGACATAGAGACAGAGAGGGAAAGATAGATAGATAGATAGATAGATAGATAGATAGATAGATAGATAGAGAGAGAGAGAAAGATAGAGATAGAGAGAGAGTTGATTCTCTCCACTATCGGGGTTCTGGAGATTGAACCCTGGCTGCCAGGTTTCCAAGCAAACACCTTACCCCCGAGCCACTTTGCCATCCTGTGCGCTCTTTCTATGAACTATCATGGATAGGAATAGTGATTCAGACAGGAAGCTGAATGAGTATTGGTTGACTGGACTGTGAGAAAACAGGCGATGACAACTGAAGACTAAGGGGAAGGTGGTCTTTTAAGGGTGATAAAAATATTTTGACTAGTGTTAATAGCTGAATAATATTATAATTGTGCCACAAATCACAGAATTGTACAGTTTTATGGTATATGCATTGTATATCTCATAAATGTTATCTAAGTGAAGTTGCCTGACAAAACTGGAAACTGTTTCCATGACTAAATAAGGTCGACAAATATGTAACTAAGGAGGAAGACAGGATGAATTTAAATACAATACTGAAAGAGAATATTCAAACAAATACCCATAAGATAGGAATAAAAAGATAATTTTGATAAAAATGCCATGGTTCCATTAATTGCATAGATTGGGGATTACTGGTGTACCATTTCCATTCTCAAATGGTGGTGGATTCAAGTTCTTACCGTTTCTGGGTTGGGAGGACTAAAAGGCTAGGTTGGAGACAGTACCAAGCAACTTTCAGAGTGTTAAAGGCACTAAGGATTCTTTGGCCCAAACATGCAGCATCAGATAACAGAGTGGATGCTCATTAAATGGGGGAAACTCTTAGAATTATTGCCAGTGATTGGGATGTTTCTGGCAGTTATGTCTAGGATCATTCCCACTTGCTTTAAGCCCGAGTGAAGAATTACCACTAGATGGCAGCACACTGCCTGACATTGGAACTTTTGTCTTAACATTTATTTCATCAACTGTCCTGATAATAAGACTGACTTTTCTAGCAAGGAAATTGAACAGAGCCAGAAATTTTTTTTTTTTTTTTTTTGATTTTGAAAACCCAAGTCAGTCTTTACTTGGAGAGAGAGAGAGAGAGAGAGAGAGAGAGAGAGAGAGAGAGAGAGAGAGAGAGAGAGAGAGAGAGAGAGAGAGGAAGCAGAAGAGGAGGAAGACATTGGATATTTTGCTCTATCACTGCTGTATCACTTGGCTTCTAGATAGGCTGGTGGTAGGCAAGCTCCAAAGATCTTTTTATTTTAAATTTGTGTTCTTGAGGCTTGAACTTATGTTCTTATTCTCACCCATTTGAGACATCTCAGCCATCTCTCCAGTCTTGAACCAAAAATGTTAAACAAATTGAAATGGCACTTGAAAGCATCCTCTCCCTCGGATCCCCTCAGGTCTTACTGGTAAACTGTACTGAGCAGTAAGCAGTTGATTTCTACAGCGTATTAGATATGCTAGGAAACAGAATAAAAACTGCTTAGCTTAGTTGGTAAAACTAGAGAAATAAACAGGATTCTCAGTGTGCCTGTGGGCAAACATTCCTTTCCCCTGGCAGCCAGGAGACTCCTGAGCCCTGGCTGGACTTTGAGGATTGGGCTAGACTTGCTCTGGATAAACATGTGCTAGAGGTGCTGGGTCTTCAATCCCCCCTGTCTCTTCTACATGTCCCAGGAGAGAGGATGCGGCGTTCCTGCTGCAGAAGCACATGCCTTACAGGTGCCAGGCTTAATGGGGATGGCCAAGCACTTCCTAACTGCAAGGAACTGAGGTATAGAGCAGTGTGGCGCTACGACTCAGCTGCATGGAGACTAGGAACTCTCAGATGGAAATTACTGCGGGTATCAGCATGTTTGCTCTCAGGGGCTCAGCTTCTCTCTGACCAGGCTGAGTGAATGCTCTCTTCCTTGGGGGAGAGAAGTCACAACTATTTGATAGCTAGTTTTCCCCAACACATCTGGCTCAAACACTCCTTTCTCGGATGGAACTGAAATTTACCTTCTTGGGGGTGCTGAGAAGAGATTAGTTGGAGCTGCGGTTGAAGCTCAATTATTAACTGTCTGGGGGAAAAACGCAGAGATCTTAGGTGCATGGCTGCTGGGCGACCAACTTCTGTGAAGGCCCCACGCTGCTACGCAACACAGACTTCAGACAGATGCAGGACAGCTCAAAATAGTCCCCTACCTTGATGACGGAAGTACTGGGGTGCACAGGGATTTGCTTGACTGCTGGGTGCCACACAGCACTAAGGTGCTCAGGAAAATCCTGTTAAAAGCAAAGGTTTCTGTTACATTGATATGGTTTCTCTGCCTGTCCTTACACGGGGAATTAAGACAGACTAAATTTCAAATTATCCAAGCCTGCGTATGTACCCCATGGAATAAAAGTATCAAGTATAAGAAGCATGGAAAATGAAATGAGTAAATGGAGAAATGTTCTATGCTTTTGGCAAAAAGTATAATGAAAGTTGATGATTCTTCCTAAATTAGTTTATGAATTTAGTTTAGAAAAGTCCAATTGGAAATTTTGATGAACTTGATGCTTTTTTTCTAAAATTTACACAGAGAAATGAAAGCTCTCAAACAATAAAGTATTTTAGAAAAATTTGAGTGATCTAAGAAAACTATCATCTATCTATCTATCTATCTATCTATCTATCTATCTATCTATCTATCTATCTATCATCTATCAATCATATATCCTTTATCAATCTATCCTCTGTCAGCTATTTATCAATCAATCATCAATCAATCAATTAATCAATCAATCAGTCATTCTAGCTATCTTCTATGAGCAGGTCCTTGTTATATTTCCTAGGCTCCACTCAAAATCACTGAACAGAGGTGATCCTTCTGCATCAGTCTTCCAAGCATCTACAAATGCAAGACTGTGCCACTGTGCCCAGCAAGCAGCCATTTTAAATAATCACAAATGAATGAGTATAACCGCCTAGAAAAATTAAAGTGGATAGTACAGTACTGTTAACTATAAACACAATATTGTGTAACAGGTCTGTATTTTTTTTTAATATAGCAACACAATCTTGGAAAAGAGCAATAGGGTATCTTGCCCTGACAGATGTGAGGTCAGATTGCAGAGTTGGAAACAAAAACTACTGCTGTATTGGTATGAGGACAGCCAAAAGATCAGTGAACCGAAGCAGAGTCAACAGCAATGTTCAGTATTGAGCAGAAATGAATTTGATCATGAGGTGGCACCTGGGTCCATGAGGAACACAGAAATATTATTAGGAGAAAGAAGATTGGGCCATTGCACTATTATACAGGTAGAGTCCAAAGATCTAGATGTAAAAGTCAAAACTTTACAGTGAATTAGAAAAAAAGTGAAAAATTAGCTTGCTAACCTTAAGGCAGTGAAGGATTTATGAAATAAAAATTCAAATGTAACATGGGCAGGAAAAACTAAAATATTGATTTTGATCACTTCTGGGCAATGTTGTTGGAAAGATTTGAATATTAAAAAGACTATAACACAGCTTCTAATGCCAGTGAAGGATCACTATCAGGATACTAAGAAAGCTAAACTAACGAGAGAGAGAGAGAGAGAGAGAGAGAGAGAGAGAGAGAGAGAGAGAGAGCACTGAGTAGAAAATGGCAAGATCTAGGAAAACAAAATGCACAGGATATACATGAAATATTATAAGGACACATGCGAATAATAGAATATATACAGTCACTCATGACAGGGAGGGAAATGTTAGTGCAGCATGGGAACTAAAAGAAGAAAATTAAACAGATTAATGAATAAATGAGAAGGACGTCTATAGACAGCAAACTGAAGTTCTGTCAGCTGAGGGGCATGAGTATCAGACCTTTCTCAACAGACCCTCCGAGGGGAAGAAAAAAAGCTCCCAGAGTGAAGCTAATGTGCTCCCACTGTTAGGAACATCTAATTGGAGGAAAACAAACCAAACTAAACAAAACATCTAAGAAGCTGTAAACCCAGTTTGGGAAAGGTGTGGAACCCTGAGTTTTTTTTTCCTTTGATCTCTGAAAATGTTATGTCTCTTTTTACACCTAACCATGTAAACATCTTCCCTTTTAACTGGGTAACCCCTGGGGCTTTGGTGATGTGTCTGAATTGATGTATGGATGACACCTGTCACCTGTACTCAAATGCCACCCAACTCCCACATTTCAGTGTTTTAATTTTCATTTGATTTCCCTTTTGTAGTTCTTTAATACTTTTTAATTGAAAAGTTTGTGTGTTTCCTTGAGACTCGGTCTTGCTGAGTAATCCAGAATGGCCTCAAATTAGATTCTCCTGGCCCCACCCGCTAAGCACCAAGATTATAGGGGTGGACTGTTACCCTGTTTACAATAACAGTTCCCTGGAATTTAAAAAAGAAAAACCTTTACTGATGAGTTCACTTCCCTCTGTTTTGCCATGTTTATGTTGAAGTGCAGTCGCCTGTGTGTGTTATTTCTGGTGTGTCCCCTCTACCCACTTTGTGGAGAAGCACATCTTGAATGCAGCCTTGGGGAAGTGGGTTCTGCAGTCAGAATCTGTCACAGGACTGAGCTGTCAAATCCCTTGCTCTCTGATCCATTCCTAAGTGACAGATTGGATGTGGATTCATGTTGGACTCCATTGTCTGGCCTCAAACACCCTCAGCCTGTCAATTACACCGTAAAGAAATTCTTCTAGATTCATATCTCCAAATTTGGTTATATAGATTTTTTTTTTTTTGGTAGAGTTAAATAAAGCATGAGACGTCAAACAGTCTGAAGTTCTGGGAACAGTCTCTCTAGTCCCCAGTAAATTAGGTTCTATTTTTTTTTTTTTTTGCATGCATGAGTGTGTGTGCGTGCGTGCGTGCGTGTGTGCGTGTGTGTGTGTGTGTGTGTGTGTGTGTGTGTGTGTGTGTATACAAGAAATCTCTTGAGTGTGTGCCTGTGGAGGCCCAAGGATGATGCTGAGAATCATCCTGGATTGCTCCGTCTCCTTGTTGCTTTACTTTGGGATTTCCCAGACTTTGTCTTCCAGGGTAGGAACTGCAGGCCACCATCTTAACTGCCTGGCTTTTTTATGTGGATCCGGGGATCTGAACTTGGTTCTTTTCACTTGCAAGGCAAAGAGTTTAACCCCTGAGTCATCTCCTCGGCCCTAAATTAGATTCTATTACAAAAGAAGGCAGTCTTAGCAAGAAATAAAGGGAACTGGACACGGGTGTTCACAGTGAGCCCGTAACAGAATGCTTTCTGTCCTTCTGCATGGCTTAGTTGTCCCAACCAAGAGTAGGGGTTCCTCATGTGGGATCTTGCCCGTGCACACAGAAAGACGCCCCGTGGCTGATAGCACTTTGGCATCAGGAGCCTGACTTGGTGTTTCCGTTACCATTTTGGCAGAAAGCCTAGCCTCTCTATCCCTTGTTCTCCAGATGGAAGGCAGTCATCCAATATGACACCGGCATAAGAAACAGTTCAAAGATTTGGACATATAGATGACAGTTAAAGGTTGCCATGAGTCAGGACGTAATTCTACTCCAATAGTCATACAAGACAGGCAGGGAGGGAAGAGAGGGAGAAAGAGGGACAGAGGGAGTGAACCAAAGAGGGAAAGAGACAGAGAGAGAGGGAGAGAGAGACAGAGAGAGAGAGACAGAGAGAGAGAGAGAGAGAGAGAGACAGAGAGAGAGAGACAGAGAGAGAGAGAGAGACTGTTCATGGTGTATGAAGGAACACGTGCTGAGATGCTTTAAAGTCACAAGCAAATGCTTCTAATAGGTTCTTAGAAAGAAACAACCGGATGGCACAAATTGTAATCCTCGGTACTTGAGAAGGGCAGGCAGTAGGATTGTTCCAAGTCTGAAATCAGCTTGCCCTGCACAGCGAGTTCAAGGTCAGACTGAGCTCACGGTGAAACTGTATCAATCTCTGGCATTTAAATAAAAGGGAACAGTTAGAAAGCTGGGGGATCCATTGTGAGGTGGGAGGGAAGTTTCCAGGTTGTCTCTGGCCACCAGTCCAACCATTTTAGCTCACTGAGGTGTCCGAACCGGCTTGTGTTATAAGAGAGCTAACAACACAGAAAGACTTCCCAATCCTTTAATACAGGGTGGACCTTTGAAAACCAGAACATCTGGGAATGTATTTATTTCCAAGGAAGGTGCCGGTCACTCAAGATGTCCTGAGTGGGGTCGGGGCCCTGTGGAGCTCAGTCGCCTGCCACGATAGAATTTTCTGATGTGGTTTAAACCTCTCAGAGGATGCCTGTTTCCCTTAGGTATTTTAATTTAATCCATCGGGCACAGGAACATACATTAGATTTCCTTTCCTTTCCCCTTTCCCCTTTCCCCTTTCCCCTTTCCCCTTTCCCCTTTCCCCTTTCCCCTTCCCTTTCCTCTTTCCCCTTTCCCCTTTCCCCTTTCCCCTTTCCCCTTTCACCTTTCTTTTTCCTTTCTTTCCTCTTTCCCTTTCCTTTCCTTTTTCCTTTTCCTTTCTTTTCCTTTTTCCTTTCCTTTCCTTTTACTTTATTTGCTTTTTTAAATAAAGTTCCCAGGGTGAATTCAATGAGGTTCCACAGTTATATCTAATAGGAGAAAACTTCAAGCCCAAGTTGGGCAAGTTGGTCTGTGGAACATAAAGTTTTTCCTTTGATTCCTGAAGTTCTGTTATTGTAACTTTCGGTTCGGAGCAGTGGGGTCATTTGGGTGCTCTTGATGCTGACCGCCTTTTCCTCCTGTGATGCTGTCACAGCGACTGTCTTCCTCTTGTTCCCATGGGAGCTGACTGTGGCCGCAGTTGTAGTAGCTTTCACTAGTTGCCAAACGGGCTCCCTCTGAGATTCATTGCCTATAGGTGCTCTGGGACCCTTCCAAGTGGTATCTCAGAATTTTCTCCAAAGGGATGTTTTGAGTGGAATTGATTATTTAAATAGTGGTACAAGGGCTGGAGAGATGGCTCAGGGATTAAGACGCTGCTTTGCCAGCAGAAGGTCGTGAGCTCAGATCCCAGGTCTTGCTTAAAAACAATAGGTGAAAATGGCTGTGGCCTACACTTCCAGCCAGCAAGGCAGAGCCTGGGAAATCCCAGAGTGAAGCAAAAAGGAAGTAGAAGCAATTCAGGATGATTCCTGAAGTCACCCTTGGTATTCCACAGGGACACACAGTTTCCTTTGATACACACACATACATGCACATGCTAATAATAATAATGACATAATAATAATAAATTGCTAAATAGTAGTAAAGATTGAGGACCACACATTTAACTATGAAAAGGCTATCAAAAGGCAGTCTGTGGTCTGGAGAGATAGCTCAGAGGGCTAAAGCCTTACAAGCTAAAGAACCTGTGTTCTGATCCCAATGTAAAAATGCCTGATGAATTTGAGAGGCTAGTAAAGACTAATGCTGACAGGGAAGAAAAGGAAGATGCTTTCCTCAGTGGTATACCACTAATTTATGGCACTTACTGGAGCATGAGCCATGTCTGGCATCTATCATCAAAGGCAACCCAGGTGAAACACAGTAAGTGGGCCACACAAATGAAAATACTTGAAAATAGAGGGAGTGTGACGGGGGAGATGAAGGGTTGTAAGGGGAAAGGGGGGGGATGGGAGATTAAAGACTGAAAATATCATAAATTCACTGTATTCATGTATACAACACTGAGAAAATAAAATTCACGTGTACAATGCTAGACAATAATGGCAGCAGCCTGCAATTTAGTCCCTGGAAGGCAGAGCCTGGGAAACACCAGATCCGAGTAATAAGGAGGTGGAGCAATTCAGGCTGATTCCTGATGTCATCTTCGGGCCTCCACGACACACATGTCCTGTGGTACACAATGCACATGTCATACGAATGAACAAAGACAAAACCCCTCCTGCCTGTGGTGAGAAGGAACTTCCTCAAATCCCCTAAAGTCTACTTTTGTTTTTCTGCAGAATGAACTTTTTGGGGAAATGGGAGTCCTCAGACACTTTGCGTTCCTTTCCCACAGGTCTATACTTTGTGTCTTTTCATATCCTCTGAAGGCAAATGGGGAGCTTGCTTCCCTGTGTCACCAGGCCGTTTTATAGCATTCTTTCGTTTCTTGTCTTCTTTCAAGAAAAAAAGATCAGGGCTTGACATTATAATGTGCCCTCTTCAATACCTGTGGGAGAATAAAATTCACCAAAACATAATCAGCTGCTTCTAGATGAATAGCATCAATTCTTGCTCTACAACCTTAACCTTCCAACCACTAAAATGTTAAGTATAAACAGGTTAGATCTTTATGCTGCCCTGAATAAATGCTGTCGCTTGAATAAAAGTTCTTTCTCGGGTAGATTTTCTTAGCTAGATTTTTCTCAGCCCAATAGTTGGTCATATTTAGTCTTGCCTAAATTCCCACATTGGTTATAGTGGGGACCAAAAGGGAAATTCCACTTGCTGGGTACCCCACTTATGAGTGCTTGCTTTCTCCTGGAGCTGCAATGACCATAATATCTCCAGGTTCAATGCGTAGAGCAAAGGGAGAAGCTTTAGGGCCAGACCGTCAAGGACAGAAGATGAGATTTTCATTCATGTAATTACGTTATTTTCTGGAGTATCAGAGTTAATACAGTGTCAACTTAATTGAAGGTTTCAGCTCTGGGCCCATTTGTAAAGAATTAGTAGTTGAGTTAAACCCCTGACAAATCTGCAGGAGATTATCTAATTGATGAGGAAGGCCCAGCTCATGATGAGTGGGACTAGTCCTTGGACAAGTGAATAAACTGGAAGGTGCTGGTTAGGGAAGTTGGCATCCTTTGGTATACTTGGTCAGACATGCTGGCCTGGCAAGTGAGGTTTGCCACTCTCTCAGCAATCCTGTAGATCTGGTGTGGCCAATCCTCTGGTGTCGGTATGACCTGTCCGGCCAAGCTGGCCTAACAGCTATAACTGGATGATCATAAGCTATAATAAAAGCCCTTGTTCCCATAAACGTTTTGGTTATGAATTTATCAGCAACAGTGCAGAGTAACCACAACATGGGGCTAACAAAGAAAACAAGTTCACATTTATGTGGATCCTTTTCAATTTGTATTCTTTGAACATAAAACATGAAGTACACACAGGGCAGAGTCTCTACTAGCTCTCACGTGCATGCTTTTTGCCACAATTGGCCAACGTTCAGTGCCCATGTGGCTTCCGCAGAAACACTGAATGGTACCAGAACTGGTAAGGAACTTTACTCTGGCCTCACCCCAGTTAACCAAATACTTCAATTTGAAACCCAGTTCTCTCCCAAATTAGAGACCACTTTATCTTATTGCTACAGAAAGTTTACCTCAATGGTTCTGCCCCATGGCACTGAGAACTTAGGTGTTAGGCAGCTTTCTGTTGCCATCAAAGTTACCTGATACAGTTAATTCAAAGAGAGAAAAGGTTTGTTTTGGCTCAGAGCTTTGGCACTTTGAGTTCACACTTGGTTGGCTGTTGCTTTGGGCCTATGATGATGGTATATGCATCATGGTGGGAACAGGTGACAAGGAAACCTTTAACCTCGTGGCAGTGGGGAGTGACTTAATGAACAATTCCACCTTCTCTCTTTGTTCTTGTGTCTAAGGATTATTGGCTTTTGTTGCAGCTGTCATCTAAATTACTACATCACCCCGTTTGGGTCTCAGCTTCTCTGTTACCTGTGTAACTCATTCTGTGCATTAAGTCTCCTCTGTTATAAATACTTGCAGTGGTACATAACCCAACTCGCTCATTTTGGACAGAAAGCATTTGAAGTCTATAGGGATTAAAGTGTTTCTCCTAAGGTTATCTGGAAGATAGATTTCTGCATTTCATTCACTGCCTCTGCAGTTAGGAGTCCATAAGAAAACTGTCCTTACTGTGAATTGCTATAAACAAAATTCTTACAGTAACACCCATGCATCATCCCTTCTGAACAGACTGTCAGTCAGTGTGATATCTCTCTTTGCAAGCAATCCCTCATGTTGCCATCACCACCAAGTTCTCTGGGGAAACCAGTGCTCATATTTGCCTAGTTACCACATCACTCCCATGCTGGTATGTCATTGGATAGGGCTCTCACGGATCTGAACGATAGATGTGTCTCTCCGAACATCCAATTTACTATCAACTAGGGACTCACCGAGTGGAAGGAATCTGGGTCAATAATTCACAGAACTGAAACGCTAGCACAGGGGACTCAGTAAATGTAGGCTTTACTTTAGAAGTTCCTGTTGCTGCTGCTGGTGGTGGCAGTAGTGGGTGTGTTTGGTAAAGGATGTAGGCACTGACTCCAGCTCAAGGCTCTCAGAGCTGATGCCCTTCCCTGTGGTAAAAGCTATGGTCATGAAAGGGTATAGCTCTCATCTCCCCTCAGGGGGGAATTTGCTATCCAGGGAGCCTCAAAATCCTGAGTCTTTGGAATCCACTTCAACTTTTGACTAAAAGCCACGATTTCGCTAAGTGTATCTTGTATTGCAGAGCATGGCAGGAGACGTGTGGACAGGCATTTCTGCTCAGTTTAGGAGTCTACCCCAACAGGCTCCCACAGCTCAGTGTGCTTCCTCTGGTTTGCTGAAACATAACATATTGGCATTACCCTGTCTCCTCCTTCCCTCCCTTTTTCTCTTCTAAGGTATCAAACAAACATCGATGCCTGAAGACTGTTCTTGCTCATCCCTCCCCCTTCCCCTTTAGCTCACATTGTTTTTACTTGTTGTCCTCTGAGTAAACTTCTCTTACTCCTAATTTTGATTTATTGTAGTTTTCTTGGAGTCTCAACTAGAAGGTATTTCCCTCAGCTGCTTTTCATTGGTCTTGAGGTTGAGGTATGCTTGCCTAGCTTCCAGTGTCTCAACACTTTACTTAGTTTTCCCACAGGATATAACATGGACAGTTCCTTTCACTGACCTTCCAGGGAAGGTCTTGCTTTCATATATTCTCAGAAATTCTCATTTCATTCTCAGACCAGAGCTGTGTTATATGAGTCATGCTAATCAGTGGGACTGGGGAATACATATCCCAGTCCTCATAATGCTGATTTCTGTGACTAAAAGAAAAGACAAGACTGAGTATTCAGTTAAGCATCTCATAGTTTCTGCCCACTTTACATATTTTCACTTCAGAATGAATGATGTTGGCATTCTAGTATGGGGAGGAAATAGAAAACGCTCTACTCTTGGTATTGCTTGGGAGGCATATCTAGCACCTGGAAAAAAATTGAAAAGTCAAGGATCCAGCTGTTGATCTTGTGACTGACTCTGCTAGTCTACACTAGCAGTCTCATTTAACAGATAAGAAGTTGGTATTAAATAATGAATAAGGTAGATTGAGCATTCATACATATATTATTGCTATTCTCTCTATTATATGTGAGTAGCAATTTCCTTTTGCAGCAGTGTTTTCTATTTTTCATTCTACAAGTCTTTCACTTCCTTGTTCAAGTTTATTTCAAGGTATAAAAGCAAGGAAAAATGAACTTTTTTTTCTAGCTGCTGTAAGACAAGGCTTACACACAATTTAAGGGAGAAAGGGGGAGATTATTTGGCTTACGGTTCCAGAGGAAACATAGTCTATTTTGGCAGGAATCTCAGCAGAAAGTATAGCTTTGTGGCAGAAGTTGGAGGCTCATTCAGGCCACAGCAGCTATCATGGAGGCAGAGAAAGCAAGAAATCGGCTGCAAGAGGAAACAGGGCCCACTACCAAAACCTCAAGGTCCACCTCTTATGATCTGCTTTTCTCCAGGAAGCTCCACCCCTAAAGGTGCTACCACTTTCCAAAACATTAACATCAACTAAAGATTCAAACAATGGATCTGTGGAGGACAACTCATATTCAGACCATGACAACTGTTATAGTCCTGAATTTCAGAGTTTTCACTGTATACGCAAGGTTTCCTGCTCATTGAAACCAAATGATTTAATTATAGGCTATAAAGACTTTTGATAGTCTCCTGCCATCATTTTTCAGCATGAAATAGCAAGTTAGTATATTTTTGAATGGTATTCTGGTAGAATGTTTGATTTTGAAAAATCATTAAATTAATTTTTACTTGAGATTAGAACAGAATTTCCAAGTTTTGAAATCGCCCTAAACTATTTGTGTGTGTGTGTGTGTGTGTGTGTGTGTGTGTGTGTGTATTCTTTTAGTGTTTCCTACATGAATATCCCATGCCCCAGCCCCTTCCCATTACAACTTTTCACCCCTGTCAATCTCCTTCTTATTTTCAATACTTTTCACATGTGTGGCCCACTTGGTTTCATCTGGTTTGCTTTTGATGCTACACACGAGAACTTGGAGGAACATGAGTCTTATATCAGTCAGTATCCCATTTAGGAAAGCATCTTGCGTTTCCTTCCCATCGACATTAACCCTTATTGGTCTCTCAGGGAGATATGGAAACTTCTGGGATCTTTCTCTTCCATGGTGAAATGTTGGACAATTCCCATGCAGTTCTAGTGGAAATATACATAACTGCGATAAATTCATGAATACAAAAACCTTATTATATCCAGATGATAGTGTCTGGCCACACGCTTACCCCTACAATGTTTTCTGTGTCTTGGAGTGGGAAGGTGACTTAGATGTCCTGTTCAGGGTTGAGCAGTCCACAGTCACTTATTTTCTGCACTTCAGCCGGCTGTGATTTTCTATGATGAATACCTTCTGTTGCAGAGGAAATTTTCTAGATTGAGTTCACAGAGCTCTTGTGATCTATGGGTATAATATCAGCTATTTAAAAGGTATTTTGTTACAATGTTTTTATAGCTAACCCTTCATAGCTTGCCCTTCTCTTAGGGACTATGTTCTCCCTTTTCAAAGGTCCTGGTTCTAGTTAATATTTCCAGAAATGTGATCCCTGCTGAAATGTGGACCTTAAATCTACTCAGAAAGTTGTTGGTTGCCCCCCTTACCATTTATGATATTATTGTGTTGGTGATCATTTCTTGCCAGGGTGATTGTTATTGTAGCTTGTGGTTTTCACAGATTGATGAGACCATTCATTGATTGCTTTTCTCCCTTAATAGCTTACTTAATACTTTCTGGTACTATGAAAAACCAGCCCAGCAAGGAGTAACCTAGCAGAACAGTTGGAGTTTTAGGTTTGTAGTTTTTTTAATTTATTTTTTTATTTTTTTATTTATTTTTATTTATTTATTTTTATACATTTTTTATTATTATTTCCACTTATACAAACTTAATAGGTACACCAATTCCCTCCCTCCCTCCTCCTACCCCCGAGTCCCCTGCTCCCCCTCCCCTCACCTCTCCCTCCCCATCCCCCAGTGCCTCCCGCCCCAATTCCCTTTCTTGTGCATGCCTGACTCTCCTCTGTGACGTACAAGGACACAGTGGCATTTCCCTGAACCCCTTCCTGTGTTCCCCTTAAGCATAGGAACACTACTGTGGCTGTCAATCCCTTGCCTCCAAGGATCTTGGTGCCTTTTGCAGATGCTAGACTTTGTGAGGTCAATAGTGTGTTGGACATTGCGCAGGGCATGCAATGTCCAATTATGACTGCTTCGGCCCTAACTTGTGTGGAGTATCTTGCAAATCATTGCTCCTCCCATCCTTTTGCTCTTACACTCTTACCGCCCCCTCTTCCGCAAATGTCCCTGAGCTTCAGGATGGGGAGAGATTAGTCTGGCCTAGTTCTAGGTGGTTGATATAGAGTCTCTGAAGTTCTGGATTGTGGTTTGTTGATTTTCTTTTGCAGTTTTGCTGCTCCTGCAATGCCCTTCACTCCATCCTGCTGGGCACTGTATGTCACCCCCTGGCCAGAGACAAAAAGCTGTTAAACTGGAGTCTTGTTATAAGAGCACATTCAAGGGTAGATGTAATAAAAGTAGGAAACTTCAGTGAGGGAGGGATCAATCACCCATTTGCAAAATGGTTACTTTTTATATGCCAGACTATATGCCCTCCCCTTCTGGTGAGATCATACCCCCTCAGTTGTAAATGATCAGGAAGGAACGTCTGTGAACTTAATAAGCCAGGTGTCACATTACTTACTTGCAGTCCTTGATGGAGGCCTATTTTCTCTGCTGTAACATGGTCCCCTCTCTCCTTGTTTCTGGTGTGGCCCTCCAATCCCATCCCTCCTGTTCATAATCCTTGCAATTACTGTAGGTATTACATAGATTTACCTTTGAGTGTCTCAAGGTGGGCTGGGTGGGTTTGGTACTAGGAGCCACCTATTAGGGAGTGCATACGGCGCTTAATTTTCTGGGTCTGGGATACTTCACTTAATATAATTGTTTCTGGGCTGGAGAGGTGGCTCAGGGGTTAAGCCTCCGCCTTGCAGGCGGAAGGTCCTGAGTTCGGATCCCAGATCCCACGTATAGACGCCGGGCGGAAGCGGGGTCGGCCTGCGCTTCTGGTCCTGGTAGGGCGGAGCCTGTGAATCCCGGGGCAGAAGGAGGTGGAGGCGTCCATGGTGGTTCGCGAATTCGTCCGTGGTTCTACACACACACAGACACGCGCACACACACACAGACACACACGCACGCGCACATACACACGCACATGCGCACATTTGAATAAATAATAATAATAATAATAATAAAAAAATTTAAAAAAAATAAAAAAAAGTTTTAAAAAATATAATTGTTTCTAATGACATCCATTCTCTGGCAAATTCCAGTAATTCATCATTTTTGATGGCTGAGTAGTGTTCCATTGTATAGATGTACCACAGTTTCCTTATCCACTCGGCAACTGTTTGACATTTGGTTGATTCCATGACTTTGCTATTGTAAACAGTGCTGCTATGAACATGGTCGTGCTTGTGCTATCGAGGTGAACCTCTACTGCATGGGGAGTTATTCCCAAAAGTGGAATAGCAGGGTCATATGGCATTTCAATTTTTAATTTCTTTAAAAATCTCCAGACGGCTCGCCAGAGTGGCTGTATGAGCCTGCATTCCCACCAGCAATGTAGGAGAGTTCTCCTCTCTCCACATCCTCTCCAGCATTTGTTGTTGTTTGTATTGTGGATTTTTGCCATCCTGACTAGGGTGAGATGATATCTCAGGGAAGTTTTGATTTGCATTTCCCTGATGGCTAAAGAAGTGGAGCATTTTTTAAGATATTTGTTAGTCATTTTAATTTCATCCCTGGTAAAATTTCTTTTAAGTTCCAGGGCCCATTTTTTAATTGGGTCATTGGTTTCCTTGGTGTTTAGTTTTCTAAGTTCTTTGTGCACTCTGGACAGTAGAACTCTATCAAGTGTGTGGTTTCTCCCATTGTGAAGATTTTCTCCCATTCTGTAGGTTGCCTTTGAGCTCGTGTTACAATCTCTTTATCTGAACAGAAGCTCTTTAATTTCACAAGATCCCAACTGTTGAGAGTTGGTAGCAGTGACTGTGCCATTGGATGTTTGTTTAGGAAATGTTGGCCTAGCCCTATTTTTTTATTTTTAAAAATATTTTTATTTTTATTTTTTTCTCTCCCCTTAGTTCACATTCTTATCCCCTTCTCTTTCCCATGACAACCCTTCATCTCTTTTGTCACACTTCCTCCTATTTTCCAGTCTTTTCACTTGTGTGGCCCACCGTGTCATCTAGTTGTCTCTGATGTCATATGTCTGACATGACTCATTCTCCAGCAAGGGTCACAAGTCAGTGGATATACTATTGAGGATATTATCTTCTTTTTCTTCCCTATTAGCTCTCATGAGTCTCTCAGAGACATGTGGAGCTTCTTGAGATCTTTCCCTTTTCCTGATGAGACATTGATAGGACAGTTCCCATGAAGTTCTTGCCATGTCCAGGAGATAGTGTCTGGTTTGCTATTGTCCCATTTCAAGCTCTTAACAACCTTAATGCCTCCTCTTCCTCATTGTTTCCTGAACCTTGAGGTAGAGGTGGATATAACTTAGATGTCCTCATTAAGACCAAGCAGTTCATAGTCATTTATTTTCTGTAATTGGCCAGTTACATTTTTCTGTAGTAAACACCTTCTGTTGTAGAAGGAGGGTTCAGGTGAGTGCTGAATGTGTCTCTAATATCTCTGAGAATGATAGTGGGTGTTTAAAAGGCAATTTGGTCTAGTGTCTTCATAGTTAAACTTTTATAGCCTTCTTTTTCTCTGGGACCCATGTTCTTCCCTTTTATAGTTTGCCAGAACCGTGGTTCCTTCTGATAAATGAGCCTTAAATCTGATCACAGAACTGTTGGTTGTATCCTTGATATTCACACCAGTTATACAGATTGTCATCTCTACCATGGTGATTGCTATTGCAACTTTCAGATTTCACAGATTGAATTGATGAGACTTTTGATTGCTTTTCTTCCCCAGTAGTTCCCACAACACTCTCTGGTACTTAAGTTATACAGCAAGGAGAAAGCTTCTAGACCAATTCCAGCTGGTGTTTTTTGAACATTTCCTGTGATCCATGTGTACTGCAATTTCAGTAATAAGGTTTTACTGTCAGTTTCTGGAGGGCAACTAAGAGAAATTGCAGAAACCTATACTGTTTGGAGTACCTTTGAGAATTCTTTGATCAACAACTTACCAGAAAATGTCCCATATCTGTCACTTTTATCTATCTATCTATATCTATCTATCTATCTATCTATCTATCTATCTATCTATCTATCTATCTATCTATCTATCTATCTATCATCTATCTATCTATCTATCATCTATCTATTTTCCTAGTTTTATAAGCATATTGAGTATTTATCCCTGCTTCCTTCCATCCTCCCTCCCTTCCGTCTTCCTCCCTTCTCTTCAGCAATTCATCCCACTCCCTCTCATCCTCTTGCCTGGTTGCTTCTATGGACCCCAAGGTTCCCTCTGGCTTGTCTATTCTTGTGGGGGTTCAGGCCTCTGTGGCATACAAAGTTGCCACTCCTTGGCCCACCCCATTGATGGGGGCATTTCCTTTCACTCATCCAGCACTAGTCTACAAGGTTTCTAGTGTTATTCTTATCTCTCTTGAGTTTCTTATGTCTCTTGAGATTCTCCATAGTATATCAGGTCTGATAAGGACAAGTCTCACTGCAGTGAGTTCCTGGATGCAGTCATACCTGTTACTTCTAGTACTGTTTAATTGTCTCTGAGTTCTAATTGGAACAGCCCAGAGTATTATTTGTTTTTGTCCTATTTTCCTTTCTCTGTGTTACTCTATACAAGGACTGTCCATTCTTGTTCTATTTTTTAAGTTAATTTTTTTGACATATTTATCTTATAGGAACTTTCAGTCTGGTTGCATTCCACATTCTTAGTGTTGTTTCCTCAGTACCTCTAATACCAACCTCTTCATCCCCTTAACTATTTTTTACCACTATTCCCTCCCTCACTTGGCCACCCATAGTATCCTATATCTCTTCTTCCCTTTCTTTTTCTTCCCTCCCTTCCACTACTTGGTCCCTATAAATTTTCTGATTGTTACAGGAATTCCAAGTCAAATAATAATCAGGAGTGTTGGGCCCGCCCAGGATTTGCCCTAGGGCATGGCCAAGCACATGGGACTAAAGATGATGCTGAGGGCAAGTGTCCTGGGCTTACCCTGATCACATTACAGAGACTCCCTAATTGGCTTTCAGGTACTGACCTGCCTTCTGTGCTGTGGTACCTGTAGGTTGTTTTATCCTTTGACACAATTGGCTGCCCATTTGGCACCATCTAATTACAGTCTATATAAGCTCTTTTGTTTCCCCCAGTAAACTTGAGATTTGCTTCTGAAAAACTCCCTGCCCCGTGGTCAAGTCTCTGGGAAATTGAGGCGCAGGCCGGGACAGCCGGAACCTGCCTTTCTTCGTCCTCACAGCCAGGAACTGTGCTATCGTGTGAATGAGTGTGTGAGTGGGTACAGACATGCCTCGCTGAGGGTGAGTGGACACTACACAGGAGTTTAATCTTAGCATTTGCATATAAGAGAAAACATAAGGTGTTTGTCTTTCTGTGTCTGAGATACTTCACTTAATATTATATTTTCCCATTTCATACATTTGCAAGCAAATTCCATAATTTCATCCTTCCTGATGGCCCGATAGCATTCCATTATATATATATACTGAGTTTTAGATTAAGCATTCTTACTGTAAGTATTTCTTTAACACCTATAAACTCTGTGTGTGTGTGTGTGTGTGTGTGTGTGTGTGTGTGTGTATGTGTAAAATGAGATTCATAGTAAACAGTAAAATTTTATTTAGGCTTAAAGATCTACCCACAGGGGCAGGAAGAGGACATCAGGGATGTCCATGTTAGGACTATAAGTCTCAGATTACATGCAATTCAAATGAGGCAAATGATGACTTACAGTTGACAGCCACCAGTTGTTTATTTGCCCTGGGAGGATTGGGAGAGTGAAGCAATTTTACTCTGAGAAACTGACTTCTGGGTCAAAGGTGCTTGACATACTATGCTGGATAATTTCTTACCCCTAAACTGTCTTTACATTTTTTTTTCTCAGGTATTCTTTGTGCTCTACAAAGAGGAGGAAGCCAGAGTGGAGAGAATAAGTTATCTTTTCTTTCAAATAATGTGGGAGAAGGAAACTGTCTACCTGGGTGAGATTAGGTAGTAGCCAGCTATCCCCTTTGAGGATCTGCCTTCAACACATCATTTTTTGAATAAAATACAATAATGTTAATATCTTGAGCTTTTATATCTCAATGTGTATAACAGAAAGTCATCCCTTACATCCACTTGAGAAATTATATACTTTCAATGATTATTTAAAATGCCATTATTTAAAATGCCCAACTGATTTTAAGCTAGTTTATAAGCCATATAAGAAATTTCTTAGTGCCTTTATTCAATATGGAGACCATACCTGATCAAAATGGCATTTCATAGAAACACTGTGTCTTAATTACTAGATTGGCCTCTTCTTCAAATTAAATCTGTCTATAAATAATGGAAATTCCTCACCACTGAGGAGATTTAAAATTCTAGGCCAGAAATTAAATGTGATTGCAAAAGGAGTGTTTAAAAAACTATTTTGAGTAATGGTAGGATTGTCGGTGCAGAACTAAATACACCCCCTTCTGCCTGAGTTCTGTTAGAAAGGAGGGCCCTGTATTTTTTCTTTTTCTTTTTCTTTTTTAATTTCCACTCATACAAACTTAACAGGTACAGCGGTCCCCCCCTCCCTCCAACCCCCTATCCCCCTGTGCCTCCCTCCCCTCCCCCTTCCTTCCCCATCCCCCAGTACCTCCCCTTCCCATCCCTGGAGGATCCTTTAATGTGCATGCCAAACTCTCCCCTGGGTCCTCCTCTACAATGAGGTGCATTTCCCAGAACCCTTTCCTGTGTTCCCATTAAGCATAGGAACACTACTGTGGCTGTCAATCTCTAGCCTCCAAGGATCCTAGTGCCTTTAGCAAATGCTAGACTTTGTGGGGTCAATAGTGTGTTGGACATTGCACAGGGCATGTAAAGTCCAAATATGATTGCTTCGGCCCTAACTTGTGTAGAGTATCTTACATATCTTTGCTCCTCCCATCCTTGTGCTCTTACAATCTTACTGTCCCCTCTTCCGCAAATGTCCCTGAGCTTCAGGATGGGGAGAGATTAGGCTGGCCTAGTTCCAGGTGGTTGATATAGAGTCTCTGATGTTCTGGATTATGGTTCATTTATTTTTTTTTTCAGTTTTGCTGCTCCTGCAATGCCCTTGGCTCCATCCTGATGGGTATTGGATGTCACCCCCTGGGAGGGTCCTGTATTTTAACAGACATTGAAACTTACCTCTTTCACAAATTGTTTAAATTAAGATTGTGATGTTTTTCTTTGTCCCAATCCATAAAAATATTTCTGATGTAGTTTTTTGCATAATAGTGAATTATATACCATAATCTTAAAAATATTTATTATGAGTGTATGTTTGTAGACGTACTCATGTATAGGTGAATGTGTGTGGAACTCAGGGCAACTTTTAGGAGTTGGTTTCCTCTTTCCATCTTGTGGGATTTGGGGATCAAATTCAGGGTTTTCTGTCTGCATGGGAATTGCAGCTTAGTCTCTGAACTATCTGACCAGGAAGAAAATTATGAAGCATTCCAGCCCACAAAAAGAAACAGAATACAATTTTCTCTAAATCACTAAGTCATAGTTGCATACATATAAATGCAGTGAATCTTTCTGAAGCTAAAGACAATTCTGAAACCTTCAAAAGCTTTTCATGCTTAGGACAAAACTCCAGATCCATGGAGAAAAGTCCTTGGGTCTGTGCCTTATCAATGCCCTTCACGGTCTATTACCTGTGTATCTCACCACTTGTCCCTTCAAATATAGGGCTCTTCCACACCTCTTAAGTCACCTGCCAAACACAGGTTCCTCTATGCCTCTATGCCAGTTTTTTCTTCTTCCTTGTTTGTGAGTGATGTGGGAAGGTGGCAGTATCACACACTGCGTTTCATCAGTTCCTAGTGGGCCATCGAGACGCCCAGTGGGTAAAGGTGGTTGCTGCCAAGGCTGACAATCTAAGTTCGAGTCCAGGCACCTATATGGTAGAAGGAGAAGACCAGTTCCCTCCCACAGCTTTCTCCTGACGTCTTCATGTGCATGCTGGCATGTACAAGCACACCCCACAACAAATAAATGTTAAAAAAAATTTAAAATGTTTCCAAGCCCCAGATCTGGCTAGAGAGACCCTTGAAGAAAGACTTTACTTTTTACAAAGGATTTTTTTTAAGTAACCTAAATGTTTTCTCTGGTGTGTATATTCAGGTTCATGAAATAATTTCTCATCTGGACATCGAATTTTAAACAAACACTTTGTAAGTTGTCACAGTAGCTGTCCTGTGATGAGTGCTGGAACATGAGACGAGTAGAATGTGATTGTGCTTCTTTAGAATTAACGCTTTAAGTTTCTGTTTTAACATCATGAGTTATGCACATAATTTGTAATGGTTTTTGTTGTTAATAGTAAATCTTATTTTTTTATGGTTAAGCATGCTCTTTTCTGGATGAAAGAAAGATTTCTGTTGCAGTCCACTATATCCAAGGTGACTTTTGGTACTATCTTTAAATTGGATTATTTTCTTGGAAGAATTGTTGGAACAATGTCAGAAATCAACACCCTCCCAACCTATGTCCTGTTGAAAAAGGTAGAGTATTCTACAGTTCTATCTACCTATCAGATCATCATGTTTGAGCCTCCTTGGTCTTTATTTTACTTTATATTGCTTTCCTCAATTTTACTTTTTAAAGATATATATCCTACATTTTTAGTGTTGCCTATATCACCATGGTGAATTCATGATATTTTTGCCCCTTAATTCTCAATCTCATCTCCCTCCTTTTCCCTTACAACCCTTCATCTCCCCTGCCAGACTCTTTCCTATTTTTAAGTCTTTTCACTTGTGTGGATCACCGTTTCATCTGGCTTGCCTTTGATGATATATGTCTGGCATGCTTTTATTTTATTTTTATCATTTCCCACACATTTGTATATGTCCATTTTCATGATCTTAAAATATTGCAAAGAAGCTAATTCCAGGTATCAGTGTTTGACAGGCATAAAATGATGGAGAATTTGGTAAGACACAATCCTATAAAAATTTAAAGTGGTTTTCCATAATAGGAGAATGTATTAAAAGTAGTGTCCTTCAAAGTAGCCACCTGTAGCTGTTTTGTTCTTGACCAGAGTGTCTCATGAAGCTGAAGGATCCCCAGGAAATCTTGAGCCTCTCTCTTGCTGTGCTCTGACATTGGTAAAGAACAGCTGGCCTCCAAGATTTCACAGGACCAGGCTCCAAAGGCATCGGGAAGAGTGGCAAGGCCTAATGGGCTTGAATCTGAGTCAGCCAAAGACAGGCAAGAGCAGCAGCAGCAACAAAGAAAGCAATGCTTGAAAAAAGTCAAGGACACTTGAAGAGTGGACTCATCAGCAAGTGACACAAGATAAGGGAAGAGCAAGTCCCTCCTCCTTGCACTTCCTATTATCTGGTCCACCACCGCTTTGCAGCACCCAGTCTGGGTTTTCCACATCAATTAAGCAAATACCTGCAGACTTGTTCTGGAGTCTGTTCCAACCATTGATACTTCACAGCTGTGCCCCAAACGGTCTGCGACGGTCAAGTTGACACCCTAATCTAACCGCAACAGATGAAAACTATTTCCCCTTTACTTTTCTACTCTTGACTGGGACCTCCCGAACAAAAAGACTGATGCAAAAAGAACAAGTTTATAAACTTGCATATCTCATCTTTGCATGGAGAAACCCAGAGAAAGATAAACTCTCAGAGGTAGTTTAGAATTCCAATTTACAAAGTCTCTTTAACAAATCACTTTTAAGAGAATTAATAAAATAAAAGGGACTTTAGTCTCTAAGGACAGCAAGATGTGAGATATGGGAAAGCAGTGTTAATGAAGCAGTTAATAAAGTTCGTGGTGAGCATTCCTTTGGCTCATGTCCCAATTGGCAAGGATCATGCTTCTGCTGATGGAACTGTGTAAACAATGTCCTGTTTTAGGTAAATGGTGTGGTGAAGCAGGGAGCTTCCTTTCTCTTTGCCTTTCAGGTTCCTTAGGCTCAGAGTAATTCTCATGCAAATTAGCATTTTTCAGCACAGTGCTGTCTGCTATTCTTCATCCTGTTAAGCACAGATCATTTTCAGAAAAAAAACTTGGAGACTCTATCTTGAATCTACATAAAAACTGAAGAAACCAAAATTACAGTTCACCCCAAAAAAGTTTAAATTTTGAATAGCTTTTTTCTCAGATAGTTTCTGGATATGTAGTATTTGACATATTACTTCAAAATAACAATTATTTCTATTAAAGGGTATATTTACATTCATTAGTATTGGTGCTGTTTTATATGTAACACAAGTAATCTCAAATTGGTTTTTGCCAGAGTCAAACTAGTGCAGCTAGAAGCAGATGATAGAGAAACTTCTGGAAATAAAAGACAAAATCAGTCATGGTAGTTTGCCTTCCTTTTTTAGCATTTTGTGTATATCATGTCTCCCTGGATTCTCTGCTCCTCTTTGATTCTACTGTGTTGGTTGAAGTGTCGCTGAAAGCTTCTTATCATACAGTTCGTCTCCTCCTCCATGAAGTCATTTTTGGTCTTCAGTTGTGTGATATTTCTGTCTCCAGATCTATGACCCTGGGAATTGTGTATTTGTTTGATAGAGTTTATATTCTCCTTGGGTTATGATATTTATATTCTTGTCAAGACTTCCCTCTATAATCCACATGTTGGATTCAGCTAGCATCCTGCTGGTGTCTGCTATTATGGCAAAAAAAAAAATTGAATAAGAGGAAAAAGTACTAAATCCTTTTACTTCCTTAAAGTACCTTCTTTACAGATGGCAATAGCTAAACACAAAATGAGTTTCTTTAGTGATTTTTTTTTTCTTGGCCTCTGTATTGATGTTCTCAACAACTATCTTGCACCAAAGGAGGAAATTAAAGTATGGTCATCATTTCATCATTGTGCCTCTAAAGGCAATGCTAAATTAGCAAAATTTTTCAACATTTTTATTATGTGGACTTTTTTATAGTGTTGTTGTGTTAATCTTGGCAGCTGTCTGGATTAAACAAATAAACAAAAACTAAGGACGCTATAAAATAAGACCATTTACAAGGCCCATTACCTTTTGACTTTGAATAATTGCCTAATTACCCTGTGTTCAAAGCTACTTCATGGATTTTTTTTTATCTAGTAATGCTTTACATTTGTCCAGTGTTTGGAAGTTTACAAGGTGCTATTATTTGAAGCCCTTGTTCAATCATTAATCAATTAGACAATTAACCAATCAACTCTTTAATAGAAAATTCTCTTTGTATGTGCGTGGTATATATGTGAGTGGATTTTCTGTGTGTGTATGTATGCACAAATAGATGCAAATGAAGTTTTTGTGTGTGTGCACGTGAATTATACTTGTGGGTGTTCATGTGTGTATGTGTGTGTGTATGTGTATAAGTCAAAGGTAGACCTTGGGTGCCTTCCTTGATCACTCTATCCCTTATTTTTTGGGACGGGGTGTCTCACTGATACCAGCAGTCAACTGACAGGCTATACTGTCTAGCCAGTGTTCTCCTAATATCTGTTTGTCTTCCTTCCCCACACCTACTCCAGGCTAGGTATGCCATGACACCTGGATTTGTGAGTAATGGGGGATTAAACTCTCCCATCCACTTTCATAGAATGTCTTCACGACAATTGTACAACAAATATTATCCTAGCTTGAGTGTTCCCAAGGTAAATACTGAAAAGACGTTGCTCTCTACAAGCTTTCAGACTAGTCAGAGGAGTTGGGAATATAAACAAGTAAGTTTACAACTAAAATGCAGGCTGTACACACTTTGTGGGGACACAAAGTGGAAAATGGGGATTCTTCTCACTAGAGGACGGCTAAGTGGGTGGGAAGATGTTCACTGAGGAAGTCTTGGCTGATTCTTAGTAGGGCTACTGTTGCCCACACTGATCGTGTAGAGGAGCCTGATGCACAGGGCTTAAGCATCTCCTCGGAGGTGCTCCTGGGTTTCAAAAGGACATTCTCTTACTCCACAGCTTCTCCCTTATCCCACAGAGTTCCTGGAATATGAATCCTCACGTTCTGTCTTTGGCAGAAAGAGAAGTCTGAAGTGGGGGTTGTGTTTATAGAACAGCCTGGCTCCCAGAGTAACAAGAAAAGTAACTTGATTGAAAAGGTTATTCATCCATAACTGGAGACAGAAGCCATACCCGAAGGCAGGAACAATGGCTTTGCTAAGATTTATAGGCTTGTTGGATTTCTCAGCTGCCTATGGTATTAGAAAAAGTTATTAAAATATTCAAATTACTTTGACATCATTCCCCCTAGGCAAACATATTTTGCAGGTTGGGCTCCTATTAGCACGAACCTTCCAAGGAAATGGGTTTTAAAAGGATGGTCTCCTTCTCCTACCATCACCACCCATGTACTCGAGTTTAATTTATTTCTTATTATATTCACTAAAAGCCACTGGTATTTTTCATGGGAAGGATGCTTCTCTTTGTCATGCTTTTTATGTATGTGGCCACATTTCACTAAGTAGGTGGCATATTGATTTTCAAAGTCCCTCAAGAAGGGGCTGAAGAGAACAGTGGCAGAAATCAATTCAGGGTAGATGTGTATTTTCTCTGCTTTCCAAGAGATATCTTGATCTGGGATGCTGATGTTGGAATCCCTGGTATCCCTCAAAGCCTTTCAGTGCTCATGACTGTATGTAAGGGAACAGCAGACAGAAATCTACATTACAGATCTATCGCAAATACAACGTACAAAGTTTTAACCAATATGCCTTACACAAGGGAACACAGAAAGTAGACTAAAAGAGGAAGCAGAATTGCACTGACATTCTCCTATCAGAAGCCATGGGCAATTAAATAAATTTCCCAGTACCAGGTGTGTGATATATCTTAATAGGCTGTTAGTTAGACAGGCCTCAAAGGCCTGAAGCTTTTGCCATTGTTCTTGGTTGCTCTGTAGAACCTGATAGGAAGATTTTATTGTAGAAGATACCAGAAATCACAGGATGTGTAAAAAAACAAGCTTGAATGGACATGGAAACTCATTCTCTGTGGGCTACTTTCATACTGCCAGAAGGTATGATGCAAGCTGTCAGAGGAGAAAAACGACTAGCCATCTTGAGCTGTGAATGCTGCAAGTTTCAATAACAACTACTCTGGCAAGTGGTAACAATTGGTAGAAGAGTGGCATGTAAAGTATGGGGTTGGGAGAACTCACTACTTCCTGTGTAGATATAAGGTCCACTTTTTTTTTTTTTTTTGGCAGGGAACACATATCTGGTACTGTAAGCAGAGTCAATTACCAGTGGAAAGGGAAACCATAGGCATAGGTGGGAACAAAGTAGTTATTAGTGTTATTAAGAAGTCCTTGATAATAAAGTACAATCCAAATATTTAGCATTATTCCCATAGATTAGAGGTGCTCCCTACTCTTAACCAAGAAGCATCCTTTCACACAATGAAAGATGCTTAATATAGAGAACCACAACTGGCCAAGATGCAAAGAATAAGTGACTATAACTCTATAGCTCAAATTCAAATTCAGCTCAAATCAGGACATCAGAATCACCCCTCAATTCCCAAGGCTCTGGAAACTTTACAGAAGAGGGAATGGTAGGAATGTAAGAGCCTGAAGGTAGGGTATAGTATTTATAGATACTGGTCATGACAGGACTGTTGTACCCAAGAACCCACTACACAGATGTCTACTTCCACTAGACCTGTACTATGTTTGACTGGGGATGTTGGAAGATATTAAGAAACACTATACCTCCCTGAGAGACTGATAAGTCATCCATATTCCAGCAAGTACTCAGGCACTTGCCAGTATGGATATCCCAGAGGAAACTCAGTGGGTCACAATATGAATAAGACGTGAAAGTAGGAGAGAGACTGGCTGGAAGGGGAAAAGTATAAAGTGAGGCAGGAGAGGAGAAGGAATTGTGCAGCAAGGGGAAAAAGTGCATAAATTCATTGCTTTATGTATGAAAACATCAAAGAGTAATACAAGGAATTCCAATAGGAGCCAGAACCTCCCAAAGCCTACTGGGAGGGGTTTAATCTCTAGTTCACTTTTCTCTGGAGTTCATGTAACCCAGTAAAAATGAGGGACTGGAGTTACACTTTGGATACATTTGAATACTGGGAGATAGAAAAGCAGACAGGTCTATGCTGTCCCCACAAACGAGGCAACTGATTTTTGACTTCTTATAGGTTAAAATAAATAAATAAAACCTTTAAAAATAATCCACTTTGACTCTAATGAGAACCTGGAGGGGAGACACAGAAAGATCATTTGCAAGAAATATATATATATATTTAAACAGGTACCAAGACCCAGATCAATTCTGGGAAGAGTCTGAGTGACAATAATGAATTCTTTCGTTATCCTCTGAACCAGGGCTACTTAGTTCTGTGCATCCTATTACTTTTTTTTTTAAAACAGAGAAACCCTTTCATGAACACAGACTTTACTTCTAATCCTGACCCAGCATTTCTCAAAAGTGTGTGATTAGTTGCAAGAGAAATCAAATGAGAAAATGAGTGATTCAGTATCAACCCTTCACCCTGACAAGAAAAGCATTAATAATAGAAAACATGTATCTTAGTAGTACATTAGTCTGAGTTAATATATGAAGGACAGTACATAATTAAACTGCAAGCTAGACTCATATTTCTTTTACTGGGAGCAACTACAAGAGAAAAGAGTTTGGATGAACATAGCTTGCTAGGGGTTCTCATTATAACGCAGTATGCAGTTGAAATTACAGAGAAAGAGAAGGTAGTGGGATATCTCCTGCAAGGACCTTTTTTTCAGGTCATATGAGTCCATAACTTTAAAGGGTCATATAAATGCTAATAATCCATATTTTTAACTTTGGATTTCTGTGGCCACTTCACACCTCCATATTCTCCCTACTCACCCCCCAGTGGAATCCCCAGGGGTTGTCTGACATTGTGTACTGCCTAGTTCTATCAGCCACCTGTGGGCTTATGGTGTATTTCCCACCCCTCTGCCTTCTGGCCTCCTGTGGCTAGGCTGGCTGCAATGGAAGGGGAGACAGCTTTTGATCTCAGTTGGTAGCTACTTGTTGGAGGTCTCCCCTGTTACCAGGCCTGTCTCTGCCTCTGATTCTTTTTTTGGGTTTCACATGAGAGCCACAGAGGAATAGGAGAATACCTGCTCCCTCGGAGGTTATGCATGGAGTTCAAAGGTTTAGTTAGTTGGAAAGGTTTTAGTTATGTATCCACTTTACTGTTAGATATACAGGTTTCTTCTTTTTAGTACAGCGATCTGAGTCTGTGGTAGTAGAAAGGTCACTGGTAAAGCTGGGAAGACAGATGAGACTGTGGGCGCCATCTTCCCTTCTTCTTGATTCCTCATGCAAATGGACCGTGGTTCTGTTTGTTGCATTCTGCTGGAATGGCCCGGGATCCCAGCATTACATACAACATGGACTGAAGCTTTGGAAGAAAAATATCAGAACCTCGTGCTCAAGTCAGGGCTGATATGTCCTGCTATTTTCTGTTTTCTATTCTCTTTTTTTTTTGTTTGTTTGTTTGCATTGTTGACTTCTGTTGCTTTGGTTAATTGAATTTCTTTCACTCTTAGCTCGGGATGTGAGACTTGCTTTGAAAGACAAAACTCTTTATGTCAGAGCTGTCCCTGAAAGAAAGGAAGGAAATGAAGGAAACCCAGCGAAGAGAGGTGTATTCTCTTTCTCCTCTGGTAGTAAGCAACATCACATCAGCTGGACAGGACTCTTTGTCTCCTATGACTAAGAAATTAGGAGCTTCGCACTTTGTATGGATACGGCAAAGCAAATCTGAAGATATAAAAGAGATTTTTAAAATTAACCAAGAAAATCAGACCTCACTGAATTTGTGTTTGTGGGCAGCAAGTATCCCTAAATGTTGCTTCTGTTTCCAGAGGGAGGGAAATAAACTGGGACTTCCAGAAAGACTTGTTGAAGAAACCATACTGCCAGACCATAATCCATCCCCTCCTCAAACCGCCCTGAACCCACGGACACTACAAACAAGGTCAGATTGCCCCTGACGAATTGTAAATTCCTTATAGAAAGGTTTTCTCAGTCAGGCAGCATTTTTTACACTCAGCATGATGTGGGGGCAAAGATGCAGTGACCATGTGTCAGGAGATCTGGGAATTTTCTTCTTCTCTTTTAACTTTCCCAACTTTTCAAGACAACCTGGTCTTCCTCACTGTTCCCCACTGTTCGGGTTGGTTCTGTTGTAAGCAAGGTTTGTCTGTGTGAGCATTCCTTTACATTTTGAGCCTATGGTTGTAAAATACACCATTGCTTCCCATAATTTTCCTTAGACCCCAACAGAAAGTTCCTAGTTGTGTGGAGACATGGTTTCATGGATATCTACTAAGTGAAGGCAGGGATGGACTCCAGAAAGTCTGCAGCTCAAAACTAAAGAGCCAGCTTCCCCACAGTCTGCAGCTTTGGAGCATCATTGTGCTTATCTGAAGAGTCTAAACAACCAGCCACCTGGGGAGCAGCTTCACACTGCTGGGGAGATACAGATAATGACAACTACTATGCAGATCATGGCAAGTACGAGGGGCATGTTTCCCCATTTCTTTCCCCAAATTCGAAGCTGTAAATGCATGACTAAAATCTCCACATGTTCTCCCCTCATGCCTAACTCACAGTCACTCTGACCACTCAGATCTGGAATAAAGGTTTGCCCCTGGCTGTTGAAGGTGATCTCCTGCTTCCTATTTTCTGCCTTTAGCGGTCTATACAATTTCCTTTCACTGAGCTCACGAGGCACCCTCGTATAACATATATTAATTACTGATGATGATGATGGCAAATATTCAGCCAGCACTTACTCCTGATTACTTTTCACTATATATTCTTTTTAACTTTATTTATCTATTATTTAATTTATTGTGTGTGTGTGTGTGTGAGAGAGAGAGAGAGAGAGAGAGCGAGAGAGAGAGATAGAGAGAGAGAGAGACAGAGACAGAGAGAGAAAGAAAGAGAGAGAGAGTGTATCAGAGGATCCCGTGTGTCCCTGTGGAGGATCAAGGATGACTTTGGGAATCATCCTGGATTGCGTCTACATTCTTTTTGCTTTGCTTTGCTTTGGGATTTACCAGACTCCACCCACCAGGATCTGAAGTGGCATTTTTATGTGGAACCTGGAATCCAAACTCAGGATTTGCTGTTCATGAGGCAGAGTCTTAACCCCTGAGCCATCTCTCCAGCCTCTCACCATGTATTCTAATGCATACATTCATTTACTTGCTTAAATGCTCCTCACAAACTTATAGAGTTGGTACTGCTATGGCCTTCATTTTGCAGATGACATCTGAACCTCGAAGAAACAAAATACCCAATTCCTAGAACTGACCTATTATGATCCCTTGGAGGCCAAGAAACTGGTTCCAGAAAATGATGAGGAGCTGCCTGTGTTGCCAGAGGAAGCCAACTGCAAACCTGGATCTCACTTGTTCTTCCTGGTGGCATTTTTGCGTGGTCCTGAACTGTAGAGCATGACACTTTTAATGAAAGAAAAGTTTAGGAAATGAAAAGCAGACTAATGAGATACTTGGGATGCTTTTCAGTAAATAAATCTCTTTTGGAACTCTCATCTTCTCCCACTCAAGTAGCTAACGGCGTAGCAGTAGCAATTACCCCAGCCTGCTTGAAGGAGTGTGGGAGTGGACTGTCTTAATTTTACTGCTCAGGGTATCCACTGGAGACCAACAAAATTTTCCTTTAGCTTGCTGAGACACAGGCCAGAAATTGGATATATTAGACTTTGGCTTTCCTCATCAGCCACCTCTCACCCTTCCTGTTTTAGCTATATCTTGGAACACCATTACTTTAGGAGAGAAATGGAGCTTAAAATTGGGTCAACATTAAAAATATAGGAAATGCCAATGCCAAGTTTTTTTTTTTTTTGTTCTCAGTAGATTAGATCTAGTACATCCATTTAGTGTGTCTGCCCAAGACCTGAGAAAAGGCAAAACTTTTCCTTTTTTTCTCCTTAGTAGCAGATAATCTTAGATACTTGTCTGAAGTTTTCAAAACATTGCCTGTGAAGTTCAGAGGCCAGAACAGAAAAATGATTATTTCTCCATGTATATCTGAATTTGATACCAGATACTCACATTTGCATTGAGGAAGAATGTGAATACCCACTCCAGATACTCACATTTGCATTGAGGAAGAATGTGAATACCCACTTTTGTTAGGTATTGTGAACTTGAAGGATGTAAAGACCAGTGTATCTTGCTCCTACCCTGAAGAGCTAGTCTATTAAGGGAGATGTAGAATGCACTGCAATAATCTGTGTTGTGAGAATATACCACTCCTTCATTATCTATCCTCTGACCATTCAGAAGCACTCTGTACAAGGTCAGGGTGAGAGTTTCATGTGTATTTTGGGGGCAAGAGGGTGGAAACTGAGGCATCCCAGGATTCCAACCCAGATGGTTCTAATGACAAGGCTTCCATCTCTCTCCTACATTTTTACTATGACTAGGCAGGATGCTACTTGACAAATAATGGTTTAACTTATCAGATATCCTTTCTTGGGAATTAGAAGCTTATAATTAACTTTCTAACTTGCACAATGTTAGGTAAATGTTAGGTAAAGAAATGCTTTTTAGATTTTTAAAAGTAATGTACAAACCAGAAAACTTTATCTATTTGTATGCCTTTTGTTACCCCTTTTATCCCTCTGAATTAGGGATAAAAGTCTAATCATTTGACTGCATTTTTAGGGAAAAACATTTTGAATTTTGACTTGGCTGCATTAAAAATGACTATATCAGTTCTGTAATTGTTCAAATGCCAAAACAAACAAAACTCCACTTTTAGGTGAAGTAGTTACAACGAAGGAAAGAATATGTTGCATTTTTGCCTTAGTTAGTTGCTAAAATGCTATGTTCAGCTGTAGAAAATGTACATTAATACAAATATAAAGAACCAGGATGCATTTAGAAGTTGGATGGCAAAAAGAATTCGCCTCTTTTTACAATGAAAGATCTGTAATGTAGAGAAGCACAAATGGTCAAAGTACGGAGAATAAATGATCATGGAGTTCTCCGCTCTAAACTGGATATCAAAATGACCCACCCATCCCAATGCTCAGCAAACCTTGTGGAAGAGCGTAAGAATGTTAAGTCAGTAGATGGGGAGTGGTACTGCAAGACAGTATCCACTGGTCATGACAGAGCTGCCACACCCAAGAACTCACGTAAGTGATGTCCACTTCTGCAAGACCTGAACAACAGTTGGCTTATCAACACTTCGCTATAGATGAAGGAAAATATAGTCCCCTAAGATTCTAAAGAAGGTTGATGTAGAAAGCTTATTTATTCCACAATTTATCCCCTGCTGGGTCATTCATACTTAGCAAATACTCAGCAATCGCCAGAGCAGACATCTGAGATGAAACGCCATACATCACACATGCAAAAAAATAAAAAAGTGAAATAGGAGGGAGACTGGCTAGAGAGGATGGGATGTGAGAATGGACTTAAAAGGTGAGAACACACAGATTCATTATAATGAAAGTGTTAAGAATTAAAAAAGAGAGGAAATGAGACTTTGACCTTTAAAGATAGGGTAATATAACTGAGGAAAAGGTTTAAAAGTGTAGATTTGCTCTACAAGGTGCCAAGGGAGAAGTAAAAAGTGCTGGATTGTGAGTAAGTAGATTTGTCCTTACAAGGAAGAATGTCCCATTGTAACTTCCCAGAGATGTAGAGCACTGGCAATATCTGCAGATGTTTCATCAGCCAGCTAACCACATGGAAGAGCCGTTGCAGAAGAAAGCCAAGGAGGGTGCAGTTCCTCTCAACCCTGAGCATCTAAGCCTGCTGGGCTGCACTTCTAGGCTCAGCCTGCGCCTTGGTCACAGAAGTTGGATTATGCTTTGGAGGCAATAGGAGGAATGCACAGTAGCAGAGAAGTTATTTCATCCACTCTCATTTTGCTCACTTATTTATGTATGTGTATATGTTTGTTTCTTTGTTAGTTTATTTATTTATTTAATTAATTTATTTATGTTGTTGTTCCAGAGGAAACTACTTGAGTGTGTGTGGCTGTGGAGGCCCAAGAGTGACACTTGGAATCATCCTGGATTGATCTACCTCCTTATTACTTTGCTCTGGGGTTTCCCAAGCTCTGCTTTCCAGGGTGGGAATTGCAGGCTGCTGCCATTTTCACTTGGCATTTTTACATGGGATCTGAGGATGGAAATTCAGGTCCTTTTGCTTGCAAGGCAAAGGCTTTAACTCTCCCCAGCCCTTATTTGTGTTTCCTGTGTCCTACATATGTCTTCTACCTGAGGGTATGGAACCTGCAGAGCCCAGATAATAACCGTGCATTTGTGCATCTTCCACAGAGCATATCATCTTGTCCAGCTTGTTTTTGCTACTCAATTGTAATTTTATCATATATACTAAAGTGTATCATAATATACTTTGTTATTTGGCTGACTTTATCAATGGATAAAGTCCACTATGGTGGGGAACAAGTGGTAGGCATGGCAACCAAAGGAGGGATCTGATGCAGGTTACAGAGACCATCAGACACAGAGAGAAAAGAAGGGGGGAAGGAAGAAGAAGGGGGGAGATTGAGGGATGAGGGCAGAGGGGAGATGGAGAGAGGGGAGAGAGGGAAAGGGGAGAGAGGTAGAGAGGTGGAGTATTGTAGAGAGGGAGAGGGAAGAAAACTTCCACTTGGGAACCAAGTAGTTAAACACATGCACCAATGGGGAACAATTCACATTCAAACTATGGCTGCCAGAATTTCTTTTTTTTTTTTTTAAACATTTTTTATTATTATTTCCACTTATACAAACTTAGTAGGTACACCGGTTCCCTCCCTCCCTCCTCGTCCCCCCCGATCCCCCTGCTCCCCCTCCCCTCACTCTTCCCTCCCCATGCCCCAGTGCCCCCCCCCCCAATTCCCGGAGAATCCTTTAATGTGCCTGCCAGTCTCTCCTCTGGGCCTTCCTCTCCGATGACGTACAAAGACCCAGTGGGGCAGCCAGAATTTCTACACGCAGTTGCAAATTGCTCTCAGAATTTCCCATATGCCCTGTGCACTGTTTTAAGCTCCATATCAGGTAGGAATCTCAGGCTGCGAAAACAGTTTCAGGTCTCTGATTCCTTTTTATTGGGACTCAGGGACTAACTGCGAACATTAGAAAACTTTGCTTATAGTCTACCACTGAATTCCTGCGGTGACAAGCAGTTGATTCTCCAGCAGAAGAAGTAGGAGGCTGACCACTTGAATACTCTCCTTGGGCACATGCCGAGGGCGCATGGCAGCGTCTTCCCTTTGGTGAGGGTGTCTGGCACACCTAGAAACAAGTCTTCCTTTATAGGAAGACATAGCCTGTGGACCAATAGGCATTTATGGCATGACATTTGCCAATATTTAACAGTGCTTCACAGTGGCTATATTGCCAATCAGTTGGGAAGGATTCTAAGACCTTGACCAGAGCCTATTAATCCCATTTGCTTCCATGAATGATGTCAAAGGTATGAGGTTCAGGTAGGAGATTCCCAAAGCCCCTATGAAGCAGGCTTAGAGGAAGCATGACTCTGTTGCAGTTAATCATTTTGGTCAAGGGTCTTTCTAGGCCCCACTACTTATCTGAGTTGCCTGCGTCAAGGCTTGCTTCTCTTTCTACAGCTTACAGCTTATACATGGAAGTTTACACATGGGAAAATTTCTTTTACAGTTATATGTTTTATTCCAATTTCAGGGTTTCTTTGTAATTGCAAATTGATTAACATGTGACTATTTGAACTCTCCTGACTCTGAACTCATATATATTCACAACACATTATTGCTAATTCATAAGAGAGTTGAATGTTCATCTCTGTACTTCCTCAACACAAATCTTTTTATTTTATTAATATTTTGCATTCTTAATTACAAACATAATGAGTGGTTGTCCCTGACCCCTTCTCTCCCTCCTCTCTCCCTTTTCTACCCTCTCCTCCCTTCACCAGTCCATCCCTCTCCCACCATCCTGCATGTCTGCTTGAGTGGACCATAGGGTTCCTTTTGGGTTGTCTGTATTGGTATCGACTCAGATCTTTGTGGCGGATTAAGTGGTTCTTCTTTGGGTAGATCCACCGATCGGGTACTGTCCTTCACCTATCTAGCCTTAGTCCCTAAGGTTCCACCTGCATGTAACTATTTCTCCTGAGTTCATCGCTAGTCTATGGAGGAATAATGACTAAGATTTTTAAAAACTTTTTTATTTTTGGGTCAGGTAGTATGTAATGTAGCTCAGAGGACGTGCAGAGAACTGTGAAATCCAGAGACATGGAATCAGCTCTTATGCTCTTTGAAAATTCACAGTCTACATTAGAACGTGAAAGTGTTACACTGCTACACACCAGAGCCACTTCCAAGCCTGAAAAAGAGGGAGCATCTGGACTATCAACATGCTTTTATAAAAATGTAATTTTGGCTGAACTTAATAGCAAATTGATTTCACATGCAGTTGAAAGAAATGACTTGGGCCAGGGCTTGGGATCTTTTGGGGGGGGGGAGTTTGGCCAATTAAGTAGAAGCTAAAGTAAGTGAGTATTGTGTTGGAAGCTGGGAAATTCAATAGGACTTTGCAGGTTTGGTTGACTATTTCAGATTTTGTTCTCATCTTGCTAAGACATTTGAGATTTGAGCAAGGGAGATAATAGTCATTCAAAAAATAACTATGAGCAGGATGGATTGAAGGAAGAAAATGACAGTCATCTTTCCATAGTTGGGAACCAGTGTACAATTGCTCTAACTTGTTATCTGTGTAGTGCGTTTGCCAGAACAAAAATAAGCATTATATTGTCATTCCTGTGTCCTTCTTCCTTATATGTGTTCATTTTCTTCATGGAGTAAAATGTTTGGCAGTCATGTATCTTCAAAGTAATAGCAGAAAAACCTATTTGGGCTAAATATTTCAGAACCATTTATTGTCTTGAACGGACCTATGAGCAAATAGGAGCATGTCACCATAGCATGTGGCTCTGCAGAGGCTGTTGTGCTGATATAGACACTTCTGTCTCAGCTAAAACTCTGTGGCTGCTGCCACCACCATTACTCACACACCCGGAATGTCAACAAGATAATCGAAATAGCTAAGTGGGAATCAAAGGTTTTTCAGCCATTTCTTGAAGTCTAAAAAAGATTGTTTCCTGTGTGTTTAAAATATAAAAGTCCCCCAGATAGCTAATCTTTACCAGGTGAAGCATTTCAGAAATTTGTGAAAAATTTTTCCAGTTCTTTTTTAGTTTGAGACAAGTGTTTTAAGGACTTCCAAACATTCCATCCTGAATTTATTTTCAAAAAGTAAAACAAAACAAAAATGGAAACTCCATGCAATCCTAAAGGCCTAAAGGCCTGTCCTTGTGTGTACTCCTAAAGTGCATGGGAAAGGGCTCGGGAGTATTATCTAACAAAGGGACTTTGAGACCTACTTTTGTAAATGCAAAGCCTGATCGATTATATTTTCCTGGATAGTAAGTTCTGAGTGGACACAGGAGCTTGACTTCTGGCCGAAACATTTAGTGTTAATGTGACTTTGCAGTATTCTCTTACTTTCTATAATGATGCCTGATTGTTTTCCAGACGGCTGCATTGTCAGCCTCGGGTCTGGAAGTGAGAATGGTGAGGAATGAAAACTGCTACAGTGGATGCGCATCAGGAGCAAGGGTCCTGCTGCAGTGCATTCTCTTCTTCTGCTATGAGAAAATACTCACACACAGCCAACTTAGTGGAGAAAGGGAGACTTATTTGGCTTTCTTTTTCAAAGAGGACATAGTCCATTATGACAGAAATCACCTGGCAGAAGCAGAATAGTGTTACAGGGTACTGCCCGAGGAAGGTAAAGAGGACAAACTCAGAGAGAGTCAGGCTGGCTATCAAACCTTAAGACCCGACTTCTGTGAGGAGCCTTCCTTCAGCAAGACTCCACCTCCCACAGTTGGCACAACCTTCCCAAACATTAACACAGCTAAGGATTCATGTACATGAGTCTGTGGGTCTACATTCAAGCCATGATAGACCCTTTCTTGTTTGACGCTAAGGAGATTTGGGAATACATACATTCAGGATATCTATCTATCTATCTATCTATCTATCTATCTATCTATCTATCTATATCTATCTATCTATCATCTATGTATATATCTATTTATGTATATATCTATATCTATAGACACGTGTATGTGTGTGTGATTTTATAGCTAGAGATCAAAGCTGCTTTGAAGGAAGTAAGTTGCCTTCTGTAAATACTGAAGAACAGATGGGTACAGACTAGGCAGCAACCTCCTGCTGGAGAAGTTATAGAAACTGAAGAGTAGAAGGTTTTGGGATCAGGAAAGTGCAAAGCCCATTCTGGTTTGAAGGTGTTAGAGTTGCAATTCCTCAGGTTAACTGTGGTACCTTTGTCTATGCAGCAGGTGTGGTGTGTGAAATGTCTTCAGTATTAAATTATCAATTCCTCTATGCCTTCCACAAACACTTACATATGTGCTAAGAAGTTTGTTTTGGAGGAGAAGCAAGATAATTCTTTACCTAGATTCCACAGCCCCAGTTCTAACACTAAGCAAACACGCCTGGTTGTTACTGATGGTATATAAATTAAACCTTCAATCTTTAATTAGTATGGACTCGCAATGAACTGTAAGAACAATGTTTACTCACTTTTGCCCGATGGGAACATATTACAAACTATAGTGCACCATTACAGTCAAGAAATTAGCATAGACACAGAAGAGTTCCATTCACACAAAGATCCTTGTGCTGTCCTTTCACAGGTATATGACTTTCTTCCCATCCTTCTTTCTTGGATCGTTTTTCTGGTTCCATATTTTGTCATTTCAAAAGTGTTTTGCAAGTGGAATAACATAACATAAAACTTTTCTAGATTGTTCTTTTGCCTCTCGGCTCTGTACTGTGAAGATCCATCTAAGATCAGACCCCGTTATTGCTCAGTAGTATTTCACAATATGAGTATGCTAAAGTTTAACCCTCACCCACTGAGGACATCTGAGTTTTTCCTCCCATGGTTTCAGATATTATGAACAAGCAGTTATGAACATTTCCTAGTAAGTGTGTGTATGGGGCATGTGTGTGTGTGCATGTGTTTGTATGCATGTGCGTGTGTGCATGACATGCAATCTTTTCACTTTATTGGGCTAAATTCTGGAAAATATAATTGTTGGGTAATATGGTAGTTACATTAACTTTTGAAACATTATACGTTTCTTGGAGTATCATTCTAGATTCCTCCCAGTTTCTCTACATTCTTATTAGCATTTTCTATTGTCACTATTTTGTGTTTTAGCTTTTTATATGGTTTCTTAGTGATATCTCACTGTGGCTTTAATCTACATCTTCTTAATGGTTAACAAAATTAAAGACATTTCATGACATTATTTTCTGCCCACATCTCCTGTCTAGAAATGCATCTCTTTGTGCCCTTTGTCCATTTTCTAATTGTGTTAGCTCAATGTTAAGCTTTGAGAACTTTACATACCATATTATAGATATTAATCCATTGCCGCACATACTGTTTACAAATACTTTATCATGGCGTATAGATTTATTTTCAAATTCTTCATGGAATCTTTTCCTAGCAAAGAGTTTTAATTTTGAAGTCAAACTTATCTTTCTTTTTTCTCTTATAGATTCTGTCTTTAGTTTCAGGTTAAAAGATTCCTTCTCTTGCTTTAGATATTGAAGAGTGTTCTCCCTTTCTCCCTGAAAGTTTATAGCTTTTACATGAGTCTGTAATCTATTATGTTGCTAGTTTTCTAATGCCTGCACAAACCCTTGGGGTTGTCATTTGTATGAAATGTGAGATTTTGGTGGAGGTTTGCTTTTTTCTTACGCATAGCTGCTCGCTTCAGCACCGTGCATTGCATGCATTGCAGAGAGGCTTTCCTCCACTGAACTGCTCTTACGGTGTTTTTTTCCAGAAGCCACTCAGACATATTTGTGCCAATTTGTGCAATTTCTGTCCTATGCAAGTGATTTATGAATCTTTTCCTTGGCTAGTTCCTCATAGTCTTGATTATCATCACAAATAACATTCTGAAACATCATGATCATTTTTAGTTTTGAAAATTAACTTAATTATTTTAGTTTCTTTGCCATTATTTATATATTTTATAACAATCTTGTCTATAACTACAAAAACATTTCTGGGATCCTGTCAAAATTTGCATATTTATTTGTGAGCATCTTTATGATGCTGAGTCTTCCAATCTAGATGAACAAGGATTGTCTCACGGTTTTCTGCTTCATAATTGTCAGTATGCAAATTATACACCTGATTTGTAGAATTTATAATTGCTTCATTACTTGATCAGTTGGAAATATATTTGTTATGGCGTTCATGGTAGCATCAGCCCTCCAGGTGCAGAGTCTGGAAGAGGACATCAGGTATTCTGTCACTCTTGGCTTTATTTCTTTGAGATAAAGTCCTCACTGAACACAGAGCTAGACCAACCCAGGCAGCCCAGCAAGCTCCTTACATCCACCTGACCCAGCACTGAGGATTCCAAGTGCACTTGACCACATTTACCTTGTTCCTTGGTTTCTGGGCATTTGTATTAGGTCTTTATGTTGTATAACAAGGTGTTTTATCTGCTGAGCCATCTCGAAAGTCCCAAAATATTTCAAAAACACGTCTGTATTGAACACGTGTAAACTTTTTCTTGTTGGAGCTACTCTTTCCATAGCATCAACAGAGTGCCAGGCATTATAAGTAATCTGGAGAAAAATGCAGAAGGACAAGTGTATAATATGTACAAACTTACTTTCACTTATGGTTTTTATTTTAATTTGCATTGTGTCTTGGAGCAAGCAAACCATGGATGTGAAGGGCAACACTGATTGCTATAAATTTACCTTCTACCATGTGGTCATGCTGAATTCATTAGTTAGTTTTAGACGTTCCCTCCCTTTCTTTCTGCTTCTTCCCACTGTCCTTCTTTGTAATTTTCTTCATTCCATGAGTTTATTATACAATAATATATTATCTATAAATAAGAATCATTTTATTTCATCCTTTACAATTTGTATTGATTTTATTTCCTTTTCATGCCTTATTCCACTGGCTAGACCATCCATCCTAAGAATATTATGATAAAGAATGGCAACAGTGCTGTAAATTATGTATATGTTAAAGAATACTTTAAGGAGATGTATATCCAAAGTTGGTTTTGTATATTTAAACGCTTAGCTTTATTTTTCATAAAGTGTCACATACCCCCACATTTGTGTAGAATCCTATTGATCATATGTTTAAACTTATTTCAAATACATCATTAAAATGATTATTTTATGATAAGAACAACAAAAAAGAATGGTAATTAGATCAGCCTTACATCCTTGGAAATAGACCCCACTTATCCATGGTGTGTAATAGATGTATTTGCTGTGTTTACATGCTTAAGGGGAAAGTATCCAGTAGTTTTCCTTTAAGTATAATGCTAACAGTAGATTTTATTTACATCTTTTACCGAGTTGTGCAAATTTCCCTCTATTCATGTTTTTTGAGAGTTTTTAATCCCAATAGGATTTCAAATGCTCTCTGTTGTAGAAATTGCTATGTGTGGCTATGAATGTTGCTTTGGTGCAATAGCATACATGAGGGAAGCCACTAGTGAAGAAAAGAGGCTCATTTCTCAAACCTGGGATCCAAAGTCCAGAATGAAGATCCATTTTGTTCAGCAGATAACATTACATTTGGTAGGTGTGTATGCAGAAGGGTCACCGTGAAACTGGTGCATGGTTTGTTTTAACTCTGGAAAACACCATGGGTTAGTATTTTTTCTGAGCTCATTCTTCCAGTGATCTGTGAACCTCTCCTCCATTAAGTCTCAGTTCTGAAAAGATCTACCCCCTCCTAATACTGCTTGGGGATCAACATTTTAACGTATGTGTCTCTGGGTGACCATGAAACCAGATTTAAACTATAGTAATGTCCTTGAAAATACACCTAACTTATCCATGGTCTGTAATTCTTTTATATGTTGCTGGATTCTATTGCTAGTACTTTGAGGATTTTAATATCTATATTCACGAGGAACATAGATATATACTTTTCTGTTTGCATTTGTTTTATCTAGTTGTGATTAGAGCATGACTACTTGCACAAAATAAATTACAGGCTTCTTTCTTATTTTCTGAGAAAGAAATGGATATTATCTCATCTTTAAATGTGCGACAGATTTCTCCAGTGGGATCAAATGGTCATGAATTTCCATTTTGGATGTTTAGCAATCACACGTTCAGCTTTGACTTTGTAATTCCATGTCTATGCACTTTATTTCATGTCGAGTGAATTGTGGTTGCTCTTGCCTTTTGAAGAGCTGGTCCATTTCATTTCTAAGTTGTCAAATTAATATGTGTAGAGTTTGTGGTATTATCTTGCTAGATATTTGATGTCTGTCATAATTAGATATAGTATCAACTTGATAATTAAAGGCTCAAGCCCTGGGTACATTTGTGAAGAATTAGCAGTTGAGTTAAGCCCTGAGCAAGCCTGCAGGTAATTGTGTAATTGATGGGGAAGGCCAGCGATGGCCCGGGGCAGGTGGATAAGTTGTAGGGAGCTGGTTAAGGAAGTGGGCTGTCTTTGGTACACTTAACCAGACATACTGGTCTGGTAAGTAAGGATTCTCTCTCTCTCTCATTCTCTCTCTTTCTCTCATTCTCTCTCTCTGACTCTCTCAACAATTATGTGGATATAGTGTGGACAATTTCTTCAGCCCCTGGTGTTGGTATGAGCTGTCCTATCAAGCTAGACTAAGAGATGTGGATGAACAATTGTAAGACAGAATAAAACCCTGTATTCTTCCTAGAGTTACTTGCTTATGAATTTGTCAGCAGCATGCAGATAAAAAGCATCAATATCTGTGGTATCTTCTGATTCATCCCTGTATGTCTTTGTTTTAACTTTCATGTATATGTATAGAATAGTATGTGCATATGTATTTGCATATGTGGGGGCAGATGTGTGCATGTGCTGTTGACCATGCATGTGTGTGCATGTGTTTGTAGATACCAAGGTTGGGACTTAATCCTCAATTGTTTTTAACTTCATTCTTTTGAGGCTAAGTCTCTAGTTAAACTCAGAGTTGTCTGACTAGCCAGCTTGCTCTGGGGATTCCCAGGCTCTGCTCTCTGGGGGGTGGATGACATATGGTCCTTTATGTACAACCAGAATTTTTACATGGCATCTGGGGTTTTGCACTCCTTACTTTTGTTTTGCACAGCAAGTTCTTCTCAGCCCCAAGCCTTATTATGTTTTTTTTTTATTTTACGTGTTTTTGGTGTGTGTGTGTGTGTGTGTGTGTGTGTGTGTGTGTGTGTGTGTGTGCATGAGTAACAATGCATACGTCTTTCTCTTTTCACTATGTGGATTCCAGTGATTGAACTCAGGTCCTTAGATTTGGTAGCAAGTACCTTAACCTTTTGAGTTATTCTTGCTGATTTTCATTTTTTCTTTCTCTTTTGTTGCACATGTGTATGTATGTGTGAGTGTGCATGTGTGCACGTGTGGGTACATACATGTATGACATGTACACAAGAGTGCACTTGAGTGTATGTGCCTGCGGAGGCCCAGAGGATGATAGGACACATTGGGACTCATCCTGGATTGCTCTACCTCCTTATTGCTTTATTCTTCAGTTTCCCAGGCTCTGCCTCCAAGGCTGGAATATCTGCCTGGCATTTTTGTGTGAAATTTGGATTCAGGTCTTTTTGCTTTTCAGGTAAATTCTTTAACCTCTGAGCCACCACTCCAGCTGCCTTGTTTTTGATATTGCTAATTTCCGGAAATGGAAGGATGGAGATGGATAGGTTTGTTTCAATACTTGTGATGGTTAGTCTCCCATATCACCTTGAACTATTGTGAATGGATCCTCTAGGTATCCCTGTGGGAATTAGCTCCACCAGGTTAACTGAGGTGGGAAAACCCACTGACTGTAGATAACACTATTCCTTGGGAAGGAGTTCTGGATTAAATAAAAAAGGAAGATGCAAACATATTTTCATGTTCTCCTCTTTGCAATTCTGGATGCAAACTGACCAGCCGCATTAGCTCCTGCTGCCTTGAGTTCACTGCCATCATGGACTGTACCGTGTACTGGGAGCTGAAATAAACCCTTTCTCTCTTAAATTGCTTTTGTCAAGGTTAATTATCATAGTATCAGAAGAGAAAGTAGAACAATATGTGTACATTTTTACATAATTATACATTGTATATTTTTGTCATGAAAGTCTAATAAATTGTAGTATATGAAGAGTAAAGTCTTCTTCTACTGCCCTTTCTATTTGTTCCCCTAATCTTCCTCAGTTGATCCATAATAATGATTGTTTATAGTTTGGGATACATCCTTGCAGGCCCTAGACTCCTGACTCCAAGTATCACATGTTTGCCTGATGGACAATTTCTCCAGATTCTTCAAGGATCATGTGGAAGTTTGATGGCGCAGAAAGTAGCTAGGGCAAAGTAGGTCCACTGGGGAAGCTTTTCTTGTCTTAATTAGTCATGCAAGATGAGTCCTCAGTGTTCATTTGTATGCTAAATATCCTGTTTGCTATTAGAATGAAAACTGGGGCCAAGCAATACAGGCGCTTCTTGCTCCAGATCACGCTTTCACCTACTTTCTCTGTGGCTTTAAAGGATCCATTACACTTCTTAGCCTTGCCATGAATAGTGGAGAATTCTCACAGGTACATCTGACCACATTCTTTAAGGCAAAGCAAGAAGTACTTTATGATTCCTGAGTACATGCAAACTAGCCTGCTTTCGAGGTAGTGACATCGCTATACCTTTCAGGCATCTAGGTTTCTTCTCAAATCCATAATGCCTCTGGCTACTGCCTGGGCGATTGGTGGGTATCAGATGGAGGATTCTTAGAGCCTCATTCACAAAGAATGTCTAGCTTGCAAGAAATAGCGTATCTCTCCCCACTCCAGCTAATTTAAGCCTTGTTTCTGCTCATGTCCTGTCTGGAATGTTATCCATCCCTCTGGATGAGTACTCATGTGGAATTTTAATCATCCAGGATCAGGGCTTTGAGTGTGGCTATCAAAACAGATGATTCCCAAAACAGTTTGACTGCCAGGGCTCCTTTAGGGTTCCTGGTCCCGGTGTCTTTGATCAACTGACATTATTCTGTTCGTATAGACAGTGCCCCTTCCTCTGTGGTCCAGCTCCTCTTCTTTCTCCTCCTCTTCCTCTTCCTCTTCCTCTTCTTCTTCCTGTCTCTCTCTCTCTCTCTCTCTCTCTCTCTCTCTCTCTCTCACTCTCTCCTCCCCTGATCAGCATTTCAACACTCCTGGTAGGATAAGAAAGGAATGAATATTTAATTTCAAAAATACTTCTTGTGTCATGTTCTCCACTATTGTCTTGTCTATAAAGTTTGGAGTTTAGAGTCAAGATCAGCAATGTAGTTTGCTGTTTCAGCTCTGCCATACTTTCACTCTCAGTGGAGGGCAGAAACGAAGGGATGAACTACAAGGGAAAAGAAGAAAAAAATCAAACGGAAACATGTAACATTTAACAATATTCTGCCACGTTCAAAAAGATGAGAGCTGACTTGATTGGAAAAGTTCCATCGGGAGGAATTATTCTTGAAAATGGTATTTCTGCAGTTGCGGAGACTGTGTTGGACCCAGAGCTGCAGAATGCTGTGATGTCATCATTGAGGTCAGAGAATCCTCCAGTGGGCTTGGTGACCTTTGAACCTCAACAGCCATGCAGCATAGTAAACACTGGGCAGGACTGCTGGTTGGTTACGTGATCTGAGTTCTTCAGCCAATTAAGATACGTGGTTATTTTATATTTGTATTGGATTATCTCGACAAATTTCCTGAGGGCCGAAAAAGGGCCACACAAGCTGTATAGAAAAGGCAGAACCTGATGCTAAGCCTTCTCTAAGGGACTGTTCTAGCTGACACTATGAAACGGCGACAAAAGAGGAAACATCTGGAAATTGAAGAGTCCCAGGAAGTTGGAGAGAAGGCAGGAGGTATGTGCTGGGCTTGAGTGGGACACAAGGGAGGCTGCCCAGCCCAAGCTCTCTCTAGGAAAGAGGGATTGAGGGGGCAAGCACACCTCTGAAGCAGCAAAGGGGAGCTCTTACACCTAGGTGTCTTCCGAGGATACCAGTAGTGTGAGGCAACCCAGAAAGTCCAGGTGCCATGGCAGAAAGAAAGAAAGCTCTGCTCTTCTGGAGATTTCTCTCCTGGGCACCGGTACCTGCAGCTGTAGACTCTGAGCACCATGAAGTCCTGGCCACACAACTCAGCAGGACAGCTTTGCTGAGTTTCTTATTCTCTTCATCTGCTTTCCCCCGTGATGACTGCTGATAGAAATCTGAGTTCTAGGAAAGAGTAGAAAGTAGCTCAATGAGTAAAAAAGACTGTTCTTGGAAACTTCTTGAGAAATGAAATGCTTATTAGGAAAGTTAAGAGTTTGTCTAGAGATGATGTCATATTGAAAGAAGGAAGATTTTATAATTGGCCCATTGGAGTGTTTGAGTGCACAGGTTTGGGATTTTCCTGAGGAAACAAAAGAGAAGGGAGGGTCATACAGAGACCAAGAGGGTGAGTTTGGCCAGGATCCTGGGGAAAGCACAGGTCACTGATAGCTGTCAAGTTATTTCCTAGGATGCATGATATATGCATATCTTAAATGTAAAGAAGGGGTTTGCTTTCAAAGGTGGTGGTCAAGTGTAAGAGGTGGGGCAGAATGGAGCCCAACCCAGATATCCAGCAGGAAGCTGCTAACCAAATTAGAATGGAACAGCTTCCAAAAGGTCAAGGAATCTGAAGACTATAGGTTGAACTGTGGCTTGGAGTATAGATAAATGTCCACGGGGAAGGGACAGGCAAGGGAAAGCAGATTTTCATCCCCATCTACCAATATGTTTTAGTGTGTTTGTCTGGGTGCATTTATTAGAAGAGGAGTAGAGACATGTGCAGTAGAGTGCTTGCCAATTGGGAAATATGCAAGGCAATGGTCTGTTGCTTACTTAGTTCTGACTGACACTGAATATATGTGGCACTTCATAACTTATTCTCATAAAGGACTTCCATGAGAAAGCCACTCATATTCCCATATATATCCTTAGATAGAAATAAAATGTCACATATCTCTACACACACCTCCTTTACTAAACCACACAGTACTTCATCCTATCACTGCAAGTACAGTCTACTGTGTGAGACAGTCTTCTCTTTCCACACTAAAGTTTGGTGTGTGTGTGTGTGTGTGTGTGTGTGTGTGTGTGTGTATGTGTGTGTGTGTATGTGTGTGTGTGAATGCATACACATCTTTCTCTTTCTATAACTCTCACACAAACAGAACTATCTTAAAATTTCTCTAAATAGCTCCATAAAGACCAGTCATAGCGTGTCACATCTACAACACAATGCATGTAATACATACATTCTCTTACATACATACTAGTCCTGCTTTGCTCAAACTGCAATGAAACTCAGATCATTCTGATTCCTTATAAGGACTGCCAAATAAAATATAGAATCTCTAGACAAACTTAAATTTAAGACAGGTCAGAAATGATTTTTAGCATGAATAGGCACCAAATACTATATAGATCATATTTACTCCAAGGCCCATCTGTAATTTACCTGGAATTCAAATTTTAGCTGAGCGTCAGACATTTTTGTTTGCTAAATCAGATAATAATCTCCTTATACTCACTACAAGCTGACCTATTACACACTTTGTCTTCCTTCTCAGTGTCTGCCTTTCTAGACTGAATTGGAAGATGTAATTTGAAGATGGACTTTGATTCAATATTCTCAGAACCTAGAACAGTGCCTCAAACCAAGTAGCTATTTATTAAATGTTGCTTCAATGGGTGAATAAGCACATATCATAAACATACACCCTATCAACAGGAGAAGTTACATATTTCCTGAGTCATGAACACAAAAGAATTCTCTAGATCAGACGAATATGTCTGCCATATGAATCCCTAACCTCACACTCAGCTAAGATGACCAATGCACATCACTTTCATATCTCACCCATATCCACAGTGATTACACAGGTCTACATTTTTACCAAGTCACTAACAAAATGACTTTTGGCTGTGACTAGGTATTAAAGCATCCATTAATTTCTAGACTGTAAACTGTGTGTGTGCACATCACACCTGACAAATGTGTCAGACACTTAGCAAATATTTATTGGTTAGGCGATGTCTGAATATTCCCAACAACCACACACCTGTGCCTTTTATATGTTTCTCAGGAATTTCAAAGTCTCAAGAAGATGTCACTCAGCGTGAGTCTCCTGGAGCGACCAAATTCCAGAGCCCAGGGGTAGGGGAGATCTCCTCGGCCTCCGAATACTTCTCCTGTGTTTCTTCTCCATACAAGCTCATCCATCGTAGAAAGGGTGCGAGGCTCCTTGGGTGTGGCACCCTTTGGGTGTGGGGCTCCTTGGGTGTGGGGCTCTCTGGGAGCAGTGAAGAAGCCATGTAGGTTCAAGCCCGAGGCTGACAGGAGGTGGTCAGGGCTCTGTCAGAGTTCAGAGCTTTCAAGAGAACATGGAAAGGAATTTGATAGGGGAGATGTGGCAAAGATGTGGGCTTAGGGCATCAGGCCAAGTAGCCAGAGTAAATACCTTCAATTATGGAGGCTCTTTCTGTTTCTCTGCCTTCAGAATAGGACACAGTCCCTGAGCATAGACTTAGAATAGTGCAGTAGGGCCCTTCAGCATAGCTCACATATAGCCACAGTTCACAAAGATGCATATTCTCAGTGCACATGTAACATGCAGATGTGTGACTTTTGACTCCTACTCTTATGACACTAGTGAGCTCACATGATCTCACATTCTACCACCACTTTGCATTCCTCACCAGCGTACTCCACACATGCACATTCTGACCATGTTTCCAATACACACAAGTAACAGCAGGTACACCACCTCATAAAGTGAGTACCAAACTGAGCACAAGATTGTGTCGCACCAAGGTCCCTTTCTCCTAAACCACACAAGATTCACGCTTGCATTTCTTCAACTTCCTCATTGCCTTTTCTTATGTTTCTAATTTCCCTTCCCAGGAACCCGGAAATTACAACGAGACAGTCCCAAGCCTAGATCTCCCATAGTCCAGGTTCAGGAAGGAGAGCAGACCACTGCCCCCTCACAGCATGCCACCTCGTCCTGTCCATCTTATAAGACCTGCGTATCTTCTCTGTGTCTAAATAAAGAGGAAAGGGGGATGAAAATATACTACATGCAGGTGCAGATGAAAAAAGGTGTGGCTGTCTCCTGGGAGACAGAGGAAACCTCAGAGTCCCTAGAAAAGCATCCCAAGATGGAAGAAGCGACCCTTCCCGAGGGCGTGTGGGTAGGTACACCCCCTTCCGACGTGTCCACCAGAAACCTCTTGTCGGACAGTGAGCCGAGTGGGGAAGAGAAAGAACATGAGGACAAGGCAGAGTCAGACAGCCCGCCAGGGTCGCCTGCAGTTGAGGAGAGACCCAGGGCCAAGACCCCCGACTGGCTGGTGACCATGGACAACGGCTTCCGGTGCATGGCCTGCTGCAGAGTCTTTGCAACCATGGAGAACCTCCAGGAGCATGTGCAGTATGGGATCAGGGAGGGCTTCAGCTGCCACGTCTTCCATCTCACCATGGCTCAGCTGATAGGCAACGTGGAATCCGGGACCGCGCAGGAGGAGGAGAACAACTTCGAGGATCAAGAGAAACATAAAGAAAAGAGAAACGAGCAGCAGCCCGCAGTGGAAGGTCTTGGCACGAAGAAGCCTTGGAGCCAATGTCCGGGCTGTGTGTTCAATTCTCCGAAGGACAGAAGTGAGCAGGGGCTGGGGCTGCCGTCCCTCCATTCCAGACTTGGGACCCTAGCAGGGAGAGGCCGGGGCTCGTGAGCTTTGGGAGCAATGGAAGGGAGGTAACTTCTGCTTCTTGCTCAGGAATCTTGTATGTCTGTAAATTGAGACTGGTTCTGAGCTTTCCAGCTTTTGCAGGAAGTTCAGACGTGTCCTTAAGTTATGCTCCCTCATTAAGAATCTCTCTATTTTGGTCTCCACACAGCAACTGGGATTCCTGGGCCAGAAGATCCTGGAAGATGGGGTGGCAAGCTCTTGGGAGAGGTAAGGTTCAGGGGAACAGAGAGTCTGTAAACTAGCCTAGAGAACAGAGAGCAGGTCTGGGCTGGGTTATTTTGTGGCTGCACATCTGTGGTCTACCCAGTGCGTCCAGGGAAATGACTTCTGCTTCTTAAGTGAGTAGTTGGCCAGTTTTGACTGGGAATATTCTCAGCCACAACTCCTCTACCTTCCAGTCTTCCTTCCAGTCTAACTTCAAGACCTTTTGTAAAGACAGAACCAGGGTCCAGCTGGATCAGTATATTTGAGTCTGTGAGTCTTCTGTCTGGGCGGGAAGCTCACTGGTCCATGGGAAGAGCTGAGAGAAAAGGGAGAAGAGATAGAGACTTGGATGCACTGTAGGACTTTGATGTTGCTGCGGTTGATCTGGACATGAACTCACTCTGGTTTTAAGATAAAAGTAGAGTTTTTGATGAGCAGATGTCCTGACACTTCTCATCTTTTGTTTATTTTCTCATTCCCAGGGAGAAGAAAAGACCATCGAGACAACAGCCACAGACAGAATGCCACTATTATAAAGGATAAAACCAACACTAAGTGTAACATATAAACACCAGATGCAATAAAGATTGTTTTCCAAACCTCACTACATCATTTAATGAACAAAATGACCCTTCCACCCATCCAACTAGTAGTTGGCAAATAAGGCTTCACGCCACCTCTAAAGATATCTACCTGAGTTTTCTGAAGGCAACAATATCAAAGCTCCCAGGACTGCATGGGCAACGGTGTGACAATTGTCCCAAGAGTGGGTATCATGTTTTGTAGGAGGTAATAACAGACTCCATTGAGTTCAGACTGAAGTAATTGGGAGGCACCACGGGCCATGTTCACTGGGTCATGTTCACTGGGTCATGTGGAAAGCGAGAACAGAATGTGACTGCAGAAAAGGAAGCTACAGAGCTACAGAAGCCTAGGCAGTAGTAGGCATGTCTGCCCAGGTCTGGCTCAAAAGAATGACTGTTCATTTGTGGCTTCACTGGAAAGTGCCAGGTCTGAAAGGGCATCTCTCAGTCTGGAAGCTACCTGTGGAGCTTAGTACTCTTGAGATGGCAAGTTGCTTAAAAAGAGGACAGATAACAAGCTAAGCCTGCTGTTTGGGGGATTTCAGACAATGAGCTATGATATTTCTAGTTCCAGTATCATCATTTCAATATATATATATTTGTGTGTGAATGCTCTCACATTGCATGTGTGTGCCTGCAGAAGAGGCATCATGTGACTTTGGGAATCATCCTGGATTGCTCTACTTCCTTATTGCTTTGCTCTGAGCTTTCTTAGGTTCTGGCTTCAGGGTCAGAATTATGGGCCACCATCTGTTATGTTTATGTAGGCTCTGAACTCGGGTCCTTTCAGCTTGGAAAATCCATCTCCCCAGCCCAATATTTCAATTTTTAAAATATGTTCTTATTCTGCCTTGTCAGTGTGTGACTCCAGCATCTCTGAGCTTTCCCCTCTTGGTCCTGCTACCATCCACTGGGAATACTAGTGTACCTAGGAGTCACTGACAAGTGATTTTGATGTGAGCCACGAGGTTGTTGACAGCCTTCAAAGATTACAATGCAGTAATGCATCTTTCTAATCCAGATAGGGGTGAGGCTGGATCCTGGAGCACAGATGGAGTTAGAAGGAAATGAATTGAAATTCAGATACTTTTTGTTTTGAATTTAAACAGAAAAGCATTTAGCTCCAAAATCCTGTGGGCTGATTGAGAGCCTGAAAGAAATCTTCTTGGACTTTCTTGAATCACGAAGGTTACATTGAATTGATGCTTTCAAGTATTTCAAGAGCAACAAATCCACTCCCTCACTGGTTTCCTGTTCTCTGCCTTTCCATCTGGGAATCGATCTTCTTGCACACATCCCTTGTCCACTTTAATAACTACTGCTTGCACTATAATGTTCAGTTTGCCATCTGCCACCAAGGAGAGGTTCTCTACTCCCCCCCACCCCTTGTCTACATTAGAAATTACTTTTTACTTCTTTCTTCAGACAACTAGGATTTGATCCACAAAAACTGGGAGGATGTTGATGATTATAAAAGTGATAGCTCTCATTGCCACTCCAGCCAGAATGACTGATACTACCCTGTCAATCACAACAGGTGGGCCCCATGGGAGTCTGTGGGGACAGTCAGTGGGCTGCAGGTCCAGCTCTGGATCTGGACACAGTTGCTTGTGAGAATTGCACGGAGGAGCCCTTGTCCCTTACCATGTGAGCTGGAATGTCTCTGACCAAGATAAGCACATGGAGGAATCACACTGGATCCCTTCTGTGTTACCCTTGACAACAGCTTCTTCTGGTAGAACTCTATGCTGAATCCATCTGGTCCAGGACATTTTTTGGTGGAAAGACTCGAGATTACTTCATCGATTTTCTCACATGTTACAGGATTATTTAAATAATTCAAAACTTCCTGATTCAATTAAGATAAGTTGTGCTTACTTAGGAATTCATCCATTTCTTTTGTGTTATCAAATTTCACAGAATATACGTTTTTGAAATATGACCTTATAATTTTCTGAATTTCTTGGATATCAGTAGTGATAACTCCATTTTCATTTCTAATTTTGTTAATTTGGGTTTTCTCTCTCTGATTTTTGGTTAATTTAGCTAGGGCTGTATCAATCTTATTGATTTTTTTCAAAAAACCAGCTTTTTGACTGGTTGATTCTCTGTATCATTTTCCTTATCTCAATTTCTGATATTTCTCCCATGATTTTGCTAATCTCCTTTCTTCTACTGCTTTTGGGATCAGGATTGTTCTTATGTCTCTAAAGCTTTAAGCTGCATCGTTAAGTTATTTATTTGTGATGTTTCTATTTTTTTGATATAGGCATTAAGAGCTATGAACTTACCTCTTAGGACAGCTTTAATTGTGTCCCAAAGATTTGATAAGTTGTATTTTCATTATTGTTCACTTCCAGGAAATCTTGAATTTCCTTTTTAATTTCTTCTTGAACCCAATTTTCATTCAGCATCATAGTGTTTAGTTTCCAGGAGTTAGTATATTTTCTGCTGTTTGTTGTGTTGCAGATGTCAAGCTTTAGACCATGGTGGTCTGATAGAATACAGGCTGGAATTTCAACTTTCCTGTATATGTGGAGATTCATTTTGTAGCACCATATGTGATCTATTTTGGAGAAAGTTCCATGTGCTGCTGAGAAAAATGTGTATTATTTGGTGCATGGATGAAAAGTTCGATAGAGATCTGTAAGGTCCATTTCAGTAAGAGTTTGATTAAGTTCCAATGAGTCTCTGTTAAGTTTTTGACCTGTTGATCTGTCCCACGTTGAGAGGGCGGTATTGAAATCCCCAAGAATTATCATTTGGGGGTTGATTTCTTGCTTTAGATACTGTAGCATTTGCTTAATGAATGTGGAGGAGCCCATATTAGGTGCATATATGTTCAGTATTGTGAAGTCTTCCTGGTGAATTGTATCTGTGACTAAAATGTAGTATCCATCGCTGTCTCTTATGATATTTTTTGGTTTGAAGTCCACTTTGTCAAATAGTATGATAGCTACCCCTGCCTATTTCCTGGTTCCATTAGCTTACAGAATTTTTGACCAGCCTTTTATTTTTAGGATGTGCCTATCTTTTGTGGTGAGATGAGTTTCCTGAAGGCATCAGATTGATGGGTTGTGATTTCTAATCCAAGTTTGTAATCTGTGTCTTTTGATTGGTGAGTTAATTACATTGACATTTAGTGTTATAATAGAGAAATTACTTTTAATCCCTGACACTTTTTATATCAGAGTTTTGTAAGTGTGTAATTTGGCTTTTAGGTTTTGGCAATATTATACTTCCCTTCTGTCCTCCTGGATATGCTTGTTCTTTTCTTCAAGCTTGAGTATTTTTTCTAGCACTTTTTGAAGGCCTGGTTTTGTAGACATGTGAGTCTTCAAGTTGTCTTTGTGTTGGAAAACTTTTCTTTCCCCCTTGATCATGACCGATAGTTTTGCTGGGTATATCAGCCTGGGTTGATACTTTTGCTCATTCAATACTTGAAGTACATCTCTCCAAGCTATTCTTGATTTTACTGTTTCCATTGAAAAGTCATTTGTTATTTTAATAGGTTTATCTTTAAAAGTGACTTGTTTTTTTTTCCCTTGAAGCTCTCAGCACCTTTTCTTTGTCTTGAATGTGGAGTTTTTTTTTTTTACTATTATTTGCTGTGGAGAGTTTCCATTTTGGTCATATGCATTTGCGTTGCGGAATGCCTCTTGTATTTCGATGGGCCTCTCATTCTTTAGATGAGGAAAGTTCTCCTTTATGATAATTTGAAAAATTTCCTCAGGTGTGGTATTTTGGTATTCCTGTTCTGGTGTTCCATGAATGAGCATATTAGGCTTCTTCAAGGTGTACCATAACTCTTGAATATTCCTCTCAAGTATCTTTTTGGCTTTAACAACCTCTTCTATTGAGCTGGTTAGTTCTTCCACTTTGTCTTCAAGATCTGAAATTCTGTTTTCTGCTTTGTTAGTTCTGCTGATAAGATTCTCTGTTGAGTTCTGGGTTGAAGATAACGTCTTTTTGTTCAGTTTTAAACTCTGCTTGAGACTGTTTTAACTGCTCTATGACTTCCTTTTTCATAGTATCATCATGATAAAGATCATGTTTTGAAAGTCATTCTCTTGGGTATAGCTTTCTTGGCTATTTTCTGTGAATTTGTTCTGGTTGGAATCTATCATTATGGGGTTAATACTTTCAGTGGTAGATTTCTTTTCCTGGGTTTTGTTTCTCATCGATTTGTGTTCTGACCTAGGCATTGTTGTTTTATCTCTTAAGACCTTCTTTCAGTTTCTGTGTGTTTTTGACTGAAGTGAATTAGTTGGTATTACTACTCTCAAGCAGTGTTTGTTTTAGAGTTGGGTACACTTGTCTGCTGTTATTGTTATTACCTAGATGAGGCTATTAGACTGTTACTATATCAATTAAGTCAGGTTTAGTGGACAGGGAATGAAGATTAGTATGGTAGTGCATTTTTACGATTTAGTACCTTGGTGATATGTGAGAGTGAATGGCATAGTACCTGAAGTTGTATAGGTTTTGGGGGTGGCTATATGAAAAGTTAAACTACAGTGACTAAAAATTGAAAGAAACAGGATGGTAAAGAAGGGTTAGCTTATCTTTCAGCTGGATGTGAAGAAACTCCCATGTGATAGGATGATTTTAGAGGACTTCAGATGTATGACATTTGTCCCCTAGAGCTTTGCTTGGGTTTTCTTTAGACTTTGTTGAATTCTGAGGAGCAGTGTGTCCTCCTTGGACTCTGCGCACCTCTGGGGTAGAAAGGGCAGAGCTTCTAGTAATGGTGCAGTTCACCTTGGACCTAGGGTGTGGCCTAGGGTCTTTCCCTAGCCCAGAGCAGACTGGGTCCTGCTCTGGGTGGCTAATGGGAGGAGCTGGGACAAGCAAGTGATCTGGGGCCTGGGGTGGGCTAGGAGGTTTACCTGAGTAACAGTGTATCCTCCCTGAACTGTGTGCATTCTGGTGGAAGGGGCAATTAATTTTAATTTTTAAGGTTTTTAATTTTTATTTATTTTTATTTTCTAGTTTTGTAAACATAATGTTTATTCCTGTTGTCCACTCTTTCTCCCCTCCTTCCCCTTCTCTTCCTTTCCCATTCTCCCCTCACCAATCCATCTCTCTTCCTTACACCCTCCTGTGTGGGCCTCAGGGATCCTTTGGATTGTCTGCATTGGTATGGGCTCAGATTTCTGTGGCAGATTAAGTGGCCCTTTTTTGTCCTACCCACTGATAGGGGCTCTCTCCTTCACCTGTCTAGTCCTAATCCCTAAGGTTCCACCTGCATGTAATTATTTTTCCTGAGTTCCTTGTTAGTCTTTGGGGGAATGTTTATCTGTCAGTCATAGTGTTGGTCTGGTAAGGAAAAGTCTCACTGCAGTAATTTTCTGTATGCATCAGCCCTTTCTTGAGTGGAATGATTTGGCCTGCTGTGGATGGGAAGAGATTTGGTTGGTTTAATTCCTGCTGAGCAATTTAGGGTCACAGGTACTCTGAACTCTGGTTGGTTGTTGTCTGTTTCACTGGTCTTTCATTGCACTGGACTGAGTCTTGTTTGGGCATTGAGATTTTTTTCTTTTAGCGTCTTGTTTTCCAGCATCTGGGATATTTCACTCAGTGTGATTTCTTCAATTTAGTTCAAAATATCTTTCTTTATATTATTTTTGGAGATGAGATTTTTTTCTATTGCATGTTGAAATTTAATTTTTTGTCATTTAGCAGTTTTGTACATGTACATAATGAATTTTGTCATTTTTACCCCATATTAATCTTACCTAATCTCTAATCTACCCAATGAAAGTTTTCTTCTTCTCAACAAGTTCCCCTATAAGTCCCACATTTTATTTTTGTGTGTGACTAATGCATGTTTATAGTTTTGATGTCACATTTAGCAAACTCATTAGAACATTGTAGATGTGTAAGAAAAATGCTGTAGTATCCAAAATTGTATCCAATCATAGTAAACAAAAAATTAAATTTATTCCTTTGTATTTACTTGCTTCTCAATAACATTTCTTTATTTATTAAAACTTCTAGTCTTATATGAAAATTACTATTTTTAAATTTTTAAAAGGAATCATTTGATTTTCTGAATTTTTGAATTTGTGTAGATAATTTTATTCTTTTACCTTCTAATATTGTAAAAACTCACAGTTGTTGAACAATGGACAAACCGTGTTTCTTTGATATTAGTTTCTTTCCCCTCATTGCTTCTCTTAGTAAGTTTTAAGCTCACCTCATTGTTAAGAGGCATAGGACTTGTTCAACTGTTGAAAAATAAAACCAGAGTAGAAATTTTGTTTATTGAAGTGTTCTTGTCCCATTTTTTTCTTTTGTAAAATCAGCATTAAGCTTTTTTTACACCATGAGTTTTTTCCTTTCATTAAGCTTGCATAATAACAGTCTATTTAATCTTTTAGCTTTTATTTTAATTTTGTGTATGTGTGTGTGTGTGTGTGTGTGTGTGTGTGTGTGTGTGTGTGTGTCTGCATGACTGGATACCCAAGGGTGACTTCAAGAATCACCCTGGATTGTTCTACCTCCTCTTTGTTTTCCTCTGGAGGTTCCCAGGCTCTACCTTCCAGGACCAGAAGGCTGCCATCATTTCTGCCTGGCATTTTTACATGGTATTGGGGATCCAAACTCAGGACGTTCTGCTTGCGAGCCAGAGGCTTAACCCCTGAGCCATCTCTTTAGCTCTCTTTTAGACTTTTAATAGAGTTTTCCTTTAAAAATCTATTAGCTAGGTTTGAGTATTTAGAGGAGTCATTTTGGTTATTATTTCAATTTCTTATTTAAGGCTTTTGATTTCTCTTGTAATAACACCATAGTGTGAACGTGTGTGTGTGTGTGTGTGTGTGTGTGTGTGTGTGTGTGTGTGTATTGTAGGGCACTGCCTACCCTTATAGAGGACCAAAGGTGACTTCAGGAATCATCCTGGATTGCTTCTACTTCTTTTTGATTTGTTCTGGGATTTTCTGGCTTCACTCACCAGGGCCAGAAGTGCAGGCCACTGCCATTTCTGCCCAGTATTTTTACATGGGATTGGGGATTTGAACTCAGGTCCTTTTGCTTGCAAGACAAAGTCTTAACCCCTGAGCCATCTCTCCAGTCCTGGAATTATTATTTAAAAATATAAATTAATTGGTCCAAAGTAGCTTATGACTTTCCCACAGCATCCTGTGCCATAGAATTTGTCTATTTTAGGGCTGGGGATGAGATTTAGAGAGTTTACTGACTTGCATAAAGATCTTAGTTCAATCCCCAGCATCACACAAATTGAGCATGGTGATGCAGTTAGTAGGTAGACATAGATAATGATCACACATTTTAGATTATCCTTGGCTATAGGGTAGCAAAAGTTTGAAGTCTGTCTATGCTTCATGAGACCCCCTTTCAAAAACTCTATTGTAATTCTTTTTTGTTGTCGTTACTATATTTTGCTTCTAATATTGCTTGCTTATTCATTTTCTTACTTGTTCTACCTGGTCAATTTTGACAGATGCTTGACATTTAAATAATTGAAAACAAAAGTTTTGAAAATATTGATGCCTTGTATTATTTCCTATTGACAATCATTTCTTTATTTCTTGTTGATTTTTTAAATGTTCATATTTCAAAAGCTGCATTTAAAAAACATTAAATATATGTGTTTAGTGTTATTCTAAAAGTGTGATCAATTATACTTTCATTGTCATTTGTTTCTAAATATTTCAATTATGATATTCTCTTTAGTATTATGAATCGCTTAGGAATATATTAATAATATATATAGTTATTTCATTATTTTTATGTGTGGTGCATGAACATGTAGTATGCCCATATATCACCTATGTGGAGACCAGAGGAATTTTCCAATGCCTTCTTTTTAATCTTTCTTTACTGTATTCTCCTAGGATGTGGTTTCTCATTTAGCTTGGATCTCTTGTTTCCCTCTCCACTCACATTGAGTCTGGAAGCCGAGTTCCAACAACTTTCCTATTGCTGACTGCGTCTCTCCGCTCGTGCTGTAGTTATAGGTATGTGAAACCATGATTGTCTTTGAACATGGGTGCTAAGATTCCTAAATGTCCTTATGCATGTGCATCAAGTTCTCTTATCTGTTGATAATCAATTAAAAATGTCATATGATAGGTGGAGAGGGAGAAAGATGGCAGTCAAATAAGATCTGCCAGTACCCTAATATGGTAATATTCTTATAAGCACTGAAATTGAACAATTTACACAACAGACTGCCTCCCTACGAGCTAAAGAAACCAGGGGCAAGACAATAAAATGAAAAGACAAAAAGAAGCCTGAGACTTGACATTGACTTATAGGCCTGTCATCATGAAACTCAGTGTTGGGCAATGTTCTAGAATATTAATGTGAGGCAGATTGTCACACACTTGGAGTAGGTCTAGCAACTGATTGCCGTGCACCCTTCCACCAACCTCTGCTAGTGGGGCAGTAAGTAAAATCCCACATGCTACTGAGCAGGGCCAACATGCCTGCACAGTGTTGGAGCCTGGTGTCAGGTTTGAAGTGCTAAGACCCAGCTCCTGTTAGAAACTGAAGATCTAGTACATAGGTCAGAAGCAACAGAGCCTTTAGGCTGGCTTGGCATGAAGCAAGGCTATCTTTAGAAAAGAAGGATAAAGCTACACATTCCCAGGGAAATAAAAGCTAAAAGAATGTCTTCAAACTGAAAGAGGCATTAAGAAGTAAAAAACCAAATTCACCAGCAAAGTACTTTAATAGGATACACATGGTGAATTCAGGTTTCTAACAGGAAGACTGAAAAGCAAAAGATAATAACCACATCGATGTGTTATGAGACAGGCAATGTGTGGAAAGTATAGATTATGAGTGGAGATTTTTGAGAATATTGTTCCTTGTTTGCTCTTAGCCTCATCTTTATGATCATCTTAACTTGCAGTCATTTCAAAAATAGTATCAGAATAAGAATTTTTTTTTTTTTTTTGGTAAGCCCCATGGTCATCACAATACAAATATCTGTAACAGACAAAGCGATGATAAGCAAGTAGTCAAAATATACTGCTAGTAAAAAATAAAAAAAAGAAAGCAACTAATAAAAAACCTAGTCATCAGGTTAGAGAGATGTCTCAGAGTTAAGACTCTATCACTTCTGGCCCTACTGGACGAGCTTGAGAAATCTCAGAATGAAGCCAAAAGGAGGTTGAGGTAATCCAGAGTGTTTCCTATAGTTGCCCTTGGTCCTCCACAGGGACACAGTGCCCTGTGACAGACAGACAGACAGACAGACAGACAGACAGACAGACAGACAGACAGGCAGACAGACACAGACACACACACATACACGCATGCAAAATAAATGACAATAACAACAAAACGTATTTGTGTCCTTGATCTAATTTGTAAAAGACTTTCTGTTTTATCTCTGATCCTGGAAATAATCACTTCTAAACTTACAAGAAAAAACTCAACAAATTAAAGTCAGATTTTTCTTGGATCCAGAGAAACTGAATGTACAGGGAAAATACCCACCAGGTCATCTGAAGACCTAAATGCATTAAAGAGACACATCCAAGATCTGATGAACCCGAGAGGGAGCTCTGCAGCCTCTAGTGTTCTACAAACAAGTAAGTGATCATTTAAATGACTGAGGCTGAGTGTGGACTACCTTCAGAATCAGAGATTCCTAGGGGCCACAGTCTTAAGGAATTTTTTCATAAGCTTGGGAGGACTTACCCTAAAAAGAGGCAACACCTAATTCTCACAGTGAAGAACCTATAAAGGCACAGTTAGGGGTCTATTAAGGATGCAGTTGAGTATTTGTTGTGGATAAATCTTAGCCCATAACCAAGATCCTCTGTTTAGATTAAAAGACATATGCCATTTCATATTCCAGATGGGTGAACACCTCCTGCTCTTAACCTTCTTTCTCTTTTAAAATCAACAAGATTCAGGGCCTCAAAGTATATAATAGGCAATGCCACCACCAAGGAAGGTGACAGTGGGATGAGAAAGGTGCATCTTTACCACTGAAGAAACAACTCTGATCACAACTTCAATCTCCAAACCCATTAAAAGACAAGTTTAATTAGAAGTTTATGTAACCATCTCCAACATCTTAGTACCACACAAGGCTCTAGTGAGTAGCAAAGACAGCAACTCAGAGAGCTGCCAGACATGGATTCTCTCTAGGGAAGACTCCTTAGGGATACCCAGGCTCAAGAGGACAAACAAACAAAGAACAATATGTGAATTTGAATTACATGGTACATATAGCTATAATCAAAATCCTAGCCATATTAATATATGTTCTTTCATTAAAGGACTGTTTATTTCTGTTCATGTACTAGCCTAGCCACAAAATTGGTTTTTACAAGAAAAAAAAAATAAATGGACAAAAGTAAGAACAAAACAGACTCTTCAGAGATAAATAAATGATCTATTGCATGAGATGTGATACAACAGCTGAAATTATAGAAAGAGAAGTTAAAATAGCAATGATTAATATGCAATGGGCTCTAATAGAAAACATGCAATATGCAATGACATACTGGTAATGTAAATAATGAGACAAATGCATAAAAATAAGATTTAAATAATGGAAATTAATACTAAAAATAAAAAAACCTGCAACAGAAGTAAATGGTGTCTTTGAGGGATAATCGCCATGCTCATAATAATACAGGGAGATGGAACTTTGATAGAAATGTTCTGATTTGAGATGCAAGGAGACAAAAGATGAAGAGGAAAGGGGCTGAGCAGGGCTGAGGGGGAAACATATCATGTTATGAGGCCCTGGATTTGATCTCTGGTACTGGAAAAAATAAAGCAAAAAATTCCCATAGAATTGAACATGGCAGACTGATACAGCAACAAAATGTATATGACCCATGCTTAATTTGAACATAAATAGGAACTCTATCTGGAAATAAGTCCCCAAATTTGCACAAACTAAATGCATTTCACCAAACCATGAGACAAAAAGGATTCAAAAATGTTTCAAGATATTCCTTAGGCCAAACGATGTATTTAGCCATGGGGGAATACACTCAGATTTAATCTCCTCTCAATTAGAATGACTTTTATTAAAGCAACAAATCACAAGTTTTGGCAAAGTTATGTGTGAAATCAAATACTTTTGTTGGAATGTAAATGGATGAAGTCATTATGAAAAATATGGAGGTTCTCCAAAAATCTAAGCCCAGAGCTAACACATGGTCCACATACCCTACTCTAGATATTTATCTTGAAGGAAATGAAGTCATTACATGGAGACATTTATATAACCATGTTTATCATGATATTACTTATAATAGTCAATCTATGGAACAATCCCAAGTGCCTGTTGATAGATACATGAAGAAAATTTGGGATATATTCACAACGTAGTATTATTCATAAACAGGAATGGAATTGTGTCATGTGCAGAGAAATGGATATCACCATTTGTGTAATAAGTAAGAGTCAGAAAGACAAGTACTGAGTATTTTTCCTAACAAGTAGAAACTAGCTAACAACAAAGAAACAATAAACGTAGCTCAGAGACAACTATAAAGAGAATACAGGGAGGACGGAGAGAGAAGACAGCCAGCTGGGAGGGTGAATGTGATCAAGCACCATCTATGCATACATGGAAGTATCACATGAGTCCTACTAATATGTGCAATTAGCATACATCTCCAATTATAATGCAGAGTGCATGTAAAGCACAATTTTTCAAGATTACTATCACCTATAAATGACCTTTATTTATTTTATTTCCATGTTTATGTATACATAGGAAGCATAATGTGTTTATATAATTTTATATGTGGGTGGGCACATTTGTGTGTGGTGCCTGTGCACATGAGTGTGCCTGCCTGTGGTGGTCCAGGGTGAGATGAGAATCAGCCTTGATTACTCTTCCATCTTTTTTTAAAATTTATTTATTTTTTCCGCTCATACAAACTTGATAGATATCACATTCCCCTCCCTCCCTTCACCCTTCCTTGGATCCTCTTGCTCTCTCCCCCCTTTCTCCTTTCTTTCCCCCCTCTTTTTCTCCCATTGTCCCCCCCCACCATCCCTGGAGCATCCTTTAGTGTGCATGTCAAACTTCCCTCTGGGTCCTCCTCTCTGATGAGGGATAAGGACTCAGTAGCATTGCCTAGAGTACTTTTTTGTGTTTGCCTTTAGTATGGGAACACTATTGTGGCTGTTAATCCCTTGCCTCTAAGGATCCTAGTGCCTGTGATTCATGCTAGACTTTGAGGGGTCAATGATATGTTGGTCATTGCGCAGGTCATGCAAAGTCCTATTATGATTACTTTGGCCCTAACTTGTCTTCCACCTTTTGAGTCTGAGTCTGTAATTAAACTCAGGCCTACCCTATAGAGCTACTTTACTTTACTCTGGGAATTCCTAGGCTCTACCTTCCAAAACTGCAATTACAGGCTGGCTGCCAATTGGAATTTTACATGGGATCTTGGGATTTGAACTGTGATCTCTTTGCTTGACAAAAAATGCTGATGAGGATGATACAGACAAGAAGAAATCTTTACATATTACTGGTAGGAATGTAAACCAGTACAGCCTCTATGAGTAAATTGGAAATTAGTTTGCCTCCATGCTAATGGTTCAAAAAATTATAAATTAACATAACCATACCATTTCTGTGTTTTTACCCGAATGTTTCCAGGTGAACATATTGCAGAGATATTTGCACATTAATGTTTACTTCAGGACTATTCACAATGGGTAAATTATAGAGCCGATATAGTTGGCAAGTCAAAAGAGAATAGATAAATATATATATATACATTATAGAATTTCTTCAGCCATAATGAAGAAAGTTATATCCTTTGCAAGAAAATAGATGCAGTAAGAGATAATCATATTAAGCAAATAAGGCAGTCTCAGAAAGACAACTATTATGTTTTCCCTCATTTGCAGTTCCTAGATTTTTCTACAGACACATAAACCATGTATGTACATACAATGTGAAAAGAGAAGCAAAATGTCCTAGGGATATAGTGGGAACTAATGTGAAGTAGGGAGGATGGAAAAAGTAGTATATAAAACAGAATATGCTAAAATGTACTATATACTTCTATTATAATATCAGTATCATTTTGTAATCTAGGATCATGTACAATGAAAAAACAGAACAATAAGTGAAAGAAAAAAATTTTTAAATGCTGAACTTCCAGAATGAAGATTTTCATAAATCAGCATCTCAATTGTTCTTCGTATAAACAGTCTAAAAATAACTAGGAAAATTTATAGTACAAATATCATTTTCAGCAAAAAGTTAATTATGAAGGTACCTGATTCATTTCTTTTTCATTTGTGAATGAATCAGTTTCATTTTGAAACTTTTATCCTAGGAAATTTCTTCATCCCCTCCTTTAACCTCATCAGTTTGTGGCAACCTGTAGTCATGCTTTAAACCTTTACAGGGTTTCCTTACTTCTGTAAAGTACCTTCATAATTAATTTTCTGTAGTGAAATTTAACCTGATATTGAAACACTGCTCATTGATTGATGTGGCTTGGGATGGCAGCAAACCACCCTACCTCTTTCTGCCTGCAAAAACAAATGCAAACAACTGTGTACAAGCCAAATGTCTTTGGGAAGTTCAGAAGCTCATTAAAAAATCTTGAGAAATTCATGAAAGAAAACAAAAGAAAAAAGATAATCACAAAAAGTAGCTCTGGTGAAATAATTTGTGATTCCAGTCGATGACTAGGGGCAGAGAAGAAAAATAGATGGTAAGTGTCAGTCACACAGCAGGAAACATCATGGTCTCCAGGACTTAGCCCTACAGAAGACAATGATCTTTTTGTGTCACTGAGATAACCAAAGGCTGTTCCCAGCAGGAGATCCATGAGATACCAGCCCTCTCTGCAGGAAGCCAATTGTCTTCTAACTTCCACACTGACACCTTGACACATGCTTTTTCCTCCCCTCCATCTTCCTCTTCTCTTTCTCTCTCTTAAATAATTAAATAAGTATTTTAAAAAAGAAACTAATGTTTTAAATCCCATTTAAATATTTGATTTGACACTGTGTGTGTCAAAACACAACATTGTGGGGTTGGCGAAATGGTTCAGCCCAAAAATTTCTTGTAAGCAATCCTGTTGACTTGAGTTAAATCCCTGGACATCACGTAAAGGTGGATGGAGACAACCAAATCCACAAAAGTCCTTTGCAGTCCACAAATGTAATGTGGTATAGAAGTACCCATACACTCACACACATCATACACACACACACACACACACACACACACACACACACACAGAGTAAATAAATAAATCCATATTCTCAAGTATTACCTCTTAAGCAAACCAGAGTCAACCATAAACACAACTTTTATGTGTAAGTTAAAATAAATTTAATCTTAGAATGAGTAAAAAAATCCTGCACTTTAGTACTAAAAAATCAAATACAAAATCTGGGACTAGAGAAATAGCTTAGGGATTAAGCATCTGCCTACAAACAGAAGGACGTGAGTTCAGGTCCTAGATCCCATGTAAAAATGTTAGGAGGAAATAGTGGCAGCCTGTACTTCTGACTCTGGAAGGCAGAGCCTGGAAAACCCTAAAACAAACAATAAGGAGATAGAGTCATCCAGGATGTTTCTTGAAGTCACCTTTGGGCCTCCACGGGCACACATAGTTACCCTCTGATACACAGTGCTCTCTGACACACACACACATACACCATACAAGGAAAAAAAATGCAAAATCTGCATACTAAAATGAATCTTTAACTGTACATAGTTAAAACACAACCTAAATATGTGGAGACAGATTCCATGTTTATACGTTAGAGATCAACTTTATCTTTACTGTGTCAGTTCTTTCCAAAAGGATGCATAGTTTCAATGTAATCCCTGGAAAGTTCTCCAAAGACATCTTTATACACATCAACAAACTGGACACTAAAATTTATGTGGCAACTCACATAACTTTGAAAGAGAAAAAATACATTGGGAGATTTATATTAGCAATTAAAAACTTATTGTAAAGGCACTGTTATCTAGACAATATGATATTGATATAACAATAGACATATGGATCAATGGAATAGAATGGAATGTCTAGAAATATGCCTTTATATTTATAATCCATTGATTGCTAACAAAGATACCAAAGCAATTCATTGGACAAAGTATTGTATTTTTAAAAGTCAATGTTGGGCTATTCATATGTAGAATAATTAGCATAAGCTCTTGCTTTGCTACATACACAAAAGTTAATGGAAGAAATATTTATAAAATATTGAACTGATTTTTGATGAAGTTATCATGGTAATTAGGGTACAGAAAGAGAATTTCATTTGTAAAAATGGCACTTGTCAGTTGGATGACTATTTTCAAAGAACAGATCTTTGGGTCTTACCTATTACTATATGAAAAACAACTTTAAGGTGATCAAATACACAAGAGTAAGAGCTTAAGATATAAAATTTTAGTAGAATATAGAAAGGAAAAACATTTGCAGCTATGGCATAGGCAATTTTTAGTGTGACTCTAAAAGAATCCATAGAAGGAAGGTAGAATTTGAATTTTATCAAGTTAAAAAAAAGCACTCACTCTTAAAATGACACAATTAGCAAAACTGAATATCAAATGAGAAAACAGAAGAAAATACTTGCAAAACATGCATGCAAAAATAAAGTTCTCATATAAAAGAACTCTTACAACTCAATGATGAGATAAAAATGTAACTTAAAAAGGGAAAATACATTTCATCAAGTAAGATTTATAGATGACTATACATTTCTTCAAAGAATATATACATGACTGACAAGCACACACACAAAAAAGATGTTCAACAACATGAGTCATTAGGGAAATGACAAGTGAAATCACAAGGAGACTGAGACCCACTGTTGAGTCCTTGCTAACTCGATTTAAAGATGGGAGGTCCCTGGATCTCCTTGTCCTGAGCACATTCTTACTGGCCTGTGCTACCATGGCTCAGACATTTAAAGGGTGGGTACCCAATGCATCTCCTCCCCCACACTCCTGCCAGCTTGCACCAATTTGCCTCAGACAAATAAGGGATTTCTGGACCTCCTTATTCCTGTGCATGCTCCCACTGGTATACCAGCATGGCTTGGACAGATCCAATACACCACTGATCTCATGTTTCTTAAACATACTCCAAATAGCCTAAACTAGCTCAGCCCAGACAAATGAAAGGCACCCGTACTTCTCACCTCCTGAACATACTTCTGTTGCCCTTCATGCCTACATAGGAAAGATGTCTCTGGATCATGAGCACAAATCTGCCATGCAGCTTCCACCATGGAAGATCAAGCTAGAGGCTCCCAGATTTGCCTCCCATGCAGTAATTCCACCATCTGAAAAGCTGTGCGGATCCCCTTCCTTGTTTCACAGGTAGTCCCCCAACTTTTCTTTACTCTGGGATCCTAATGTTTACCATCTTTGATGATATGCTGAGCCCCTGCACACTTTTGCCTTTTTCTGGTGCTCTAACATGTACCTTGAGAAGCTGAGGCACAACTTTACCCTTGTACAGAGTACCTGCTGGTGATGTCACAATCTTTACCTGAAAAAGCATTACTTAAGTTACCCCATCCTTCTTTACCTGAAGAAGGATCACTTAAGTTACCCCATTAATGATCAGCATGGAGTGGCCCAATATTGAACTTTAGTAGAACTAGCTTATACAAAACCTGCCAAACCAGAATTATAACAAAGGGAGCTCCAAACATCAGCTTGACATGACTGGAACAGGCATACCTAAAGAACAACTAATGACTTAACTTGAGATGCCAAGTCCAGTTGTGAAAACACAATAACACAGAATGTCGAGATACTGCATCTCCCCAGAAATTACCGGTTCCATAGCAATCATCCTAGTAAGAGACTTAGATGACACTGAGGTCAATGACTTTAAAAAGCACAATTATAAATATGTTCAAAGTACTCAAGAACAACTAGAATGAATTCCAGAAGGAAGAAAACACAGTTATTTGAGATAAGAGAATGATTTCAAGCCAAGAAAAAAATTTTTATGTGTTTGCCAGCCATTGGATCAGCTTTCTTAAAAATTAAGTTTTTTGGTGTGTGTGCAGTAGAAGTAGTAGAGGACACTTGAGTATGTGCATCTGCAGAGGTCCAAGGATAACCCTGAGAATCATCCGGGTTTGCTCTACCTCCATCTCTTTCTGCTCTGGCATTTCCAGAGCTCTATCTTCCAGGGTTGGACGTGTAGTCTGTCATTTCTGCCTGGTGTTTTTTTTTAACTTTATTTATTCATTCATTCATTTAGTGTGTGTGTATATATGAGTGTGTGGGCGTGTGTAACAGAGGGCACCGTGTGTCCCTGTGAGGACCAAAGAGGATGACTTTGGGAATCATCCCGGATTGCTTCTACCTCCTTCTCGCTTCACTCTGGGATTTCCCAGGCTCTGCCCACCAGGGCTGGAATGCAGGATGCTGTCATTTCTGCCTAATGTTTTTATGTGGGACCTGGGATCCAAACTCAGGACCTTCTGTTTGTGAGGCAGAGTCTTAACTCTTGAGCCATCTTTCTAGTCCTGTGGTGGTTTTTTTTTTTTTTAATGTAGGATCTGGGATCCGAACTCAGTCCTACTGCTTGAGAGGCAGAGGATTACTCCTGAGCTATCTCTTTAGCCCTGTAAAATAGAATTCAACTAAGAAAGAAATGCTGAAGAAAACCCAAACCAAAATAAAACTTGAAATGAAATGAAAAATTCAATAGGCCACTAAAAAGTTTAGTGAATGGGGCCAAAACAAGATTACCAGAACAATCAACCACTCTTTGATTAGGTCTGAGACCTCCCTCCACAAGAGGGAACACGCTGGTACTTTAATCCTAGTCAACCCATGACTGAGCACGACTCACACCCACAGACAAATGTTCCATTCAGTCCTCATTAGCGAAACTTCTCTTTGCAATGAGCAGCAGTGAATACTGGAAGCTTGGATGCTTATGTTCCTGAGCACAAGTGACGGTTGCGTGTTAAACTGGACACGTATCACTGTCTTTATGGCTTAGGAAATGTGGTGGAAGAAGGGGCAGAATGTTCTAGTCAGAAAACAGAGAAAAAGGCTGTAAAATACCAACTTCTGGGAACGTTTCAGCAAAAATAACTTGGATCTCACAGCAATTATGAGACAGGTCAGCACAAGCATCCTCCTGTCAATAGTAAATCCTGAGTCAGGGAGTGGTTTATAGAAGACGTGTCCTCCTTTCAGAAAAATTGTCTACTGATGGATTCTGAGGAACGGGCAGTTTTTAACCTACTGAGGAGCCGCTAGGCTCCAGTGGACAGTTTCAAATCTATGGTCGCACAGATAACCCTGGCTGAGGTCAGAACAGAATATTGGAAGGGTGCTTGTAGGGAAAAGGAGGTGCAATAAGGAGGGGAGAGAGATCAGAGGGGAAGGGGCTTCTGGTAATCATAATACACTACATGCATAAATGAAATTGTGAACAGCAAAATTAATAAAAGTGATAAAAAGAGTTTGTTGCAAACAGGTAAATAAATATGGATTTTCTGTTTAAAAAGACAGAATCTAAGTGTTAACAAAAACATGAAGAATCATTAGTATCAGTAACTTAGGACATGAAAGAAAAGGTGTGGGATAGGAGAGTAACATTTGTCAATATCTTTAAAATTTAATTGGGGGGGTTGGAGAGATGCCTCAGGGGGTAAGATCTGAAAATGCCAGGCAGAACTGGTGGCAGACTACACACTTCCAGTACTGGTGAGGGGGAGCCTGGGAAATCCCAGAATAAAACAAAAAGGAGGTAGCTGCAAACCAGGATGACTCCCAAAGTGACTCTTGGTCTTCTACAGGGATACACAGTGTACTCTGATACATACACACACACACACACACACACACACACACACACACGCAAAAATAAAGGATTTTAGAAATTAAAAAAAACTAATTCCAGAGTTACCACTTAATATTGTAATTATACAGTACATATTAACTCAAGAAATATGAAGTCCCCAAACACTTACATGTGGATTTTCACAGAAAAATTATATTATTCAGGCTAGCTACATAATGGAAGCAATCTATTGTCCATAAAGTATGTATAGATAAAAGGAACGTGATTATAAGTGAGCACACATATGAAATTTACATGTTTATGTAAATTATATGTATAATTATGTATATTTATGAAAGAACAATAAATATTGCAGCATGAAAAAAACTCAAAAACATGCTAATTGGAAGCAAATGTGAAAGTTCATTTTGTGTGATCTTTTAAATGGAATTTCTTAAAGGCTAAACCTACATAAGGGAGAAAATAATTAGTGTTTGTTTAGGGCTGAGAAATTGTACAAATATGAAAAAGGGATTTTTTTTTCAGGGTGGTGCAAATCTTCTAAACCTAGTTAGTGATGTGGTTCCACAACACCATGTACACAAAACATTGTAGTGTACTCCTTCAGTGGTTAAATTTTATAGTGTGCTCATTGCAGACAATAAAGATGACTTTGAGTAAGAGGTAGAAATAGGATGAGTAAAGAGCAAAGAGGCTTATTGGAGAGTCACATAGAGGAAGAATTCAATTCATACTGTGATGTGCACATCACTCTTTATTCTTAGAAGAATGTCCTGAAACAAAATAATGAAAATTGAAGTACATTATCACTGAGATGTCTCCCAAAGTTATAATTTTATGCATTAGAAGCTTAATAAATCTACCTCCATGTAGTCCCTCATGTCGGTAACTAAAACTATTGTACATTAAAATAAAGCAGCTTGAGAGGCCACTTCCTGTGTGCCAGTGGGTTGTGCAGACTTGGCCGCCTTAATCCAACCTGAGTCACACTAAGCTGAGTTCTGCTTTTGACAAAGTTGCAGAGTCAGTTTTGCATTTGCTAGGAAAGAGACTCTTATATTTTAAATCATAGGTAATGAGAGCATTACCTGTTGTCTGGATTCTAAAACTGAATTAACACAAAGGAAGTGATTCCATGAACATCTATAGCAGCAAGTTCTTATATTCAGTGTTGTGAAGTCCTCAAGAAAGACATAGCGAAACAGATTGTACAACTATTGTACAGATCAGCTATGATATTTTTATAATGAACTTAAAGTTACAAGTGCAGTTTTAGGACTTTACCAGAAGAGACCCTATCAATAAAAAAGTGAAATCAGCAAAACTCTCAAAGCTCTTTTTTTAAAGGGGCTGTTGAGATAGCTCAGCAGGTAAGGAACCCATTTCCAGACATGGTGATTGCCAGAAGTCCCCATGGTGGAAGGAGAAATCTGATTCTGCCATTTGATCTCTATCTAAGCACCATAACATGCATGTATGTGTTCTCTCTTTTTTTTCTCTTTCCCTCTCCATTCTTTTGCTCTCGAATAAATAAAATGTTAAAATAAAGTTTCAAATATTTATTCAATGAATAATTCAAACTTAGATAAAACACTCTAATCTCACAGAACATTTATAATTAGAAATTACCCCATGAAATATTTAGTCATTTCAAGTTCAAGTTAGAAGAAATGTTTTTCAATTGAGTTTCTAGAACATAAACTACTCTGTGTTCTGGTGGGAAACATAAATGACTATATAAGTTGAACATAAAATTCATGAACATCTGGAAGCTTGCTAATTGCAGACAGAATGTCACATAAAACAAGAAATCAAAGAGCTTCTTTCTGGCTCATATGTCTTTAGGAGGCAGAAACCACTTTCTCTGGCACAAACACACAGGCGTAATTGACAAATGGTGAGATGGCCCATTTTGCCATATGTGCTTCCTTGGACCCAATCAAGACTCATGAACACAGGAATCATAAGCTGTGCATTTGGTCTGGGACAGGGTATGATAAATTCTTAAATCAATGGCTATAAAAGAAGGAGAGCAGAAGTTTAAATACAGCAAACAGACAGGAGTCTGAACTGCCTTGGCCAGAGGGGACAAAGAAAACTCTAATAAAGAAATTTAAGTCCAAGGGCATTGGGTGGCAAGTGTCCAGTGTGCTCAGAGAAATATCAGGTCTCTTACAACTCTGCAAAGGTCATATACTTCCTCCTCCACTGTTTTAATTGGCTGAAAATTAAGCCAATATTCTAAAACTGAAGAATTTTCTAAAAAAAACCAAAAAAACAAAAAACAAAAAAACCCAAAAAACACTTTCTCTTTTCTAAACACAAGCCCTGATAATTTTTTTTACAGTTTTGGCCTCCTAGTCTGCTACATAACAACTCCCACTCTTAAAATGGCTGGTGCTTCTAGTTCACCTGTCCCCGTATCTCCTACTTTTCAGAGCTGCTCATTTTGCTTCAAGTACTTGACTTTTATAAGGACTCGAGGTCATAATACTTGCTTCATAAGAAAGTGGTCCTATCCAAGAGGCACCAGTTTTATTTTGCCTTTGATGATCTTCCTCTGCTTCTGAAGGCGAGATTTCCTTCTCCCTGACTAGGCCTCGTCCCTGTTCTCACTACCTCTCTCTCATCTAGATGCCAATCACACTTTCATGACTTTAACTTCCTTAGGCTGAGACGTAAACAAAGAGTCAGGGAGTGAAGTATGAAAGTTCAACTTTAGTGGTAACATGGGGCAAGGTGTGGAACATGATTTGGCTCGATTGCCAAATGGGTTTTCTAACTATTTCCCTTTTGAATTCAACCCCACCATAAACTTCAGACTACTCTGTTGCAAGGACAGCATATTCCCTGGAGAAAACAGATCACGCTCAGTATTTTCTTCCAAATTTATTGATCCGACAAGCCAGTATTTGAACCTCAGTTAGAAGGAAGGCATTTCCCCATATTTTCTTCATGGCTATTGAAATCTTTGTTGCCTATGTAAATGTGAATAGGGAATATATTTTCTGCACATATTCACATTTTCCCTCATATTCCTTCTCTTCACCTATTTGGTTTAGTCATTAAGAAAATGATCAGAAGTCTCGCCGCTATGGGCCGCAATAAGAAAAAGAAGCGAGACGGCAGTGACCGGCGGCCCCGGTTGACTGGCTTCCACAAGCGGAAGGTAGAGCAGGAAGGCGGCGGCCATCGAGGAGAGAAAACAGCGGCTAAAGCAGGAGCAGAAGCAGCTGCGGGAGGAGCGCCACCAGGAGTACCTGAAGATGCTGGCCGAGACGGAGGAGGCGCTGGAGGAGGCCGACGAGCTGGAGCGGCTGGTGACGGCAAAGATGGAGTCGGTGCAGTACGACCACCCCAACCACACAGTCACCGTGACCACCATCAGCGACCTGGACCTGTCTGGGGCCCGGCTGCTTGGACTGTCCCCGCCTGAGCAAGGGGACGGGGATACGTCCAAGGAGGAGACGTTGTCCACAGAGAAATCAACGAGAGCCTTGCCCAGGAAGTCCAAAGACCCCCTGCTGTCTCAGCGGATCTCTTCCCTCACCCTCGCTGCACGCACACAGCCGGAAAAAGGTCAAGAGGAAACACCCGCGACGGGCCCAGGACGCCAAGAAACCGCCAAGTGCCACTCGTACCAGCAAGACCCAGCGCCGCCGGCAGACCCGCAAAGCCCGGAACGGTGGGGAGTGAGCTGGAAGCCAGCGGACCCAGCCCAGCGTGCCCGTCTGCCCTGTCCTAGATGGACTGTCCTGTGACAGAGGGGCGACTGTAGCCTGCCTGGGAAGCCAGGGCCTTGCCTAGGACCCCCTGGGGTCTGAGCCCAGCAGGAGCAGGCGGCTGAGAGATGCTCCAGGTTCTTCACAGATGCCTAACCTGTCTGCCAGTGCGCTACAGGTTGGTGAAGCTCATTGTGTGTGTGCGCGTGCATGTGTGCGCGTGCGTGTGTTTGTCTTGGCCTTGTTTGCCTGAAGGTCTCCCAAGGTTGTGCGGGGCCTGTAAGCTCAGCTGAAGGCCACGTGCCCATCGTAGAGTTCAGAGGCCGTAGCCGGCTATGATGGTGCAGCTGTGATGCGAGCACCGTAGGGCCGAGTCCAAGGCCAGCCTGGACTACATGAAACCCCGTCTTAAAATAAATAAAAACCCAGGGGCTGGAGAGGTGGCTCAGGGGTTAAGCCTCTGCCTTGCAGGCCGAAGGTCCTGAGTTCAGATCCTAGACCCCACGTATAGATGCTGGGCGGAAGTGGGGGCAGCCTGCATTTCTGGTCCTGGTAGAGCGGAGCCTGTGAATCCCCGGGCAGAGTAAACAAGGAGGAGGTGGAGGCGTCCATGGTGGTTCCCAAATTCGCCCGTGGTTCTACACACACACATACACACACACACACACACACACACACACACACACACACTTGAATAAATAATAAAAAAATTAAAAAAAAAAAGAAAATGATCAATGAGGGACTCATTTCATCCTTTTGCTTCATGACAACCTTTCCCCCTTTCCCATAGGGTTCCTCCACAAATATCAACTATCACTCCATTGTCCTGATAAAACTTTACCATGAGTATGTAATTGAGGAAGACATACTGACATAAGTTTTTCCAGTGTTCTATGCTAATGAAGACTTAAATATGCTCCCTGTTTTGCTTCCCTCACTGTCAGGAGGCTACACAGTGAAATTCAACAAAAATGAAATTATTCTCCAACAACTTAACGTTGATATATACAAACACCCAGGTTTAGGAGATATTTTTTTCCAGCTATGATAGGTTATCAGAAAAAATTAAGGCCCAGGCCTGGACAGATGGCTCTGGGGCTAAGCCTCTATCTTGAAAGCAAAAGGACCTGAGTTCGGATTTCAGATCCCAGGTAAAAACTCCAGTGAGAAGAAATGGCAGCAGCCTGCACTTCTGGCTCTGAAAGGTGGAGTGTGAGAAAGCCCAGAGCAAAGCAGAGGTAGAGCATTTCAGGATGATTCCTGAAGTCATTCTTGGGCTCTGTGGGCATGTGTATGCCAGGTGGTACACACAGACACATGTGAGTGTGCATACAAACACGAAAAGGAAAAAGAAATTCAGGCTTCAGGCAATACACACAACGCCTGTTTTAAAATTAAAATGAAAAAATGTAAAGATTAGAATTTGTTTTTATTCTTCTTTCCATGTTTTGAACCATGAGAATAAGTAATACACCTTCAATATATCGGGAAAGTACAGAGTTCATGGTGCACATGAAATCATTCCAGCCAATGAAGGCAGAATGAGGGTGGGAGGAAGTGGGATGTATTGAAGAAAGGAGAGGAAGAGGGATGGGTGGGAGAGGATGCGGGGATGAGTACTCAACATGCTTGTAAAACTAGAAAAATAAAATAACCTAAATAAAAATTCCAGCTTAGAAATGATTATTTTTAACTAAAAAATTATCCCCAGAACCAGAAACCAGTCTGCTGTATTCCCTAGAGGCCTTGGAAAAGGATTGAGGCTGTGCAAGGAATGGAGAGCTAATGCAGAAAAGAATTAGCTTCTGCTGTACCGAACTCCCAGGCTGTCAGAAACACTTGTCTATGGCCCCACTCTGTGAATTGTAGAGTCTGCTGTATGTAGATTAGTTAATCATGTTTACCAAATATGAAAGGGAAAAATGCACTTTTACATTTTCTGTTCTTCACTGGAAAGAGGGAAAATTTAAAAATTTGCTCTAGCTCTGAGCATTTTTTTTTCTTCACAAAGTGTATGAATTGGAGGAAGATAGCACATTGAGTAAATTAAAATTCCCAGTCTCTCTGAAGTTCCTTTGACACCCATCTAGCACGTTAAAGTTTTTTAATTTCATATTCACTGAAGTCCTCAGTTTTCTTCCCCAGCTCACTCCAGGCCCAGCATTTGCAGAAGAGATCTTTCCAGAAGCATGTGTTCTGTGGAGACTTTATGGCTGTTTTGTTCTGGAATGCCTTAGACCTTTTGAGAAGTGACTGTTCATGAAAGTTTCCCTCTTTCTTTCATCTTGGTTTTACTACATAGCCATGTTCTGCTGACCCTGTTTGCTCAACTTTTAGGTTTACAAAACTGTGCATAACCCTTCTGGGGCAATGCTTTTCTGTAACAGCGATGGTTTTTATTTTAGTTTCGTGTGTGCAGCTGTGCATGTGGGTGGGTGGACATGTGTATGTGGGCTTGTGTACAAGAGTGGATTTGAGTGTGTGTGTCTGTGGAGGCCCAACGGTGACTTCAGGAATCATTCTGGATTGCTCTTCCTCCTTATTGCTTTGTTTTGGGGTTTCCCAGCTCTGTTTTTCAAGATTGGAAATACAGACTGCCCCCATATTTGTCAACATTTTTATGTGGGATGGAAATACCCGAACTCAAGTCCTATTGCACTTTAAGACAAAGCCTTCAACTACTGAGTCATCTCCTCAGCCCCAGTAATGGTTTTCAATATTTTATTTCCATTGACAGTTCTGCCTTTAGATGTCCCAAAGCAGTAGTTTCTTAAATTGATCCCTTTTCTTCTCTATCACATATGTAGTAATTCATAAGAGATAAGCAACTGCTTTGCCTTTTCTTTCCTCTTGCTTTTAAACTCACTTGTTTTCTTTCTTGATAAAACTTGTTTTAAGGTTCTTTCTCTGAGGGTGGCTTATTAGTAGGTAAGTATAGTCAGCTGGTTTCTATGCACCTGCACATACGTTGTGCAAACAAGTCTTGGCCTGCTTGTTCTCCTTGTGGAAGAATCATGGAAATCTCTGGCTTGCCAGACAAAGTTTTTTGGTGTGTGTGTGCTTACACATTTATTGATAGAGTGCTTCTCTGGCATTCACAAAACCGTGTCAACTCTCAGCACTGCAAAAATTGTGCATGATATTGCACACTGTTAAACCAAGCAAATTAAATATGAACCCATAAAGTTTGACAGTACAAGGTCGTCCATACCTATAGCTAGTTCATGGCTAGCCTATGCTACATGATACCTTTCCCCTGAACAAGAAAGGAATGAAGGAAGGAAGAAATGAAGGGAGGAGAGAAGGAAGAAAGGAAGGAAGAATAGTAGGAAGGGAGGAAAGAATAAAGGGAAGGAGGAAGGAAGGAAAAAAGGAAAAGAGGAAGGAAGGATATAAGAAAGGGAGGGAGGGACGATGGAAGCAATGAAGGAAAGAAAGGAGGGAGGTAAAAAGCAAGGAAGCAAGTGGAGAGATGCAGATAGGGAATGAGTGAGGTAAGGATAAAGCACTTCTTTTAATTTATGTTGATTTTTAATCATGTTTCAAGAAAGGAAGAAAATTGAAGCTAAGCAGAACCTAAAATCAATGTTTAGTACAAGTAATAGTTTTTGCTTATGATTAATGATAAAAATTTAGTTTTGATTGCTATTTCTTTTTTTTCTAATTACAAAGAGGTATTTATTTGTACATGTATAGATACACAGGTACTTTATTTTTAGCATCACATATGTGGATATAGTGATTTTATGATATTTTCACTTCTTAATCCTTATCTCTCTTCCTTTTCTCCTTACATCCTTTCATCTCTCCTGACAGACTCCCTCCTACTTTTCAAATCTTTTCACTTGTGTGGCCCACTGTTTCATCTGGTTTGCCTTTGATTACATATGCCTGACATAATTCATGCTCCGGCAAGTATCATAAATCAGTGGGTATACTTGAGGAAAGCATCGTCCTTTTCTTCCCTGTTACCATTAGTCTTTATCAGTCTCTCAGGGAGGTGTGGGGCTTTTTGTGATCTTTCCCCTTCCATGGTGAGATGTAGATAGAACAATTCCCAATACACAGGTACTTTCAGACAAAGTTTTAATTCAGGCTGCATTGAGTGATTTCTTATCTTTTGCTATCAGAGTATATTATCTCCTATTACTTTACTTAAAGCCCTTATTGCAAGTTTTTTATTGAGAGAGGGAGGGAAAAAGGGAGAAAGGGGAGACAGAGAGAAAGAGAGAGAGGGGGAGACAGGGAGAGAGAGAGAGAGAGAGAGAGAGAGAGAGAGAGAGAGAGAGAGAGAGAGAGAATCTGAAAAGACAGGGAATGTCTTGTCCCCATTTAAGATCACTGTGTCACCTTGAAAACAGCACTTCTTTTAACTTATGTTGATTTTTAAATCATGTTTCAAATCATCCAAACTTTCTTAAGCCCATATGGTCATCTTCCACTGAAGACTTTCTACAACACACTTTTAAGACAACTTCTTTTAGAATTTATTAGGTAGAGCTAGTATCCCACTGCATAGTAATTCCAATATATTTTGCAGCTCTGCTATTATGTTACAATTGTGTTTCATTAAGTTCCACTTACCCTGCTTAATCCTATAATAACTAGAATGATTTCCACTTTTATAATCCAGGTTTCAAGAGCAGTTAAGTTGAATCTTTTTTAAAAATGTCATACTTATCTTGTCACAGAACCTCAACCTTTCTTCAAAGACACCTCTTTCCTTCTAATTGAATTTGCCTATCTTATTTTGTCTTTCTTTCGTTCTTCCTAAGGTTCTTGCTCACATAATAAAGCCAAGGCATATTTTAAACTAAGACTTTCTTTTTGAATTCTGAATAAAGGCACACCACAAACAGAGTGTGTGAAGTACAGTCTATTTTAATTTCTACTTGAAAGTGTAGACATAAAATAACTTGGTTGGTTTTTGTTACTATTCACAATACACTAAGAACATTTAGTCTTTTTATGTACTTTTAATATATTTCTATGGATAAACCAGAAAATAGCTGTTTCTGAAATAAAAAAATCACTACTAGGTTTGATATGATTATCATTTTCCTAACTCATATGAGTCTATTAAATTGGCTGGGAACTGAAAACTCTTAGACTACAAGTCATGCATTCTAAGTAGTTAACAACTAGAACCTCCATGGGTGCCAAATGAAGTTGAGAATAACATAAATGGGAATAGAATTTGAGGCAGTTTATCAAGTACTGGTTTGTATGCCAGGCATAAAACTCATGCAAGTTATTTGAAGCCCACGTAGTTTTAGCTGTCTTTGCAAGTATCTGCAGAACCAGCTAAGAGATGCAATGGAAACATCCCGTCTGCTCCACCTACCAGGGCTTATTAGATTTATCTGTTGAACTGCTGACTGGATACGAGCATGTACAGGAAAGAAAAGTACACTTCCTCTTGAACAGGCGTTGACACTGACCGGTGACACGCAGAGTGTCAGTCTTCTGTATGTCAGCTCAGAAACAAACAGGAATATCTTTTGGCTTCCAAATGTTCAAGGTGCTGACAGTCTAAAAGCAACCAAGATGAAATAATGCATTATTTAAGTATATGCCTACATAGACTGATGTTTATTAAATATTAATGATATCTGTCCAACACATTCTTTCCCTTATATGTGCATGAGTTATTACATTAGGATAGAAGGAAGAAAACCAGGCTGGAGTAAACAATTAGATAGGAATTATTGGGAATGATTTAATTTTCAGGTCAGTCCATGAATTTATGGATGGCAATTTGTTCTGAGAAGTTTAACTTTGTGTACTAAAGTACAGAAAAAATACATCTGTAAACAGATTGTTCATATGTACTAATATATGATTAATAAAGACATAACTTTTGCTTTCATTCGTGTGGTCTGAAAACTGAAAATGAGTCATTTTAGTTATATTAAAGTTGATTATTAAAAGACTTTTAATTAATGTTATTACAATATTCAATGGTATATTAGTAATGGAAAATTCTATAGTTGTCAATTGTAGTCCATAATTTAATCAGTCAGGAAGTAAAAATGATACCATTTGAATTTCTGATGAAGACCCGATCTTTACACATGCTTGGCAAGTTCTTGAACAATCAGTTACAATGTAAGAAGAAAATTCATAGTTTTCTTCCCTTCCTTCTTGCCTCCTTCCTTCTAACCTCTTTTCTCTCTTTCCTTCTCCTGGGACCAGAAAACTAATGTAGAGTCTTATACATATTAGGCAAGTGATCTATCCCTGAGCTATATTCCCAGCCTTAAATTTTTGCAGTTAACATATAGAGTAAGCAAGAACTGAATTTTGGTATTAGCTAAGAAGACACAGAGACAGAACAGTATATTTCTTTGACTGCCAACTGACTTCACTGAATTTCTACCTATAATCCTTGAAAGGAGTGTAGTCAAAATACTAAGGTAAATTTATTTTTATTTATCTTACAGATATCACTAATAAAGGAAAAATGCACAGCTATTCTCTCTTCCACAAGAGATTTGATGGTAAAAACATAAAAACTTCTCATGAAAGTACACGAGTGACAAATTCTAAACAATAAATTTGAGATACTGACTTCCAGAAATGTAACAGTGCATATTCAGACCACTTTTCTCAGTAAAACAGAGAAACATTTTGAAATGTAATAGGAAATAAAAACAAAATGATTTTATGTATTGATGGACAACTGTAGTTATTTCAACGTCTGATTGATTAAAATGGCTGGGAATTGCTGCTATTCCTAACCATTCCTGAAAAAATATAATAAATTATTTCTTGTAGGGAGCAATATTGCCATGATCCTTAAATTATAATTATAACATTTGATTGAAATATACAATGTTTGATGAAAAATAGGCAACAAGAAGAAATGATGGTATGTATAAAATTCAAGGGGAAATATGGAAACTAAAAAGTCATGCAGGTTCAAGGACAATTTTAGGATAAAAAATGTACAATAAAAATCAAATCAAAAAATATCTCTGTAAAAAAGCCAAATGGGAACTCTATAGTCAATTTCTGACTTTTGTTACTATTAAATATGGTTACAGAGAGACTTAGAGACATAGAAAGAAGATAGAATGTAATATAAGTCATAGTCTGGAAAAAATAGATGAAGAAACAAATATGTAAACAGCAATAAGATATTACAAAAAGTTTAAAGTACATGCATTTTTAAACCCAAAAAGAGAATGAAAAAAATGAAGTGCAAGCATCATCAGAAGAGATATGAATGTGTCACAAGCTAAAAAAGATGTGAAGTTGCAGATTCATGAGCACCATGAATACCAAATGGAAAAATTATGAAGAGCATCAAAAATCAATAGTAAAGAGAAAAATCTTTAAAATACTCAGAGAATAAAAATCTATTTAGTGCTTTTCAAATGTATAGGATTGTCAATTAAAATGATCACTGCCATATAGCTTTTAATCAATCTAACTTGGTGCCTTAGAAAAGGCCATGTTTTTCCTTTTCAGTTGTAGATATCCACTTGGACAGCCTATTGACAGTGTAGTCAGATGGCTTATTGCTAGGCATGAATGCCGTCTTAGAGATTTCTTTGCAACATTTCACACAATCTGAATGCACATGTAAGAGATAACATGATCTTCATTTTCTTCTTAGATCTTATTTTCATTTTGTCTCCAACAAAGACATATCCATTTTTATAATATTTTTGAGACCAGGTTCTTCCTACATAGCCCAGACTGACTCAGAACTTTCTACGTAGCTCAGAATGGTCTTGAATGTGTTGTGAACCTCCTGCTCAGCTTCTTGAATGTGTAATGTGCAGGTATGAACCACTATCCTTAATCAGTTTCATAATTTGTCTCTGAAAACCTATTGGGATTCAAAGTTCCTTTCTACTAGATAGTCTTTTATTCCTAATGTATCATCCGTTGGTATATTAGGAATAAAAAAACAGTTAGGAGGTTTCTTGGAAAATTTTTTTCTAACTTCTTACATTCTTATTCTTTATCCCACAGGAGTGATTTAAATAGCATCTAAAATGTTATGTGGAGTTGACATTTCAGTTGAAGTTCAGTGGTGTTAACTGTTGGGAAAGAATCACAGGAGACAAGTGATAACCCCAGTTCTTTAAGCCAACAATATCATGGAAATAGCACTGAACTTTGAATCAGGAAGCCAGGTTCTGTTTCTGGCTTTGTTCCTAGGAACTTTAGTAAGCTTCTTGGCACACGTCCTGATCTATTGAATGATCTCTTTAATCCCTTAAAATTCAAATATATATCCTGTATTATGTAGTCCAATATGTACTTTGTAACAAGACATATGCAATCTATGCTCTAGAATATCTTCCTCCAGATTTCATTCAAACTTATATCCTTCGATACCCAAACGGAATGTAAATTCAATAATAAGTGCTATTAAGTGTGACCAACTTCGTTTCCAACTATTGCATGATTTGCTGAACACATAAATAATATACATTTGTTGTTTGTTGGTATTTTATGTTGCATTCCTACAAGTTTTAGAATTTATAACTATAAATATAATCATTGCCTTATTTTCTTTCCTTCAGACATTATGTCAATATGAAATAGAGGAACTGTCGATTCTTTTAAGAATATATGTCATTTGTGTCTTGAAGATTTCACCAAAATTTGATATCCTTAATATGAGAAATGTCACTATTTTTAAAAAATCTTCCTGGCCAGGTGAGTAACATCATTTAACTGTTTAAACCTAAAATTAAAAATCTCTACTCCACATATTTCCAGAGCTTCATCATTATATGAACTGCTTATGTGTTATTTATTTAAGATGGCATTCTTACAAATTATAATTTTACCTTTTTCTGATGAAAAATAGAAATATCATTGTGAAAGATTTTCCGAAAGAGACATTCTTTTATACAAGAGTTTCAACATGTTTCCTTGCCAGCATTGCTTTAAGACGGTCTCTACAAGGGAGTAAGGAATCTTTGGTAAGAAACTGTACCCATGTTAAATATAGAAAATGTGAATATACCACGTGTAGATAAACATGTCACTACAATCATGCAACTAAGTGAGGTCACCAGCATGATAATTAAGACTAAATTAAATATGTATTTTAAAAGATAAAATCCACCATACATAAAGCTTTGAAAATTAAAATAATAGAACCATTTCCAGAATAAATAAATGTGTTAATGTCACGGGAATTTTAAGTTTAATCGATATGACCTCAAATTTAACTGCATGGGGACATAAACTTATTAATTGAAGTATTCGTTTATTGTTTTGAACTAGACTAGACAGGTAAATCTCCTGGGGAATAGGTGAACAGACAAAGCTGCATCCATTCCAAGCAGCAAAGTGCATAGGTGTTCTGGCCTTACCTAAAACTCGAAATTAGGATAACAGGCCACTTCAAAGAATACCTTTCACCTACCATAGGGTTGAGAGTAACAGTCATCTGTTTTCAGACAGTTTTCCAAAACAGATTTGTTCTAATGTTACAACTTAATATTTAGTATAATCTGTGTGTGACTGATGCTCCATTTTGGAGTCATGAAAAATAAAAAGCAGCCAAGCTCTTAAATTGTGGGAGGAAATGTAGAAAGAAAATATCTTTTTTTTACATTATTTTTTTAAAGCACATGCATGACTAATCTACTACAGCTGGATGCTAATGTTGAAATGACTAACTTTCAACATTCTCTTCTACCACTAGGACTCACAACTGATCCAAAACTTACAATGTGCAAAGACCACTATTGTAAACCAGGAAACAAAACTGCTGATGTGCACTGAAATGGAACCGGTAAGAACTCTGGCCTGAATTCACAGCTTCAAAATCACATCAAAGTGATTTAGGAAATTAAACAAAATGGTGAACAGGAGTCAAAGCAGATTTTCTGTGTTATAAACCTTAATGTGAGTGACAGATGCTAAAAATAAGAATAAAAAAAACCTCCTCAAAAGAATTAGTATGCAGGATTTTTAACCACTGCCTCCATTCAATTGCTTGCTACCCAATGCTGTCAGTCACTATAGCTCAGGCTTGTTGATACACGCTTGTTGTGGCTGAACAAAATCTTACAATGGCTTTCTGATCAGCAACTAAAGAACTTGGTTCATGGTAGAATCAAAAGAATTGATTAAGGAAGTTTCAGAAAATGCTCCAAAGAGAAAGATAGAATGAACAGGCCACGCATTGCGGTCTGTAAAAGAGGTGGTTTAATTGATAGGCCTTCAGTTGGGCTGTAACTCCAAAGTCAGAATAATTCTTTGCAGTCATCTATCTACCTCATATTGTACAATTTTGATTTGTACTAACATATTTATTCCTAATGTCAACACTTGTCAATTTTTGCATTAGCTCTTAAATCCTTATCATTAACATGCTTGCTTTATTTAACAGTGCTGAGAAAATGTTTACAACATTCTAGGTACCCTTTTAAAAAATGCTTCCTTATTTAAGTAATAAGGGTCTGCTGTGGTTCGAATTGAAATCTCCTTCATAGGCTCATGGGTTTGAACAGAGTCCCCAGCTGATAGCACTGCAGTGATGTAGAACCTTCAGGAAGTACAGTCATGCTAGAAGAAGTGGATCACTGGGGCAGGCCTCGAATTGTATGGCCAGACCCCACTTCTTGTTCTTTGCTTCATGACTGCAGATGTCATGTGATAAGCAGGCCTCCTGCTCCTGCTGCCATCCCCATGATGGATGTATCCCCTTTAATTGTAAGTCAGAATAAACTCTTCTTTCCTTATATTGCTTCTTATCAGGCACTTTGTAACAGCAATGAGAAAAATAACCAACGCAGGGCTCCAAAGCAACTCTGATTTCTTTTTGCTGTTGAGTAAACAAGGGAATGGTATATGGATGAGAACCTTTGGTATTTGGAAGGTACATTACTTAGTGGTTCACATTAAGTATTAAAGAATCTGCCTAAAGATGATAAGGTTCACCTCTGGACAAGACAATCCACTCAAGGCAGGACTGATGCATCTAGGAACTCACTACAGTGAGACTTGTCCTTACCAGACCTGCATAGTGACTAACATATCAACATGTCCTATAGAATACTGAGGAAATTAAGAGAGATAAGCATAAACAGTGGACAGAATGAACCCTGGGATCCACAGAAGCAGACAGGCAAGGGGGTGGGAGGGAGTAGGATGGCCTGAGGAAGGGAAGGAGGATGGGTAGGAGAGGGGATGGAGGGAAGCAGGGATAAGTACTCAATATGCTTGTGAAACTAGAAAAATAAAATAATAATAATAATAAAGAATCCACCATGTTCCGACTACTCTACCAGGCAATGGAAAAATTTGTTTTCACATCTACATGGAAAAAGACATTACCAGAATGAGAAAAGGAGAGTTTCTTTTTCTTCTTCTTTTTTAGTGTGTATGTGTATAATAAGATACTACAGTGTATGTGCCTATGGAAGTCAAAGGGTTGCATCAGATATCATTCTGAATCACTTTTCTACCTTATTCTTTGCTCTTGGGTTTCACAGTCTCTACCTTCCAGGGCTGGAATTATCCGCCACAGTCATTTCTGCCTTACATTTTTATGTGGCATATGGGATCTGAACCCAGTTTCTTTTTCTTGAGAGGCAAAGGCTTAAACCTCTGAGCCATCTCTCAAATTCAAGAAGAGAATTTGAAACACTGTCCCTAATAGTAGAATTCTTCATTTCTCCTCAAACTTTGATGGTGATGAATTAAACAGTTCTTGGTCTTGGTTCAGTCCTTCTCAAGAAATCCTTGATTAATTTCTCAGTTTAAGAATTCCTGTAGTGATTTTGACACATAGATAAATATAAAAGAATAAATTGATCTATGTAAATATAGGCAAAATAATAATATTTAAGCTTTTTTATAGATAAATGCATAAATTTAATTAAAGACTGTAAAGTCAGATGTTTTGATGAACACAATGCTACATGCCATTTTACAAAAGACTGATGAAATTCCGCTCATTTTTGCTACACTTGCCTCATGTTGCAAGACTTCCATTACGCTAGTGTAGCAAGATGTCATTCTCTGTGTGTTCCATAAGAATTCTACGCTGGAAGGCATGTATGTCAACAGAAGAGGAATACTCAATTTTACAAGTAACATTGTATCCTTTGTCTTCCTGGTTTGCATTTTATGCTTTTGTATGCATGAAATCTTGATTGCATAAAGAATAATTTCCATAGCATTCCAAGTATTATAGGAGTTTTTCAGCAGGAATTGCTTTGTATAGTAATTTCTTCTAGATTATTTATATACATCATTAGCTAGCACTTTTTTTTTTACAAATGCATCTATTTCACAAAGCATTGCATTTGTATGTAAATTACCATAAGAATATTTTCATCATATTTTTACTTGATATCAATAAAAAGTATTTTCTTTTGGCTTACTAATCATGGATGAATTACTCTTGTTATGTCATTTTGTTCCATTCTTTTGGCTAATATGGTTAGCAGAATCCTGAATTTGTATCTACTTAACATACTGTACAATACTATGCATTTTCATATATACTTAGTAATTATCTTAATTTCACATTTTATCTATTAAATAATATTAGACACATTATGCTGTTTATTATTCATATAACTATTCAAACAGCATGTACTTACTGAGCATGCAGGATATCCCAAGTTAGAGGGAACCAATGATAAGGAAAACAGTTGTTCTTTTACATATATAGATTAGAGTCTAGCTTACAGACAGAAATGTGATGCTTATAAATTTGTGATCACTTTATTTAAGTTAGCTTAGTTCATTAAATAGCTAAAATTGTATTTTCTCATAATATATTATCTTTCTTTTTTAATTATTGGACAGTTTGGTATAGGTATACAATAAGTTCTTATCATTTTCATATTACACTACTTCATCGACCCTCCTCCCTCAACTGAAAACCTTCCTCTTTCCAACCATTTCTGACACACACACACACTCTCTCTCTCTCTCTCTCTCTCTCTCTCTCTCTCTCTCTGAACTCAGTAAGCATTGTCTGTATTAATGTGGGCCTGGGTACTTGCTGAAACATAGCTTCACTGCTGAACCAGATGGGTTCCTTCTCATAGGCAGCATTAATCTTTGATGTCTCTCAGCTAAGGGTGGGCCTCGGGAGAACTTCCTCCATCCGGGATGAAATGTTCACAGGCCAGTCTCTCAGAGATGTGGTTTAGACAAACATCATTATAGTAGTGAATTCCTGAGGACACTGTTGGAGCTCCTTCCTCCTCACCTGCCCTTCCATTCTTTCCACCTCCTCTTCAGCCATGATGCCATAGGTAGTCCTGGAGCAAGAGGCCATGATTCTTGGGGGATATGTGATATAAGTATCTAAATTAGAATAAACTATTATTGTTTTTCTAAATATACATTGTATCAAACTGCCTTCTTAATGTTTATCTTTTTTATTGTTACTTTTTTTGCCTAGTTACACAAGCTCAATAGGTACATCCCTTCTCCCTCCCCTCTCCTTTTTCCCCTGTTGTCCCACATTCCATTTCCCCCTTCCTACTCTCCCCCCCTCTCTCACCCCTTTTCCTTCCCTTCTTCTCTCTTGGTGCTTCCTGCTTTCTCCCTCCCATCCTCCAGAGCATCTGTTTATGTGGGCACTGAATTTCCCTGTGTGTTGTCTACACTAGTGAGGGTTCAGGACTCAGTGGCATAGCTTGGGGCATCTTCTTGGGCTGCCCACTAGTATGGAAACTCTATTATGACTGTTTGCCCCTTGCTTCTAAGAATCCTACTGCCTAAAACCTTTTCCTCTATAATCCGTGGGGGGTTGTTGACATGTCAGCCACTGTGCAGGTCAGACAAGGTCCAATCACATTGTGGCTATATCCTGGCTGCTTCAGCCTTGATTTGTGTGGAGTATCTTGTTTATCGTTGGTCTTCCCCATCTTTAGGCTCTTACAATCTTGCCACCCCCCTCTTTAAGTCAATATTCGCTTTTAAAAAAGGAAGACAATCATCAATCTGAATTGTCCTTCCTTATAAATTTTAGATGACAAATAAATAAATAACTTTGTAAAATTCTGTCATAATATTACAAGAATTTTAAAGTACACATGGAGTCCAATGATAATGCTTTCATAAACTTTTAAGATACGATATCTCCACTATCATTAGAAGGAATAATTTTCAAAGCCTCCCAAGATAAGATCAGTTATTTTTACATCTTATCATTTTTCATGTTTTACAGTCTCAAAGGCTTGACATCATTGTGCCCTTTATCTGAAAAGAAAGCTTCCTTTCTTGATAACAAAATTATGTTTCTTGAAGTTACAAACACAGGCATTAACATCCTAGAGTGGCTATTGTCTGAAAAGTACAAATTGATATTTAATAATAAGGCTCCTTATTGAATACCTTGGGTTTATATCCTTCTCAAAATTTTTACTCCAAATCTATTTTCTGGCAGTGCTTATGGATAGTGTAAGTTCCTCCAAAGTCTATTTCTGTTTTTAACAGCCTATGCAATATTTCCTCCTAATTACCATTCACTCATCCTTCAGTGTGAATAATGCTGAAAGCAGATGGCATTTCCTCCTGTGAAATATACGTTTGGCTAAATATCAAAACAGAGCTAATTTCTGGAGTCTTATAGGTGCCCTTCAGTATGGTTGTATTGCTGTATCATAGTTTCTTAAGAATATGACATAATTCAGTCTAATTTGCCAGATATGTCTCTCACTTCTGACCAGCACCATATTACTTTTAGGGAAATATACTTCATTATATATATATAACATGAAACTCATTCATCATTAACCAAAGGTGCTGTTTCTAAAATTCAAACACAGAAATATTTAATTTTCAGAGTTTTGTTTTCTGCTGTACAAATGCATTTTACAAGGCTTTGCCCTTGGAAAGTGTATGGTATCACATTATGCTTTTCTATATGACAATGAACTGGTTTTTTTTTGACAGAAAACATTACTATTTCTGGTGATTCCTTTTAAAGTGATCAACAGTAGTATTAGTTATAGCCACCAGAGCATATGGTAGTAAAGAGTTAAGAATGATTTGATGTACTTTGATGTACTTTGATGTACTTTGTCATATTCTAAAATGGCAAATGGACAATCAAATATAGTCATGTTATAATACAGCATAACAAATACCTATTGAACAATGGAACATTGCAGTAGAATTAAATTTGTATTTTGTAAAGGCAATATAAGAGCTGAGTTTAAAGGGATGAATGTTTAGAAACCATAAATAATCCTTTCAAAGCATGACAGGCAATTTTGCTTGCACACAAATGGTTGGTTTTTAAATGAACAGAAATTCACGTGTCGGCAAGTATCTTACAAAAGGTGTAGCTCAGAAGCAATTCATTTGAATATAGGAATGGCCTTTAAGTAGACCTATCCTGGGAAAATGATTCCAACTACTGAGAATATTTTATCAAATTATTTTATATTGCAATTTTGACAATTAACCATTTCCTATATTGTCATACTAAACACTGAGTCCATGAAAAAAAGTAGAAAATAGGAATATTTATTTATTTATTATAGATAGGAATAGTTAAACAATGTCATGAGTATCTCAGTTGCAGTTTGTCTGTACATTGCTGATAAAGTTAATCAAAGATTTTTTTTTTAATTCTTGCTTAATACGATTTTCCATGACAATTCATAGTCCAGTTTGGCAGGAGAGTCCATACCAACACTAGAAGCCAAGGAAACTGGCCACACTACATCCATAAGAGAGGAGCACAGCTCACTTGCCAGAGTGCAAGTCTGCTGAAGTATTCCAAGGGTTCCAAGCTACAGAATCAGTTCCTTTCTTCTTACCCATTAGCCCAAGGAATGGTCCTTCTCACTGGGCTGGGCCTTCCCATAACATTCTGCAGGCTTACTCAGCGCTTGCCTCGAACTACCAATTCTTCATAGAGTGTCCAGATCTCAGCCTTCAATTGTCAAGTTGACACTTACATCTCACAAGTACAATCTCATTATCCCACTTTATGTGGGATCTTCAATTCCAGCTCAGTGGACACAGAAACTACTTATCCTCATCAGGACCCATCCCTGAGCAATGAAGATGATAAAGCCCTTTGCTTGCTCAGAGATCACAGCTGTCCTGCGCTTCCACTTTTCACTTCGCTGCTTTCCAGTGCTCTTCATTTATTCTAGAGCATCTGGTATCCACCTACAATTTCCTTAAAAAGGGAAAAGCTAGAGGGACAAGAGCAAACATAGTCTGAGCATATCTTACAAAATATACAGTTTAAGCTGTTAGGTCTTCATTATGATGACAAAAAAGCCAAGGTAATCAACTTAAAAGAAGGGAAAGGTTTGCTCGACTCATGGTTTCAGTTCATGGTTGAAGGGGACCCTCTTCAATGTCTGGTGTAAGCAAAGACCACAGGCCAAGTGCATGCAAGAGATTGTATTGCAGGAGCAGAATGGCTGTCCCAACACAAGTGGACAGAACAGCAGCGGGGTGTTGTTTTCTTTCAGCTTATATACAGTACAACCAGGGAGGCATGAGCTAGGGAACAGACACTTGGGTTTTTACCCTATAAGAGAAGAGGTCCAATTATCTGAAGAACTCATGAAGAGCTGGAACTGCTGGCAGGAACACGTGCAAGAGGAGGGAGAAGACCAGGGCACCATTTCAGGTAGGGAGAAGAGCACGTATGTTCCTGGAGGCGCCTTTTTATGAAATGAGGCCATTTTGTCCAGAAGGAAAGGATCACTACATGATGCAGTAGCCAACAATGGTCACATGATCTCTTGCTTTAGGTCTGTAGCAAGACAGAACAGTGGCAGAGAACCTGGAGGGTGATGTCTATTCACTTCATGCTAGGACTGATGAAGAGACAGAGAATGGCTGAGTGTCAGCATCCCCTTCACGGGTCTACTTCTGTTGCCCAACTTCTTTCTATTAAGTTCCATCCCCTAAGGGACCTACCACTTCCCAATAATGTAACTGGGTGGCAACCAAGGTTTTATTATATGGTCTTTGCAGATACTCTAGATCTACACTACAGCAAGCAGAGAAGATAAACTTGAACTAACCAACAAACTGTAAATTGCTAATCTGATTAAATATTGTGAAAGAAAGGTGTATATAAAAAGACATGAAAATAGGAGGGACAGTGTGCCAGAAAGAAGAAAGAAAAAAGAGGGTGGATGAGATTGGAGATAAAAGTGAGAGAATTTGCATTCACTGTATTCATATATGAAACTCTAAGAGAAAAATGAACATGAAAAAGGAAATTTTTATGACACTATGTGAGGCTGCTATAAGAGGGATTGCTATAGGAGAGGTAAGTTGCCTCTGGAGTGGTGATTCTTAGGAGCACGTGAGGGATAGAAGAGATGGAACATCCCAGGCAGAAAGAATAATGTAACATGGACAGAAAAAATGTAACAGTGACAGAAAAGTAGAGAAATGGCTCAAGTATATCATACAGGATTTCATAAGAGGGATTTGAATCTTTTTTTATTTTTTTAAATTTTGTTTTTATTCAATTGTGCATGTATGTGTGTGTGTATATGTATGTGTGTGTGTGTGTGTGTGTGTGTGTGTGTGTGTGTGTGTGTAGAACCACAGACAAATTCGGGAACCACCATGGACCGCCTCCACCACCTCCTTGTTTACTCTGCCCCCAGATTCACAGGCTCTGCCCTACCAGGACCAGAAATGCAGGCTGCCCCCGCTTCCACCTGGCGTATACGTGGGGTCTAGGATCCGAACTCAGGACCTTCCACCTGCAAGGCAGAGGCTTAACCCCTGAGCCACCTCTCCAGCCCCTGAATCTTTATTTTAATAGTAATAAGATGTCTTAAGACTTCTAGCTTCTTCCAGCCAGCCACACCTTTCATTATAATGGACTGTATTTGTCCTCTGGAGCCATAAGCCAAATAAATTTCCCTTTCTTTCTTGAGTGTTGTCTCCAGCGACAGAGAAGAGTAACAGGTTCAAGTATGAAAAGTAACAGGGAGCAGGGATAGTTTGGGAGTTGATGGAGACAGATCTTTCCCATGTCCTAGAAGTGGAGCTGTTAAGACAACAATCAGGCAGAAGAGTTGAGAATGTAGAGATGGTGTAGTGTCTGGCTCAGGCTCCTTATTTGTGAGTCTTCTGTATGTTGGAGTGAACTGAACTTTGAATGTGAAGTAAATCTGGTATTATTAAAAATAAATAGCTACAGTGAGAGGAGAAACATCAGTCTATTTTAACTAGATTTTTTTTGGTGGGGCATGCGTATGTGTATGTTGATATGCGTGCAAGAGAGTACTTGACTGTATGTGCCTATGAGGCCACAGGGTGATTATGGGATTTGTCCTGGGTTGTTCTCTCTCTTTATTGTTGCTTTGCTTCGGGGTTTCCCAGGCTCCATCTTCCAGGGCTGGACGTGCAGGCCATGGGGATATCTGCTCAACATTTTTTACCTGGGATCTGGGGATCTGAACTCAGGTACTATTTTAGCTAGAGTTTTTAGCTCACTAAAGATCATGAGCTTCACATTTATTCTAAAATAACAAATTGAGGAGAAAGATCCTGATCAAGAAAATATTAGAATCATAGCCATCTGCTATGGGTATACTTCTTACGCAAGTTCTGAAACTACTGAACTTTCAGTCTAAAAATTCAGATATGTAAAACAGCAAATGTGACCTACTTTCTTAGCTTGGGTCAAGTTAAGAGATGTACATCTGCCCCACCTTCCAGCTGGCAGGACAACGTCTTAGACTCTCCTCTCCTAACATTTGTTATAGGCCTGAGGTTGGTTTTCTCAAGCACTTAGCATAGAAATGCAAAATGTCAGTCCATTCCAGAAATGTGTACTGAGCATGTCCCAACGTCATGCTGGGGTTTAGGCCAAGATCGAAGTTCTGGCAACCAAGGAGTTTAATCCCAAGAGAGAAAATGGCCATGTAAGGAGATCATAACTCAGAGTGAAGGGCTCAACAGCACTGTTTTAGAAGAGAAAAATTGATTGTATAACTAGCTGTGGTGGTGGTGATGAACAAGTTATAAGGGAAATCATCCTAAAAAAGAGTCATTTTGTGCACACCTTCAAGATGATCTTTATTGTACAATAAGATTATTACATGTGCATATGCTTAGAGCCCCGCATATTTTTCTATGATTTTAATCTTAATAATTGTATGATGTTTCTTCTAATCTAGGTTAAAGAACCATTCACATTTACTAGTAGTTCTCTGTTTCTCTTGTGGGAAGCTAACTTTAAGTTACCAAAGAAGCAAGGCTGGTTGGAGAGCATTGTGTTAGGTGTCAGGAAACTTATGTGTTCTTTTTATCCATTTGGAAGAAAATAGTGCAATATTTCTGAGCTAAAATTTGGTCTTTCATAAAATAATGATAATAAAAGCTGAAATGCTTTTTCAGTTCTAAAGAATCTTAGAAGTTCTACTTTTTGAGTAATTCATTGTAAAAAGAAAAATGCTTAAGAGGAATAATTTAATTAAAATAAGTAGATTCTAAATTAGAAAATGGTTACTAGATAATTATGATGTGATATTAGACACATGATATCCTAAATAGTTATCTTGAGGAAAATCATTCAAAACAAATTTATTCCAGTTAATTTCAAGAAAGAAGTTTGTCTCATTATGATTAGAGATTAAAAACATATTACTTAGTAGTCATTCCAAAAAAGCAAGCTTCATAAATAATACATGGAGTGTAAACCTACTTATTATAAAAGGAAACAAGCATTCATAATTACATTTGATTTAAAGCTCATTTGAGATAAAATTCCACTAAGTCATATATCAAGCTAGGGCTGGGGAGTAGCTCAGCCACACAAGCGTTTGTGATACAAGTGTGAGGAATTCAGTTCAATTCCCAGAACTCATGTGTAAAGGCAGCATGTGTGGCCTATACTGGCAAACACAGTATTAGGGAGGCAGTGATAATCAGATCCTTGGGGTTCCTATAGTCAGTCACCCTAGCTTAATTAGGACACTGCAATTATAGGTTAATTAGCATGTCACTCTGAGAGATCCTTTTTCATAAAACAAGGTGAAGGGTGATTGAGGAATGACACTGAAGGTTGTCCTCTGGCCTCTGCACATACATGTGCATCTGCATATACATAAACACACACATATATATACATGCAAATGATATATATCAAGCTATGAGAGGTTGCTATATAGGAGGCAGGAAGTGGGGCTGGGTAGAAGGCTATGTAGGGGAAAGGTAACTGATTAAGAACTGAAAGAAGAATGGATGAATGATAAGGGCAGATTTTAGCATTGCATTCTATAAAATTGTGTGTTGCTTGAATTTTTCCAAGAAGGACATTTCATGTATTATTTGATTAGAAACCTAACCTCAAAATAAGAATGTGGAAGAGTGATCAAGGATAATTCCTAATGTTAACCTCTGACCTCTACACATGCACTGCACATGTGTGCCCACACACATGCAAGCAAAACACACACACACACACACACACACACACACAGGCACATGTCACCTCCCCTATACACATGAAAATGGAAAAAGAAAAAAATCAGTATAAAGAAATGCAGTTATGTTGGCAGCTGCACCTATCAGTTCCACTGAATATTATTTTAAACTTAGAATCCTCAATCATAAATTAACTAGGGAAAAGAAGGTATTCCAGTTTCTCTCCTATCATTGCAATAAATACTCTGACCAATGCAATTTAAGGGAGAAAGAGTTGTTATTTCGTTTTATGGTTCCAGAGGGAGATAATCCACCACAGCAGGGAACACATGGTGGCATTCAAAGCCATGGCATCAGGAGCAGGAGGATGGACATTATCTCACAGAGAGACAGAAAGAGGCAGAGGAAATAGGCTAGATTATCAAATTGAAAGGCCCATCCCCAGTGACACACTTCCTCAATCAGGGCTCCATTTTCTAAAGTTTCCATAGCTTTTCTAAACAGTTCCACCAGCTGGGGACCAAGCATTCAAACACATGAGTCTGTGGAGAACAATTCTCATTCAAATCACGACAGAAGGATAAAATTGCACTCTTACACATGCAAGAAATAGGAAGGTATTTTTTTTCCATTCAATGCCTGTGAATGTATAAAAAAGAAATATTAAACAAATAAAAAAGGAACTGAGTAGGAGGAAGTAGACTTAGCAACAATGGATATCCCCCAAGTGTGTAGTGAAGAAATCCCTCAAAATCCAATGTGAGTGTAGGATACAATGGTAGAATCATTAGGTCTAGAATGTAATAAGAAACTGATGGATTTCAGGATTGCGATATGAGAGAGCCATATATAGTAGATAGCCTTCCTGAGAGACTGACTACATTTAAGATATGAGAGATAGCTACTTTTTAAAAAAATTTTACCTGAAATAGAAAAGGAGTTAGCAGTTTCTGGCTGGACATATAAAGTGATTGTCAGTCATCATTCACACCTTCATAACCAGACAAAATCTGAACAAACTGGAAATTCACCATTCTTCTCAGATGTGTGGTAGAACTGAAGCTGGAGACAGAGTTTTAGATTAAGTAAACCAGTAAACCCCAGAGTCCCCTGAGTAGACAAGTTGGAGTCTGTCATGAACAAATTGCTGTTCGTGTTGTGTGGACCAGCTATCCAGTTAAAAACCCAAACGGACTAGTCTTCAGAGAGAATCATGTTTCTTTTTTATACCAAGAAACCTCTGAAAATCTGAGAAAGTCCAGTTGGCCTGGAGGAAGAAATATACTCAACTCCCGCTCCTATCACAAACCTTCATATGTGGAGCTATTTGATAGTAAGCTAGCATCTAAACGCTTTTCATTATATACTCTTACTTCAGAGACGCACTCAGCACTCAACCAAGGACTGTCATTTTGCAGTGAAGAAGGTGCAGTGCAGAGAACCATGACTGGCTAAAGTACAAAGAAAAAGTGACTGTGAATGCTTAGCACTAAATGAAGCATGAAAATCAGTCCTCCATCCCAAGATTCAGGGACTCTTTTGGAAGAGGAGACAGTAAGAATGTAAGAGTCTGAGTGTGGGGAAAGGTAACTCCAGACAGTAGCCTCTGTTCATGTCAGGTTGTGCTCCCTAACAGTTCAATGCAGCAATATCTGTTATCACTAGACCTCCATTATATCTGTCAACATTTTGCCTTGAAGGAAGAAATATATTAGGGGATACTGTGCCACCCTGATAGATTGTGTGGGTCTGGTGCCAGGTTAGTGTATGGGTACTTGCCAATGAAGACATTAACACTTTGATGTAAAGGCCTTTTATCTGTAGTCAGATTAGATAATTTAACCTAAAAGTAATTAATTATGGCTACAAAAATTATTATTATTTTAATCTCAAAAATGTAGAAGCATATAGACTAGAAAATTGAGTAAATGAAAGAGAAGACTTTTCTCCTGATCATTTGCAACTGATGGGGTATGATCTCACCAGAAGGGGAGGGCATATAGTCTGGCAGATAGAAAGTAACCGTTTTGCAAATGGGTGATTGACCCCTCCCTTACTGTGGTCTCCTACTTTTATTCCATCTACCTTTGAATATACTCTTATAACAAGACTCTAATTTAACAGGTTTTTATCTCTGGCCAGGGGGTGACATCCAATACCAAGGACCATTGCAGGAGCAGCAAAACTGCAAAAGAAAATCAACAAACCATAATTCAGAACATCAGAGACTCTATATCAACCACCTGGAACTAGGCCAGCCTAATCTTTCCCCATCCTGAAGTTCAGGGAAATTTGCGGAAGAGAGGGCGGTAAGATTGTAAGAGCACAAGGATGGGAGGAAGAATGATATGCAAAATACTCCACACAAGTTAGGGCCAAAGCAATCATAATAGGACTTTGTATGACCTGTGCAATGTCCAACACACTATTGACCGCTCGAAGTCTAGCATGGACTAAAGGTACTAGGATCCTTGGAGGCAAGGGATTGACAGCCACAGTAGTGTTCCTATGCTTAAGGGGAACACAGGAAAGGGTTTTGGGAAATGCCACTGGGTCCTTGCACCTCATCGGAGAGGAGGACCCAGAGGAGAGTTTGGCATGCACATTAAAGGATGCTCCGGGGATGGGGGGGGGGAGGCACTGGGGGATAGGGAGGGAAGAGGGAGGAAAGGGGGAAGCAAGGATCTGGGGGGTGGAGGGAGGGAGGGGACCAGTGTACCCTGTTAAGTTTGTATGAGAGGAAATAAATTTAAAAAAAAAAAAGAAAGAGAAGTCTGAAAAAAATTAGTGGCACTCTAACATTCATATAGCAGAGAAGGGATTCAAAAGAGTGTGTAGGTGGACACAAAAAATAGAAGCCTATGAAATGTCACGTGATGTGAGGAATCAGTAGATTATATGTGAATATTATGAGTTAGATGACAGGGAAAGAAGGAAAAGGAATGAAAGCTGGGAATGTGAAAAGCGGAGCTAGATGCTCATTCTTAGATTCATAGATAAATTGGGGATGGTGACTTGCTTGCAAGTCTAGCACCTGGGAGGCTGAGGTAGGGAGAGAAGTTTGAGGCTGTTTGGGCTACATGGAAAGAACCTGTTTCAAACAAGACAAGACAAGATAAAACAAGATAGGACTAAAGAAGACAGGACAGGACAGGGCAGAACTGTTCAAGACAGGACAAGACAAACAAAATAAGACAAATTAAATGATAATAGCAGAAGGTCTTCTCTGTTGATTGTAAATAAAAAATAAAGGCTGAACATGGTATTGAGGGTTGTGCAGCTAATAACTTGAGTAACAACAACAGGCATAATTCACTAATTGGTTACCTTTGAGGAGTAGAACTAGGGATAGAATAAAGGCAAAAACCCTTTGTCGGGTATAACAAATGATTTTGTCTTTTATTTTCTTTTAACAGACATCTATTTCTCTGATAAAAATAAAACTTTAATGACTTTAAAAAGAAACTTTTAAAATAAAATTGAAAACCTTTAATACTGTAAAAAGTCTTTTCATGAGAAACCTAGTGAAGGTGGCTTTAAGTGGGCTTCATTCATCTGAGCTCAGAGCATAGAACTCTACCAGGGGAGGTGATGCCCTGGGGTAGTGGGTCTTTGTACCGGAACTTCAAATACCCAAAGAACATAAAATATACTTGACATATCTCTCAGCACAGTGTATTCACTACTGAGAAAAAAGAAACTGACTACAAAGCAGAGAGAGAAGTTGTCCCACAGCGAACACACTTCTCAACAAAGAGCACTAAGAGAGAAAGATTAATACCAGATTTTACCCATTCAGTTGAATAAACTCTCAAGAACCAAAAATGAAACCTAGACATACAGAGAATGAAATTATAAAATTGTAATGCGGATTGTGCAACAAACGAAGTTGGTATTTGGCCATCAGGAATGACATGTATTGGCTCAGTGTGAGATGCTGGGCTTAGCGTGAGCCATGCCTGGATGCAACTCCCAGCAAGCAAAGGACCTGGAAATAGATCAGGTCTTCAACTCCTTAGCACCTAATAATGCTACTCACTCACAATTACCAGTGAGTTGGAAGGAAAACTAGCTATAATGCCACACCTTTAATGATAGGCTTGTAATGGAAAAAATAACCAGGACAGTAAAGATTCAGAGCTCTTAAGCTCTAAGTTCAATTCCACACCCTCCCACTTAAGTGTGGGACAATGTCCAAGCCAAGTAATTTATAGAAAAATTAGGTTCTTTTTATATGCACATCTCATTTCTCATAATAAATGATAATGATTAATGGCAATAACCAAAATAAACTTCCAACTTATGTGCTTTACTTAATGACCACATGCAAATGTACTTTAAACTTACAAAAGCTACGCAAATACCAGTTTAAGTAATTAGCATTGGGAGCAACTCCCACTCACTGAGTGGTTGCTGACTACTGTTCTTCACGTCCTCCTGGAAGATCATGAGGCGGAGGTGGGCTGGCAGGGAGCAGGACACCATGACAACAGCTAGCTGCTGAACACACTAAATAAATCACCAGTCAGCATCTATTAGGAATTTTGACCTGTTGATTATAATCTTGCTTGAGAATTTGCTGCTCATATCTGAATGCTACAAGAATACAGAAAATATCATAATATAAAAATCCATTATAATATAGAAGCTTAATTGTTGATAAAATACATCTTATTGGACTGGGAAGTGGTGAAAAGGACCAAAGTTCAGATCTCCAAATTCCACATAAAAATGGTGGGAGGGTATGGCAGACTGTGTGTAGTTCTAGCCAGAGAAGGAAGAGCTCAGGGAATCCCCAGAGCAAACTGGCTAGCCTGACTAGTTGTAATGTCAGTGTCTGGGTTAACAAGTTTCAGCCGCAAAACAGTAATGTGGAAGAGAAATTTAAGATGATTCCTGATATCATCTCCTGGCTTCTACTTTCAGCACAGTTATACTGTGCTCATCACACACACATTGGCACCCACACGCAAACAGACATGCATACATGTACACACCAATTACACATATGTACATGAAAATAAAATGTTTTTTTGAGTTTATAAGTTTGGTGATGAATTGGTAATTTTGATGAGAAATCCATTGGATAAATGAAGAAACAGATTATAAAATAACTTCAGCGTGTATCTAGTGATAGATATTTTAAAAAACAATTCCACAACTATTGATGTTCTAATTTGATACTTGTCAGCCACAAAATGTGCTGTTATTTCTAGGAAGTATATGCTCTTATACAAAATATTGGGAGGATAAAGCCAGACAGAGAACTGGGTTTTATGAAGAGAGTTTATATCCCCGTGACATTGTGAACTACTGGGTCACAAAGAAAACTGCCCCTTGAACTGAGTAGTCTGGATGTTACCATGTGATGGTGAGGATGGGCTAGGATTTTTGTGCAGGAATAAACTCCATCATCTAGTGGTGGAACATGATAAAGATTAATTTGTTAGTATGAACAAACTTTTCAGTTTTCCTCTTTCCTTTGTTGGCTCAGAAGTCAGGAGGCTTTGCTGTTGTGTCTCCATGATGAAGATGGAGAAAAAGACACAATTAAATCATGAGCCTAAAGCAACTTGAGTTGCTCTACCTATTATCCATTTTGCCACAAGCCGCCATTCCACCTAAAGGAAGCAGAGCTGGATCTTCACTAGTGTTAACTGAAGGACTGAAAATTCTTTATGATCTGGCACCATTTTCCATTGTTGTTCTGCTTATAGACTATCATCTCCTGTTAGTAATGTTACATGCAAATGATTATATAAGAAGAAATGACAAAACAGAAGGCTAAATTTGTTGCATTATATTTTTATCATTACCCTTTTTGTGTATCATACACGAATATAGTGAACTCATAATATTTTCACACCTTAATCCTTAATCCCATCCTTTCCTCTTCTCATTTTGACTCCTCTTCTCTCCTGTTTGACTGCCTCCTATTTTCAAAAATATTTTTATATCTGTGGCCCTCTGGGTTTCATGTAGCTTGCCTTAGATGTGCTGGAGTACTTGGTGGAGCATAGATCTTATATCAGCGGGTATACTCTTGAGGAAATCATCTTGGATTTTCTCCTGTCAGCATTAACCTTCATCAGCCTCCCAGGGAGTGTGATGTCTCTGGAGTCATTCTCCTTCTGTTGCAGGAATTACTCTGGGATAATTCCTCAGGCACAATTAAGACCAGTGGTCTGGAGCAAAATCACTCTCCAAAGATTCTAACCTTGAGTACAACTAACTTGTACTTTCATTTTATGCTAAAGCATGTCAGAGGAGAATCGAGGACCCAGATATAAGCTCATATACCTACAGTCAACTGATTTTTGACATGAGTGCCCAAAAACCCACCATTGGATAAAGAAGAGCATCTTCAACAAATGCTACTGGGAAAAAGTGATCAATGGCTTCAGTCAACTGTTAATGCTGCAAGCTGCAGCTCTTGCAAGGAGGGTCCAGTGGAACTGGTGGTACGTGATGTCCTTGAGTAGCTAGTTGCTCTCTGAATGGATTCTGAGAAGTCCTTATTGTCAGCAAGCACATGCTAGATGATATTGTAGTGTTACTGTAAATACTTAATAATAAATTATCACCTACACACTTCTTATATCCTTAGGTAAGAGAAACTTTTCAGCACTCATCCTATTGCAATGGAAGATTTATGTTACAGAGAACCACAACTGGCCAGAAGGCAGAGTGTAGGCAATCCTGGAATGCTCAGCCCTAATCAGACATTCGAAATCTTTCCCCATCCTAAAGTTCACGAAAGCCAGTGGAAGAGGGGGCCGTAAAATTGTAGGAGCTTAAGATGGGGAGAAGTATGGCTTGCCTTGATATTTCAGTCATAACAGGGCTGCTGCATCCAGGAACTCATTGCAAAGAGATCTACTTCCATTAGATCTATACAATGGCTGACATATCAGCATCCCGCATGGATGAATGAGGATCTCAGGAGAAACAGTTACATTCAGAGACAATCTCTGGGGCAGGTGCTGGACAAGAGAAGCTTCTCCACCTGTATGCTTGCCTACTGGAGGGCAACTTCTACTAACACAGGTGCCTTACTAGTACAGGCCCTCCCAAAAGAACCCTGTGGTCCATACATGCAGAGGAACATAAGAGTAGGAGGGACATGGCTGGATGATGAATGGAAAGGGGTGGGAGCGGAGGAAAGTAGGAAAGGAGGGGATGGGGGGCAAGGACATAAACTCATTTTGTTTGTATATGAAAATTTCAAAGAATAAAGAGAAAAAAGTCTGCATAGATATCTTGCCTTTATTTTTTTCTCTTTTGCTATTGAGTTTATAGAGTTCCCACACCATTTATTGAAAAGACTGGTCTTTCTTTGATGCATGATGCATATATTTAGTACCTTTGTTAAAAACAGTTGGTAATAACTATGTGGGTTTTCTTCTAGGCTATTTGTTCTGTTTCACTGATTCCCTTTTTCATTGTTATGCTAATGTCATGCTATTTTCATTTCTATAAATTTATAACATGCTGTTGTTGTAACATCTTTCCTCTGAGCATCACCCAATATCTTCTTGGAGTCTGTTTTCCCAGTCTAACCTAAGAATAAAGTTGTGTAATCAATTTGAGACATTCCATTCTGGAGGAAGTTCCTGAAAGTAAAAGCTCATTAGTCTCAGGAAGTTCCTAAAACTAAGACTGGGCTGTGAGATAGGTGGAATGATTCTCTCCAAGGTAAAGAATGGACTAGTCAACCAGCAGTCTGAAGGAGACTGAGAAGACTAGAAGCCTGGAGGAACCATCCTAGGAGCAAGTCATGCAGCAGAGAGCTCCAGGGTTGTAGCTTCTATTGGTCTCATCCACCTGGGGTGAATTTCATGATACTGTAACTTCCTTTCAGTTGTCCCTGCACTTGTCAGTAGCCCTCATCTCTCCCTGGAAGTAGCTCTAATAAACTCATATGTTTGTCAAATTGGACCTTGATATAATTGTTACATATCTACATGAACTATAAGATGCACACATGAGAGTATATACAGTTCAGTTTTTTGAGTCTGATTCATTTTACTAAATATGATTTCCAGTTGTATCCTGTGAATAATATAAATAGGGTTGATTTTTATTTCAGATTATGTTCTCTAGTAACATAATTGTTTTTTGTATGTTCATTTCCTATCTTGATAACATGCTTGTTGAATACATTTATTAATTCCAATGGGAAAAACTATTAGAATTAATAAATTGCAGTGAATAAAATTAGTGATAAGTGGAACTACAGTGTGTAAAAGGAGTGAAAAGTGGACATTGATTTGTTCTAGATCACAGAGTAAAAGATTTCAACTTTTCTGTATTTACTGTAATGTTATGCATTGGCTTATTATAAATGATTTTATTATGTTGAGTATATTCCCTCTATCCTTCATCTGTTTGAATTTTTCTAATTATGAAGAGATGTCAGATTTTATCAAGTACCTTTTCTACTTCTGGGAAGAGAATCATGTGATTTTGGTTTTACCTTCTGCTGATGTATCACTTTCATTGATTTTTCACATATTAAACCATCTTTGCATCTCTAGATGAATTCAACTGGATTATGGTGAATAATCTTTTTAAAGAGCTATTGGACTTGGTTTCTTATTATTTTGTTAAGGACTTATGTATCTATATTACTAAGGCTATTGGCATTTTGCCTTCTTTTTGTTACATGTTGATCTATTATGTTTTTATGGAACTGATGGCCTCATAGAATATGTTTCTAAGAATTTCTTCCTCTTCTATTTTTGAGTGCATGATTAACAATATATTTAGTAGGCACATAGAACATTTTCTTAGGAAGATTTTACATGTAATGATCAAAATCAATAAATTTCTACTAAACACTTTACATGTTAATAATGCTAAATATTTAAAAGTTTGGTAGAATTTAGCAGTGGAGCCATCTGGTCCTGGGCTTTGCTTTTGTGGGAACTGTTTCATTGCTGATTCAACACATTGCTTATTATGCATCTGCTCAGATTTTCTGTTTCTCCCAAGTCAGTCTTGGTAAAGTATATGTGACCCTCAAATTTGTCTATTTCCTCTAGATAGTCAGCTTGGCATATGGTTGTTCAAAGCAATGTATAATGGTCTCTTGCACTTTGGTAGTATAGTCTGTAAGGTTCCATATTCCTCTCTGATTTTATATATTTGAGTCATATCTTCCTTTGGCTGATCTACTTAAGGTTTTGTCTATTTTGTTTATCTTTTCAAACAACTTGCTCTTTGTTTCTTTCCTCTATTCAACTTTTTATTTCTTCATGTCTATTCTTAACTTTATAATTTCCTTCTTTTAATTTTTAATTTGATTTGTTCTTTAGATGTGGTGATCTGTTATTTACCTGAACTCTTTCTACTTTTTAAATACGCTCAAATATCCCAATATTTGCTTTGTACATAAACGTGTACACAGAAGATTCATATGTAAGTATAAGATATACTGGTAAGAAAATTCACAAAATTTCATAGAACAGAATTTTGTTTCACTTGTATTTCTTCCATTAGGCTTCAGAATAAGGTTCCTAAATATCATGTCAATGAAGAGATATGAATAATTCAATTAGTTACTTCGGCCTTGCTTTTGTTTTTACATGTCTGGGCAAAAGTTTGCTTCAGTTTGAGTGGTTGATAAAAGATAGAATTTGTGGTTTATGTATAGTATTATCTGTGCTACCCTGAAAATGCTGTGTTTATGTGTTTTTGATCCAAGGTCATTTAATTATATTGACATGGTAGTATTTTGAGCTACAGGGACACATAAAAAACAATTACAGATCACACCACTAAATTCCTTTCGGATTCCTCAGGCTTAAAGTGTATTCCCTTTAGGTCTGCTTTGAACATCTTTTGCAAAGGAACAGATTTCTTTTTATTAAAGCTCTTTCTTTTTATATATTGGTAAGACACATTAGCAGAAACCCATTCCTTTCATTCTGAAAGTTCATTCCCCCCAAAACTCCCAAGGATAATTCTAGTGCCTGGTATGGGAAATTGAGGAAATTTGGCATGAAATAGAACAGCTGAGTGAAAGCAAAATATTAGCCCTCTGAACTCAGTTTCTTGGTTTTTTTTATGCATTCAGTAGGATAAACAAGATTACAATTTGACTTCTATCAAAATCCATCTTCCACATTTTAATAATGGCCTTTGATGAGCTTTATTTTAATTATCAATTGATTAAGGCACTTAAACTATTTTGTGTGGATACTTGTTTTAGTGAAAATCTGTAATCTTATGTTGTGTGACAAATTAAAGAAGCATATTACCAGCAGTCTTCTTTTTCTATAACTTCACACGGACTACTTCAACACAGAACCCTTGTGTTTCTTTCGTATTCACAGAGCATTGTGAGACCTGTGGGCACACAATGCCCTCAGGAATTCTAGTGTTTCACACAGTATAGTAAATTGCATCTAAATTTCCCAGCAAGAAGCTCAGAGAGAATATTAGAAAGGTCCCATGCTTTTGGGCACCTGAACTGGGTCAGGAGTGCATATAGCTCTTCAAGGGATCATTCTTCAACATCCTTTTGATGGCAACATTAGATCACAGCTAACCTCAAGCAAAGGCAAAGTTCATACTCTTATCATACTTACCATAGTTGGTAATTCATTATTCCATGTTTTTTTTCTCCTTCTAAGCATGATTTTTTCCAGAGATTTCTCTGATGGTTTATTTCCAAACTCCAACTACTATGCTAAGATTAAAAAAACTGTATGTACATTCTAGTTCTTTTATGTCACCCTCATTACCCTTATGTCCACCATGTCTCCTCAAGCAGATTATTACTTTCAGTTATAGAAATGTGCTTTCTACATCTTCTAAATACTTATTTTTAAATTAAATTAGTGTAGTCTTCATCCTTTATCCATGAAGCCTCTTTTGTCAGTGAATAGTGACCTCTCTTACTTCCACCAATCCAAGGCTCAGGGAACATAAGCAAGAGAGCTGGAAGAATACAAGAGCCATAGAGTACAAGAATAGGATGGGAGGAGTACCACTAACAGTGAGTTCTGGAAATGATACAGCGACTGACTTGCTTCTGTGGTGCTAGCACTGATACATTGCTCATGCTCTAGCAATTGCTCAAGCACATGCTAATGTGGGCAATTCATTAAATTCAGTGTATCACATGGATACAAGAAAAAGGATTGGAGTTTGAATGCCAAATATCACATAAAAATGCCAGGCAGAAATGATTTTGGGCTGCTCTTCAAGCACTGGAAGGCAGAGCCTGGGAAACCACAAAATAAAGCACTAAGGAGGTAGAACAATCCAGGAAGCTTCCACATGTCACCTGTGGGTCTCCACAGGCACAAACATCCAAGTGTCCTATGGTTCACACACACGCACACACACAAAATTAAACACTTCATACATATGTTCATTGTGTATTTGCATTTTATTACAACATATTACTTTTATTTTATTTGTGTGATTTCAATGTGCCATGTACCTCACTAAAATTTTTTTTGACACCATTGACCTTCCAGAGTGCCTTTCTGAATCTTTCCACCCTTGCCTCTTTGTGCTTTTTGTTGTTCCTAGGGAAAATGAATAGTAACAATGCTTTCATGTACAAGAACAACTTTTGTGCTAGATAGCTGCATAACATTGAAAACTAGCAATTGTCAACCCCACAGCGATACCTAGAGTAGGGAAAGGTGTGTATGTTTGGTACAGATTGGATCGGATCATTGCCTGCTATGTGGAAATGTCACACAGAACTCCAGTGATACAGATGACTAATACTCATTAGTTAAAAATAAAATAAGTATTTTAATAAAGAAGAAAGGGTGTTTTTAACAACTCCAAATCTCTTACAATGTTTAAAAGAGCCCATAAACAAATAAACTCAGAATCTAACAGATCTTTTATGCAAGGGACTTATCGAACAGCACAGTTAATAATACACTGGCCATTTTCTTAGGGAAGATTCTGCATAACTTGTTGATCTAAATGATTAGATTTTTACTGAACTGCTTATGTTGTAATCAATACTGACAAATCTCATTAGGCAGGAAATGAACACATTAGATCATCAGAATGGATAACCTGAAGTAAACATTAAGTATTTTTCTTTGGTGCCCTCTTGGCTATAACTGACTCTTTTTAGGTAATGAAAGTCGTTTTGATCTTATGCATTGCTAATCTGTATTAAATTGTTTTCTTATTTCTATATTGGATTTGCTCAAAAAACAATAGCAGAGAACGGCCTCTAGATGCCTTTATTCTTTGCTTTCAAAATACATCAGTATTTTCTTTGGCATTTAGTTGCTTCACTAATGAAGGCACCATTTCTTAAGCACTTCCAAGGAGGTTCACTGGGTCCTCCTTCCCTGAAAAATGCAATTCCTCCTCCAAATTGCCCCTCCTCAGCTACCTAGAGATTTCAATCTGTTTTCGCCACTGTAGCTTGAGGCTGAGACTTCAAGATCTCTTGGAACAAATTTAAAGATGCTTCACCTGGCTCTAGAGACATCCATGGTCTGGCTTATCCCTGTTTTCAGTATCCTTTAGGTCCATTTTCTCCCACTCTCAATACTTCAGTTATCACAATGTTATTTCAAATCCTGCTTGCCAAGCTCACATACCTTTAAAAATGTTATCTACTTGCATGAAACATTTCTGCATCCTCTTCCACTTCCTAGACCTAATGAACAAATGTCTAGTAGTGCTATAAATCTCAGGTCAAGTACCACTTCATTAGCAAAACCTCGAATGACCTTTTCAAGTAGGCCACTTATCTCTCTTAGAAGGTTTGCACACACCACTCCCTTTCTCTGTCATGATAATGCCATTTGTCATTTGTAATGTCAAGTTCACTTCCCTGATCAGGGAGTAAATACTTACCTTCCCTTCTAGACTGAAAACTCCTGGTATCCACAATCACTATCTTCTCTGAATGAAGAAGCTCAGTGATTGGCACACATTAGACTCTTCAGGAATATATACTGGATAGAAGACTATGTGAACATATGATGTGAACATCATAATGTTTGGTTGTTATTATGATGAAAGAAAATAAAAACAGAGCTTTGTATAAAGTTCTGGACATGATGTGGATTTAATGTGTTTCCCTCCACTCTGCCCACTACAAAACGCAGGCATTGAAGCCTTCATCTATATGTAATGTCCAGATGTGAGGTTTTTGGGAAAGGGGAGATCTTGATGGCACTGACCTAGCCCACTGATGGATTCACATATTAAATGCATTGTTGGAAGGTCATAGCAATTAGGAGGGAGGGTCTATTGTTGGACATATGTCACAGAGCTGTGCCTTTGGACATATGTCTTGATCCTGGTTATCCCTTTGTCTCTCTGCTCTGTAGCATCATGAGGTGAGTAGTTTCACTCTGCCACATGCTCCCTTTTCAATGATCCTTCCCACTACAGTTTAGAAGCAAAGGAGCCAGCTCACCACTGGCTGAAAACCCTGGAACCATGAACCAAATGAACAATTCCTCCTTTAAATCATGTACCTCGGGTATTTTGTCACAGAAGAGAAAGTGACCAACTCAGTGTCTATCCAAGGATTTTGGACATTTACCATATGACAGTCCTTACTTTTCCTTGATTGAAGTCCAACTTCATATTTTCTGACATCCTTTTCTATTATATAAACTTCTTACTAACTGTAGTAAACAGACAGCCATGGGAAGTTTGGAAGTCAGTTGTGAAGATCTCGAGGTTTCTAGGCTCTTCTAACAAGCATAGTAGTTATAAGCACTTACTATTTCACTACATCAGTAGTAAGAGATCCAACACGATTTGTAGCTGCACCTATTGTTCTTTCGCTCTCTTGTAGTGAAAAGATAATTACATTTTCCAACATGTTTCTAAACATGATAAAGAAAGGTATGATTCATGTTTTCCATCTTACAGTTTAGCTCCATGAGTCTTTGCATTTTTTTTTTGAGTCTTTACATTTTTGAAAGATGTGCTTTAGAGCATTGTGAAATGTTTTAAGTCTCTGGTCAGATCTATTCAAGACGTGTACCATCCGCCAAGCTAGGATGCTCTCCTACCCTGGGCCTTGCAAATATCTCTGCAGGTCACTGAGGCCACTCGCAAATGGAACTGCCTGAATCTGTGAAGAACAATGCCTTGAAAATGTCATACAAGCTATATGTATATAGGAGCAGCAGGGGAAACTGTTTATTCCAAACAAATGTCTTCACTTTGTCCACAGCAACGGCTTCTGTGAGATAAGACTGAATTAAAACAGCACAGGCCAAGGTTACTGGCCGTGCAATACAATGTCAGGCTAAAGACAGAGAGTCACGCAGGAGCTTCATTTGAACTTGGAGTCTATAAATCAGTCACTGAACTCGGCAACCTCATTACATCTTCACAACCAAAAACCACATAATCTCCTAAAACCGAAATAAGGAATAAGGGTTCCAAGAATGTTAAGTTTTAAGACTCCCATAAACCCACCTCTCCCTCCCCACTTCATCACCACATTGAGGTCTCCGTTTGTCCCGTTCAGCTTCAGGCTGCTCTCAGGCACATAGAAGATTCACTTCTTGAGCTCTTTGTTTTCATTTTCTTTTACTTTTCAGACCATTTGGTTGATCAAAATTCACAGTTGGTACGGACATTTGAAAACTCCTAATAAGGTAAAATACTACCAACTTGATTATGGTTAACAAATAACATTTCTAACATGGCGCTGATTTAACAACATAAAGACCTGCATATTTGAAGAGTTAATGAGTGAGTTTCTTTTGAAATTAAAACAGCTGAGTTTATCCCCAAGCTTCTCACCAAACCAGAATGAGAGAGAGAAAGAGAGAGAGAGAGAGAGAGAGAGAGAGAGAGAGAGAGAGAGAGAGAGAGCGATAACATGAACTAATATGAAAGGTTATTGGAAATGAGAAAATCAATACTGTATTTTACTAATGCGAGAAAGCAAAAACGTCCTAGTCCCATAAATCACAAAGATACATAAAACCTTAATTTTAACCATTGACTTTTGATTAGGTAAAAATTCCTCGTGCCTTGCCTCAGCAACTCATCTGACAAAGGGAGAAGAAACAATGCTCAGGTGATGGGTGCCACCTGTGCGTGTAAGAACAAATGTTAAATTCTTAAATGCTTCCAAATAAGAGCTTTTTCTCCTCCAACACCTTTTCCTCTGAGCACTTAACTAAGAAAACTATAACTTCAATTACTTTCTTTTTCTTTAAATGCACACAACTGCTTTTGAAACGCTACAACCCAGGGATGCTTTTGTCAAGGACTCCAGAGTCATCTCTTTGAAATATGAACATCAAAAATACACAACCATGTTATTTCAGCTTGTGTGGGAGACAAGAGGCCAAATTTTTGAGAATGCCATGCTTCAGTTACAAAATTATCCTGTTATCAAGGCATAAGGATCTTGTTTTTCCCTGGATAAAGCCAATTAGCTAATGCAGATGGCCACCCTAGTCACCAGGCACAGTTGGTGTGAACCATGTGTGACAAATGGTGTTATCAAATCCTTTTATTTGAGAAGCACTTGGTGTTTATCTTGAGACATGTCATGATGGTTGTAGTCGCTTGGTTGTAGAAGAAGGATAAGTCTTTCCTTTCTCTGCAGTCATTCAGATTTAGCCATGATGAACATGGTATTCTGCCTTAATGTTTGCTCAATAATAAAAGTATTCTGCCTTAGTGAGTTGCTGGCTTATGATGGTCTAGTTACAGTTCCTTGCCCAGCTTAGCAGAAGAGCACACACTTATACCAGGGACACAGGGAATGGACTATGCTATATTCATATAATAGCTGAGAGAGGGACAAACTTACTTACCATACCAGCATCTCTGGCCAAGTATACAAAAGAAGGCCAACTTGGTCAAACAGCTCCCTCTGTCTTATTCCTCTGCCCAGGGACTAGTCTCAGCCACTAATGGGTTGATCCTTCCCTGTCCTAGACAGTCTTCTGCAGCCTTCCTCAGGGTTTAACTAATTTTTCACAGCTCAGAGTCTCACTGTCAAGTTGACACATGTACCTAGATATGACACTGTTCTTTCCTTAATATCTTTATAGAGAGAATTTCCATTTTGGGAAAAGATTTTCCCCCTATGCATAAAAAGAGCTATGTACAAATCCTCTAAGAAGTACACTGCTTGTGGCAAGTTTGGGGCCTCCATAAAGGAGTGAAAGAACATATTTAAGTTGTTATTGATCATGGTAGTTTTGACTGATTTGAAAAACTAATTCCCCTCTATTTTTGGTATATATCAAATGCTCCAAGATAGCTACTGATTTACAGGCATACTACTTTAAGGATGCCACCGTCCCTATATATGAGGGCTGTTGTTTCATTTTGTGTTAGTTAAAAAAAATCATCCTGTATTATGGCTCTCTGTTAATTTTTTATGTACATCATTAATAAAAGTCAAAACTAGCTTGTTTATGACCATTAACACAGAAGTATCTGGCTTATGCCTTACTTCGTTGTGTGCAGCTGTTACCAAATACCGTGTAATATGTAAAAAAAAACATGGATTTACTTCTTATAGTTCTGGAGCCTGAGACCTCCAATGTCCAGGAATCTGCATCTGACAAGGGCCTTCTTGGGCTATATCATCCCAAGGCAGAAGGCATAAGTTCAAGAGTGCACATGCAGGGAGAGAGGAAAGGGTAGAACTCATTCTTTCATCAGAAGCCTCTTCCCGTGGGAGAATGCTTGTGACCTCTTCACTTCTTAAAGGTCTCACCTCTCAACATGTCTGCACTGAAGATTAAGTTTCCCTCATTTCAATTTCGCAGAACGCATTTAAACCGTATCAATCCAGTTCCACTGAATTTGAAGAGCATTTGACGTTGAATGCCTTTAGGCTTAAGATCTCTGCTTTAAAACATCACCACCAATTCAAGATACTAATATCAAATACACCTGCTTTTTAATCTCAATACCTCCTTTTATGTTAACTAACTTGCTTCATTTTCATGACTGCCCTAGAGTAGGCTATAGGATTCCCATTTTATAGATGCAGACGCAGAGAAGTTAATTACCTAAGGTCGAAAGATTTGTGAAATACTGGAGGGGAATTACCGAGTAGTTGTTTGGTTCTTGAACCCATGACTTCAACGACAAACCACAGGGTCTCTTTGGACCAAAATCCCTGCTTGCCATCCAACGAAGAGATTCACTTGTTTCTAAAAGATTCTGGTCTTTCTATGTCAGATACTGTTCCTCCAAAGAAATCTGACATACATTTTGCTTTTCTGTCTTTTGGAATTATTAACATGGAGTTTAAAATCTCTTGAGGTGAGAATTCTTTACTTCTGAATTTGTGTGTCCTTCAGCCCTGAAAGTGGAGGAAATATAAAGTCAGAGAAACTCATAAATATCTGTCTTGCATGTTGAGGTTATGCTGCTCAACTATAAAATTCGTGTACAGCTTTGGGATCCACATTGGCTTAGATCAATAGGATGGTCACTTGTTCAGTGTGGCAATTTTATTTATAATGTCTCAGAGAGCATAACACATTTACATTGCAGGAATCTCTCCCTGACAACCTTTTGATCAAAAACTGCAAGGATATCTCCATTCCCGGGATGAGGTATAGATAAGTAGAAAGAACAGATGAAAATATGAAGGGGAATGTTGTACTGGCACCAGGACTGTGAATCAGGAACCACCCAGAGAAAGATACCAACATTGTGACAGGGATCACTGGAATACTAACAAAGGAGGTAGGGGTGATGAAGATCTTTTGTGAGGAAGGATAAAATGCATCAGGTGGGAAATTGAAGCTAGTCTTGGGCCTCAAGTGAGTGAAGAGAGTAAATACATAATGCCTTAGGGTGCAGAAAAGCAAGAAATGAAAACAGTGAAAAGCTGGTGTTTTCTCTGGTGTGCTGGGCATAAGACAATGTAGCATCATTCCAGAGAGAAGCCTTAACCCTAAGCTGTAGGAGTATCTACAGATAAAAGAAGCGACGCGTGAACACTTCCCCAAACACAGGATCCTTGGAATGAAGAGGCATGAGCAGAGCGAGTGAAGACAACTCTTCCTTTGGGCACACCACAGGGTACAAATAACACCATATTGTGAAAATACCTCCTCGCACAGACAAACCGTGGTATGGGTATGTCTATACCCAGCCGCACTAGAGTAAAACTGCAGAATTTCCCAGACTAAGAAAAATTTGAAACATTTTCTATAGTGTGCTTTGTTGACAGGCTGCATGGGTTGTCAGTTTCAAAACAACACATCACATTTCTGGAGAAAATGTCACTATGTAAAAATTATTCCTAGATCTCATGTGTTTGATGGGAAATTTAAGAATGATGTTTAGAAATCAACATATTCTTTTGCTGTTATTAACTCTCCCTGAAACTAACCTGAGTTGATTTTAAAGCCCCGTGTTATTTAGAAACATTTATCTCCAATCAGAGTAGGTGTTAGATATCATTTGTCACTTTAGGTCACGGAAAGTCACAAGCATTAAGACAAATAAAATCTGGTGTTATTTCCTCAGACAAAGTTGGCAGAGAACATTTTAAAAATTATAAATATGCTGTTTAAGTCTCAGTTTAGAGACTTAATAACTCATTTTTACACATGTACATGAAAAGCTTTGCTGCATTTGCCCTTATACGCACCTAGCTTGTCGAGAGTACATGCTTCCAAGTGTGGATTTGTAGTGAATGATGTAGACACGGTGTTCACGGCAGAGCACAGGACTGGAGACCGCCACTGGAGGAGTCAGTGTAGGTACCACTCAAAGTCGAGTCTGCTGATGAACTCTCGAGGTAAGCATGTACCAGAGAAAGGCACAGTTAGAAAGCATACAGGAATGATTAAAATTCAGAAGATTAGAATTCAGGAGAGACAGAGAAATATCTCAATTTTAGTCATAAATCTCAACAGGAATTCTATTTCTTTAAAAAAAAGTCTTGTGGGTATACAATGTGTGTGTGTGTGTGTGTGTGTGTATGTGTGTGTGTGAGTCCACACACAAAGGTGAATGCATGCTAAGGCACTTTGTGATGGTCAGAGGACAACCTTGAGTGAATGTGGGTCCTTACAAAGAGAAGTCTTATTTCAAAGAGGAAAATGTACACAAATTCTCTAGAATTCCAGAAAACATTAAATGCATACACAGAACATGGGGAAGATGGAACCAGCTGAATTTGGTGGCTTAAAATTAAGATATTTACAAATAAGCAAAAAGTGAGTGGTAGAAATAGAGGCAGTGAAGACAAATTGGTCATTTACAAAATGTAGCAGTACATGTCCGAGATCCATGGCAGCTCCTAAGGAAAAGGCAGCAACACAGAAGTTGATGCGGTTCTGAAAAGTTACCATTGAAAGAAAGTGGATAGTCGTGTCAATAAAACTTCTGACGTGACTTCAGAAGAAGGCATCTGAAGAGCTTCCTGGGAATTAGAATCCAAGCTGGAGGCAGATGGTGAACGCTCAGGAGGTGAAAGGGCTCTTTATTGGAAAGATTTCCACAGGTGTTGTCATGAGAAGGAAAGATTGATGCAACTGTTGTTTTTTTGTGTGCCTCTGTGGAGGCTGGGGGGCACTGGAGAATTGTGAATAATCTACAAAGCTTCAATCAATAGCTGCAAGCCTCCAGCAGCTTCTAGTTTCTACCTATATATCATGTACATTATTTATTAGCATATATACAAATATACATGTATATTAAAATAAATCCCAGGAGCTAGAGAGTCTGATTCAGGACCATTAAATGATTAGAGATTTTTTTTCTAAAGTTAACTTGGCAACTGGAAATGAGGACTGTTTTTGGTGTGAAAAGCATAAGAACAAGAGAGAAAAATATTACCCGGAGCTTCTTACCTAAACAAATCAACGGAACAATCAAACCAAAGGAGAAAGTTTGAAAGTATGATATTACAGCATGTCAGTAGCTGTAGTAATTTTTATATACTTTTTAAAGAGTTAAGTTCTATCCTTTTTGCACAGTAGATTATAAATTTAAGATCTTTCTATAAAGTTCATATGCACTAAAAGGGTAAGGAAATAGCATGAATGAATATGGCTCATAAAACTAAATCTACAAGAATGATATAAGTATCAGTCTTCTATCTTGTTACTGGAGGGCATTACACATACAGTCGACCTGAATTAGAGCAGACTGTTGATAGTAACAATAGATCCATGACAAGAGTTAGCATGCAGACTGCAGAGATGGTTCAGGGTAAAGCCTTTTCCTCACAAGCAAAAGGACATGAGTTTCCATTCCCAGATCCTATGTAAAAATGTTGAATGTATATTGTGATGGTCTGCACTATCTAGTCCTGGAAGGAGAAACCCGAGAAACCCTAGAGAAAAGCAATAAGGAGGCAGAGCAATCCAAGATGATTTCTGATGTCTCTCTTGGACTTCTACAGGCACACGCATTCAACAGCTCTCTTGTGCACACACACACACACACACACACACACACACGCATGTGTAAAATATGAGTACACAGAATATATATATATGTATGTATATATATGGTATCAATTATAAAATAATGATTTTTGTAGGACCAATGTGACAATGTTGCTTTTAGAATGACAATACATGGTATAGATTTTAAGAGTGAAAGTATATAAAATAGCTTCTTGTAAGCATAAATTCTAAACACAATGTGAATTATCTCATAAACCAAGTCATTTCAAAGTATCGTGTGTGAATGCCAAGGATCTTCACCATCTCGGAAGAGCCACATCTAAGATCAATAGATTAAACATTAATATTTTATGCCAGAATGTGTAGGAATTTACTTGCCATGCTTTAAGTGATTAGTTTGAAATCCAGATGTAAGCTTTTCCAGAAATAGTCACCTGAGAACAAATCACTGTTTTTTTAAAAACAACAGGAAACAGGCCCTGAAGATGGTGACAAATGTTTGGTCCACTCTTGACAGCTCACACTGAATATTTTATATCGACATGTGAGAAACTGAGATGCAGGAACATTTATCCATTGAGAGTAAGAGACAGAATGCAGCCAGATATGTGTCCTGCAAACTGTCACCTGCTCTCAGCAGTCTTTAGTATTTTTTTTAAAAGTCTTTATTATGCTTATTAGCAAAACACACACACATACATTTAATTATGTCCAGATTGTTTTTTTAATAATCATTTCTTTATTTATTCATTCACTATATGTCTGTAAAATCTTTGGGTGGATATACATATACATGCAGACATACATATATAAATGTGGAACACACACACACACACACACACACACGCACACGCACACGCACATGCACATACACATATACCCTTCAGTAAAATATTCAGAAGAATAAATAGCAGCAAGCATATCCAAGAGAAAAAACAGTGGAATAAGAAAGTGTATTTTGTTTTGCCTTTGCACTTTGCCATTCTGCACTGTGAAGCCAAGGGCTGTGTCCTTTCAGCCATCATTAAGGGGTCTCATCCCCTGGAAAACCTGCCCTGGCCATACTGTAATAACCAAAGCCAAACATTCAAGCTTTCAGTATAGCAAGACTTGTCCTCTTTGGTTTAATGATCCTTGGCATTTAATTTTTATATCTGTAATTCATTTAGATACAGTTTTGCCCTGATTTTACTGTTTTTACTGTTGTAGAGAAAGTCTAAGAAATAATATACTTTTTTCTTTTTCTCCACAGGTTGGATCACCCCAAGCCAACTTAGAGCTTCAGTGAAATCACAAGTAAATCTCAAAAAAAAAAAAAAAATCCATGGGCTAGAGAGATGACTCAGGGGTTAAGACTCTGCCTCATAAGCAGAAAGCACTCAGTTGGGATCCCAGGTCCCACCTTAAAAATGCTAGGTGGAAAAGGCCTGCTCTTCCAGCCCTGGAGGGTGGAGCCTGGGAAATCCCAGAGCAAAGCAAGAAATAGGTAGAAACAATCCAGGATGATTCCTCAAGTCACCGTTGGTCCTCCACAGGGACACACAGTGCCCTCTGATATACACACACATTAAAATTGAGTAAAATATCCACATAGAGTTATACTTATGTCTAATTTTCTAAGTAAGATAATAAACACAAAAATCAATGAAGAGGAAAGGCACGTGGAAATCGAGTAAATTCTGGTTCACTGCTTTCAATATCGCTAGACCAATATCTACAGGATGTGTTCAGTAAACAAGATTAAGCATAATTTTACCTACTTTAAAATATTTTTTATGGTTTATATGTTTTATATTGTTTTTTCATGGGAACCAGCTCAAGTTTCCAGGGGCTCTTATTCCATGGAATTGCATAAGACTCAATTACTCAGCACTGAATTATAACAAATATGAAAGATCTACCTAATAAGTCATTACAACACCAGTGTTCAGGGTATGTGTGTGCATGCATGTGTATATGCACATGTACATAGTAATACTGGTGAATTGTCTCACAATCACTCTAAGATTCTTAGAAGTATTACAGGCATTCCGCATAACCATACTGTTTGGAGTACAGTTAGAACTTTTATTAGTTAAGAAGTTATTGTGGGGACATTTTTAAAATTAAAGTCCCAAACACCAGCCAAGGTCAGTTTCAAAAGCAGGTCTTTTTCAGGATGCCAGAGGCAAACTTTGCACTAATTCTTTTATGCGTGTTCCTTAGAGACCAATGGTTTGTGCTAAAGTCTGAAGCCTTGAAGAGACCTTTTAGTTTTCTGGGGTAGGATCATGCCAGAGGATATTAAACTAGACTTTCTAAAAATGGGAAGGGAGAGAGGCCTTGAGCTGAAGAAGAACAACCTGTCCCTTGATAAACACCACATATTCCTAGACTGGAATAGAGCTGAGTATCAGTTCTAAAGCTAGTTTTCATTTTTTTCTAAAGAGAAGGACTGAGAAAATTGATATAAAAACCAGAGGCGGAGTAGAATGGTATTCTAACCATGCCATCCAATTATTTGAATTTTAAATGATCTTTAGTAAAAAATTACCATCAAAGACAATTCAAATGAAGCTCAGTGGGCCATACATGTGAAAAAGCATGAAAACAGGTAGAGAACTAGTAGGAAAATTGGTAGGGAAGAAGGGTTGTAATTTGGAAGAGAAGGGATGGAATTGGGGATTAAGGTGTGAAAGTATCATAGATTCACTATATTAGTGTATGACACTCTAAAAGAATAAAAATAAAAGTAAAAAAATAGACAACATCCTAATCACCATTTAATAAGTAAGTCCTTTACCTATTTGTCTGGTTATACTGAAAGCAATGAATGAGAACTGACCTGATTTGCCAAAGGATTGATACTAAGATATTACTATCATTTTCTTGGCTTGAATTTCCCGTTTAAAATTGTTCCTTCTATTGTTGATCCAGAAGTGTTTGCACTCTGGCAATGGGCGGGGAATATGTCTCTGAAGTGGAAGCAGTGGTATCATGATGCACTGAGATGCTACTCAGAGACCACATTACTGTCTAAGATTTCCCAACCTATGTTCCTTGACTATATTCTTTAAAGTGGATTGATTGAAGGAAGAAGCACAAATAGAAGTCAAGGAACCGCAAAATAATTGCCATAAAATATTGGGGGTGCCCAAATGCCTTTGGAAAAAGCATCACAGACCATTTGGAACAAATATATCCTTGTCTGAAGAAGTGTTCAACCTGTTTACTCCTCTGTTTAGTTCTAGTGCATTACATGGTTGGTTAGTTTGAAAAAGTATTTTGTTCTCCTGATTGTAGGATACTTCAGGGAAGAATTTTGTCTTAGTTCACTATTCCAGGGCCTATTTGACAGATGTCTGGAAGAATAAATGACTACAGGTACAAATTAAATTGAATTAATGTCATGTATTAATAAAGAAGACAATAGAGCAGCACTTTTGCTATGACCCCAAACAAATCGAAAGAAGCACACATTAATATCTATCTATGCACATAAAATGTAAATAGAAGAAAAAATCTGAAAAAATTTCTCAGTACGTACTTCTAAGAAGATTGATTTTTTTTTTTTTGCCCGTTGTTGTTAAGTTATTTTGTAGTTTGCCTACACACTATTTAGGCAAGTTTTATAACATTTTATAGAGTGTACAAATCATCAAAGTTTTGGCTAGAGGAGTGGCACATCTGGTTTAGGAAGTAACATCCAAAACAGCTGCTGGCAGCAGGAATGTGATGGTCTGTCTTCTTGATTTTCACACACATCATGGTGGTCGTGACAGTGATCTGGGCAGCTAGCTCAATGATGCCTCACACACAAACACCCACACATCGTGACAGTATTAATCATGCTCAAGCAATAGTTCCCTTACAGAGTAGCTGCCTTGTCTGACTGAAACTATGAGGAATTGGGTTTCTTGGTCAAAAACTTCTGGAATCCTGTGCTAAATTTTCCACAACCACTGTAGTTTAATTGAAAAAAAAAAAAACCTTCTGGTTTGGAAATGCTTGCATCATGTCATTAGGAAGGAAATAGATTCATAGTTGCATGTGTCTTTGCTATTCTTAAATTCACACCAATGTATTCCTTTAAAAAGTAAAATTATGAGATGGCTCAGGGGTTAGGACTCTGCTTCACAAACAGAAGGTCCTGAGTTTGGAAACTAGGTCCCACATAAAAGCACCAGGAAGAAATGGAGGTGGCCTGCACTTCAGGATGGGTGGAGCATGGAAAATCCGAGTGAAGCAAGGAGGTAGAAGCAATCCAGCATGATTCCTGAAGTTACCCTTGGTTCTCCATAGGGACATACAGTGCCCTCTAATACACACACACACACACACACACACACACACACACACACTAGAAAAAGAATTATCATGAAAAACTGATTGTTTAATTAGATGTTTTTCGTAGAAATAGACTTTCAAAAAACTTTCCATTGACTCAACAAGAATAATATTTATAGGGCAAGTAGGAGTTGATATTTCTTTTACTTCAAAGTATTTTGAAATTCACACTATTTAAGATACTTAGAAAATCAGCTACACAGACAGAAGTGATTATTTTATTTATATTTTTACTACTGTTATATTTTAAATTTCTTATATTTAAGCACATGGAATCATTCCAAGGATTGTGCAAATAAGTATCCTAAAAAATCATAATGAGTACTTATCTTTGGAACATTTCATTCAGAAATGAAACTAGGGTATGTGGGTCTACACATCAATGTCATTCGACAGCTTATTGAAAGGGAAAAGTCAATGTGTTAGAACTTAAACCAACTGATACATGATCCAGACTTCAGTCAATGTCTACCCATCCTAAAAGCAGTCTGTACAAATAGAAATCCTAACTCAGGCAGTAGACACAAACAAAATAACAATATAAATCAAAGAAAATAGGCAATTCCAGATGGCAAAGTCATTGGAAAAATACAAAAACAAAAACCAAAAACCAAAAAAATAACCAAAACAACCCACAAGGAGCCAAGAAAACATGCCTCCTCCCAAGACCACTAATCCTAAGTCCTCAGCTACCATAGAGGATAGCCCATTGTGAGATATCCAAGAAAGCAATAATTCAGACAATGAATTCCAAAGATAAATTATAATGTTCCAACAGCTCCAAGAGAACATAGATAAACACCTAAATGAATCTGAAGAAGAACACAACGAACTCAGGAAAACCAAGAAAAGTAGAGAACCTGAAAACAGATCTAGAAACACCGAAGAAAACCCAAAGTGATCAGCAAACAAACATGGAAATACTGGAAAAAGCCCAGGCTAATAACACTAGAACTAAAAAATTCAAATAGTACCAATAGAAATTCAATAGCGTCTAAAAAACCAGAACTGATCACGCAGAAGACAGTGCAGAACTGGAAGAGAAGATAGGTTGATAAGTCAATCAGAGAAAGTGATAAATTGAAAAACACACTTAAATGGAATATATAGGAGCTCTGGAAAATCATCAAAAGGTCCAACATATGGATCATGGTATTCCAGAAACAAGCACACAAGAGGAAGATCATGCATAATTAATGATATAATAGAGTATACTTTCTCTGATCTAAGAAAAGAGATACCTATCCTGTTTCAAGAGGCATACAAAATACCAAGTACTCTGGACAAAAAAGAAATACCCTTTGGCATATAATGAGCCACACATTAAATATGCACATTAAAGACAAGATCTTAAGAGCTGCAAAACAAAAGGCACAAGTCACATACAGAAGCAACCCCATCAAAATAACAACTGACTTTTCAATATAAACAGTAAAAGCCAGAAGAGCTTGGAAAGACATAAGTCATGAATGAACACAAAAGCAAACCTAGGTTATTATATTCAGTAAAACTGTCAATCATATTAGAAGGTAAAAGAAAAATATTCTGTGACAGAAAGGGCTACAGAGAATACTGGAAGGGATACGCAAGATGGAAGAAAAGGATAAATACACCAAAGAAACTAAAGGAAATAATACCAGCAAACAATTGAATGAGGAACTAAAAACTGCAAACTAAAAAATGTCAGGAACCATTAAGCACCTTTTAATAATAACTTTAAATGTCAATGGGCTTATTTCCCCAATCAAGAGATGCAAACTTATAACTTGGATCAAACATCATGACCCATCAACTCTCTGCCTCCAAGAAACACCACCTCACAATGAAAAATAGACAGTTTCTCTGGGTGAAAAGATGGTAAAAGTTACTCTATGCAAATGGAAAGCAGAAACAAATAGGAGTTTTCCATCTTAATATTAGACAAAATAGACTTCAAAATTAAGCATCAGAGATACAAATGAGTGCTTCTTCCTATTTGAGGGAACGTTATAGCAGGAGGATCTAAGCATCCTAAACATATATGAACCAAACAAAGAGAACCCAAATTCATCAAACAAATTATTACTGGAGCCAAACCAATTAATCAACCCAAACGGTGATAGCAGGAAACTTCAATATCCCGCTCACACCACTGGACAGGTAAACAGAGTAAAAACTAAGCAGAGACACATAGTAGTTAAATGAAACCACAAATCAAATGGACTTTAGAGATTTCTTTTATTTAATTTTAATTTTTTTCACTTTTACAAACATATTGAGTATTCCCCAGCTTCCTTCCCTTTCCTCTCCTTCCCCATTTCTTCCCTTCACCATTCCCACTCCCTCCCACCCTCTTACTTGTATGCTTCTATGTACCCCAGCATTCACTCTGGCTTGTCTACTCTTGTGGAGCCTCAAACCTCCATGGTATATCAAGTTATCTCTCTTTAGGCCACCCCACTTATTTGTGCATTTCCCTTTATTCATGCAGATTTAGACCCAAAGGCTTCCACCTTAAATTCCCATTCTATGGATATAACAACAGCTACCTACAGAGCAGTTTGATGAACTGTCTTCCTATCTCTAGGTTTAGTGGCTATCTTTCCTAATGGTGTATTCCCTTCCATTTTTTAGGTTTTTGTTCTAGTTTACAATAACAGGGATGAATACCATTCTGGTCTTGAGTCCAATCAGAAAGCTGTTGGTTGTCTCCTTGGTACTCATGGCACTATTACACTGGTAGTCATCTGTTGCCATGGTGATTTATATTGCAACTTACGGATCTTGTGCTGTTATGACGCTTATGATTATTTCTCTCCCCAAGCAGCCTCTATAGTATTCTTTGGTACTGTGTAATCTATCTAGCAAGGTGAAAGTCCTCAGACCAATTCTAGTTCATATATTTTGCTCATGTTCTGTGATCCATTTGTGTTGTATCTTTAGTGATAGGTTCTTATTGACAGTTTTTGGAGAGCAACATGTTTTTGGAGGTTTTTGAGGGATATGGGGGGTAGGAGGGACAGAGGGACTATGGAAAAATCCTAAGATTGTGGGAAGTATTTCCAAAGGAACATCGTATGTTGGTAATATGTCAAAAAATCTTTTAAAGAAAGGAATAAGAATGGGCATCCCATATGCAGAGGAGCACAGAGTGAGAAAAACAAGTGAAATAAAAAGCCTTGAGATGATCCACTTAGAACCTAGGGACAAAACTATACTAGAAGAAACAGGAATGTGGCACTTCCTCATAAAATGTTGGTCAAAGAGTTCTTAAAGGCACCCAAACATTAAAGGTTTTGCCACTACTTTTGGTTGCTGACTTTACAGATTTCTACAGAATACTTCATTAAAATGCTAAAGAATACACATTCTTCTCAGCAGCTCATGGAACATTCTCAAAAATAGACCATATATTAGGATACAAATGAACCTCCATAAATATAGAAAAAGTGACATCATTCCCTGTATACTCTCTGACTAACATGGAATAAAGTTATATATCTATAAAAAAAAGGAAATAACAGATACCACACAAACCCATGAAAGCCAAATAACACATTTTTGAGTGAGGAATGGATCAAAGAAGAAATAAAACAAAAAATTAAAAAATTCCTTGGGACACATTGAAAGCAGTGCTAAGAGGAAAGTTTATAGCATTAAATGCCTACATCACAAAAAAGGAAAGACTGCAAATAAATACTTAATGTTATGCCTGAAAACTGGTTCTTTGAAAAGATGAACAAGATTGACAAATTCTTAACTACACTAACCAAAAAAAAAAAAAAGAAGAGAGAACACTCAAATCAATAAAATCAGAAAAGAAAAGGAGGCAGTCACAACAGATACTACAGAATCCACAGAATCATAAGAACATGCTTTAAAAACTTCTATTCTTTTAACTTGAATAATCTAAAGAAAATGGATGAATTCCTAATCATGTATGACTTACCAAAATTGACTCAAGATGAAATAGATACATTAAACTAACTGCTGCAGTTATTTTACATGGCTTCTAACAGAATCATGACAAAGCTGCTTAAGAGAACAAGGGATTTATTCTTATAATAGTCTGATTATAGTTCTTAGTCCAGATTGGCAGAAGAGATCACACTAACTAACACCAGGGTTGAAGGAACTGGCCACATCATCTCCACATAACAGCTGAGAGAAGGACGATCCTTACTTGCCAGTCTGGCATGTCTGGTCAAGTGTACAGTATACCAACGTCCTCAATCAGCTCTATTTTATTCACCTGTCCAGGACCTAATCCCACCCACCATGGGCTGGGCCTTCTCCATTCAACTAGACAATCTCCCACAGGTTCACTCTGGGCTTAACGCAACTTTAATTCTCTACAAATGTGCCCAGAGTTCTAACCTTTAACCATCAAGTTGACACATGTATTTAACACTTCACCTCTTGTGAACACACTTGACACAAAAATATAGCACTTTTAAACTGTAACCTTCAATCCTTGTCTCCACAAGTGTTATATCTATCTTATTTATAATACAAATACATTTAATTTTGTTAATCCTAAAAGTCCCAAATTAAAAATTTCTAAAATCCAATTTAAAATGTCAGTCATTGAAAGTTCCGTTATTAAAATGTTGGAGTTGAAAGTCTTTTTTTAAATGCCCTGAATCTTTTAACTATAGGAGTCTATCCAGTAAAATTAAGTTAAATATTCCAACATGGATAAAACATCAATATAGAAGAATTGTAACAATGAGAAAACATCAAATTAAGACCAAAGTTCAGCACTGTATTCTGTATTTCAATATCCATTATCATATAACCACAGTGGTTTAAATATTCTAGGCAATCCTAGTTACTTACAGCTCAAAATTGTACAAGCAGAATTTCTTTGGACCAGGTTGAATTTATTATACTCTCAGTCATCCTTAGCATACATCCCACATTTCTGTATGTCCAACAGTACTCTGCATTTATCTCTGCAGCTATAAGCTTCACCTTTCTTTGCAGAAACTCCAAATCTGCCACTTTGTGATAAGGTTCAGCTGTTCTCCCTGAAATCCTTAACTGTGCACAAAAACCAGTAATGCTAACAAACTCTGCAGGAGGTTGAACTATTACTTGCTCCACTGTAACTACAGCTGTAAAAACTTCTGCATGCTCACTCTGGAAAAGTCTCTTTCTAAACAGCCAAAACTTCCAAAGAGCAAGAAAACAGCTTTAGCTTGGGCTTTGGCTTTTGGCCTCTGAAGGAATCTGGGCTTTCAAGCCACTGAATCACCATATGATGGTACAAATCAGTAGGTTTTCTTTTAATGTTGTTCACATCCAAAGCTTCACAGTCACAAACACAGCTTTAGCTTATTGAACAAACCAATCCATCATTTTTAAATTCAACTCTGTCAAAATCCTTGTTCCTTACATCACAAACTGGGCCCAGGAATTCACAATTCTCTCACCATTTCCATTATCTGAATGGACCTTTAAATTTTGCAGAATAGTTTAACATATGTAAATCAATAAGTGTGATTCATCATGTTGACAGACTCAAAACAAATCTTGTACGATCCTCTCAATAGATTCTTAAGGCCTTTGACACAATTCAATATCCCTTTATGCTAAAAAGGTTTGGAGAGAACAAGAATGAAGGGGACGAATATTAACATAACAAAGCCTATATACAAGGAGCTTAAGACAAGCATTATTCTAAATGGGGAACAACTTGAGACATTCCCACTTAGATCAGGGATGAGACAAGGCTGTCCACTGTCATCCTTCTGTTCAATGTTGTACTTGAAGTCCTAGCCAAAGCAATAGGGCAAGAGAGAGTGATAAAAAGGATACAAAAGGAAAGGAAAAAAACTAGATTAGATAAAACACAGTGGACTGTACAGGTGAAAAGATTTGAAAACAGGGGGGATTCTGGCTGGGGGAGAAGAAGGGTTGTGAGATTAAAAGGAGGGGGATAGGATTTGGGACTAAGGGTTGAAATTATTATAAAATCACTATATTCATATGTACAACATTAAGTAAGTAAACAGATTAATAAACAAACAGGCAAACAAATCACAAGATGAATACCCTTCAGATGTCAAAAATATCTGTATCTTATACTTCTATGTGATGTGCCTACGGAAGAAAGAGATGGTTGCATCTTCTTCAGTGTCACTGTGAAAGGGGACATATAAGCTGAGGAGGCTGAGACTCCAAGGAAACCTAAACACTTCCTGAACAAAAGAGTGCAGCAGCTGCAATGGACAAAGCTATCACAATTTGTCAAAAGCTGTTGCAGACTTTTGTGGCTTTAGGGTTATGGCCACCTCACAAAAATCTTGTGTCATGCACTGGACAAGGGGTTTGCCATTCAAGATACTGAGAGGAACTTCTCAAAACCAAGAAAACTATTGAGTTCAACCCTTACTGACTGCTTTGATTGACATGGCAATGCACTGCCTCCTGCCACTCTACATACAAGTGATGGTGTCTGTGTGAGCTGGAGAAGCAACTGAGTTATCAAGTATTTCACAAATATTAATTTATGAACTCTGAGATATAGTTATTTTTACCAATGTAGCTAATTCCTTCTCTAACTAAAGTTAAAAGTTGTTGAGTATGTGATGTAGTTCAAAATTATTTTAGAATCATAAAAATTACTTCTGCTAATAAACTCAAGAAACAATTGAGGATAGATCATACATAGAATGTCAAAATACTTCAATTTCAAAGATTTGCAAATTTAAATTAGATTATTTTTCCATGAAGTATATCAGCGTCAAAAATATTTAAATTATGTGGAAAATTTACTGAAAAAATTAAAATATTTTTCTAAAACAGTAAAATATAATTCACTATGATAAAAATGTAAATTAGTGGAATGGAAAGCAATGGTAAAATGATAAAGAGGAGTTACAGAGGATAACTAAGATCAAATACATGTTTAATTGTGATTTTAAGGGAAGAAAGCAAGCATATTGGGTAGTAGCAATTGCAATTAAATAGCAATTACAAAATAATACAAGTATTATATTAGTTAAGGATAACAAGACAAATTATAAGACAGGCTTACAATATAAAACAGTGAATAAAAGGACTCATATAATAAGATGTCAATTTAGAATATTAAAAGTAACATTTTATGTAAAAGAAGAAAAATAGCATACAACTATGGACATTCTCTAAAGAATCAGATAAAGTGACTGCAGTAAAATTATACTTTAGGTGCTAAGCTCGGTGGTTGAGCACTTGGCTAACATCAGCAAGGACCTAGGCTTGATTCCCAGCACTGTTAAAAATCAAATCAGGGTCAGAGAGATGGCATGGCAGGTAAGGGTACTTGCTGTACAATCCTAACGAACTGAGTTACATCCCTTTACCAACATAAAAGTGGAAGGAAAGAAATGACTCCACAAAGTTGTTCTCAGATTTCCCTATATATGCTTCAATGTACACACACAAACACACACACACACACACACACACACACACACACACACACACGAGATTTTTTTAAAGTCGAATAAGACAAAAAGCAATGTTTATAGCATATTAGGAAGAAAGATTATAATCCAAGAATTTTGCATCTGTGTGTCAGTTTTTAACTCATAAAATATTTTTAACTCATGTTTGTGTAAAACAGTCATTTCTCTTTTATGCAAATAAAAAAATACATCAAAGTAACAGATAATTCAAAGCAAAAAAAATGACAACGGAGAACCACAGTACAAAAATTATGTTATGAAATGCAACAATCATTTTGGAAATTGTTTTAAAATAATCTTGATGTAACAGATAAGATTACAAAGAACAGATTTCACAAAGCTCCACGTTTCTCCACTGTGATGCAAACCCACCACATGGCATGCTCTGCACGTACCTGGTCACCTCTTCATCATCTCAGGAGACTTGGAAGACGAAAGGAATTGCTACCATATGGTGCATGCTGCCACAGACAATAGCGTCCTTTGTCTCTGATTCAGGACTCTTTGTCTTCCACCAGTAATGGGTTAATTAATTAATTCAAAAAATCTGAGATTCTTCACAGTTCTTGACAATATTCACAAAATGTAGAAAGTGAGATAAGGGCAAAAAAGCAAAAGTTTTATTTTCAAATTATTACAGCCATGTGGTAGTTAAGACTTATTTAACAGGCACTTCATTCTTGAGAATAGTAGCTAGAAGAATGGACTGCATTACTTTAAAAATATAAATAGTATTAAGTAAAATAGTATAAGTTATTGAAATCATCAGAAAAGCTACAGAGAAAATGAAAATAATGTATGTAAAAAGCCAATGGGAGGAAAGGTCCAGAAATGATCAAGTTAAAGAAGGGCAAAATAGGCCTAGGGAGGTGGCTTGGTGGTAAAGCCTTTGCCCAAGCAAACAAAAGGACCTGAGTTTGGATTCCCAGATCTTACCTAAAAATGCTGGGTGGCTATTGCCGCCCTCTGTAACTTCAGCCCTGGAAGTCAGCATCTGGAAAACGTCAGAGCAAAGCTAAAGAACATAGAGCAATCCAGGATGATTCCCAATTTCACCTTTGGGCTTCCATAGGCACATACTCAAGTGTCCTTTTATGTACACACACACACACACACACACACACACACACACACACACACACACACACAAAAAGGGTAAAATACCGTCTTAGTTTAAGAATGTGTTCAAATATGTGTTTTTTTTTTTAAATTCTGATTTCATTAAAATACAGTGTCACTTGCTGGACCAACACTTAATATTATTCAGAAATGCATTTTTAATTGGTATATAGAGCTTCGAAAGACATGGCTTTTTCTTCTGACCCAGTCATTCATTTGCATTAAAAAGATCAGATATGCGTGCACAAACTCATGTTCAAGCATATTTATTTTTAGAGCTATGTACAATACTGTCTGAAAAAAATGTAAATTTCCTGAAAAAGAAAGTAAAATTAAAACAACCTTGTTGAATAAAGGACTAATAGGTAGTCTTTTTTTTTTTTTTTATTCAATTGTGTGTGTGTGTGTGTATGTGTGTGTGTGTAGAACCACAGGTGAATTCGGGAACCACCATGGACGCCTCCACCTCCTCCTTGTTTACTCTGCCCTGGGATTCACAGGCTCCGCCCTACCAGGACCAGAAACGCAGGCCGCCCCCGCTTCCGCCTGGCGTCTGTATGTGGGGTGTAGGATCCGAACTCGGGACCTTCTGCCTGCAAGGCAGAGGCTTAACCCCTGAGCCATCTCTCCAGCCCCAATAGGTAGTCTTTTAATGTAACGATTCAAAATTCAAAATTCAAAATTCTAACTCTTGCCATTTGAAAAGTTATCCTATAATAGTAATAGGAAAATATTTAAAGCTCATAAGAATTCCAGTATTTGATAACATTTCATAGAGAAGAAATAAGGGAAATTTGCAAAGATGTTAGCAGCTGAATATTGAATTTAGGGTATTACTTATTGCCTTCCAGTCAATGTTTTACAACTTTCATGAAATTTAGAAACATGTTTTGTAATCTTAACTTATAAATGCAAACTGTATTATTTTTATGGCAATATTTATTGATGAATGTATTATATATAAGTTTTATTCATAAAATAGCTTTTTAACTTGAGCAACTTTGTCTGGCTTATTTGAAAGTCTTTCATATCTTTAAAATAATATTAAAATGCTTTCTCCCCATAACTATATGTGGAATTACATACATATGTAAATATTTCATGCTTTTTATATATAATCTGTGACTCTAAGAATAAAATCATTTCTGAGTTTCATGATTCATCTTAGACGGAGTGCAAAAGACCCTGTAAGCTAGTTGCCCAGAATGATATGTAACAGACAAGGATTACATCGTGCTGTGAATCTGGCGAAAGCTCTTTGGGATAAATTACAGAGCTTTTTCTCCACACAAAACAATTTTTCTCAAACATAGCTGTTATTGATGTTCATAGCGTTCTTACTTTTTGTTCACCTAATGGCAAATTTCTACTTTATCTGACAGCAATGAAAAATAACTTCTTGTTTGATTCTTCTGAAGGCAATTAAAAAAAATCGCAGCTTGGAAAATAAATGGACATTCTATCTCACTGAAATAATTTTTTTATGTGTGTGTATGTGTACAAAAGAGCATTCTACTTCAGTGAAATAATTTTTTTATATGTGTCTATGTGACCCAAAGGACACTTGAGTGTGTGTGCCTGTGAAGGCCCAACGGTGATGGATAATCATCCTGGATTGCTCTACCTCCTTATTGCTTTGCTCTGGGGTTCTAGGCTCTATATTCCAGGGCTAGAATTATAGGCCACCACTCTATCTGCCTGCCATTTGCACGTGAGATGCTGGGATCAAATTCAGGTCATTTTGCCTGCAAGGCAAAGGCTTTAACCCCTTAGACATCTTCTCAGTCCCCTGAAACTTTTTTTATGCTATTGTTTCCTCTCTTCTGATTTCCCCACTCAAAATAACATCCTCTCCTTCCATTGACCATCATCATCTTCAGAGTGACTCCTTATTTCCCTGAATGTACTGCGAGCCAGTAATAGTGAGGGTATCAGTGAAGAGAAGCATTATGCCTTTAACATTGTGATAGTTAAGCCTGGGTGTCAACTTGACACACCCGGTATTAACTAAGCTGGGCTGAGACCACCTCTGGAAAGGATCAACTGAGACTACTTGAAAGGACTGTACACGCCCCAGATCCTATCAGAACTCCAAAGCTCTCAAAGGATTTTCCCAATGCTACATCATAGAAAAAGGATATATATATTCATTCTGTGAATTCCGTGACTCTAGAGAACCCTAACTAATACAAACATAAAAAGGAAAAGGGCACAGCACCAAAATGCAATAAAGCTTGGGTTGGGGAGATGGCTTAGTTGGTAAGCACATTGCTTATGGGCAAGCATAAGGACCTAAGTTTAACCCCATGCACACACACACACGCACGCACACACGCACGCACACATGATCCAAGATGTAATCCTTGACTTCTGAGATCAAGGACAGGTTCAGTCATTGCACATACAAGTGTTCATATACTGTACACATCACACACATACGCACCACAGATACACAATAGAGTTCAAGACAGCCTCATTATGGCCAGAGTGGGGGTAATTCTAACATACCAAACCAAACCTTCTCAGGGGCTAAATAGCTAAAAAATCTTAGGGACTTGGCAGTTAAACTGTTTCACAAAGCTCCTGAACAACAAGCAAATTTCCCCCTGTTTTGATGCCTTTAACTATTCATGTAGGGTCTCTCCATGTGGCTACCTATGTCAGGGTCACTTTCTTTAGGTTCTTAAAAAGTAGCGATGACAAGATAGAGATGTCGATAGAAGACATCTCCTATCCACACTGAAACTCCTTCTGTTCACTTATTTGGCAGCTCCAAAAAATACCTTCAATTTCAGGAAGCCCCTGACTCTGCAAATCAAGAGAGTCTGTATTAGCTTCCCCTAAAAGCTATCTCTGTCACCTTGGTTATACTAGGGTCATGGGGATTGATATGACTCCATCTCAGACTCCTAGAAAACACACTTAAATTATGTGACTCCTTTGCTTACATTTTCCACACACTTAGCTTGAGGTGAATAAAATGTAACACTAGTAACTCCAACAATATCTAAGGGTCTCATTACTTCTCATATGTTTTTGATGTGAATCGCAGCTAGCATAACAAGATTTACTTTCAGTATCAATCATTTGAAATTTTTCATGAATGTACATTTCCTTAGAATTTCCAATACACATTGCCCTTAGATGTGACACCTGAATTAAAACTATAAAATGAATGAAAAAATATTTATCATTCCATTGGGGTTTATCTTGATTATTTTTTTAAATAATAGAATTCACCCCTTGCCCTGGGAAGACCCAGTTTTCCCTAAAGTACTTAGAGACCCAAATAATAACAAAATGAGAATATGCTAGCAAAGAAGTGTGGGAATAGTATTTAACAAACCAGAAGAGCACATTATAGTCCAGGTGTTTCTTTAAAAAGAAATACTTTCTTGAGCCAGAATAAAGTATACAGAGGTTTTGCTAAGTTCTTGAATATATGAAGTATCAGAGTTTTTTTTTTTTTTTTTTTTTTTGGTACGGATATAAAAAGAAGTCTTTTATCCTGTGCGTGTCTTCCTGCCTTCTTTGCCTTCTGTTTTTCTCCCTCTTTGAATTCTTTTAACACTCTGCAGCTTGAGATGTAGGAAGAAATGCAAAAGAAAAATTTAAAAAAGAAGCTTTTGACAAGTTCTTAGCATTTTTGAACTATCTATTCATATCTATTAAAGATTATAGAAAAGGAAGAAGAAACTAGTTTCTAAGTAGTACAGGTCAGAGTAGAGCCCCACGTCCTTACCAGAAGTCAACAGAAATGAGAACAGAAATTCTAGAAGTCTAATATGGCAGCTATCTGTTCTTGCTCCTTCAGCACAGTTTCTGTGATTTTACATTGTTTTTCTCAGTCGACCTCAACTTAATGGTTCTATTGCCTTCTGCCTTTGACCTAAACTTCCAAATAGTGGGAACTGACAAGAAATGAAGAAAAGAGAGATGAGGAAATCATCTAGTACACATCTGTCAGTGTGCATAAACTTGGCTAATTCTTCTCTGTTCTCAGTTCCTAGATTGACATGGGTACGACTCTTTCCATCATCTCATGAAGGCTATGTCCCTTTGCCTCTTGAGGTTCAAGAGTAACTGCAAGACTTTCTTTTCTTTATTCCCTTCCAGTTCCATTAACCCTACCAATACTTATATCAGATTGGATAAGAATTCTAAAAAAAAAAAGGACAAAAATAAATCAAGTTTCCCAGCAGTGTGAAGGCTAAGATCACCCAATTCTCTTAGGGTCTTGTTAAACAAGGAAGAAACTCTTGTATAGTTTGAGGAAAACAAGGGCCGGGAGACAGTAGAAAGTTCTGATTGAAAGAAAACATGAACGTAAAGGGTCGGTAACAAGGCTAGAGTGCAGAACACCTGGACTCCAGTTTCTATAGGCTTTCCTTCAAGTCTTCTTCCATCTAGCCTCAAGCTTTCCACGGTGTCAGCCATGTTTCTCAAAGCTCCAGCCAGCCCCTTCAAGAAGTGGGATGCGGAGGTCTTTCCCTACCTTAGCTGTGACAGAATCAACTGTTTGGAAAGCTTCCAACTATTCAAAAGCATATGCCATGTGTTCAGCCTGGCACACTCTCCACTTTCTATTAATGATGGCTGCCACCCTTGCTCCCCCTTTCTACCTTGCTCAACACAGGAGACTTTTTTTCCCTATTTCTCCCACATCTCCCACTTGAAAGTCTGCTCCAAGATCTTCTAAAATTTAGTCTGAATGTCTTCTCATATTAGTCTATCTTTCTACCTTCATTTCTACCTCTTCCAGGTCTTCGTCCTGTTATTAGAATAGTAATTTAGGCTTTGATGCTAATTAAATATCTAACCTGCTAAAAAGCCCATTTGTCTGGTAACTTGATCTACATGAAAAAAAAATTCCCTATTTTGAGTGTCAGAGTTCCACTTCCCCAATTCATTCCTCTCTTCACCCATACCGGTGGTTTCCTCTCCCATTTGAAGCTCTCTAATATTTAAGTCCCTTAAGGGACTTGTGTTGTATGATGTATGATAATCATGCGTGTGGACATGATTACAAAATGCAACTATTTGTCTATATTACATTAGAAAAGTTTGTGAATTGGAAAGGTTCTATTTGTTTAATGAACAATTCCTGAATTTGATTATTTTGTATTGAATTGGCTAATATATTTAATGGCAAAATTATCTTAAAACTGAATAAAGACTGTCAAAATATCTAAAATTTCTGCATTGTTTATTTATCTATATTTTGGAACCAAATTTCATTGTTATCACTTAGATAAAGAAAATGGGACTAAATTCATACACATTATTTAACTCTGAAATGTTAACCAAACCAATCCCTTTAGGAATGACAACTTTAGTCTACAGTTCAAATAAAAGGGATTTAGAGACAATACGATTTTTCTCTCCATGGCAAATTAAATTATTCTGGACAAATATGTATTATTTTGTTAGCAAAATGAAGCCACTTGTGCCTGTGTTGCAAGTTTACTGATTGGCACCTAAATGAAGTGAAGACTGAAAAACAAATGTTGTTTTGCAAGTATATTTTCTGTTTTCACCAATACGCCCACTCTTCTTGCTAAGAATGCATAATTTGGATTTGTTTCCCCTCAAAAAGTTTGAAAAATCCTTCAGCTAGTTCAGTCTTCCAGCATATTTTTCTAATTATCTGTGACATCTGCATGAAAATATGCTCTTTGATTTAGCTATTCATGTCTCAATAACCATCAACGGAGTATTAACATTATAATTTCTAGAATAACTTTTCATTATATTCTTTTATAAAGATACCAGTGCCTGTTTTGCATTTTCCCCTGAAGCTCTCACTCCTTTAAGAACCATTTTCCATCCTGATTTTATTTGTAACTAGCTGCAGTGGATCTCTTAGTTTGTTTTTCAGTTTTGTTTTGCTGGTCCAACCACCCATGGCTCATTTCTGTGTTATCAGATTAGGGTATTTTCTTGGGAAACCTTCCTTTCCCACTTCCCACATTCACTGTGTTTTCCATGGGTGAGACTAACTCTTTATTCTCCTATAATAACAATAGCAACAATAATAAAAATAGGCACCTCAGATGGCGTGGTCATATTATTGCATTTCATTACTATAGGATTTGGTTAACAAGCATCTAAATAATCAAGCTGAATTCATAATCCATCCCAGGAACACTGGTGGCAAATGGTATAAAAGGCACTCTTTTTCCATTGGCATTCCCATAATGGAATGTCACAGCTGAAAAGCTCTAGTGAGCTCACAGGAGGACAAAACCAAAACAGGGAAGCAGAACCATTGGCAGGCAGTAGTCTGGACCCCAGCAGTAGTTGATTTCACCACAGGGACAAGCTCTTCTTATAATTAAAGACAAGGAAATGATGATACAGAAAAAAAAAACATGTAGATGCAGACATTTCAAATGGTATGGTCCACCTGAGCCTAATTTAAACATGGTTTGAACAGTTGGCTACTTGTGATCGGTTGAGACATAGTTGTCTACTACAAGAAAAAGGTTAGAATCTGTTCACACATTGTGAGGTTGCAGTATACTATGCAGGGAGAAATCTTTAGATCAAGCTTAAAATGTAGGCAGAGGTAGTCCAAGTAACCCGGTCTCACTATTTAGTAGTAAATACACTGACTCTGCTTTCTCCACTGAAGATCCAGATTTAGCATGACATCCATATGCATATTCACAGGACAAATGAAGATGTGAAGCATGGGTACTAACAAAACCTATTTCTCACAAAAGGTAACATCCTTCAGGATGATGCTATTCTCGAGTACAATTGTTATTAATCATGAGTGACTTCCTGATTTTTTTTTCTAGTAGAACTTATAAAAACCAAAACTGGAATAGGGCCTGTGACGAATTTGCTCTGTTTTGTCAAAAGCATAAATTTCCCAAACTTCATTCTCTTCATTAACCTTGTTGATAAGGGATGTTGTATCGTTTCCCGTTTCTTAGCTTACAATTCAGAAAGGATGATTGAAGCAGCCTTAATAATAGATCAGTCTCATTAATAAAACCTCTGCTCTACTCCAATTTACATGAACTTCATTATGAAAAGTAATTGGCTCCATTGAATTTACTGTGGGAGAGAACTTCTGTTGAATTCCAAAGTATCAGGGGCTTACCAGGATGACCAAATGCAAGGTCACACATGATGTCGAAAGGAAAGCAGGCTGAGTCATCCTTCAAAGGAAAAGGGAAACAACAAGGACAGCAAAAGAAAAGCAGCTGGGTTTACTAAATTTCCTCATTCTGAAATTAAACTTCACATTTTGTATAAATAAATGTTTTCTTTGCCAGGAAATTTAAGTCCCAAATCTAGTGATTAAAAGAAGATGTTTTGAGCTAGTCCTTTTATGATTCCGCAGCTTGGGATATGGTGGAACTCCACTGTATGATGAGTTCATGCCCAACCAGGGATGCATGAGACCTTGTGGAAACAAACTGTAAGACAGACAGACAAAGAAACCTCACAAAATTTAGCTAATGGCATGAGGGTTCATCTTGATTGCCAGCTAGACAACCTAGATAACTAACAAGGCCACACTTTGTGTGGGTTTGTAACCGTTGTGGGGTCCTAGGCTGAATAAAAAAAGCAAAGAGTTGAGCAAGTGTTTACACATCTCTTTGCTTCCTGACTAGGTGCATTGTGACCAGGCTACCTCAAAGCCCCAGTGCCATGACTCCCCACCCCCCCCAGTGGTCTGTATCCTCACACACAGCAGCTAAAATAAACCCTTCCTTAAGTTGTCTCTGCCCTGTGTTTTGTCACAGCAATGAGGAAAGTAACTAAAAAGTGACTAATATAGTTGTAGCAGTTGCTTTCTCTGCTGCTGAGAGACAACACTCAAATTCAAGCAACTTAAATGGAAAGCAGGCTTTGATTCACTAAAGGGGCTAATCTTTTTAACAATAGCCACGCTTTTGCTGTCTGAAGTCTCTTTAAACTTGCTTTCACATTTTTCATCATCAAATCTCACAGTTTTCATCTCTTTTTGCCGGATTCCTTGATCTTTTTCCTCATAACTTCAGACAAGTTTTCAGGATGAGGTCAAAACTTGATCAAACTTTCTGCCAATACATCATTCCCTTTGTCCCTTGTCCAGGTCCCAATACAGTCTCTGTTTCCCTCTGGACCACAACAAGCTGGGCTTTTGCTATCTGCACCTTTCTCAGCATTATTCTCTTCCAAATTGTCTCTAGGCCTGTTCTCTAAGATACAAAGGTGTTCTCAGCCCCCAAATCCCAAAGTGCTCCATAAAACAGTTCCAAAGGCACACAGCCATATCACAGCAATGGTCCTATTTCTCTACGTCTTGATACCAACTTCTCTCAGGTTTACAATTATATTTCCGGTATCAGATCTTTTTCGTCTTACAGCAACACCCCCTTTTTGGTACCAGTTTCTCTAGCAGTTACTCTCTCTGCTGCTGTGAGACAGCACTCAAACTCAAGCAACTTAAGGGAAAAAGGGAGAATTATTAGGCTTACAGTTCCAGAGGGGAGATAAAGTTCTTTATGGTGGAGACGGCATGGCTGGATCTCAGAATCTGGAGAGGGCTTAAGTCATGTCCATAATGGAGGAGAAAATGCTAACTGAAAACTGCAAACTTCCAGAGCAGACTTCTCTTGGAAGCAGGGCAGGATAACCAACCTAAAAGCCATCCCTCCTCTGTGACCTGCCTTCCTCTAGCAAGGCTCCCTTAAGTTGCTCTGACCATCCTAACATCAATTCAAACACATGCGTCTGTTGCAAGACAACCTATATTCAAACCATAACAATAGGGCTGTTTCTGCTATTAGTTTGTTGTGTTACTGTATTGTAATTATGCAGTCAAGGTGGGTATCAGAGATGGAGTATGTTGGATAGAGTTCCCACTGAATTTCTGATATACTGTTTCTTTAAAAAGCTTTTAATTTATTATGTGCACATACCAATTAGACTTTTAAAGTGAGTATTATCACTGCCACTCTGTTCTAATACATTGTTCCTGAGGCACAAGTGGTAAAGATTGGAAGGTAACATTAGTATTGCTGTTCTGCTCGAACTATTGAAAAATGATAATGAATAACCTTTATGATTCACTCCAGTTTTCATTCTGTGAAACAGAAAAATGCCAGAAATTTCTTTACTTGTGATTAGAAACGTTCAAAGTATGGTCTTATTTCTGGAGACCACAAATTGAGAATATTGCCCTGTATCAGGTATGCATAAATTAGTGTACTACAACAAACACTGTGATGTCCTGTGTTAAGATGATCTAAGAACTTGGAGGCTCTAGAGTTGTGCGTGTTTGTGTTTGTGGACATGCATAGACTGAAAGGAGATATTCAACAGAATTAAAATTCAATTCAAATAGAATTTTGTAGAAGTAGCTCTCTGTTAGCAAACCAGCATTTTTTCAATCCCATTTTCCTATTCAAGTTTTATCTTTGATGTGATACATCCACATATTTCCTTATTTCTTAAGGTTGATTTCTACTTTACCACCACCACCATTATTAATATTATAGGGCTTTGTCCACAAAAATAACTTGACATAGTTTAAAACTAGCTATGAAGACAAAATGCTTACTGAAGAGCAAAAATATTGCCTTCATGAGCAACTATAGATTTCTGGGCAAGTGAATGCCAGAGTGGAGGATGACTGGATCACAGAGGGTTGATGGTCAGAAATGGAGAGAGGTTATGGGGCAGGAGGCATAAGGCTTGTTTTTCAGGAGGGACCCCTCACATATTCAGAGGCAACAGTCTTGGAAGGATGAATAAGAGATGGGCAGAGACAGAAACAGATTTTTACAACAGTCAGGAACTCATGGACTTGTAGCAATGGGAGTCTCCCTTCAGGGGATTCACATGTTCTCTGAGCATTTGCCAATAATGCATGAGGGCCTAATTTTGATTCCTAGAAACCATGCAAAAATCCAGGTGTGATGGCACATGTTAATAATCACTACTGGAAAGGAGGAGACTGGGGCTTGGTGGCTAGACAGTTTAATCCATTGGTCAGCTCCAATCCAATGAGAGACCCTATGTCAAGAAAACAAGATGGATAACTGCTGAGGAACAACACTCAAAACTAACCTCTGGTCTTCACACACATTCACCTACATGAATATATGTACACACACACACACACACACACACACACACCCCAAATCATCTACAAAACTAAATAGAATAACACATAAGTGTTACTCTTGCCTTTTATGTAAGACATGCTTGATTCAAAAAGATTGAGAACTTTCTAAGTAAGAGTAATTAAGTAGGTACCTGCTTCCTTAGAGGAAGTGTATGCACTGTGGAAAGCCTTAAATGCCCACTAGGAACAGGGCCCCGCCTCTTTAGTAAATCAGAATTTCAAGGTGGAAGCTAAGTGGATGATTTTAATGAGTGGCTAAATCGAGACCGGCTATCTCCCTTCTGATGACCTTCAATGCCACTCATAAAGAATAGAGTCATATACTAGCAAGTACTTATATGATAAAAATATAAATATTAATAACCAGATTGTTTCTTATGGGAACTAAACCACTCATAGCAAAGCATACATAAATATATTATTTTGTAAGCTTTTGTTTAAGTTATTAGTAAATGGCTCATGTCACTGAGCAATTAATAAAATAATCAGAAAATTAATAAAGTTGTAAAATAAAATTTAAAAATAAAATTAATAAAATAATCAGATTCACAGCTTTGGGGAAAAAAGTGGTAAGAGAAAAAAAGGATGGATCTAGGAAAGTGTAAGATGAAATATCTTTATAAATAAAGAGTACTGAAATGTATAAGTCAATTTATGGTCAATGGCTCATATTAACTTATTTAGTTCATATTTAACATGCTAGACATATTAACTGTTGTAACTGTTGTAAAAACAGCCCACCAGCTGTAAATCCTTACTAGAGGCCACTAAATGTATTAAGAGCTTTGTTTTAACATATTAAACCCATTTCATGTTACAATTTCGTGAGCGAAAACATCTCATGTGAAAGTGAAGCATATGGGTTTTTGCAGATATAATCTACTCAGAGATGAAATAGCTTTTCCAACTCTAACTACCTCTAAGCAACTATATTCAGTGTTAATACTCCTCTGTAATCCAGGGATCAGCCTGTAGTACTCTCAAAATTGGGAAAAGATAGATATGAGTTGTTATAAAAGATTCTGGAGTCTACTTGATCCTAATTCAGGGCTTAACATTCCACTTGTCTACGAATTCAGCCAGGGTTAATTTCTGACTTACTGGGTGGGCTTTCTAAATGCTCCTGCTGCCTGTTTCAAACCACTCTTCCTGTGGGCAGCTTTCACTAATGGACCCAGTTTGCCAAGAATTTCCGATGTTTCTGGAATGGAAAAACCTGAAATTTGATTTTTGGAGCCAATTCTTTCCATAATGGTAGTCTTTAAAACATTCTTCCTTTTCAAAATAGCTGGGTACTTGTAACAAGCCAGAGCCTCCAAGAATCCATACAGAGGTGAAGGATAATACTCAAAGTTTTGTGTAATTGCCTTCAGTGTGTCCTTGAGAGTGTTTATCAATCATTAAGAGAGTTCTGTAATCAACAGATTTCATTCTCTTTATACAATGAGGACTGAAGGACACTCTCAGTCTACCTTATCCAAGAAAGAAGCAGAGAAAGAAGTGATTCCCCATAAATAGCAGTAGGCCCTCATCCCAAGAGGATCTGCTATTTAATTTAAAGCCTGGCTCATTCTATGCTTCCATTCAAATCCTAAAAGACAACAAGCTGAACCACTGTAGCTCAAAAATTAGAATGAGGGTCCCATAGAGACTGAGGGAAGCCTACTCCCAACTGAGAATAGACACTTTAAAAGTTATAGGTTATGTTTTTCTTTTGTCTCTGTTGATTTATTTCAGACGTTTCTCCTGAAAACATGGGGTTCATAATTTGATACTCATCTCAAAAAGCACAAAGACATGGCAAATGAGAGGATGCTGTTTATCAGTCCAAAAACCAGATATTGTTTTTTTATTAGAGGAAGATTCAGAAATAATTACTGGGGAGTTGTCATTTTAAGTAGAAGAAGCTTTCTTGTTATGCATAAAACCCTGACAATGTCACCATTATGCTCTCAAAGTGTATTACATCTCCAAGTTTTAAAATATGAAGGATATAACCCTAGAATATGTCTTTTGAATGTATTAACCTTAATTGGTATAGAATTTTCATTTCACATATTTGATATGAATCCAGTTTTTCTCAAAATTTGCCTTTATGCTGCTATTCTTATTCTTGATTTAAAAAGGACATAGCAATCTCAACCTTAAAATCATAATCTTAGAATGTTTCCATCAGCTTGCATATCTTTCAGGTTTAATAATAGTTACTTCCAACATAAGTCTTCTATATTAATTTGTTTTTACTTTCTCTTATTAAAGCAGACAGAGAGAGAACCTAAGAAAGAAAATAATCAATGATTTGAGCAATAGTGGATGGAATGAAAATAAGAAGAATCTGAGAAAAAATAAAATAATGTCATGTACATATTTTCTAATATCATTTCCAAGAAAAGACTTTTTTAAAAAAAGTGCCAAGGAGAGATTGACTACTATGTATATCATTTTTATGAAAATTGTTAAAGAAAGGAACAGAGTGTCTGAAGTGTGCTAAAATAAAAGTTGGTTCTATTCATATTACAGTCTGAAAATTTTAAAAAGTCAGTTCAACCTTTTTTTAGCTCCTTTTATCTTAGCCACTGAAATCATTGACACAACCAGATCATGGAGAAAAATTCGTGTCTGTAACTATGATTGTGTTCATATACCCAAAGCAATTAACTCCACAGAATTGCTGGAAACATAAGACCAAAAATGTCAAACTAGTTTTATCTCCAATTATTCTACATAATTGCTTTGGCTACTGCCCTCTGAAATGTACTTATTTGTGTGTGTATACAACCTGTATCACCGGTGAAAAGAAAACAGTAATTGAAAAGCTAACGGTATAGCATAGCCACAGAAGATCGTTAACCCTTTAACGTAACCACCATCTCTGTTGTGTTAGTTACTTTTCATGTTGCGGTGACAAAACACCCGACCCAAGCAATGTAAAGAAAGAAGGTTTGATTCTGGCTTATGGTTCAGGAAGATGATTCTATCATGATGGGAAGGCATGCTGGCAGGTGGGGAAGGCATGGCAGCAGAGTCAGGAGATCGGGTGGTCACACTGGATTCACTTTAAGGAATCAGAGAGTGAAGGCTACTGGTGCTTGGCTTCCTTTCTCTGTCTTATTCAGTCTAGGACCCCTTTCCTTGGAACGGTCCTTCCTATGACTAGAAAAGCCTGGAAGCTTCTTCCTATAGTGGTTTTAAAACACCTTGAGTTAACCCAGCTATCACATTGATCTTAGAAACAATCCCAAGGATTCTACCAACTGGTATGAGAAGGCATAGAAGACTTGTTAATTAACTGATAAGGAAGTACACAGGTATAGCCCAATAAATTATCAAAAATCACATAGGTTTATAGGTTTCAATGAGGCCAAACTCCCTTTCTTTGTTCCCTTTTTGACCTTGATCTGATTCTTCATTGTCTTTCATTGGGTGGTTAAACTACCCCTTAATCCCATAGGCAAATCAATACCACACAGTCTCTTTTGCACAATCAGGTCATTTATGGATGAGGTGTTTTGGTGCCTTAGGGGTCCAAGCTTTGCAATGAACTTGTTTGTCTGTATCATGAACACCTGGAGTAGCTGGTTTTCTTCCAAGAAAACAAGTGCAAGTTAGATTGCAATGTAACAATTGTGTAAACATTTCTGTTGAATAAGTCTATCACTGTGCTTGTATTTGGGGATTTATTTTTTAGAGCAAGTCTATTTTTCATCAGATAGTTAACAGTTCATTGATTTCAAACCATTCAGTTTAAACTGAACATACGGTTATGTCATATTATTATTGAAATTCACAGTTTTACTCATCAGCTCTGGGTGTATTAAATTCATTTTTTTTTACAAAATTTTAAAATAGTAAAAGTTTTAAAGATATCTTATTTGCTGTAACTTAACTTTTAAAAATATTTGTCACTGTAGTTTCACTTCAGTTTCTGCTCTCTGGAAAACAGTTAAAATACTGAAATGAAATTTTAGAAGCCATATGAGCAACTATAACCTAATATGATTCATAACACATTTCTTGGGTTCCTACTATGGACCAGGAATGAATTTCTCGTTTCAGATAGAGCAGAAAACAGGAAAGATAACAGTCCCATCTTGCAGATGCATTTTGTTCCAGCAGAGATGTCAGACAAAAAAAAATTATACGTGTAAAGTTAGAAGTATTTGAAGCAAAAAGTATGATGAAGAGAATAGAGGGGGAATGAAAGGTGTTGTGTGAACACTTTTCTAGAGGAGATGACACCTAATTGTCTTTCCAATCCAAATAGGAGTTCAATGACAGATCAAAGTAAAGCTTATGTTGAGGTTCAACTTGATGAGCCTATGAGCTTACCACTACTTTCAGTAGTAGGAGTGAGGGTTACTGACAAGGAGCAGGAATGACTCCAAGGTAGCGACATCTCCAGAAAGCCCACCCCAGTCTGACGAACAGCTTCCCCATGGCTGCATAGTTGGAATCCCATCCAATTACCCTTCCTCAGCCTATATAAGCCAGTGTCCTTTCCACATCTCTAGGCCCCCGGGGGCATCTGTGAAAGCGCATGCAAACCGGGCAGAATCACATAGTAGTGGCTGGGAAGCACTCCAAGTCAAACCAGAATCACAGGTGTGGATGCAATGATCCTTTCCACCCCCATTATCTGGGCAACAGATGCAATTGTCTAAGACAAAGGTGGCGACTATTGAGAAAATGCCATGCAACAGAAGCAAAGGTCTCTTCCCCAGAGGTCTTTATTGAGGTGTAAGAGAAGTAAAGCAAATCAAGGAGCTACAAAGAAGGGGAAGTTGTGGATAGTGGGATGTGTCAGCACAAAGCCCCAAAGGGTGAAGGAAGATCTTCCATGTGCAGGAGTAGGGAGAAGGCAAGTGTGTGGGGGGAGGGGGGATGAAGGAAGTAGAGGGTTGGGACAGGAACACAGAGTGGAAGACTGGGAAATCCATGAGGAGGAGATCAGCACACGGCAGAACAAAACTTACAGAGAGGTGAACACTTAGAGGTTTTGAAAAGAGAATTGCATTTGTTTCATTTTGTGTGTGTTGCATGCGTATGGGTGCATATGTATATATATTTTTGTGTGCGTGTTGTGTACAAAAATTGCCTCACATTTTCAAATGCTCTAAGAAAATAGGCTTCAAGGACAGTATTAGAAGAATTAAGATGCTACTTCAGTTTCAAGCAAAAGAGGAGAAAGCCTTGGACCGACATAGAAGTGGCAAAAGTAGTAACAAAGAAAGCTTAATTTGAAAGATATTTTGAGGGGAGAATGTTTTAAAAGTCTGCAGATTGTACACATAGGGGATGAGGGAAAGAGAAGTTTATATATGGGCCAGCATTTTTTTCCTTTTCTATCTAAATGAAATTTATGGATATTAAGAAAGAAAAGATAGTTATAAAGACAGCCTGGTACTGGCTCCAAAATAGACACACAGATCAATGGATAAGGATTGAAGACCCAGATATAAGCCCACAAAGTTACAGTCATTTGGTCTTTGACAAAGGGGCCCAAAGAATCCAATGGAAAAAGAACAGCATCTTCAACAAATGGTGCTGGCAAAACTGGATCTCCACATGCAGAAGATTAAAGCTGGACCCGTACTTGTCACCATGTACAAGACTTAATTCCAAATGGATCAAGGACCTTGATATCAGGCCAGAGACTTTAAAAACCATAGTTGAAAGGATAGGGAACTCCCTCGAGCTGATTGGGCTAGGCCCACTTCCTAAACAGACATCCAATGGCACAGTCACTGCTACCAACTCTCAACAGTTGGGATCTTGTGAAATTAAAGAGCTTCGGTTCAGATAAAGAGATTGTCACACGAGCTCAAAGGCAACCCACAGAATGGGAGAAAATCTTCACTAACCACATATCTGACAGAGCTCTACTGTCCAGAGTGCACAAAGAACTTAGAAAATTAAACTCCAAGGAAAACACTGGCCCAATTAAAAAATGGGCCCTGGAACTTCAAAGAAACTTTACCAGGGATGAAATTAAAATGTCTAACAATTATCTTAAAAAATGCTCCACTTCCTTCGCCATCAGGGAAATGCAAATCAAAACTTCCCTGAGATATCATCTCACCCCGGTCAGGATGGCAAAAGTCCACAATACAAACAACGACAAATGCTGGAGAGGATGTGGAGAGAGGGGAACTCTCCTACATTGTTGGTGGGAGTGCAGGCTCATACAGCCACTCTGGCGAGCCGTCTGGAGATTCTTAAAGAAATTAAAGATTGAAATGCCGTATGACCCTGCTATCCCACTTTTGGGAATAACTCCCCATGCAGCAGAGGTTCGCCTCGATAGCACAAGCTCGACCATGTTCATAGCAGCACTGTTTACAATAGCAAAGTCATGGAATCAACCTAAATGTCCAACAGTTGACGAGTGGATAAGGAAACTGTGGTACATCTATACAATGGAGTACTACTCAGCCATCAAAAATGATGAATTACTGGAATTTGCTGGGAAATGGATGTCATTAGAAAGAATTATATTAAGTGAAGTATCCCAAACCCAGAAAATTAAGCGCCGTATGTACTCCCTAATAGGTGGCTCCTAGTACCAAACTCACCCAGCCCACATTGGGACACTCAAAAGTAAACCTATGTAACACAGTAATTGCAAGGATTATGAACAAGAGAGATGGGTTAGGAGGGCCACACCAGAAATTAGGAGAGAGGAGACCATGTTACAGCAGAGAAAATAGGCCTCCATCAAGGTCTGCAAGTAAGTAATGAGAAACCTGGTTAAGTTCACAGACGTTCTTTCCTGATCTCACCAGAAGGGGAGGGCATATAGTCTAGCAGATAAAAAGTAATCATTTTGCAAATGGGTGATGGACCCCTCCCTCAGTGAGGTTTCCTACTCTTATTACATCTACCCTTGAATGTGCTATTACAACAAGACTCCAGTTTAACAGCTTTTTGTCTCTGGCCAGGGGGTGACATACAGTGCCCAGCAGAATGGAGTGAAGGGAATTGCAGGAGCAGCAAAACTGCAAAAGAAAATCAACCAACCACAATCCAGAACTTCAGAGACTCTATATCAATCACATAGAACTAGGACAGCCTAATCTCTCCCCATCCTGGAGCTCAGGGACATTTGCGGAAGAGGGGGCGGTAAGATTGTAAGAGCAAAAGGATGGGAGGAGCAACGATTTGCAAGATTCTCAACAATAGTTGGGGCCAAAGCAATCATAATGGGACTTTGCATGCCCTGCGCAATGTCCAGCGCACTGTTGCCCTCATAAAGTCTAGCATCTGTTAAGGGCACCGAGACCCCTGGAGGCAAGGGATTGACAGCCATAGTAGTGATCTTATGCTTAAGGGGAACAAGAGAAAGGGCTTATGGAAATGCCACTGGGTCCTTATATGTCATCAGAGAGGAGGACCCAGTGGAGAGTTAGGCACACACAATAAAGGACTCTCTGGGAATTGGGGGGGAGACACTGGGGGAAGGGGAGGGGGGAGGGAGGGAACTGGTAAAAAATTTTAAAATGTATAATTAAATTTTTAATAAAAAAAAAAGAAATTAAAGATTGAAAAAAAAAAGAAAGAAAAGACAGTAGAGAAATATCTAATTATAAGAAAATGAATTGAGAATTTGATCAAGTAGACAACTGGTTACACAAATCTGTTACCATGAGGGGATACTAGAAGCATAAGTTTGGTAATACCAGGGCACACATGGTGTTCGGATGGGACAGTCTGTAAAGAACTGCAAGAGTGAGGGATTATAGAAAACACTAAGAGACATTGGAGCTCTTGTATAGTGTGACTCGCTTCAACACAACGCAGTCATCTTCCGTCATGATGGCTTTGACCGCCCCAGCAGCCCTGGTCAGTTTCCTCCAGTAAGTGATCAATGAACAAGGGCATCACCGGCGCAGGTCGAGCCTCACTATCAGATCCTGGTGCTGATACTGTGGCACAGGCTTGTTGAGGTTCCTTTGAGATAAACCAGGAGCATTAAGTCACTTGTCCCTTCTTGTTAGTCAACTCTGAGGGACCCGCTGGACTCTCTGTAACCCAACACTTTCTTCTGCAGCAAGTCCTCAATCATTGCCTGGGGTGTAGTTGTGGGTCTCTCTGCTCCTTTGATTTCATGATGCTCTGATTCTGGCTTTTTTCCAGAAACCCCTTCCAAAACACACACACACACACACACACACACACACACACACACACACACACACACTACAAAAAGTGAGGAAGAAGATTCAATTTCAGCATAACTCAGATAGTTTTTGCTTTTTAATGTTCAAGTGTTATTCTGTAAAGATACACACACGCAAACAGACTACTAGGAAAAAGATTTAACTTTAGCATAACTCAGATAGTTTTTGCTTCTTAACATTACAAAGTTATTCCGTAAAGATGAACACTTTAAGTCATTTCACTTTTGGAAGATCCAGAGCTCATGGGAGGACAAAGATTAGCATGGTCGTTTTCAAATTTGGCTGCATGTTGAAATTAATTAGAGAAGCTTTAAAATTATTCATGCTTGGGTTATACCGATAAAATTCCTGATATAATCAGCCAGAGGCATAGTATAGGTAGTAGGATTGCAGCTAGTATCAAACAGTATAACATGTAATTTCAGGTGAGATGTGTAACCAATTTGACCTACCAAATTTCTAAAAGCAAGAGGTAGGAGAAGCCTGTGAGCTAAAACATTCCAGGAGCTGGCTTTCTGCAAAGGAGTTTGCAATGAAGGTAACTTTAACAGAATTTGCTAATGGTCTTGTTAAATTAAATTAAAATGAAGAACAGGCCTGAAGAAAGGTGTGGGTCTCATAAGTAACCTGGACCCCATTTGTTGTGCCAGTGAGTAACACTTAACATGAGCTGATTCTTGAAAATGCAAGTATCAAAAGCTGGACCTGAGGTCAAGCAATCTGAAGCAGGCAAGTTAGGAAGTAACTTAATTGACTAAGGGTGGACCAATAGGGGCGAATCAAGCAAAGCAACTGTATAGCTGCAACTAATCAAATATTTTCTTTCCTGTTGCTGAGTTTTCCTTGTAGAGGCCCCTCCTGGCACTTCCTTCCATTCTTTCAGTGGAGCTCCTGAACACCTTCTGATTTGAAGCTGCCAGATTCCTGGATCCTTCTTTGCTCAAGCAAACTCTTTAAAATTTTAGTGAACATTAGTTTCCCTTTTAGCAGGGCATACAGTGCACATAAAGAGGGGTCAGGGCAGAAAGGAAAATCCCAGTGGAGCTAGACTGCTTTCTACCTGTTTGAGCATACAGACCCCTTGTCCTATGCCGCTATGTGCTTTCTGTTTCATGAGGGATGACCTCAGCTATTTTCTTTGTTTTATTGAACCTCTATCACTTTTTGGTGCATACATACTACATACTAACTACATCCATAGGCATGTATAACACATGCATGCATACCACATCCATATCAGTTAAGGTACTTATAACTGCAAATTAAGGAAACTCAACCCAAGCATTTTGGACGTATGAAAACTTGTACTGTTTAACACAGTTCAAAATTCTGAAGTAGGACAACAGTCCAACATTAGGTAAATGAATGATCCACTGAAATGATAGTTAGTTTTATTGCACTCAGGTGTTCTGGAGCCTAAGAATAACTTTCCTACTAGATGCTGCCAGTTCCTTCCAAGGAGGAAAGAGCAGATCTTCTAATAGATCCCATTTTATAGGAAGGGAAAAAAGTCATATAAGTGTGGGTACACATATGTACACACAGTTTCTTTATGTTATCAGCATTGGTTAGAATGCTTTCAACTGCAGAATGTATCAGCAATTTCCATGGCAATGTCGTAAAGTACATCTCAGTGGCACAAAATATATCTCAGAAATCTGTAGGTTATCAGGAGAAGGTTGGTTCTGTTAATGTCAGCTGAACTCACACATTCATTAGCAGTTTCATTTTTATTTGAGGGTAGGCAAGGGTAGAAGATATTGCTTCATGCCGTAGGTCCAGCAAGACTTTATTCTTCGGTGGGTAATGGCCTGCTCTGCATGCATTTGTCCTGAAGTACAGCTGAAGGAGTAGGGACCTGTGATCAGGATGATCACAGAGGCCTAATGCAGGGAGAGATGTGTTGAATTGTCGGGACTGGACTCACTCCTGACACGGTCTCACTGCCACTACATTCCACTGGACAAAGCAAGTTCATGACCAAATTCCCACAAGGCAGGATGAAAAAAAAAATTACTTTCACACGGTAAAAGATTTTCAAATGGGAGGTTAAGAATCAAGGCCGGTATTTCTGTCTACCACAGATGCTAAATCTGCTCTGTTAACAAAAAGTTAAATTACTGGAAAACATCGAAGACTCAAAGAATTGACTGAATCTTAATGATTAAGAAAAATGTATTAGAAAAAATGAAGAAAGACTATCTTTTTATTTTTTGGTCGTGCATTTGTGTGTATCAAGAGAGTACTGTGTGTGCCTGTAGAGGCCTAAGGGTCACTTTGCTTTGTTTTGGAGTTTCCCAGACTCTGCCTTTCAGACTTTCGGAGCTAGGGCCAGAAGTGCTAGCCACCTCCATTTCTACCTGGCTTTTTTTTTTTTTTACATGTGATTCAGAATCCAAATTCAGAACATGCTGCTTGTAAGGCAGAGGCATAACCTCTGAGCTCTCTCTTCCTAGCTCATGAAAGACTATCTTTTTAAGAACCATAATTCAAACAGGATACTGCTACCTTAATGGACCCCATGGGACATTATTCATTTAAAGTTTGAGATCATTGTCAGAAGAATCCAACCTGCTGAGCCTAGGCCACATCTGAATGCTACGATCAAGGCCAGTCAAGAGAGGACCTAGACCTTTGCTTTTCCATATGAGGATGTGTTAGCAAAGCCCTGAATCTGCTCTCACAGAAACCAGGCCTCACCCCTTTGGGACTTCTGGCAGCTTCCTTCCCCCACTGCCCAGTCAATATGTATCTGATCCCAGAGATGTATCTGTGTCACATGATATGAAACTTCCTGGCACACCAGAGAGACTATAAAGGTTAGGCCTCACTTGGTTCTGTGTGCTTTCTACTGAGATTCCCCCCTCCACACTGCTGATTATGTCATGCCGCTTTCCTCTTCCTACTTTAAGCTGGCTTACCTGGCTAATTGCTCTCTCATCAGGGCTCTGTAACTCCCTGTTTTAGTAAAGGCTCCTAATATCATAGATCTCCACCTTCTCTTTTTCTAACAGGGATTGTTTACCACAAAACTACATAGAAATAGCAATTCTCCTAGAACACAACATTCAGTGGCAACATTAATTGGAATGTGAATGAAGGTTTTCCTTTGTCCTGTGAATATGCTGTTTATGGAGCCAATACTTGCATCAGAGTAGAGTCAGTTTTTAAATTATTGATGATAAATCATCTGAGGCCCCATCTACTAACAACATGCATTTGAACTACAGTTTCTTTTGGTAAATGGAAGTAGGAGATCTGTTAGCCTTATAAATTTTTTAAAAATAATTATTTTGTGCTGGTGAATAGACTTAAGGGAATTAAATATGTTCCCTAGTTTATACCCAGCATTTAAATAATCTAATGTACGTGCAAGAACTGTATGTTTACTTTATGTTCCAAGAGGTTCAGGAAAAACCATTGGGTATTGAAATGTACTAACTCCAATGGCTTTATTATGCTGAGAAATTTACATTAATGTGATTGGTCTTCAATTCTACTCATGGCTTTAGGAGATCTATAAATTCAAATCACTATTACTATGCCTAAATTATGTAATTGCACACAAGGGACACAGACTGAATCATCAGATTTGCTTATGACATTAGTGTGCTCGGAGTGTTTTCATCTGTGTTCTCCCTAATTCACTTTTGGATATTAACAGCAATGATAAATGCACTGAAGTGAACTGGTTTAGTAAACAGCCAATTTTACTAAATATTTGTAGTAAATTGGGTCTGTGCTGTTAGACAGCTGCTTGGTTGGTGAAACAGAGTAGACGTGGAGCAGAAAGAAAAGTCAGCAACAGGAAGGAAGGTAAGATGATATCTAGGGAGGAAAGCAGGTGGAGAGAGGGAAGGAGAAGCAGGACGCCCCGGCCCCACTTTCTGGCACCTCATTCCTCAGCCGTGTTTTATGTAGCTTTTAGGGTCATAAAGCTGTGCACTCTCATAGGCCAAAAGGTAAGCATGGGCTCTTAAGCAAGTTTCTTCTCAAACCATTGTGGACCATTGGCATCAGGGGATGCCTTGCATTTCAGTTAGCCACACCTGTGCGTGGCGCGTCAGGCTTCTCTGATCCAAACTGCAATCTTTGCTTTCTGCTTCTTCCTTCTGAACATCAAATCAAGGATACCGGAGTAAGAGTATATCCAAAACCCACATAAAGAAGCTAGCAGGAGTGGAGAGAAGAGGGTGGAAAGCCAGAAAGTACTCTTAAGACATCTTGTCTGAACTGTCTTCCCAGCAGCTGTGCCTTTTCATGGTCTTACTGCCCCCACCTGCGTCCTCCGGCCCTTCATTACCATTTAGCAGAGATACAACGGTTTCTCTACGTTATTATTGTTAGATAGAGCAGTTAACTACTATTTTCAATACTGAAAATGAAAATAAACTCTGGTATTTTAAGATACACCATGAAGATGTGTCCTAGTTACCTTTCTGTAAGGGAGAAAGGGAGATTGGCTTGGTTTTAAGGTTGCAGAGGGGAGTCTGTTATGGTGGGAATCACACAGCATAAGGCTTCGGTTGGAGGCAGAAGACAGAGGTAAAGCAGGTCGCAGTCAGCACCAAGGACAAACTCCAAGAGGAAGCAGGACTGGACCACCAAAGCTCAGGGCTGCCTTCTTCCTCCAGTAGGGCTCCACCCCCTAAAGTTGCCATGACTACCCAAGCATTAAGGACAGCTGAGGCAGCAAACACATGAACTTGCGGAAGAGGGGGAACTCACACTCAGAAATACCCTAAAACACTCTTTAGGTCACACCAAAGAGTGAGGAAGGCAAGTAAGAAGAATCGATTGTGCAGTTGTGTAAGCTGATAGCGTCTCGCCAGTTTTCAGTGCTCGCCAGTGACATAAATAGGTTCCCAATCAAGGCTATTTTTAAGTTTCCCATTGAAAACAAGCATTTTTGCATCTACACATTTAAATAGGAGGCCATCTAATTCTAATTAGATCTAAAAGAAGAACAGAGGAAATAGCTGAAATATCCACAATCTATGCTCAATAAACTATAGTAATTAAGTTGTCAGAATTAAGGTCCTTGTCTAGAAGAAAACATTCTATGCCCTTTCTTTACCTAACGTCACTCGAAGGCTTCAAGTTATTGCTCTTGTGGTCATTTCTTTTTAAAAATCTATTGTTCATGGAAGCTAAGGAGATATAGTTTGAAATTCTTTTCCTTACGGTCCAGACAATTCAATAGTAAATTAAATGGCCCTCACCATAGAAGGGTTTCACTTATTCGATATGCTGGTGCTAAAAATCCTGATTTAAAAGAGAGAAGAAGGGGCTGGAGAGGTGGCTCAGGGGTTAAGCCTCCGCCTTGCAGGTGGAAGGTCCTGAGTTCAGATCCCAGATCCCACGTATAGACGCCAGGCGGAAGCGGGGGCGGCCTGCGCTTCTGGTCCTGGTAGGGCAGAGCCTGTGAATCCCGGGGCAGAAGGAGGTGGAGGGTCCATGGTGGTTCGCGAATTCGTCCGTGGTTCTACACACACACACACGCACACACACGCACGCACACGCACACAGACACACACACACGTGCGCGCGCACATACACACACACATGCACACAGTCGAATAAATAATAATAAAAAAATTTAAAAAAAAAAAGAGAAGAAATCTTGAATTCTAAATCTTTAATTGTAAAAATACAATGCACAGGATTGTTCTTATTTTTCTGTCCATTTTGTATTGAGAACCAGAACATCATGCTCTTCCTTAATTTATTCCAATAAATGTTCCTACAAGATTCAGATTTACTTCACTTTTTTGCATGCTTTACCTCTGCTACTTACATTCCTGCCAAATTCCAAATTAATTTTATTCAGCATTATTTTCTATCATCAGACAATGAAAGAATATTGTATAAATGCTAATCTACTGTTTATTCATTTTCCTCATACAGATCTAGTCCCCCAGAGTTTGACATTTCAATAAATCCTTAAAAGGGATTAGCATGCTGCCTTGCTAGATTTTGTTTTCTCTGGGAAAATAAATTAAGAAACTTTCTCACCTGTAGCCCTTTAAAAAAATTAAAAAGATGATGATCTTTCTTCTTCTGGAAATCAGGCTTTGAATATGGAATTAATTACAAGCATCTGGAATTAAAAAAAAGGTCCCAAGTAACGAAAGATGATTTCACTAGATTCTGGCGAAGGCTTTGCTATAATTTGTTTCCTTCGGAACAGCCTGATCAGCCTCATTCTCATCGGATGCTAGCACAGAGACTTCCATATGTGCTTATGCAATATTCAAAAGGTCTTTAGATTGTTTTCCACAGCTCTATCTACAGCCTTTGGGGTTCCCTGTCATCGAAGGCAATCTGCGCATAGCTGAAAACGCAATCCATCATGTGATTTTTCTAAATGTCGCAAATTGAGAAGAAAAGAATAAACTCTGAGTCATGATTGTGGGAAATAAATCTCAGAATGCAGGAGTTAGTTTGCACGAAAGCGACTAATTGAATTAGCTACACACAAGCTATTTCCAAGTGGCTTGCTAAAACGCAGCAGATTTTGTATATATGAATGCAATTCAAACCCATTGTTTTCTTAGCATCCTTCTTGCCAAACACATTGAGCAGGTACGACTTGAGGACTCTATGTGACCAGTGACTGGGTTTTCAGTTTTTAACATCTAGTGGGTCACAGCCAACAAGGAAGTCAGGTTTATTTTATAACTGCTCCAAACCATTGCCTCTTATTTCTAAATGTTCGTCTACATGTTCCTGTAGTCAAGATGCTTCAACATTTTGGCACTGGTCCACAAGCCTGGTAAGTATTGCATTTCAGTATGTAAATTTTTCATGGAAAGAATAGCAGCAAACATTAGAAAACTCGGCTTGGAGGAAAAAAGATTTTCCTCCAGAGGACACTTACTGGTTTAACAACATATATTTAGCTTCAATCAAATCATACACACCAAGCCATTGTAACCCACTCATTCGAAAATCACATCAGTCAATTCAGGGATTCAAAATACAGAAATTGGAGCCCACTTTTCATCTCCAGTTTTAGCCTGCAATTCTGACTATCTCTGTGTGTTTGTTTGGCTATCACTTCCAATTCCACTTGTGTCAGGCCATGTGTAAAGGATAATGAAGTGAGAAAGCCAGGAGATGGCAAATAAACTGACCATCTTCCAAGCTTTCCAGTTAGAGCAGAAGAGATTTATAAGCATGTGTCAATTTGGAAAGCAGTAAGTGTACAAGCACTGACCATACACAGTCTAGGGAAGGGAGAGAATGTTTGGGACCACTTGAGGGATTTCCTAGGGGACAGAGCAAGAACAGGGGTATCACATCACTTAGACAAACATTTTTATGTCAAATTGCAATAGATTCTCAGCACTATGATTAGCCATGTGTATCCGACATGAAAAATAAAAGACTCGACAATTAGGTTTCAAAGTAATTACCAATCTTTGACACATCAGCCTAGAAATATTTTTAAATTCACCCATAGAGGCGCTAAAGTTCAATTTTTTTTAAATGAGAGCCGTGTATTCCATCTTACTAAAAAAAAAAAAAAAAAAAGAAAACTCTGTGTATCTAGTTGCAATGCCCATGCATGTGCATGCCAACATGCTCACAAGTCTTTGGTATGTACATGGCCTTAATCTTTTCCTCAGAGTAGGCATTTTGGAGGCAGATAGTGAATGAGAGCATTCGGTGCCAGATTTATCTTAGGGACACTGTCAGTGATAAACACCATTGAGCTTGTAATACAAAGATCAGAATTTGGGGGAACTCACAGGTTATATCCCCAATGGTCCTAGTGAAGGATGAATATTGCATAATGTGATTTGTTCTTTATTAGCAAATAAGAAAATACTTAGGAGTGGCAGTTTCGTTAAGTGGATTTAGTCCCATAAAAAAGCAAAAAGTAGAAACACAATAAACTCTGAAGAACAAAGACAGTGGGAAAAAGCTGGTGACAAGCAAGATATTCCCGTAAAACTTTAGAAGCCAGAAAGTGGATTGAGAAGCAATAGATGGCTTGATGCTTGGAAAGAAGATGAAGGCTGGTAAGAAGCAGATTGTGAGTCCTGCAAAGTTCTGAGAACCAGAAGCATGAGGCCCTTTGAAGGTTGAGGCAATGATGGAACAGTCAGAGACTCACTAGATGCTTCCTCCAGCCTGTGACAATGCAGAAAGACGCTAGGCTCAGCAGAGTGAGAGTAAGTACTAAGTGAAGCACAGGGATGGAGAGAATGTCTATAAGTGGAGATGAGGATGACAAGGTGAATGATAAGGCCTGGGCATGATAATGGCATTGTATTTCTCAGCAGTGTGATAAAGACTGGAAGATGGGGAGGAAATATTAAGAGTGAGGGCAGACATTAATGACTTGGTTTATGGTCAAAAAACTATTTCCTGTACATGTACTTTTGCAAAACATATACCATATATCTCCCACTACCATATATGTGCCCCCTCCTTCTCCAAACACCACAAGTACCTGCTACCTCCAGATTTCCAAAGTTTCAATGGAAACCAAACTAGAGCTAGTAATTTCGCAAAGGATTTGGGGGTAAGAATTGACAATGAAAGATGGATAGACCTCTAAAAAGGTAGGGAATGGGTTCCTCAAGTTCAGTGGAGGAAAAAAAGACTAAAATGAAATTAAACCTATTTTATATCAGCACTTAATACAAATGCATATTGCACGTGAGATGTTTCAGAGGCACATCGAACAAAGTAAGTTTTCTTATACTCCTTTTTCCCCAGAACTATACCACATTGATTTCAAGGGAAGAAAACAATGGAATTCATGTTTAATTTGTTTATCATATTAAATATGTGTCATGGCACAGTAGACATCTCCCTTGTGCTATTTTACCACTAAAGTGATTCACTGAATCACATAAACTAAAATACCATACATGCACACGATTTGATTCTGGGTCTCAAACAATGTTAGAAAACTCAGGCTTTCTCCTTATTTCTGCCTCATTTCCTGATATAATGGCTTATTCCCAGGCTCCACAGGGAGTCGAGATAGCTAGACCACACCTGCTCTGCATGTCTGAGTCCAGCAGATATAAAACACATCTATTTAAGTCATCTTGTGACTCAAAAAAGTCACTCCGTTCAACTCACTTAGCTTAAATGTTTTTCTGAAGTCATTGAGACAATATTCCTGGAAATCTGGTCCCATTATTCATATTGTAGACCTCCACCTGGACACTTGCCCAGACAATAGAGACTCTAGTAACCCAAAGGAAAATTCCAGTAGAGGGGAGGGCAAACCACACTAGCACCTTTTTTATTACGCAAAGAATTGTCTGTAAGGAGCAGAAGTCTCTGAGAAAGCATTTGTCCTCAAAATAACTTAAATCTCTTGACAAAAAAACCTGACCAAACAAATGATGCATGATTTCTTTGAAAAAATGATGACATCCATGCAAATGTCCATTTCAAGCGTCTGATTATCTGGCGTCTCAGTGGAATCCTTGCCATGCGGGTAGGGGTTTGTGATTATGAGCAAAGCTATAATCATGCAGGTGATAGCTTCTTTTCCCTGGAGGACAGACACTTCCAGTTGCTGCTTTCTGTGCAATACAGTTACATCCCACTCTCAGCTTTGAAGACAAATATGAAGGTCGTGCCTTCATATTGATGCTTCCCCATGCTGTTGACCATAATCAGCCTCTGCAGATAGCCAAGTATTTTGCGAGAACCACATTGTAAACCTCTGAGACCAGACAGAAGAATAGCTCTGCATAAGTCTCCCATGTGTTCTGGTAAAGGGCTAAAGTGAGTTTTTTTTTTTCTTTCACAATGAAGAAACTAATTTTGCAAAAATTAGCAAGAGGTTCTGCTATTTTTGTGTTTGTCTGCGATCCAGCCACTCTTACCACGTTTGGCTGCACACTTGCCTTTGGGGCATGGGCTAAGTTACCCTGTCATTGTGCCTCATGAAGTCGTGATGAGCACTTCAGGGCTCTGTAACTATAGAAACAATCCAATTTTTGTTTCTTCAGAAAGTCAAAGAAACCAGCATCACTCAGTCTATTTTGAAATCTCGTATTTTCTTTTCCAGTGAGTTTTCATCTTCACATTTATTTATTGAAACTCTTGTCCTTGAGGAGATTGTATGGTTTTGTGGGAACTCTGACGTGTCATGCAATAATTGAGAACCACATTCTGGAATCTTAGAATTTATGTTTCCTATGCATAGCAATCCTCCCATATAAAAACGCTGTCTTGGTTAATACATCATCAACAAAAAAATCATATTGGCTTATGTATTCATGGTTAGACCATGACAATAGATTCTAAGACCCAGAAATGCATTCATGTTTTAAGTTTTTGCAAAAACAATTGTGATTTCAAATTTTAATTCATAACTGAAACACATCTTTATTAATCAAAGTAGGAACCATTACAAGCAACACTTTCTGATCACGAGAAATAGGTTTGTTTATTCATGAAGCATAAAACTTCATGCTTTGAGATTTGATGAACTTTTAGAAAGGAAATTCTGCATCCTGCTGGCTATGAAAATGTTTTCCATGCACAGGTTATGGCGATTCTTAAAGTGTTAGGCAGTTTGCAAGAAGTCAGTTGAGTATTGTGGATGAGGAAAAATTTCATAGCCCAATTCTTTTAACTTTAAAAAGAATTTATTTATGTATTTTCATTAACCATTTGTCAACTGTTGGACAACTCGGTTGGTTCCATGCCTTTACTAATGTGAAAAGAGCTGCTATGGTTGTACATGTGACTCTGTTGCAGGATACAGTGTTCTTTGGAACTATTCTCATGATTGATATAACTGGGTCATGGAATTTCAACTTTAGGAACCTCCAAATTGATCTCCGAAGGGGTTACATGAGTTTACAATCCCATCAGCAATGTGTGAAGGTCCTCTTTTCCTCACATCCATGACTGCTGTTTGTGATTTGGATCTTAGACATACTGACTGGAGTGAAATGATAGATCAGAGTATTTTGATTTGTATTTCTCTAATAACTAGGGAGGTGCTTTTTAAAGATATTAGACATTTGAATTTTATACTGTGAGAAGTTTCCTTTCAGTTCTATAGCCCTTTTTTTTTTAAAAAAAAACTTTTATTTATTTATTTACTTAGTCTTGTCTGGGAGTGCGTGTTTGTATCAGAGGGCACTATGTGTTCCCTTGGAGGTCCAAGAATGATTTTGGGAAACATCCTGGATTGCTTCTACCGCCTTTTTACTTTGCTCTGGGATTTCCCAGCTCTGCCACCAGGGCCAGAAGTGCAACTTGCTGCCATTTCTGCCGGGCATGAGACTTGGAATCCAAACTCAGGAACTTCTGCTTGTGAGACAGAGTCTTAACCTCTGAGCCGTCTCTCCAGCCCAGTATAGCCCATTTTTTAAATGGGCTTGTTTACTAATTTTTCAAGTTCTTTGTGTATTCTGGTTATTAGACCTCAGTCAGATGTGTGGTTAGTGAGGATGCTTTTCCAATTCTGTAGGTTGCCTTTTTGCTCAATTAACAGTCTCTTTTGTTGAACAAAAACCTTTTAATTTCATATAGTACCACTTATTTAGTTGAAAAATGGTTAATGAAAATGTGGTACATATATACAATAGAATACTATTCAGCTGCCAGGAGAGATAAACTAATGAAATTTGCCAGGAATTGGATGGAACTGAAAGAAATCATACTGAGTGAACTATCCCAGACACAGAAAGATAGACACTGTACATTCCTTTTAAAATGGATCCTAACATTAAGTATTTGGTTTGAGGGACTCAGACAGAATCTCTTACAGCACCCACAAGTGCAAAGGAACACAAACCAAGGTGGTTGAAGAAGACCCCAAAAGAGTAGAAACAAAAGATCATGGTAAACAGTTTAAAAAGACTTTTATGTAAAAAAAAAAAAAAGTCTTAAGGGGAAGGGAATCACAGGAAAAGGACAGAGTAGAGAGTGAAATTTGCCTCTATACCTGCTTTCTAACTCCTTATTCCCAATTCCTAATGACGGGGACACATACCGAGCAATATAAAACAGCTTGAACAACCGTGGACCAGGAGAAAACTGACAGTAGACAGATGCCTCAATACTAGCCGCAAACACTTCATTGTAAACCTCCATCTAAACAACTCTCATTTTATCTTTAGATAAGAAAAGATCTCAACACCCAAGCAAGATGCAGCCTAGTGTAATGAAAGAGCAGTGAAATACACAAGAACAACCAACCAGAGTGTAGAGTACCAGTGATTTGAAACGCTCAGACGGAATCAGGTTAACCAAATCTCACCCCATTACAAGGCTCAGGGAATTTTGCAGAAAAGGGGGCCATAAGAATGGAAGAGCCTAAATTTGAGGAAGTCCACTGCCAGTCAGGACATACCACTCAAGACAGGGCTGCTGCATCCAGGAACTTACTGTAGTGAGACTTATTCTAACCAGACCTGCACTATGACTGACATGTTAACGTTCCCTTACAGGCTATTGAGGGACTCAGGAGAAACTCGGGGATCCTTAGGGGCTAGGGCTAGACAAGTAAAGAGGCATGCCCCTATTGGTGGTCTACCCAAGGAAGGACCACTTAATCTGCCACAGAGGCCTGAGCCCATATTAAAGCAGACAACCAAAAGGGAGGAACCCTAGAGACCACAAAAACGGACAGACAGGATGGTGAGAAAGATGGATACATTGGTGAAGGGAAGAGAAGGTGGGAGAGAAAAGGGTGAGGAAGGGAAGGTGTCAGGGACAACTATTCATTATGTTTGTAATACTAAAAAAAAGGAGAATATTTATATTTAAGACATACAGGGAGAGAGAAAGATAGAGATGGACTAAGAGGGAAACAGAGAGAGACAGAAAGAGACACACACACACACACACACACACACACAAAGAGAGAGAGAGAGGAGAGAGAGAGAGAGAGCAAACATTTAGAAATTAAGGCCATGCTTATGGAGTTCAGAAGATGATTTTTATAAGTTGCCTCTACTTCTACCATGTGGATTCTGGGAGTCGAACTCATGTTGCCTAGTTTGTACACAAGTACCTTTCCCCAACTGAGCTATCTTGCTAGCTGTTGTTCAACTTCTGAAGTGTTGGTTATGTGACCTACAGTCAGGCATTATCCTGGGGAAGAATTGGGCTCTTTCTGTTGAACAATGCTGGTTAAGGTGTTGCAGTTTTCAGAGCATACCCTCAATTTGCACGGTATACTTCTCATATGCATTGGTTTTGCAGGGAATCAAAAAGTGGGTCAGGCCTGTGACAGATCACCAAGATCATGATCTTTTTTCAGTGCAAATTTGACCTTGGGAAGTGCTTTGGAGCTCCTTGATCTGATCTGGTCATTGCCTGTTGTTGACAAAGTCCACTTCTCATCACATGTCACAATCAGATCAAGAAATGGTTTGTTTTTTGTAGAGCAAGAGAAAACAACAGCTCAAAAGAATGAAGAATTTTTTTGATTTTTCATCAGATTATGAGTCATCTGCTTTTTGAGCTTTTCTCCACTTTCCAATTTCTTCAAAAACTAAATGATTGTTAAGTAATCTATGTTGAATTCTTTGTATCATGGAATACAGTTGTGATAGTATCTGATTTGATGAATGTCCTAAGTCGTTTGTAACTTCTGATGGCTAGCCACCATGTGACTCATCTTTAAAAGTATCATTTCCAATACTAGTTTAGTGCAAAAGTAACTTAAGTTTTTGCATCATTGAAATTTTCTGTATAATATTGGAATATATTCTTAAATGTTGTTATGGCATACATACTTTTAATGCTCATTTTCTCATTTGATAATAACTTATTAATTATTGTTTATTTCATATTTATTTTATGTTATATATATGACAGATGTTAAAAAAGAAACAATTTTCAATAATTTTTTTTTGAATTCCAAAATGGGTCATAAAGCAGCGGAAACAAATTTCAACATGTGCAAGGCATTTGACCCAGGTGTTGCTAATGCTTGTACAATGTAGTGAAGGTTCAAGAAGTTTTTCAAGAGAAATAAGAGCTTTGAAGATAAGGAGCATAGTGGTGGGGCACAGCAAACGACTGAGAGCAATCATTGAAGCTGATCCTCTCAAAGCTACACAAGAAGATGCTATTTAGTAGTTCTAAGAGTGATAAAAGTCAATAAATAAGCATCCTATGAGCTGTCCGAAAATAAAAGCAGTAATTTAGAATGGTGTCTTCTCTTATTCTATGCAACATTAAGCTATTTCTTGATCTGAATGAGACATGTGATGAAAAGTGGATCTTATAGATAACTGGCAATAGCCAGCTCAGTGGTTGGACCTAGGAGAAGCCCCAAAGCACTTCCCAAAGCTAAAATTTCACTTGCAACATGTCATGATCACTGTGTGGTAGCCTGCTAAATGTCTGCTCTTCTACAGCTTCCTAAATACTGGCAACATCAGTACATCTTAGAAATATGCTGAGCAAACTGATGAGATGCACTAAAAACTGCAACAGCTCAACAGACACCAGTCAACAGGAAAAGCCTAGCTAGTTCTTTTCCAGGAAAATGCCTGACTGGAAAACCAACCTCTAGAAGTTGACAGAATTGGGCTATGAAGCTTTGTCTCCTTTGCCATATTCACCTGGCCTCTCACCAACCAAGTACTAGTTCTTTAAGAATTTCAGGAACATTTTGCAGAGACAATACTTCAAATCTATTGAGTTCCCAAAACATGCACTTTTATGCTACAGGAAAAAAATACCTATTTATCAAAAAATAGTTGCTTGAAATAGTATCCATTTCAATTACTAAAGATTTGTTTGAACCTAGTTATATGATTTAAAACTCACAGTCTACACACACATATCTTAGGTTGAATGCAAGATGTTCCCCTCTTGTGTACATGTGATTCAAAACTGGTTCCCAGTTGGTGGCACATTTTGGAAAGCTTATGGAACTTTAGAGAATAGAGCCTTACTAAAGGAAGTACATCATCAGAGGTGAGCCTTGAGGTTTATAGTTTTACCCCACTTTTTGCTTTCTCTCTGGGCTTCTTTACTGCTGATGTACTGTGAGGAGCTGGCCTCGAGCTCCTGCTGCCATGTCTTCCCCTACATGGTAACATCCAGCCCCTTTTTCTTTTATATTGTGTGCATCACCAACAGAAGAAAGACTAAGACATAAATTGTTTTTGGGAATGGGATGATGGCTGTAAAATCCAGAGTACACAGCTTTTGAGTGTTTGGAACTGGAATTTTGTGCTATAAAAACTATCAAAGACTTTAAGCCCTGCTAAATGGGCCTTTCCAGTGAGTCCTCGGAAGAAAGTATTGCTTAGAAAAAAGTGGATACAATAAAGGACTCTTGGGGAATGGGGGTGGGAGGCACTGGGGGATGGGGAGGTAGGGGTGAGGGGAGGGGGAGCAGGGGGTTTGGGGGGAGGAGGAGGGAGGGAACTGGTGTACCTATTAAGTTTGTATGAGCGGAAATAATAATAAAAATGTATATAAAAAAAGAAAAAAGTGGATAGTGGTTTCAGAGTGGAATTCATTCAGTGGAGTGAAGTTTCAGAAAGGAATAGGAACCTCTTTGGGAACTGGGTTAGAATGCATTCAGAATAGCAAAGAATCTGGCTACATTCTAACCATGTCCTGAGAACTTGTGTGAGGTTGAATTAAAAGTCAATTGACTAAATTCTTTGGCAGAAGAAATTTCAAGAAAGTCAGCATAGCATTGCTCTGTAGCATGCTTATTACTGATTACTCTAGAAGGAAAAAGCTCAGCAAATGAGATGTAAAGAAATAAAAAAAGTTGAGTTTTGGGAAAGAACACTGGGAAGTTTAATGTTAAGCCAAGGTATATCATGAGAGACTGTATTGTTAAAGATATTAACTGTATTAATGAGTGGCATGCTGCTCTTCATTGGTTTAGAATAATAATAATAATAATAATAATAATAATAATAGTGCCTTGAAGGCAAGATTCTACTCACCAAAGGCTCCAGTTTGGGAAAGTCAGAGCCTGGGAGATTATTTTTGCTACTAAAAGTAAACTGCCTTGGAACATTTTCCATGAATTTCAGCATGAAGGAGTTGTTACAACTGTAGTCAAGGGAGCCAGGTGCCAGCAAAGGTGATGGCATACCATGGCAGAGTTACCCATGAGGTACTAATTTTGGAAGTACAAAAGATAACAAAAAGGTCATGGATTTTTTTTCCTGTGTAGTTTCAGAGCAGTGTTGAAGCCAGACAGCATGAGCAGGATGAGAGTCCTTGTGAGAAGACCTTGAGAGGCTGATTAACAGAAGTAGACTGCGCTGCAGTGTAGAAATCAAGATTTTGGAGATGATGGGTGAAACAGAACAAGGGCTGTGACTGCTGCCAGCCAGAAGTGGAGAGAATCATTTCCTCTCCCACTTCTTGGGAAGGATGGATCTAGACACAAGAGAGTCCCTTCCCCTGCTGCTAACCTGGTGCTTAGTGTTTAGTAACTCCCTAGAACTGCAGTTGTGACATAAGAGAGATGTCACATCTGGGAAGGATGGGGACCACACTGAACTCAGTTGTAGATATCTTGAAAGTGTGAATTGTTATCTCACCTAACCCTTCCCCTCCTTGTTTAATGGGTTTCCTATAAAGTAGGCTATAATTTAGGAAAAGATTGCTAGAACCCCTGGAGTTTTGTTCAGGACTAGCCCAACATATAATCAATTATACTTACTCTTTACACTCAAGAGTGGACTCAGTTTCTTCACTTAGGATACAAGAGGATTTTTCCCTCAACAGTAGAGTTGAGGTATGTCTGCCAAGAAGCACTTCATACAGGGAATGGAACCAGCCCAAGAGAGAATCTGTGTGTGCTGCGGGCAGCAAAGCTTAAAGAGGGAGGGATACCCAAGTCCTGTTGAACCCAGGCCATCCCTTCATATAGCCCAGATGCTGACATGGGTCTTAAGTTGAGTTTAGTCTTACTTTGGTCCAATATTTCCTCTCTCTGTTTCCATCCTCCATTTTGGAATGGGAATGTTCACTCCGTGCGTTTATATATTCAAAGTGTGTAATTTGTTTTTTGGTTTTTTTTTTGGGAAGTTGAAGTTAAATGATTGCTTTGACTCAGAATAGTGTTTGAATTTTAAAATTCTGACTTATGTTGATGCTGTTATAGACTAATGAGACCTTTAAAGTTGGACTAGATGAAATTTGCATCAACCAATGCTATGAGCTTATGAGGGTTAGAGGATCTGTAAACAGAAAAAAAATCATAACTCTTACCTCAAAGGGATAAGAAATAGTTTATTCTGAAGCCAAATATGGGTGACCCTGGACTACAAACACAGATTCATGGTTGCCCCATGTTTTGCTGTGGTAGCAGTTTTGTAGGGTTTTATAATCACAGAATCAAATAAAATCTTAAATCAAGACAATTTTCAAATACATTAGTGAAAATATAAGGTAGGCAGGTTACAGCAGAGCAGACCTCTGCTGCAGGCCATAGATGTTTATCTGAGGACATTTTTAGAGTTCTGGTTAGTGGGGGTTAGTGATTTGTTAGGTTAATGGATTTGAACAGGATTGATTCTGACAGACACAGGATATTAGGATAAACACAGAGGAAAGATACAAGGAGGGACTATTAAGAAGTGCAAAGGCTACCCAAGATGAAGAGTAATTAGACTCTGAATCTGTGACATTCCAATTCTTTCCATAGCCAATGAGTGAATCTTCTTTCTGGGAACTTACTTTCACAGGTTGGGTGTTGAGGCTTAAATGTAAATATCCCCCATTAGGCTTCTGTTTCTTGTCTTGGTCTCTAGTTGGTAGCAGTGTTTGGGGATGTTGTGAGACTTTTAGAAGGTAGGACCTTGCTGGAGGAAGTATGAAACCAGAGGTGGGCTTTGAGGTTTTATTGTCCATTCCTACTTCCTATTATCTTTCCACTCCTTGACTATAGATACATACATGATGGTCATACAGGCACCATGTTTTTTCAATCAGTGTAGACTTTATCCTTCTGAATCCGAAGCCAAAACAGACCATTTCTGCCTTAACTTGCTTCAGTCAGAATATTTTATCATGGCCAACAGAAGAGAAACTATCATGACATATACAAATACATAGGTTTACTTGAAATTATTTTCTGTTGAACATATCTCTGCTGTTTGACAAGTTCAAATCACAGTTATAAAACCTTGAGGATTTTTAAAATAAAATTATTTTTAAATTTTCCTTAGTATAGAGTTTGATACCTTTTTTGTCATTAGATGATTTTATCCAATGTTTATAATCCTTTCCTGGTGAAAGAGGTCATTGCCCACCTGAAGGAAAATCTGTTTTGCAAAATTTAGCTCTTTTCATGGTTGGGTGGAAGAACATCTGTTTCTCTCATCTACTTCTAATCAAGAAGGAAAATATACACAAAGCTTTAATTGTCCAGCACATATACCACACAGAGAGGAAGCTCTGTGGAATATCAGAACTGGAAAGCACCACAAAAGTCATTTAATCATCAATTATTTCCCATTGAATCAATGTTCACCTATGTTTATAACTCTCAAGTTCCTGTTCATTTCACATGAAGGTTCTCTGGAGAATTGATTGTCTTTCTGAGGCAAACTATTTCATGTTGCTATCCAAAATCATATGCTCTCAATTTGTGGCTACGAATAGTTGTACTATCCTCCAAACCCTCTTTTTCCCAAGCAGCATTTGATTTTTTTTGTTAAATTGATTAAAAAAAATGCTTGCAAGATTGAGGACAGTGGGCAACTTGGTTTGTAGCTTTACATTATTAAACTACCTGAGATCATAGGTTTTAATTCCAGGTAATTCAACCGTATTAACTAAAGAAGGGTTACAAATTGCATTGCCTCTCAGTTCATCCGTTTGCCACAGGGCTGACATACTCAGTCCCCATCTTTTCTCCACTGGCAGAGAAGAAATGAAAGAATAATGTCATTTCTGGGACACGTGTTTGGGAAGAAGCATCAAGGACTTATTTTATTAGTTTCCTTTCTACTCTCCAATTATGTCAAAACTCAGAAGTCAAGACTTCTTACTTCCCAAAATATATTAGGCCCACAGTCAGATTGTCAGTAATTACTCTGAGACATCTGTCGAATGCCTAGAGAACATGCAGGATGCAACTAGACTTTAAGTCACATTGTGAGGAAACCATGGGACTGCTTGAAGGTTTACATGCACATAGAATTTAAAGCTATCATTCTGTTGTAAAAGTTAGAGAAAACTTTGGAGAAGAAGAAAGATATTCAAATGTCTCTCAACCATTTTTTTTTGTGTGAAAATAGACACCAACAACTCAAAGACAATTTAGAAAGCCCAGGAGTAGCTGAGTTGAAAAATGAGGCTTAACAGTTGAATTTAAGAGGAATCGTCTTATTTTTCACCCTGCTTTTTTTTTTTTAATTCAATTGTTCATGTGCTGTGTGTGTGTGTGTGTATGTGTGTGTATGTAGAACCACAGGTGAATTCGGGAACCACCATGAACCGCCTCCACCTCCTCCTTGTTTACTCTGCCCCGGGATTCACAGGCTCCGTCCTACCAGGACCATAAATGCAGGCCGCCCCTGCTTCTGCCTGGCGTCTATACGTGGGATCTAGGATCTGAACTCAGGACCTTCTGCCTGCAAGGCAGAGGCTTAACCCCTGAGCCACCTCTCCAGCCCCCACCTTGCCTTCTTTACTTAGAAGACCAGGAGTAATCATGCACTAGAGCAATGAATACACAGATTTTATGCCAGAAAGCAAGAAACTTCTAGTATGAACAAAACAATGGAGACCTGTCAAAAGGTCACTTGAAGGGGTTCCCTGCTATATAAACTTGACAAAACTTGAGCCAGAAAGTAAGTAAGGATTGTAACCCATTTAAGTAAATCCACGAATCCATACTGATAAAATGGCTGATGGACAGGTAGTTTAGAAAAGATTTGCTAGGTTATGGGCTTCAATAACTATAAACTCAGAGAAGTCCCATAATAGGATGTCAGTAAACTGGAGATCAGGAAGCTCATTTAGACGAAAAAGCAAATAGTATGGCATGACCTTTGGTTGAAGTCTTGAGAGCCAAATGTACTTGTGAACGTTTCAGTCAGGGGCCAAAGGCAGGCCCAAGAATTCTGGGAGTCTGCTGATACAAGTTCCAAAATTCAAAGGCTTGATAAACAAAAGATTCTAATGTTCAAGGGCAAGGGAAGGAGGTCCTGCTTAGGCAGACAAAATTCACCTTTCTGCCCAGCCGTCCACACTGAGAGTGGATCTTCCCTACTCAGTGGTACAACACACACACAAACCTCCTTTGAAAACATCTTCACATGGTAAGGTTCACTGTTGGACGAGACATTCCATTCAAGGCAGGACTGCTGAATCTAGGAATTCACTGCAAGTCCTTACAGACCTGCATAATAACTGACATATCAACATGCCCCCATAGATGATCAAGGAAGTCAAGAGAGATGGGACCATATAGTGGAAACCTTGGGGACTAACGCTGGATAAATGAAAGGAAATGTCCCTATCAGTGGGGTGGCCTGAAGAGAAGCAACAGGCCTGAACCCTCACAGGAGTAGACAAGCCAGAGGGAACCCTGGGGTCCAAAGAAGCAGACAGGCAAGAGGGTGGGAAGGAGTAGGATGGATTCATGAAGGAAGAATGGGAGGGAGGGGGGATGGAGGGAAATAGGGATAAGTACTAAATATGCTTGTAAAACTAGAAAAATAAAATAATTAAAAAAGAAAACATCTTCTCAGACATACCTAAAAATATCTTTCACCAGTCATTTAGCCATGCCTCTATCCATCAAGTCAGTCCCCCAAATTGCCCATCTTGAATTAGTACATTTCTCTAGTCTTAAAATGCGATAACCAATCTGTGAAGACACAATTAGGAAAGTACAGAAAAGTGCAGCTACCATAGTTAACATTTATTTTGGCAAGACTAATTCATGGATGCTAAATTCTTGGGCAATTGGAGTGGAGAAAGAGTTTGGTGAATTATAAAGTGGGAAACACTAACAATATAGTAGTGAGCCAGAAAGTAAGTAAGGATTGTAACCCATCAGAACAGACATCATTAGTAGCTTATTGCTGGTCACAGTATGCCTCTGAATGTGATATGCTGAGGAGATGAACTCATTTATACAGTATGTGAGTCCAAATTGCCTAACTTCAATGTGATCATGAAGAAACATAAGAAAACCCTGATAGGAACACTCTATAAAATATTTGACCCGTTATTATTGTGAATGACAAAATTAAAACAAACAAGGAAAGCAAAAACTCAGAGCCACCCCATATTAACCACAACTGAAGAGGCATAGCAATTACATACAGGTTACCATTAAACAGCACTCTGTGCTGGGGTATGGTGGAGAAGGAATGTTATAAGCAGTATTTTATGCTAATTAAAACAAATTGGAAGAGTGAATTATTTATGTTAATTTTTTTTCTGAATTTGGTGGTTGTTTGTAGTTGTACATGGAAATGTTCTTAGGAAATGCTTGCAAAAATGAAGAAGAAAGAAGTATATATTTGAAGTGCAAAGAAGCTAAAGCAAATGTGGCAAAATAGTAAAATTGGTAAATCTCGGTTAAAGAGAATATAGGGGTCTTGTTATACTCTTGTAATTTTATATCGTTTAAAATTATTGAAAATTAAATGCTAAAAAAGATTCAGTTCCTCTGTGGTCCCTACTTTCCACTGCACATCCAAACAGGCAGTGCCAGACTAGTTTACTATAGGCCAGTCCAGCTGAATTCAGTCCACAGTGCACTGTGTCACTCAAAGGAGAGCATGTTGCTGTACAGAGTCCTAAAATAGAACCCAGTAGATTGAATATTGCCATTAGTCAGGCAAGTGGAGAACAGCAAATCAAATAGTTTTCTCTACCTCTGCTTCCTCATACTCGAGAGAAGGCATGGTTAGGAGCATGAGCCTTTCGAGTTGCTGAAATCATCAGGGAGTCTCTGACAGGTGTTGGAAGGTAGCCTGAGAAATCATTCTCTGGAGCTGGTGTGCATAGGAAAAGCCAAAACTCAAAGCAAAGTTGGAGCACCAGCTATGACATTTTTGGCAAATTTGAGGTGATCTTGAGATTGAAAAAAAATATGTTCCCTAAGAGTGTTTCTCTGGAGGGCCAGAAAGACTTGGCAAAATATTTAGTGAAATTATTAATAAATAGCTTTAAGATTAAATAAAATTAGTATGCTATTTCCACATCAACTCCTTTGGGTTGTTAAGTTACAGCATAGATAAAAGCCTACCAAGTTCTTATTTTATCACTCTTAGTAAGCATGCATAGACTTAGCAGTGTCATTGTAAGAAAAAATAAATACAGACGTATTAGAATATGTCTTTAAATTTTGGACAAAGCAAATAATTCTTCAAAAGGTAAGGGTGCTCTCTCAGTGATCTGAGATTTACTTGTGATTTCTTAGCCTAGCAAACTTATTCTTTTTTTTCCCACAACTGTGCTAAAAAATTTAGCCTGTGCCTACTGCATCCTTACAAAGCTACTTCTACATTTTAAAGTGCTTTTATTATAATGTCTCAGTTCTAAGAACTAAAATTTATATCAGGCATGCTTAATTACAGAAGTAGAGACAGGAAGAGATAGATACAAGATGATAAATAAATGTATGCATAGACAGAGTGATGGATGATACCTAGGTAGATAAACTACAAATGGGGCAGGCAAGCACTGGGACTAGTTGAGCAACCTGGGACTCTGGTTGTTTTGGGGCTATGCACCCACCCACTTCTCTTCTAATAATGCACTTGGCAGCTTAAGTCCCTTACATAAGTGTACTGTGCACACATGCCCGTCTCAGACAGTGCACCAAGGACCCCATAATAATAGAATTGTACATGTACCTTCTTCAAACAATGGAAATAAGTTATTTCCCATAGCAACCCCTTGATAATTTCCTGTTTCTATTAAAACACACCCTGGACCATAATCTGGAAACTATGGGCATTGAGTAAATCTGGCCTAGACTGGTTTTGGGCACATAGACAATAAGAAGCAGCCCTATCCTCAGGTGAACTTTTAGAGAAAATCCTTTATTTGCCATCTTATTCCTGTACATAATGGATCATGCATATGATTAAAGTCAGATGCAAAGGGACCTATGCAGTGAGTCAGGTTGATCTAATCTAAGCCTATCAATCAAAACAGGAAACTACCCAAATTACAGCTGTAGCAGTTAGCCTGCATTGTTGCTGATAAAATTGCCATCAAATGGCTTAAGGGAGCAAGGGGTTTATTCTCTTATGATAGATTGGTTACAGTTCCTCATCCAACTTTGCAGGAGAGCTCATACCAACACTAAGGCAGAAGGAATTGCCCACACCATCTCCACATAGGGGCTGAGAGAGGGACGATCCTTACTTGCCAGATCAGCATGTCTGGCCAAGTGTACACAAGAATGCCAACTCTTTTAATCAGCTCTCTGTATTTTATTCCAGGGTTTAATCCCACCCACCATGGGCTGGGCCTTCCCCAATCTCCTGTAAGTTTGCTCTGGGTTTAATTCAACCATTAATTCTCTACAAATGGGCCCAGAGCTCAAAACTTCAACTGTCAGGTTGAAACCTGTGCCTAACTGTGACAAGAACCCTATTAATTAAACACATCTTTCTCTTGAACACTATAAAAGAAGCTCCAAAATATAATAGGGCTCTCACGCACCTTCACTGATGTGGTCCACTGTCAATCTTAGTCAATGTATTCCTTTCTGATCTTTTCTATCCATTTGCAAGGAATAGAGTTTGCTCACTACTTGGCAATTTTTAATGAATTTTTATTTCATTTCTGACTAAGAATCTAGAAACACCCTGCCTAAATCCGGAGCTATGGTAACTCAAGGAGTTGGTTTAAAAATTCTTACAGCTGGTTTGAAAATTCTAAACAGGTTTGAAATTTGTAGGGAAAGCCATCAGGAAAGAAAGATACCAAAGAGGTTAGAATTCAGAGGCAGGTCCCTCAACTGCTGTCCACTAGCAAAATTCCTATTATCTCTTCTTTGTCTCTGTGGGTCTTTCTATCTCTGTCACCATCTGTGACTCTCTCTTCCTCATCCTACCCTTATAATATTTGACTTGATTGAAATAGGCTACAGATTGTTTATGATAGTCTCCCATCTGCTTGACTTAAAGGTGACTGATTGAAGATTTCAAATTACATTTGCTGATATTTCTCTCAAAGCAACAGGAGACTGTAAAATATAAGAACTCACTGCACCATGAACTTGATGGAAGTTGAATTGAAATTCCAAAACCACCGGCCCAATGAGGGAGGGAGAAAGAGAAAAGAAAAGAGAGGGGAAAGAAGGGAATGAGTGGTTTTATACCCTCATGGGTGGTGGGTGGGCTGAGGGGGTAGGGTCTGGAGGTGACTTCCAGGACCTGCCCAGCCCTGGAGGTGTGATGAGGATCAGTCTTTGATCTTGTATCTTTGCTGAAAGCACCCCTGTGGGGGTACCTGCTGTTAAGCTGGAGCCAGGAATCCTAACAGAGACTAATGTTTGATTGAATAGTGATTGAAGAAAAAAAAAGTTAAAAAGAAGCTATTATTGGCTGGAAAGATGATTCAGGGGTTGAAGACTTTGCCTTACAAGCAAAAGGACCTGGGTTTAGATCCCAGGTCCCACATAAAAACACAGGCAGAATGTGGCAGTCTGCAATTCTGACCCTGGGAGGTGGGGCCTGGGAAACTCCAGAGCAATGCAATAAGGAGATAGAGCAATCTAGAATGATTCCTTAAGCTACCTTGGATCTCGCTAAGAACAAACACTCAAATGCTCTCTTCTACACACACACACACACACACACACACACACACACACACACACGCATGCACGCACACACACACAAATATGAAGTCATTATGTGAAAATTCATGTGAACAAAAGTTGATTTTTTGGTCCATATTTAGAAATTAAAACCATTATTCCATATTCTTCCTTTTGCAATGAAAGTTTTGAAATAAAATTCAAACCCACTTCAGGTTTTATTGTTTTGAAAAGAATAAAGTTGTTTCTGTAAGCACAAAGGAGACATTTCTGGTCAATGTCATTTTTCTGGAAACATCAGTAAAAGTTATAAAAAACAGACAAAATCATAGTCATTTGCAATATATTGCTTCTGCTTTAGAAGGAAAACATTGGCTTCCACATAGCTCATAAGTCAGGCTCACCATGATAAAGGAACAGAGACTGGGAAATATTAGGTATCGTAAATGACATAGAGGCTGAGAAAACAGACATCCTCATATTTTATCATGATTCAAAACAAAACAACTCCCGGTCTTATGCCTTGAAGGGGACAGAGGTTAGAAAAACATTAGCAGTTGTTTTATGATCGCTTTAGGAGCGAGGCCCCTCAGGACAGGCAAAGCCTCTGGTTTCCCAAGATTTGAGGACTGGCATCATTTCATCATGGCGCGAGGTGTTGATTCTCATGTTCTAGTGGCATATACCCTTCCACCGAGAGAAAGGGAGATGGTGCATCGCAATGCCCTTTCCTTCTGTTACCCAGAGCCTTCAGTTGGCTGATAATCGTCACTTAAATGACCATTTTCTGTAAGCTAGGAACCATCCTTTTTCTTTAAGCAGTTTACAGTGAGAAAGATGGCCACAGAGCACTTTATTCCTTAACTCTATTAAGCAGTACAAAAAGAACAAGATCATGACTCGACTGTCCTTTCCTGATGGGAAGATGAAGAACTCACCACACAGGGAGAAAATTTGAGATAGTTTACTGTATTACTGTGTATTTGCAATTAGATTGCTGAAGCAGTGACTATCTTGCTATGGACAATACTTAATAAAGAATAGTAAATGATAAAGCTGTGTTGTCCAACTGTGATATATTTACTTCCTCAGAAATAATGTCTACAGTGGAAAAGAATAGAAAAAAAAAAGAAAAATGCTGAGATTTGGGAGTAGTCCATTGACTCACTTAGTTCCTGCTTCCCAGGTGGATAGTGCACGCTCATCTTAAAGCTAGTGTATTGAAAGGAAGTTGTTTCCTAGAGGGTTAGGCTCAATTGTTCAGAGCATTCCATCTCTTGGGGACAGCAGGTAAACCCTAGAAATGGAGAGACTAAGGAAGTCAGATTCCTGTCGCAGTTCCTTTATCATCAAAAATAAATCAATAAATCAATAAATCAATAAATCAATAAATCAATCAATAAATAAGCAGGGCATAAGAAGAAGAAGACTTCTGCTGTGCTTTTAAGGAGCAAGAACATTATTCATGGGAAAGATACAGAGGCCTTATAGTGCTATCCTCTAAAAGGAGTCCACAGGCAGCTTGACAGGTCAAGGGTCACTCAATATCACTGGATGCGGAAACAACTCATGATGCTGATAGGCAGCTGGCTGTGACTATGCAGTAACAGATGTTTCATACAGAGTTCAGGAGAGATGAAAGGTCCAGTGGGCAGGACACAGAGAATCAGTCAAAAACAGGGGCTAAATCTTATGTCAACCATCTTCCACTTGAGGACTCCAGGAATCGAGGAAAGGAAAGGCCAAGGTCCTGACATTTATCCAGGAGAGAATATTGATCCAGTAGGCTTGGCAGTAAACGGTAAAGCAGATGCTACTGTTTGGATTCTTTTGGTTGTAAGTTGCCAGAAATTACATTTGGCTTGATCAAAAAATGGATTACTGCCACACACTGTGAGTCTTTGGTTCAGAGCTCAACAATTCTAACAATAATCAGTTGTGTCTATCTCTTAGCTTTACCTTCTGATGCATGCTCTCCACCTTAGCTATCAGGACAGAGCAGTGGACAGCAGAAACTCTTGGGTTCCATCTCTTAGATCCAGAGGGAAAAGACTAGACATGCTCTATCAAAAGCTTTGCTCATCCTGTTGTCATTAATTGGTAATTGCAGTCCCCACAGCAATTTGATACTCTGATTGACTGAGATGTGATCTTTTTGTGAGCCTCAAAAAAAAGCCTATGGATTGGAATGAGAAGTCAGTGTCTAATTAATTAGGGAGAAGCTCAGTGATTTTGTTGCCATTGTGATTCTACATGTGAATGCACACATGGGACTGTGACTTAGATAATTTTAAATTATACATATGAAAAAATGATGCCATTTGTTTCTCAATGAATTTCTTTTTGAAGTCCATATTGCTTATTGGTCATGAAAAACAGTATTGACACTCTCAAGTAACAATTTCTTCGCTCAAAATTCAGTCAAACCCAACTCGTCAGCCATCAGTTACAATCCCAGTTTATCCAATTTATGGGATTTTTCTTTTCCTTCCACTTTGCCTTACTTCTAATTTGGCAGCATTTGCTCAACTTTGTCTAGCAGTGGATAAGTAAGTCAGTTATGTGAATCCAACTATATGATTTGTAGTACAGGGATGTGGCCTGCCTTCTTATCCTATACTGACATTGAACACATGCAATGCTTTATTGAGGTGAGGGGCAAGTTGTTATGGAATTTGTCTCAGTACAATAGTTGTCCAATCTCCATGATCCTACCAAGTGTAATACAGACTTCACTCTTAGCTCCAACCCAGTCATCCACTACAATTGTTACCTGCAGGACCACGACAGGCTGCACAGAGTGAGCTATGTTTCTAATCATCAACAAAATGCTTGATGTCTCTTCTGTGTGTTATCCTGCATATTTACATGAATCCCTTATGATGTTGAATAGTACAATTGATAATTATTGGAACATAAGATTTTTAGGTGTAATAAAATTAGCCCTCATATTCTTTGAACCTCAGAGCATGTAACGTCTCTGTAATTTCCACCCCTTCCCCCAGCTTTGAGCACTTGTGAGCTACATCAAACTTTCCTTCTTATGTAGGGAGTGCCCTCCCAAGTCTGTTGCTTTACCACACCAGCACATCTGTTGGCGAGGGTAGAATTGTACATTTTGATTTAGAATTCCTTTGGGTTAAATGTGCTCTTAGGTTCTTAGTGATCCTCAGCTCTCCTGTCCTTCAACAACTTGTGTCTCACACTTTTGTGACTCACTGTATTAGAGTTTGAAAGCTACTATTATGTAATTGAGTACTAGGTAGGTTTAGCTATAGCTGGGTTAAGGAAAGACAAATTAAATTGGTCTCTCTCTCTCTCTCTCTCTCTCTCTGCCATTATTTGCCATTGTGGTGATCAGTTATGCTGGAGAAGGAGCTGGAAGTGTCATCCAAATTCTATAGAAGGACACATGATAGATGATAAAACAGTGAACACTCTCACAGTGGTATTCAAAACAAACATGGAGAATGAAGAGAATATGGCAACAGATTACAAATACTGTTTGGAAGACGTTATTGTGGAAAAGGAGAAATGCTCTTTGATTAAAACATAGAGGGTGATGTCCATCTATAGACAGGACATGGAGCGGTTATGTCAGAAGGAAGTGTGCAGGCTTGGAGTCTCACTCTGAGGTGCTGAGACCAGAGTGACATGGTTTCCTACCCGTGAAGCATCCTGGATGCCTAGCGAGCTAAAGCATAACCAATGACTCTGTGGGGTTTTGCGATAGATTAATTGTAAATGTGACATTGATAAAGCTCTCTGGATTCAGTGCAGCCCAGAAGGGGTAAACACTGAAGGTGATGTGCTAATAGCAATTCAGAAATTGAAAGAGTAGGTTCTTATTTTAAGGATAATCTGGGAAGGGCATCTTCAAATCCACCTACCATCCCTGTGGCATTTGGAAGATGAGGACATTAGAGAAACTCTCATATTCTACCACTGAAAGGTTGTTGTTGGTGAGTAGATTTTGAGAGGTCATTCAGAATGCCTGTTATTCATATCTGACTGGACATTCCAACTTGGACACCCTCTTCTCTGTCTGAAGTCACCCTTTCCCTCTTTGGTGGATCCTACCATTGTTTACCATTCCTCCTGAAAGAGATACCTCTGTACGCAAGAATGGCTTTAATGCACAATTTACAACTGGATCAGTCACCTCAATCAATGTCTGTGGCATGCTAAGTAAGAGATATACACTTACAAATGAGAGGAGGGTGGTAGTATCTAATAACACCGAGTCGCCAATGATGAACAGCATAACAAACCCACCAATAAGCTAATTGAGACACTAAATCCCTAATTTTCTTAATTTGCCTCTAATGAGCAACTGTATTAGTGTATAACAAAAGTTGCACATGAATTGTCTCTGGGGGACAATTAGCCACAGATATGAATCTGTTGATGTGGTATTACTCTTACATTTGATTTGGAGTATTTTCAGCTAAGCACATTTGTCCCAAGTCTTAACATTTCTCTCTACTCCTGACTTCTTCATCAAACTATGGTTTCCATTTTTGTGTCTCAGTGACATTAGAGTTTGAAAGGTCCTGCTATATGAATACCAGGAAGGCTCATCGATATATAGTTCCGGAGAAGACCAATTAAGCAGAACAGTCAACATGCCTGTGGGCCATTAACTCATCTAATGCAAACTTCTTCATGCTCTTCTGTATCCATTATCCAATATTCCAGATCCAATACCAGAAAACTGTGAAATCATGGCTGCTTTACTTATAAGGTGGGAAAATTCACAGAATCTTTTCTGTGATATTCATTCTGTGAATCATTGCATATATCCACCTGTTTTTCAGTTTATTTGTTTAATTTGAAGTATTTTCTCCCAACATGCAGCAATAAATGAAGCACTTACAAATTCCTACACAAGAGTATCTATTTTTCTTCAGCTTAGCAATGTACAATAAAATAGCGAACAGAAACATTAAGAGCTGAATTATTCTGAAATTGGTCACAAAGAATTCCCAAGTACTTGTCAGCCGATTTTAAGCAACAGATTAACCAGGCAATGCAAATATTTACATGAATCAGAGAACATTTTTATAGCTTCCTTCGGCTAAAATATACAAGGCCGTAACAAGTCTATGCGCAACACTCAGATCATTTCTGTAATTTAAGTCCCTGTTTTCAAAAACTTCAGACAATAACATAGACACCAAAACACCCAATCTGTGTTGGTAGCAACAAAATTCCATTATCCCTTCATTCAAGGATTCTTAGTTGCACACAAAAGAAAATGTTCTGTTGCATCAAAGCAGAAAATACACTTTATTAAAACATATATGTCTCAGAATTCCTGGGAGGCAAGCTTGAAGCTCATTCTCCCTGGATCACTCCTTGAAATGACAGTAGATTGTGGTAGCAGGAGCCATAACATGAGGCACAATACCGTAGCATGTCCTGGCAACTCTAAGCACTGAAGAAGGCAACTCCTGGAGTCTCCTGTACTGTACCTTTGAATGCTGATGTCAGTGTAGCCCCTTTAACAGAATGGATTCTGCCTAGCACTTGCTTCTACAGCATGCTGCCTTATAAAATAAGTGTCTTGCATAGAAGTGATATGTCTGACCTACTGAATCCAGTCATGATTTGTACTTAGCTGCAGGATATAGTGATGGAGGAAATCGATTTCGGGATCTGTTAATAAGTGATGGGCATAAGTGAGTAATTCCTCCCAAGCAAGAGAAGTATACAAAGAAACAGAAGAGCAGGAATAAATGACAAGTGCCTACACCAGGACAACACAAGGTACTAAGTAAAGAAATGGAGAGGAAAAATACAACATCGTGAGGATCACAATCTTGTGGAACAGAAGTTTACGTCAATAATCACATTAAGTGTGCAATTATCAATTGTATATATAGCACAAAAGATATTGAGTTCCAAAGAAAGTGATGCAAATGCAAATATGTGTGTGTGTGTGTGTGCACGCACACGCGCGTGTGCAGAGGGGTGCTCTGAAGGGAATGATGTCAGACCTAAGAATTGGGAAAAGATTGGGAGTTAAACTAGCTAAGACAGCTCACTGCATGAGAGGAACTGGAAGACCTGGTGTTGTGTGAACACTTTATCTGGGGAGATGTCACACAACTTTCTATTCACTCCAGATAGGAGTCTGAAAACAGTCTGTTTTAATCATTTTTCCATATTTGTCATTTTGAGAAACTGAACTACATACATTCATTTTTTTAAAAAAATTGAGAAGTTTAATGCCACATATGCTTTTTTTTTTCGGGTGTGTGTGTGTGAAGAATTGCATCTGGAAGGACACTGCAGAGTATTTGCAATTCATAGCCTAATGCATTTAGACAGGCTGAAGCTCCTTGAAAATTGGAATTTATTATAAAATGACTCATGGTTTCCAGACAGTAGTGGATGACCAAAGGATGATATTATTTATCACTTCTTTTCAGACTTCCACCTGAAAACTGCTTTTCTCTGGTTGTCATATCTGCTAATTCTTTTCCAATTAAATCTTAGCTAATTTTTGCAGAAACAACCACAGAAAGCTCTATGAGAATTTCATTAATTTTTTCAATTACTTGAAATTTAATTGGGGCTAGAAATTTCTTTGCACTAAAGTAACTGCAGTAATGGATTAGAAACCATGGTTTGGAGCCAGAAAACCTGATTTCAGTTTTGTGTCGATCACTTCCCATAGCCACTGTTTTGAAGTTATTTAGTCTCTCCATACCTTTGTTTCTGAATTGCAAAAGAAATGTAATGAGGATTCCAGCTCAGCTGTGATTATATAAGAGGATGTTCCATCAAAGGGATTTGCAAACTTTAGAAGAAAGTTGCTGCTAAACATGAAGGTGATTTACTCAACAGTGCAAAAAAGGACAAATTTGTGCTCAATAAGGAGATCATCTATAATTTCTGTAGCTCAATGATTGGGAAAAAAAGCAGATGACAGAATTGTTTCTGTTTTGCCTGTTTCCACAGTAGCTTCTTTCATAAGGGAGTTATGGGGGTAAAGTTAACAAAGGCAAAAAGAGTAATGAAGACATACTTCTTTAGGTATGCTGCAGTGAAGTTCTCCTGTTCATTCACTCATTCATCCACCATACCAGGATGAATTAGTAACACTGAGACACATTATCATTGCTCACCCATCCAGCTTTAATCTTTTTACTTTTCATTACCATTTCCAAAGTAATCATTGCTTTTTATGTTAAAGTGCCTATAAATATGATTTGCACTTTTGACTTTGAAAATCTGTATAAGTCTCATCAGTCTCTTATTGTTTTGGACCAAACATTAACTTTGAGAGCTACAATCTTTTTTTTTTATAATTTTTTTATTTATTATTCATTCAATTGTGTGTGTATGCGTGTGTGCGGGCATGTGTGTATGTATGTGTGTGTGTGTGTGTGTGTGTGTGTGTGTGTGTGTGTAGAACCACGGGCAAATTCGGGAACCACTATGGACGCCTCCACCTCCTTCTTGTTTACTCTGCCCCGGGATTCACAGGCTCCGCCCTACCAGGACCAGAAACGCAGGCCGCCCGGCTTCCACCCGGCGTCTATACGAGGGGTCTAGGATCCGAACTCAGGACCTTCCACCTGCAAAGCAGAGGCTTAACCTCTGAGCCACCTCTCCAGCCCCAGAGAGCTACAATCTTTTACTTGTGGATTTGTCAGATGAGTTCCTTCTATTTGGAACTCCAAGTCTTTTATCTACTCTATTCAAATTACTATTGAACTGTACACAGTGCTGCCATAAATACCTCTACATAGTTTGTACCATAAATGTGTTTGAAAATGTCTTGAGGAAAAATACTCAGAAGTACAACAATTGCATCATAACATACATGTCTCCTTAATATGCCTGCACCATGCTAGAATATTTTTTGCATTGCCTGCCCCTCCCCCTCCCATCATGAAGCTTCCTGTGTACTTCTCAGATAGCACTTAGCATTATCCAGATTTGCATTTTTTTGCCAATTTAAAATAGCAAACCATTCTTGTATTTCTTAATCTTGCATTTCTTAATCTTGTATTTCATAACTTTCATCATGCTTTTAGGTATTTGTTGAATGTTTTTCTCTGTACTTTCCTTGTCAGTTTTTTATACCTATTTTCTTACTACGGTGGCTAACTTATTCATTCATTTGGGGTCCTTACTTACTAACCCCTTGCAAGTTTTAAGAAGATGACTTAGATCCAAAATGAAGGAACTGAATGTCACAGCCAAGAATTTTCAAAGTTTAAGATCTATTTCAAAACAATATGAATCACATTTGTAGATATTTTGACAGAGGAAAAAGAGACTGGATATCACATGACAGTTGTCTTAGAAAAGGGCATAGCATGGACTAAATTAAGGTTAAAACTAGAAGATTTCACTTGGTTTATGAGGAAAATGCTCCTTGAACTGAGGAAGATTGTTATGTTAATTCATCCTGGTGTAGTTGCAAATAAATTTCCAACTAACTTGGCCTGTAGTATTCTTTGTGGAAGGGAAAGCCTTAACTCTGGTGTATCCATATTTATCAGTCTTGTGGCATTTTTACCTTGTGGTATTTCCTTCAAGTTTTCTGGTTCACATTCCCAGATCAAAAAGACTGTCTCAGAAATAATCCTGTATTAGCTTTATAATTTGCTACTTCTATGTCATCTTTAATCTCTTTGGAAGAATATTTCATATGAGTTACATTATGTTATGTCTTGTGTCATTTTTCTGCCATTTCAATTTTTTAAAAAAATCACAAAATTTTCTAATGATTTTGTAATAATTACTTTAAGGTTTGTTAAATTTTCACACACACATACACACACATATATACATATATATGATATCAGATGACATGATTTTCTTTAGTTTATCAATTGTATGCTTTTGTACCAATACCATATTACTTTTTTTTAATTTTATTTTTATTATTTTAGCATTTCATACATGCATTCATTCATTTGTTCATAAATACAATGAGAATTTATGCTATTTCATCCTTTTTATTCAATCCCATCTCAGTCTTCCATACAAGTCTCCCTCTAACTTTCATATCTTTCTGACTGTGTGGTCCACTGAATATCATTTGTGCTGCCTTTTTAATGATATGGGACTAGGCACTTGCTGGGTGATATATCAATGGGTATATCATTCAGGAAAGTAGCTCCCCTTTCCTTAAATTCAACACTGCTCTCCAGTAGTCTCTCAGGAATGGGTGGAGTGAGCCTCTTTAGATCTCCTTACATGATGAAATGTTGACAGGACAAATCTTGTGCAGATATTGTGGAGGTATGCATAGTTGCAATGTGTCATGGCTGCAGTCATATCCAGAAGATGTCTGGATACACCCTCATCCCCCTTCAGACTATTACATTCGTACACAATGTTCCCTGATGGAGTGTGATTTAGATACCTGTTTAGGGTCAAGCAAGCCACAGTCACTTGTTTCTCAGCTTTGATCAGCTGTCATTCTCTATACTAAACACATTCCATAGCGAAAAGAAGCTTCTCAGTTAAGTGCCAAATGTTCCTCTAATCTATGGATATACTGGTAAATGTTCAGGAGGTATTTTGATATCAAGTCCTTATAGATAAACCTTAATAGTATGTTTCTCCCTAGGATTGGCCTAGGACTGGGCCTGGTTGACAGCTCCAGAAATGTGTTTCTTACTGAAAAAAGAGTCTTCAAATCCAATGACAAATCAGTTATTTAAGCCCTTAACACTCATGCTACTATTGTACTTATTGTTACTGTAGCTTGTACCTTTCATAAGTTTGGATAGGATGTTTTTTTCCCCACACTACTGGCAAGTAAGAAGGAAGCTACCAGATCAGTTCCAGTCTGATTTTCCATGTCCTGTGATCAACATATGTAGCATTTTCAGCAACAGGATCTTGCTATCAGATCCAGGAGGGCAAAAGCCCACATTGTTTTGGGATTCTTTCAAGCCTTTCTGACCAGCATGCATTAGGAGGCATTCGAATATCTGATACTGGAGATTTATTTAATTGCCTCTGGCTTCTGGTAAGAACCTCTCAGGGAAGTTTCTCTTATATCATTACTTTTCCGTGTTTCCCGTGTAGCACATGCATTTTCATGCTCTTTTTTGAAAGAAAAAAGATTTTTTTTTGATTAAATGTAATGTAAAAGGTTTCTGTCTGGTTGTGTCTTACAACTTTAGTGCTATTTGCTACTCCCCCATGTTTTCCTTTGTCCAATCACATTACTGTTATATCTCTGGTTCTATAAATGCTTAAATAACTAGCAGAGAAGGATGGACTCTATCTTTAGGATTGCTCATCAAGTAATAGGTAGCCATGGAAACTTACTAGTCTATGTAAATTCACTACATGTTTAGTGGATTTCTCAAAATATCTACTTAAAGTTTTGATTGGAATTACATGATATTTATAAACTGAATTGAAAGAAAAGCCTATATCTTGTTTCATAAAGTCATCATATCAAAGAACATGAAATGTCATCTATTATTTAGATAATCCTGTATGTCTTTTACTAGATCACTAATGTGCATTAGGAAAATAATCTGAAACTCATAAATAAAGCAAAAATAGTAGACAACACAGTCTTTCATTATTACATGGGGACATAAGCTACACAGGCTTATGATGAAGTATGAACACGGTTGTGACAAATAGAATGCCCCAGACCTTATGAAGTTACAAGCTAATTTCTATATTTCTTTTCAGTAGATGCAAATAATTTCATGTCTAATGGAACAGATAACTGACCTCTGGAGGTCAGTTTACAATCAATTCACCAGCCTTATCCTAATAACTCATTGTTAAACCATCTATAAATACAGAGCTTCTTGAAATCTCTCTGATTTGAATACAAAGATACCATTCATTAGAAGTTTTGCTTTTGACATAATGTTCGTTTGATATTTGCATAAAAGTCTATTTTGAAACTTGCAGTTGAATAAGTTCCTCCATAGAGGGTTATCATGAAACAGGCCATTTTGCTCTTGTGTATTTGTAATTTTCTTATAATTAGGAGCAGAATACTAGCTTTATGATTGATTACTGATATAGAGATTTCATTAAATTGGTAAAACAACCAACTTTTCAAGAGTCTCAAATTGGCTAAAACTTGATACATTCTTTAAGATGGAAAATCATCCCATTAGCAACTAATCAGCAGCTATGAACTGCCAACTAGTAAACTTAAAAATCTGTATATAATGGACAACTTCACAGAACTCTATGAAGTAGCAATATTACATCTGATTTTAAGAATCCTTCTGTTTACTCTAATCCTTATTCAAAATTCATATTTATTGGGAACATAAAGGTGCTTGCAGGCAAAACTGACGACCTGAGTTCATTCCCTGAGGATAAGGGAAATGACTAACTTCAGAATATTGTTCTCTGTCCTCTGTAATTGCAAGTGCAAATGTAATGTGTGATTCTCTCTCTCTCTCTTTCTCTCTCTCTCATTCTGTTTTTTGCTGTCAAATAAAATGAATGAATGAATAGGTAAACAATAACTGAAATAATACTAGTTGGGGTGGATCCTTGCCAAAAGCCCAGCTCTTGTGCGGTAAAATCTCATGCAATTTTCAATAAGTGTTACTAACTACACAGGCAAAAAAATTTCAGAAGAGATTATTATTTGACAAGGAGTCAAGAGTACTGAGTTGACATGGAAAAAATCATAAAATCCTGCTGTTTTGCTATTACTTAAACATTCTGTCCTTAGTTCATTCAACACACTTAGTGGTTCGCAGTCAAATAAGCTAATATCGCCACAGTAGTGTTCCTATGCTTAAGGGGAACACGAGAAAGGGTTCAGGGAAATGACACTGGGTCCTTTTACGTCATCGGAAAGGAGGACCAAGAGGAGAGTTAGGCATACACAATAAAGGACTCTCTGGGAATTGGGGGGGAGGCACTGGGAGATGGGGAGGGAGGGAGGGAGAACAGGGGGTTGGGGAGGGAGAGAGGGGAGGGAACTGGTCTACCTATTAAGTTTGTATGAGCGGAAATAATAATAAAAAATGTTAAAAAAAGAAGCTAATATTGGAGAGAATTATACTGAGTGGGCAGGACAAAGCTTCTGGAGTAGATAATTGAGCTTCCTTAGGGCTTCTCTTAGTTATACCAAAACTTTAAAATTATGACTGGCAATATAATATTTGAATTCAAAGAAACTAATTCTCTTCCTACTAATTTGTAAAAACCAGTTATTTTTTCTTTTTCAAACTATATGTAGGAAGCCATTAAACCTTATTTGAAAAAAATTAATCGCCTCACCTGTCTTGAGGATAAGAAATTTTAAGAGCTTGGCATGTATCTTTTCAAACATATCTTCAGCATGTATATGCACACATAAACACACAAACATGTTCATGAACTTATGCATACATATACACATGAACACATATGCACTCACATATACAAATAAACTCAAGGTATAAAGCTATTTTGCTGTATTAAAAATTTGATCATATTACATTAATCTTTCTTAAAATTTTTTCTATTGAAGTCATTATGTAGGTTGATATATATACATATACTAAATGATTTTTTAATGGTATAATATTTTCACAATTTATTTAGTCCTCATCTTAAATATAATTATAATTACTTGGAAAATGGGTTAGTAATTCTGGACCATCGCCTACTTTTATGAATAAAGTTTTATTAGAATACCACTATAGTAATTATTTGTATATCTTGAAAGCTTGGCTCACTTTATGAGATAAACTGTTGTGGCAATCATATAGTCTGAAAAAGTTAAATTTTTTTCTTTATTATTTTTTACAAAAAAATGTTTGCTGAAACTTGGACTGGAGTATTTTCTACTGTCACATGACATAATAAAACCACTGATTATATATCCTAATATCTTTATGCTGTCATTTTTAGGTGCTTTTAAATTCTATACTCTCTAATATATAAGCCAAAGGTAGGATGATGGGGTCAATAACATAAAAATCCACACTTTTTTCATAAAAAGAAACTGGAGATTCAAATTCTGAATAGCAGGTTAGGGTGAATGTTCATTTTTCCATGACTGTCAGTCCTGGATGTCATTTAACATGTTTTTTCCAATTGTGTGAGTGAAAACAGCATCATGTAGTTTTCAATTTATTCATTTTTTGCATGCATTGTAGCAAAGGAGCCAGCGTGTGCATATGCTATGTAGGTGTGTGTAGGTGTATCAGAGGGCATTGTGTGTGCCTGCAGAAGACCAAGGGTAACTTCAGGAATCATCCTGGATTGTTCCACCTTCTTACTGCTTCTGGGTCAGAAGTGCAAGCTGCTGCCATTTCCTCACTTGACATGGGACTGGGGATTCTAGATCCATTCAGGTCCTTCTGCTTTGAGACAGAGGCTTAACCCCGGAGTCATCTCTCAGGCTCAATAGTTGTTTATTTTACATTTTCATGCCATCAAAGCCAGCTCTTGCATCTGAAGAATATTTTCCTTTTCTCCTGACTGTTTTGGATATTTCTCCAATTGACTATTTGATTTTTACTGTTTTCATCCTGCCTTGTCTGTTGATTTCTTTTTCATAATTGTTTCAGGTAAGTTACACTTAAAATCCACAGCAAAAATATTTGTGTGTTCCCCATATTTTTGGTACCTGGTAATTTACTTACTTAACATGTTCAAAAAAAAATGAAAATTGTTCATAGCAAAGGACTTTTCATCTGCCAATAATTTATCTATATTGATACAAGTTTTGTTTTTTTGTCATACAAGTTCAGAAAGGAAGAGCGATCTGTTATTGTGAGAAATAAATATGAATATTTATCAGTGTTCTTGTTTATTCCTTGAACCACAAAGAACACAGGAAAGTCCTACAATTGGTTTTTAGAAATTTATAAGATCTGATTGAGGAAGGGTTGCCAGAAAAAGGGGAATAAATTACACATTTACCAGTTCAGTTTCAATTTTGCTTAGACAATGTGATGTTACACACATAGTTCACATCATCTTTGGAAGTGTTTATAATAAAAAAAGTAGTTACCTGACACTCAAATGTACCTGCATGTCCTGTATTTTCATTTATTTTAAAATTGTGTGTGTGTGTGTGTACATCTGTGTGTATCAGAGAATATTGTGTGTGCGTATGGAGGTCCAAAGGTGACTTCAGGAATCACCTGGTTGCTTTGCTCTGGGGTTTCCCAGGGACTGAAAGTACACCTATGGCAAATTCTGCCCAGTTTTTACATGCAATGTGGGATCCAAACTCAAGTCCTTTTGCTTGCAAGACAGAAGCTTAACCCCTTAGCTATCTCTCCATCCTAGCTTGAAGGGAACGCTTCTTTATTAAGAATGAAATGACCCTAACTCTAAGATATTTTGTTACTCACTTATTTCTAGTCCAAAAGGTGCAAAATCTAGTTATTACTTACATACTTATAATATTGACTGATATACTTCCAACAATTGATAGATGCTGTTCCATAAGACATACAAGAATCAACTTTTTGTCAAATATCTTAAAATCAATGATTGAAATCAACCAATTCATTCAAAATGAAAATTCAAGGATAACTAAAGAAGCATTCTTTTAGGTCAGTTAAACAACCATACCACCAGGTATGATTCAAACCATCACTCTAAAAGAATTTGTTTATGAAGCTGGTAAGATCATTCAAGAGTTAAAGCCTTTGCCTAGTGTCATAGTTAGGTACCGGTATCAACTTGATGGTTGAGGGTTTGCTCTCTGGGCATATTTGTAGATAATTAGTAGTTGAGTTAAGCCCAAAGTGAACCTGCAGGAGACTGACTCTTTGATGGGAAAGACTGGGAAAGACCCAACCCAAGGTGGGTGGGACTAGGCCTTGGGCAGATGATTAAAATACAGAGAGCTGGTTAAGTAAGTTGGCATCCAGCCAAACTGAAGACTTACAGCATATCCTCATGACAGCGTTAATAATGCTTACCTTTGAACTAGACCATGGCTCAGGGGTTAAAGCCTTTGCCTCAAAACCAAAAGAATTCAGATCCTCAGATCTCATGTGAAAAGCTGAGGAGATAAGGCAGCATCCTGTAGTTCTGACCCTGGAAGGCAGAACCTGGAAAACCCCAGAGCAAAGCAGTAAGTTGGAAGAGTAATTGGGGATGATTCTGCATGTCACCAGATGGGCCTCCAGAGGCATGCACACTCAAGTACCCTCTTACCTCACTCAGTACCTAATGCTCACTATCTATTCATCAGTTGACAGACATCATGGCTGATTCTATTTCCCTGTATCACGAATACACATGGAACAAACATGTAAGAGCAAACGCATTTATAGTATAAATATGCCCAGTAGTGTTAGAGCTGAGTGGCAAGGTAGTTCTATTTCTAGTTTTTTTGGGGGAATTCATCCTGATTTCCAAGTGAATGCACCAGTTTACACACCCACCAACAGTGAATAAAGATTCATTTTTCCACACTTACTAACAGTAAATAAAGGTTCATCTGTTCTTACATCCTTGCCAGCATTTGCTGCTATTTGTTTTCTTTTCTTAGTTATTCTGACTGAGGAGTAAGTTAAAATCTCAAATAATTTTAATTTGCATTTCATTGGGTGCAATTTTTATTTCTCACTTTATCTCCAGTATTTTTAGCACAATTGTCTAAATATATATAAATATCCACTACAAGATTAGCTTGTTATAAATTGTTATGACAATAAATACAACTTTTAAATATTTTTTAATTTTTTAATTTAATTTTTGTAATTCATTACTTAGCTGCAAAGTATGAGAAACTGGAGATGCAGATACTATTTCTGCAATGTAATCATAATCTTTATGGTAATTTTAAAAAGTTATAATAAATTCATTTATCAAATTTAATTAGAATTATTTCTATTTATTTGGAAGAGAGAATGGAGGAGGAAGGGAGTCATACCCATGTGAGGCGAAATTCCAGGGCTGTACATGAGTGGACATGCCATATGTTATTTTACATGACATCAGGTAGTTCAAGCTCTAGTCTTCTTGCTATCATGGCAACTATGTTAACTGTTACCCCTAATTCCTCTTAGAAAGCCAGAGATATTAACAGATCATTCAAAGACACCAAGTAATAAGAGGCAAAGCTGGTCAAGATCATTCAAATCTCATACTTTCATATTGCCTTCTATTTTTTCAAATCACCCAAACTATCCACTTCTGCTTCACTCAAAGCTTAGGTTAAGAAAACAACATTTCCCTTCACAGCCTTAATAGCATTATGGGAAAATTCACATGATTCTCTTCTGGCCTGGAAAACCTAAATATAAGTCAGTCGATACTTCTGGAAAAGTCTGTGTTTTCTTACTCAAAGAAATAAGCACGAGTCACTCTTCTTTCTCTCCAGAGTTCAGATTCAATGATAACAGATAGACCTGATTTGTGACAATGAGGGAAAGGCCAGGAAGGAAAGAGAAATGTTTTTCAATCCTGACGTTGTTACATGCTGAGGACCAGGAAAGAACACCAACTGAAATAAATCAAGTAGAAAGCCTTTATTCACTGGCTAGTAGTCATGCATGGGAGTGAGGAAGACCCTAAAATGCAGCAATGAACCATTTCTCAAATTAGTTTTTATATAGTTTTTATATATCACATGGAAAGTCCCATAGGGTCTAAACTAATGAAACGTTACAGATAACAAGAAAAACGGTTTGTCTTAGCACCACGGAGATATCTAGTGTTTGTGAAGGGCAGTTCACATTATACTATAACCTTGGGACCAACATCCCCTTGTGAATTTTCTTGTAAATGGCTGCGTTAAAAATTTTCAATCTCAGCTTCAGTGGTTTCCTTTTGTTCGTAGCCCTGTTATAACATGTCGTCAATGAGAGTTAAGCTTACATCCTGACTTCCTTTTAGGTGAAGGTAAAACTATTTAGCGTAGTTTGTCAAGGTGTAAATGCCTTTCCATGAAAATTGTTTAAATTTTTAGCAATTTTCAGCAAACTTGAAGCCATGAGGTACTAGATGTTTACTATTGTCTTCTTATTGAAAGACTTTGCTGTAATTTACTTCCTAAAAAAATCGTTTCCCAAAAGTTCATCGAAGTCCAGAAACTTATTCACAGCTCCATTAAAGCTCGTGTTAAAGTTGCTTGCAAATCTGTGAGTACAGAATCTTGAACTGAGATAAAAATTACAATTACGTCACACTTTATGAAATGTGCCTCTCCTTGTAGCCAAGGCTTGCCTCAAACTCAGACCTCCTACCTCAGCCTCTCGGCGCTGAATGCCAGGAAAGCAATGTGACTATCAGCTAAGTTTAATTCCTTTAAATATTAAGAGACTTTTGATATTGAAATAACAGTTTGTTTTCACTTTTAAATTATGCACCCAATGGAAACTTTACAGTGTTTAGAGGCAAATAAACATTTAACAAGGGAATCACATGTACCTCAATATTCATATTGCTTAAGTTAACTGAGTATCATAAACTGACTGTAGGTTTTTCATTTTTATGTAGAATTCTCTGTGATGGAGAGATTTTTTTTATCATGGAGAAATGGTTTATTGTAAAATAAAGGCTAAAATCTAAGGAACATTAAAAGCAGACAAATAAATAAGAAAGTACAAAATGCTATTATATATATATATATATACATACATACATATATATATATACATATATACATACATACATAGTATATATGAACAAACACAGACCAAAGAAGCAATAGTTAAATCTCATATGGGCAAGGACTGAATATGCATTGCTGTAGAATTCCAAGAAAATGTGTTTTATCCCAAGTTTATAATATTACACTGGGTGGTAATCCCTCTTCATTCAGAGCTTCTTTGAGCACAGGAAAAGAAAAATAAGTTGTCATCTTAAGGAAATAAAAGTACTGCAGAGAGAAAAAGATTTGGCAAAGGGCAGCATAATAACACGTTGTGCAGAAGCATTTCCAAGTCAAATAGAGCTGGGTAACTATTCATTTGCCCGCAGCCTTAATAAAATAAATTCCTCCAGGCAATGAAGAGATAATGAGCATGCCAATTATTTTCTTCAGGCACGGAGTGGGACACAGAATTACTACTGTTTTCAGATGTACTAACGACAAGCTGAACATCTTAGAAATGTCATCCTCCAGCGGCCGCTCTTATTTGAGCAAAGAGATGTTAATCACAGGTGAGCCTTGCCAACGGCGGTCCAATAAGCGAAGTCAGGGTTCGTTTGCAGTTCAAGCATGATGCTCTCAAATCAAATCTCCTATTAACAAGGTACCACAATAAGGAGATTTGCAGCAATAATAAATCTTTTTTGGGTCCCACATCAGTTGTCATTTGTCTTTGTAGGCTGAGAACACAGATTTTCTCTACTTTCAGGCCTAAGTAATCCAGGTAGTTGCCAGAGGCAGAGGAAGATAATATTGATTCATGAGCACTGTGGCTAGGAGTCAGCCTTTTGAGATTGGGATAACTCCTATTGTTTTGTACATTATGAATAATTTTCAGGTACAAACACAGCTATCACATTCAGTTCATGTCTGTTGGTTTTTGGAACAAAGTGATTTTGGTATTAAGCAGTCCTTTACAGTTCATTTGCTGTTTTTTATCTGTGGCTTTTAGCTTTCAATTCTCATTGAAAAAAAATCTTTAAAAAAATACATAAATCATTGGAAGAAGAGAGCAATATATATCCATCCTCTAAAGTCATTAAAATATCAATCTTTTTGCATGCATGCATGCATGTGTGTGTGTGTGTGTGTGTGTGTGTGTCTGTGTCTGTGTCTGTGTGTCCGTGTGTCTGCATATGTGCCAATGGGCACATGAAGGAGTGTGCCTATGCAGTATGCCTCGTCTTGACTTTGGGGTTTCCAAGGCTCCACCTTCCACAGCTGGAATTGCAGGCTGCTGCCATTCTTAGGTAGATTCTGAACTCAGGGTCCTTTTGCTTAAAAGGCAAAGGCTTTAACCATTGAGCCATCTCCTCAGTTCAAAGTCAACATTTTAAGACAGTTGATTAATTTTTCTTCTTTACTTTCCTCCCTCTTTCTCTTTTTCCTTCTTTAGGCAATTTTATATAGTTTTAAATACAAACGTGATCTTGTTGAACTTTTTGAAACCTCTTGCACCATGACAATTTCATCCCTAAATATTTATTTTTTCTTAGAATAACTGCGGAGATTTGAAAGGCATCTTGATTCTTTGATCATAAAACCCCAAAAAACTGTTACCATAGTGGAACATGAAGTTGGGGCACCCTAAATCTGTGTTCCTGGTCCATGGTCATTCATATTTGGCTTCTGAATAAACCAGTTCTTATCCCTTAAAAAAAGAATATCTGCTAAAAATATAGGTTTTCTTTCTCATATAAGCATAGCATTGCTACCCTATATCTACATTCAAATTTCCTCCATTGCCTAAATTTGCTTTTTAATTGCCCTGTTCTTTCTATCTAGGTTTACAAGTTGCACAGATCTTCAGTCTCTCCTGTGACGAGCCCTCTTCTTTTCCTTTTGATTTTGCCAATCGTAGAAGGTGGAGGGCCGCTGTCTGACATTGCGCCTCACATTTTGTGTTTTCTTGTGCTTCACTAATTATTTTACATGCTATCCCAGCGATGCTGTGTTTCTCCTTTTGCATCAGGGACAAGTTCTCAATGCTTACTTCTCTGATAACAATTTAGTTGTCAGTGGAAGAAGATCTCTGGAGACACAAGCACATTGTCATTCATTGAAGCTTGAATAGCCTGTTGTCAAAAGTTGTGGCATTCCTACATGATACCATCCAAAGTTATCCTTGGTGATAAATAGAAAATTTAAACATTTATTCCCCATATTTATCAATGAGTAATAAAGAAAAAAATTACCTTTCCTTTATTTCTCCTCTCTCTTTCCTTTCTCTGTTTCATTTTCAATATATTCAATTGATATAATAATCTATTATCATTATTTTCTTCTTCAGTGCTGAAAATGTCCCGTTACGATAGGGAGAGCCTTTACATACTAGCTCTGTAGTTCTTTTGATATGAGCCCATTAGTCTGCAGAACTTTGTTGCTTTAGGGGTTGACAAATTATTCTGTATCCTCATACTTTTGTTGCTTTGGACCAGGAGACAGCCCTAGATATCAAGCACAAGCTGATATCTCTGTTGTAGAAACTCTGAAGTAACAAGATGGACCTCACACCCAACATTTGGCTTGAACATCAAGACTGATAGCATAAGGTAAAGGGACGTGAAGATTTTTGTTCCTTGAACTCATACCTTTCAGACAGGACATTAAAACATTCTTAGAGGCTGTATAGATTATAGGAAGTACCAGATTACAGAAGTTCATCATGAAATTTAATTAGAAGTAACTGCTATAACTTAAGTACTCAGAAGATAAAGCTACAAACAAATTATGATAATAACAAAAATAATAGCAGCTGCTATTATATTATATTATAGTCATTCTCATAATAGTTAATATTAATATTAACATATATTAATATTATCCCAATTTTGATGTGATGAAATGGTACCAGAAAAGTTAAATTAAGTTAAGAAGAGAAAATTCAAGCATGAGTCATACAAACGTCATAAAAACTTTCAAAGTTACATATTTTAATTCTCAAAACAGGAAATTGATTGTTTTCTTCTAAAAAATAGGAAATGTCTATCTACCTCTCACCTTAGTTAGGATGAACTTTTATTCTATTCTATATAAATTTGACCTCTAGGTCAGCAAGTAGTCTAATGACCAGACATTGGGCAGATGAATTTTTGAATTTTTCCAATCCTGGGGCCAATCAAAACTTTGAAATTAAGTCATAAATGTCTTTTTGGGGTTTTGGTAACTCAAGGGAAGTTTTTGTTTCCATTGAAAACTAAATACAGTTTACATGGTGAAATAATAAAAGGATTGACTTCAAATGTAGCCACAATGGATTAAAATTCTTTGCTCGGCCTCTTTATAACTTTCAAACTTAGAAATCTCCATATAATATCTATGATTCTGTAGTGTGCATGATTTTTATTGTTAGGCTACTTATATCAGTACATACATCACATATTTTTCTTTTTCTGTTTTCATGTCTATGTGTATGTATGTGAACACATGTGTGTGAACACATGTGTGTATGTATGTCTGCATGTGCAGGTGTATGTGTAGGCTTATAAACGTGTGTAGGCTGGAGGTTGATATTGTGAATTATCTGTTATCCACTTCCACTTTATTCTTTTTGAGACAGGATCTTTACTCAAATCCAGCACTCCTCAAAATGTTATTGCGGTTGGGCAGCTTATCTGAGGATCTCCAGTGTCTGCTTTCAGAAGCTGGAATAATAAGCAGGCTGTTACACACAGGAGGCATTTTGCATGCGATTTGGGGGTCTGGAGTCCAGTCCTTTTGCTTGTACAGCAAGTGCCTTAACTGGTAAGTCATCTCTTCAGTACTCTTGTCAAATTTCATTTCTTCTTTCAGTGTTATTGACATACATTTTTATGTTCTTGTAAAACATATAGTAACTTTCATAATCAAACAGTATGCATACATGAAGACTATGGATATCAAGGAACTTTATAAGCCATCTTATACCCCCTTGATCTACAACCTTATGTATCCATACTATTTCTATGGTAACCGGTGGCATCTCTCATACATGATGAAATGATCCCTGTAGGGAGCTGCCTTCTCTCCTGCTCTGCTCCAGACTGCTAAGGTTTGGACCGTAGTGGGGAATGCAAAAACCTGCTACTGCAAGAGCACTAACACTCCTTAAAGAACCATTGATTCCCAAGAATCAGAACTGGTAGAGAAGCATATCCATTTCCCCTGTTCCTAGTGGGTGATTCAGCACATTCAGTACAGGTTCAGAGGAACATGAGCAGCATTGAGCACTACCTACCCGAGCCATTTAACCATTCGATCTCAGTGAGTTTCTTTCCTTCTTGTTTCATGCTTCTGTTTTTTTTTTTTTGCTTGATTTGTATTATTGGATTTGGCTATAGCTATTAATAAATGGTTAAAATAAATACAAATATAAGTTCCATGGGAAGTTTTCATCAAGTCCTTGAGATAGTATTTTCTCTAGAGAAAAATTCAAGCTAAACCAGAGTTTAAACAACTTTTTTTTTTTTTTTGGGTGTGTGGCCTGGAGGGTGACTTGGGGAATAATCCTAAATTTGTTTTGCTCTGGGGTATCTAAGGGTCCACATTCCAGGGCTGAAAGTGCAGGCCAATGTCATTTCTGCCATTTTTTTTATATGGGATCTGGAATCCAAACTTAGGTCTTTTGGCTTGGTAGACAAAGATTTGAGCCACCTCTCCAGCCCTTTAAGTGACTTTCAAAAGAGCCAATTAACAATAGACAATAGAATTAACAATTGACAATAGAATTACCAATGAGATCTTTTGTCTTTTATGGTGAAAAAAAAAGTGAATTAAAAATAAAGGTTCTTTAAGCAAACTAATCTAGATTTGACATTAACAGACACATCTAGTAATTATAATATATACTTTGACTTTCATGAATCTCAACAATTGAATCTAAATAGTAATAAAAATAACAGTAACTTCCATGGAAAGATTCTGTTCTAATGCTTTAAAGCTACATGCTAGCCTATTAATCTTTAATATGACCTCATGAGTAATATACTGTGTTATCACTGCATTGGAGTGACAAGGTGGGATACAGAAAGGTTTTTGAATCAACGAAATCACAAAGATAGCAAGTGGCATCTCAGGGTCCCTATCCACATAGTCACTGCCCAGAGCTAAGTTACTTAAGCACTCCTTGTTTACTGCTACCTCATGTGAGGGTGGCAGTAAAATGAAACTGTAAACATTTCATGCAGAGTTCACTGGAAAGGAAATGACTACAAAAGTTAGGAAAAGCATCCAGAATGTAAAATGAAATTGAATTGTAAATTGACAGAAAACATTCCTTTTCTGTTCATTTATCTTTGTTTATCTAGTTCTTCCTGTCTTGGCCTTTGTTTCATTGAAATGTATCTAACCTTCCATCGCTCTGACTTGTGAATGTTTTATCTCTCCCCTGGTTCCTGGTCTGGTGAATTGTCTTCTTCAACTTCTCCCATTTCTTCCTTTCAAAGCTCATTTCTCTCAATTGTAAGGCCATTGGCAGTTCAGCATGAGAAATATCAGAGATAGTTTATTTTCATGACAGTCCCTTCAGAGTTTCAGTAGAATAAGTGCTTTGTGTGGCACTCAGGACAAAGCCCTCCAAATACCCAAATACCCCTGTGTAGACACAGTATTTGTCAGAGGCCTCAGCACAGGAATAAGGGCTTCTCTGTGATCTGAAGGGATGAGCAGGCAGCAGGAGGCCCTTCAGTGTCATTCTGAAAAGGAGGATGCTAAATACAGTTGCAAGTACAGGCAAAAGCATGGAATGAATTGAAAAAGCACCGTCTTTTTATTCATTGGCAAGGTCTTCTCTTACTTTTTAATTAACATTCGGAATTCTAACTGGTTCAGGTTAACCTTTCCTTGCAAATGATAACCACTGAGCATAATTTACATATGCAAAAGAGCTCCAGAGAGAGCTTTAATTAAGATACCTGACAACTTCTCTGATTACTATATTTTTCACAACTGCCAAAAAATATCTAACTACAGTCTGGATATATTTTCCGGTGTGGAAGAAGTCTGGTCTAGGAATCTGAGGACTGGTGATTATTATGAAAGCATCTACAGGTGACACATAGAAGTCACAGGGTGGATTTGATTTGTCCCCTCAGGCAATGTCGAATCATCCTCAGTCTTAGGGAAGCAATATCAGTGATACCTTGACTCTTCTTTGGAAGAAAACACAGTATGAATTACTGTAAGTGGCTCTAGTTAATTATTTCTTTCCAAAAAAGTGTGAGTTATAGGAATTTAAACTCAAGTAGTTATGATGCATCAGACACTCATACCCAGAAAGCAATCTCATGAGTCCTATGTTAGTTGTCAATGAAGACAGATTTTTCGACAGTGAATGTAAACCTTTAATTTAACATCTTCATTGGAAAGGCCTTTCTAAGGTCGTTAGTAAACTGACATTTCTAGGATATATAGTAATTTTATTTCCATGAAGAGCAGCTATTTGTTCTGATTTCTGGACAAAAGTCAATTAATAATAACAGCAAAACTCCTTATCATGAGACTATTTGTGTATACATTTCACACTGAAATGATCCCCAGAAAGAATGCACTTTCTTTTTTCTTGTTTTCAGTGACTCTTCACTTTCGATGATGGCTATAGCTCTTATGTTTCCTGATTAAAGAGACAAGCACACAGCTCTCTTCACACGTACAGCTCTTCACTGATCATCATCAAAGTCCTGCAAAATCTCCCAACCAGAACCTTTTAAGCTAATCATGCCCATCATGAAACCTATTAAATTAATTACACCAGCTTTGCTGGTCCCAAGTTCTCATAAGTAGAGCATATTGGGGGGGACATTATAACATTTTATCCTACCTTCACAAACTACATCTAAAAGGATTTCAAAGGCCCTTTCCTGTGAGCCTGCGAATTAATCCTAGTGACTGTTCTTTGATTCAGAAGAGTTTGACATGAGGAGGAAACCTAATGCAGAGAACTGAAACTTGATAAAAATGCAAAACGTGCCATTTTTTTTAGCCAAGAAAAGTATAATTTATCAGAATTCAAAAGCAAAAAAATAGTTCATTACAAAACCCATTTCAAGACATTAGCAATTTAAAAGGAGACTCAGACCAAGAAGCACTGGGATCAAAGGTAGGTGAGTGGTACAAGTGAGTAACTAACATTGAGGTTAAAAATTATCAGGACATTGAGCAATGGGATCAACAATGGATGTAGGAGGCTACCAGCTCAGAAAGTACCTTCTCTCTGGGGTGATTCATATTTACTGACTGGCTCCAAAGACTGTCAGGGATGATTTGGTAGGGATTAATGACCTTGTCCCTGAAGTCTGATGACCCTCTGATTATGTATTGCCTGGATTTCTTTATGTTTCTGGAAGACAGGCAGCTAATTAGTGAGAATGGCACTCCCATAAAATTATTTCTTAATTGCAGAATGCCATCTTTTAAAAGAAAACTATATAGATCTTGCAGTAACCTCAGAATAGGACCCACTAAGTGCTAATATGTTGCCCTGATGTGTATTCACTTAGTGGTAGCTCTCCTTGTATATATTCCTTTTTGTTTATCAATGCCACCCTTATCTTTAGTCACACTGGTAGGACCAAATTGCATTATTACCATAAAACTAACTTTAAGTTCAGAATGGCTTCAAAAGACATTGATGATCCAGGGCTAAGTGATTTCATTCAATGCTTCTTAAACTAAGGTGCATATAAATTTCCTGAGAAAACATTGAAATTCTGTGAGGCTGGTAAGGTCTGGGATCCTGCATTCCTGACAAGCTCTCAAATAAGATGAAATTCTTCCTAGATAGTCCAAGTACATAACATGACAGTGAGAAAATTTCCTCAGACCATCAATGATCTCCCATAGGTGATGCAGCAAGGCATAGGCTACCCGGTTAGTTAGCATGCCCACCCCATCACTGGAAGACAGGGCATACCATTGCCAGGATTCTAGAGGGAACGTCTTGTAACATGGCTGGAGATGTGTGCAGAGGATTATACCACTATCATGTCAAAATGTGTCATGCTGCTTTTAGGACAGAAATAGAGATGACTGGGAACAAGGAAACTGAGAAAACTGCTATTGAAAGCACCTGTGTGTGTGTGTATGTGTGTGTGTGTGTGTGTGTGTGTGTGTGTGTGTGTAGGTTAGTGTACTTGTTAGTTTTCCATCTCATTTAGTTATCAAAATGCATCACAAAACTTGGAATGACAGGTTTTGCATGGTAACTAGAGTTTAGAACGCTTCAAGTTGATCTAATCTAAAATAGAGACAGAAATGCATTTTAGTGGCATTAAAAAATGGAAGAAGGTGGGAAGATGGCTCAGTAGGAAAGTGCCAGCTGTGTAAGTGCTGTGACCCAAGTTGGAATCCCCAGAGCCCGTGTAAAGATAGGTGTGTTTGTGAGTGTTTGAAATTCCAGTGCACATGGGGTAGAGTAGGAGGTGAAGGTCAGAGCACGAGGACTTGGAGTACACGGTACAGTAGCAAAATGACCAAGAGGCCCTGGCTCAAAGAAGATGCAGGGTGAGGCCTGCAGCTGAAGGTGACACTAACTTCCATCTTTGTGCCCTTGCACACATGCACCTGCATATACTCACACATGTGTCAGACATTCATATCTTATACACAAAGAAATATGGAATAAACACTAGGAACTACTTCATTGTGGCGTTAAAGAAAGCTAGATTTGAACTGGATTAGCTAATGACTTTTACTTTATTTATTTATTTTAAAGTATTTTTTATAATATTTAGTCTTCCTAATTAAAAACATGATGGGTGCTTGTCCCGGACCCTCTCTCTGGTTCCCCCTGAACATGTTTTTTGTTGTTTGTTTTTTTAAAATTAATTTTGTTTTTATTTTACTCTTTTACACTCTCATACGTGTAAACAATGCATTTCGATCATAGGTACCCCTATCTCCCTCACACTTCCCCTGGACATTTCCATAACATATCCACCTCCTGACTTTATGTCCTAATTTTTTAAATTGTATAATACAAAATAATATGTAAGCGATAAACAAAAACACATTAAGGATATAGATAGTTGTGATTGAGCTCCTAGTTCCACATAGTTAAAACACATGATAAAGCTGAAGAATCTTCTAGAAGACTAAGTTCATGGTGTTAGCACACAGATGCCCCGCCCAACAGAGGCTGTCCCCATTGTGGGAACACAGAGACTGGCCCGCAAGAGACCATCCCACTTGTGAGCATACAGAGCTCCAACCCAGGGAGACCGTCCACACTGTGCACATGAGAGGCCTTCAGGTTGTGAGTACACAGATATGGAATTCAGGATTTTGGCAGGCAGTATGGTATGTTAGACTATTAATCATTCAGCTGTTCATAGGTCAGAATACTAAATGTAGCAATAGTTTCATTTCCTCTCTGCCATTGTTTGACGCACATGGGACACAGCAACCATATGTGCAGAGAGAGCCTCTATGGGCAGCCAGCTAATGCCTTTTTATTCCAACCTTTCAGGGAGAGGAAAAATAAAAATCAACTTTGTCAGCTTGACCATGTAAGAATAGGTAAACTTTGAAGATACTTCAGAATATAAACATCTTGGAGCTGGCTAGGTGGCTCACAAACCAGGTAATCTGAGCTCAGTTCCTGGAGCCCATTTGATGGAAAGAGGGAACTAATTCCTGAAAGTTGTTTTCTAATCTGTACACATAAGACAGAAAGAAAAAGAAAGAAAGAAAGGAAGAAAGGAAGGAATGAAGAAGGAAGGAAGGAAGGAGAAAAAATTTAAATATGTTCTTATTATAATTTGTATCTTATATCGAAGCCCACTTTCTTATGCTCATCTGAAGTGATTTTGTATCTTCTGTTGCAGGAGACTTTTGAAGCATGTAGAAGAATTGAATATTGTTTTATCCCAATGAAGTCTAATAAAATGATATAGACAAATCTCTGTGAGCATTTTTTAAAACCAGAAAACTTGACTTGACACAACAAAAATTCCACCTTTGATTTGTTGTTCAAATGAGGAAGTAAACGTGATCAAGTTTACTTTTAATGTTTAATTTGAATTAGAAGAGTTGATTAATTTAACTTACACCCAGATTAGAAGTCAGTGTTCTCAGAGTGTTCTACTCTTCTTCCAGGAAGGAAGGAGAGAAGGAAGGAAGGAAGGAAGGAAGGAAGGAATAAGGAAGGATGAAGAAAAGGAGAGAAGAATGGAAGGAGGGAGGGAAGAAGAAAGAGAGCACATTTGCAAACTGTGCGTGTTGCTTATAAAATCACTAGAAACAGCTTAAGGGAACAAGGGGCTTTATTATCTCCTACAATTGTCTGGTTACAGATGTTTGTCCAATTTAGCAGGAGAACTCACACCAACACCAGGGCTGAAGGAACTGGCCACAACATCTCCACATAACAGCTGAGAAAGGGATGATCCTTATTTGCCAGAACAGCATGTCTGGTCAAGTATACACAAGGATGCCAAATTTCTCAGCCAACTCTCTGTATTTCATTCACCTGTCCAGGGCCTAGTCCCACTCTCTTGGGCTGGGGTCTTCCCCATCAACTAGAAAATCTCTTGCAGATTCACTCTGAGCTTAACTCAACTGCTAATTATCTACAAATATGCCCAGAGCTTGAACCTTCAATATCAAGTCGACACCTGAATCTAACTATAACACTAGGAAAGGGCTTAACTAAGAAATTCAGTCTGAGGAATGTTGACTGGAAGAGACAGACTGAAATGAAGATAAACCTGAAAGACTAGATATTGGCAGAGATTGAAAAAACAAGATCTGAGAATATCCAGATTCTAGCATTTTCATTAAGTTTTAATTCTATATTTAGCTATTTTGGCAGACAGTTTCACTGTAATAAGCATATTGACAGACATTTATACTGACATCATAAAGACACAGTTTACATTAAGCAGACAAAAAGTTAACACACAGGTCAGAATGTGATTTGTTGAGCACAGCTTTTTAATGATAGTTAATTGGGAACACAGAAATTTTTCAATAACTACATTTGAACAAGATTTATCATTAACTTTTGGTAATTAAAAATTAAAATTAAAATAATTAAAAATGAATATACTTTGTGATATGACTGATTCCAAAAGTAATATGAGTTATAAGGAAATAATTTGATGGTTCAAAATGCATAAAATATTACCTATTCTATGTGTTCACTCAACTCCCAAGAAATCCTCTAATGTCAGGCATGAAGAATGCCTCATGTGACTTTGTCTCTCTAGTCACTCTTATAGGCATGGGGTCTAGCCAAGATTCCCCAAGTACTTTATGAGTCAAGTTCAAACTCATAAAAGCCAGTTAGCTTTACTTCTCCCTTAAAAAGCCAAGTACAGAGGATATAACAAATAAGTGAAATACACAAAAATACAATGCAGGTCGCTAAAACAAAAGTTGTTTATCTGAAAAGTTTAACACATTAAAGGAACCTGGCAAAATCTATCACATGAAAAGGGGAGAAAATCCAAAATAAAGTTATAGATAAATAGGAGAAAGTGATTTCAAATGAAAATCTAAAAAGTATTAAAAGAAAATCTACAACTGTATGTAATTAACTTAGAAACTTTGAACATTGACACACTGTTAAAAGAATATAGTTTGCTAAAATTGAAACAGTGTTATAGTTCTTAAAGAAATTGATATGCTATTCCAAGTCTTCTCCTCTCATCCTTAATCCTGATCTAAGAAAAATATGTCAATGTAAGTAGGAAGACATCTGGTGCAGCTCACTCTCACTTCCCTTCCTGGTCACTGACTGAACAGGATTGATCTCACCTATCAGGGAGGATAAAGGAACTGGAAGAGAGATGGTAACCATCTGGCAAATGGGACACTGACCCCCTCCCCACTGCTGTGTCCTACTCCTATTCTTCCATCTATCTTTGATGGAAGATCAAAGATATTGATCTTGTATTAAAATCTTCATTTAAAACTAAAAAAAGAGAAAAATATGTCAGGTCCAAATGGCCTCATAAGTTCTACCAAAATTTCAGGACACAGGCTATTCCAAATCTTTAAATTCTTTCCCCAAGATATTTTCAAAGAGATATTTTCCAATTTGTTTTACAAGACCAGTACATTCTGATATGAAATTGGAAAAAAAACCCATGATTTTATATGTCGATATTTCCAAAGAAGACTAGCTACAGGATATATGCTCTTTTAGGATCCTGTAGACGTCCTCACTGTCTAGAATAAGGTCTCTGTGGCTACTTTCCCCAGAAGACATTGATGTGACCACCAGCTCATTCCCTGGCTTATTAAGCTCTGCTGGAATCTACCGCTTATGGGTCCCACCAGTGCCTCGCTGTTTCTAACTCCCTTCATTACCCAGCTCAGATTCTCTAGCTAACTGCAGGATGGCTCCCCAGCATACACATTCACACTCCAACACAACAGCATGGATTTTTCTGTCCTGAGAAGCTTCTGCAAAGACTCTCTTGTTGCAGAGAACTGGAGGTGCGAAAGCAAAAGACTGATTATCAACCTCGGCCCTAAAGAGCAGCACAGCTCTGAACCATTCTGCTGAGCTTCCACTTAACTCTTTTGTTTGAAAAGAGAGTTTAGAGGCTTTAAAGAAGAAAGACGAAAGCATCTGTTTGCCCTAGGTTAGGGGAGTTAAATGATTATTAATTTTCAGATGACATCAACAGAGATAAAATAAGCTGCACAGATAGAAAGCATAACCACCAGTATGTGATGTGAATGATTAATAGATACAAAAGAAAGCGGGGTCTGAGGCTACCAAGCAAACCAAACAGTATGCCATTGTTTAGAACAGACTTCCGGTTTGGGAGAGCACAGCTACACGCGATCTGATGGGATGCCCAGTTCCTTAACTGCACAGCCTGGTGGCGGCTCTCTGCACAGAATGGCATTCCAGGCTGGGCATCAGAGACTATGGGAGTGAGCATCTGGCAATGAGGTTACTGAAGATGTATAACACGAAGCTTAAACACACAGTAAATGTTATTCCATCTGAATAAAACACTACGAAGAGACTCAGTATAAAAAAGTAAAGATGCACAGCAAGCAAAAGGGGAAAAAGGAAACAGGTTAATAGCATCGCCTTAGTTTCATGAGTTCCTTGTAATAAATCTCTGACAAGCAGTTTAAGACAATAAGGAATTTATTTTTATTTCTTCCACTCATACAAAGTTGATAAGTAACCCATTCCCCTCCCTCCTTCCACCCCCCCTGGACTCTCTTGCTCCCTCCCTCTTTTCCCCCCTCCCTCTCTTTCTCCCAGTGCCCCCTCCCCCACACCATTCTGGAGCATCCTTTAGTGTGAATGTCAAACTTCCCTCTGGGTCTTCCTCTCTGATGGGGTGTAAGGACTCAGTGGCCTTGCCTAGAGCTCTTTTTTTGTGTTCCCCTTTAGTATAGGAATACTATTGTGGCTGTTAATTCCTTGCCTCTAAGGATTGTAGTGCCTGTGATCCATGCTAGACTTTGGGGGTTCAATGATATGGTGGTCATTGTGCAGGTCATGAAAAGTCCTATTATGATTACGTCGGCTCTAACTTGTATGGAGTATCTTGCATATCGTTGCTCCTCTCCATCTTTAGACTCTTACAATCTTACTGCCCCCTCTTCAGCAAATTTCCCTGAGCTTTAGGATGGGACGAGATTAGGCTGGCCTGGTTCCAGGTAGTTGATGTAGAGTCTCTGATTTTTCTGAATTATGGTTTGTTGATTTTTTTTTCAATTTTGCTGCTCCTGCACCACCCTTGGCTCCATCCTGATAGGTATTGAATGTCACCCCCTGGCCAGAGATAAAGGCTATTAAAATGGAGTATTATTATAAGAGTTGATTCAAAGGTAGATGGAATAAGAGTAGGAGACCGCTGTGAGGGAGGTCAGTCTCCCATTTGCAGGATGGTAACCTTCTATCTGCCAGACTCTATGCCCACCCTTTCTGCTGAGATCATATCCAATAAGGTGCAAGTGACCAGTAAAGAACGTCTATGAGTCCAACCCGATGTCTCAAGGACTCGTAGTCCTTGATGGTGGCCTATTTTCTCTGCTGTACAATGATCCCCTCTCTCCTTGTTTCTGGCGGGGCCCTCCTTCCCCTTCCCTCCCTCTTTATAATCTTTGCAACTACTCTAGGTATTACAGAGATTTATCTTTGAGTGTGTCTCTAAGTGGGTTTGGTACTAGGATCCACCTATTAGGGAGTACATACGGTGCTTAATTTTCTGTGTCTGGATTACTTCACTCAATATAATTGTTTCTAATTCCATCCATTTCCCAACAAATCTCATTAATTCATCATTTTTGATGGCTGGGTAATATTCCATTGTATAAACACACCATATTTTCCTTATCCACTCATCATCTGTTGGGCATTTGGGTTGATTCCATGACTTTGCTATTGTAAACAGTGCTGCTATGAACATGGTTGTGCTTGTGCTATCAAGGTGAATTTTTGCTTTATGGGGAATTATTCCCAAAAGTGGAATAGCAGGGTCATATGGCATTTCAATCTTTAACTTTTTAAAAAATTGCCAGACAGCTCACCAGAGTGGTTGTATAAGCCTACATTCCCACCAACAATGTAGGAGAGTTCTCCTCTCCAGCATTTGGTGCTATTTGTATTGTGGATTTTTGCCGTCCTGACCGGGGTGAGATGATATCTCAGGGAAGTTTTGATTTGCATTTTCCCTGATGGCTAAGGATGCGGAGCATTTTTAAAGATATTTGTTAGACATTTCAAGTTCTTCCCTCATAAAGTTTCTTTTAAGTTTCAAGGCCAATTTTTTAATTGGGGCATTTATTTCTTTGGTGTTTAGTTTTCTAAGTTCTTTGTGCACTCTGGATAATATAGCTTTATCAGATATGTGGTTAGTGAAAATTTTCTCCCATTCTGTGGGTTGCCTTTGTGTTTGAATTACAATTTCTTTATCTGAACAGAAGCTCTTTAATTCCATAGGATTGCATCTGTTGAGTGTTGGTTGTATTGACTGTGCTATTGGATTTCCGAAGAGGAACTGTGGACCTACTTCAATCAGCTCAAGGGAGGGCCCTACCCTTTCAACTAAGATTTTTATAGTTTCTGGTATTATATTGAGGTCCTTGATCCATTTGGAATTAAGTCTTGTACATGGTGACAAGTATGGGTCCAGTTTTAATCTTCTGCATGTGGACATCCACTTTTGCCAGCACCATTTGTTGAAGATGCTGTTCTTTTTCCATTGGATTTTTTAGGCCCCTTTGTCAAAGACCAAATGGCTGTAATTTTGTGGGCTTATATCTGGGTCTTCAACCCTTATCCATTGATCTGTGTGTCTATTTTGGAGCCAGTACCAAGTTGTTTTTATAACTACGGATTTGTAGCATAGACTAAGGTTTGGTTTGGTGATACCTCCAGTAGTGTTTTTGTTACTCAGGATTGTCTTTGCTATCCTGGGTCTTTTGTGCCTCCATATGAATTTTGAGATTGTTTGGTCAACTTCTTTAAAGAATTGCTTTGGTGCTTTAATTGGTATAGCATTGAATTTGTATATTGCCTTTGGTAGGATGGTCATTTTTACGATGTTGATTCTGCCAATCCAAGAACATGGGAGGTCTTTCCACCTTCTGGTGTCTTCTGCAATTTCTTTCTTTAGGGTTTTAAAGATTTCATTGTAAAGGTCTTTTGTCTCCTTGGTCAGGTTTATACCAAGGTATTTCATGTTTTTTAGGGGCTATAGTAAATGGGATTGTTTCTCTCAGGGCTTTTTCACTTCTTTCATTCTGGGCATATAGGAAGGCCACTGATTTTTGTACATTTATTTTGTATCCTGCCACCCTGCTGAACTTCTGTATTAATTCCAGAAGTTTTCTGGTGGAGTTTTTGGGATCACTCAGGTATAAGATCATGTCATCTACAAATAGGGATAGCTTGACTTCTTCCTTGCCGATTTGAATTCCTTTTATGTCCCTTTCTTGTCTTATGGCTTCAGCTAAGACTTCAAGTACAATATTGCATAGAAGTGGTGATAGTGGACAGCCTTGTCTAGTTCCTGATCGAAGTTGGAATGCTTCAAGTTTTTCCACATTGAGTATAATCCTTGCTGTGGGCTTGTTGTATACAGCTTTTATTGTATTGATAAAGGTTCCTTCCATTTCTACTGTCTCTAGCGTTTTGATAATAAAGGACTGTTGGATCTTTTGAAAAACTTTTTCTGCATCTATCAAGAGTATCATGTGGTCTTGGACTTTGGACTGGTTTATACGGTGGATTAAGTTTATTGATTTGAGTATGTTGAACCAAACTTGTGTGCCGGGGATAAAGCCTACTTGATCCCTGTGAATGATCTTTTTGATATATTTTTGAATCTGATTTGCTAAGACTTTGTTGAGAATCTTTGCATCTGTGTTCATCAGAGAGATTGGCCTACAGTTTTCTTTTTTAAGTGTATCTTTATTAGGTTTTGGGATTAAGATGATATTAGCTTCATAGAAGGAATTTGGTAGTATTCCTTCCTTTGCTATTTGATGGAACAGTTTGAGAAGTACTGGTGTTATTAGCTCCTTAAATGTCTGCTAGAACTCTGTGGTGAATCCATCTGGTCCAGGACATTTTTTGGTAGGAAGATTCGAGATTACATCATCGATTTCCTCATATGTTATAGGACTATTTAAATAATTCAAACGTCCTGATTCAATTTAGGTAAGTTATGTTTACTTAGGAATTCATCCACTTCTTTTGTGTTGTCAAATTTCACAGAGTGTAAGTTTTTGAAATATGACGTAGTGATAACTCCATGTTCATTTCTAATTTTGTTAATTTGGGTTTTCTGTCTCTTGCTTTTGGTTAATTTAGCTGGGGGTGTATCAATCTTATTGATTTTTTCAAAGAACCAGCTTTTTGACTGGTTGATTCCCTGCATCATTTTTTTTAATCTCGATTTTGGATATTACTCCCCTGATTTTGCTGATCTCCTCTCTTCTACTGCTTTTGAGATTCGATTGCTCTAGTGTCTCTAAAGTTTTCAGCTGCATTGTTATTTATTTCTGATGTTTCCATTTTTTTGATGTAGGCATTAAGAGCTATGAACTTACCTGTTAGGACAGCTTTCATTGTATCCCAGAGATTTTGATAAGTTGTATTTTCATTATCATTCACTTTTAGGAAATCTTGAATTTCCTTTTTAATTTCTTCCTGAATCCAGTTCTCATTCAGCATCATAGTGTTAAATTTTCAGGAGTTAGTATATTTTCTGTTGTTTGTTGTGTTGTGTATGTCAAGTTTTAGACCATGGTGGTGTGATAAGGTACAGGCTAGAATTTTAACTTTCTTGTATATGTGGAGATTCGTTTTGTTGCCCAATATGTGATCTATTTTGGAGAAGGTTTCGTGTACTGCTGAGAAAAATGTGTATTCTTTTGTGCGTAGATGAAAAGTTCGATAGAGATCTGTAAGGTCCATTTCATTAAGGGTTTGATTAAGTTCCAAAGTGTCTCTGTTAAGTTTTTTACCTGTTGATCTATCCCATGTTGAGACGGTGGTGTTGAAATCCCCAAGAATTATCGTTTTGGGGTTGATTTCTCACTCTAGATATTGTAGGGTTTGCTTAATGAATGTGGGGGGGGGTCCGTATTGGGTGCATATATGTTCAGTATTGTGAAGTTTTCTGGTGAATTGTACCTGTGACTAAAATGTAGTATCCATCTGTGTCTCTTATGATTTTTTTTTGGTTTGAAGTCCACTTTGTCCGAAAGCATAATGGCTATCCCTGCCTGTTTCCTGGTTCCATTAGCTTGCAGAATTTTGGAGCAGCCTTTTATTTTTAGGATGTGCCTATCTTTTGTGGTGTGATAAGTTTCCTGAAGGCAGCAGATTGATGGGTTGTGATTTTTAATCCAAGTTTGTAATCTGTGTCTCTTGATCAGTGAGTTAATTCCATTAACATTTAATGTTATAATGGAGAAATTATTTTTAATTCCAGTCATTTTTTTATGTTTAGTGGCTTTTGTCAGTGTATTGTTTCACTTTTAAGTTTTGGTGGTGTTATACTTCCCTCTGTCCTCCTGTATTGCTTATTTTTTTCTTCAAGCTTGTGTATCATTTCTAGCATTTTTTGAAGGCCTGGTTTGGTTGACATGTATCCCTTCAAATTGTCTTTGTGGTGGAAAGTTTTTTTTTCTCCCTCGATCATGATGGATAGTTTTGCGGGATATATCAGCCTGGGTTGGCATTTTTGTCATTCAATACTTGAAGTATGTCTCTTCAAGCTCTTCTTGCTTTTACTGTTTCCATTGAGAAGTCATTTGTTATTTTAATAGGTTTGCCTTTAAAAGTGACTTTTTTTCTTTTCCCTTGAAACTCTCAGCACCATTTCTTTGTCTTGAATGTGGAGTGTTTTAACTATTATTTGCCATGGTGATTTTCTATTTTGGTCATATCTGTTTGGGGTGCGGAATGCCTCTTGTATATGGATGGGCCTCTCTTTTTTTTTAGATGAGGAAAGTTTTCCTTGATGATAGTTTGAAAAATTTTCTCAGGTGTGGTATTTTGGGATTCTTGCTCTGGTATTCCATGAATACACATGTTAGGCTTCTTCAGGGCGTCCCATAACTCTTGAATATTTTTCTCAAGTATCTTTTTGGCTTTAACAACCTCTTCCATTGAGCTGGTTAATACTCCAACTTTGTCTTCAAGGTCTGAAATTCTATTTTGTGCTTTGTAAGTTCTGCTGATAAGACTTTCTGTTGAGTTCTGGGTTGAAGATAACTTGTCTTTTAGTTCAGTTTTGAACTCTGCTTGAGTGTGTTTTAACTGCTGTATGCCTATTTTTGTTTCTTGAACTGTTTTCCTGAACTCCTCCAAGTGTCTGTTGTGTTCCTCTTCAAAGTGGTTGATGTGGTTATTTAACTCCTCCAGGATTTCCTCTTTCATAGTATTGATCATAGTAATGATCATTTTTTAAAATTTTTTTATTTATTCATTGGACCAGAAACACAGGCCATCCCGGCTTCCGCCCAGCGTCTATATGTGGGGTCTAGGATCCGAACTCAGGACCTTCCGCCTGCAAGGCAGAGGCTTAACCCCTGAGCCACCTCTCCAGCCCATGATCATGTTTTGAAAGTCATTATCTTGGGTCAGGCTTTCTTGGCTATTTTCCGTGGATTTGTTCTGGTTGGAGTCTATCATTATGGGGTTAATTCCTTCAGTGGGAGATTTGTTTTCTTGGGTTTTGTTTCTCATGGATTTGCCCTTTGACTTGGACATTGTCATTTTATCTCTTAAGACCTTCTTTCAATTTCTGTGTGTTTTTGACTGAACTGAATTAGTTGGCCTGGCGCAGCGCTTGCTCTGTCTGGCTGGTGGGAGGAGCTTGGACTAGTGGGTTACCTGGGGTCGGGGGTGAGTAGGAGGTGCTTACCTGGGGTGCAGTGTGTCTTTGTTGGACTGAGCACGTCCCAGGCAGGTGAGGTTCTGGTAGCGGGCGCAATTAACCTGGGGAACTGGGGAGTGGCCCAGGGGTCCTCCCCCGCCAGGAGCACGCCTGCTCCGACTGGCTGGTGGGAGGAGCTGGGACTAGGGCTTGAGGGTGAGCAGGGGGTGGTTACCTAGGGTGCAGTGTGTTCTAGCTGGACTGCGGGTGGGGAAAGGGGCGAGGTGCTGGTGGAGGATGCAATTAACCTGGGGAGCTGGGGAGCAGCCTAGGGATCCTCCCGGGCCAGGAGCAATGCCTGCTCTGACTAGCTTGTGGGAGGAGCTGTGACTAGTGGGTTACCTGGGGCTTGGGGGTGAGCAGGGGTTGCTTACCTAAGTGGCAGTGTGTCCTGGCTGGACTGAACGCCTCCAGGCGGGTGAAGAATGGTGGGAATAAGGAATTTTATCAACCCACAGTTCCACATTCTGGTTCATCATGGCATCAGATCCATGAAAACTAGTCATTCCGTATCCAAAATCAAGAGCACAGGAAAGCAATATTGCATACTTGTTTTCTAGATTGCCAAAATGTCAACTAGTCTTTCCTTCTTATCTACCAGCTAAGAGAATATTCTTTCCTGCCCATTATTGGCTGGATCATCTTACATCAATTATCTAGACAAGAAAATAGGCTTTCCTGGAGTCACACCTAACTAAATAATTCTTCAAGGTGTGCCCAGACACTCACCTCCTAAGTATCTTCTTCAGAATTGAAATTGAATGATCCAAGGACTATACAGAAACATAAGACCTTAGGAGAACAAAGATACTCTCTTCATAGTACAATAGATAATGCATAAGATACAACACTTTCAGAGAATCAAAAGACAACTCACAGAAAGGAAGCTTTTTCTTTAACATTTACATTGGATAAGGGATTAACAACAAAAATAAAAAAGACCGAGAACCCAACCAAAACACAACTTGATTAAAAACGGGCAAAATACTTAAGTAGATATTTCTCCAAAGAAGGAAGGTTTGCAAATAGCCAATGAGCATAGAAAAGATGCTTAACGTCACTAACTTTTAGAGAAATGTAAACTCAAACCATGATGGGACAGCACTTAAGAAACATTTGAATGACTACTGTCCAAGCACCTAAAAATGGTTATTGGAAAGGATATCATGAAACCAGAATCCTTGAATTCCTTCATTGAGTGGTAAAATGATGTAATCATTGTGTGAAAGAGCACAGCAAGTGCTTAGAGGGTTAGATGTGGATTTGCCGGATGATCCATGCATGTTTCCAAAAGAATAGAAAGCAAGGACTCAAATGAGATATTTATGTGTCCACATTCATAACATCATTGTACATAAGAGCTAAAGTGTGGAAATAACACAGGCACCATCAACAAATAAATTAATAAAAAAGATGAGGCATATGTATGAAGGGAATAACATTCCTCTTTACAAGAGAAGGAAATTCTGACATATGTTATGTGGACAAACCTAGAAGATGTTCTGTGAAGAGAAAAAAGAAGCAGCAAAAACCCCTGCTCCCCCTAAAAAAGAAAACAACTGAGCAACAAAAGACAAATAGTTTGCGATTTCTCATGCATAAGGCAACTAGAATAGATTCATCGTGCCAGGAAACAGAATGGTGACTGCTTATAGATTGTGGAAAGGGAAGAATGAGTGGACATTATTTATTGAAGGTTTTGCGCTTATAGATTAGTTTTGGAAAGGGTTGGTGGCAAGTCTACAAATAAGCACAAACGTTTTTATTGCACTAACTGTATTCTTAAAAATAGTTGCAAGATTTTTTAAAATTTATTTTTATTATGTCCACTCATACAAACTTAACAGGTACACCGGTCCCCTCCCTCCCTCCAACCCCCCCCATTCCCCAGTGCCTCCCCCTCCCATCCCTGGAGCATCCTTTAATGTGCATGCCAAACTCTCCTCTGGGTCCTCCTTTCCGATGAGGTGCAAAGACCCAGTGGCATTTCCCAGAACCCTTTCCTGTGTTCCCATTAAGCATAGGAACACTACCGTGGCTGTCAATCCCTTGCCTCCAAGGATCCTAGTGCCTTTGGCAAATGATAGATTTCATGGGGTCAATAGTGTGTTGGACATTGCGCAGGGCATGCAAAGTCCAATTATAATTGCTTCGGCCCTAACTTGTGTGGAGTATCTTGCATGTCATTGCTCCTCCCATCCTTGTGCTCTTACAATCTTACCGCCCCTTCTTCTGCAAATTTCTCTGAGCTTCAGGATGGGGAGAGATTAGGCTGGCCTAGTTCCGGGTGGTGATATAGAGTTTCTGATGTTCTGGATTATGATTTGTTGATTTTTTTCACTTTTGTTGCTCCTGCAATGCTCTTCACTCCATCCTCATGGGTATTGGATGTCACCTCTTGTAGTCCTTGATGGTGGCCTATTTTCTCTGCTGTAACATGGTCACTTCTCTCCTTGTTTCTGGTGTGGCCCTCCTTCCCCATCCCTCCTGTTCGTAATCTTTGCAATTACTCTAGGTATTACAGAGAATTATCCTTAAGTGTCTCTAAGTGGGTTTGGTACTAGGAGTCACCTATTAGAGAGTATATACGGCACTTAATTTTCTGTGTCTGGATTACTTCACTCAATATAATTGTTTTTAATTCCATCCATTTCCCGGCAAATTTTAGTAATTCATCATTTTTGATGGCTGAGTAGTACTCCATTGTATAGATGTACCACATTTTCCTTATCCACTTGTCAACCGTTGGACATTTGGGTTGATTCCATGACTTTGCTATTGTAAACAGTGCTGCTATGAACATGGTTGTGCTTGTGCTATTGAGGTGAATTTTTGTTGTATGGGGGGTTATTCCCAAAAGTGGAATAGCAGGGTCATATGGCATTTCAACCTTTAACTTCTTTAAGAATCTCCAGATGGCTCATATTGTTGCACCATTTTTCAAAATTATCTTTTAAATACAGAAGCTATGAAGATCATGAAATCATTTAGACCCAAGTAGATCTCAAGGCGTATGAACCACATGGACTTGAGATGTAGTCTTTTTACAGTGTCTTCCCAGTATGGTGATTTGTGGTCCATCCTGGTGGTAAAACTTTGAATGTTTTCACTATGGCAGGACTAATCAATCACAGGACTGTGAACTGGGTGTGTGTGTTAGTGGGGGTGGGGAACAGATGTGGGAAAGTGTAGAGTGGCTTCTTCTGTGAGGAAGACAATGAATTATGTTGGGACAGATGAACTTGAATCAGTCAACATGATGGTTGTAGAACATTATTAGCAAGAATAATTATGACAGGCACCAAACCACTTGTTATAACAGGGAATAATTAGTGCAATCTGTGAGAACAAAGTCTTTAGACTAACATGATAAGTCTGTCATTCAAACACCAAATGTGTAGAGAGTCTAAAGGACAGACTGTGAACCACAGATTACTACAGTAGGGATACTTACATCATCTCACAAGTTGTAGTAAAAATGATCTTACATGGCCTGGACACACTTTCTCTGAAAAAGTAAAGATTATTTTTTTCATCTCCATCTAATCTTATCATAAACGATCTTCCTCCCTCTCCTTCCCTCCCTCCTTCCCTCCCTCCATCCCTCCCTTCCTTCCTCCCTTCCTTCTTCCTGTGTGTCTGAGACAATACTTGAGTGTGTGGTTCTGTGGACTTGGTCCAAGATCAACTTCAGGAATCGCCTTGGATTGCTCTACCTTCTTATTGCTTTCCTCTGGGGTTTCCCAGGCTTTACCTTCCAGTGTCAGAAATATAGGCCTCAGCCATTTCTTCCTGATGCTTCTGTTTGGTACCTATTTTGTTCTTTTGCTTGTGAGGCAAAGTCTTTAACCTTTGAGCCATCTCCCCAGTCCAACATGTTGCTTTTTAACCTTAAATTTCTATTAATATCATTAGAATGTCAACGTTGCTAATTCCTTATAGTTTTACTTCTTGTTTTTTACAACCTTGAAGGAATTTTCATACACCAGGTAAGCCCCCACAGCATCTCCATGAAGATATCATTCTCTTGTTTCTGGTGGTGAGATCTAGGCTCAGGGGTGATCTAAGGCCATAGCAAGTAAATAAATGCTGGAGCCAAGACTAAAACACAGGGCATCCGACATTTCTTCTCCAGAGAACACTCTAGCAATGACATCTATACTGTCTAGTGTACATTTTTTCCCATGAGAGTAATCAGGTCTGTCCTAAACATTCGAATGATGATGAGCCATCACTCCTTTGTGACTAGACTATTTCTTATATGTGTCAAATAGCATCTGGGGACTAAACTTATGATTAAATTTTGAGGATCCTTGGCTATAAATCCTGGGTTTTGATGTTGGTACTGGAGCTGTTAGGGTCAGAGCCTGGACCCCGACAGTTATAACAGCTAGTTTCAGGCCCCATATCCTCAACAGACAAATGGTGAAAAGCAGAAGAAGGATATTTATTTGATGTGACAATATCGAGAAGAGCAACAATGAGATCTAGTGACCCCCAAGTCTATCTCTCATGCCATGACATGATGTTTAGGCTTGAATAGAAAGCAAGGGACACGCATAATACTAAAACAGCCAATGAGTGGCCCTGCCCATCACTTTTGTGAGCTCAGTTTCCTACAGTATCCAAACGTTCCAACAATTGACTTGAAACCCTTGGCTCCTATTCTATAATTCCCACATCCTCCAGGGTTCCTGTCATGTAGTAACAAAGCAGCTCTTGGTGCATGCTTGGGAGTTACAATCTTGCTTATCTCCTGCTTACCTCACTGTTTATCCAGCTTCTCATCCTATGCGGAGGGAGCTAAGATGTGCTTAAAGTCATTCAAACATCAGTGAACAGTGAATGACACAAAATTAACAAATGACCAATGAACATCAAAGAGGACCCATTCTGAATTCAAAATTTATAACCAATAAGAGCAAACATTAATAAAATAAGCTGGGAAGAGCTTAACGATTTTTAAACAAGAAAACATTGTACCAGTTTAGCTTTGGATGAGGCTTACACATATAGATGTGTAACTCTTGACATGAACAGCTGTGAAAACAGACATCATGCTTTCAGGGTTGTGGTGACAGAGGAATCAAGCTCCCACTGTGCACTGTGTGTGAAGTGAATAGCGAAGAAGAAGATCAGAGTCATCACAGCTCCTGGGATGTAAGAACAGTGGGAGAGGATGAGCAGCTGCGGTGAATGTCATCAGCCAGCAGTCCTAAATCAATGCAGCAAAGAGGTACTAAAGCACCCATTCAAAGTCTGAAGTACACACCCAAAGGTGTTATAGTGTCCGAAGACATGCTAAGCTTTGTGTGTGTGTGTGTGTGTGTGTGTGTGTGTAAGTATTTGGCTTAGTGCTTTTTCTCTTTGGTCTACAAATCTTTATCAAGACTTTCTGAGTATTTGCATTATTTAATCCATGTTCCATTTTGTGAAGATGGTCCTTTTAGTATTTAGAGTTTCAGATGAATCTTTACTTGCATAAGGATGGACCATCCAACACCCTCCATCCAGTCCATCTTTCTCAGCCTTCACTCTGTTTAGTTTTCCAAGACAATCTCTCCATTTCATCCAAATGACATCTGCCATTCAGAATAGCTCTCAGGGGAGAGATTACCTGCACATTGGCAACTCATCAGCCACATTTCTCTTGAGTACAGCTCACTACACTATAGCTTAGTGACTTTCTGCCTAGAATATGGAGAGTAATTAGATGACTGTAACTACATTTGTATCTGCCCCTATGATAGAGCAATAAAAGAGATTTGAATATTCACTATCAATTTTCAAAAGATGACAAAGTTTTCCAGCATTAGGCCTAAATGATCTTTTCTTTTTTTTAATTAATACATTTTTATTATTATTTCAGCTCATACAAACTTAATAGGTACACCAGTTCCCTCCCTCCCTCCCCCCCCCCCGTACCCCTTGCTCCTCCTCCCCACCCCCCTCCCTTCCCATCCCCCAGTGCCTCCCGCCCCAATTCCCAGAGAGTCCTTTCTTGTGCATGCCTGATTTTCCTCTGGGCCCTCCTCTCCGATGACGTACAAGGACCCAGTGGCCTTTCCCTGAACCCTTTCCCGTGTTCCCTTTAGGTATAGGAACACTGCTGTGGCTGCCAATCCCTTGCCTCCAAAGATCTTGGTGCCTTTAGCAGATGCTAGACTTTGTGTGGTCAATAGTGTGTTGGACAATGCACAGGGCATGTAAAGTCCAATTATGATTGCTTCAGCCCTAACTTGTATGGAGTAACTTACATATCATTGCTCCTCCCATCCTTTTGCTCTTACACTCTTACTGCCCCCTCTTCCGCAAATTTCCTTGAGCTTCAAGATGGGGAGAGATTAAGCTGGCCTAGTTCCAGGTGGTTGATATAGAGTCTCTGAAGTTCTGGATTGTGGTTTGTTGGTTTTCTTTTGCAGTTTTGCTGCTCCTGCAATGCCCTTCACTCCATCCTTCTGGGCATTGTATGTTACCCCCTGGCCAGAGACAAAAAGCTGTTAAACTAGAGTCTTGTGATAAAAGCACATTCAAAGGTACATGTAATAAAAGTGGGAAACCACAGTGAGGGAGGGGTCTATCATCAATTTGCACAACGGTTACTTTTTATCTGCCAGACTATAAGCCTCCTCTTCTGGTGAGATCATACCCCCTCAGTAGTAAATGATCAGGAACAAAAGTCTGTGAACTTAATCAGATGTCTCATTACTTATTTGAGTCCTTGATGGAGGCCTATTTTCTCTGCTGTAACATGGTCCCTTCTCTCCTTGTTTCTGGTGTGGCCCTCCTTCTTTTTATAATTTTTTAATTTAAATTTTTCCCTACTTTTACAAATATTGAGTATTCATCCCATCTTCCCTTCTTCCCCCCTTCCTCCCATCCCCTCCCTTCCTTTCATCATTCCTTCCCACCCTTCTGCCTATATGCTTCTATGGACCCCAGAGATCACTCTGCTTGTCTAGTCTTGTGGGGGCTCAGGCCACCATGGCATATCAAGTTACCTCTCTTTAGGTCACCCCACTGATATGTGATATATTTCCCTTCACTTACCCAACTTTAAACCCAAAGATTTCCACTGTAAGTTCCTAACAACAACTACCTACAGACCAGTTTGATGTACTGTCTTCCTACCTATAGGTTTTTAATGATCTTTTCTTATTGAGACATCCTCAACTCATATTGATGAAAAAGGTATGATATCATGAAAACAGTAACTATTACAGTTACTGACAATGCATCATTTTCATATTATTTATTTCATCAAATTAAAGCATTTTGAGGTTTAAGTTTAAGGAATTCATTTCAACCCAGGTTAAGGACCTGGTACTCTCAACTTAATACAAATTTAGGACTACTGAAGATAAATTACGAGGGCTGATGGCTTCTGCATGAGACAGATTCCAACTTAACCACAGCATGTGACTATGGGACCTTGCCTGAAAATCTTTATTTCTCAGAGCTCAGCTTCTGATCTCTAAAATGATCTAATTGTAGGAATGGAGTAAGTTTGGTGATTAAGTCTATGTGCTCGGCAAAAGCATCAGGTACATGCTAAAATTGTTAATTGTTGAATTATTTGTAGGAGAATAAGATGGAGGAGAGACTGAAAACAGAAGTAGCAAAGCAACTGCACAGATATCATAGGCTTTTCCATATATGTAGATACTATTATATTGCCTTTTCTAATATTGAAGCACAAATGTACTTTAGTATAATGTACATAGTATATTCACCTGTCTCTTAAGCAGGTATTGCATAGATATCATAAGTTCAATAGGCTTCATTATATTTTACTTGGACTTGTGATGGCATTCATTCAGACTTAAGGATGAAATCATTTATTTGACAATTAGAGGGAATTTAGCGCACCTCCTTTCTCTAATGTAAGTTGCATATTTTTCTCTCTTTCCTATTCATTCTAGATGAACTTTGCTCCAAAGAAAGATGTATTTATTCTAATTGCAATTCTTCCAGTTATGCTTAGATGAAAATAATCTTTTCATATAGCAGTCTATCCTCTTGGTCTATCTTTCTTGAGGTTTTAAAAAACAACACCACAAAAGGATAAATTTGAATGAGCCTTGAAGACTCAGCTGAGCCAACTGGAATATTCAGAACAAATCCATCAGTTCACCAGTGAGACCAAAGTTGGTCATCAGGACATTGGAGATGTTATGAAGGAGATTTTTCAGTTAATGTGTCCAGCACAGCAGCATCTGGAAAGGCAAGGAAGGATAGGACCCTGAGTTCAGAAACCCCAGACTCATTATAAGCAAGCAGGGCCATTGCCTGAATGTCCTGTTTCCCCCCAGAAGACTGGAATTTCTTGACAATCTCTTCATGTAACAGCACAACCCTTTCCAGCTCTGGGAGGCTTGGATGCCTCTAGTGAAATGCCAAGATAAATGGAAATGTAATAGCTTTTCACCTGCAGCACCTGTGCAGATAAATTGTACAAGGCTTCCGACAAGCGAGAGAGCCTCAGTAGCAGAAGGAACAGTATAGAAGGAACAGCTGGCCCCATTGCTGAATAGATTTCTAATCTCAGCTTGTGCTGCAATGCAATCCCTAGGAAGAGTTAACTCAGGGCTTCCCATGCAGAAAGCATCTGTCGGGTGAACAACCTTTGGGGAGCTGCCTGTCCTCCAGGCTGTGGCAAATGATGATAAAGGCTGCCACCCAAAACAGCGACAAAGCTAGTCAACATGAGCTTTCAAAGAGACAAGGGAAGTCTCACAGCCACAAGCTCAGGTCATTAATCTTCTGGCCCAGGACATTTACCCAGCATTCCCACTGCAATATATGAATACGTGTTTGTGAGACTTTACCCAGCTTTCCCACTGTAATACATGAATATGAGAGAGAAAGAGAGAGAGAGAGAGAGAGAGAGAGAGAGAGAGAGAGAGAGAGAGAGAGAGAGAGAGAGAGAGAGAGAGAGAGAGAGATCCTACTTAGGGACAGAGAATTAGAAACTTTATAAGAAGTCATCTAAACCCACTGTCCTGTCTTTCTCCTGCAATTAACCAGCATGTGCAGGTACAAGCAGCAGGGAAACATACTTTCCTCATAAATGTATTCTTTGTTTGTATGCCTCAGTCTAAGCTTGAATATCTTCTCATTACAATTAATTTTTTCATTTTCTAATTTGCTTTTGCTCTCTTAAAGTTTCACATATGAACGCAATGAATTTATGTTGCTTTTACCCCATATTACCCAATTTCATCCCCTCTCCTTTTCCCACTGCAAGCCTTCCTCCCTCACTTTCACATCTTTTGCATGTGTGGCTCACTGAGTTTTATCTGGGTTGCCTGTACTGCCATGTTTCTGGGCACTTGCTAGAGCATGGATGATGATATCAGTAGGTAAACCATTGAAGAAAATAGCTCCTCCCCACCCCATTACAGTCTCTCAGGGAGGTGTGGGGCCTCTTGAGAACTTTCCCCTTCCATGGTGACATGTTGATAGGACAAGTCTTGTGGAAAAACACATAGATGCATGAGTGTATGGATGCAATAAACTTGTCATGTCCAGAAAATATTGTCTGGCAATATCACTCCTCACTTTCTAGCTCTTACACTTCTTCCCTTTGTTTCATGATGTTCCTTGAGCATTGGATGGGGGGGGGTGATTTAGATATCCAATTTAAGGCTGATCCATACATAGCCACTTATTCTTTGCACTTTATTCAGTTGTGATTATCTGTCTTAAACATTGTCATTGCAAAAAGAAGTTTTGAGCTCAAGTTGAGAGCTTTAATTTATGGGCATAATAATAAATGTTCAGATGCAATTTGGAGTCATGTCCTTATAGATAAAGCTTGTCAGTTTGTTTCCCTTCCCAAGGACCTATGCCTCTCCATCCATAGACTCTTGGTTTGATTTACTACACCAGCTATGTATTCCCTATTGGAAAGCGGGTCTTAAATCCAATCATAAAACTGTTGGCTACCACATAGCATTCATCCCAGTATTATATCAATGGCCCTCTAGCTCTTCATCTCTTTCAATAATTTTCTTTTTTAAAAAAGTTGTTTATTGTGTGAGTGTGTGTGTATATGTATGTGTGTGTGTGTGTGAATGTGTGTATCACAGGGTATTGTGTGTCCCTGTGGAGGGCCAAGGGTGACTTTAGGAATCATCCTGGATTGCTCCTAATTCCTTCTTACTTTGATCTGGGATTTCCCAGACTCCACCTCCCAGGGCCAGAAGGGCAGGTTACTGCTCTGCCATTTCTGCCTTGTTTTTACATGGGACCTGGTCTCCAGACTTAGGACTTTCTGCTTGCGAGGCAGAATCTTAATCCCTGAGCCATCTCTCCAGCCCCATTAATTTTCGTTTTAACTGAATTTTCTGAGATCTACTCCCTTCTCAATTCATATACACTAGCCATCATTGACTCTGATTCCTACAGTGTCAGGAATTCTCAGGAGGAGAAAGCTGATTGTGTTCACACCTGATCTTTGAAGCTAATGAACTACTCTTAATCTTCCTGGATTGCTTCGTCCTCCTTTTTGCTTTGCTCTGGATTTTCCCAGGCTCTGCCCATCAGGGCTGGAAATGTACACCACTGCCATTTCCGAGCGGGACCTGGGACCTGAACTCAGGACTTTCTGCTGTGAGACAGAGTTTTAACACCTGAGCCATCTCTATAGCCCCAAATTTTAATTTTTAATGGATGTTTTAACACAATAGAAATACAGGATCTTGCCCTTCAAGGACTCCATGTGTATGAGTTCCTTTGAGTTCCATTCTTTCTCTTTTCTAATAAACTCTGCTTTAAATCCTCAAAAAATAACACTTTAGAAATACAATAAATTAAAACTCATTAATGCATACATATTTTATGTAAGATTCAATGTATTTCATAAATCCTTCTACAATATTGCTTAGATGACTCATACTTTTATGCGAACCTTAACACAAAGCTTCTTATGCAAAGTTTATATATGCAAATGACTTCTTAAATATGTTCATTTATTTGTAACAGATGTAGACTATCTCTCTTCTTTTATCCTTTTTAAAATAAATTTATTAAATTTACATTTTTATATACATGCTCATTGCCTCCCTTGTTCCTCTCTCCCTTCCTCCTTCCCTTCCCTCCCACTTTCATACCATCTCAAACCACCCTCCCTTCCATTTCTATGTAGGCCCAGTCTACTCCTTTCTCCTGTTCTTTGGTTCTATGGGCCCTGGGGTTCTCATGGGGGTTCACACCTCTGTGGCAGACAGAATGGCCCTTCCTTGAGCAGCCTACTGATTTGGGTATGCCTACCTCCATCTGATCCCTTGCCCCTAAGGATCCTACTGCATGAAACTATTTCTTCTGAGATCTGTGCTAGTCCATGGGATTATGCTGACGTGTTCGCCACTGTGCAGGTCTGATGAGTTAAGTCTTATTGCTATGAGGTCCTGATTGTACTGCCCTATTTTGAGTGAAGTGACCTGTCCAGCAATGGAACACTCCATCTTTAGGCTCTTACAGTCTTACTGCCCCCTCTTCCTTAGAGTTCCCTGAGGCTCCATCTGGCTGGTCTGGTTCCAGGTGAACATTGTAGAGTTGCCACTATTTTGTATTCAGGTTGTTTGTCATTGTCCATTTTGCTCTTCTTGCACTGCACAAAGTTGTATCATATCTGGGCCATAAGATCCATTCCTATCAAACAATACAGAAACTGTTAAGGAGAGGCCATTATATAAGAGAAGGCTTAAAGGAGAGGGAGGATTAGGAGTAGGGCACAGGTAGTGGGTGGGGTCAACCTACAGAGCATCATCTAGCTGTCTACTAATCATTACACCCCCATAATGGAAAACACAATGGGAAAGCACATCAGTGCTTGAAATCACTCCAAGTACCAGAGATCATGAAGGAGACGTACCATGGATTGGATTAGATATCTCACTAATTATGGGTTTTTCAAGATGGTGGCTTTATTTCTTGGTTGAATTTTAATCCTTTGTTTTCATTTTCTTTGGGTCTTCTTTGTCTTACGTTCATATTTCGAATCCTTCATGGTTGTAAAGAGTAACAAAAAGATTTCCCCTTGAGTATGTCATTATGAGGGTTTGGAATTAAGTTCCACTTATAAGGGAGAACATGTATCATCTGGTTTTCTGTGCTTGGGATACTTTACTCAGTATGATTTCTTCCAGTTCGATCCATTTAGCAGCAAATTTCATTAGTTTATTTTTGATGGCTGTATACTATTCCATTGTGTATGTGTGTCACATTTTCATTATCATTTGTTAACTGCCAGGCATCTAGATTGATTCCATGACTTTGTTATTGTGAATAATGCAATGAACATGGAAGTACATGTGTCTCTATAAAACAATGAAGCATTCATTTTTTGGGCATATTCCCAGAAATGGTATAGCAGATTCATATGACATTTCAATTTTTAACTTTTTTATAACCACTATACTGATCACTATAGCGGTTGTACAAGTCTTCATTTCCACCGGCAATGTGTGAGGGTTCCCTTCTCCCCACATCCTCTGCAACTTGTGTTATTGCTTGTCTTTTGGATTTTTCATCATTCGACTGGTGTGAGATGGTATCTCACGGTAGTTTTGATTTGCATTTCCCTGACGGCTAGGGAGGGGGAACATTTTTAAAAGTATTTATTGGACATTTCAATTTCTTCCTGGGAAAATGTCTTTTAAGTTCCATGACCCACTTTCTAATTGGGCTATTTATCTCCTTGGTGTTTTATCTAGAGTGTAAAAAGTATTCTTTTTTTTTTTAAAGTCAGTCAATCACTCTTTCATTTCTAATATGTACAAGAAAGTTCTCACATATGTGAAAGCCTTACATGCTAAGACAATACATTATTACCATGTCACCTGAAAATTAATAGTAGAGATGATAGTGATGAAGTAGAGAAGTATTAGATCCAAGCTCTAATGATGCTAACTTGAAAATAAAAGTAGGTAAACTCATGCACATCCACGTGTACACATGTGTGCACATACATACAATTTAGTACAGGAAAGAAAGTATTGAATAATTTATTTAGCAATTAGTTTTAAGGGAAGAGTTTTTTAAAAAAATATAAGCTCAGTAAAGTATGTTATATTACCTGTTATGATGCCAACCTTCTTTCCTTCCTTCCTTCCTTCCTTCCTTCCTTCCTTCCTTCCTTCCTTCCTTCCTTCCTTCCTTCCTTCCTTCTTTCCTTCCCTTTCTTTCTCTCTCTCTCTCTCCTTTCTCTTCCTCTCTTTCTTTTTGAGATAGGATGTCATTATGTAGTTAGGCAGGCTTCTGAGTTAGATTAGTGATTAACTTAATGAGTCAAATTAATGATTAGTTTGTTTCAGAGCAATATCCTACTTCTGCTACACTTATTTAGGATGATCTGTTTGCTAAATTTCTAGTTTAAAAATTTTTCCAATTCGTTGTTTCAATAGATTATAAAACATTCTCATTCTGTGTCTGAAAAATTCATACTACAGATAGGATCATTTTATGTATAAGTAAAAACATCAAGTCATTTAAATAAATTTCTGAAAGACAGCAAAAATTTTATGTTTTTCTTCTGGAAATGCTTGAATTTTTAGAAAATAACAAAGTAGCAGTAGCCATATATAACTAAACAGAGAATAAATAATTTTGGCAAATTTATATGATGGAATTGGAATTAACAAGGAAAGAGCTCCTAAAATGTAGTTCAATGTTTTGTATAACATTTTTGTCACATGACTAGGTTTCCAAATTTCAATTTGCAAAATTCCCTCCTTAATTAATTTCTACCAGACCTAATTTCTTTTGTCTTGGTAACTTTTATTCAGTTTTTTTTCATTAAATAGCATTTGGTAAATCCTTGGAATGTGTTAGGTAAGAATCAGGTGCTGAAATATGATAGTGGACAGTGGAGGAGATGGAACAGTAGAAGATTGTGTTCTTATATCCTGCTGCTCTTCACTCTTACAATAATCTAGAAGTCACAGATCTCCCCTAGACCAGTAACAACTACAGATGAGGAGTCTTGGTGCCCACTCTCCTTCCTCATTTATATTCTCATCTCAGATGGAGCTTATCAGCTTATCAGGTCAGTTTCACTGATGGTACACGGACTTCCAGTGCCACATCCATTTCATATGAATTCCCATTCTCGCCAGTGCTGCACAGCTCTGTCCCACACCAGTTGACTTGAAGATTTTAATGAGCGACATGGTTTTTTTTTCTTTGATTTCTACTCATGCTCTTGTTGTAGGAATCTTCTGGTGTTCCACTGAAAATGTGTTTTCCTCAGGATTGGATCTACCTCTTCCAGCCTTGGTGATACTTCACAGACACTAAGATCAGCATGATCTTCCAGTGAGCATTTATCGAAATTCCTCTTTGTTCAGCTCCACTAACCAGTCCAGAGCATATTCTTTTGTGTAAATCAGAGTATTAATATTTCATGGGCAGATGTAAACAATTTACTTGAAAATAATGTTCTGCATTTGATTTCTCTAGTCATTGACCACTGTCGAGAGAATTTTTTCTCCTTTCATTTATTTTTTTCTAGTTTTACAAGCATAATGAGTAGTTGTCTTGATTCCCTCTATCCTCCTTATCTCCCTTCCCCTTGCTCTCTCCCCCCTTTCCTCTCTCACCTTACCCATCCTTCACCAATTCATCCAACTCCCTTCAACCCTCCTGTCCTGTCTGCTTCCGTGGGCCCCAGGATTCCCCTTGGATTATGTGCTCCAGTGAGGGCTCAGGCCTCCGTGGCAGACCAAGTGGCTCTTCCCTGGGTACCTGTCAAGAGCACTCTCCTTCACCTGTCCAGTCCCAGTCCCAAGGTTCCTACTTCATGCCACCATTTGTACTGAGATGAGATTATTGCTAGTCCCTGGGGTAATAGTGGTAAATCAGACACTGTGTAGGTCTGGTGAGAGGAAGTCTCATTGCATAGGGTTCCTGGATAGAGCAGCCTTTTCCTGAGTGGAATCTATTGGCCAGTAGTGCAGTTCACCATCCCTAGGCTCTCACAATATTATCACTCCCTCTTCTGCAAGATTCCCTGAACCTCAGTATGGGAAAAGATTTGGTTACCCTGATTCTGGCTGAGCATTTAGGGTCACTGGTACTTTGCATTCTGGTTGGTTGCTGTTGTCTATTTCACTGCTTTTCCATTGCACTAGGCTGCCTCTTGTTTGGGTGTTGAAATCATCTCTTGCCCAAAAACTAAATGAGAGGTTTTTAGATGGAAGCTTACTCTCTGGTGTTTGTAATTAGTATTGAAAGATCTGATCCTGCCTACTGTCAATTTTCTCCCCATCCATCATTTAGACTGGTTTACAGTGCTGGGCATGTGTTCCCTGTTATGGGAATAAAGGGATTAGGGAATAGTAAACACATAATTGGTTATCTGGAGGCTAAACTTTTTCTCTACTATGTCCAATTCCTGTTCTACCTTCTCCTTTAAGACTTTTCTTATATAAAAGCCTATTTTAACTGTTTACCTGTGTTCTTTTGTTTCTGCCCTTTTGGGATCTTCTTCTACCTTCCCCTCCTGGACTTGTGTTTCTTAGTGTTTGTGGTTGTTGTAAGAGTTTCTGTTTGATTCCATCAAACTGAGGGCTTAATATTAGGACCCACTTACAAGGGAGAACCTATAATGTCTCTCTTTCTGCACATGGGATATTTCACTCAGATATTTTTCCCAGTTCTATCCATTTACCAGAAAATTTCATGAGTTCGCCTATCCTGGCAGCTGAATAGTGTTCTACTGTACATATGTACCACAGTTTCATTAACCATTTGTCAACTGTTGGGCATCTAGGTTGCTCCCATTCCTTTGCAATTGTGAAAAGGGCTACTATGAACATGATTGTACACATGTCTCTGATGCAGGATGCAGTGTTTTGGGGAGTATTTCCAGAAGTGGTATAGCTAGGTTGCATGGAATTTCAATTTTTAACCTTTTTAGGAACCTCCAAATTGATCTCCAAAGGGGATGTATGAGCTTGCAATCCTCCCAGCAACGTATGAGGGTCCCCTGCTTCCCACATCCACTCCAGCATTTGCTGTTATTTGTGTGTTTAAATCATTCTGAAAGTGAGATGATATGTCAGGTGGGTTTAGTTTACATTTCTTTAATTACTGGTCAAGTAGAGCATTTTTAAAGATGTTTGTTAGGCAGTTGGATTTCATCTTGTGAAAAGTTTCTTTTCTGTTGTATAGCTCATTTTTAGTGGAGTTGTTTACTCCTTTGTATTTAATTTTTTAAAGAGTTTTATTTTTTAATACTTATTTACTTTGTCATGTGTGCCTCTGTGTATTAGATGGCACTGTGTATATCTGTGGAGGCCCAAGGGTGACTTAGGGAACCACACTTGTATTGCTTCTACTTCTTATTTGCTTTCGTTCTAGAGTTTCCCAGACTTTGTCTTCCAAAATCAGAAGTACAGGCCACAGCCATTTCTGCTGGCATTTTTACATGGGATCCTAGATAAACTCAAGACCTTCTGCTTGTGAGGCAGAGTCTTAACCCCTGAGCCATCTGTCTGGCCCAGTATTTAATTTTTCAAATTCTTTGTATACTCTAGATATCGGTTCTCTATTGGAAGTGTGGTTAGTGAAGATGCTATCCCATTCTGTGGGTTGCCTTTTTGCTCCATTAGCAGTATCTTTTGCTGAGCAAAAGCTTTTTAATTTCATGTAGTCCCATTTGTTTGTGTTAGACTTATTCTCTGTGTTTTTGGGATCCTGGCCGAAGTCAATCAATTAGAGGGTATTCCCCACTTTTGCTTCTAGGAGTTTTATAGTCTCTGGTCTAACATTGAGGTCTTTGATTTTCATACAAGGAGACAAATAAGGGTCCCATTTCATTCTTCTGCATTTAGAAACCCAGTTTTACCAGCACCATTTGTTCAAGATGCTGTGCATTTGTCAGTGGATTTTTTTTTACGCTTATGTCAAAAATCAGTTGACTGTAGATTAATGTGCTTATATTTTAGTTTTCAAGTCTAATCCATTGGTCTATATCTCCTTCTTTGAGACAGTACCATTTTTTAAAATATTGCGGCTTTATAGTATAGTTTAAGATCTGGTATTGTGACAAACACCTGCAGAGTTTTATTACTCAGGATTGTTTTTGCTACTCTGGGTCTTTTATATTTCTATATGAAATTTGAGATTGTTTTACCAATTTCTGTGAAATATTGGATTGGAATTCTGATTGGTATTGCATTGAATCTGTATATTGCTTTAGGTAGAATGGTAATTTTAACCACCTTGATTCTGCTGATCCAGGAGCATGGGAGGTTTTTTCCCATCTTCTAGTATTTTCTATAATCTCCTTTTAAAAAAGGTTTTTATTGTATAGATCTTTCATATCTATGGATAGTTTTATTCCAAGGCATTTCATTTTTTAGGATCAATGGTAAATATTATTGTTTTTCTCAGGTTTTTCTTGCTTTGTTTATCTTTGGTATATAGGAAAACCATTGATTTCTGAATGTTCATTTTGCACCCTGCCACTCTATTGAACTTATTTATTAGTTACAGAAGTTTTCTGGCAGAATCTTTGCATCCTTGAGGTATAGGATTATGTCATCTGTGAATAGAGATAACTTATCTCTTCTTTCTCCATTTGTGTCCCTTTTATCTCTCTCTCTTGTCTTACGGTTCTTGCTAATACTGAATAGAAGTGATGAAAGTGGACAGTGTTGTCTAGCTCCCAATCTGAGTGGGAATGCTTTCAGTTTTTCGCCATTTAGGTTATTTGTGCCATAGGCTTGTTGTATATGGCCTTTATTATGCTGATAAATGTCCTTTCCAAACCTGTTTTCTCTAGGGTCTTTATCATAAAGGAATATTGGATTTTGTTGAAAGCTTTTTCATCATCAATTGAGAGAATCATGTGGATTTTGTCTTTGTATTTGTTTATATGGTGAATTATATTTGTAGATTTATGTATACTGAACCATCCTTGATTTTCTGGAATAAACCCAACCTAGTCATAGAGGATGACCTCTTTGTTTTTGAATCCAGCGTGCTAGAATTTTGTTGAAGATCTCTGTGTTCATCAATGAGATTAGCCTATAGTTTTCTTTTTTGTTGTTTTTCTGTCTTTATTTGGTGTTGGGATCAGTGTGCGCTGGCTTCATAAAAGGAGTTTGAAAATGATTCTTCCTTTTCTATTTTGTGGAATAATTCAACGAGTACTGGTGTTTATTGTTCTTTGAACATTTGGTAAAATTCTGTGCTGAATCTGGTAGAATCCTGGCCTTTTCTTTGTAGAGTGATTTATAATTACTGCTTTCAGATCTGATATTCTATCTTCTGCTTGATCTATTGTGTGTGTGATACTCTGTTGGACTTTCAATTTTAGTTAGATTTGATTTCCAATCGAATTTCAGTTTGGTGTTTTTTCACCTGTTCTAAACTTCTTCCCTCTATTTCCTTTTTCATCTCAGATAAGTTTTTGTTATTTTCCTATTTGTATAAGACTATGAATTCTTCACATTTCTTTGTTGTTCCTCATGCTCCTTTTGTAATTCTTCATGAAGCTTGAACACAACTAATCAAAAATAAAATTCTGATAATGAGGGCTTAAGAGTCTTCTTTGCAAACAGAAGGACATGAATTCAAATCCCAGGTCCCACATAAAAACACCAGGCAGAAATGGCCTTGGCTTGCACTTCCAATTCTGTAAAGCAAAGCCTAGGAAATCCCAAGGCAAAGCAAAATGGGGGTAGGAGCAATCCAGGATCATCCCTAAAGTGACCCTTGGACCTCCACAGGTGCACACAGTGCACACACACATGTGCATGCTCCCCCCCCAAATAAATAGAAGTTTTAAAAAAATTTAGAAGTTGAAATTTGTTTAAGTAAATTGATAGCCACATTCTTGTTTAATGCCCTGTGGTTGAAAATTGAATTTGATTCAATATTTTTCTGCCTATGTAATAGAGTTTTTTAAAATTTATTTATTTTTCTGCTCATACAAACGTAATAGGTACCCCTGTCCCCTCCCTCCCTCCACACCTCCCTGGACCTCCCTGCTCTCCCCCCCCTTTTCACCTTCCTTTTTGCCCTCTCTCCCAGTGCCCCCTTCCCCCCATCTCTGAAGCATCCTTTAATGTGTGTATCAAACTTTCCTCTGGGTCCTCCTCTCTGATGAGGTGTAAGGACTCAGTGGCATTTCCTAGAACTCTTTCTTGTGTTCCCCTTAAGTATAGGAACACTATTGTGACTGTTAATCCCTTGCTTCTAAGGATCCTAGTGCCTTTAGTCCATGCTAGACTTTGAGGGATCAATGATAAGTTGGTCATTGCGCAGATCATACAGAGTCCTATTACAATTGCTTCAACCTTAACTTGTGTGGAGTATATTGCATATCGTTACTCCTCCCATCCTTGTGCTCTTACAATCTTACCGCCCCCTCTTCTGCAAATTTCCCTGAGCTTCAGGATGGGGAGAGAGATTAGGCAGGCCTGATTCCAGTGGTTGATATAGAGTCTCATAATAAAGTTTTATACAGATATGTTACTTTATTATTTTAGTAATTCTATAGTTACAACTCGGAACCCAAGATTAGTGTTCCTTCAAAACTGCAATTTTGAAAATTTTGTGATTCAGGTTTGAAAACTTGTAAAAGTAGAAAAAAAAAGAGTCTAGCCGGAACTTGTTATCACTGCTGCCAAGACCCAACGCGATGTAGAGGGTCCTCAGAGGAGGGCGGACCCCCGGAGTTGGCGGTGCCTCCTATTGGTCGCCAACGCCTCCCCAGCAGCCCTGGCTGGCCTGCCCTGGGGCGGCCTCAGGGAAGCGGGTCCTGAGATCCGTGGGGCTGGTGGGAGGAGTGGCCAGAGTGTTGCCTCTGACAACCCGCTGAGCTGCATGCAGCTGCTTTAGGAATTGGCCGGAGCTGTCAGGAGCCCATCAGAAGGTGACGCTTGTTGATGGTGGAACTTGAAGATGTGTCTCCTACTGTTGCATTTTCTAAACTTGACTTTAGACAAGGGAAGTTCGATGTCACTCACTTGATGTTTGACTTGGGAGGTGGAAAGAGAGTTCAGGGAAATTGGAAGAATTACTATGCCGAGTCCCATAATCTTTTTTACGGATTCCATCCATGAGGAGAAAATGGAAGAAACAAAAGAGACCATGTCAGAGGTGTTAAGTAAGGCATCCCCGATATCAGGAAAGCCTATACTGGTATTGGCAAATGGGCAGACCAAGAGGGGGCCCTGGAGAGGCTGATGGAATGCCACTCTGGAAAAGCTGTTCAAGCCGCACAAGTGCCTTTGTCAGATAGAATTTTGTTCAGCACTCTTGGGACATGGAAAAGTATTAACAAGTTAGTCAAAAAAGGTCTTTATTTGCTACTGCATATCATTGCAAAAGACTTTGATGCCTTAAGTGAATGGATCCAAAAGACACAACTGAGCAGCTGAGCAGGGGGTTTTCTTGCAAGGATACACATGCCCATGAGCAGGACGGTGAAAACCAATAACCATCTATGGTCATCCTTCATGGAGAACACGAAGCAGTGAATTAACATGTTGGGCCCTTGACTATTCTCTCCTCCCTGGTAAGAGGAAGGGGGAAGCGAGTGTGACAGCTAAGAGAAGACAGCAAAGAGAACGAGAACCAATGCAGCTTGATGGATCCAATGAGTTGGCTGAGGTGGACCCGGAACCAATGATTGTTAACCCTTTCCAGCCGATAGCAGCTGTAACCACTGAGAATGAAAAAAAAGTGTGAAAAAGAAAGGCAGCAGCGAATTGGGGAAAGACGGTGGCGGCGATGGTCCCGACACATAAAGTGGAGCATGAGCAAGCAGAGGCGCAGAGCCGCACTAGTGGCAGCCAGAGAAACAGCGAATGTGAAGTAATTGAGGGTTACAAAGAGTCTTTAATGCAGCAGTTGGGACATTGACGCTGAGACAGACCTGGGATCATCAGCGTCAGAAAACAGTAAAAAGAAAATTAAGAAAATAAGAATGAAAAGGAGTTATCGGGTAGAACCTGTCGATACAGATAAGTCTTCTCCAAAGCGTCCAACTCCACTCCCTCCAACCTCTCCTGTGGGCTGGGGAACCCTCAAAGTCACTAGACTCTCAAAACTTGAGCCTCCTGGTGAAACACAGCATAATGATTATTTTGGGAAACTGCTGCCTCCCCTGTTTGGGCGACAGAAACCTAACGGTGATGCTTATGATGATGTCTTCTCATAACCAAGTCCTTTGATTAGCCTTCTTGATACCAGCAAGGTGTACTGAGACCTTCTTTCCCCAAAGCAGAAAAACCCTGAGCACTGATGACAGGGGAGGAGATACCAGGGAGGAGAGAATAGTCAAGGGCCCAACATGTTAATTCACTGCTTCGTGTTCTCCATGAAGGATGACCATAGATGGTTATTGGTTTTCACCGTCCTGCTCATGGGCATGTGTATCCTTGCAAGAAAACCCCCTCAGAAATAGAGCCAGTGACTCTGCACCCTTTACTACTTGATAATCTTTATTTCTAAGCACTAAACATTTTTATGATATATGTTCATGGAAGGGGAACTCCTGAGAATTTATAACCTAAAATTTTAATTATTTATGTATTTTGTCTATAACTTTTGTTTAAGTTTACTATTTTATTGATTGTGCACTTTTCTACAGATGCTTTGTTTAAACTATCTGGAATATAAAGTTGATTTACTTGAGAGGCATGAACGAACGATATCAGCAGAATGTCTTTAAATAACTTGAGACATGTTTTGTTATTGCATTTTTGTTAATGTCTACATTCTATTTTAAACTAATTTTAAATAATAACTATTTTAAAAAGAAACTTCTCAGATCTTCATTCTCTAAAATTATGTGCTTTGAAAGTTTTTTTGTGAAGAGAGAGAGTTCCATTTTGTTGGGGATATTGTTTTTTTTTTAGTAATAATCTCATTACATGTAAGCAACTTGAAATATGTTTTCTTAAGTAAATTTGTTTAAATTGTTAAAAGTCTGAAACATTTTTCAAAGTCCTAGTAGATCTCTGTGGTGAAGGTTAGATACTTTGAGAGAGAGATACTTTGAGAGGTAAGAGTGTTCTTTGCCTCTCCTTTGTTCTGTCAGGAGGTATTGACTTTTGGGTTTCTCTCACTCTTCCTTATCCAAGACATTAAAGGCAAAAAGACAGAAAGAATGGTTGCAGGTCTAGAGATTTAAATTTTATGATACATAGTTTGGACATTAATGCAGTAAGTATAAGAATTTGGCACAAATACTTTTATAAAGAAGCAATTCCAACATGACTTTTCAACTAAAATGATGGCACTAGTTTTGTACTTGAGTGGTGGCCATGGAATTTTCTCTTCATCTTCGTCTAGAAAAACTTGTAGGTATTAATAAGTGATGGGTTCATGATGGTACATTTAATTTAAAGCATGAATTTAAATCAAGGTAAAGATAATATAAACAACAATTTCCTTAGCGCCTTGTTGAGTTTTGGTACATTTAGTACCTTTATGCTTTAAGTCAAAGTAAAGATAATACAAAGAACAATTTTTTAGCACCTTGTTAAGATTTGGTACATTTAGTACCTTATTTGACAACAGACATACACACATTTAATGAAGAGTAATATGATTATCTACTTTCAGAAGGTTTTTTGGTTTTGTTTTTTAAGAACAACATATTTCTTAGCCCACTGGACTATGAGTCAGGGCGTTTACTACACTAGTATCTTTGGTATGATTTCTTTGAGTTTCCGTATAGCACATATTTAGCCTACTGAGTAAAAATTATCCACTTCCTGTGTGAAACTTACAATTCATAACCAAAACTTGTTAAACTACTCCAATGTGAGGAAAAGCATTGCAAAAAGAGAAGATGAAAATTTTTTTAAAATTTTTTTAATTATTTATTCAACTGTGTGCATATGCGTGTGTATGTGTGTGTGTGTGTGTCTGTGTATGCGTACAACCACGGACGAATTCGCGAACCACCATGGACGCCTCCACCTCCTTCTGCCCCGGGATTCACAGGCTCCGCCCTACCAGGACTAGAAGCGCAGGCCGCCCCCGCTTCACCCTGGCGTCTATACGTGGGATCTGGGATCCGAACTCAGGACTTTCCGCCTGCAAGGTGGAGGCTTAACCCCTGAGCCACCTCTCCAGCCCCAAGATGAAAATTTTGAAATGGATCTTAGAGAAGAAATTGCTCATCATTTTGGGTCTTTTGTAACAGTAACATAAAGTTTTAAGACTAAACATAGTTTTGCTATGATTTTAACATCATAGCATGTTTAATAAGATATTGGTAAGATATTTCCTCCCAATGTTTACTATGGTGTACATTAATTGCTGAATACTTCAAAAATGATATTGAAATTTGATGTATATTAAAATGGAATTAATCTTTTATATACACTCTCAAAAATGAGAGTATATAAAAGCATTCTAAAATTCCTTTAAATGAGGTTTTGTAAATCTGGCATATTTTAACATTTAAATGCCTATTTTGTTATATTGGGCATTTTTATTCATATTCACCATGAATTATAACATTTTCACACAATAAAAATAATGTATATAATAAATAAAATTGAGTCTACTGTGCAGCATATCTTTTGTGTCATGTCAATGAGTGTCGAATCTAGATGTGCTTAAGCTTCTTGAAAATGGCTTTAAGAACATCTTCTATTAATTACATTAACTTTCCTGTATGTAATGTACTTGGTATTAAGATTTTCCTGTCTTTAAAACTCATCTTCAAAGTGAAATATTTCTGACATCAAATAGTTTTATGTACAATGTGTATTTCTATACATGAAGAATATAGATTTCAAGTGAGCTAAAACAGAACAATGAATACTTGAGTTATATTGAGAAATGCAAGAAAGAATTTAAGTATAGGAAGATAAAAGGAAAGAGTTTCTAAGTGGAAGAATCCAACTCAAAGCTACTGACTGCTTACTAATAAAAATCTTAAGAAATGCATTAGCTTGTCTTCTAAGAAGATAAGAAATACTGCAGGATAAAGGCGTTTAGCTGAATTTTCATCAAAGATAATTATCAATGGCAAAATTTCCAGAATGGGTTGCTTAAAAAGCATAAGATTTATGAGAATATGAATAAATCTGGGTCTCTGCTTCTCTCTATCTTTCTAACTTCATCTTCCCATCTTCCCGTGTAGTGCCAGCTATATTCCTCAGACATAATGGTGAAGGTTGGAAGGAACAAATTTAGAATTTAAAATATTAGAAGTCTGAGCACTGGTACACTTTTCCATTCTGACAGAGTGGATATTGCCATTAACAACTGCATTGAGTTCTCTCTTCCAGTAAGATGATGCTGGTGGTACATTCCTGCAATCTTAGCACTCAGGAGATTGATGGAGGGGGGGCAGGAGTTCAAGAGCCTTAGGCTCCGTCTTTAGAAAGAAATGATGCTGGTGCTTAAGATTTATTTGTGTCTTCACTAGAAGGCTTGGACATCGGTTGGAAAATGGAGGCACAAGAATCATCATCTTTGATACTTCCATGTTTATGGTGTGTGTGAGTACTTCCTGTACCACAGCTATATAGTGCCACCAAACAAGGTTATCCATCACTTTGACAGCATGGAGAGACTAATGATCACAGTCTATCACATATCACATATTGTCATGCCACCAAGAAATCTGTGGATGCCCCTTTGGGATTCTGCAATGGCTGTAAGGCAACGCAGAACTTATCTTCACTTCAGCTGGCAGCAGCCAGGTGTAGACATTGTCATACTTGAGCTGAATGGGAAGCTCGTTGCCATGGCTTCCGTGCTCTCAATTCAAATGTGTTGGTCGTGGAGAAAGCAGCCATGTACGACATCACGGAAAGGTTGTGTAGTGAGCATTGTGTGTTCTGTGCTTCATAAGGGACCAGATTGTGTCCTAAAACTTTATCAGCAATACTACCATTTCCACTCTTGATTCAGGGCTGACATTTACTCTAACAAATTGCACTGTCAAGCTCATATCTTGAATGACAATGATATTAGCTACAACAGCTATGAAGTAAATGTTATGGCCCTTATGAACTCCTGAACTCCAAGAACTCCTGGACTAACTATTGCAGCAAAATAACAAAACAAGACAAAACAGAAAATGAAAGCAGAGAAAGAAAGAAACCTTCTGATGCTTGAGTAGCCTTTGTCACAGTCTCCCCCACTCTTAGGTTTTATGCTAGGTTTCATGAAGAAGAGGAGGGACTTACAGAGAACTATCTCAAAGTATAGTATAAATAAAGTCCACTGTACCGACTGAGGGCCAAAGCATCTATTTAAGATACAAAAGCCAGATGTTGTCAGGGCTAAAACTATTTCTGGTTCCCCTCTCCAAGGGGAAACTCTGAAAGAAAAGACAGGAAAATGCAGCTCCCACATCAGGCATGGCTCTATTATCTTCTGTAGATCGGTATATGTCTCCATCCAGACATGCCCACTTCTTCTCTTCCTCCTTCCCTCTGGGGACTCTCTGGGCCATGCTCAGCACTCCTGCCATGACACAGGTCTGCCTCCCACAGCATGGGCCCACTCCATCGGGCAGAAGGCTGACAAGTCCCAAAGTCCCTCATCATAGATGGGGAGCAAGAATTCCTTGGAAGGCAGAGTCTGGATCCCAGAGTGAATCCAATCTTTCCAGACAGCAAGAAGAGAAAAAACAAGTTGATGAAGGTTCTGGAAAGATGGACAGGTCAGGAGAAAGGGAAGAGACAGATGCTCTAGGTTCCAGAGGACAGTGACTGGTCACTCCTACTCTGGCCCATTCAGATTCTATCATTAAATATACTTTTATTTTTTGACAGTTTAAAAAAAAGTCCACTGTACCCAGCATACCATCCCTCCAAATAAGTAAATGACCTCTGACTCAAGTTTCTTTGTCTTTTAAATAAAACTTCCTCCATTTAAAAGTAAAATTAAAATAGAACACAGGTACAAATATGAACTCTACTGGTGATAAAACGTCGATACCAAGCTGTCTTCTAGATGGAGACATTTTCTCATTGGATAATTAAGCACAGTGTTCCGAAAAACATCTAATTTGTAACATCTTTGAAACTTTTCCTCTTTAAGATTTTTAGATATTCAGTCTCATGGTATATGGCACACTATGCAGCAACTCCTTATGCACTGAGTTGAAAGAAAAAAAGTACTTTTTATCATCAGCTTGTCCTTGTGATTGTGGTATAACAGAGAGGATCATAAACATTGATTTTCAGCCAAGAGTCCGTGGATGCAGACATACAGACCACTGGGAAGTGGGGAGGGGGCAAAATACCATGGTTTTGTTCTATGGATACAATACCAAACTGCCATTTAAACACTTAACAGTGTATCTCTAGATTAGAGCAGCCCTCATCCCTGGACCAAAAAGCTTTCTAGTGCAATACCAAGTGTGAAGAATATCACAATTTGACAAAGTGCAGCAGAATAAGTAACTGTGGACTGCTGTGCCCTAACCAGAACTTATAAATCACCCTCCCACTCTAAATCTCAGGGTACATCATGGAAGAGGATGTTAGTAGAATATAAGAGACAGAGGGTAGGAAAAGCTACTGCCAGATAGTGTCTTCTAGACACGATAAGGCCGCTTTACCCACAAATTCCCTACAGTTGTGCTGATTTCTGCAATACTTGCACAAAATTTGGCCTATCAACATTTCACCATGGAAGAAGGAAAATCACAAGAAGCCTCTCACCTCCATGAGAGACTATGAGGTTAATACTGGCTGTGGGAGAAGGAGACTGCTTTACTTGGTGGTATAGTCACTGATGCAGCTGTTGAAGTATTGTCTCTGTTCTAGCACGTGCTCAGACAAATGCAAATGTAGACAACCCAGATGAAACTCACTGGGCCACACAAATCAAAAATGAGAGACAGTTTTTGGGAAAAAGGAAGTTATTAGTGTGTGTATGGGGAGGTGATGGGACTGGATAATATAAGGTAGAAATGACATAAATTAATTACATTCACGTATGAAATGGTCAAAGAATAAAAAATTAAAAATAAAACTTCGATACTTTAAAAAAACATTGGTTTATTCTGTTTATGGAAATACTTGTTTTATTAATTTGATCGATGAATGTTATTTACATCAACATTAACCCAAGAAACAAAAAATGTAAAGCTTTCTATTTTGTATGCACCATTAAAGTAGTTTAGGCAGTTTTCCCAGGTTAACATTTAAAAAAGTCAATGTGTGTGTGTGTGGATGCTAATTTTTAGCTCTGAAACTTTCCTATTATAAATACTGAAATCCTGAATTTCTGAGTGCTTCTGTATTCAAAAAATTAGGTGTTACATAAAATCTCAACATTTCTACACTTCTTATATATATGAAGGACTTGCAAACATCCATCTTTGGTCCTTTTATCCTAATTTAGAATATTTTTTTATATCAGAAACAATTAAGAATTGCTGAAACTTTTGAGAAGCCTACACACACTTTTTCATCGAGTACATCCCTTCTTAGTTCTCTGTCTCTCTGTCTCTCTGTCTGTTTCGGTCTCCATCTCTGTCTCTGTCTCTGTCTGTCTCTCTCTCTCTCTCTTGCTTGTGCTTAAATCTACATAAAAATCTTTCCTGGAACTCCAGCCCTGTTGAAGAATAAAACAGCATTGTTTTGTCATCTTATTCTTTATCATCCTAGTACTGCAGTCTTTCTTTTCCATATTGTTGCATAGTAAACACTTGCCAACAAGTGACTTAGTTATAATACTGTCCAGTTCATTTGGAGTTCCAAGTGTTAACTGTAATTCAACATAATAATGTTTCAGTCAGTTACTAACACATGTAAAATATCAATCAGATGTGTAATCCCTATTTTAAAAGTTTAAAAATTTCAAGGTAGATCCTGTATTAAATGTTATCAAATAAGTGAAAACTAGTGAAACATAGACAACTGAATAAGCATCATGTAATCTCTCCAGACAGTTCCTAACTTAGAATCACTTGACTTATGACTTTCTGACTTTAACATGGTGAAAAGTAATATGCATTGGACAATGGAAACTAAACTTCAGATTTTGAATTCTGAGTTTTCCCCAGATAAGCAGTATACAGAGTGATACTGTCTGTTGATACTAAACAGATGAAGTGAACCACAGTTCATTAGCAAACAAACTCATAGGTCAACAACCAGTATGCTATGGTCAACTATGGTATATGTATTTTGGAGATAGACCCTTGGTATATAGCCCAGGCTGGCCTTGGACTTACAATCATTCTCTCTCTCCCTCCTGGGTTCTGAGATTACAAGTGTATATCACACAGGCCCGCCCAGGCATTTTTGACTTTAATATTTTCAAATTGGGATGGATTTATCGGGACAATACCCCAATATTAAATAAGGAATATCCAGATAAGATGAGAATACTTCTGGAAGGGAGTGGCATTTTCAGTGGCAGTCTGTAGTTCTACTGTCTTTAACTCCTCGGCTAAGAGGCTGGACACTCATTCCTTCAAGTAGCGGGGCATATTTGCCATTGATACCTCACAGATATATTTCACCCTCAGCATATGTCTAGGTCTGAAGGGGCTTTAGGATACAAACTCAGACCTTTCTTTATGGCCATTTAGTATCAGTTTGGGTCATTCTTTGCCAGTTTTAGAGTTCATATAATATTATTAATAGCCTATGTTACAGTTCTTTATCAGTTTAAATCTCACTTAATAAATTTTGATTTCCTGACTCCATTGTGAGTTTTGATTCAAAGAAAGAGTTTCTTACTAGATCACAGGCAAAGTAAACTCTGTCTTAGAGTCTGCCTCTGAAATGTTTGTGGGGTAGAAAATAAAAAAATAACAACTTCTAAATGGATCCTGGAGCTGAATTGGCCGATAACTGGCTAAGAGGTTCTGCTTCCAGCAGTGGAGAAGACATTCTCACAATGGAGAAGCTGTGCTGGTTAAAACTTTCATCAGAGTTCAGAGGGTTGGAACAGACCCTTTGTTGAGTATAATCTAATACTAATTAGGACAATCTTCATAATTAGATGTCTATTTTAAGAATTAGCATAAACTTTGAAGGCAAATGTTGGAAAGTTGAAAGTCTTTTTAAGGCCATGTGTAAAACCAAAGACTCACAGAGACGTTTCTCTCCTTCAAGCTGAAATGTCAGAGTATGCCCAGATGTTATTTCCTGGTAGAATTTCAAAAAAGGCTGAAAAGTTTGTTATATCAGAATCACCATCTTTTGTGTAGTTGATTATAATTTCTAATATTTAATTCTCCCCAACTATGGTAACACTTTCACCTGTGTTACAATTCAAATAATACTAATAAATAAAACGAGAACCACATCTGTGATTTGTAAGGATAATATATATGTACATTAAAAATATTGAATTTTCAAATTGCCCTTAATACTTTGGGCTTGTAGAAATAAATCTCCTGGCTCCTTGTTCAAGAGTAGCACTATGTCTGTTTTGAACATGTGATATCTTTATTTTTATGAGAAGTAATTTCAAATGATTTGTTTATGTCATGCAAACATGGTGCTATGCAGTAAGGACTAGTGTAGAAAGAGGGCAAAGGCAGGAAAGAAAGGGAGCATTTTGGAAAGGAAGTTGAGTTTCTGACAGAAATTATTGTCCCCAGTCTAGAACCTAGTCCACAAATGTTACATAACAGAAATGAAAATAATCACATGGAAAAATTTTGGCTGGTGCACCATTGGGGAACTATATATAATTACTTTTCAACTGGCCAACATGCATTAATGCATTTTATACATATGTTTAAAATTTATGAGCTACTTAGTAACTTAAGATGGGTTTACTTGATGTTTTCATATTTAATTTTTAATGATTATGTTCCCTCAGAAGCTTATGTTTGTTTTAATCTACATCCCTAGAAATGAAGTCATGATTACAATTTCTAAAATTTAATTCTTTCCAACTATGTTGACACTTTCATTTATATTACAATCTAAATAATTATTAATAAATAAAATGAAAACCATATCTTACCCTTATAAGACATTTTACATTTGATTTATATGCTTTTCTGACTATATTTGTAAAATATAAATTTACTAGCACATTTATGTTAGAAAATTTAAAAAGTAAAACAGATTTTGGTAATACTTTACTATTTGGGGACTTGTGAATAGCTTTAAATCAAATAATTTCAATATTGTTTTTACTTATCTTACTTTTCAACATTATTTGTCTTTATATTTCACATTTACTAGTTATAAAATATGATGAAGCAAAGATAATATTTCCGTTATTTCAAAGCAGTCATTATTTATCACCCAGGTCTACCAAGTAAGCAGTAATTTTACTCATAATGGTTAAGATCTTGCTGATAAAAGCAAATAAAGTTGCATGCACTTCTAAAGCTTTTTTGTTTTGAAAGAAATTATGCTTCTAAAGACATATTGTTCTGGCCTAGCGTTCCCCTTAGGGTAACTTTGACAAATGATTAATCTTCAATTGTTCTATTTATATGAAAGGAAAAAAATCTAAATATAAATTGACAGTCTTTCATGCAATTTCATTTCTATTTTGTGCTGACTCAATTTTGTTTCAGCTAATTAAGATATCTAAAGTGCCTCTAGTAAATCTATTTAGAAAGTGGAAGAAACAGGAGGATGATATTGTGTAATATGGGGTGAAAATGACTTAAATCCAAGGGTATACATGCCAGTAGTCAAAGAATATAAGCTGAGGCTGATATAAAAAGATTCATTTGGAAGAAAGGGATGAAGTTTGTTCCTGGTGAAGTTTATTTTCCATTTATTTTTCCCTTCCTCTCCTTTTTGATGGTAGATTAGCTGGATGCTATTATCATTCATTCAACAAAATCTGTGAATAGGGTGATTGTCTTCAGGCCATAAGCTTACATATGATGCTTTAGTTTTGCCTGGTCTTACATGTGGTACTTTAGTTTCCACCACTTGTGGAAGCGCCCTACTTTCAGGAGACTGTGGGCATCTGGTACACTGCAGGTTTCTGCAGAGAACTGGAGTCAGAACTATTTGGTTGGTCATGCTCATGTTTATGCCCATTCCTATCCAAACACCACATTCTGCTTCTACTGTCCTTTCAGTGAAAAAAAGTTTTTGATGGTTTCTTTGATTTTGTTTTTATATTACCCACAATCAAGGTCATTATGATTGACCACACTGAGGCCCAACTATTTGACAGTTAAATACTTACCAAATGTCAAGCATTACTGCAGCTAACATAGAGCTTAAGTTTTCATGGTCCTTTACCTCTAAAATCTGGTAACTTTTAAAAATATCACTCTTAACCATACCTATATTTCATGATAACACTTTTGAAAGTCAAAGTAGTTTTCAAGACCTAAATAATAACCAGAGGTGGTAATATTTTGGGCACTACAAGCACTGTTGTAAACTTTAAGAGCATGTAACGTCAATTCTTCTATTTATATGAAAGGAAAAAAATCTAAATATAAATTGACAGTCTTTCATGCAATTTCATTTCTATTTTGTGCTGACTCAATTTTGTTGCAGCTAATTAAGATATCTAAAGTGCCTCTTTAAGTTTCCACCTCTTGTGGAAGCGCCCTACTTTCAGGAGACTGTGGGCATCTGGTACACTGCAGGTTTCTGCAGAGAGCTGGAGAGCTTAAAGAGCAGGAACTTGAGCCCACATCCCTGCATCCACATAAATGGTTACTCTCCCTGCTGATATGGAAGTTTCCATTAAAAGTTAAAAGTTACTTTCAGCAGTGCATTCAGGTGTGTGCACATTTGACCAGTCTTTCAGTATGTGTACTGTATTCTATTTTACAGACAACCCGACCTTGTAATTAACCCAGTCACAGTGGGGACACATGATCTATTGTGATCTACACAGTGTCCGTGTACCTGCTCTTACTTCTTCTCCTTTTTATGTCTTCTTGCTCAGCCTGGACACACGTGAAGACTTAGGCATACTTTTTCTTTGAGGTGTTTTATACTTGATTTTCCCCTGCCTGGAAGGTTTATTTCATTTCATGTGTTAATGCCGTGTCTTGGATAATATTTGGATTTTAAATTCTTCTATTTGGTACCTTCTATTTATGATTCATACTAAATTTCTCACACAGTGAAAGACATTATGAACCTGGAAGGTATTCAGTAAAGAGTTAAATAAATAGGGGCTGGAGAGATGACTCAGGGGTTAAGCCTCTGCCTTGCAGGCGGAGGGTCCTGAGTTCGGATCCCAGACCCCACGTATAGACGTCAGGCGGAAGCAGGGGCGGCCTGCGTTTCTGGTCTTGGTAGGGCGGAGCCTGTGAATCCCGGGGCAGAGTAAACAAGAAGGAGGTGGAGGCATCCATGGTGGTTCCCGAATTCACCTGTGGTTCTACACACATACACACACACACACACACAAGCACAATTGAATAAAAAAGAGTTAAATAAATAAATAAACCTTACAAATCATAGAATTCTGAATACAATCTGGATTCCCTTTCAATACTTGAAATATATACTTCCTTTGTTACCTCAGTATAGATAAGTGGTGATGTGATAAGGTTGCTTAATAATGAAGGCTGAAATATCCAATTCCTAAGTGCTACAGCTAGGGGACTTGTTTAAAATGGCAACTGACAGAAATAATTTGTACTCAGGATTTCTGAGTACAAAGAAGTACTTTAAGATCACATAAAGCTTAAAAGTTACTCTTTTCTGACCCAAAACAAAAGTTCCTTCCCATTTGGCAGCCACATCAGAAGGGGACATGACCCAGGTCAGAAGTGTAGAACTGCAGATGAAAAGCAGGACGGTCCAGAGGCACATGGCCGTATCTCAGGGGAAATGTTCCCTTGTGTGGCAGACAATGACTGAAAAGCAAGCAAGCCTCCCAAAATGCAATGCTCCGACAATTCAAGGCATGGAATAATGATCAGAATCAATCGCTTCAGGTCTGAACAGTATGCAGTAACGTAGACACTAAGAGTAACCTGTAGGGAGAGATACACCTGTTTCATAGGTAGTGACTGTAGAATGCGGTAGCTTCCCGATGACGATGTGATTCATATTTTTTAGTGTTCACACCATTGTGTACTCATTTTATACTCATAAGAAGGTAGGTATAATTTTTAAAAGAATGTTTCATCTTTAAAAAATGTTTCATTTATTCATTCGAGAGAAGGGAGAAGGAAAAAGAGGGATATGAACCTGGAAGGTATTCAGTAAATAGTTGTTGAATAAGTTAAATAAATAAAAAAACCTTACAAATCATAGAATTCTGAATACAATCTGAGATTACCTTTCAATATCTGAAATATATACTTCCTCTATTACTTCATATATATATATATATATATATAGAGAGAGAGAGAGAGAGAGAGAGAGAGACAGAGGCAGAGAGAAAGAGAGAGAGACAGAGAGGGAGAGAGAGAGAGAGAGAGAGAAGGAGAATGTCCTATGGTATACAGGTGAAGGTCAGAGGACAACCATTGGAAATCAATTCTCTCCTTCTATGTGGGCTTCTAGGGATAGAACTCAGGTCACCAAGTTTACAAATAAGCACCCTACTTGCTGAGCTATCTTACCAGGTCCACGGTAAAGAATTATACATCTTGGACTGAAGAGAGGCTCAGGAGCTAAGGTCTTTGCCTTGCATGCAAAGGTACCTGAGTTCAGAGCTCCAGATCCCATGTAAAAATACTGGGCAGAAGTGGTCGTGGTCTTCATTTTGAACCTGGAAGGTGGGGTCTGGGAAACCCCAGAGCAAAGAAATAAAGAGGTAAAAATACAGGATGATTCCTGATGTTATCCTTGGGTCTTCATAGGCACACACACTCAAGTGTCCTCTGATATATATGTATACTTGCACACATATGACCACATATGCACATATGTGCACACCCCAAAAATAAATTAGGTATTTGATCTTAATAAAGGAATAAATTTAGAATGTGAATCTAGAACATCTGAAATGATACATGGAAAAAGAACTATCTAATGGATACATGGAGAGAACCTTGGTCAGTATGAGAAGCTCCTTCTCCAGCTTTAGCATTTTGACAATCTCCTAGGAAGGAGCAGCTATGAAATACCATGACCAAAAGAGTTATTAAGCTAATTATATATATATATATATTTTATTTATTGATATTCAAGTTGGGCTTTAATAGTTTACAATTAGCATTCTGTTGTGTTTTGAAAGGCTTCAGTAAAAGCAGTAAAAATATGCTAAATAATATTACCAGAGAATAGTTTAGATTTTCTAGGAAATTTTTTAAAAATTCTTTTGTCATTTTTTTATTATTTATTATTTATTCAATTGTGGGTATATGCGTGTGTGCGTGTGTATGTGTGTGTGTGTGTGTGTGTGTGTGTGTGTGTGTGTGTGTGTGTGTGTAGAACCACGGACGAATTCAGGAACCACCATGGACACCTCCACCTCCTCCTTTACTCTGCCCAGGGATTCACAGGCTCCGCCCTACCAGGACCAGAAGCGGCCAGCTTCTGCCTGGCAGTCTATACGTGGGGTCTAGGATCCCAACTCAGGACCTTCCGCCTGCAAGGCAGAGGCTTAACCCCTGAGCCACCTCTCCAGCCCCTTTCTAGGAAATTTTTGAGGAACAGATTTTTCTGCAGTGCTGTTTTATGCATGAATAAAACTCTACACAGAAGAGCCTTAATGGAATGTTTTCCATGTATCACCAATGCTATCTATGCTTCTCATATAATCATTTCAATAATCTGCATGATAATATTATAGAACAATCGTTCAATTTATTATGTTCACAATAGCTTTGAAACTTAGAGAGATGACATAACTTCAACTGACACATACGGATTCCAAACAAATTCTATCAGAATTCAGGACCATATCATCACTAAAATGTCATATTCCATGAAATAAAATGGGTATATAAAGAACAATAACCTGGCATATTTACTTGATAACTGATTCAATAAAGATAGATCCCAGTTATTGGTTATTAAAGCACTGATTTTTGAGTAGCTTTCACTTTATCATTACTTATTTGATATCTGAGAGAGTGTTTGTTAATTAATTTGTAATTTTTCTTTTTTTATTAAGAATTTTCCTTTTATACAAACAAAATGGTTGTCCCTGCCTTTCCTTTCCCTTCCCTTCCACCCCCTTGCTCTCCCACTCTTCCTTCCCTTCACCAATGTAGCCCTCTGCTTCCCACTCTCATGCCTGTGTGTTGTGGGCTACAGGGCTCCCTTTGGGTGTCTACACTAGTAGGGGACCAGGCCTCTGTGGCAGTATAAGTGGCCATCCTATGAGAAAACCTACACTTAGGGAAGCTCCCTTTCACGAGTTTAGCACCCGCTCCTGTGATTCCCACTGCATGTAGTTATTTCTCCTGAAATCCTCCTTGGTCCATGGGGAAATGTCAGTCATTGTGTGGGTCTGGTAGGGGTAGATCTCATTAAAATGAACTCCTAGATGCAGCATCTCTGTTGTGACTGAGTGACTTGGCCTGTAGTGTACCTCCCCATCTTTAGGCTCCTACAATCTTACTGCCTTATCTTCCACAAGATTCTCTGAGCCCTAGAATGGGAAGAGAGGCTGATTGGCCAGTGAGCCCCAGAAATCTGCCTGTCTCTTGCTTCCCAGTATTAGGATTACAAGAGCATGACAACATGCCTGACTTCTTTTCTAACTGTGGGTTCTGGGGCTTGAACTCAGGTTCTCATGTTCACATGAGAAGCACTTTTACTTCTGAGTTATGTCCTCAGTCAAATAAAATTCTTTATATGTACTCATATGTATATGAGGTGCACTGCCATATACTGACAATTATCTTAAAAGAATATTTAAATGACAATAAATGATGATTTTAGGAATCATACATGATTCTTGTGATATTTGTACTATTTTTAGAGAAAGGTTAAGGGTGAAAGTAAGTCAAACGATGAAATGAAATGCTTTCAACATTATTTTTGAGAGAGAAGGTTCTGATAAATTGCTTTGTATTTTCAGGCAATGATCATTTCAAGGCAACCATGATTCCAGTCTGAAACATTGCAGAGTCTGAAAACATGAGGACTAGAGTTTAGGATTTGCAGGTTTACCTAAAGTGGCCACTGGTATTCCCATAACATGGGAGGCCAAGACAGATAATCCTCAGAGCAAGCTGGCTAGCTACCATACTGACTGATGAGATCTGGGTTCAATTTGGAAACACTGCCTCAATAAATAAATGAAATAGAGACTGATATAAAAAATCTGATATAGACTTTTTGCCTTGACATACATGTAAGCACACATGCACAGCTCACACACATACACCCCCACATGCAAACATAAAGAAATAAACAAAGACAAGAAAGGAAAAGAAAGAGAGAGAAACAAAAAGAAAGGAAAAAAAAAGATCATGAACAGAGGGCATTTAGCTGTGTGTGGTCCTACAACATAGGAGACAAACAAAAGCTGACTCAGGGAGGGCACATAGTTGTGAAGAATCACACTTCAAGGAGGGGAATACAGGGATTAGCAAGGGTCTGTTGGCCCTTGCTAATTATAGAAATAATCTGGCCTTGAGTGCCAGCCCCAAAGAAGAAAGCAGCACTTCAACCCCATTGTGATCTAGTCCTCTTTCACACATTGCAAAGGTTTCCAATGAAAGAAGAAAGTTTACTTGCACCTAAAAAAGAGTGAAAGAAAACCTAAACCAGCAAACTAACTCCAGATAAGTGTAGAGACTTAAGATTGCCCAAGATGCTAATGGTAAATGAGGGTTGGACCCTAAAGGAAATAGTTGTACTACCTTCTAATACTCAGAAAACATTAAGAGCAGGCAGAAAGACCTAAAAGATAGAGGGAAGGACTAAGAAATGCCATTTTCTTGGTACAGCGCAGCCATTACAGTCATGAACTCACAGAAGCCGCAACTGTGCCTGCTCAAGATTGGACAGTCGGTCATGGTTTAGTCACAGAGGAGTACTGTGACTAGTGAGGGTTCTGCGAGAGGGGGAGAGGATGCTAATTTCAATGGGTTCCCACTGTTGCGCATGCTGGTGACTAGAGGGTTCCAAATCCATGGTCACGAAGACCTCACCTGGTTAAATACAGTGAATCATCACAAAGCAAAATGAAAGACCAGATGTGGGAAGGAGCATTTTTACAGAAGAAGGGGTTGAAAAGAAGAGAGAGAAAGGTAGGGTAAGAGCAATTGTAATGCATTATGATTGCATGTATGAAATTATGAAAAAACAAATTTGATTAATTTCCAAGAAGGCAAAAAATGATATTGGTTAGGAGAGAAGGATACATATAAATGTATACTGGACTTTTTGGTGACCAGTCTTGACATTACCCATTATTAGGTCAACATGAAAATACTTTTGCTGTTAAGATAATGTTCAATTCACTAAATATGAACTGAGTGAGAAAAGCCTCAAGCCTGTAAGCTACAAGATAGGCTTAGTTAGTAACATTATGAGGTCAAATTTACATTTTTTATGTTCTTATATTACCCCAAAAGGGTATCTTGCTATAAAAAATGACACTGGACCATGCTGAAAGCTGTAAACAGGAGGATTGTCCCAGGTAACCTGAAATGTGATCATTCCATTTCTAAGACATGATATGATGTTTCTTGGGATGATCTCATTGTTTTTCTCTATTTTCTAAATCTATTCAATTTTAAACCAAAGTGTATGGCATGTGAATGGAAGAATCCTAACTGGAAAAACAAAGAAAGGATGCATTTGTGTGATGGTTTCTAGGTTACTGTTGCACACACCCAGGCAAGAATCAGGTTAAATGTAAACACTGGGTATTCGAATCATAGAATAAAAGTTCTGCATAATTATGTGATACAAAATCAACATTCATGAAGTATGCCAGTGCATAGCAAAACTGCAGTTAAAGGAGTCACAACTGTGCTATGTTATGGTTGGAAATGTTGGCAATGCTGTGACTAGTCACATTGCCTCCTAAACAATGATTTTACTGGTAGGAAAGGCAAATTGCTTCCCCACAGCAAAGAAAATAAGAAAGATAGTGCTTGGTGCAGTTTGTCTACATTGTTGCTGATAAAATCATGACAAAACAATTTAAGGGAACAAGGGTTTTATTCTCTTATGATAGTCTGGCTGCCATTCCTTGTCCAGCCTGACATGAGAACTCACGTATTCATGTAATGACTGAGAGAGAGATGATCCTTACTTGCCACACCAACATGAATGGCCAAGTTACAGAAGGATGCCAACTTTCTCAAACAGTTCCCTCCACTTTATTCACCTGCCTAAGAACTAGTTCCACTTATCATGGAGTGGGTCTTTCCTCTCGATTAAACAATTTCCTGCAGATTTAAAGGTTTAATTCAACTACCAATTCTCTACAAATTTACCCAGAGCTTGAACCCTCAATCCTCAAGTTGACACCTGTATCTAACTATGACAGTGCTACAAGTAGGTAAGGTAATAGATGGAAAATACTCTGGAAAATAATTTGGCATTATTTATAAACTCTTTCTATCTCAATAGAAATGAGAGTTTATCACAGGACTTGTAAAATATTTGTCACAACATTGTTCTTCACAACTCCAAACTGAAAGGACCTAACAGATAAAATTTCAGAGTAGTTGCTTCTGATGTAATTATATAAGAAAATATGAGGTAGCAGTGAAGTTGTTAAACATCAAAACTGAGGTCAACAGTGTGGCTCAGTCTTGCACATGAAATCCTTGGCAAAACAATCCAGTCAAATGAAAGCATGTCATGTGGTCTTGTTGATGTGATAGTCCAAGCAAGCTGCTCAGTGTATGATGAAAGAAATCAAGGGACCCCAGGCATGAGCTTACTAGCAGGTCTTACTAGCCCAGAGGCCCTTTCTGCTGCTGGTCCCAGTGTGGCTCACTGTGGCTTGCTGTAAGATTGGCAGTGGCTTCTAGGCCATGCCTGAGCATCCAGCAGCCTCCGCCAAACACTTACCCATCCTCCTGTGATGCTCTTCTTTCCTTCTCCTCCTCCTGCTTCTCCCCCACCCTCCAATAATCATTAAAGAACTTTAAAGTTTTCGAATTCAACAGAGTCCAAAGAAAACCAAAGTGGCCTAGGGGACTGATACCATACATCTGACGGCTTCCAAAATCATCCCATCAAATGAGAGGGAGTCTTCACTTCCAGCTATAAGGTAAGTAAACCTTTTTACCTTCCTCTCAATTCATAGACACCATAGTTTAAGATTTCCATATAGCCCACCCAAAAACCCATACAACTTCAAGGACTTAACCATTCATTCCTTATACATTGCCAAGCACTACCAAACTAATCTTCAATCCCTGTCTACTAAACCAACCTTAACTGATAAACTAACAGTCCAATAACCTCATCTGGGAAACAGCATCAAGTAACGCCAGACAGACACATCCAACTCCAAAGCAAACACTAGCAATAACTGCTCAAGTGTAGTATACTGTCTAATGCAGATCAGTCAAAAACACACATTAAGACAAGCTATCTTCAACCCAGAACCCAATAGTCTTATCAGCAGGACTAATGAAGCTGAAAATAAAATTGAAGACAAAAGAAAGAACAAGTTAGTTCAATCAAACAGGTTGTAAAAGCCAAAAAGATACTTGAGAGGAATATTCAAGAGTTATGGGACACCCTGAAGAAGCCGAGCCCTCACGCTCCTGGAATACCAGAACAAGAAACCCAAAATACCACACCTGAGGATAAATTTCGAATTATCATAAAGGAAACTTTCCACATCTGAAGAAAGAGATGCCCATCAATATACAAGAGGCATATCACACCCCCAAACAGATTTGACCAAAATAGAAACTTGCCATGGCAAATAATAGTCAAAACATTACACATACAAGACAAAGAGAATATGCTAAGTGCTTTAAGAAAAAAGAAAAAAACCGAGTCACTTTTAAAGGTAAACCTATTAAAACAACAAATGATATTTTGGACTGGAGAGATGACTCAGGGGTTAAGACTGCCTCTCCAGCAGCCCTGAGTTCAGATCCCAGATCCCATGTAAAAAATGTCAGGCTGAAAAGTCTGTGACCTACACCTCTGGCCCTGATGGGTGGACCCTGGGAAATCCTAGAGTGAAACAATCCAGAATGATTCTCAAAGTCACCCTTGGCCCTCCACAGGGATACATGTGCACTCTGATAAACACACACACACACTCACACACACTCTAAATGAATGAATAAATAAAGTTAAAAAAATAAAAAATAACAAACGATTTTCAGTGGAAACTTTAAAAGCCAGAAGAACTTGGGGAGACGTACTTCAAGTCATGAATGAGCACAAATGTCAACACAGTCTGATATACCCATCAAAACTATCAGTCATTATTAAGGGTAAAAGAAAACTTTTCCACATAAAGACAAGTTGAAGACTAGGCCTTCAAAAAATGCTAGAAAAGATACTCAAGCTTGAAGAAAAGAATAACCGTATCCAAGACAGAAGGGATGTATAATACCATCAAATCTCCAAGTTAAGTAATAAACATATGAAAGCCAACTAACACAAAAAAATGTCAGGAATCAACAGAAATTTCTCTGTTATAACCTTAAATATCAATGGAATTAACTCACCAGTCAAAAGACACAAGTTACCCATGAAATAGAAATCACAACCCTCAATCTGCTGCCTTCAGGAAACACATCTCGCCACAAAAGATAGGCACATTCTAAAAGTAAAAGCCTGGTCAAATACTTCAAGTTAATGGAACCAGAAAACAAGCAGGGGTAGCAATTATGGTATCTAACAAAATGGATTTCAAAGCAAAGAGATACAGAAGGATACTGTATTTTACTCACAGGAACAACTCATCAGGAAGAGTGCAGAAACTGAACATATACACATCTAATATGGGCTTCTCCACATTCATTAAACAAACATTATAATTTCTAAAACAACAAATCAATCCCAAAACGATAATGATTGGGGATTTCAATACCCATTTGTAACATGGGACAGATCAACTGGCCCAAAAAAATCAATGAGACACACTGTAACTAAATCAAGCTCTTACCAAATTGGAACTAGCAGATTTCTACTGAATCTTCCATCCAAGCACCAAGGAATACACATTCCTTTCATCAGCCCATGCAGCTTTCTCCGAAACACAAAATGGGCCACAAAATGAATCTCCACATATACAGGAAATTTGAAATTATAGCCTGTACCCTATCAGACTACCATGGACTAAAGCTTGACATCCACAACAAAACAAATAGAAAATACACTAATTCTTGGAAATTAAATACCATGATGCAGTTTAAAGTTTTAGAGGCACATGAGCAATCCAATCCCAAAAGTAGTAGAAGAGAGGAGATTAGAAAAATAAGGGGAGAAATATCCAGAATTGAGATAAGGACAAACAATACACAGAATCAACCAGATGAAAAGTTGGTTCTTAGAAAAAATCAATGATTGATACACCCTTAGCTAAAGTAACTAAAATCTAGAGAGCAAAAATCCAAATTAACAAAAGTAGAGATGATAATGGAGTTATCATAACTGATACCCAAAACATTCAGAGAATTATAAGGTCATATTTCAAAAACTTATACTCCATGAAATTTGATAACCCAAAAGAAATGGATGAATTTCTGAGTAAGCACAACTTACCTAAGTTGAATCAGGATGTTTTGAATTATTTAAATAGTCATATGACAAATGAGAAAATTAATGAAGTAGTCTCAAATCTTCCCACCAAAATGTTGTGGTCCAGACAGATTCAGTACAGAAGATAGTCAAACAACAGCTAACACCACTATTCCTTAAACTATTTCATAAAATAGTGAAGGAAGGAACACTTCTAAATTCTTTCTATGAAGCTAATTTTACACTAATAACAAAACCTAATACAGATACACTTAAAAAAGAAAACTATAGGCTAATCTCTTTGATGAACACAGATGTAAAGATTCTCAACAGATATTAGCAAATGGGATTCAAAAACATATCAAAGAGATTATTCACTATGATCAAGCAGGATTTATCTTAGGCACACAAGGTTGTTTCAATATAGGCAAATCAATAAATGTAATCCATCATATAAGCAAATCCAAAGCCCAAGACCACTTGATACTCTCAAGACACAGAAAAAGCATTTGGCGAGATCCAACATCCTTTTATGACCAAAACCCTAGAGAAAGTTGGAATGGAAGGAACTCATATCAACATAATAAAAGCCAAGGGAAAGGATTATACTAAAGGGGTGGGGGGGACTTGAAGCATTTCCACTTCAATCAAGAACTAGATGAGACTGTCTACTCTCACCACTTCTATTCAATAATTGTACTTGAAGTCTTAGCTAGAGCCATAAGACAAGCCATAAGAGGGAGATAAAAGGGATTTAAATTGGAAAAGAAGAATTCAAGATATCTCTATTTGCAGAAGACGTAATCATACACCTGAGAGATCCTAAAAACTCTGCTAGTAAACTCTTGGAACTAATATATAAGTTCAGCAGAGTGAGAGGTTACAAAATAAATGTGCCAAAATCAGTGGCCTTCCTAACATCAAAGATGAAAAAGTCTTAAGAGAAGCAATCCCATTTATCATATTCCATACAAAGATGAAATACCTTGGTATAAATCTAACCAAAGAAGTGAGAGACCTTCATAATGAAAACTTTAAAATCCTAAAGAAAGAAATTACAGAAGACACCAGAAGGTAGAAAGACCTCCCATGTTCTTGGATTGGCAGAGTCAATGTCATAAAAATGACCATCCTACCAAAAGCAATATGCAGATTCAATGCTATACCAGTCAAAATCCCAAAGGAATTCTTTAAGAATTTGAGCAAACAATCTCAAATTCATATGGAAGCACAAAAGGCCTAACTGGATAGCAAAAACAATACTGAGTAACAAAAATACTACTGGAAGTATTATCATACCAAACCTTAATCTATACTACAAATTCATAGTGATAAAAACAGCATGAATAGACACACAGATCAATGGATAAGGATTGATGACCCAGACATAAGTTCACACAACTACAGCCATCTGACTTTGACAAAGGGGCCCAAAGAACTCAATGGAAAAAGGATATCATGAATGATGCTGGCAAAACTGGATATCCACATGTAGAAGATTAAAACTGGACCTTTACTTGTTGCCATGCACAAAAATCAACTCCAAAAGGATCAAGGACCTTAATATTAAGCCAGAGGCTATAAAAACCCTAGTTGAAAGAGTAAGGCATTCCCTTGCGCTAAAATTTCCTAAACAGAAACCCAATAGCACAGGCAATAGAACCAACACTCAACATATGGGATCTTATGAAATTAAAGAGCTTCTGTTCAGATAAAGAGATTGCAACCTGAGCACAAAGGCAACCCACAGAATGGGAGGAACTCTTCACTAGCCACACATCTGATAGAGCTCTATTATCCAAAGTGCACAAAAAACTTAAAAATTAAATACCAAGGAGATAAATAGTCCAATTAGAAAATGGGCCTCAAAACTTAAAAGAAACTTTTCCAGGGTTGAAATTGAAATATCTAACAATTATCTTAAAAAGTGTTCCATATCGCTAGCCATCAGGGAAATACAAATCAAAACTACCCTGGGATATCATCTCACCTCAGTCAGGATGGCAAAAATCCACAAACAACACCAATTGCTGAAGAGGATGTGGAGAGAAGGGAACTCTCATACATTGCTTGTGGGAATGCAGGCTTGAACAACCACTCTGAGATCAGTATTGGTGATTTCTTAAAAAGTTAAGGATTGAAATGCCATATGACTCTATTATACTACTCCTGGGAATAATCCCCCATAATGCAGCAATTCACTCTAGTGACATAAGCACAACCATGTTCATTGCAACATTATTTACAATAGCAAAGTTGTGGAATCAACCCAAATGCCCAACAGTTGATAAATGGATAATGAAAATGTGGTACATTTATACAATGGAATACTACTCAGCCATCAAAAAATGAATTAATGAAATTTGTTAAGAAATGGATGGAATTAGAAGAAATTATATTGAGTGAATTATCCCAGATACAGAAAGTTAGATGCAGTATTTTCTCTCTAATCAATGGATCTTAGTTGCAAACCCATTTAAAGACATATTCAAAGGTAAATCTCTGTAACACCCACCATAATCAAAGGATTATAAACAAGAGGGAAGGGGAAAGAGTATCTCAAAAGAAAGGAGACAAAAGAATACACCTCAGTAGAGAAATTAAGCCATAATCATGAGATATCTGATACAACTCACAATCACTTACCTTCCTCTTCACTTGGGACTGAACATATTTGATCTCCCCAGGCAGGGAGGATATAGGGACTGGCTGATCCCACTCACTACTGTGTACTACTGCTATTCTTCCATCTACTTTGAGCCTCTTAAAATAAGATCTTCCTTTAAACAGTCTTTTATCTTTGGTTAGAAGATGACTATAACAACCAATCAGGATGCAGCCAAGGGAAGTGCAGGACAAGCAAAACCGAAAACAATAAACTATAATTCAGAACACCAAAGACCCTAAAATGTTCCCTGAGAACCAGACCAGCCAATTTCTTCCCATCCTAAAGCTCAGAGAACCTTGCAGAAGAGAGAGTGGCAAGATTGTAAGAACCTAAAGATGGAAAGAACCAATAATATGCAAGGTACTCCACATAAGTCAGGGCTGCAGCAGCCAGAATTGGATTTTTCCTGACCTGCACAATGGCTTACATGTCAACAATCCCCCAAAGTCTAGCATGGATCGCAGAGGAGAAGGCTCTAGGCAGTAGATCCTTAGAGGCAAGGATCTTAATAGAGTCCCCATACTAGTGATAATAGAGTTCCCCTACTAGTGTGGCGCCGAAGGTATGCTATTGAGTCCTGAACCCTCACTTAGTGTAACTGACTTGGAGAGAAACTCAGCACTAGTGTAAACAGATGTTCTGGAGGATGGGAGGGAGCAGGCAGGAAACACCAAGAGAGGAAGAGGGAAGAAAGAAGGGTGAGAAAAGGGAGAGAGGGAAGGGGGAGAGAGTGGAATGTGGAGACAACAGGGGAGGAAGGGAGCGGGATAGGAAGAGGGAAGAAGGGATACATACTGAGCTTGTACAACTAGGCAAAAAATAATGTAAAAATTTAAAAAAGAGAAGTCAAAGAATCAGCTGTGAGTTATAAGGACTGAAGCGAGAACTTCCAGGAGACTTGTGAGATATTGTATCTTAATTCTGATGCTTGTCACACGAGTGTATTCTGTGAGAAACACTCATCAAGCTACAGCATGCCATTGCTTCATTTTCTTTATGTAAATTATACTATAATGTAATTAATTCTTTTTCAAAGTCAAGTTTCTTTTGAACTTATAATAAAAAAATGTTGCGATTACGGGGCCCCGTGAGCAGTGTGATCCTCTTTTATTTTTTCTGTGATTGCATAACGTAGTACTGGTGAAATTCTTTTTCTTATCTTTTTCATTTTATTGTGCTCATTATATTTCCTTTATTCATGTTTTCTTCATGTCTGCTCTAAATTATTTGCCTAACATATAATCTCAGTTTAAAATGTTTTTTTTATTATTTCTGGTGTGTGTGTATATTTATGCACACGCGCCAAAGGTCAACTGTGAGTGTCTGTTCTTTGTCACTCTCCACTGAGTGTGTCTCTCACTGAACCTTAGCTATGATCAGAGTAAACTCTGAGAATCTGCCTGTCTTCTGCATCTCCTACTCTACCAATTGTCACTCTTGGCTTTTTTAAAACGAACTCTGAGAATCCAAATTCAGGTTCCTATGTTTGCTCAGCAAATACTTGACCCATTGATCCATCCCTCACTTCTACAGTTTTAAGTACTATTTCCTAGATGTGCAGAACGTAGATTGTGGTGAAGGTAATTTCTGGTCATTTTCTATAGGAAAGGGAAGCTACTGCTAGCAAGTATTGCAAAATGCAATTTCCTTTCTGAATTGAAGTCAGTAGCTGGGCTTTACTCACTCATCCATTACGCATTTAGAAATGTTTGCGGCTATTGCATATTAAAAAATACAGCATTAAAATCACTTTTGTCCTTTAAAAATGAAAACATTTAGATTTTGCACCCTAAATTCTCATTTTGCAATTGTTTGCTATGATTAAAAATTCTTACTGCTCACATGAAACTACAAAAAAAAAAATTTGGTACTGGAAATGTAGCTCAGTGATAACATATAAGCCCTGGCATTGCTCCCTAGCACCACAGAAAGCAAAGACAGGCAGGAAAACTATATAAATAATTAATCTTTAAAAAGAGCTATTAGTTATTGCAGGGATTCAGGGATTGAAGATATGACTCAGGAGTTAAAGCCTTTGCCACACAAGTAATGGACCTGAGTTCAGATTCCAGGTCCCGTATAAAAAATGCAAGGCAGAAAGGACAGTATCCTGGAAATCAGAGCCTGGGAAACCCCAGAGCAAAGCAATAAAGACATAGAGAAATCCAAGATGATTCCTGAAATCACTCCACAGACACACACACTCATTCACACACACACACACACACACACACACACACACACACACACACAAGGCAATTGAAATATTTTAAGTCATTCTTAACTTTTTAAATATTTTACTTTTAATATATATTCCTCACATATATTAATAAAAATTTTTAGTTAACTCATATTGTAATACATAGCATTGCCATACACAGGCAGACATAATTTTAACTGATTTTACATGCCATCATTGCACTTAGGACATATTCATACATGTAACAAGCTTTTATAGTTAGATAGTAAAATAATTGTCCAATTGGCACTTTGAAAAATGCATATTATATATTATTTAGATATTCAAAAGATTTTGGTAACATTTATGGAACTGATTTTTGGTTAGGAAAGGAATACATTGAAACTTTCACCGTTGAAATAATGGAGTATAGATTCATACCACATCTTAAAATTCATCCAGTTTTAAAATTAAATCAAGTTTGGAAAAATGATATTCCATTTAATAAGTTATATATAATGACATTTTTGGAAATGTATTTGCTGCATTTTTATCCAAATTTTAAAATCAAATTTAAAGGTAGCATCTTTGTGTCATTGTTGTGAAGTGCCTGACAAGAATCAGATTTAATGGGAAAAGGGCTTATTTGACTCAGAGTTCTAAGTTTTGGTTCTTCATGGCAGGGAATTCTCAGTGGTAAAAGCTTGCAGCAGCTAGTCACATCCCACCCACAGTGAGAGAGTGAGATGAATGCATGCATACTTTCTTGCTGGCTCCACTTTCCATAGTCTAGGGTCAAAGCCAAGGAGTGGTGCCACCCACAAATAAAATGGGTCTCCCCACATCAATTGTGTAATCAAGATAATCCCCTAAGGAAAATGTGGTACATTTATACAATGGAATACTACTCAGCCATCAAAAATGATGATTTAATGCAATTTGCTAGGAAATGGATGGAATTAGAAATAATTATATTGAGTGAAGTATCCCAAACATGGAAAATTAAGCGCCGTATGTACTCCCTAATAGGTGGATCCTAGTACCAAACTCACTTAGAGACACTCAAAAACAAATCTCTGTAATACCTACAGTAATTGTAAAGATTATAAACAGGAGGGATGGGGAAGGAGGGCCCTACCAGAAACAGAGGGGACCAAGTTACAGCAGAGAAAATAGGCCACCATCAAGGACTGCAAGTAAGTAATGAGACATCTGATTAAGTTCACAGATTTTCCTTCCTGATCATTTCCAACTGATGGGGTACGATCTTACTAGAAGGGGAGGGTATATAGGCTGCCAGATAGAAGGTAACCATTTTGCAAATGGGTGATTGACTCCTTTCTCACCGTGGTCTCCTACTTCTATTCCATCTACCTTTGAATAGACTCTTATAACAAGACTCTAATTTAACAGGTTTTTATCTCTGGCCAGGGGGTGACATCCAATACCCATCAGGATGGAACCAAGGGCATTGCAGGAACAGCAAAACTGAAAAAAAAATCATCAACAAACCATAATTCAGAACATCAGAGACTATAACAACCACCTGGAATTAGGCCTGCCTAATCTCTCCCCATCCTGAAGCTCAGGGAAATTTGAGGAAGAGGGGGTGGTAAGATTGTAAGAGCACAAGGATGTGAGGAGTCATGATATGCAAGATACTCGACACAAGTTAGGGCTGAAGCAATTATAACACGACTCTGCATGATCTGTGCAATGACCAACATATCGTTGACCCCTCAAATTCTAGCATGGACTAAAGGCACTAGGATCCTTAGAAGCAAGGGATTAACAGTCACAATAGTGTTCCTATACTTAAGGGGAACACAAGAAAGAGTTCTAGGAAATGCCACTGAGTCCTTACACCTCATCAGAGAGGAAGACCCAGAGGAAAGTTTGATATATACATTAAAGGATGCTTCAGAGATGGGGGAGGGGGCACTGGGAGAAAGGGAGGGAGGGGGGAAAGGAAGGGACAAAGCGGGAAGGGAATAGGGAGGTCCAGGGAAGAGTGGAGGGAGGGAGGGGACAGGGGTTTCTATTATGTTTGTATGAGCAGAAAAAATAAAAAAATTAAAAAAGAAGATAATCCCCCACTAGGATTTCCCAGAGGATTTATTTGTTGGTTTGATTGTTTGAGAAAGAAAGCTGGTACACTTATGCCATTATGCACTTGTGCATCAGAACAATTTTCACAAGTCTTTTCAGGCCTGTAGACAACCAAAAGGATCTTGGTCTTTCTCTGATGAGGCCAGGCTAAACAAGCACATTCCCTTCTGGTTTCTACAGAACGAGCTAGTATCTCCTCCTAACTCGCTCAGCCTAGGCTGCTAGTGAATCTCCAGTGTGTCCAGAGACCACATGAGGATGTGATGGGCTCAGTAGGCATGGAAGATGCTGGGGCCTACGTCACAATCGTACCCTTAAAAGCAGACCAACTCTGCTCAGGAGACTGGCCTCATGGTCAGCATCCAGCCTGTTGACTTTCCTATTTCTGGCCATTAGGGATTTATCTTTATCCACTCCTCCCTGTCCACAGAGCAAGAGGTGAGGCTTCTGGCTAAGGTCAGAGGGAGAAAGACCAAGAATGAAACTTTTCTGGTTTGGCTGCTAACCTCAAAGCTGGTTTTGTTCTTTTTAAAATGTTTTTATTATATTTATTTTTCAATCATACAAGCTTAATAGGTACCCCATCCCCTCCCTCCCTCCATCCCTCCCTAGTCCTCCTTGCACCCTCCCCCCTTTTCCCCTTCCTTTCACACCCTTCCTTCCCTTTCTCCCAGTGCTTCCCCTCTCCCCCCCTCCTATTTCCTGGAGCATCCTTTAGTATGAATGTCAAACTTCCCTCTGCATCCTCCACTCTAGTGAGGTGTAAGGACTCAGTGGCATTGCCCAGAGCCCTTTCTTGGGCTCCCTTTAGTATGAAAACACTATTATGACTGTTAATCCCTTGCCTCTAAAGATCCTAGTGCCTGTGATCCATGCTAGACTTTAGGGGGGTCGTTGACATTTCAGTCATTCTGCAGGTCATGCAGAGTCTCATTATGGCTACTGTGACCCTAACTTGTGTGGAGTATCTTGCGCATCGTTGCTCCTTCCCATTTTTAGTCTCTTACAATCTTACCGCCCCCTCTTCCGCAAATTTCCTTGAGCTTTAGAATGGGGAGAGATTTAGCTGGTCTGGTTCCGGGTGATTAATGTAGGGTCTCTGATGTTCTGCATTATGGTTTGTTGTTGTTTTCAATTTTGCTGTTCCTGCACTGCCCTTAGCTTCATCCACATTGGTATTGGAGGTCACCTCCTAACCAGAGATAAAAGGCTATTTAAATGGAGTCCTACTAATAGTAGATTCAAAGGTAGATGGAATAAGAGTAGGAGACCGCAGTGATGGGGTCACTCTCCCATTTGCAGGATGGCTACCATCTATCTTCCTGACTCTATATCTTCCCTGATTGGTGCAATCAAACCCCCTCACAAGTGATCAGGAAGGAAAGTGAGAGTGAGCTGCACCAGATGTCTCACTACTTACTTGCAATACTTGATGGTGACCTATTTACTATAGCATGATCCCTATCTCCTTATTTCTGGGGGGGCCTTCCTTTCCCTTCTCTCCTGTTTATGATCTTTGCAATTACTATAGGTATTACAGAAATTTATCTTTGAATATGTCACTAAGTGGGTTTGGTACTAGGATCCACCTATTAGGGAGTACATACAGCGCTTAATTTTCTGTGTGTGGGATACTTCACTCAATATAATTTTTCTAATTCCATCCATTGCCAGGAAAATTTCATTCATTCATCTTTTTTGATGACGGAGTGGCATTCCATTGTATAAATGTACCACATCTTCCTTATCCACTCGTCAACTGTTGGGCATTTGGATCAATTCCATGACTTTGCTATTATAAATAGTGCTGCTATGAACATGGTTGTGTTTGTGCCATTGAAGTGAATTTTTGCTGTACAAGGGATTATTCCCAGAAGTGGAATAGCAGGGTCATATGGCATTTCAATCTTTAAGTTTTTAAAAAATCGCCAGATGGCTCGCCAGAGTGGTTGTGTAAGCCTGCATTCCCACCAGCAATGTAGGAGAGTTCTCTCCCTATCCTCTCCAGCATTTGGTGTTGTTTGTATTGTGGATTTTTGCCATCCTGACTGGGATGAGATGATATCTCAGGGAGGTTTTGATTTGCATTTTCCTGATGGCTAAGGATGTGGAACATTTTTAAGATATTTGTTAGACATTTCAATTTCATCCTGGAAAAGTTTATTTTGAGTTCCCAGGCCCATTTTTTAATTGGGCCATTTATCTCCTTGGTATTTAGTTTTCTAAGTTCTTTGTGCATTCTGGATAATAGAGAGAGGCCCATCCAAATACAAGAGGCATTCCACACTCCAAACAGATATGACCAAAATAGAAACTCACCATGGCAAATAATAATCAAAACACTCCACATACAAGACAAAGAAAAGGTGCTGTTTTTGTTCTTATCTTCTTTTTTTGGCCATGTTTTGCATATTTCAGATTTCCTTTTCACAAGGTTCCCTGCCCCTCTGGTGTTGCTACTTAGTCAGCAGATTTGCACATGGATATCTTTACCCACTGAGTCATGTCACTGCCCCCTTTACTATCTTCATGACCTACATCTGCATGTATCACTATGTATGTGTATACATACACACACACACACACACAGACACACACATACACACACACACACACACACAGAGTCTATATTCTTGACTATGAAAGTGAACAGGAATCTCTGTTATGGCTTAAAATGATAAAAGTTAAGCATCTTAGAGAAGGTTGGGAAGATAATCCTTAAATATATTTCATTATAGACTGCATATTTTTTTGAGACAGAGTCTCATTGTGTTGCCTGGGCTGGCCCTGGAATCATAGGTGTGAACCATCACATTCAGATTTTATCTATAAAATTTTTTAAATCATATTGTCTATTTTTATTTGGATTCAGAATACATTACAATTTATTGTTATTTTATTATTTCTGAAGTTAAATAAATTCAGGAAGATTGAGCTTTCTTTTTTTCTCTCTTTTTTTTCTACAGAGTTTTTAATGATGTTTGTTATGTTTCTTGGGAGATGGGACAGGAATATACATGAAGACTGCAGAGCCAATTTTCTTATGCTAATTAGATATAGATGTAAGCTTAAACATTGTTAACTGAAAATATGACAGTACCTAAGGATGCTAAGAAAGTCAAGCAAAATTCAGTACTCCTATTTTACTTTTATGCCACTCTTGGTCATAGTGTGTTACTGAGGTTCGTAATACAGGCAGTTTCTCTATACCATATTTGCAGAGCCAGAGCTTCCCTACTGTAAAGATGATGGTCTAACCATCAGGACATTCTATTTTGATAGGCATCTTCCTAGCTTTTGAAAGGGTTTCAGCATAGGGTTCAAAAAGTTAAATATTTTGTAAAGTTTTGAAGTAAAATACTTTATAGCCATCCTATTGAAAATACAGTGAGAGTCCATTCTGCAGTTTCCTTTGACCCACTTCCTGTCGGGTCTTGTACTGTTATTGTGGTCCCATGAATGTTTAAGCATGTAAGAGGAATATGGATGGGATAAACATTTAGCTAGTACTTAGAGGGCTTTCTTATGTGGTGGTAATCACTTCAGTGGAATACCTTGCTATTCCTTGATATCCTGGCTTAGAATGTGCCAAGTCCCTTTGTGCTATTACACAAAGCTAGAGGACCAGGGATCATAGCATGTCCAGAACGGAAACACGGGGTAACAGAGAAGAAACAGCATTTGAAATGTGGGTGACCACAGCTAGTATCTCAAAAGCACTTCTACTATGAGACAGGTGAAGTTGTCAGCAGAAATTTTGCTCCCATTCGTGTTACCTGCCAGGAGCAGCGTTATCAACGCAGCTACCATCTGACTTTTGTTCCCTTTTCATGGGAATAGAGGAGAATAGATCAATCAGAATTCCTGCCTTTGTAGACACAAATTGGCAGAAGTGCTCTATACAGTAACTAAGTCTGTGTGAAGTTGCATGTTTTATACATATGAGTGCCTCAGATCACATCTGACAGCTCTTCTCATGTTAAGATCTGGGAGTTCCAGACAAAATAGCAATAAACATACTCAAAGCTTAATTCCTGAAGAGGAAAGATGACTGCTTTGTGGACAGAATTGATAGGCTCCAGGGTTACTTAAAAATCCAATTAATGAAGAGACATTTTCCAGAGGAGCAAAACATTTCAATCTCTTGCAGACGAGATTTCAATCTGACATAAAGTAATGGGATTAATGATGACCATAAAACTAAATGCCACTGTAATTATATCATGATAATACAACTAAGGTATGTTGACCATATAAATAGAAGGAGTATTTAATGTTAATATGTCTAAGAAAACTAGAAATATAGATTTTCTAAAGTGTTACTGTGCCAGTTAGATGTAGGTATCAACATGACAGTGGATTATTGAGTCTTTAAGGACACTTAAGAAAAACTACTATCTAAAGCAAGTCCAGCAAGCCTGAGGTCTAATTGATGAAGGAAGATTCAGTCCACAGTGAGTGAGATCATTCTCTCAGCAGGTGGATGAAATGGAGAGAGCTGGTTGAGTAGTTTGGCACATTTTGGCACATTAGCCTGCTGGCATTCTGGCAAGTGAGAAGTTTTATCCTCTTTTCAGCAATTCCTGTAATATGGTACGGCCAGTTTCCTCAACTGCTGATGTTGGCATGAGCTTTCCTGACAAGTTGAACTATGAACTATAAATGGAAGAAAATGTTTAATCAATTATGTCACTGGCAGATAATAATATAATAAAATTGTCTTAGCAAGTGGCATTGGTAGAGAATACAGCTAACAAATGTAAGCTACAGCCTGGTGGCTTGTTACTTGAGAACATTTTAAATTTTAATTTTTATGATTTTTTTCTATTCTAAATGAATGTTATATTTCCTTTCTAATTTTGAATTTGTAATTATATATTTTTTCTTTAAAAAGTTCTCTGAGATAATGAGCTTTCGATCCTCATTAAAACTCAATCAGTCCCATGTTTAAGTATATTTTTCTGTTCTTACAGAGTATGGTCATACAATTTATTTTCCAATGTAAATAGTATGGAGAGTAATAGTTTTATTTAGGCAATTGCAGGGTAACGTGAAATGGACCCTAACAAACCAGAATTAGGTCATCTGCTCATATTATTAAGTCCCTTTAAGATAATTTTTTTTCTCTTTTGGCGTGTGGGCGTGTGTGTGTGTGTGTGTGTGTGTGTGTGTGTGTGTATGTGTGTGTGTGTGTATACATACATGTGTGTTTGAGTATTGTATGTGTGCACATGTGTGTGGGCGTGTGTACAAGAGAGCACTTAAGTGTGTGTGCCTGTGGAAGACAAAGATGACATTGGGAATCATCCTGAATTGCTTCACCCCCTTATTGTTTAGTTCTGGGGTTTCCCAGGCTCTTCCTTCCAGGATTGGAAATGCAGACCTTCTTCATATCCACCTGGCATTTTTTTTTATGTGGGAATCTGGGATCCAGACTCATGTTCTTTAACTGGTGAGGCAAAGACATTAACTACTGAGCCATCTCTCCAGCCCTTAGGGTAAATTTCTGATGAACTTTGTAAACAGTGGGCAGGGATCTCTTGGGGGGATATCAGGGTAATTAGTTTTCAAAGTTGTTTCTCTTGTTGGTCTTCAAGTGAGAAAAGGCAATTAAAAACGGAATAAAAATACAAAAGGAAGAAAATATGGAGAGAAAAGTGATGTTCATTTTTACTGTTTAAATATATGTTGCTCATTAACAGTTTTTCTGTGGCTGTTTTGGCATTTTGGTCATTTTAAAAGTTATTTCTTCCTGACATTAATTTTAAGGTAGTACATTTACATCAGAAAAACTAATGAATGCAACATATCAAACAAGTAACGAAAGCCAGCAACAATGCACTAGTGTTAAAAAAATGTTTGGAGGATAGTGAAGAGCTTTACAGTGGGTTCAAAGCATCAATGTGCCTTGGCTGGGAGCAATTCAAGTGACTCCAAATTGTGTTCAGGGTATGTTAGAGGGAACCAGGGGTTAGATCAGAAAATATGTTCTGAAGATCTAATGAGGCAAACTCCTCTCAGGAGAGCAGTGGATGCCCGTGAACATAGCAGGCAAGGAGAGGAGAGATATTCCCATCAGGTTAGAAACGCTGACCTTTTCTGAAGCCCTGCAAGGGACAGGGAAAATGATGGTCCTTGAGTGCGTTGGTGATTCCCAAACAGAAATAAAACTGTAAGGAAAAAACAGCCCTCGCTTTATAGTTTGTAAACATCGAACACCAGTTTTCTGCAGCAACAAGCTGAGATGTAATTGAGCAGAAGGTGAAAGAGAAAGAGTTTGAGATCAGTCAGATAAACATGGTTGTGGGGTATACTCAGTTGCTGCTTCAGACCCCCCTACCCCACGTGTACAGCGGTTAATGGAAGTGCCAGAAAAAAAAAAAAGACCAATTTCAAATCTTATTGTGCATGCTTTTCGCCTCTCATTTTTGTTTAAGTGGGATGACTCTAGAGGTCATTAATAAGAAAAGGAAATCTAAGTCAATGTTAGGAAAGGAAAAAAACAATTGAAAGTCTTTTTAAACATTTTGTGTGTGTGTGTGTGTGTGTGTGTGTGTGTGTGTGTGTGTGTGAATTAGAGGGCACTGTGTGTCCTATGGAAGACCAAGAGTGACTTTGGGAATCATCCTGGATTACTTTTACCTCCTTGCTTTGCTCTGGAATTTTCCAGGCTCTGAATACCAGGGCCATAAGTGCAGGCCGCCACCATTTCCTCCTGACATTTTTACAATGGGACCTGGGATCCAAACTCAGGACCTTCTGTTTGCGAGACAGAATCTTAAACTCTGAGCCATCTCTCTAGCCCAAAAGCTTTTTTTTTTTTTTTAAATGAAAACTATCAAGTAAAAAATTAATGAAGGAGTTTGCTAGATAACTGAGAATTTCCATTAAACAATTATTCATGCTTTATTCATGTTTAGCTTAGAAATAGCATGCTTCTCACTGGATCTTCAACAAAAAAGGTGTGCGAGTAGAGAGACCTCAATCCTCTAAATACAGGTTTAAAGTTTGAAAAATTCACTTTCAAAGATGGATGAATTTATATAATTCACATAGCCTTTCTCATGAGATTTATAAATAGAATGAGTTCATAGATTTTGTTTTTGTGGAAGTCCAATTTACATACATACCATGTATTAATTTCTGATCATTCTTTAGTTTATAAGTGTTAATAGCAATTAACAGCATTCAGAATATGCAGAACAGAGAGCCACAGTTCAAATCAGCTGTCATTTACTAAGAAAGACCTTGGCAAAAAACCTTTGGTTACAATTTTTTTCTTTTCTAAAAACAGAAAATGTTTTAATTGTAAATTTCATTTAAAGAAAAGAATTTAAATAATTTCGATCTTAACATCTATTTTTTTTGTCCTTTTTTAACTACTATTTCTTCTGAAAACTTCAATGGCTCAAAAGAACTCCAGGGAAACTCTCCATTCATGGGGATTGCATTGGATCTGCATTCATAAAGGCGTCAGTTCAGTCCCGGTTCAGATGAAGCTGAAATTGTTCCTTCTTATTTCTCTGAGTCTATTTTACCTGGATAAATTTGACAAGTTGCTAAGGTGTTTTCTCTCTTCTTCACTTCTTCCCTTCCTTTTTCCTCTTTTCATTACTTCAGGCTATAACAGGCTTCTCTTCTTGAAAACTTGCAAACTTTCTTCCCATGGAAATGTACATCGGTACAAAATTGTGTATGAAATTTCAGTGAGTGCCTTTAGAAAAGAGTCCATCAGTATTACGATACCACAAACTGCATAATCTGTAAGGTCTTCTCCAAGGCTAACAAGGTAGAAATTAGGTGGTGTGATTTATTTTGTAACATAAGACTATGTAATAATTTCTCTGTTTGTTTATTTCATCATGCCTAAATAAGTAAGGGAGATGTATACAATTTTGAAGAGGGTCCTGTGTCAAGTCGAGTTAGTTAAAGGTCTTGAAAAATGAGAAGCAGAATGCTCAAAGGAAACACTGCTTTACATAGGAATCCATGAGATTGACTCAGTGTCTACTTTGTGATCACAGATTTTTTTTGTGATCTTAAGTTACTTCATTCTTTTTCTTATTAATCATGGTAAAAATGTATCTCTATGATTTCTCACTTTTATACTCTCGAGTTTATTAAAGTTAATAATCGTCGTTAAATATCGTTGTTTTTACTTATGCATATCATTTGGAATTTTGTTCAGAGATTTATAGTGGATTTGACCTGCTTTGACTTACCAGTTTGTTTTGTGAACTTCACTGGGGCCTGTCAGTGTGATCAGACCCAAGCTCACCTGAGTTTACTCCGTTTCCAGATTCTGCAGAAGCAACTTCCAGGCTGTGGGAAGACAGAGCAGGCTTTTCCAGTGACCACGTAGGTGGCGCTATACAAATTACCTTGAAAGTGGAGTAATTAATGCCTCAGGAACAAACTGAACAAGAAAAGGGAAATTGAGAACTCTACTACCATTACCTTTTATATCTTTTTTGTATCAGCTAGACTACTTTGTAGAAACACAATCAACAGGAAATGATGAAGAGGTAAGTGTAAGAAGATTCACTGTAGGTATTGGTCATGGAATGAGAATTCTTAGTGTCTTCTTGCTGGAGACACAGAGAGACATTGGGAGTGTAATTTGAAGGGCTAAGTGTTCAAGAACGGATGTCAATTCTAGTCAGGGTGTGAAGGTCTGGAAACCAGGAACAACAAAGGTAAGAGAAGAATTTGCCAGGCCAGTTAATTCAGCCTTGTATCTTCTGTTTTGTTTAGAACTTGCATGGTGGATTGGATGAGGCCTACCCAAATTGCAGAGGTTGGTTTGCTTTACTCAGTCTGCTGATTCAAACGCTGGTCTTTTCCTGAAGTACTCAGAGACTCACCGTTGAAGCAGTTGTCTATGAGTCTCTCTGCCTTGTTAACAAACATACGATGAGCCACGGCCCACTGCTTGCCTGTTCTGTTCCCTGGTCCTTTGCTGGCCATTCTTCTGTTCTTGCTGTGGTCCACATAAGTGTGAGAGACGAAGCATGCAGCATGGAAGCACTTAAATATTTCAGCTACTTGCAAGGGGTCTAAATGTCAGTTTCTTGAAGTAAAGTGGAACCATTATAGCTTGTTCCTAATATGGGGCCAGATTTAAGGTAAGAACATGGTGACCCCTTGCAGAGAGGGAGGCATGGCAGAGCACACTTTCCATACCAGTGAACACTGCCTGCGGATGCCCTCCTCACTGATCTCTAGAGTCCATGGTGTTGACTCTTACTGTGGAAAGATACAGTTCTGCCCTCGAAAGCTCACTTCATCTGTTGCTTGAGGGGTTTACAGACAGGACAGCATTTCACACAGATGCGATGAAAGGAAGGCTCTTCATTCAGCGAGGAGCACCTTAACTTCAAGTAGCTTCTTCATGCTCCAATGGCTAACTGGAACCTCTTCCCCGTAGGCACAAAATCACAGAGGGTGGAAGAAAAGAGAGGAACTTACAGAAAGTATTTCCCCTTTTACCATTAAAGTGCTGACTAAACATGTAGATATTCTGATAGAATGTGTCTCAGTTTTCTGAACTAGACAGTTCAGATACAATTTAGACATCTCTTTCTAAGCTGACAACCAGTGTAGTAAAATCAATAAAATGTAGAAAGCATTTTGTAGTCAGAGCACAAGAGAATATTCCAAGAAATCTGAGCAAATGCACCTGTGTGGTTCAGTTGCACTTCAAGAAACAATACAAAGCTAAGAAACCTAGTAGATATGCTCATCAGTATTTAGGAACACAATACATTCTATTGGTAGAGGCTTATAAGCATGTCCCACCTTTGAATATTGCAACATGACTTTGTCATCTAAAAATTCATGCTCTATAATTGCAAAATTGAATGACAAAAAAAATCCCAAAAGTATCTTAATGTTTTAAATAAGTCAGCAACTTTTTGTTAGCTTGCATTTATACCAGCACATTGACCTCAGGTTGGATAGGCCGGGACCAAACAGAAAAAGTCGTAGAGTTGATAAATTCAATTAATAAATATAAAATGTTTTATTTGGGAATATTATTGTTAACTGAGTATCATAATGTTACCAGATTGGTTTCTTACCCATCTAATCACTTTCTAAAGCCATTTAGGAGCAAACTACTATTTTAGCATCAGTAAAATGTATACGGTGTTTATGAAAGAATAAAGTTTAGGGCTGGAGAGATAGCTCAGGAGTTAAGACTCTACCTTGCAAGCAGAATGTCCTAGCTTAGGATTCCACGTCCCATGAAAAGAACATTAGGTGGAAACAGCAGCGGCTTGCACTTTTGGCCCTGGTGAGTGGAGACTGGGAAATCCCAGAGCAAAACAAAAAAGAGGTAGAAATAGTCCAGGATGATTCTCAAAGTCACCTTTGGTCCTCCACAGGAACACAGTGCTCTCTGACACACACACACACACACACAAAATAAATAATTAAGTAAATTTTTTAAAAACACAGTTTATTATAACCAAATTGTTGATTTCCCTTCTTCTTTTAAGTTGATGATTTTTCTTCTTTTCCTAAGTTTTAATATAAGGATAAATACTTTTATGAAATTTGTTTTTCTCTTTATTTGACTTTGTGCACTTTTTTTATGATCAATTATGAAACTTCAAAGCTAAAATTGTGAACAATTGCTCCCTTAGAGCAGATACCAAAAACTATTCTACTATGAATGACATATTTAAGCAAAGGTTCTATTCTCAGTAAACCTGGTGTAAGACCATCAAGTGTCTTCCAAAAAGTACATTGCAACTTATGTTGTATGAATGTAAGGTTGATTTGGCGTCAGATTGAAAAATTAGATATGGTATTATTTACTGGATTGTGAATATGTTGAAACTCTTTCAAACAGACACACACACACACACACACACACACACACACACACACACACACACACCCCATCCTTAAGGTATTTGAGGTACTCCTCTATTCACCCTGCACAATACTTAAGTATAGAATACCTAGTTTCACAGTGATATTAAAAATAAAAACCTAGAATCCAATGATCATGAAGCTGTGATTCCAACTACAATTGGCTATCTTCGAGGTCCTATACATTCTCTTGACTTCAATTTGGAAAACTCAGTATCATTCAGTGCTTGTTTTGTTTGTTTTTAGTTAGCCAAAGATGAGAAACTATCATGAAGAAATTTCAACAGTTTAATTTTAAAAATTTTTCTATTAGTTATTCAATTGTGCGTGCGTGTGTGTGTGTGTGTGTGTGTGTGTGTGTGTGTGTAGATGTGTGTAGAACCACGGGCGAATTCGGGAACCACCACGGAACGGACCGAACAGACCGCCTCCACCTCCTCCTTGTTTACTCTGCCCGGGATTCACAGGCTCCGCCCTACCAGGACCAGAAACGCAGACCGCCCCTGCTTCCGCCTGGCGTCTATACGTGGGGTCTAGGATCCCAACTCAGGACCTTCCGCCTGCAAGGCAGAGGCTTAACCCCTGAGCCACCTCTCCAGCCCCAACATAATATATTAATAAATAATTTCCTGCCTTGTTGTAAGCTATGTGCTGTTAACTCAGAGTTTCTCTCTTTCTTGATTTTGTAAAGAGGAAAGCAGAAAAGACATGTACAAAAATAACATTGCTTTTAAAAAAGAGAAACCCTAGGTATAGTAGAGAACCTGAGAAAGGGAGCAATTTGTTTTGCACTATGAGATGTTAAAAACACACCATCTCCCTAGACTAATGCTTGCCATTACTTCAATCCAGCTCCAACTGTGGTTGGAGCTTTTAAGATGCAAATGCTACTGCTAGAGAAAAAGAGCTGCCTGTTGGATTTTAATGCTGTAATCTGAATTAATTTATCTGATCTTTTCCAAGATAAGACTTTGATAAAGATAAGAGAATAAATATACCTAAAACCAACCCCCAAAATTTGGAAGGAGAAGATAAGTTTTTTCCCTAAAAAACAAAACAAAACTTTCATATTGTACTTAGAGTGATTTTCTGTAAAGCATCACCTTGAGAATAATTAGGTTATAATTTGTTATCATTTATTTAACCTATGCACTTGCAGGAAATAAAGATTATATTTTCAACATATTTAGACCCTTTTTAACTATGAAATGTTTAAAAAAATTCAAAATCAGGTACTTATATCTGATTTAGTAAATGTTAGTGTTTGACATATTTGTTTTGAAGCTTTTAATTAAAAGCATATTAATTATATGGTGAAATTACACATAGGTTCTTGCTGATGAAATCTTCCTGCTCTCTGGAGATCGCACCTGTGCTGGGGCTGTTGGGTTCCCTCTTCTACTTGTGTTTGTGCACATTCCCTAGACCTGCCTCTTCTCATTACATGCTGTTGCTTTGAATACTTTTATTTTTTATCGTAGTAGGGGCACACCTGTGTAGATTGCTTCTTTCATATTCAATGTGTTTTATGGTATATACACATAAGTGCATATAGTCCTATTTCATTGATATGTCTCCCAAGTAGCTCTTCATCCCCTGCATATAACTTAGATTTTTAACCCTTGTCATTGTTAGGCACAGTTATCAACTTGATGGTTGAGAGTTTGTGCTCTGGGCACATTTGTAGTGAATTAGAAGTTGAATTAAGCCCAGAGCAAACTTGCAGGAGATTGTCTAGTTAGTTGATGGAAGGTCCAACCCCATCAACTTGGTGGATGGAACTAGGCCCTAGACAGGTGAATAAAATACAGAAAGCTGGTCCAGGAAATTGGCATCCTTGTGTAAACTTGGCCAGTCTTGCTGGTCTGGCAAGTAAGGATCATCCCTCTCTCAGCTGTTATGTGAATATGGTGTGGCCAGTTCCCTCGTCCTGGTGTTCATGTAAGCTCTCCCATCAAGCTCAACTAAGAACTGTAACCAGACTATTGTAAGACAATAAACCCCTTGTTTCCTTAAACAGTTTTGTCATGATTTTATCAGCATCCCTACAGAGTAACTGCAACAACCCTCTTTTGTTATAGTCAGCTACAGGGATTTTAATATTTTGCGGTTGTAAAGACTTTAGATTACGTACAACTTTTAATCAATATGTGTTAGATTTCTTTTCAATTAGCTCATAATTTTCCTAAGGGGAAAATCTAAGGGCTGGGTGGTATGTGTGTGTGTGTGTTTACATGTGTGTGTATATTTCATTTTACTAGCGATTCCTAATTTTAATGTAAATCAATCTCAATTTATAGTACCACCAGAAAAAAGATGAGGTACTCCACTTGCTCAAAACACATGGAATTAACAAATTTTATTTTCTTATCATGAATTTTATAATTTATTTTTGTTTAACAGTTTTGTACAGAAATAAAATGAATTTATGTCATTTTTGTCCCTTTTTAATCCCACCCCCTTGATTTCTCACTACAAACCTTATTGTCAACCAGTCTCCCTCCTACTTTCATATCTTTTTGCATGAGAGACGCTCTGAGCTTCATCTGTAATAGCATGTGCCTGAGCACTTGCAGGAGCATGCATGACATAGCAGTGATTTACCATCAAGGAAAGTAGTTTCCTTTCCACCATCTAGCAATAATTCTGAATAGTCTCTCAGGGAGATGTTGGATCTTTTGAGACTCCCCTCTTCCATGGTGAAACGTTGATAGGTCAAATCTTGTGCAGGTCTTTTGGCAGTAGAAACAGCTGCCATGAATCTGTGTGTGCTATAGATCTGACATGTCCAGAAGATACTGTTGTGCTGCACCCTCTGCTACCTTTGGGCTCTTACAATCTTACTGTTCCTTCAGTGAAGTTCCTTGAGCTCTGGGATGGGGAGTGGTTTAAATGATGACCTGTTTAGGGCTGAGCATGTACAGTCACTTGTTTACATTTAGGCAATGGTTAGTTCTTAATGTTTAATAGTGTGATACGTAAAGGACATAACAATATGATGAGGTGAGTTCTCAGATTGGGTAGAGGGAAAATATGTCTATGTTCTCATTATATCTGTTTGTATATGTTGATAATTTTTGATAAATTTTCCCAATGAATAACCTCACATTTATGTATTCCAGATAATAATTCTTTTCCAGGTGATAAATTATAAAGAAGTTTTGGGTTATTTTGTTTTCTAGATATAAAAGTATATGGGTGTATTTTAGGTGTTGAAGTAGAAATGATTTTACTATCTAATTTATCAAGCTTTTCCCTTATATCTTGTGTCATTTTCAAGAAATCTTTGCAAAGTCTAAGATTATTAACACCTGCTCATTTATATTTATTCTTAGGATTCCTAATTTTGCTTTATGCATATAGGCCTTCATTCCATTAAAAATTTACTTTCTGTGTTATTGTATTGGAGCATTAATGGTCCCCTGTGAATGCAGTTTCCCTCACTCCATTAAACATTCATTATATACGTCATTATTTTTTTCTGCTGCTTCTATCACATAAAGTTTCTTATTTTTTATCAGGATCCTTTTTGTGTTAGCTATGCCCTATCGGTTTAATGCTATCTTTTCCAGCATTTGAAACAAGTTTTTAATAAGTGTGATTTGAATTTAAATTATTCAGAATTATTTTTAAAGTCATCATATCTACCCTAATCTTACACATGAATTTTAAAAATAGTAAGTGAAAATTTAGAATTTTCTTAGATGTTGCCATATTCTGACTAAGCAATTTGCTAAATGTCTGAAATCACAAATAACTAATAAGTTCTTTAAAATATTTTTAATATTGAAAACAACAACAAACCATAATTCAGAACACTGAAGACTCTACATTATTCACCTGGAACCAGACCAGCCAAATATCTTCCCATCTTAAAGCTCAGGGAATCTTGTGGAAGAGGAGGCAGCAAGATTGAAAGACCCTAAAGATGAAAATGACCAACTGTATGCAAGATACTCCACACAAATTAGGGCTGCAGCAGCCAGGACTGGGCCTTGCCTGACTTGCACAATGGCTGACATGTCAACAGCCCCCCAGAGTCTAGCATGAATCACACAGCAGAAGGCTTCAGGCAGTAGGATCCTTAGAGACAAGGGGTTAAACAGTCAGAACAGAGTTTCCATGCTAACTGGGAGCCCAAGAAGGGGCTCTAGGCTATGCTACTGAATCCTGAACCCTACTAGGGTAGAAGGCTTAGAGGGAGGTTCTGGTGCCCACATATATAGATGTTCCAGGGGATGGGAGGGAGGAAAGGGGAGACACCAGGAGAAGGTTTGGAAAGGGGGAAGAGGAAAGGAAGGAAGGGAGGGGGAAGGGAGGGCTAGGATAGGGTACCTAATGAGCTTGTATGATTAGGAAAAAAATAAAATGTGAGAGAAAAAAATAAATGCAATCATTTCTCTCTGGAAAAAAATATGTTTAATAACCCTCAAAGCTGTGTGTGAAAATTGGGTCTCTAAATAAGCACTGCAAGCACATCCTTAACCTGAAGCCTCTACTGTGTATGAGTGATTTTTGTCCAGGACTTGGAGATATTGTTACAGTAATAGTATGGGTCCGGTAAACTTTTTGTAGGAAACTTGAAGTAATATACTTCAAGCCTATGAACAGGAAACAGCTCATTTTAAGTTCCAGTTACATGTATTTATAGTTTTCCTGTTGAGAAATATGTGTTCAATTACCAAATTGTATTTATTACATAGAAATTAACATTTTTGTTCAGAGAAATGAAATATTTATTTGAAGCTTATCCTTTTATAAAGTCAAAACATTTATTTTTTCATGACACTAATTTTGCATTATATTATGTTTGTACTTTCTTACCATTGTAAGCTAAGGTTAATTGATTTATTCCAGAAATTATCATTTCTATACACAATGTCATGCATTTGGCCTAGGATATTCAGATTGGCATGTCAGCAGCCATCTCCTACTTTGAAAAATGTGTAAAAGCATTTTGAGCCCTGACATGTAATGGTAAGACCTGACATTATTTAAGAGAAATCTATTCTTGGATTTGCTTTATGTAAAATCTAATGTTTCAAATACAGTGATAAATTGATGGTAGATTTGCTGTGACTTACTGCTATGCATTTGTATTTGTCTTTGCCAGTGAAAGGCACTTATGCAGTAGTACTTACAGGATTTACCGCATAGTACAGTCTAGGGCAGTCCTGTCATGTCTACCATAGATCTATAACAATGATATTATTACTGAAGAATTAAGTTAATCTATAAACACAAATGAGAGCTTAGAAAGCCAGTTAAAAAGGCATCACTTCCAGAGAGGAGCTTTGGAGAAACAGAAATGATTTACTCTCTTTCCTAAGAAAATCAGTGTTCCTGAAAAGTGAACCCCGTAGGTTCTGCTCATATATTTCCTCTGACAGAGTACTGACCTCACTGTAATCTAAGCAGAATTTATTAAATGGCTTCTACTCTGCTACAATGGGGAACGAACCATGCTTTGTGTATATTTCTGCTGTTCATGGTTTTGTACATTCATTTGGAGTATACATGAATGTGCATGTAGACCGAGTTCAACGTTGGGTTGGGTGTCTTGCTCAATCACACTCCATTTTATTCTTTGAGATGATGCTCTTATTGAACCTGGAACTCAGCAATTTGACTGGGCAGGCTACCCAGCAAGCCACAAGGGTCTGCCTGTCTCTGCATTCCCAGCACTGAGATTGCAGGTATGTGCTTCCATGTTCAGCTTTCTAACACAGACCTTGGGGACTGAATTCAGGTCCTCATGTTTGCACAGCAAGAACACTACCACCTGAGTGAGCCATGTCCTCAGCCATGCAACTAAAAATATTAAAGGGATATGTAGCTATTCATATTTCACCTTGTGTCAGGAAGCACATGTAAATTTATCAAACGACTTATGCAATTAAATATCCTGGAGATAAGGAAGCAATAAAAAAACAAATTAAACAAAACTTTGAATATGGCTGATAATAAAGTAGGCTTTACTCCTGCAAATAGATCACCAAATGGCGCAAACTAAGCACAGCCACATGCATTTAACTGAGTATTGCCTTAGGTTAAGTTCTTGCCACAGGAATGTCTGGTAGAGTGTGACCATTCTGAAGGCTTTGAACTCGTAATGCTGTACTGCTCTCTGTAAGGTTATTTCCATTTATAATTCTGCCATTATTGCATGAAGAATGCTGTCTTCCCACATGTATGTTAATTCTTTTCATCGCATAATTGTTTTTCACATATAATTTAATATGTGTCTTGCATTATTATGAATCAGTATTAGGTAATGAAATAAAATACAACTTCACTTTAATTTACATGACTATTAGTCCAATTATCATATAATGTTGCATTTGGTATCTTATTTCCTTTAAAAGGGATTTTATAAAATATATAAGGATAATAGCCTTTTTTTTTTTTTTTTTTTTTTGGTGAGTGAACCATGAGTCAGTTTATTGGCATCACCAGTTTAGGATCAGGAGGGGAAGGGTTTTAGAATTGATTGCAATCGGCCGCAGCTCGGGTCCAGCACCTTCACAGTGCTGCCCATCCAGCCTCATTCAGGGTCTCCCACTCCTTCTTCACTTTCACGATCTTGCTGCTGCTGCTCGAGGTCTTCTCAGGGTTGGTCATAAACTCGCATCTCTCACTGCTTCAGCACAGATCTGGGAGAACCGGATGTAGCTGAGTCCGGCCTGTGGCCATCAAGGTGCAGAGGACCACGTTGGGTTGAATTGCTAGGAAACCCTGAAGCAGGCTCGTGCAGCCCCACCTTCATTTTCTTATATTATTATGGCTTTAACTTTATAGAGTTCATGGGTTGTCATTTAACTTCTATTGTCAAGTATTAAGGGAGTAGAGATGTATACTTCTAAATACTCATATTTCTGTTTAGAAGTAGGGCCTTCAAGGAGAGAAATCAGAGAGTAACATAAGGCTTCCGGGTAGAGCCCGTATAATTAAATTGCTGGTGGCTTCCCAAGAAGAGTTGAGAGCAATCAGAAGACATAGTATGCACACATGTTACCAGGAGACGCCTGGTCCTTTGGGATCTGCCTGTAAAAAGACCATCATCAGATAGAGCCCTTTGATTCATCAGAACCTTTTTAAAGTAGTCCACCCAAGGCATTTAATTATAGAAGAGAAAGAAAATGGACTAATACAGAAAGTTAAATTATTTTTCTTTGTTACTTTGTTTAAACTACTTTTCCTTATTACTTTTTTGTCAAACATTTTACCCTATTAATAAGGTTTCATTTTTTAATTAACTTGGCTCAATCACTTTCTGTGCTATTTCTACCATTTGTTATCAAAGTTTTGTGTATATATTGAGATAATATTTATGTATATTTTCTTCTAGTAATTTTGTATTATTATATGACTTTGTGTACAAATATGTAAGTATAAACTTGATGGGCATGCAAGTAGTGTTATTTGATATAAACTGGGAAACTTTTCACTGTTTATGATTTCAAAACAATTATACCAATGTGTTAAATAATTGCATTTTTTTACTAAGATCAAATACAAATTTAGAATGGTCTTCTGAGCTTTTTTTCTGTTGGATTAATATTATGCTGTGTTTTACTTTTTAATATGATACAACTTTCTGTACATTTGTTGTTTTTCTTGATAAATTTTTCTGTCAATGTATGAGTTGTTTAATGGACATTCATTATACTAGATACTGGGGATATAGTAAATCAAATGCAGCTGTAAAGCTGCCATTGCTTTACAGAAAAAAAATCACAAAATAATTAATTATATAGTTAACCCAATTGGTACATGGAGAAAAGAGTGCTAAGTAAAAGAGCTAAAGAGAGTACATGTTAGATAGATCATCAATGAAATACATTTGAAGACAAAGAGTCAGAGATTGCAATGAAGGAAATTCAGGGATGATTTTTTTCTTTTTTTTAATTTCCACTCATGACAAACTTAATAGGTACACCGGTCCCCTCCCTCCCTCTACCCCCCCTACACTCTTGTGCCCCCCTCCCCTCCCCCTTCCCTCCCCATCCCCCAGTGCCTCCCCCCAATTCTTTACTGTGCAGGCCAAACTCTCCTCTGGGTCCTCCTCTCCAATGAGGTGCAAGGACCCAGGGGCATTTCCCAGAACCCTTTCCTGTGTTCCCCTTAAGCATAGGAACACTACCTGTGGCTGTCAGTCTCTAGCCTCCAAGGATCCTAGTGCCTTCAGCCCATGCTAGACTTTGTGGGGTCAATAATGTGTTGGACATTGCGCAGGGCATGCAAAGTCCAATTATGATTGCTTCGGCCCTAACTTGTGTGGAGTATCTTGCATATCATTGCTCCTCCCATCCGTGTGCTCTTACAATCTTACCGCCCCCTCTTCTGCAAATGTCCCTGAGCTTCAGGATGGGGAGAAATTAGGCTGGCCTAGTTCCATGTGGTTGATATAGAGTTTCTGATGTTCTGGATTATGGTTTGTTGATTTTTTTTCAGTTTTGTTGCTCCTGCAATGCCCTTCACTCCATCCTGATGGGTATTGGATGTCACCCCCTGGCCAGAGATAAAAAGCTGTTAAACTAGAGTCTTGTTATAAGAGTATATTCAAAGGTAGATGGAATAAAAGTAGGAAACCGTGGTGAGGGAGGGGTCAATCACCCATTTGCAAAATGGTTACTTTCTATCTGCCAGACTATATGCCCTCCCCTTCTGGTGAGATCATACCCCATCAGTTGGAAATGATCAGGAAGGAAAGTCTGTGAACTTAACCAGATGTCTCATTACTTATTTGCAGTCCTTGATGGTGGCCTATTTTCTCTGTTGTAACATGGTCTCTCTTTGTTTCTGGTGTAGCCCTCCTACCGCATCCCTCCTGTTCATAATCTTTGCAATTACTGTAGGTATTACAGAAATTTATTCTTGAGTGTCTCTAAGTGGGTTTGGTACTAGGATCCACCTATTAGGGAGTACACACGATGCTTAATTTTCTGTGTCTGGGATACTTCACTCAATATAATTAAATGATGAATTAATGGAATTTGCCGGGAAATGGATGGGATGATTCTTTTTCAAGACGAGAGCTAGTAGTTTCAAATTCCTAAGATGATAGTTGGAGATGATGCACAGAACATGTCCAGATCACTGGTTAGGGCTGGACTAGAAGAGACATAATGAAAGTGTCCAATCTGAGACTAGTATCCACTGTTCACACTGTGCAGGATTTAAGGCCCATGTAAAGAATCTGTAAAAAAATGTTTTGAATAATAAGAAGAAGACATGAAGTTCATGTATATGAAAGAATGTGCTATGGAATGAGTCAGGCTTCAGTATGAAGAATGAACTTTCAAGAAGCAATGGTTACAATACTTGTTAAAAAAGATGATGGGGACTCAGACCAGGACCGTGACAGTAAAAGAGATTCACAAGAGACATGCTTATGAGGGAGAATAGAGGGTCCACTGACATAGATGTCAAAAGTAAGAGGATAAATGTGTCAGGGGATCTTCTGAGATTCTGAAGTCTAGACAGTGACTAGCGGTGTTCATTCACTGTGCTAAGAAAAACAACCTGGTGATATATTTAATTTTAGTAGTCTGAGAAAAATCAGAAGAATATTGCACATCCATAATTAAGAAGAATCTAATTGGGTAATATATATTAAAGGGTAATATATATTGATGGTAAATTGAGCCATGATGAATGAGATGGTTAGACAGGAGGGTAGATTGAAGGGAAAGAGACAGGTACAATCAAGTTACATTGTATATATATATTTTAGAAACAACATAATTTATCAAAATCAATTTTGAGAAAAGCTGTACTTAGTAATCTTTTTATAATTTTATTTATTTATTTATTTATTTATTTATTTATTTAGAGAAGCTATGCATCACAGTTCATGAGTGGTGATTAAAGAACAACTTTCAAAAGTTAGTTTCTTCTTCCATCCTTCTGAGGATTGAACTCAAGTGGCAAGATTTACCACTGAATCAATTCACTGACAAAAAAATGGAATTAAAAATAACCAATTGCCAAAAAAAAAAAAGGATAAAAGTGTCAAATACCTCTCACAAAAACTGCTTGTTTAAGCATATTTTCCCCCCACAGGAATTTCCTGAAACAAACAAAATCGCAATCCAGACAATTCCATTTCTATTCAAATTGTTGAAGAACATAAAACAAAAAGGAAACTTCTAAGTTCTATCAAGTAAGAATAACATTAAAGTGCTCTGTAGATCGCTGTTATTATATCCATAGAATGGGAATTCATGGTGGAAATCTTTGGGTCTAAAGCTGGATAAGTGAAATACACATATCAGTGGGATGGCCTGAAGAGAGTTAACTTGATATACCTTGAAGTTCTGATCCCTCACAGGAGTAGGCAATGAATCATTTTAAAAGGAAAATGAGAAGCAAATTTCACATGTGAATGTCAATTTAAATTTCCACTTACAACATTAGTTAACATAAGAGAAATATGAGTTTGATCTTTAATTCCTATAATTCAAGGGTAGCTCAATTTTGAGAAACTATTATCAAATAGCACATTTAAATATCTAGGAAGAATAATAATTATCTCAACTATTATTAAATAGCATTTAAATATCTAGGAAGAATAGTCATTGTTCTCATAAATCCTAGTAAATCATTTTATATAATCAAGTATCATCTTTGAAAGAGAATTGTTAATATCTTAAGATTGTCTGTATTTTCTTTAAAAAGAAAAAATATTTCAGTTGTATACCAAAAGACTGACAATTCCAAATGCAGTATGATGTGTTCAGAAGAAACATTGCTTTTTTTGAAGTTAAGACTGAATAAGAAAGTTCATTGTGACCATTATTACTTTCTAAGCTTATGAACTATAATGGTTATGAAATTTTACAGAGTGATAATTCATAGTTTTCCTATTTCATCCCTATTTGAATGTGATATGATGGGGGAAATGACATATTGAAAGGAAACGCCATTTTTAATACAAAATAAGGCAATAAATAGGAGAACTGGGCAAGCGTAAGGATGAAACAATTAGAATATCTAAAGGAAATTATTTCATGCAAACAAATAAGTTATTACAAGACAGGAAAGCAGATAATATTTAGTAGTAATAAAAATATTATTTTACCAACATGTCAAAAAATAAAATATTGAGAAAAATAAGAAATAGATGTATGTGTTTATATATAGATTTGTCAATTAAAGGTACTAATTTCTCTCTACATTTAACATGATCTTGACTTTAAAATTCAATTGTTATTCAAGGTAGACTTTAACCCCTGAACCATCTCCCCAGCACTAAATTCACTGTCTTGAAAATACATTGATTATTCTATATTTTTAAGAGTAATATTAGCTTTGAAATTTATGAGAAAAAGCAATATTACATGATTGGCATTCTTCACAAAGCAAACCATGAGCCTCAGGTAGTGTAGTAATGGCCAGAAAAAACACAGCCCAATAGAACAGAATAGGTTTTTCAAAAACAACTTTAAACATGTTAAATGTTAACATGTGATAAAGCCATTTTAATACTAGTATTGAAAAATGGCTTAGTAAAAATATATTATCGGCGAAAAATTGTGTCAACCATTAAATGGTTTGAGTCAAATGTAAAGAAAGTTCATAAAAGCTAGTGTGTAGATTGAATGGTGGTAGGCGACAGGTGAACAGTTGGATAATATCACTGTACAAAACCTTTTTTAGACTTAAAATTCAGTTCACCCAAACCTCAATATTTATAATATTTATTATAAATATTTAAATATTTAAAATATTTATAATAAGGAGGTTGGGATGTGGGCAAAGTGCATTCTGTGTGAGCATGAAGTCCTAAACTTGGATCTCTAGCACTCACTTAAAAAGTCAAAAGTGGCAGCACTCAGCTTCAATCCGAATTCCAGGTTCAGTGAGAGATAATCAGTAAGGGTGGCAGATGAAGACTAACATCAATGTCAACCTCTGCCCTCCATTTATAAAGATGTGGCACAGACACACAGACACTCAGATACACACATGCTCATACACACTCGGACACACTACAGTAAAACGTAGAAGAATAAGTTACTGGGAAAAAATATGCGTCCTAACATCTCTACACTATTGTAGAAAGGATTCTAAAAGATTGGTAGTGAAAAGAACTCAAAAATTAAAAAAAATACAAATGCTATGGGAAAATAAAAATTATACTTAAGCACATGAGAACACATTACCCTCTTTAAAAATGACACAAATATAAATTCCTAAAAGGCAATTTTTTTTAGGAATTTCTACCAAAAATTGATGTAATACAGGGAAGATCAGCATGGCCAAGAACAAAGATGGCCTAGATATTCGTGATGTGTTTCACATTAAAACAACACAAATCAAAACCAAGATGTTTTTGTGTCAGTTTGGCAGTAGTTCAAGAGCTTTAACATACATCCCTTAAATTTTTTGAGTAGAAACTCTCACTTATTACTGATGAAACTGTAAATTGGCATAATTTCTGGGGAGAGCAAATTTGAATTTTCTATTGAAACTTACAAGGTATATAAATTTGAGCATTCATTCTTTCTCCAGGAAAGTATCATACCTGTAAGACAAAATGTACACACACTTATTTATATTCACAGAAAAAGTTGCATAAAGGTTATTTATTATATCAAAGCTTATAACAAATTTAGAGACAAATACAATTGCCTATGCATCTCTGTGCTATATTTATACAACAAAATATGGTAGGTGTGTGGTAATCTGGGAAAATCTTCAAGATTCGCTTTTAACTAAAAACAAAAAGCACAAATGCAGAGACATTTAGTAACATCACTCTAAAGCTGTACACTGAATATTGGTATAAAATAGTACCAATGTTGCAAAACATTGGGAAATAATTAATTCATGTTTACTTTCATTTATCTACATACCTCTCTAGGAATTGAAAGTGAAACTGTCACCCTTGGATAGAAACAAGGAGATACAGGCTTGAGGATATAGCACAGTATAGAAGGTAGAATGAACAGTCTGGAAATCAAATGTAAACCATATTATATTATTCAGGGATTTTGCTAAATGAGTAAACTTGAGTTGCTTTTGTCCCTTACATCCCAATGACAAATTGGTAACCACATAAAAATGTGTTAATTTGCTTCTTTTGTAGTCACCATTTTATTCTTCATAGGTATTATTTACCACAATATTATATGCTTCAAATTTACACAAGAATTATCTTAACCAAACCTTTCTAGCTTCTAGCCAGTAATATTTGTTCAGGTTTACAGGCTACTGAACAGGAGAAATAAGCTGAGGAGGTTTTTCATTGTACAACATTCTATATGCTCTAATATTTGAAGCTTGTAAATTTATTTAAAAATAAGAACAGTGTCTCAATAGAAGTATTTAGTATCTCAGTGGGGCACTGTGTAGGGCCCTTTAGACCCTCTCAGCTATACCACACTCCATGGTGAGTCCAAGGATCTTTTACTTTCCAGTAATCAGTGATTCATGTAAATATTTGTAAGTAGGAAAGCAGAAAATTCAAATCTATGCATGAGAAATAAAGTGCCATAGGTTTTAGTGGAGCCACAGATGACTTCTAGCTGGAGAACAGGAAAAAGAAGACGTGAGTGGCACTGGAGCAGGGGAGAATGTCCAAAGGACAAGACACAGTAGGAAATAGAAAGAGGGAAGGAAGGGAAAAACAAATCACTCAATCTGGCTTGGAGACATAGAATTAGAAAAAGTAAAATTGCTGGGCTTATATCATAACTTCCCAAATTGAAGGTTAAAGAATCTGGATTTTGTCCCCAAAAATGGGAAGTTGTAGAAGTTTTTGAGAATTAGAATAACATCATTTATATAATAATAAAGGCAAGTCTGACCATGCTACAGGCTCATGGGGCAGGTAAGAAGAGGTGGCTGTGGGAGAAAGAGAAATAGAAAGACTATTGAAGAAATACTATGAGTTAACTATAATTCCAACATTGATAATGTAAAGGGGCGACTATACTACTGCTTGAAACTTGCCAATAATCCCCTCAGGAAACATACCACAGAGATACCTGCCCACCCATGTTTATTATAACACTACTCGCAATAGCCAAGATGTAGAGCCAGCCTATCAACAAGAGGATGAATAAGAAAAGGTGGCAGATAAATACAAGGGAGTTTTTTTCAGCTAAAAAGAGAAAGGATATGTCATTTTCAGAAAAAAAACGGAATTAGAGATGACTACACTTAACAAAATATGCAAAACAGACAGACATCACATTTTTTTCTCATAGAATCTTCAATTAAAAATATATAAATGGCACAAAAGTCAGAGAGATTTCTATGCAGAAGTCTAAAAGGGGAAAATGAAAGAGGACTTATGAAGGGGACTAAGGACAAGGAGGGTAATGGAAGGAAAAGAAAGACAAACAGCATGCTTTAACTCATTTATAGTCTAGATTACACACACACCCATCCACTCACCACACACAAACATCATCATCATCAACTATGACAATACACAATGAGAGACTTGGAATGGAATGTCATACTGGAGCCAAAAGTTTGTAGTCTAGTTAAAAAGTTAATTCTACCAAAGGGGGGAAAATAGTACAAGATGGAGCTCGGCAGTAGAGTGTATATTTACAAGACTCCATGTTCAATTTCTGGCACTGCTTGCTTGTCTTCTCAAAATACAAGGAATTGAATAAGTAGCATCACATGAAACTTCATAAATGTTAGAGTTTAGATAAGTATGTGTTCAGAATGAGTCATTTAGTGAATGAATTTAGGCAGGTGGAAACAGAAACGAGGGACTATTTTTTTCTATTCCTGAGGATACAAAGTAATGGCATTGAAAGATAGCCAGGATTTTTTTCTATGATTAAATTTGTCTAGCTACTTGTCAAGTCCATATTCAGTTCTCTCTCCAGGATTTTTTCCCTCCTCCCTGACACCTTGGAGGAAAGACAGAATGAAGACTTTTATGGAGGTATGGGGTAGAGAAGCATTGCTTTTATGTTAAATGGCCTACTGGAAACGTTCTGAGAGCTATTGTTTTCCCTGGGACTTTCACTGCTCAATAGGACAATGTGGGAACGCACTGCTAAGGGATGTAATTTCACATGAGCACAGCAGTGCACTTCGGTGATCTCAGAAAGGGTTTTAGGTTAATTTTTTTCTATACATAGAATTCAAGTTTCTAAATAAATTAGGCCAAATCAGGAAATAAGTGTCAGGATAATGGTCGCATGTGGTGCAATCCTGGAAATGTTTCAAATTTGAAGGGGAAAAGTGAGATATCTGAGGAAAGAAGAGTAGAAAGCAAGATGTATAGAAAGAAGAAAGAGGGGAAAAGAGGAAGGAAAGAACAGAAGGATTGAATATGGGAAGGAGGTTGTAAATGGGAATAGAAAAATGAAGGAATATGGGGAAGAAAAGGTATAAAAAAGAATGACCAAAAACAAAATATCACAATAGCAAAAAGATAATGGAATCAACCAACATGCCTATCAATAGAGGAATGAATAACGAAAATGTGGAACATATATACAATGGAATATTACTCAACCATCAGAAAGAATGAGATTATGGATTTTCTGGTAAATGGATGGAACTGGAAACTTTAATATTGAGTGATGTATCTCAGATGTAGAAAGTCAAGCACTACTTGTTCTCTCTTAAATACAGATGATTGAACTGATATTCTTGCCAACATATTTGGATTGGAAGCACTGTAAAAGTCAGAAAATTTGAAAAAGACCTATGACTGGGAAGGTGGGAAGGGATGGTTGGGGTGAAACCTTTTAAAGGGGAAATTTATGATACCAGGACAAAAGTGAGGGAGGGAATAATTGGGGAAAAATACATAGCAGAGAATGAGGGGATGGGAGATAGAAGGGACATAAGGAACAGGAGAGACAGAGGGACTTAAGGAAAAACCCTAAGATTGCGGGAAGTAACCCCAAAGGGTTACTAGCATATTACTATGCTAGTAATATGTCAAAAAATCATGTCTTTTAAAGAAAGGAGCAAGAATGGGCAGTCTCTATGCAGAGGAGCATAGAGTGAGAAAAACAGGGAGGACAAAAAGCCTTGAGCTGATCCACTTAGAACCCAGAGACAAAATTATACTAGAAGTAGCAGGAATGTGGCACATCCTGATAAAATGTTGGTCAGAGAGGTCCTAAAGCCCACCAAACATTACAGGCTTTTGTCATGTCTCTTAATTGCTGTCTGAATATTATCAATAAGACCCTACTGAAGATTTAACACAAATGGATCACAGAACATGCCAAAATTTGTCAACTGGAACTGGTCTGAGGAGTTTTTCCTTGCTGGATAGCTTAAACAGTACCAAAGAATACTGTAGAAGCTGCTGGGAGAGAGAAATAATCGCAAGCCCCAACAATGGCACAAGATCTGTAAGTTGCAAAGTAAATCACATGGCAACAGATGACCACCAGCGTAACAGTGGCATGAGTATCAAGGGGACAAACAATAGCTGTCTGATTGGACTCAAGACACACTTATCAGAATGATATCCATCCATGTTACTGTAAACTAGAACAAGAACCTAAAAAAGGGAAAGAAGTAGATCAATAGAGAAGATAACCAATAAACCTAAAGATAAGAAGACAGTACATCAAACTTCTCTGTAGGTAGCTGTTATTATACTCATAGAATGGGCATTTACAGTGGAAACTTTTGGGTCTAAAGCTGGATGAGAAGGGAAATACACATATTAGTGGGGTGGCCTGAAGAGAGGTAACTTGATATAACACAGTGTCCTCAGCCTCCACAGGAGTAGACAAGCTAGAGTGAACCCTGGGGTCCATGGAAATATACGGGTAGAAAGGTGGAAGGAAGTAGGAGGGAATGGTAAAGGGAAGGAAGGGGGAGGGAGGGAAGCTGAGATGAATACTCAATATGTTTGTAGAAGTAGAAAACTAAGTAAAAAAAGCAAAACATTTGTGATAGTTAAGCCTGGGTGTCAACTTGACACACTCGGTATTATCTAAGCTGGGCTGAGACCACCTCTGGAAAGGATCAACTGAGACTACTTAAAAGGATTATACCCACTCTAGATCCTATCAGGACCTCCAAAGCTCTCAAAGGATCTTCCCAGTACTGCATCATATAAAAAGGAGCCACCAAGGAGAAGAGATGCCTTCTTGCAGCTGTGCTAGGAATTGTTCTTCCTTCTGGCCGCTCGGTTCCTTCGACCTTCCACTAGACTAAGACTCTAGGAGTTCTCCAGCCTTCAGCCATCACCTACTTGACTACCGAACTGAGCAGCTAGCTGTTGGCATCCATCGTTGGAACTACCTCGGCTACTGACAGCCTTCGCTGGACTACCTCGGCCATATCTGTAAGCCAACTCAATAAATTTCCTATATATATTCTATATATATATATATATTCGTTCTGTGAATTCTGTGACTCTAGAGAACCCTAACTAATACAACATTTTTAAAATTCATCTACTGGAAGGATGATATACATTTACTATAACACAGTAATTGCCACACACTCAACTTTTCAAAATGAGTTATCTATGTCAACTTCTATTCCAACTAGCCCAAAATAGAATGCAGTAAATTAGTTTATGACAAGGAAATGCAATAATTGTGAGAACGCTGACTGTGTGTGTGGGGATACAGATCAGATAGTCACTCTTTCCTTGTAATTCAGCTGGTATTGCTTCGATGGGGGAGTGTGTCTTCACTTTTAGCAGTTATTGTCATCTCCTTCTGTTTCTATGGAAATCTTAAGCTGCTGCCATTGGATAGTCAACGATGCCATGGGAACAGCTTCCTGATAATGTCAAGTTCTTCTCTGAAGGAGCAGTCTACGTTGTTCCTAATGCATGGCACACCCACTGACAAATTAAAATTCCTCCATACACGAATGCTACTTGAACATCGGGTTATAGTTCTTCTCAAATCAATTGTAAATAGGAGAAGCATGAATCAAAACAATAACCTTTTGGTGAACAGGAAAAAAGGAAGGAAAAAAATCAATAATCAGCATGAGGCATAAACTGTGTTCTTTTAAATTTAGGTATTAAAAAATCACATTTAATGAAACATTGGTTGCTTCTGAGGGTTAATTTCCCTGAATCACATGATACACAGAAACTGTCTTTCCTACTCTATGCTTTGTCACATCTGTCATCTCATAGTGCAAATTCCACGGCATTGAGACTCATGATTGCTGACACACCGAGCCTTCAGCTTCCAGCCGTCCCCCACTAGGAGAGATCACCAGCAGATGGAGACTTGATGATAAGAAAAGGAGTGAGAAGAAGTGAAAAATATTGAAAAATCTGTTGTGTGTCTTCAAGTACATATAGGCTACTAAGTAAATGTTGCTGTTCTGAGCAAATATTTTGAATTGTTTCATAATTCAGCATATCTATATGAACAACATAGTTGATTTGCTCAAATCAGCCTTAGGAAAGCTGCAAGTCAATTCTGTGATAGTACAAGAAATCTCAGAGTTTTTAAAATAAATGTCCTGATGATAGCCAAGTCTAAAAATATTCATAATGTAGGTGAAAGAAGGAGGCAGGAGGATTGAATGCAGCAGCCACCATGGCCAGAGAAGTTCTGTCTTTTCTAACAGGTCTTCTGGTCTCTTCCTAACTCTACTTGGTAAGAGAAAGTTTTGCTGCATCATGATAGTAGTAGGATCAGTTAGGCCTCATGTTTTAAAACATTTCATATAAAACACTGCTTTAACTTAGATGGCATCTTTACCTGAGAACTTTTGTAGGGAGTGGGAAAAAGATTAGAGGATGTGATGATACTAAAACCCTTGAAGCTATTCCTTGGCATTAGTGGACTCTGCCCCTCCTACTTCACAAAAGAGATCAGTGCTTCATTAAATCCAATTTTCACATATTCAAAGGTATGTGTTGCTTATTTTTCCTTAGATAAAATGTATTGAAGGCAAGTTATATACATGAATGTGTCATTAACATCATGAGCTGCTTCAGGTTTCATTCTTTGAATTCAGCCCTGCTCTTGACTCACTTTCAGATTCATGGTTTATGATTTCATTGCCTGCAGACTCCACCCATTCCAAACTTACTAGATGAATTGCAATCTCACTGTTTTTCAATTTGAAGAAGCTCCAGGGTTACCTTTGGATAATCTGTTAGAATAGTGGTTTCTTCCATTATCTTGAATTTTTGCATGAGAAATAGCCTTAAAGGTGAATGCACCATGCTTCTGTCATCCTCAGTGAGCTATTCCACTGTGTGCACTGACACTATATTGCACATATAGTCAGGTTGAAAGACTGAGGATCAGGGAAAGTTATGAATCAACAGGGATATTTGAACATAAACACTAATAGTCAGTTATCCCAAGACTTCTACGTGGAAAGCTCTGGCTATTATTCTTCCATTTATTTTGTTGAGTATGTCCTTTTGTAGTTTTGCACATCTCAGAATTTTATTCTAAAACCATTTTTCAGTATTTGTCAGAAGACAAGTCAATATTTTTTATTTGACCTAATAGCATGCTAGCCTTGGAACTTCCATGATTTCAGGGCAGAATGAGGCTTATGTCTCTCCAGTCCTTCATTGCTCTCATCCTGCTACATATACAGGTCATCCTTGGACTTCTGTGTCCACAAGGCATAAACAGTATGTACAGGCCAGCTAAAAGATCCTCCTCAATCCCTACCTGAGAGAGGGACAAATCCAAATAAACAATCCACTCCCAATTTGCTGCTCAGAATTTAAATCATGATGTCTCGATATTCTACTTCATCAAAGCAGCATTGGCCTTGACATGTGAGCTTCCCCAGGAGGGAGTCTTAGGTGGATAAAATGGCTAATCACGCTGCAGTTTTGGAAAGAAAAATGGGAGCACTATGTCCTGCTGGTCCATGCATCATCACCCCTTTCAGTACAAGTGAAATGTCAAGGCTAAAATACCCTCCAGCTATCTATAAAAGAATGTAAGCCAGATACGTAGTCATGGCAGAGTTTTGAAATATTATTCAATTGGTTTTCTCCATCAGAAAAAAATCCCCTAAATATATCTTTCTGCTCCACATTCATCAAAAAGGGTAGTGAATTAAAAGTGAAAATATGACAACAGAATGGTATCCTGTCAAATCTAATATATGTGCAACAGTCCAATCCAGCTTTCGAAAAAAAAAAAATCTACTGTTGTAGATTTTAGAAGGCCATTTCAGTATAATATTTGGTGCTTCCTTTCTTGAGACTCATGTCTTGCTTTTTCTACTTGTATTCTGAAATAGTAAGAGACATTGTATTTTCTTATTGCTGATTGCCAAAGTGAAATCTTTCTCCACACAATGGAAAATGATTGCAGTAAACCAAATGATATTTATGACAATTTAAAAGATTTCCACCAACTTCTAAAAAATCTACATGTATAAGTAATATATAAAATATGGAATTATAAAAACATGGATACAAATAATTCTGGGGAAACTAATTAAAATTCAAATGTTATTGGCTAGGATTAGACAGGTAGTAGAATTATAAATAATTTTCTTTCATTACATGTAAGCCATCTTTAATCTTATAAAATTAATTTTAACTTTTGTTATTTTAGTCACAGAAAAGTCTGTAGTTTTTTAGGGCCAGGATACAAGCAGGAGTTGCTGTTGTAATATCTGACAAAAGAGACTTCAAAGTAAAACTGATCATAAGAGACAAAGAAGGTACTAGCTAAAGCAACAATCCATTGAAAGGACATTGTAATTCCAAACATGTATAAGCCAAATAAAGAATTGCTCAATTTTATTAAATTAGTACTACTAGAAGTAAAGTTACAAATCTGCCCAAACACAGTACTACACTGTCACCAATACAGATGTCAACTAGTCAAGATCTGAACAGAGATAATTAGATTTAGATGAAATGATAAATTAAATGGACCTAAATGATGTCTACAAACATTCAAACCAAACAGATTGTTTCTCAACAGTCTGGAACTTTCTCCAAAATAGATCATAGACTAGGACATAAAACAAGCTTCCACATATACAGGAAATTACATCTTGTATCGTATCTGACCACCAACAAATAAAGCTAAATAGCTGTAGCAAGGGAACTATAGGAAACACAAAGTCATGGAGATTAAACCATACACTATTGAATGATAAATGGGCATGGAAGAAATCAAGAAGGAAACAAAAATTCCTAGAATTCAACGAAAATGAATACACATCATACCAAATTTATAAGACACGATTAAGACTGTTTTGAGCTAAATATTTATAACATTAAATGTCTACAACAAAAATATGAATCGTAAGATAACAAATAAATAACTTAATGATGTACTTTAAGACAGTGGAAAAACAAGAAAACAACCAACTCTCAAAACAGGGTATAGAAAGAAATACTAGAAATCAATGAAAAATCACTAAAAACACAAAGAATTAAAGAAACAAGTTGATTATATGAAAAGATTTATCAAAGATAAATTCTTAGATAAATTAAGCAGAAATGGGAAAACTCTACTGCTTTATCGTGAGGCCTTTTTACAAGCTCTTTCTTGACATCTAGTATGACATCTAGTATGACATCTTTATGACTCTAACTCATAAAGGCAGATAAACCATAAACCTATGAAAACTTAAAGTTCAAAGCCCACAAGAATAGCTCCCTCATCTGGAAGCCCAGAGAGTTTAATTTAAACCTGTGTACTTGTAAAATTTTATTAAAGAGGGCTTCAAGTAATGAAAGCTTTAGCTTCTACAAAAAATGCATTTCGTGATGACATAGTATCGTTTTACTTTGTTGTAACTATCAATTCTTCACTATGTTCAATAAGATTGTGTGTGTGTGTGTGTGTGTGTGTGTGTGTGTGTGTGTGTGTATGTGTGTATTGTCAGACATGATGAGGTCAGAAGACAATGTTTGGGTGTAAGTCCTCATCTTTCCACCTTTTATGGAACAGACTTTCACTGGTATATTTACTAGGTTATTCTCCTATCTTTACCTCCCTTGTCTTTTAGGTACACTGTAATTATAGTCAGCCTCATGCAGCAAGTACTTTTACGTACAAAGCTATCCCCCCAGACCATTACACTGAAATTTTCTTTTTGTGATATCAAAGGCAGACAATTAAAAGTCTAGCCTGTATCTTTAAGAGCTTGTCTGTTTTGAAGTGTCAGTTTCAAGGCACCCTCATTACTTGTGTCTCAGCTTCTGATTTCTCATTACCACTGCCTAAATTCAACTTGCTAGTAACAGGTAAAATTCAGGTGACTAAATTTATTTAAATAAAAAAGCACTCTATATGCACAGTAAAAATGTAAATGATGATCCATATTACAATTTTGACTTAAAATTACCCATGTAAGTTAATGAGAGAAATTCTAGTCCTTTTTCTCAATTTTCTTAGTGTTCACATCAGAGGGAATCCAGAAAAGTTTCAATTAAGTAATCTTTAAATATCATTCAGTGTCCACAATATAATGGTTACTCTTAACTATTGCTGTAAAAGATCACCCAAAGTCAAGCAACTTAAGGGAGAAAGAGAGATTTATTTAGCTTACAGTTCCAGAGGGGAGATACAGTCTTTCCTGGGAAATGCAGCATGGCTGGTGGGTGGAAGCTGGAGAAAGGCTACATCACACGCATCTAATAGGCTGAGAGCTAGCAGTTTGCTTGCTGCAAAGGCAGACTTCTCCTGGAGGTAGAGTGGGACTAATTCACCTTAAGGCCCACCTCTTGTGACTGCCTTCCTCCATCAAGGTTCCACCTCTCAAGGTGCCATCATCTTGCCAAACACATGAAACTGTGGGGGACACATTTCAAACCATGACACACAATGAAAATGTTTTTTCTTCTATACTGCACGTATTTAATATTTAGTTTATAATGATTATAATTAAGATACAATGTCAATTTAAAAAGTACATGTGAGGTTTAGTATGTCTGTCTATAACTTTATTAAAAGTACAAACTATGAATCTGTAAATTAAGATTTTTCTGACCATTTTAAACATACACGATAAATTACACATTTCATATTGTAAGCAGTAGAGCCAATTAAATTGAGCACTGTGTTATTCATCTAAAAGTCTCTTAGATGACAGGATACAAGATATAGATACTTGGGTGAAAAAATATTTAGGGAAAAACCGTTTGAAGTGTAGATAAATGATACATTTTATTCCAAAAGAAATCTAGTATTGTCTCTGAGAATAACTCAAGTTCACTGGCTTACAGTTACTCGTTCTATGAAAAGAATACATCAAGAGAGATGTCATAAAAAGTCTTTGCAGCACTACAAGGTTCATTAATATGTCAACAAATATTACTTGCTTAGAAGGTAAAGGATACATGAATGTTTATATTTGAGAAAGTTCATTATATCTTAGATTCCCATCTGACAGTTTTATAGAGGAGTAAGATATTTTCACAGTAAAGTAATCTTCCTGTTTCCTTTAAGATTCTCTAACGTTTTTGAAACAATCTTGTTTTTTCTTCCTCTTCACATCATATTATAAGAAAAACCTCAAATAGAAACAGAATTGGAAGATATTAAGAGTTTCTCTAAATCAAAGTTGGTACTCAAAAACTATTCATTCACAAAGAAATCAAAGCTAGACATGATGTTACAAACTGGTAGAACACTGTGGGAAGCTGATTCATTTTCTGATTTCTGAATTTATCTTGCCAAGTGCTGATTACATGGATGAATTACTTTTTACCTTTTATTTGATCACGGATCATGGAAAACTCTTATGCTATTTCTAATAAATATGCACAGTTTATGCTAATTATATATGCTGGAGGTAATACATGCTAAGAAAATACTAAATCTCTGCAAAATCTGAATATATTATGATCACAAGTTCTGCCAATTCTAAAATGATAGATTGTCTGCTCCTATCCTAGACTATCTGAAACTTTGCCAGTCGATTCTGAATTTCCACAGGCATATTGTCTCATTTTAGAGCCAAATTCAAAGTTATTATGAACTTTCATCTAAGATTCTGAAATTGTCACTTCATTAAAAAGTCTACTATACAAGAATTAAATTCTCCTGCTCTCTGGGGCTGTGTTCAATAATAGCACCTCTCTCTCACATGCTTGATTCTGGTGTATCTAAAATAAGGAGAAAGAAGCTCAGACTGAGATAAATCACCTGTGTTATGATTCCTGCCTTTAACATTAAGCAACAGACCCCACTGCTGTGGAACTGGCATTTCTGTGTTTGATCTATGATGTGATAATGTTAGTATAGTGCTATAACCACCTGAGAAATTAGGGTGCTTGTGCTTACTTGTTAAAATAGAAATGCACTGTCTCAATAGTCCCTAAGTAAGGTAGGATTTTTTTTTTCAGATTAAGAGATGGAAGGTTATGTTAGATGCCTGCTGAGTAAACAGAGCAGCTGCCTCTGCAGTGATTCAAGGAGTAGCAAAGAAAACACAGACTTTGAATTAAAATAGAGGTTTTAATGGTCCATTTAACTTACAACATTTTATGGTTGGTTACTGCCTGAGCTTTGAAGTAAGAAACTCAAAATGAACTCATACTTGTAATTGTAGACTATCTAAATTCTTTCCATATGTAACACTGACGTACATTCTCCCACAGTTCAGTTGGGCATGAGTTTTGCTTTTGCCATGCAAGTACTTGCCAAAATACAATGCGGTGTGGCTTATACATGGTGATCCATGCCAACAAACACACATACATCCTGTAAGAAGATCCTTACAGGACAACTCCTCCCAGTGAATTGTAGAGAAATACCATAATCTTTCCTGTACCCTGTAGCTGATAGGAATTGTAATCACTACCTGGATGTAAGATTAAAATAAAACTCTTTACACAGTCCTTATTTTATCATCAATGCATATGCTGTAAAGTTAATTAACCTCAAATGTTAGCTGCCAGTAAATGTCAAAGAACTATATTTTTAAATTCTAGGGATCACATCACCTCTCCTATCTCAGCTTGGTGCTCACAGATAGACAGATCTGGACCTCATGACTGCTGTAAAGATGGATCATCACCTAAGGAAGAACCTCTCAGATGTGAGAAGCCGAGATGCGATGGGAAAGGGGCCCATCCTCCTTTTTTAGTGGTTAAACTTGGATGGAGATAAAGGCAAAATAAGTATCTCTTTCCCTCAGCCAGTTGGAGACTCTCTGAGCTGGGGCACCACCTAAAGCCCATCTCTGAGTCCAACAGAAGACAGCTCCTGACTAGGAGACATCAGCTGGAGAAATGCATGCCTTCATGGATATCTGACCGCCTTACACTCCAGGTGCATGAAGCTTCCGGAAATATTTACTTCTGGCCTGGAAAGTGAGAGAGCAGGATCTGAAGTAAGTTTATAGAAATGATGATGCTTGTCTGTCTCAGAGAAGCTGCAACTTACAGTGTGTGGTAGTTAATGCAGCCATTCTTAAATAGTTAAAGTGTTGAGAATAAGTGACTGTTGAATGATGAGACCGAAAGAAGACATCTATAGTATTGCTCCAAGTTCTAGGGAACATCACAGAGGAGGAACAGAAAGTTCGTAATAGTTGCAGAATAAAGAGGAGTGCTGTGAAACTGTCTTCAGGATATGAGATACTCAATGCTACGGTAGATATGCAGCAGCTCCAAGTATCAGCATAAGACCTGTACAAGACTCGTGTGTGTGCGTGCACACACACACACACACACGAAAATAGGAGAGTCACTTATTGGGAAGAAGATGTGATCAGGGGCGAGGGGATAAGAGAGAGTAATGGAGGGTAATGTGATCACATGCTTTGTAATATTCATATAGATAAAAACTTCAAATGAAAATTAATAACTAAAACTTTTAAAAGGCAAGACATAAGATATTTGATGTGTATAGCACAGGGATCCCAAATATTTCACAAATACTAACTCATTAATTTTAAACACATAAATAACAATTTCAAAATTACATTCACAACTTATTAAGCAGTAAGTGGCAGAGTCAAAATCTACATCTCTGAGGAGCTTGAGCGCATTGTTGGTCCAGATGGTCCTGCATACATACGGCTCACTAACCAATGTACATACATTGACCACACTGGTCACAATAATGGTTCAAATAGATTGAATGTTCTTGACAGTGATTGCTTTGATGTTATTCTAAGTTTGAATTTTGAATAAAAAAACATTAATTGAGGTTGAGAACAGAAGTCTTGATATGAACAGGCTACAGTCTAGAGGAGTCTAGTCTGGAGGAAGGTGGGAAAAGACTCTGGAGATGATCAGAAACATAGTAAACATGATGACTAAGAGTACAGACTGTGTTTTGAGCTCAAATTCTACTTTCATCCTTTACCAGCTGCATAGCCTAGCAAATAAATCAGATATCTCTGGTCTTTGCGGCTTTCTTACAAAAGGAAATATATTAGTTAGTTTCTTTGTTGATAGGACAAGACAATTGACAAAACTAATGTAAGGAAGGAAGCCTTTAATTTGAATCATATATTTAGGGCGTAGGCAATCATGGTGGCAAAGACATGATATCGAATTAGGTGGTCACAAGGGTCCCACAGCCAGGAAGCAGAGAATGACAAATGCTGCGTTCTGCTTTCTTTTTTTTTCTTTTCATTCAATCTGGAACCCTAGTCCATGGGGCTGTGCTGCCCACATACAGGGTGGGTATAACCTCCTCTGTTAAATTGTCTAGAAACAGCTTCATAAACATACACATAATTTGTTTTCATGATTATTCCAAAGCTCCTTCAAATTGGCAATGAGGATTAATCCACACAGGGAGTAATAGTTACTATTCAAGCAATTTTACGGATTAACCATAAAGTACTTATAACAGAGATGTTAGTAGTGATTATACCATAGCAGCTAGCTACTGAAAACATTTCCATGCAAAAAATTGAAAAGCACTAGATGGTATTAGAACAGAAACACAGGCATCATTATTGCAAACATATTTTCTGGAGTCAAGCACTTTTAGTAACCAGGAATCAAGACAATTTCTATAATTTGTCCCTTATTCTTTTTTCATTGACTTATTTTATTAAAACATGATATAAGTATATTTTTATTCCTTGATAGGGTCATATATGAATCCAATCAATTTGGTCATTTTCACACCATATCATCTCATTTTCCTTCCTTCTTCATCTCTACTAGCCTCTCTTCTATTTTATGTCTTCTTTGTTTGTGTGGCCCACTGACTTTCATCTTGGTTACCTATATTAGCTTATGCTTCAGTTATTCGAGCATGGAACTTGTTCATTATTCAGAGTGTCAGTTAAAACTCTGCCTGCATTAGTAGTTTTTTTTTAAACCTATGGTGGATTTCTAAGCCATGGCCACAATTCTTCCCTATTTTAGCATGTATCCCCTGTGCTGTGCGATTTTCCATTTTAGTTAGAGATGGAATCTATTTCTTTGCTCTCTGAAACTACTTAATGTAAATTTGTCTGGTGGACTGAGGCATGAGCAAGGTTCTACTATCTCCAATGCTTGGACTTCAGTAGTGTTGCATTATTGACCTTGAGTTCTTGGAATGTTGTCTTCAGATTACCAAGAAATCCATTAGTTGATAGTAGAAGAAGAGAGGGAATAGCAATGTTCTACATTCAATATCAGCAAAATTGAAATAATTTAGAGCACATTAGCTACTACAGACTCTGACACAAAACATGAACCAGTAATAAAGCAGGAACACTTCTTTTCCCTCTTAATTTTGTCTTGTCTTTGTCAGAATTACCAAACCAAATTGTTATCTTCGTGAAGTTTGCTAAAAATGAATGAATTCATGATTTGTCTCATAATTTATTTTTCATGAATAATTTCTGCTGTTGTGATTTCCCTCCCCGAAAGACCAATGATGCAGAGCCAGAGGAAGCCCATGAATTCATCACAGCAAATGTGGGAGTGAGGGTTGCTCCTCTGATATCTTCTCTCCTTCTTGCTACCTGAGACTTTCTTCCCTCTTCTCCAGTAAGCATGGAGAGATGATGAACAATTATAGGTATGAGACAATACATATGGAAATGGAAAAACATGAAGATATTGTCATGCTTAAACCCCATGTGCCAATCTTTCAGCAAGGGGGTGTCCTTTCCTCCTGGAGGAGAAATGAGAAAACAATCAGTGCTAGCAATCCCATCTCCATGTCCTAGTCTCATAACTGTCGTGATTCAGACCCTTTCCTTCCCTACCTCTAAGTCTTCTGATCTACACAGATTAGACTAGAGGAAGGAGAACAACGCAGGGAGTCATAGCCAGTGAGCCTACAGTTGCGTGCATTTCCCCTTAGACAGTGAAAAACTTGGTTACTTGGTATTTTGCAAATAACTATGGATATTGGCCAATATTTTCAGCAATAGTCCTTATGAACATCATTTTATTTGAGATATCCTTGTCTCATCTTGCATTGCCATTTTGTTCTAAAATTCCATAATTAGCATAATTTTTCTTATTCCCTGACTTCTCTCATGAGTGACCAATGAAAATATTTCTATTTTATGCACATTGGTGATTTATTTCAAAACTCTTCGAATCTTTATGAACTTTTGCTTAAATGACACTGTCCTTGTTAAATACTGGTTTTAAATATGCTCGCATAAGAAGAATGCAAAATAAAGGGATTTAATCAAGCCTATATGATTGTTTAGTTTGCTAAGAAAACTAGGCATTAGTGGGTATAAATACCCAGGAACACAATGACAAGAATCTTCTCAAAACTATCTGAGCCATCGTTCTTCAGGTATATTTCATATGTGATATAAGTGAAACTAAGTGTGATTCTTTCTCTGTAGTAACTGTAGGTATGATTACTCTGTAATACCTGCTAGGTTCAACAGAAAACCCTTCAAAATGCTTTGCTGTTCTTGAGAAGAAAACCAAAAAACCCCCACACTTAATTAATATAATATGATAGAACTTTTTTTATATTCTAAATGAAATTTTAAAGTATAATATTCTGATATTCTCCATTCTATGATCCTATCCTGTTGCTTATATTCTTTTGGCTTGTTAATTTTTATTTATTTATTTATTTATTATTTATTCAGTTGTGCATGTATGCATGTGTGCACGTGTGTGTATGTATGTGTGGGTATGTATGTATGTGTGTGTAGAATCACAGGCGTATTCGGGAACCACCATGGACGCCTCCACCTCCTCCTTGTTTACTCTACCCCGGGATTCACAGGCTCCGCCCTACCAGGGCCGGAAACGCAGGCCGCCCCTGCTTCTGCCCGGTGTCTATACGTGGGGTCTAGGATCCGAACTCAGGACCTTCCGCCTGGAAGGCAGAGGCTTAACCCCTGAGCCACCTCTCCAGCCTGGCTTGTTAATTTTTAAAATTATCATACAGATAAATTCGATGTTCAGATTGTTAAACTCAGATATTTAAGAGAACACTTGTATAGTGTTGTAGGTACTTTTTGTTGGTGGTTGTGAGAGAGTACTCACACATAATTTAAAGGAGAAAGGAACTTTATTTGGGTTATGTTTTCAGAGGGGAAATATAGTTCGATATGTTGCAACAGCCATGGCATGGGTAGTTGTGGCTGAGGGAGACTGATTCAGGTCACCACACAGGTCTATCATGGAGGCAGAGACAGCAAGCATCAATTCCAAGAGGAAGCAGAGATGAACTACAAACTCTGAAGATCCACCCTCTGTGACCTGCTTTACTTCTTAAAGATTTGTTGCAGTTCACCTGCATGGTTGCTGATACATGACCATCAAATGGCTTAAGGGAACAAGGAGTTTATTGTCTCTTAAGATTATCGGGTTACAGTTCTCAGCCTAGTTTGAGGGGAGAGCATGTGCTAACATCAGGGCCAAGAGAACTAGCCACACCATCTCTACACAACAGCTGAGAGAGGGACATGTCAGGTCAAGTGTACAAAAGGATGCCAACTCCTTCAACTAACCCTTCATCTTTTATTCTACGGCCTAATCCCACCCACCATAGGCTGGGCCCTCCCAGTCAGCTAGACAATCTCCTGCAGGTTTGCTCTGGGACAAACTCAACCATTAATTCTCCACAAATGTGCCCAGAGCTCAAACCCTGAACCATCAAGTTGACGCCTGTGCCTAACCATGACAAGGTCTAACAACCTTCCTAAACAATTAACTTAAATAAGGATTAAGAGGAATGAGCCTGTGGGGTGTAGCCCACCCTCAAACCATGACATAAGGCAATCAGTAATCATGCCTAGAATGTTTTGTATTTATTCTTCTTCCATGACTTATACTTCAGGATCAATGAATAAATCCATAAATTAATCAATGCAGGTAAGATCAGTTGTCCTTTTCAGTTATGTCTGGTCACTAATTTTTGGTGAGTAAGCGCTCTAGAACTGAAGGAATATGTCAAACATCTTTGTGTTTGGCCGTATGCTTGTTTGCATGTGGGTGGGTACACATGTGTATCCTGAAGGTGAGATTGGAAATCATCTGTCACCCTTCTACCTTGTTGTTTTGAATCTGGGTCTGTAACTCGGAGTTACAATTAGGGTTAGCCTGACTAGTTAGCTTGCTCTGGGGTTTCTTGGATAGAAGTAATTATAGGCAGGCAAATAGGACAAAACAACTGGCAAAACTAATTTAAGAAAGGAAGCCTTTAATTTGAATCATATATTTAGGGTGTAGTCAATCATGGTGGCAAAGACATGATACTGAGTTAGGTGGTATAGTAAATGTTTTAACCACTGAGACATTGCCCAACTTCTCATCCATAATGTTCTTATATCAAGATATTGTACTTAGGATCTCTATGGGTTCACAATGTTTGTCTCCATTTAATTTTCTCTGACAATTAAAATCCTAGTTTGGAAAAGAGAAAATAACTGGACCCATGCATAGTAAGTGCTAAATTCTAGTAAAGAAGCAAAGTAACTCTAAGAATGATACAGTATTTGTCAGGGACATTTTATGCTACTTTAATAAGCTCAACATGATTGATTTCATAACATTGAGTTCTTTTTTCCTTAATTCAACAAATAAAATTGGAGGCTCAGTTTGTGTCAAACACTAAAGAGGTGCTAGAGAGTGAAAATACCTTTTCTGAGAGGTTATAATGAATTTGCAAGAGAAGTACTAATCCAACAACAGCTTGAATATGCACAAAAATTGGTATCGCAGCAAGTTTTTCTTCACTCTTCAACACATCAATCCATTTTTTTCTGGTGACTCACAACCACGCTCTGTCCTTGAGGTAGATCTTTTGTGCTTACTGCTGTAACTCTTTAATCAATCACCAGACGTACACGAGACACTCTGAAGGCTTAGGAAGTAAACCCAGTGAATTCCAGCAGCAGAGACTTGCCTAAGGTCAGCCACCAAGCTGCACCTACTGCTGCTTCAATTATAGGGATCACTGCTCTGCCTCTCTACTTGGCTAGAGTGTCAGGAACTTTACCACTCAGAATGAGATAAAATCAGATACAGTCAGTTTTTCAAAGATGCATGAATAAGGACACTCCTTTGCACCATAACACCCAGTTTAATTCCAAAAGAAAATTGCAATAGCAAAGAAAAAAAAGCCTATTTTCTTCTCAAAATTAAGACATTAATGTAAATTTATAATGTATCTTGAGTTGTGGTATAGTTAAAATACAAACTGTTTCAAACAAATAATAATTTAGAGAATAACAAGACATAGCATAAAATTACTTTAGCCTTATAACCTCTTGATTGAAAAGTACGTATTAGTGTCTATACCTGAGATTTATGTTAATCTCCACATTGTAAGAAGAAAACATATATCAATATGAATCAAAAAGAAAGGAGAAGATAAAAAATAATCTAAATGGTCTTTTTGGGTTATGATATTCAAGTGACCTTTACATGTTGAAAATACATTCAAGATCATATTTATCAGGTAAATTCAAATAAAAACCACCTCTTATAATGATCTAAAATCCATTTGGAATTTATTTTGGGGAACTGCGTAGTGAAGATTTTGAGCTGAAAGCACAAGACCGTTTGTACCTATGGGAGGCACCAAGATCTAGGCCTGCTTCCTTGTATCAGATGCCTTGGCACATACCGGAGACAGACAGTTACAGTTGGAGACCTCTCCCTATTAATAAGAGATGGAACGCTCCTGGTTTTTTTTTTTTCCTGAAATCAGATTTTTTGTTTTGTTTTGCTTGAGACTGGTGGTGCCAAGGTATTCTTTCTGCAATTCCTTCCCTGTGCCTGGAGATACCATATCTCTCCCCATATAGTAACTAGTGTCACATCTGCTTTTTCTTGCTAGCCTAGATAAGTTTTACAATGTATATGTTTAACGTATTCCTGTAAAGAATTTTGTTGTTACCTTCTATCTGCCAGACTCTATACCCTCCCTGATTGGTGAGATCAAACCCTCTCATTCCATTGACCTTTGAATCTCCTCTTATAGTAAGATTCCATTTAAAGGGCTTTCTATCTTTGGTTAGGAGGCGGCCTCCAATACTAATCAAGATGGAGCCAAGGGCAGTGCAGGAACAGCAAAATTGAAAATAATAACAAACCATTATTCAGAACACCAAAGACCCTACATTAATCACCTGGAACCAGAACAACCAAATCTCTCTCCATCCTAAAGCTCAAGGAAACTTGCAGAAGAGGGGACAGCACGATTGTAAGAGCCGAAAGATGGGGAGGACCAACCATATGCAAAATACTCCACACAAGTTAGGACCGCAGTAGCCATAATCAGACTTTGCATGACCTGCACAATGATCAACATATCATTGACCCCTTAAAGTCTAACATGGATTACAAGCACTATGATCCTTAGAGGCAAGAGATTAACAGTCATAATAGTGTTCCCATACTAAAGGGGAGCCCAAGAAAGGGCTCTAGGTAATGCCACTGAGTCCTTTCACCTCACTAGAGTGGAGGACTCAGAGGGAAGTTTGGCATTCACACCAAAGGATGCTCCAGGGAATGGGAGGGGGGAAGAGGGGAGCACTAGGAGAAAGGGAGGGAGGAGGATGAAAGGAAGGGGAAAAGAGGGGAGGGTGCAAGGGGGACTGGGGAGGGTTGGAAGGAGGGAGGGGACGGAGTACTTATTAAGCTTGTATGATTTGGAAAAACAAATAAATATTTAAAAAAGAAAATGCCAAAAAAATTTAAAAAAATAAACAACCACTGAGTATAGAAAAAAAAAAAAAAAGAATTTTGTTGTGCTATTCCCTGGTTTTTCCCTTGTTTGGGGATATACATACTTGTGCTTGCTACAAATAATTTGGATGATTTGGATAAAAGACAATGCTTGCTCCCTTTGACCCAGCCTGATTTTCATTCCTACTGCTACCACTCTTAATTCCTGTGTATCACACAGGATCATCCTGGTTTGTGGACAGGAGCAGTACCCACAAAAATGATTATATGGCTTGTGAAAGACTATATGCAGATATTTATGCCCAAATGATGACATTTATCCTCGAACTAATTGAATAGACTTTTTGTTATATAGTGAACTGTCATGTAAGATTCTATTTAGTATTACTACACACTCCCTACTTAATGTACTGGTCTATTACATTGCTAATGCCTACTGAATATATGATTTCTTCTTATACTGATTTCAACAAGTATTATTTTTGCTCCATTGATTTAATATGCATGCATGCATTTTTCAGTAAATACTTATAATTAAAGTGATTTACAGGTTTTATAGGTTGAGATTATTTCTAAAATTCCACAGGTGATTTTCTGGTCTATTGTCTCATATAATTTCCCACAAAAATTTACAGAAATAGTAAAATTTCTGGATCCTGTAATGTTAATGAATGGCATTATTTCATTCTTACATATGAATAATCTGAGTACTTCTTAAATGTCAAAATTAATTTTTACACATTTTGTATTATACTTTATCATCTTCCTCTACTCCCTTTTATCAAAGAGATTTATAGCATTTGAGAATGATAATTATTTCTGCTCATATTTTTCCTTCTCAGAATAACTTATGAATTAATATTCTTATTTTGTCACATATAACAGAATGTAGTCTTTTTCATTCATTTGTTCTACAAAATTACTTTTTCAGTATGGAGAATTAAAATTTAATACAGGTCTGCATTTTTTTTCAATGACAATTTTTACATACTCGTTTGCTGCAAATTATACTTTTCCTTGTTGATCACTTTTATATGGAAATTGAAAAGCCCAAATAACTTTTTATTCTAGCTATATTGTAAAAAATTCCTTTAGCTTGACTGTCCAGTTACATTCCTTGTATTGTTCAGCCAGTTCATTGAGATATTTTCTTTAAAATTCCCATTGCTTGACCACTATTATCATCGAACCCCCAAAGTCTAGCATGGATCACAAGCACAATCCTTAAAGGCAAGGGATTAACAGCCACAACAGTGTTCCTATACTAAAGGGGAACACAAAAAAGAGCTCTAGGCAATGCTACTGAGTCCTTACACCTCATCAAAGAGGAGGACCCAGAGGGAAGTTTGACATTCACACTAAAGGATACTCCAGGAATTGGGGGGGGGGGAGGCACTGGGAGAAAGGGAAGGAGGAGGGATAGGAAGGGGAAAAGGGGAGAGGGAGCAAGGGGGTCCAAAGAGGGGTGGAGGGAGGGAGGGGAATGGGGTACTTATCAACTTTGTACGAGTGGAAGAAATAAAAAAATATTAAAAATAAAATTCCCATTTTAATCTTCATAATTTCCCACAGAATATTACTTATTTTGAATGTCACAACCTTTCTGAGAACATAAATTTATTTTATTTTTTAATATGGATGTATGTGTGTGCATGTTCTTGTGTGCGTGCAAGTGTGTGTTCTCATGCCATAGTACACATGTGGAGGTCAGAAGACAACATTTGGCATCAGTCCTCAGCTTGTGTCTTGTGTCCTTAAGGTCTCCTATTGTTCACTGCTGTCTGTACTGGACTAGTGGGCTAGTGGACTTCCTCCATAGATTCTGGGGGAGGGGCGTTTTCCTGTTGCCCCTTAGGCTTCCTGAGATAATAGGAATGCACCACATAACCTTCATTATATAGGTTTTGGGGATTTGGACTCAGATCTTCATGCTTGTATGTCAACCACTGTATTCACTGAGACATTTGCCTAGACTAATACATTTAATCATGTATACTTTCTTATTCCTCTACTAAATCCCTTATCTTGGGTTTGAAGTATTTTGCTTTGGGATGTAGTGCTTTCAAATCTTGGAGAAAGTGTCTCTGAAATGTTAAGTGAATCGTACTTTTTTTCTTTGCCCTCTTTCAAAATGACCTGCTGCTATTCTGTGAATGGTTATTGTGGAAGAGAGTAGAACTTAATCCAGAAAGAGACTCCCTTTTTAGGCACAGGCCTACTTATTTTTCTTGGGTTTTGTCAGTTTTATCTCGGAATCTCTTCTTGGTGTCTACCATATGATATCAGGAAGAAAGCTTTTTTGTGTGATTTTATATGATGTATAATGATTTGATATTGGATTGCAGCTTGTGTGTAACTTACCATTTAAATCCACAGTCATCACAGATTTTGTAACCATTTTAATTCAAATTATACTATAGAAGTCACAGTTTTAAAAACAATGGATACATTTAAAGCTGTGTGGTAAGCAATTTCATGAAATTTTGCAAAAATTGTGAAAAATCTCTTTTCATGCTTAAAGTGAGAAATGTCTCCAAATTTGAAATAAATATTTTTATCACAGTATATAAGGGCATGGATTTTCTTTTTATTTTTTTCTTAGTTAAATTAAGGTAGTAAGAAGGCATTTGGAAATTAAAGATTTTCTTGCCTTATTTTATTGGTTAAATAAATGACTATATTCTCATTTCTTAAAAATGTTTTATTTATTTATTTTGTGTGTGTGTGTGTTTGTGTGTTGTGTGTGTGTGTGTGTGTGTGTGTGTGTGTGTGTGTGTGTGTGTGTATCACAGGGCACTCTGTGTCCTTGTGGAGGGCCAAGGGTGACTTCAGGGATCATCCTGGATTGCTTCTACCTCCTTTTTACTTTGCTCTGGGATTCCCCAGGCTCGACCTACTAGGGATGGAAATACAGGCTGATACCATTTTTGCTTGATGTTTTATATGGGACCTGGGATCCAAACTCAAGTCAGATCCATCTGAAGCCATCTCTCCAGACCTATTTTCTCATTTTACAACAAAAGTTGTATTTTATTTCAAATATTATGTTTCTAATTTAAAAAATAATTTTTTTAGAAAAAGATCCTGAATTTTTATTCCTAAAATATTATCAGCCATTATCTATATGGATTAAGTTTATGGACTAAATATATTTATGAGTTGTATTATATATACATGCTTATTTTATTCAAATTTTCCATATTAAGATGCATTATATTAATACCAAAAAACTTTTATTAAGGTAAATGTCCTTGCAGTGTAATTTTTTATAACTCCTTAGCAATTACTATGGCCTTCCATAAAATACAAGACGGTCATAAAACAGCTGCTCTCTTCCCCAGTCCATCTGATTGGTGAGATTGCTCACTGAAATGAGCTCCTTAGACTGGCATCAGAGTGGATGTGGGTAAAAACACAAGAGTCCAGCAGTCCTCTTGGTTTTAATCTGGCCTTTTTTCCCCCGGTGGTCTCCATCTGGTGGATCCCCTATGGCTCCATGTTGAGCCACCTTTCAATTTCTTTGACAGTTTCAGCAAAGCTCTTCTGCTTTAATATCACTCTCCTCTTTTCAATTATGACCTTGTTTTGTGATGTGATTTATGTGATGTGTAATTTCTTATTTTTTATAGAACAAGGTTCTAGCTTTTTGAAAGGGTAGTCAATATTTCCCAAACATTTACAAAAGCTAATTTTTTCCTGGTCTCTCATTCTTCCTCAAATGGATGTATGTATTCTATATGACAATATAAAGATGAATGGTCCTATTTCTTGGCTTATACCACCCATATCTTTAATGATCTTCATATCACAGTACAATAAAGAAAACATCAGCGACATTTCCTTGTTCAGCCACAATGGAAATATGCTACACTTAAGAAGCACCTGCAACCATTTTTCTCAATTCTGAAAAGACAGTTTCTTCCTTTACCCAGTTACTTATAATAAGCAAACTGTCTTGCATAGTTTCAATCTATTTATTTATTTACTTATTTATTTGAGAGAGAAAGTGCACAGAAGCATAAACAGGCATATGCATGATTTTTTTAAAAAATAAAAACTGCTCCTTGGAAGTATTTAGCAAACAACAGCCAAAATCTTGGAAAGAGAAAAGTACAGCTAGATTGAATTAAGCACAGAGCAGAAGGGATGGGAACCAGAAAGCTGCTGTTCTCTGCAATCTCATGTTTAACATACTAAAATAGAACAAATGTCATACAAAATTCATATTCCTAGTAAAAAAAGTTTTTCAAATATGAGGATAAAATGAAGTCATTCAGTGAGGTGTGGCAGTGTATGCTTGTAAACCCATCATGTGGGAAATAGAAACAGGATTAGAAGTTGGAAGCAACACAGTGAGACTTTCTCAAACAAAACAGCAAAACAAGATAATAAAGATGAAATATTTGGTACATGAAGCTGCGTTAAAAGAAGTAACAACCAGAGCTCTCAGGCAGAAGGAAAATAATCCAATATGGAAACAAGACGATATGGAGAACTCCCTGCCTTTCCCTTCCCTGTCCTGTTCTGCCCTGACCTTTTTGCTCTTTTCTTCTGCAACGTAGTGCCTTTCAAACATGGTAAGTTTGTTTTACCATTGATTGAGCTAAATGCCCAACCTCAACTTCTTAAATTAATTGAAATGATAAGAATGTGCATTGTAATCTACAGTAATTGCAAGGAATATGAACAGGAGGGATGTGGTAGGAGGGCCACACCAGAAACAAGGAGAGAGGGGACCATGTTACAGCAGAGAAAATAGGCCACCATCAAGGACTGCAAACGAGTAATGAGACATCTGGTTAATTTCACAGACTTTCGTTCCTGATCATTTACAACTGCTGGGGAGGGCATATAGTCTGGCAGATAGAAAGTAACCATTTTGCAAATGGGTGATTGACCCCTCCCTCACCACGGTTTCCTACTTTTATACCATCTACCTTTGAATATTCTCTTATAACAAGACTCTAGTTTAACAGCTTTTTATCTCTGGCCAGGGGGTGACATCCAATACCCATCAGGATAGAGTGAAGGGCATTGCAGGAGCAGCAAAAGTGAAAAAAAACATCAACAAACCATAATCCAGAACATCAGAGACTCTATATCAACTACCTGGAACTAGGCCAGCCTAATCTCTCCCCATCCTGAAGCTCAGGGAAATTTGCGGAAGAGGGGGCAGTAAGATTTTAAGAGCACAAGGATGGGAGGAGCAATGATATGCAAGATACTCCACACAAGTTAGGGCCGAAGCAATCATAATTGGACTTTGCATGCCCTGCGCAATGCCCAACACATTATTGACCCCTCAAATTCTAGCATTTGCTAAAGGCACTAGGATCCTTGAAGGCAAGGGATTGACAGCCACGGTAGTGCTTAAGGGGAACACAGGAAAGGGTTCTGGGAAATGCCACTGCGTCCTTGAACCTCATGGAGGACCCAGAGGAGAGTCTGGCATGCACATTAAAAGATGCTCTGGTGATGAGAGGGGAAGGCACTGGGGAATGGGGAGGTTGGAGGGAGGGAGGGGACCGGTGTACCTGTTAAAGTTGTATGAGTAGAAATAAAAATAGTAAAAAAAGAATCTGCCAGATAGACATAGAACAGGTTTTCACTCAGAACACCCGGAAGAAAATGACCTTGCTGGCAACTGGATCTAGATGTCTAGATTCCCAAGCTAAGAAAATAAATGTTTGTTGTTTCTGGGAAAAAAAAGTGCATTGTAACTTCTAGGATATTAAGAAAATAGTGGAATAATTCAAAAATCATCACATAAGAAAAATAAAAAATAATTTATAAGACAATAAAATCAGGAAATGAAAAATGTTTTTGAAAGAAAATAGGCATAAAATAAGTTTATTAATAAATATGAAAATAAAGTCAATACAAATAAAAGCTTAAAACATTCTATAGCATGTGAAGCAACATTAATGTGCAAAGACAGAAAATTTAACATAAAACTTGAAACTCAAAACCTGGTTGGATTTGCTACTTATTGTGTAACTGATAATCTCTATATTTAAAATCTTGGAAAAATAAATATTTATTTCCAGGGAGGGGTGGCGGGAGGGAGGGAAGGAGGGGAATGAGGTACTTATCAACTTTGCATGAGTGGAAAAAAGAAATAAAAAAGTAAAAAAAAAACCAAATATTTATTATCTCACTGTCATAGTTAGGCACAGGTGACAACTTTATAGATGGGGTTTGAGCTCTGGGCACATTTGGGGAGAATTAGTGGTTGAGTTAAGCCCAGAGCAAACCTGCAGGATATTGTCTAGCTGATAGGAAAGGCCCAGCCTGTGGTGAGTAGGACTAGGCTCTGAACAGGTAAATAAAATCCTGAGATCTGGTTTACGAAGTTAGCATCCTTGTGTACACTTGGCCAGAACGTGCTGGTCTGGCAAGTAAGGATCATCCCTCTCTCAGCCATTATGTGGTGATGTTGTGACCAGTTCCCTCAGCCCAGGTATTGGTGCGTGCTCTCCTGTCAAGTTGGACTAAGAATTATAACCAGTAATCAGAAGAGAAAATAAATCCCTTGTTCCTTAAGCTGTTCGGTGGTCATTTATCAGCAACCATGCAGGTGAACTGCAATACTCACGGTCTTTTGATTAGCGATCTGGAAACCTGGTTTGGATTACTGGGTCTCAGGATCTCTCAAAGTTGTGAGGGTCAGTACTTTGGACTAGGTCTGCTGCCATATAAAGACCTGATTAGGAAAGGTTGTGTTTTCAGGTTTTTGAGGCCGTCTTTTACATAGGCTGATTTACAGACCAGTCAGCTCCACCCAGAGCTCGTGATTCAAGAGAAATTTAGAGTGTAAACTATGACCTTTTGAAAACTTAATTTTGGAACTTATATCCCATTCTTGTGCTGCAGTCTATTCTTTAGGAGTAAGCAAATACATCCAACCCACAATTATGGGGCAGAGATTATATTAAAAAATATCAAGTGCCTATAGGTTCTTTTAAAGGTGGTGGTCATTTTGAATCTATAGTAAAACCAGTTCTCAGAAGAGAAACTGTTGGAGGTTTGGGGAGACAATAGGTTCATAACAGCTTATTACTTTACTTCTCTCATAAGTATGTAATAGAGTTTTCCAGAGGTAAATTGGCTTGTGATATAGATAGCATCCTCACCCTAATGACTAATGGTGGAATAAATGTATTTCTTTGTTTGTTTTAATGCCATCTTTTCATTTTGATTATGACAATCATTAATAAGCATAACCACTGTTTCAACAAATATTCAAGTCACCAATAATTACCAGGAACATCAAGACATACAGAGAAGGATTTCAATATAAGACTTGCAATGAAGCCATTAAATGAATATAGAAGAAAAAAATAATAGAAAAGAACAGAATAGCTTAAAGCTTACTTGATAAATCAGCAGCATGGCAAAATGAAAATCAAAGAACAGAGTTACTAGAAAGTAAGAAGAATACTTAAAAAATTTGCTCATTAATTAGAACTATGTGTTATAAACTAGCATAAAACACAATATAAAAAAGGCAGGCAATGCTATACCAGCCATAATTCCATATATGAGAAGTGCAAAACAAATAAAACTGATCTCTTGTGCTGCAAGCTTAAGTATTTGTTGTCTTTGGAAGTGTAGCAAACAGCAGGGACTTCTACTAAAGATGCTACAGCGTTCAGTTTTCTTACTCCTGTTGATGGATTACTTAGATGTGTTTATTGTGTACAATTCCATTAAGCTGAAATTTTTGACATATATATCTCCTGTATCTTTATATCAGCATGTTTACTAAAGAAAACTAATGATAACTCATACTTCGTCAGCATATCTAAGATATCCTGACTGCTGCATCTGTATGCACTGCAAAACTATACAATTTCATGTGCTCTCTTGCTTCAATGTCATTTCTGAATTTCTGTGCACACTGAGGCAGAAAAGCATTTAAAAGATTAATTCTACTTTTGTTAATTTTCTGTGATGTCAGTGTAATTCTCTCCATCAAATCCAAACTGCAGCTGTGTAGTGGGACGTGCAGCTGCAGTGAAGTAGGATTGTAATAGGAATGTTTAACATTGACACAGCCATGCTGTGATATTGTCATAAGGAAAGCTGTCACTGCACAGCTGGACCAGCATGGGTGAAAACAGAATCTGACTAAGGGCAGGACCCTGTCTCCCTATTCCTCAGATAGGAATTCTTTATGCAGAGTTTGTAAAGTGCCTGTATACTGCTAACAAGCTGAAGCGTCTTAGCTTTTCCTACCCCATAGCACCTGCTGATGTCGGGCTACTATTGGCTTGTCTATATAATTAATGCTTAGATTAATCTGGACATGACTGTGATGCCATCTGAGCCAGTTTTGTTCACCTGATTCCAGCTTTTTCTGCATGTTTTGTCTTTTTCTTAATTCTTGCACAGTCACAACAAAGCAATGCTGTATAGGTGGCCCAGTAGGAATCAGCACCTTTTCTTTGGTTCCCAAGGCACATTTGAAGGACAATTTCTTTTCTTTTCTTTTTTTTTTTTTACAATGTAGTTCCAAGTTTAACTGTCCATTAAAAAATTTGTTTTTGCTTAGAACTTCTGGTTTTAATGGCCTCAGTTACATTTTATAGGAGTGTCATGGTTTGAATGTGAGCTGCTTCATACATGCTCATGTGTTTAAACCCTTAGCTGATGTTAATGTTTGAGTAGGTTGTGTCACCTTTTGGAGGTAGAAAGGCTTGTTGAAGGAAGACACATCTCAGGACATATTACCAACCTTGAGATTTGGTAGCCCAGTCCTGTTTCCTCTCAGTTGGCTCTTGCCCTTTCTGACTCTATGATGACAACAGTGAATTGTCTTCCTGCTTGTGCATCCAGCTGTGCCTTCTGCTATGTGATCCCCATCATATGGACTCTAACCCTTTTGAAACTCTAAGCAAATAAATCTCCCTTTTTCCCTTGCATTGAGCATGTTGTGTCACACCAATAAAAATAAGAATGACCCATAAGGAAGAAATAGGTTCAGAACATTTAAACAAGTTATTCTAGTCCACTTATGAAAGTCTTCAGTCCCCTAATGAAAGTTCCTCTCATCAATATAACCAAGACTTCTTTCTTCTGAATTACATTGCTAGTGTGCAATTGCTCTACCACTGGTCCTTCCTTTCATATAGTTTAGATTCAGACATAAATTAATCAAAACATATATAATTAAAACACTATATGTTGTGAGCCCTATTGTAACTAATGTTATGAGGGAAAAACCAGATTATTGACTATCAATTATTAATCAGTTTAGCTGCATTCAGTTTTCTAGGCTTATGTGGAAATTTCTTTAGTTCAAATAGAATAGTTTCTCTGACCTGGCTTCATTCACAACTTCTGTTTCTCTCTCTTTCACATAAAATTTCATTTGAAAGAAACACTCTATAGATGAATATTAATTTGATGTACCTTTTGAATTCCAAATCATTTCTGAATTTGAAGAAAGAAGTGTTCTTTCTTGTTACAAAGTATACATGCATTTTATGTTTTTTATGCTTTGTAATTTAAGGATACATACAAGCAGGTAAAGTTATTTTTCTAAGGTCAGGGAAACCATCCTTATCCAATTCTAATGATTGTTGAATGACCTGTCTAGAGACAACAGTGTGCTGTGCACATTGGCCTAGATATAAGTAACAGGATCATTAGAGGATGAAGAGAATGATCGTCTTTTCAATTATTATTTACTTTTGTGCAATACCACTTAGCCCTGTGGAAACAGGTTAGCACTCTCATTCTGCATCCATTTACTTTTATCAGTAATTTAGCTGGTTTCAATTAACTTCCTTGCCACTAATCCGGAGTTTTCATCATTGCAGCAGTTGAAGGTACACAAAATATTTGAAAGACAATAGATGCATTTGAAACGTACAAGCTGTCCATGCTGAACCAAAACCATAGTCCTTAGAAAAGACTTGTTTTTATCTATGCCTAATTGAACTAGAGCTTATAATAGCTTCCTATGATTGAAAATAATAATATCAAAGATGGCAATGAAAAAAAGATATTGAATGTCAAAATGGTCTAGAAGTCATGTGGTAGACATGTCTCATTAATAAAAATTAGCTTTTGTATCATAGAATTTTATTTGTAAAATTAGAATTAGGATATTGTATACAACACAAACTTTGGATGAATTCATCAAAAGTTTATGTAAATATCATTTTTGGTTTTTTTATGATTGAGTGACTAGAAACTGAATAATAAGTATAACAACAAATCCAGAAAGAACATGTTGGTACAGGGAAACTAGTGTACCATGTATACCTGGTTAAAAATGAAAGGGGACAGTGACACAACAGAGTGAAAGACACTAAACGACTTATTTATTTGCTGCTTCTTTAGTGTTTTGGAGGAAGCAAATCATTTTTTTATTATTTTTATTCAATTGTGCGTGTGTGTGTGTGTTTGTGTGTGTGTATGTGTGTGTGTGTGTGTGTGTGTATGTGTAGAACCAGGGGCAAATTCAGGAACCATCATGGACTGTCTCCACCTCCTCCTTGTTTGCTCTGCCCTGGGATTCACAGGCTCCGCCCTACCAGAAAAGAAGCGCAGGTCCGCCCCCGCTTCTGCCCAGCGTCTATATGTGGGATCTGGGATCCGAACTCAGGACTTTCCGCCTGCAAGGCAGAGGCTTAACCCCTGAGCCACCTCTCCAGCCCAGCAAATCATTTTGTTAAAGAAAAAAAAAAGGGGGAGAGAGGGAATGTTCATATGACCCGGGGTTACTGGGAATGACTCCTCACTATAGGTAAGAGCTGGAGTGGCCATGCAGACTCAGTGTAGGGAACACTTACACACTCCAGATGCCCCCAGGTATGAACCCCAGATTCCAGGGGACTGCCAGATGACACAATCAGAAAATCCTATCCAAATCCTGAGAAGTTTTCTCAAAAGCAACTAAAGCCAGACAATCTCATCTGACTCAGGAGAGTCAAAACCAACTACCAAAGAAAGCGGTCACAGACTTAACAGAACATGTCCAAGTCAAATTGTAAAACCCTAAATATCAGGAAAACATGTCTCCTGCAGAAAATATCAACTTCCCTATGATAGAGTCCAATTAGAATAATCTTGTGGACACCAGAGAAGCAATACTCAGGATAATGACTTCCAAAGAAATTTTATTGAGATGATCAACAAGTATAGAGAACACAAAAGGAGCATAACAAATAAAAAAAAGGAATGTAAAGAATTAGGAAATGAATAAGTTTATGACCTCATATGCACAGGAAAATAATAAAAAAATGATCTGAGATGAACAAGGAAGTAGAAGAAACAAGAACAAGATTACAATAGGTGCAAAAACACAAAACTGAAATTCAACTGGAATTCAAGTTAAACAACTAAAATTGAAAATCCAACAGAGTTTCAAACACAGAATGGATCAACTATAAGATAGACTATCAGATCTAGAAGATAAGCTGATAAGCTGACAAAACAGGATTGTTCAATTAAAGGAAGTGAAAAGACAAAAAAGAGAATGAAAGAAAGAGAGAGAGAAAAAGAAAGAAAGAAAAAGAAAGAAGAATATTGAACTGTGGTATATCATGAAGAAGTCAAACCTACACATCATGGAATGATAACAAGAAACCCAAGAAAACATTCTAGCTCAAATCTTTCAATCAATCATAAATAAGAACCTCTCATACCTAAGGAAATAATGCCTCATCCAAGTATAATACGCATATGTACACCAGCAAGATATGACCAAAATAGGAGCACAACAGGGCAAATAGTAGCAGCAACATCTTAGATATAGGGAAAAGAGAACATTCTGAGAGCTGCAAGAAAGAATAACAAAGTTACATTTAAAGGCAAGCCTATTAAAATAATAGATGACTTTTCAATGGAAACATTAAAGGCCAGAAGAGCTTGGAAAGGCATTCTTCAAGTCATGAAAGATCACAAATGCCAACGCAGGCTACTATATCTCACCAAACTATCAGTCATGCTTGAAGGAGAAAGAAAAAGAAAATATTTCCTGAAAAAAATAAACTAAATTCCTTCTTATTTAACATGCCAGGCCTGCGTATGAGAAAAAGTTCTCAAGATAGAAGAAACTGATCAACACACTCAAGAAGTAAAAGACAAAAATAAAGCCTATACGACTACCAGGAAGAAAACAGTCAACACAAGAAAACTAATAACCTCAAAAGAACTACAGGAACCAACTAAAACTTCTTAATTACAGCTTAAACATCAGCGTGATTAACTCTCCAATCAAGAGACACAGGCTAACAGCATGGATTAAAAGCCATAACCCATCAAAATTTTATCTCCAAGAAACACACTTTACTTTGAAAGATAGGTACAATCTCAGGATCAAAGGATGGTGGAAGATACTCCAAGAAAATACAACTAGGAAACAAGCAGGAATAGCCAACTTAATAACCATAAAAATACTTCAAATCAAAGCAAATCTTAAGAAATACAGAAGATATATACTTGTCAAAGAAACAATACATCAAGAAGAATTTACAATTCTAAACTTATATGCTCCAAACATAGGCTCATCCACATTTGTTAGACAAACACTACAAAATATAAAGTAATGAATCAGCACAAACATGATAAAAGCAGGGATTTCAGCCCCCCACTTTCACTAAGACAGGTTAGCAGGCCAAAAACTAAACAGAGACACACTGAAACTAAACCAAACCATAAACCAAATGGTCTGATAGACATCTACCAAATATTCCTTCCTAGTAATAAGGAACATATATTCTTTCAAGCAGGTTGTGGCACTTCATCCAAAATAGACCACATAATAGACCACAAAGCAAGCCTCCACAAATATAAGAAAATTGAAATCACCATCTGTACTTTATCTGCCAATCAAGGAATAAAGATGGACATTCATAACAAGACGAACAATATAAAGTACACAAAGTCTTGGAAACAATACTGCAGAATGAAGAACAGATCTGGACAGAATTTAAAGATGGAAATTCAAAAATTTCAAAAACACAACAATAATGAAAACACACCATATCAAAACCTGTGGTATACAATGAAAATGGTTCTAATAGGAAAATTCATATCACTCAACACCTGCATCAAAAAAATGGAAGTATCACAGGTTAACAACTTAATGCAGCTTAAAGCTTTAGAGAAACAAGAATAAGACAACCCCAAAAGAAATAGATTTACAGAGATTAGTAGGATCAGAGAGAAAAAAACTGAAATCGAGACAAAGAAAATAATAAAGAATAAATCAAAGAGCTGGTTCTTTGAAAAACTTAACAAAATTGACAAATCCTTAGCCAAATTAACAAAAAATAAAAGAGAGAAAACACAAATTAATAAAATTAGAGATAAAAATGGAGCTATCATAAAAAACAATAAGGTTATACTTAAAAATTTAATATGCCACCAAATTTGACAATAAAAGAAGTGGATAAATTTCTAAACACATACAATGCACCAAAATTAAACCACAATAAATGGAATTATTTAAATAATCCTATAACAAGGGACAACATTGAAGGAGGAATTATGTATCTCTCTACCATGAAAAGCCTGGGACCAAATGGCTTCAGGCAGAATTCTAGCAGATATTTAAAAAACAATTTAATACCAATACTCCTTAAATTATTCCACAAAATAGAAAAGGAAGGAACACTACCAAACATTTTCTAAGAAGTTAATATTGCACCGATCACAAAACCTAATAATGTAACAACACAGAAAGAAAACTATAGGACAATTTCATTGAAAGGATAGACATAAATATCCTCAACAAAATTCTAGCAAACCAGATTAAAAAATTATCAAAAGATTATCCACTGTGACTAAGGGGTTTATTTCAGAAAAACAAGGTAGATTCTATATTCATAAAACTTTACATATGATTCACTGTATAAAAAAATCAAAGGAAAAAAACACATGATTCTCTCAATTGATGGTGAAAAAGCTTATACTCCTTTATGATAAAGACCCTGGAGAAAATCGGGTTTGAAGGAACATTTATCAACAAAATAAAAGCCATATATGACAAGTCTATGACACAAATCATACTAAATGGTAAAAAACTGAAAGCGTTTCTACTCAGATTAGAAACTACACAAAGCTTCTCACTCTCATCACTTCTATTCAACATTGTACTTGAAGTCTTAACTAGAGCCATAGGACAAGAGAGATAAAAGGGGTACAAATTGGAAAAGAAATCAAACTAGAAGAGAAATCAAGTCATTCCTGTTCATAGATGGCATGATCCTATACCTCAAGGACCCCAAAAATTCTACAAGGAAATTCTGGAACTAATAAATAAGTTCAATAAAGCAGCAGGATACAAAATTAACATTCAAAATTTAGTGGCTTTCTTAAATACACCAATAATAAACAAAGCAAAAAAAGACCTGAGAGAAACAATACAATCACCATCACTCATAAAAAAAGAAATACCTTGGAATAAATCTAATCAAGGATGTGAAGAATCTATACAATGAAAATTTTAGAATCCTAAAAACTGAGATTACAGAAGACACTAGAAGATGGAAAGACATCCCATACTCTTGGATTGGCATAATTAACATTGCTTAAATGACCATTCTACCCAAAGCAATATATAGATTCAGTGCAATGTCAATCAAAATTCCAATCCTATTCTTCACAGAAAATTGGTAAAACAATCTCAGATTTCATATGGAAACATAAAAGGCCCAGGATAGCAAAAACAATTCTGAGTAATGAAACATTTGTGGGAGGTATCAAAATACCAACCTTAAACAATACTATAAAGCCATAGTAAAAATTATAGCATTGTATTGGCTCCAAAAAAGAGATATAGACCAATGGAGTAGAACTGAAAATGCAAACATAAGCATGTTCACCTATAGTCAACTGAACTTTGACATAAGTGTAAAAGCAATCCATTGGAAAAAAGGACATTGTCTTCAACAAATGGTGCTCATAAAATTGGATATCTACATGCAGAGGAATGAAACAGGACCCTGCATGAAAATTAACCCCAAATGGATCAAAGACTTTAATGTTAGATGAGAAACTATAAAACTCCTAGGACAAAATAGGGAATATCCTTGAATTGATTGACCTTGGTCAGCAATTTTTGAGTATGACCCCAAAGTTTCAGTGCTGAATTTTCAGCACTAAACAAGTGAGACTATATGAAATTAAAAAGCTTTTGCTCAGCAAAGGAGAATGCTAATTGGGCAAAAAGACAACCTATAAAATGGGAGCGAATCTACACTAACCACACATCCGATAGAAGTCTAATATCCAGAGTGTATAAAGAACATTAAAAATTAAATGCCAAGCCCCCTACCCACAACAAGGAACACAAGTCCAGCAATGTAAATCAATCTAAACAACAATGGACAGAGAAAAAACTTGACAGTTGTCCGGATCAGATGGTTCGATACTAACCACAAACACCTGATAGTAAATCTCTACTTAAACTCCCTTATTTTATCTTTAGAAAAGAAAATATATTAACATGTAAGTAAGAAACAGTCCAGTGCAATGGAGGAGCAGTAAAATAGGCAACAACCAACCAGAGTACGGAGTACTGGTGACACTAAAATGCTCAGCCAGAATCAGGCCAACCAAGTCTCTTCCCATCCTAAGGCTCAGAGAATCTTCCAGAAGAGGGGGTGGTAAGATTGCAAGAGCCTAAGGGGAAGGTCCACTGTCTGCCAGGAAATTCCATTCAAGACAGGCCTGCTGCATCTAGGAACTTACTGCAATGAGACTTATGCTCACCAGATCAGCTCCATGACTGATAAATCAACAGGAGAAATAATTATATGCAGGTGGAACCTTAGGGGTTAGGACTAGACAGGTGAAGGAGAGTGCCCCTATCAGTGGGTCTAACCAAAGAAAGGCCACTTAATCTTCCACAGAGACCTGAGCCCATACCAATGCAAAAAAACCAAAGGGAACCCTGGGGACCACACAAACAGGCAGGTAGGAGAATGGGAGAGGTATGGATTGGTGAATGAAGGGGAGGGTGGGAGGGAAAGCAAGGAGATATGGAAGGCAGGAAGGAAAGGGAGCAGGGATAATCCTTCATTATGTTTGTAAAACTAGCAAAAAAATTTAAAAAGGAAATTTAGCATTAGCTAGTTCAATATTTAAATTTCAGAAGAAATCATACCTGTGAAATAGACATGGTTATAGAGATATAGTGCATCTCAGTCCATGTAGAAAGAATTTCATATGTAAACATTGGCAGCAACTTGTTTTATTAAGTGATAATTATAGAAACCTTAATTTGAATATAGTAAATTTTTCCTCTTAAGCAGGGATCATTTCTAATAGAATCATGTTTATATTGGCAACGAGAGCATTGAACTGAATCATTAACCATTTCTGAAAAATTTCAAAGATCTAATGACCTAAGGAACAGGAAGAACTGATAAAAAAGAAATGAAATGAAGCATCCATGTGTTTGCTCTCCAAGGGAATATGGAGACAGCCCATACAGTGAGATTAACTTTCAAAACATTCTTTTTTAAAATTTTTTATTATTTATTATTTATTCAATTATGCGTGTATGCATGTGCGCACGCGTGTGTATGTGTGTGTGTGTGTGTGTAGAATCACAGGCGAATTCGGGAACCACCATGGACGCCTTCACCTCCTCCTTGCTTACTCTGCCCCGGGATTCACAGGCTCCGCCCTACCAGGACCAGAAACACACGCCGCCCCCGCTTCCGCCCGGCGTCTATACGTGGGGTCTAGGATCCGAACTCAGGACCTTCTGCCTGCAAGGCAGAGGCTTAACCCCTGAGTCACCTCTCCAGCCTTCAAAACATTCTTAAGAAGACTTTACTAAAAACAGATAAAGGTGTAACTCTGCTGAACTCTAAAGTTTTTATTCAAGTTGCAGCTATGTAAGAGACATATAGTGTTCAAACAAGGTCCCCAGGTCAATACCATCAAGATTCTGGAACCTGCCAAGAACAGATTCTTACAAGTCATGTTGACAGTGAATTTAAAAACCCCAGAAGCACAGAAATAAATTTCTGCAAGCCTTTCAGGTGATTCTTGTGAACACACACACACACACACACACACACACACACACACTCACACACACGCCACACACCTTGAAGAAACAATTCCTGAAGAAGCCTCTAGATTTATTCAAAACATTCCATAGAATATTTCAGAGGTCTGTTCCATGACTTGCCCAACTATTCATATAACCTTTTTTGAAAATAGAGTTCATTTTTTTCTCTCTCTTTTGTAATCTCTATCTTCTATAATCAAACAGGCTCACAATCTTTAAAGAATGTTCAATAATAAAAGTATCAAATTTTGGGAATAAAAAGTAAAGTCAAAGAATTTTAATAATATGTTCAGGGATAGATTTTTGAAGGGATTTGATGGAAACCCTTCCTCCTGAATTATGCCAGAATAACTTTTCAGAACCTTGCTTTTTAACTTCCATCAAATATTAGAACAAGGAGACCCAATGCTTTACTGAGGAAATGTCATGAGCAAGTCTAGCAAAGCTGTTCAGGAATTATTTTCCTTCTAATGACTAAGAATTATATTTTTAAAATATTTTTTTATTTTTTGTATGTGCCTTTCTGTGTGTCTGTGTGTATAAAAGGCACTGTGAGGGCCTGTGGAGACCCAAATGTGACTTCAGGAATCATCCTGGATTGCTCTACCTACTCTTTGCTTTGTTCTGGAGTTACCCAGACTCCACCTTCCAGGAGCAGAAATATAGGGCACCACCATTTCCACCTGGTGTTATTATGTGGAATCTGGGATCTGAACTCAGGACTTACCGCTTGTGAGGCAAAGGCTTAACTACTGAACCACCTCTCCAGCCCTAACCATTGTATTTTCATAATAATATTTTATTAGGTTAATATGAAACTCCCTTCAAATTGTCTAGGGCAAATGTGAAGCTAGTTTTTTGTGCTGATAAAAAATAATGGCAAGTTGTTTACTTTGTAGTACTATAGAGAAAAATATAGCTGCATGTTACCTTTTTTTGGTTTTCCTGAACTCTTTTCCAGTTTGACTCTGCCTGACCAAATCCAAAGCATCCAGTGCCTAACTTGATTCCTGCAGATTATTTCAAGGTCTTCTCTGTTTTTCTTGCCTAATGTAAGCTGGGTCATGAGTGTTGATGACCGAATAGCCATTACTCTGAAAACAAGAATGACAGAGAGATTCAAGGAAATTACCTTGACAACATGGCCGGGGCTTTGTGAGGGCATAAAATCCAGGATAATTTCTTAATATATGAATGAATATATATTTACTCTATATATTCATTTATTTATTTACAAACTGGGTTTATATCTTTGCCTAGATTTCCTCCCCCATCTTCCTTCCTCCCCGGTCCCTAGCCACATACCCTTCTCCCAATCTCTCCTCCTTCATGCGTCCTGTCCTGTCCTGTCCCACCTCCCCATTCCCTTCCTTCTTCTTGTGTGTATCACAGGACTGTCTTTGGGGGTGCCTGTGCTGGTAAGGGAGTGAGATTTCTTTTGATCTTTATGTGACTCTTTAGTGGTAAAAGTTCTATCTGGGGAGGTTCCTTTTCCTTTGTCCAGAACCTGTCCCTGAGACAGTCTCTGAGAGCAGCTGTTTCTTTTAAGATCTTAGATAGACTTTGGGGGAAATGGTGGTGGTCCGCAATTGTTTAGGTCTGGTGGAAGAAGTTCTCATTGCAGAACTTTTCTGGATACATCAGCTCTATCTTGGCTGAAGTGTGCTGGTGAAGGGTATTTCATCCTACCTTTAGGCTCTTACAGTCTTGAAAGGTTTCCTGAGCCTTGGTGTGGGGTAAGGTTTTGATGGGCTGATTAGGACTGAGTATTTCAAGTTCTTTGATACTCTGTACTCAGACCTGAGTGGTTTTCTGCCTCACTTGTCTTTCATTGTAACAGGTGCAACTTGGTTGAGCTCTGAGAGTTTTTCTTACCTAAGGGTTAAAAAGAGGAGTGTTTAAGTGATGTTACATTTTCAGTTCTTTATGGTTAACTCTAGAATATCTGTTCCTGTCCATTTATACTTCTTCTACTGTTATTTGGATAGGTTTACAGTACCAGGTATGGTTTCCCTGCCATTAAGGGGATTAGAACCCATTCAGCGGGTAATTGTTTTCCCATGGGTCTTACATACCACTGTTGTTCCTGTAGATTCTTCTTAGAGTTGTGGTGGCTTATAGAATTTTTTGCCAGGACAGGTCCTTGATCTCTCTATTTTCCCTTAGCCACTTGCTTCTTTTCCCCCCTCCCTTACCCATTATTAAGAATCACTCACCTTACTTCCCCTACCTTATAGGCTTTTCTTAATAGTTATCTTATTTTTTGTTCCTTTGTCTCCACTCTCATGGGGTCTTCTTTCCCCTACCCTTCAAGTTATATTCCTTTGAGATTATAATAGCTATTATAAAAATGAGTTGTCATTATGAGGGCTTAATACTAGGTTCCACTTATAAAGGAGAATATGTGATATCTGTCTTTCTGTGTTTGAGATACTTTGCTCAGTATGATTTCTTCTACCCCTTCCATCAATTCAATTTATTAATTCAATTTTCTTGATAGATGAGTAGTATTCCATTGTGAATATGTACCAAATTTTCATTAATTTGCTGTTGGGCATTTAGGCTGATTTCATTATTTTGTTATAGTAAATAGTGCTGCAATGAATATAGATGGACATGTGTCTCTCTAGTAAAATGATGCAGTCTTTGGGAATATTCCCAGTAGTGGTACAGCTGGGTCATATGGCATTTTCAATTTTTAACTTTTTAAGGCACTGTTGTAGTGATCTCTAGAGTGGCTGTCCAAGTTTGCATTCCCATCAGCGATGTATGAAGGTTCCCTTCTCCCCCATGCTCTCTAGTATCTGTTGTTGTATGTGTTTTTGGATTTTAGCTATTCTGACTGGGATGAGCTGATATCTTAAGGTAGTTTTGATTTGTGTTTCCCTAATGACTAGGGAGGTGGAATATTTTTAAGGTATTTATTAGACATTTAATTTCATCCTGGGAAAAGGTTTTCTAATTTCCAAGGCCCATTTTTAAATTAGACTGTTTCCCTCCTTGGTGTTGAATTTTTTAATACATTTTTTATTATTATTTCAGCTCATACAAACTTAATGGGTACACCAGTTCCCTCCCTCCCTCCTCCTCCCCCCGTACCCCCTGCTCCTCCTCCCCACCCCCCTCCCTTCCCATCCCTCAGTGCCTCCCCGCCCCAATTCCCAGAGAGTCCTTTCTTGTGCATGCCTGATTTTCCTCTGGGCCCTCCTCTCCAATGACGTACAAGACCCAGTGACCTTTCCCTAAACACTTTCCCGTGTTCCCCTTAGGTATAGGAACACTGCTGTGCCTGCCAATCCCTAGCCTCCAAACATCTTGGTGCCTTTAGCAGATGCTGGACTTTGTGGGGTCAATAGTGTGTTGGACAATGCGCAGGGCATGTAAAGTCCAATTATGATTGCTTCAGCCCTAACTTGTATGGAGTATCTTACATATCATTGCTCCTCCCATCCTTTTGCTCTTACACTCTTACCGCCCCCTCTTCCGCAAATGTCCCTGAGCTTCAAGATGGGGAGAGACTAAGCTGGCCTAGTTCTAGGTGGTTGATATAGAGTCTCTGAAGTTCTGGATTGTGGTTTGTTGGTTTTCTTTTGCAGTTTTGCTGCTCCTGCAATGCCCTTCACTCCATCCTGGTGGGCATTGTATGTTACCCCCTGGCCAGAGACAAAAAGCTGTTAAACTAGAGTCTTGTGATAAAAGCACATTCAAAGGTAGATGTAATAAAAGTGGGAAACCACAGTGAGGGAGGGGTCTATCACCAATTTGCACAACGGTTACTTTTTATCTGCCAGACTATATGCCCTCCTCTTCTGGTGAGATCATACCCCCTCAGTAGTAAATGATCAGGAACGAAAGTCTGTGAAGTTAATCATATGTCTCATTACTTATTTGAGTCCTTGATGGAGGCCTGTTTTCTCTGCTGTAACATGGTCCCTTCTCTCTTTGTTTCTGGTATGGCCCTCCTACCCCATCCTTCCTGTTCATAATAAAAATATGGAAAGCTTCACGAATTTGCGTGTCATCCTTGCGCAGGGGCCATGCTAATCTCTGTATCGTTCCAATTTTAGTATATGTGCTGCTGAAGCGAGCACGGTGTTGAATTTTTTGAGTTCTTTGTGTACTATGGATACTAGTACTTATCAGATATGTGGTTGGTGAAGATTTTCTCCCATTCTGTGAGTTGTCTTTTTGTTTGGTTAACAATTGCTTTGCTGAACAGAAACTCTTTGATTTCATGAGATTCTACTTGTTGAGTGTTGGTTCTATTTCTTGTGCAATTGTGGGATTCTGTTTAGAAAATGCTGGCCTAGGCCAATCAGTTTGAGAGTATTTCCTACTCTTTCTGCTAGGGATTTTATAATCTCTGTTCTAATATTAAGTACTTGATCCTTTTTGAGTTGATTGTTGTGCATGATGACAGTAAGGATCCAGTTTCAATCTTCTGCATGTAGATATCCAATTTTGCCAGCACCATTTGTTGAAGATGCTGTCCTTTTTCCAATGGTTTTGCTGGGCACCTATGTAAAAAATCTGTTTAATGTAGGTGTATGAGTTTACAACTGATTCTTCAACCCTTATTCACTGAATTATGTGTCTATTTTGAAGCCAATACCATGTCTTTACTACTATTGTTTTGTACGCTAGATTAAGGTCCAATATAGTGATACCTTCAAGCAAATTTTTATTATTCAGGATCATTTTTGCTATCCTGGGCCTTTTGTGTTTCCATATGAATTTTGAGACTGTTTTTATTCAATTTCTGTAAAGAATTTCTTTGACGTTTTGATTGGAATTCCATTGAATATGTATTGAATCTATTAACAGTTCTAATTGAGAAATATTTAATGATTTCTGTCATTTTCTGAGTTTTGTGGTTTTTAGATGTGTATTTCTTTGCTTAGTAGTTAAGTGGGCATTATTATTTACTTCTATCAGCTTGGATATGTTAGTCTTTTTCTTTGTACTTCAATATTTTTTTCTAGAATATTCTGTAGATCTTGTTTGGTGGTCATGTAAACTTTCAGTTTGTCCTTATAGTCTTTTGACTATCATTTGCCATGATAAGTTTCTATTTTGGTCATATAGATTGGTGTACAATATGCCTTTTGGGGATCTCTTTCCTTAGATATGGAAATTTTTCATTTATGATAGTTTAAAAAAATCTCTTCTGGTAGTTTTTATTCTAGGATTCCATGAATGTGCAGGTTTGGCTTCTTCAAGGTGTCACATTGCTCTTGAATATTCCTCTCAAGTATTTTTTCAGCTTTTTCAATCTCTTTAATTGAACAAATTTGTTCTTTCATCTTGCCTTCTAGTACTGATAGTCTATTTTCTGTTTCATTAGTTCTGTGGTTGATTTCTCTCTATTAAGTTTTTTTATTTTAATTAACTTGGTTTTAATTTCAAGTTTAATCTCTGCATGAGATTTTTCACCTGCTCAGTTTAGCTTTGTTTCTTCAATTGCCTTTATCATCTCACCCAGGTACTATTTTCCTTTTCATATTTGCTTATGCAGTTATTTAACTCCTCTCAAATTTCCTTTTTTATTGTTTTGATCATATTAATAATCAAACTTTGAAAATCATTTTCTAGGTTGTTGATTTCTTAGCTAATATCCAAGAACTTATTCTGATTGGAATCCATCATTATGAGTTTGATGCTTTTTGTAGATGTTTTTGCCTTGGTTTTATTGTATCTTATGGATTACTGTGTTACTTGGGCATTTCTGTTATCTTTCTTTATTGTGTGTTTTTGACTCTTTTGAGTTAGGGAGAATTATGGTACTTGGACAGTGTTTGAAAATGTTTGTCTGGGTGTTAACGAGGTCAGTCTGGGGTTGTATGTTGCTGTTTTGTGGGTAAAGGTTATTACAGTGCCAAAGGAGTGTGTAAGCCCTGGTGTAGTAAAGGGAGTGACAGAGTTTTGGTCTAGTTTTAACTGAGAGGTTTAAGACTGGTGTGAAGGTGTGTTGAGTGAGGTTGAATTAAGTATCAGAGAGGTTTAAAATGATAAAATAGGGTGGGTTTAGTCACCAGGGGTTAGAGTTTAGTGGGATATGATAGCTTTTAGATCTTTAGTGTGTGTGAGCATGAATGGTTAAGACCCCGAGGGGCGAGTATATGGGGTTGTGTGTATGCTGTAGAGAAATCTTAAACTATTGTGACTATCTATTGAAGTTAAAAGGAAAATAAAATGGTTCACTTATCTCAAGGTTAGATACAAATATTCTTTTCTGTTGGATGGTAAGATTTTTGTATGGTATTGGTCCACTAGTCCTTGGCTTGTGATTTCCATGGCTTCTATTAAATTCTTGGCAGGATTTTTAATGATTCGTAGGGGTGAAGGGGTGAAGACTTGGGTTAGTTAGGTAGTATGAGGGCTGGGTGAGATTAGGAGGGAGACAGAGGCAGGCCTGGGGCACATCTAGTCATATGAGAGGGAATCCTCTTGGACACCTTCTCCTTAAGAGGGCACCGGCCTAGGGGCAAAGTTATGATCATGTACCCAGGTACAAGAGGATAGTTACTGTCCTTGGGGTGGGCCCATTGCTCCAGAGCTCTTAATATGTTTAACTTGCATATCATATATATTCAATAGATGGAACTATGATTATTTAAATTGAGATACTTCCATTAGGCCTTAGAATTAAATGTGAGTTCCTAATTAATTAAATATAATTAATTAAAACTAATGTTACAAGTAAAAAGTATAGGGAAGTATAGGGAAATATGAAGAGTGCCTACTGAAATATACATATATATTCTGCATATAAGCACTTACTATGCCTATATATAGTTATGTATGTATGGAGTTACTATACTGAAAAGGTATATTGAAATGAGCTTGAAAAACTCTTAACAACAATAAAAAACTGAAGATTTAATACTGGATCTTATACATTGAATGTAGTCATTTCAAATACTAAGCTGAACAATGATATCTTACAGAAATGAAAACTAGACATGGCAGGTTGAAAACTCTCTTTGAATATAGCAATACCTCTTTTCTGAAAATTTTATTTTTTCATTTAACTATGAATAGGTTAATTAGCAATCAGAGACTCATGGGTTCTTTGTTCTTTCCCTAATTACATTTTCTTAATCATGAATCTATTTGGACATTTCAGGAACCCTGATTCATTGTATTAGGCTCTCCTTTCCCCCATCTCTCACACTCTTTCATCAGCACTGAGTAAGTCATTAGGATTAACATTTTGAGTGAATCACTGTTAATGCTCATTAAATGCTTAAATAATGTCACAAAGATCTTTGAGAATTAAATTTCATGAAATAAAGTACCTACTAAGCAAATTTCAATTTGTATAAGAAAATCTTCTACACGTGCCTGGTAATAATAATCTTTCAAATATTGGGTACATCTAAAACATATCTTCACATTCTTATCCTCTTGGAGAAAGAATAATTTAATTCTCATTGGCCTAAACATAGCAAGCATTTGGATCATCAAGGTATAGGATATTTTAGCTCATCACCAAAAACATCTTACCGATTTTATGCCAAAGATCCACTTATTTAATTCTTAATTATTAACAATTAAAATAGTCTGTGTCCAAACAGCTGGCAACATAAATACAATAACTAAAGAAGGAAAAATATGCCTTTAACTAATTTTGCTTCCTTAAGTCACTAACTTAAATATTGCTCATGATTTAATTCAATCATGAGATTATTACCTAAAAGAAACAAAAATTTAACATATATAGAGTCCCTAAAATATGCAGACATTAGATTAAATCTTGGTCCAAAAAATTATATTATCTTTGTGGTAATAATTGTAGATATCAAAGTTACCTTCAGGCATGACTGTGAAGAATTGTTTAATTAAGGTATGCCCTGAGCAAGCCTGCAGGAAGCTATAAACTGATATGGGAAGATCCAGCTCATAGTTAGTCGGTCTATTCCCTGGACAGGTACATATAAAGTGGAGTAAGGACTAGTTGACTTTGGCAGGATGGTAAATTAGAAAATATGCTTCTCTCTTAGCTTTTATGGTGGATATAGTCAGTTGCCTGTACTTCTATGCTGGTATTATTCTCCTACTCATGATCAACTGTAATCAAGAACCATGAAAATGAACAAAATCTCCTTATTTCCCTAAATTGTTTAGATTTTGTATTTAGTAGAGCAACAGAAATAAGTAAGTTTTACAAATCAGTTTGTTCATGTAACTGCTGTACTTATGGTTGGGATGAACACTACCTAAGATATTAACAGTCATCTTATATATAATCTTGACCTAAATTATTCTCTAACATTTTATTTCATATGATACTGTCCCCAGTCTTATTTTTCTACAACATGGTCACCACTATCCATATGAATAGAAGCAGGCTGCTTCTTGAGACTCTAGAATACCTTCACTACATGATATATTTTCTAGCTACTCAAAGGCCATTTTATTAAATCCTGTCCCCTAATAAAGTCAGGTACAAATTCACAGTCATCTGGGTGACTGGTAAAATAATTAGAAATGATAGTTTTTACTATTAGACTCCAAAGATATGGAACAAAATCATCATTTCTAGTAAGCATATTTCTAGTTAGAGCAGTTTCAGATTTATAGAATGTTGAGGAGACAATACAGAGATTGCCAAAATAACACTTCTAAACTGCTTAATTTCTCCTATTACCAATGTCTTCCATATGTGTAGCACCTTCACTGTAATTGATCAACTCATATTAACACATTGTTGGCTAAAATCCGTAGTCTATGCACCATTCTTGTACTAATTTGCATGTACCTATAAATATGTCTGTGTGAATCAGAAGGCACTGTGTGGTCCTGTGGAAGTTCAAGAGTGACTTCGGGAATCATCCCAAATTGCTTCTACCTCCTCTTAGCTTCATTCTAGAGTTTCCTAGGATCTGCCTTCCAGGACAAGAAGTACAGGCTGTTGCCACTTTGTCCTGACATTTTTTACATGGGATCTGGGAGTTGAACTCAGAACTTTCTGTTTATGAGGCAGAGGTTTAACTCCTGAGCCATCTGTCCAGATCTCATTCTTGTTTTTTATTTCACAGTTCCATAGGTTCTTTTCAAACACATAATATTCTATCCATGTACACTACTTTCATTATCTTCAAATCCCTGATATCTACAGGTCACTTCCCAGCCTCCTGCAATCCTATCATTATTATAGTTTTTACAGTTGTTCCTCTTCCAGTGTGTAATATCTTTAGGTCATAAAGAGCATAGTCTTTTCCAAACTGACTTTTATTAAACATATGGATTTCCTGCTATTGTTCAATGACTTGATAATTCATTTCTTTCTATTGCAAATAGTTTTCCATTGTATGCACACAACAGGTTATTCCCTAGCATTTGAGAAATTGTGAAAAATCTGCTACAACCATTTGTGTGTATACTTTTGTGTGTATAAAAGTTGTCAGCTTATGTGGGTGGATATTTGGGAATGCTTCTGATGGATTCTTTAGTAATGTTAGGCTTAAGTTTGTAAAAAAAAAAAAAAAAATTCCAGCATGGCCAAACTCACTTGTTTGACAATCCCACTAATGTACAACTTCATGCTGTCTTATAACTGAAATTGACAGTGACTTTTTCTTAAATTTGTAAGAATTTAAAAATTCTAATAAATGTATAGTTGTATATCTTTGTTGTTTTACTTTTAAAATTTTCCAAAGAATAATTTTCCATATTCCCTTTTCAACTCTTTAACCCTTTTTTTCTTTCTTTGTGTGTATATGATTTCTGTCAGGTCCGGTGATACACATTTCCCTCCTCTTTACGTCTGTAGTTAAGGTTAATTTCTTCCCTGATGTCCCAGACCTGGACCAGGGCAGACTCTCTGCTCCTCAGGAAAGGCCTCTAGACCTTGCCCCGCCAGTAGCCAGAGTGGCAGCCAGTCTGGTCTAGCACTGGGGAAGACCCCTAGACCAGACTTCTGGCTTGTTCCTCTCAATAATTAGTTACTAAGTTTAACTCTTCCATATAGCCACCCCAAAACCCATAAAACTTCAGGGACTATACCATTCACCTTCACATGTCACCAAGGCACTAACTAATAAAAGTGCACTACTATATTAATCTTCACTACTGTCTACTAAACCTGACCTAATTGATGTACTAACAGTCTAATAGCCTCATCTAGGAAATAACACCAATTCAGACAAGTGTACCCAACTCCAAAGCAAACACTAGAAATAACTATTCAAATAACTATTCAAGTGTAGTAATACCATCTAATTCAGTTCAGTCAAAAACACACAGGAACAAAAAGAAGGTCTTAAGAGATAAAACAAAAATACCTAGGTCACAGTACAAATCCATGAGAAACAAAAACCAAGATAACAAATCTTCAATTGAAAGAGTTAACCCCATAATGATAGATTCCATCCAGAACAAACTCACAGAAAATAGCCAAGAAAGCCATACTCAAGAGAATGACTTTCAAAACCTGATTTTCAATATGGTCAATATTATGAAAGAGGAAATCTGGGAGGAGTTAAATAACCACATCAAACATTTTGAAAAGGAGCAAATAGGCACTTGGAGGAGTTGAGAAAAACAGTTCAAGAAACAAAAATAGGCATAGAGCACTTAAAACCATCTCAAGCAGAGTTTAAAATTGAACTAAAAGACAAGTTATTTTCAGAACTCAACAGAGGGTCTTATCAGCAGAACTTACAAAGCACAAAATAGAATTTCAGACCTTGAGGACAAAGTGTAAGAACCAACCAGTTCAATGGAAGAGGTTGTTAAAGCCAAAAAGATACTTGAGGGGAATATTCAAGAGTTATGGGACACCTTGAAGAAGCCTAACATGCGCATTCATGGAATACCAGAAAAAGAATCCCAAAATACCACACCTGAGGAAATTTTTCAAAGTATCATAAAGAAAAACTTTCCTCATCTAAAGAATGAGAGGCCCATCCAAATACAAGAGGCATTCTGGACCCCAAACAGATATGACCAAAATAGAAACTCGCCACGGCAAATAATAGTCAAAATACTCCACATACAAGACAAAGAAAATGTTCAGAGACCTTCAAGGAAAACAAAACAAGTCACTTTTAAAGGTAAACCTATTAAAATAACAAATGATTTTTCAATGGAAACAGTAAAAGAAGAGCTTGGAGAGATGTACAACTATTGAATGAGCAAAAAAGTCAACCCAGGCTGATATACACAGCAAAACTATTAGTTAGGATCAAGGGTGAAAGAAAAATTTTCCAACATAAAGACAACTTGAAGGCTTATATGACTACCAAACCAGGCCTTCAAAAAATGCTAGAAATGGTACTCAAGCTTGAAGAAGAGAACAAGCACATCCAGAAGGACAGAAGGAAGTATAATACCACCAAAACCTACAAGCCAAATAATACACTTATGAAAGCCAGTAAACACAAAAAGTGTCGGGAATTAAAGGCAAATTCTCCATTATAACACTAAATGTCAGTGGAACTGACTCACCAATCAAAAGACACAGATTACAAACATGGATTAGAAATCACAACCCATCCATCTGCTGCCTTCAGGAAGCACATCTCACCATAAAAGACAGGCATATTCTAAAAGTAAAGGTTGGTCAAAAATTCCACAAGCTAATGGAAACAGGAAACAAGCAGGGGTAGCAATTAATGCTATCTGATAAAGTGGATTTCAAACCAAAATAAACCATAAGAGACACAGAAGGATACTATATTTTAGTCATAGGTACAATTTACCAGGAAGACTTCATGATACTGAACATATACACACCTAATATGGGCTCCTCCACATTCATTTAGAAAATGCTACAATGTCTAAAGCAAGAAATCAATTCCAAAATGATAATATTCGGGGATTTCAATACTGCCCTCTCAATGTGGGATAGATCAACAGATCAAAAACTTAACAGAGACATATTGGAACTTAATCAAACCCTTACTGAAATGGACCTTACAGATCTCTATTCAACTTTCCATCCATGCCACACACCAAAGAATACCCATTTTTCGCAGTAGCCCACAGAACTTTCTCAAAACAGACGACATATTGGGCCACAAAACGAATCTCCACATACACAGGAAAGTTAAAATTTTGGCCTGTACCCTATCAGACTACCATGTTCTAAAGCTTGACATCCGCAACACAACAAAGACCAGAAAATACATTAACTCTTTGAAACTAAATACTGTGATGCTGGATGAGAATTGGCTTCAGAAAGAAATCATAAAGGAAATTCAAGATTTCCTAGAAGCAAATCATAATCAAAATACAACATATCAAAATCTCTGGGACACAATGAAAGCCATCCTAAGAGGCAAGTTTATAGCTTTTAATGCCTATATCAAAAAATAGAAACATCACAAATAAAAAACTTAACAATGCAGCTTAAAGTTTTAGAGACACAAGAGCGATCCAATCCCAAAAGCAGTAGAAGAGAGGAGATTAACAAAATAAGGGGAGAAATATCCGAAACTGAGATAAGGAAAATGATACAGAGAACCAACCAGTCAAAAAACTAGTTCTTTTGAAAAAATCAATAAAATTGATACACCTCTAGCTAAATTAACCAAAATCAAGAGAGCAAAAAACCAAATTAACAAAATTAGAAATGAAAATGGAGTTATCACTACTGATACCCAAGAAATTCAGAGAATTATAAGTTCATATTTCAAAAACTTATATATCATGAAATCTGATAACAAAAGAAATGGATGAATTCCTAAGTAAGCACAACTTACCTAAATTGAATCAGGAAGTTTTGGATTATTTAAATAGTCCTATACCATATGAGGAAATCAATGAAGTTATCTCGAATCTTCCCACCAAAAAATGTCCTGGACCAGATGGATTCAACACAGAATTCTACCAGACATTTAAGAACAACTAATACCAATACTCCTTAAACTGTTCCATCAAATTGTGAAGGAAGGAACACTACCAAATTATTTCTATGAAGCCAATATTATACTAATCCCAAAACCTAATAAAGATACACTAAAAAAAGAAGACTTGGGTCTGAGTGTTGTCTCACAGTAGCAGAAAGAGTGGCTACAGCAGAGACCTTCCAAGAGTACAGAACTTCCGCAGTGGCAAAGCTGCCACAGACAGCCCCTAGTGCAACTTCGGGACCACCCTTGTAGATTCACCAGCCTGTATAGACACACCAGCCTGGAAGGGTTGTGAGTCTCAGGCGTCAACCTCTGAGAGTTCTAGCTCAGGTTGTCCCAAGAAACAGCTGTGGGCACTGGGCTGTCCAGCACCTTGTGGGCTCAGTTCCCAGCCTGCTGCATCTATAAGATGGGACACAGCCCAAAGATTATCTTCAAGCCTCAAGATTACTCTCTTTTGCCTCCTTGGGTTTTGATCTTATGTGGGACCAGTTATCCCTTTCTTCTTTCATGGTTTGGCTTTTTGGGTGGAGGCCAATCTCTTTGATGAACACAGATGCAAAGATTCTCAACAAAATCTTAGCAAATTGGACACAAAAACATATAAAAAAGATCATTCACTATGATCAAGTAGGCTTTATCCCAGGGACACAAGTTTGGTTCAACATACACAAATCAATAAATATAACTCACCATATAAACCAATTCAAAGTCCAAGACCACATGATACTCTCGATAGATGCAGAAAAAGCTTTTGACAAGATCCAACATCCTTTTATGATCAAAACTCTAGAGACAGTTGGAATGGAAGGAACCTTTATCAACTTAATAAAAGCTGTATACAACAAGCCAACAGCTAGGATTATACTCAATGGGGAAAAATCTTGAAGCATTCCCGCTCTAATCAGGAACTAGACAAGGCTGTCCACTCTCATCACTTCTATTCAATATTATACTTGAAGTCTTAGCTGGAGCCATAAGACAAGAGAGGGAAATAAAAAGCATCCGAATCAGCAAGGAATAAGTCAAGTTATCTCTATTTGTAGATGACATGATACTATACCCGAGTGATCCTAAAAACTGCACCAGGAAACTCCTGGAACTAATACAGAAATTCAGCAGGGTGGCAGGTTACAAAATAAATGTACAAAAATCAGTGGCCTTCCTATACACCAAGAATGAAAGAAGTGAAAAAGCCCTAAGAGAAACAGTTCCATTTACTATAACCCATAAATGAAATATCTTGGTATAAACCTAAGCAAGGAAGCGAGAGACCTTTACAATGAAAACTTTAAAACCTTAAAGAAAGAAATTACAGAGGACACCAGAAGGTGGAAGGACATCCCATGCTCCTGGATTGGCATAATCAACATCATAAAAATGACCATCCTACCAAAAGTGATACACAGATTCAATGCTATACCAATCAAAATCTCCAAGCAATTCTTTAAAGAAATTGACCAAGCAATCTCAAAATTCATATGGAAGCACAAAAGACCCAGGATAGCAAAGACAATCCTGAGTAACACTAAAGAGCACTAAGCAATACAATCTGTATATCATAGAAGTCATTTCCCTTTTTCCCAGCTACAGCATGCAGGGATAGCTTCTGATTTTCATGCTAAGACACTAGAAAGAGTCTAAGAAGTAAACCTACCCAATGTCAATTTTCTTCTCCAACCTGTTCTTTCTGAGTTTGTTTGTTTATTTGTTTATTTGTTTGTTTGTTTATTTATTTATTTATTTTAGGGTGTGTGTACTTGCACATGTGTACACACCAGAGGGCACTTGGCTATGCGTGTCTGCGGAGGCTCAAGAATGTCATCAGAAATCATCATGGATTTTCTACCTCATTATTGCCTTGCTCTGGGGTGTTTCCAAGGATCAGAAGTGCAAGTCACCACTATATCTACCATCACTATATTTTTATGTTGGATCTGGGATCCAAACTCAGGTCCTAAATTTAGCATGTGAGGCAAAGACTTTATCTCTTGACTATCTCCTCAGCCCACCCCTACCTGCCTGAAATTCTTAACTGTGAAGCTAATCCAAACTCAGCCTCTGATCATTTTCCAAGTGTGGCTCATATAATCCTTTGATATGGTTCCATAGCCTCCAGCCTTTGGCATTTGCCCACCGTGTGCTCATCTGCCTCTGTTGTGTGTGCACAATGGTTTACCCTAGGCACTCAGTTTTCTAGTGTATCTCAGCCAGGTTGTTCACTTTCAGCTGTTTTTAATGTTTTTCTTTACTGTTTGCTGACCTTCAGGATCTATATTTCAGAACCGAAGCTCAGTTGCTCCATAAATATAAGTTAAATATTGAGTTTTTGACTTGATAAAATCTGAATAACTTGCAATTACTATTTTTTCTGTAGTGTGGTACTTTCAGTGTAGAGAGTGAAAAATAGAAAGGAAAATAGGGTGAAAAATAGAAAAATAGAAAGGAATCTCATCGGCCAGAAAAATCATTGTTAACAGGGTAATGACAGTCAGATCTTTTAAACATTGTGTACTAGTTACTCTTTTCTGTTGCTGTGAGAGAATACAAAGTCAAGCAATTTAAGAGAGAAAGGGAGATAGATTTATTCAGTTTATGGTCCCAGAGGAGTGATACAGCCTCTCATGGCAAACAGCTTGTTTGGAGGCAGAAGCTGGAAGAAGCCTAGGTTACTGCAGACATCTTGGAGGCTGAGAGCTGTAAGACTGTCTGTTGCAAAAAGAGACTTCTCCAGGAGAAAGGATGGGACTAAGACTCCACTCCCAAAGGTGCCATGACTTTCCTGAACACAAGAGACTTTGGGGGACACATTTCAAACCATGATACAAAGGATTTTGAAAGTAGAAAAACATTTTCACTGATACAGACATCAGTTGATTCAATTCCACTCCTCATACAAAATGAGTCTGTTTCATGATACTTCATTTTTTTCTGTGTCTCTTTAAAGATAAGATTAAAGATGTCTTCTAATCACTCACATCTTCCAACTGTCCTTTTAGCATCAATGCACGTGTTCTTTAAGGTACAACACTGATCATGTCATTTCTCTTGCAAGGATGTCTATGAAAATAAGAAATAAAAGCCAAATCTTTAGGTAGATACTTATGATTTTTAACGTGGTAGATAGTGCATATTTCCAAGCTACCTTTCCCTACTTTAAGCTCCAGTTTAGCTCTTTTATACACATGTATAATTGTCCTACTTCCTGTTGTCACACAGTCCTTGATCTTCTGTGCAAAGAGACATTCCTTTAAGATACAGTTTGGTTATCATCACCCTTTTCAGAAAATTTTTGACAAGGAGTCTGTGCCATCTCAATACACAAGTGAAAAATTACAGAATCCTTCATAAAAAGACTTCTGTGTCCTCTTAAGATACATCATTTCTCATGTGATTATTTTTTACTAGTAGATTAAGAGAGTCTCTGGGTATGTTGATTTCTATTGTCACTAGCAACTATGAAAAACTATAATCAGGGTGATAATGAGAAATATAGTGAATGCACAAATTGTATGTGTAGGGAATACTTCCATTATTACTTCAGGTATGGAGCTGAGTTTAAGCCTTCTTTTAGGAAGTTTTTCTCCTCTTCAACCTGTATTTTGTGTGTGTGTGTGTGTGTGTGTGTGTGAGAGAGAGAGAGAGAGAGAGAGAGAGAGAGAGAGAGAGAGAGAGAGAGAGCCTATGGAACCACAAGGGTGACATCTGGAATCATCCTAGATTGCTCTACTCCTGTATTGCTTTACTCTAGGATTTCCCAAGTTTTATCTTTCAGGACTGGAATTGTAGGTCACTGTCATTTTTATGCCTTGCATTTTCATTTGGGAACTGGGAATCTGAACTCAGGTCCTTTTGCTTCTAAGGCAAAGGCCTTACTTAATCCCTAAGCCATATTTCCAGTCCACTGGCCTGTATTTTTTAAGAAGCAGTTTAACCCTTACCCCAAATTAAATCACTATCTACCTTACTAGCTTGCTTATTTTCTTCAGAGCATTATTACTATTTGAATGTGTCTACTTTATGTGTTCATTATATTTTTCTTTCATATTGATGGAGTGACATCTGAAAACAGAAAGTGGTCTTTTTTATCATTGTCTTTTAAAGTAAACAACCAATGATGGGTGTCATAGTTAAGCACAGGTGTCAACTTGACTATTGAGGGTTTGAGCTCAGGACACAGTTAAATAGAGTTGATGGTTGAGTTAAGCCCAGAGCAAAACTGAAGGAGATTGTCTAGCTGATGGGGAAGACCCAGTCCATGGTGGGTGGGATTAGGCCCTGGATAAATCACAGAGAGCTGGTTGAAAGAGTTGGCATCCTTCTGTTCACTTGGCCAGACATGCTGGTCTGGCAAGTAAGGATTGTCCATCTCTCAGCCATTATGTGGTGATGGTGTAGTCAGTTCCCTTGGCCCTGGTGTTGGTGCGTGCCCTCCTGTCAAGCTGGACTGAGAACTGTAACCAGGAATTGTAAGAGAGAATAAACCCTTGTTCCCTTAAGCCACTTGATAGTCATTTATCAGCAGCCATGCAGGTGAACTGCAACAGTGGGTAATCAACAATTTTTGAATGTAAAATGATTTCCTATGTTTTCAAATCTATTCCAATGAATAAAAGTAATGAAAATATAAGAGGGAGATGGAAATCTTCTAAAATTGGTGAATAAAAGATGATCTTAGAATGAAGTTGGAATAAATGATGAGTTTTGTTTCCTGCATTACACTGGCTGGACAGTCTCAGAGGAAACAGGGTGAGCAGTCTCTAGACATTGCTATTCTTCATGTCCTAGTAACATCGGTTCCCAGCTTAAGACATAATGGAAGCAGATGCTGTTAGAATGCAATTCAATGGAGGCAAACCGATGGAAAGTGAGTTGGCAGCGAAGATGACAGCAGTGACCAGGAACAAGGAACCCAAGACTAATGATGGAGAGGCCTGCAGTCTGTTGAGCTCCCAGAAGAGGACAAGAAACTCAAAAATCAGTGTTAGGCATATTTGTCAGCCATTTGAATCTATACTATGGAAACACTTAAGCTTCACATCCTAATAAAATAATATTCTTCAAACTTTGGTAGATACCTGAGAAAGTTTAATAAAAATATGCATGTATGTGAATAGTATGTATATGATTAAATGCATATGTAACTAACATGTGCTAAGGCAGTATGATTAATCTATTGTCAGTCCTTTATGGTGTCCATAAAGTCACCAAAATCCCCCAAATTAGGGAAAATGGAGTTATTATTCTTAGTGGAAATACATGGTCAACTTCCAGGAAGCTTCTGATTTTTCTTTTTTTTATATAATACATTTTTTATTATTATTTCAGCTCATACAAACTTAATAGGTACACCAGTTCCCTCCCTCCCTCCTCCTCCCCCCCAAACCCCCTGCTCCCCCTCCCCTCACCCCTCCCGCCCCATCCCCCCGTGCCTCCTGCCCCAATTCTCAGAGTCCTTTCTTGTGCATGCCTGACTCTCCTCTGGGCCCTCCTCTCCGATGACATACAAGGACCCAGTGGCATTACAAAGATCAATATGCGACCATTCTCATGTGCTCCTTTTTGGACAACTTTTTGTATATATTATTGACTCTTTCATATCTTGAGTTCAGCTGATAGATATAGAGAGGAGCTAAGGTAATTGTTCCCCAATCTTGTCACATTTGTTCATGAATGACCTCAAAAACACTACAGTAACAAGGTTCACAGAAACACCAAAAAGAAGTTAGGGTAATGCTTTTAAATCAATTAATCTATCTATCTATCTATCTATCTATCTATCTATCTATCTATCTATCTACCTACCTACCTACCTATCTACCTATCTATCTACCTACCTATCTATCATCTGTCTATCTATCTATCTACTATCTATTTATCTATCTATCTATCTATCTATCATCTATCATCTATCAATCATCTATCAATCATCTATCTAATCTATCTATCTATCTATCATCTATCATCTATCTATCTATCATCTATCTATCTATCTATCATCTATCTATCTATCTATCTATCTATCTATCTATCTATCTATCTAATCTATCGTGTGTGTGTGTGTGTGTGTGTGTGTGTGTGTGTGTGTGTGTGTATCAGAGAGCTCTGTGTGTCCCTGTGGAGGCTCAAGGGTGACTTCAGGATTCATCCTGGATTGCTTCTACCTCCTTTTTGCTTTGCCCTAAAATCTGTCAGGCTCTGCCCACCAGGGCTGAAAGTGTAGGCCTTTTCTGTGTGGGACATGGAATCTGAACTCAGGACCTTCTGCTTTCTAGGCAGAGCCTTAACCCCTGAGCCATCACTCCAGCCCAAGTTAGGGTAATTTACAAACATAAAATAGAAAAAATGAGGATGAGTTTTATGCAGACACACATAAATAAAATTTAATATGTTAATGTATATATGTATATGCATGTGTACATGTGCATGTATGTGAATTGCTGAGAAGATACAGGTTCAGATATGTAGGTAAAGAAGGTAGCAGCAAAGTAATTCTCTTTGAATTTCAGCTATTTATTGAAAAAATTGTTTTCAGTTTAATTATATTTGTGATGTGTGAGAAAGTGACACCATTCAAGTGCTAGATATAACAACTGTAATTACCTTCAACTTACTCTCTAGGTCTAAGAATTGGAATAGGTAAAAAATAGATGATGGTAATAAAATATTCTAGCAGAATTGTTAAGAACCAGTACAACCATTTTCAGTCTTTGCCAATTTTTTTTTTGTTTGTTTCCTTTAAGCCCTTATGTCTCTGGAATTTTTCATCTCTTAATATTCTGGGTTTTTTATATTTATTTATTTTTCCCCAATCATACAAGCTTAATAGGTACCTCGTCCCCTCCCTCCCTCCCTCCACCCCAGTCCTCCTTGCACCCTCCCCCCTTTTCCCCTTCCTTTCACCCCCTCCCTCCCATTCTCCCAATGCCTCCCCCTTTCCCAATGCCAAACTCTAAGTTCTCCACTCTAGTGAGGTATAAGGACTCAGTGGCATTGCCCAGAGCCCTTTCTTGGGCTCACCTTTAGTATAGGAACACTATTATGACTGTTAATCCCTTGCCTCTAAGGATCCTAGTGCCTGTGATCCATGCTAGACTTTGGGGGGTTGTTAACATGTCAGTCATTGCAAAGTCCGATTATGGCTACAGCGGCCCAAACTTGTGTGGAGTATCTTGCCTATTGAGCTCCTCTTTCGGCTCTTATAATCTTGCTACCCCCTCTTCTGCAAGTTTCCCTGAGCTTTAGCATGGGGAGAGATTTGGCTGGTCTGGTTCCAGGTAATAAATGTAAGGTCTCTAAAGTACTGAATTATGGTTTGTTGTTGTTTTCAGTTTTGCTATTCCTGCACAGCCCTTGGCTGCATCCTGATTAGTATCTAAGGTCACCTCCTAACCAAAGATAAAAGGCTGTTTTAATGAAATCTTACTATAAGAGGAGATTCAAAGTTATATGGATTAGGAGACCACAGTGGGGGGGAGGGGTCATTCTCCCATTTGCAGGATGGTTATCATCTATCTGCCAGACTGTATACCCTCCCTGATTGGTGACATCTCTTAATATTTGAAAAAACTGTTATGACATATATTCTTTTTTTTTCCGACATGTACAAATGATTCTGCGTCAACAAGTCGTGAGAGAACTGTTGTGATGAATTGGCCGTGAAAAATTTAAAAAATCAGATTAGCAGATCACTATATAGATCATTCAAGCTGCTTAATGAATTTGCTAAAAATGATATGACATTGGTAAAAAGCCAGAGGCAGTCATCAATAGCTTCCTTGTCAGAAACTTGCATGCAATGCTACCGGACTATCTTACTCTGGGAATTATAGTCAAATTCAGAAGTTTATGTCAATGCACAGAAGTGGAACAGCCAATTATGTTACAAGCGTTCTGTGGCTCTTGGCTTTCTCAGATAGGTACCTTAAAGCCAAATTCTACATATAAGGTAGAATGTTCTTAGAGAATTGAATTTTGAAATACAAAATATTCATATATATGTATGTGTATATGGATGTAGATGTAAGATATACATTGCAGAGACATCCAAGGCGTCACTGAGTGAAGTCAAACACATACTTGAGGGTACAAAACAATTTAAAGTCAGGTTGGTGGAGAGATTTGTTTCTTTACACTCATCCATAGCAAGGTTTTCCCTGTCAGATTAAAAAGCAGACAATGAACATTTTCCCCATCAGAGTGGAAAGCAGTGTATATCTATGGAATACATATGTATATGCATTTATGCAGTGATTAAATAGTGCTATATATGAATATGCAATTGACACTCTCCAACTGCCAAAGACTGAAAAAAAAATACAAACGCAATTGTTTCATTTTGTTTTGGAAAATCACATACTTTATATATATATAAATATATATAAAATGTATATATATAAATATATGTACACACATATATACAAATATATATATGATGTAGAGTGCATGCATAGTCGTATGACAGTCATGACAGTATGTATGCATGCAACTCCCCTTTGTGGCTCACTGCATTGGTTCATTTAGATAGTGACCCTAGGAGTTTACTGTGGGTTTTATCTGATGTTGTTCAACTGACGAGTGGACAGTTAACAGTGGGTCAAGCAAATCAAGAATGAAAAGATCAGCTTCATAGACTTTACAGGTTGCAAATTCGCTTTATCCTTCCCCTCAACGGTGTGAATCACGGGTCTGGCCTTGGGGCAGCAGGGACTGGCCTCACTCATAAGCAGGCAGTCCGAAGAGCTGCGGCTGGAAGTCCTCCAGGGAACGCAGCACCAGGGTGGCTTTTCTGGTCAAATGTAGGCTGAGGTTTTCGTCGGGAACCATGACCACCTGCATGCCAGCCGCCAGAGCTGCCTCCACCCCGCTGGGAGCATCTTCCAAGACAAGGCACTTTTCTGGGGGAGGAGGAGGAGAGAACCTCTTTGCACACGTGAGAAATATGTCAGGGGCCGGCTTGCTACTCTTCACCTCGAGGTCATCTCCCAGCACGACGTGGTTGAACAAACGGAAGAACCCCTGGTGCCTGCGGGATTTTATTCCAAAGGACGCGGCCGTGGAGCTGGTGGCCAGCGCGAAGGGGACTCTGTGCCTGCTCAGGTGGTGGATGAGTTTCTCTGCGCCAGGCATGAGCGCAGCGGAGGGCAGCAGCTCCTTCAGCCTCGCCTGGCTTTCCTCCAGCAGCTCCTCCGGGGACCTCGGCAGCTGTAGCTCCTCCACGATGATCCGTGTGGCTTCTACGGCTCTTTTGCCCATAACCAGGGCTTTGACATCTCTGCTGTATTCCTTTCCATAGCGATGACATATTTCTTGAAACACCACTGTGTAGAAGCCGTTAGTATCTAGAAGCAGACCGTCCAGGTCAAAGATGAGGTGGGTCACTGGCAGAGGTCCCGGCTCCTGTGGGGGTGCAGCCATGGTGTCCGGGGTAATCGGACCGCGAGATGGGGGAAGAGGATCCTGTGTAGCCAATCTGCCCTGTGCCTGCGTGCTTGGTCCTCTGTGAAACACATTTATAATGCAAATTAACAATTGAAGAAGGTCATAGATCCTGATCGTTATGAGCCTAATCAAATTACTAGTAAGAACCAAAACGAAAAGCAAGAAAGCAAACCATGAAGTAAGAAAATAAATTAGCAGCATCATGCTTTATGTATGAAATACAAACCTGGTCATTGATTCTGGTGGATGGCTGGAATTAATTGTAGAATTAACAAGGACATAAACAGGGGAGGAGAGGAAAGGTCTAACTTCTGTCTCGATTGCAAGAGTAAAAGCAGTCTGTCAGGATTATTCAATAAATAATACGATATTCTCCCGCTACATATTTTAAAAGGAAAGGATAAGTGTTTCTGAAGAAATAAATGTTGATAACAAACGATTTGATTAAAATTAGACGTTCCCTAGCCCTTATAGATTTTCTAAAGAGACATTAATTTATTTAATTTAATGACTAGAGGATAAGAGTATTTCAGCGATCTTTTGAAAAGTTGATGATCGCTTCATTACTGTTACATATGACATATGAGGCTCAGTCCCAGTGACATCAGCACAGACTCAGCATTTCTAGCATCTGTGACATCAGAACCAGAATAAATAGCTCAACCCATTAATTATTAAACCAAGTACTTGACAAAAACTGCAGCACAATAGGTTAACAGACAAAATGAACACAGTCAAATAAAAATCTTGCAGTTCTTGATCCCTGAGCTGCAAATTAAGTAGAAATGATGGGAATAACCAAGAAGAGGCAGTTTAAACAAATAAAAATGGGTAAAAAGTGTAAACTGACAGGCATAGATATGCATAGGTCAGGTCATGTCAGGGAGGTTGAAACCAAACTCAAGCAATCACTGCCCCAAACAAATTTTAAATGGATTTGGAAATTAAATATGTAAATTAGAACTCAGAGAAGAACAAAGGTCTAAACAGAGTGACCTTAGTTACTACACTGAAGATTTGGGGCATATCATATTTAAAAATGCTGGTGTAGGATTATCTTATAGGATTAGTAATTCTGTCAATCGAAAATTTAAAAAATGAAAATGCTGTTACAGACTCACATGTAAATTGTATCCAATTTCTAAAATCCTCAGAAAGCCATGAAAGGTGTATTTGAAAAATAAAATTTGAAAATAAAACCCTTTTAAAAATTCAACCAGCATAATAATAATTTTTATCAAAAATCTAAGCTTAATTTAAAAAAATCATACCAATGATTATAACCATTACTCATTGCTTATCATATATTAGACATGATGCTAGTCATGTCACAGATATTTTGTTGGGTTTATTCTGAAAATAACAGCATTATGCATCATTGTGCGCCCGTGTTTTGTTTGTTTTTTAGTGAGAAAACAGATTCCAGAGGTTCAGGGTCAACAAGATGGCAAGTCAAAGCCGCTGTGAGCAAATCGGGCCACTTGAGTTCAATCTGTGCATCCCACATGACCGAGGAGAAAAAGAACTTTGGAAAGTTATCCTGCCCTCTGCATTCACATCATGTCATGCACCACCACTCTTCAGAAAAATATGAAAATATTTTAAACAGAGGTGAAAGTTATAGTGATGGTAATGTTGGGGCCAGAAGTGATACAGCAAAGCTTTAACTAAGACTGAAAATATCCCCTCATGTACTACACAAGAAAGAAGTTTCGTTTCTGGTATTTAGCCATGAAACATCACCTTCATGCCATAATTACCTACCTATTTAATATTCTTTGCCTTTTTTCCCATTCCAATGATTTTTGTTAGTGACCTTTATTTTTTTCCTTCTTACTTTAAAAAAAAATTTTTTTTTATTCAATTGTGCGTGTGTGTGTCTGCGTGTGTCTGTGTATGTGTCTGTGTAGAACCACGGGCGAATTCGGGAACCACCATGGACGCCTCCACCTCCTTCTGCCCCGGGATTCACAGGCTCCGCCCTACCAGGACCAGAAGTGCAGGCCGCCCCCGCTTCTGCCTGGCGTCTATACGTGGGATCTGGGATCTGAACTCAGGACCTTCTGCCTAGGCAGAGAGGCTTAATTCCTGAGCCACTTCTCCAGTCCCCCCTTCTTACTTATTTTATCCTGATTATTTCCCAACTATTCTAGGGAGCTAAAATTATTTTAATCAAATAAACTAAATAATTTTATTTGTCATGTAGCATTAATCCTTTCAAAGTCTGCTGGGTAATTAAATATATTTAGTATTACTTCTTTTTTTAATATTTTAAAAGAGAATGTATTGAATTGACTTACGAGATACGGTCTAGGTACTGCACACTGAAGGCTGCAACCAGTAGCTGCTTAGTCCGGAAGCTGAATATCCCAGCAGTCCCAGTTTGTGGCTGAAGGCTGGCGATTCTGGGAAAGTCCGGACTTGAGTTACATTAGAAGGTCAAAGAAGCAGAGTGGCTCTGTCCAGAAGCTGACTATTCTGGCAGTCCCAATCTGTGGCTGAAGGCTGCAGGATTCCCAGAGGGTCTCTGGACTTCAGTCACACTGAGGGTTGGAGGGTCTAAGGAGCTGGGCACAGAGCAAGAGAGTCTCCCAGAGTGCTTGAGTCTTGTGGTTCCTTTTATCTGATATGCTACTGGGAGGTTCCATCCAGATTTAGGGTGGATCATTGTGTCACAAATATATTGATCCAAATAATCTCTTCAAGTGGTCTGGCTGCTAATCTGTTAGCTAATCCCAGGTGTAGTCAAGTTGGCAACCAAGATTAACTACCACAATTCCACCCCTTGTTAACTTGAGAAATGCTTAGTCTCTAGTGTCTCATAACATAATGTCATATTATAGATTGCAACACTTTATCACATAACTACAGATTGACATAACATTATATAACATAAATATCTTCTTAGTGTTTAAGCACATACACCAGTATATTTTTAACAGACAGGAACAGAAAGCAATTACAGTTTTCCTTCTGTAACTGGTCACATGGCTTTAGGTGGTATTTATAACTACCCCTAGTACCCATTCCTCCACTCTCAGTAACACTTCTGCAGGTCTTGGCTCTTTGCCTGGAGGGGTTATCCATACCTTCACTCCCCGAGGATCTGGGCCACTTACTGACCTGCCTGTATTGGAGGAAAGAAGAAAGAACAATGAGAGTAGCGAGGGTGGGCAGATCCTAAACTTTATCCATGTAGATTGAACTTTATTCGGGAAGCAGCATCCAGATGGAAATGGCTGCTCACTTGGAGCCAGCGGTCAAGCTTTTATAGGTGGAGTACAGGGAGAAGGGATTTGGGGTTTGACCAGTTATCAGATTAACATTCTTTGTGGAGTCTTTGTGAAGATCTGTTTTATCTCGGATTTATCTGGTGGGATCTCTGGCTTTAGGGTGGGATAATCTGTTTTTCATATTTGGTGTGATCTCTATTGGAGATTTGTCAGGTGGGGTCTCTGGTTTCAACTTTTGGTCTGTATCTATCACAACTGACCTTAATCACAGGACTTGGTAACACGAAAAGACACCCTAGTAAATCTCCTCTTCCTTACCACCTGGTTCTCCAGGACCAGGGCAATTTTCCACTGGTGGTCTGGGTTAGTCACCTCTCATAAAACTGTTATTCCTTTCTCAGCCTGTTGACTCAAGGGCATCAGAAGCCTCAAGTAGCCAGAGGGAAGCCTTAACTTCCAGTTCAAAGGAATTTTTGTCCTATCTTCTAACAGAAGCATCCCCTGCTCTGGAACTATAACTTCTAGGCCAGTAGAACACAGACTCTGGGTAACAGAAAGTAAAATTGTCCTAATGGGTTATTAGGGGTGATGATTATGAGAGACACTATTCCTGTTTCCACCTCTTGATTCTTTTAAGGGATTTTTTAAAAAAAATTTTTTGTACTATTTATTGAATTGTGCATGTGTGTGCATGTGTGTATGTATGTGAGTGTGTGTGTGTAGAACCACAGGCAAATTCGGGAACCACCATGGACCACCTCCACCTCCTCCTTGTTTATTCTGTCCGGGGATTCACAGGCTCCGCCCTACCAGGACCAGAAACGCAGGCTGCCCCCGCCTCTGCCTGGCGTCTATAGGTGGGGTCTAGGATCCCAACTCAGGACCTTCTGCCTGCAAGGCAGAGGCTTAACCCCTGAGCCACCTCTCCAGTCCCTTCACCTCTTGATTCTTGGACCCATGGATTTTAGCTATGGGAGACAAAATACCATTTGTTGGACACTGATTAAAGGAATATGTACTGTCTTTTGGATGGCCCTCCAGACTATTACCACCTACTTGGTGCTGTAATTGTGTCTTTAAAAGTCGATTCCATCATTTATCGAGCCAGCTGATTCAGGATGGTGGGGAACATGGCAAAACCACTGAATTATGAGTATGAGCCCATTGCCATTCTTCTTTAGCTGCGAAATAAGTTTCCTTATCAGAAGCAATGCTGTGTGGAATACCATGATGGTATGTAAGGCATTCTGTGAGTCTATGGATGGTAGTCTTGACAGAAGCCAAGAATAGCTAGGGAAGGAGATTGACTCTCCATACCCAGAATAAGTATCCATTGTAGTAGGAAAAAAGTGCTGCCCTTTCCGTGAAAGAAGTGGTCCAAAATAGTCAACCTACCACCAAGATGTTGGTTGGGAAATGGTTCCATATTGTGAACTTAGTATTGGTCTTTGCTGCTGGCAGAATTGGCACTCAGCAGCAGCTGCGGCCAGGTCACACTTGATGAGTGGAAATCCATGTTGTTGATCCCATGAACTCTCTAGCTCTGTCAACATATCCACTTTGTTCAAGAGCCCATTGAACAATGACAGGAATAGCTGGGGAAAGCGGTTGACTCTCCACAGAACAGGTCATCTTACCCACCTGATTACTAAATGTCTCTTCTGCCGAAGTCACCTTTTGATGAGCATTTATATGGGACACAAATGTCTTTGTGTGCTTTGCCCATTGGGAGAGATTTATCCACATGCTTCTTTCCCAGATGTCTTTCTCACCAATTTTCTAATTATGTTCCCTAACTATCCAGCCAAATCATTGATTATAGCCCATGAATCAATATCTAATCATACTTCTGGCTATTTCTCCTTCCAGGCAAAATGTCACAATGTGACAATGTGCACTGCCCAAAGATGTTCTGCCCACTGTAAAAATGTCCCTTTACCAGTATCCTTCAAGGTTGTTCTAGAAAAGGACTGCAGTGCTGCAGCTGTCTCCTTTAGGGTGGCACCTAAATAGCATGTAGAACCATCTGTGAAAATAGGCCTTGGTCTTCTCTTCTTCAGTCAGCCAATCACATGGCACACCCCAGATTATTCCCTAGATTGCTGCTCAAAACTCAAGAAGTTCTCTAGGATTCTAGTGCAACTCCTCATGGATCACACTGTCTATTTCACCTCTAAGGGCCTATTTATCCTTGAATCTAGTTATAGCCCTGGAAACAACTCTTGTGGGATCACTTTTCCTTGGTGTTCTTGTGTTCTGGAGCTGAAGATTGAAACCAGAGCATGTTGAGCAATGCAAGCAAGGATTTTGTTGAAAATGAAAGAGGAGGGAAGAAACACTTGGATACCTGGTCTAAGGGAAGGGAAAGGAAGAGGAAGCCATAGCCTTAAAGTGGGAGAGCATGAGAGCAGAGGATACAGCTTAAAGTCAGAGAAAACAGGGGGAGAGACACCATAAACATGTGGTGGGAGAAAAGAGCTGCTCTGAGCATGACTGCATGGTATGTGCGGGTGTGGGGGGAGATTTTGTATTATTTCTCAACACTGTGCAAGTGGTGTTGAATTGTGGACTTTGGAAAGAAAGGGTTTGTGCATCTAGTCAACATAAATCTCAACTACAGTTCAGACTGAACTAAGACTCACCAGTCATTGGGTAATTAGCACAAATGATCTCAGGGCCCATCAACTCAAGATGGTTAATTAATTAGCAGAAGTTGAATTTGGAATTCTATAGACACCACTGGCTCAAGATGTGGTTTGTTTCATCCTTATGTTTTAAATACGGTAATTAGTTGAAATTGTTTACAAATCAGAACTATTACAAAAGAAACTCTGATCTTCTGGTTTCTCTTAAGAATTAAACTTGACAGTGATGGTTCCAGTTTTTCCAAGGCAAAAATGAGATCATATAGAGCAATAAAGTCTCTAATTTTTTTTTGTTCCATTGTAGTCTGCTAACTCATTCATGCTGGAGTCAGTAAGTACAAATGTCTGTGATGTTGCCTGTTAATTTTAAATACTCGCAAGCTGCAATACTGTTTCCTAGTAAAGGAACATTAGAAAATTAAGAGTTTTCTTTTGGTCGGCTTATAAATTTACTTTTTTAAAAAAATGAATTTTAAACTGCATCTAAAATTGACCTACTTTGAAAATTCACTAGTTGCTTTTCTTTATTTTTAATTAATTGTTTTATTTATTTATGTCTTTGCCCTGATCCCCCCCATTTTCCTCCTATCTCACTTTCCCTATCCACACACCTTTCTCCCACCTCCCTTCCCTTCATTCATCCTGCTTTCTTCCCATCTCTTATCCTTTTGTTTGTGAGTATAATAGGACTCCATTTGAGGTGCCAGTATTAGTAAGGAAGTCAGATTTCTGTTGAACTTTTTATGGGTAAAGTAAGCAGGGAGGTTCCTCTTCCTTTGCCCAGAACCTGCCTTTGGGACACTCTCTGAAAGCAGCTGTTTCTTCTAGCATCCCAGCTAGTCCTTGGGGAAATGTTGGTATGTCCGTGTAGCTCTGATGGTAGAAGTTCTCACTGCAGTGACCTTTGAGGTACAGCAGCACTGTCTTAATTGGAATGTGATTGTCAGGAGTACTTTATCCCACCTAGGCTCTAACTATCCTACTGCCCAGTCTCTTCCATAAGGTTCCCTGAGTCTTAGTGTGGCATAAGATTTTGATGGGCAGAAAACCACATCAGGCCAGAGTACAGAATATCATTTATTCTGGACTTCTCTAAGACGTCTCTAAGACGTCTCTGTATACTAAGAATGACCACTCAGAAGCATCATGAAGTAGTTAAGTTAGAATTAGAAATTGATCACCAGCTAATTAACAGAATGTCAGCAATATGCTACTTGCATACTAACAGCTGATTTCAGCTTCTCTGCTAACTGCTTGCTATTGCTCAAGGTTGCAGTAGCACTGCACAAGTCAGGATTGCTGTTACTTAGTGTCAGCCAGATGCAGACATAACATGATTCAGTCTCTATATCTAATGTGACTCAGTTTCTATATCTTTAGTCCAAGGTCAGAGTGTTTGCACTAGACTGTCATTGCTCACAATGTTTATGCCATAATATTGCTTGATTAAGGATATAGACTATGTAACAGAATTGTTGTTTACCGACTCAGTAGCCAGATAGAGTGTCCACAAATGTCCTTTTTTTTTTCCCTTTAAAAACTCTGCCCCTCAAGGCTGCCTGCCTCTGACAGGGATCTCGACTTCCGGTTGGGTGCTGATTAGCTTAATTAAAGCCTCTCCATTTAATAAAGCTTTTGGTGTTAGTGTGGTGAAATCTCCCAGACCTGTAACAAACCAGAATTACATTGTTACATTAAATAGGAAAGTGAGCCCAGAAGATATTATGACTATCAATGCAGAGTAGACACAATTCTTTTAAAAAAATCAAAAATAATAAAACTGAGTCAGTACAATAAAATGAAATTATAAATTTTCAATTTTCTTGATAAGAGCAGTAATTCCTTTTGTTTGTTCAAAATCAGCTCAACTAAAAAACAAATGGTGGCCTCTGAGGTTTTGAATAGGTAGAGCTTAGAAGCAGTAACTTCAGTACTATGGATCTGTCTTGAAGTATTTTCAGTTCAGTAAATGTTTTCTGCATTGACCTTATGCTTCAGATACTTAAAATATGAAATTTGTGGTATGGTTTTTAACTGGATTTATATAAGTGATTGAAAAAGTCTCAATTCATCTGACTTCATGTAGGCAGGTAAACAATATGAGTTGACAAAAGTTTCCTGACCACTACCTTAGTGGGTCTGTGGTGGGAAAGCATAAAAGGGAAAATCTTAAAAATCTTAAAAAGAAATTTCTTCAGCCTGATTATTTGCTGGCAGGCAATAAAAATGCTGACTTTCTGAAATTCCCCTCTGGAATGCCATTTGGCCAGAGGGCCTGCAAGAAGCCTGCAAGCCAATAAAACTGTAAAACACTGCAGGCTATGCTGCTTTGGTGGGCTTGCAACCTCCTTTGTCCCTTGTGTATAAAAACTGTGTGGAGATGTAATTTAGGGGTGCACACACATCACCCTGCCTGTTTGTGTAAGCCTGATACCAGTCTTTCTCTCTCTCTCTCTCATAAAGCTTCTCAGTTATTAATTTTAACTTTTGGACTATAATGAATCTTTGGATGACTCCCCCCAAACCCATAATATTCTGGGGGTTCCCACCACATGAGGCTGGTATTTTTTGAGGTGCCTAAAGAAAGGTTTCTCCTTATAGCTGGAACTGAATGAAAGGTTCCCCTATAGTCTGGTCTCTTGAGAAAGGCTCTCCTATAGCTGGGCATTTGTGAGCTTTGACCAAGCTTGTAGTACTCTGCATCATTGGGTGGATTTTTGGACCCCCACAACAGATCACTGTGGGATTTGGAATAAGACTAACTTACACTTGATATACAGTAACTTATTAATTTTATACAACAGTTGGATAATTATTAAAAAATTTCTATGCCAGAGATGTTCCTATCATAGCAGCAGTGGTATGAATATTATGGGTTAATATGGGTGAATGTAATAGTTAATCTTGATTGTCAATTTGACCTGGGATTAACTAACAGACTACCAAAGAGGAGGTTATCTGGTTCAATATACTTGCAAAACAAGACCCACCCTAAATTTGAATGGAACCTCCCAGCAGTTCAGATATAAAGAACCAGAGACAGAAGAGCTAAAGCATTCTGTTGCCCTCTGCTGGAAAACTCATCTTCCCTCCTATCTCCTGGCTTCTTTGACCATTCAACATGACTAAAGTCCAGAGATTCTCTGGGAATTCTTCAGCCTTCAGGCACAGACTGGGACTGCTGGGATATTCAGCTTCTGGACTGAGATACTGAGCTATTGTTGGACTATCTAGACTCTATCTTATAAGCGAATCCAACAAGTTTCCTTATATAATCATTCTGTTAGTTCTGTTCCTAGCAACCGTGAATAATACAGGTAATCAGCCACTTTCCAGGTGGATTGAAAGCATGATTGCTCAAAAGGACAAAACTCATACCAGGTACTGTAAATCTTATAGATGGATATCAGGGGAAGAAAACACATTAGGTCTCAAGATAAGGCAGGCTTAGAGCAGCCATGCTAGGATGGTCTCTGAAGGTCTTGGAAAGCCATGTCCTACTGCTGGGAGTAGCAACACATGCTGAAGGAACATATCCTTCACCAAGAGAAACAGTTTCACCTTTAGGTAGGCATAAGATCAACTGGATTGGGCCCAAGATCGACTGGGTTGGGCCCCAATGTGAGTTAACCAATGAAGTAAAGTCATTTTCCCTGGGCTTATTTAAGTGTATAAATAACCTGGTCTTGGCAGCCATCTTTGGCGGCTGCCCCTCATGGCACTCCACATACAGAGTCTATGAGTTCATTTCTAGCTGCCTGCCCCTCATGGATTCCATCCCTGGAGTTCATGAGTGCTCCAGGGCACCTTAGCCCCTCATGGCATTCCATATCTGGAGTCCATGAGTTCCATTCTTTCTCTTCTTTAATAACTCTACCTTAATCCTCTCTATATGCTCTGGTTTCAATCTTCTATCTGAACACAAGAATCCTGCAGTGAAAGGACAGTCATCCTGTGACATTTGGTGATCCAGATGGGATAGCTAGGAGTTCATCCCACAACAAAGGGAGTGCACACTACTATTTTTTCACTGAAAGGCCTGGCATCAACATACGTTCTAAATACCTCTCTTTCATCCATAGGTGAGCGTAGCTCTCAGAGTTCATCTGAAAGGTTTTCTTTTGCAATGGATAGTGATTAATATAGAGAATCATATCTGGTCAAAATGCTGAAAATCAATGACTGTTGAATGCTTGACTTTAAACAGGACATCTGAATCACCCCCACCCTGCTAAGCCAGGAAACCATAATAGAGCAGGCATGGGAAGAATGTAAGAACCAAAGTGTGGGGAGGATTGCTATCAAGCAGTGTTTTCTGGACATGACAAAGCCATTGTATCCATAAACTTAAGGCTTAAGAACTGAATAAAATTGGATCTTATTCATCATGGATGGGACAGGATTATGAGGTTCTATCCCTCTTGAAGGGAATATTGCTAGTCAGGACTGACTGAATAAAGTGTCCCACTTACTTCAGTGATGTTTCACTTATGCTGCAGAGAATAGCCACTCACATGCTCATATTTTGGGGTCACTCTCTAAAAGTCTGTATGTATCCAGGTTCTCGAGTTTGGAGTTGAAGATTGAAACTGAACATGTGTAGAGGATTAAGGTAGAGTTTATTAGAGGAGAGAAAGAATGGAACTCAGAGACTCTAGATGTGGCATGCCATGAGTGGCTAGGGCGAATCCATGAGGGGTATGGAGCTGGAAAAGAACTCATGGATTTCAGATGTGGAATGCCATGAGGGACAGGAGCCAAAGATGGCTGCCAAGACCAGGTATATTTATACATTTAGGCAAGCCTGGGAAAAACGGCTTTTCCTCATTGGTTAGCTCATATTGAGGCCCAACCCAGTTGGTCTTGAGTCAGACATCCAGGTAGGGGCTTTTCTGTAATGGAGAACTAATCTCCATATCTTTTCATAATAAAGGATGGGGGAGTTGACTACCTTATCTCTACTGGAAGATTGGGGTCATTTACTCTTATCAGTAGAGGTGGTTTCTCCAGTGTAATCCCAGCAGTGGGAGATGGCTTTCCAAGACCTTCAGAAACCTTCCCAGTATGGCTGCTCTAAAACTGCCTAATTAACAGAAGCAACCTGTATCAAACCCAGTAGGTTACATGTACACATACATAAAAGACATATAGATAGTGGAGAAACTTATTGGACAGAAGTTGCTCAGCAGGAGAAGATGGAGGATAAGGTCATGTAATGTGGGGAGAAAAGATGAACTCATTGTGTACATGAATACACACACACACATACAAAAGAAAAAAAATTTGTACCATAATTTCACTTATTGAATGCTGGTAGAAAAATTTAATGTAAAAGATATAAACTTTTGTTAGACAGACAACCCCCAAATCAGAAGCTGGTCTCTTAAGGAGTTCCATGAGAGACTGAACCTCTCACAAAGAGTAGCATCTTTGAGGGGCAAGCTTACTTCCAAGAAGTCTTCATGCTCCTATCTAGGGTTTCTAGAAAAACAATTACTGAAAGTAAATGATGTTCACTAGAACAAATTATTATGTTTTTAGAATTAATAAAAAATATAAAAATCAGCAACATTAAAAATTGCCAATTGTCCCAATTAACCCTAGATTTTTCTCAAAGAGCCACAGTGTTTTGTTGTATTTATGTTCTCCATGAATTCTGGAAAAGCTTCCATTGGCTGTTTGTATTATTGCTTTGCATGCTCCTTCCATACTAAATACTTACTGGATCATTTTTCAACTGTCCCTTAAAATGATTACCTTCTGCAACTCTCTCCAGCAGAGGACTTCGTGTTCCCATTGTGTCTGACTCCAAAGAGTGCGTGCCCCAGTGGACTCCTCCCAGAAAAAGTGTTGCTCCAGAGAGCAAAAGCTTTTTTTTTTTTTTTTTTTTCCCTAATCTTTGTTTTAAATGTCCCAGTTGCCTATATAACTTCAAAGCTTTTTTCCCCAATTTCACAGCTTTATGTTTCAAATACAATGGTACATGACTCATTAAAACCAAGTTTTTTGACAACCCCAACTTTTACATTTCATGTCATTCAGTCCTTTGTTTAAAAAAAAAAAAAAAAAAACTGGTCCCACCTAAAAACTCCAGACTTAAAGGGCACTTCTGGTGAGGATGATTCCCCAGTCATCCCAGTCATCCTTGATCCTCCACAGGGACACACACACAAACACACACACACACACACACAAATAAATAAATTAATTAATTAAAAAAAGACAAATTGGGAATAGATTTTGTTCCCACTAATTTCTGAGGCAGGTGCCTGGACAATTTACAAATGAAAAGACTTTGAATAGATAGTGAACAGGGTGGGGGGAGATTAATGTAAGATAGAAAATAGTAGATATCATGGGTATATAGGTAGAGAACATTAGACTGGAGAGAGGATGATAGAGGGCTTTAGACTAAAGAACTGATGGGTTGACCCCCATGCTGCTTAAATCAGTATTAGGTGTTTTCTATACATTCATATATTTATATGTAAATATGGATTTGTTTATGTATACATATAACAAACTTATACACATACGTGAACAGCATGTGTATAAATATAGTCAAGTATTTATTTATAAATTTATAAAGGATTTATAAATATGAATACAAAGCACATATGTTTGACTCCATTCTTTCTCATGACTCAGTAAATTAATTTTTGCCTCATTTAAGATAAACTGAGACTTAAAGAGATTAAAATAGTTATCTAAGATTTCATAATTGCCAATTTCCAAAACTGGTAACTAAATCTTTATGTGAGTGAATTTTCCAGTGAAACACACAGGTCATTCAGCACCCTATTCATGGGTTTTAATGAGACATGTCTTGCAAAGTCTTCCACAGTGACTTGAGGTGAGTTTTCAATAGAGAGTGAATGAAGAACATGGAACAGGTGGAGAAGCTCATCAAAGATGTGTTCTCAGTTGTTTCCAACTTGAAGCTAGAGTTGGTTTCACTGTGAGACTGTGTTCTACCCCAATCTTTGACTAACCTATACTTTATGTTGTGATACAATGTGTCATAAAGAAGTTGAAGAACCAACTTAAAAAAAAGTTTCATTAACAGATGTGGGTAACCTTCAACCTTTAATCCTATAATTTAATCCTATAATATCCTATAAATGTCAGAAGACATATATGGGAAACCTTAAAAACCACCTGTTAAGTCATTGAGGCAGTTAGATTGACAAGCGTTTCTCATAGCCACATTAAAACCACAATCATTTAAACATGCTGAATAATAATAATAATGAGGTCTATATTCTGTTGATGCTGAGCATTCCAAAAGAGAACCATCATTTAGTAAAAACAGCATCATAGTTGGGGATGTAGTCCAGTGATGAAGTGTTAGGCTAGCATGTATGAAGTCCTGGGTTGAACACCCAGAACTGCATAAGGCATAGGCATAGGCAGAGTGACATATGCCTGTAATCCTAGCAATCAGTAGGTGGAGTCAGGAAAAGCAGACTGAAGACCATAGTGGGTTGCATAGTGAGTTAAAAGAAAATGGATCTTGTCCTCAATTATTTTTAAGAAGAGGACGATTAGAAGAATTAATTAAAAATAAGAATGGGTGTAAAAAATGGTGTGAAAAAGGTCTGAGGAGATATGGAAGATGGACTTTGAGGTTATTTTGGTCTGAATACACAATCATATCCAATTCGCAAGTAATGAGGGTGCACTTATTTGTGTAGCACAGCATTCTCTTAAGGATGAACTTGCTTTTGCTTATTCAATTATAACTTGCTTACTGATAATAATTTTCAAGGTTATCACATATCTGATAGAGCTCTATTATCCAGAGTGCACAAAGAACTTAGAAAACTAAACACCAAGAAAACAAATGGCCCAATTAAAAATGGGCCTTGGAACTTAAAAGAAACTTTACCAGGAAAGAAATTGAAATGTCTAACAAAATATCTTAAAAACTGCTCCGCATCCTTAGCCATCAGGGAAATGCAAATCAAAACCTCCCTGAGATATCATCTCACCCCGGTCAGGATGGCAAAAATCCACAGCACAAACACCACCAAATGCTGGACAGGACGTGGCGAGAAGGGAACTCTCCTACTTTGCTGGTGGGAATGCAGGCTTATACAACCACTCTGGGAAGCTGTCTGGCAATTCTTTAAAAAAGTTAAAGATTGAAATGCCATATGACCCTGCTATTCCACTTTTGAGAATAACCCCCCATACAGCAAAAATTCACCTCAATAGCATAAGCACAACCATGTTCATAGCAGCATTGTTTAAAATAGCAAAGTCTTGGAATCAACCCAAATGCCCAACAGTTGACAAGTAGATAAGGAAAATGTGGTACATTTATACAATGGAATACTACTCGGCCATCAAAAATGATGAATTAATGGAATTTGCCGGGAAATGGATGGAATTAGAAACAATTATATTGAGTGAAGTATCCCAGACACAGAAAATTAAGCGCCGTATGTACTCCCTAATAAGTGGATCCTAGTACCAAACCCACTTAGTGACACACTCAAAGATAAATCTCTGTAATACCTACAGTAATTGCAAAGATTATGAAAAGGAAGGGAAGGGGAAGGAGGGCCCTGCCAGAAACAAGGAGAGAGGGGATCATGCTACAGCAGAGAAATAGGCCACCATCAAAGACTGCAAATAGGTAATGAGACATCTGGTTGGGCTTTCCTTACTGGTCACTTGCATTTGTTGGGGTATGATCTCACCATAAAGGGAGAGCATAGAGTCTGGCAGATAGAAGGTAACTATCCTGCAAATGGTCCCCTACTCTTATTCCATCTACCTTTGAATCTACTCTTATAATAAGACTATTTTAACAGCCTTTTATCTCTGGCCAGGGGGTGACATCTAATACCCATCAGAATGGAGCCAAGGGCAGTGCAGGAACAGCAAAACTGAAAAAAAAAAATCAACAAACCATAATTTGGAAAATCAGAGACTCTACATCAACCACCTGAAACCAGGCCAGCCTAATCTCTCCCCATCCTAAAGTTCAGGGAAATTTACAGAAGAGGGGGTGGTAAGATTATAAGAGCCTAAAGATGGGGAGGAGCAATGATATGCAAGATACTCCATACAAGTTAGGGCTGAAGTAATCATAATAGGACTTTGAATGACCCGCGCAATGACCAACATATCATTGACCCCCCAAAGTCTAGCATGGATCACAGGCACTATGATCCTTAAATGCAAGGGATTAACAGCCACAATAGTGTTCCTATACTAAAGGGGAACACACACACAAAATAAAGCGCTCTAGACAATGCCACTGAGTCCTTACACCTCATCAGAGAGGAGGACCCAGAGGGAAGTTTGACGTGCACACTATAGGATGCTCCAAGAATTGGGGGGGGCACTGAGAGAAAGGGAGGGAAGGGGGAAAGGAAAGGGAAAAGGTGGGGAGGGAGCAAGGGGATCCAGGGAGGGGTGGAGGGAGCGAGGGGAATGGGGTACTTATCAACTTTGTATGAGTGGAAGAAATAAAAAAAACAATTTTCAAGTTTATAAGATCATCTATACAAAGTCCAATACATAAACTGGCTTTTGAGATAAATACACTATTTCGTTCCATAATATTTTAAAACAGAGCTCTAATAAATATATTTGTTATTAGCTGTTTCTAGTGATATATAGCTTGAGATTTTACAACTATAGAGTATAATTTGTTCTTACAAATGCTTATTGAGAAGTCAATGTAGTAAATAGAAAGCATATCATTCAAGGAAACAGGTACACTTCATCCCATCCCTTATTTGTTCAATAACATAGAGAAAATTAAAATTTATTTGCCTCAGTTTTCTCTTTTAAAAGTTCCTTATTTCTTACATTCACTTGTAACACAATTGTTTTTATGATGCAAAGGTAGAACAATAAAGTCATGATCTCCCAAAGAAAAACATTGCATGTATATTAGATGACACACAAGTGAGCCTGTCAGTGGAATAAATAACATTCATCTGAACTAAATTTGAGGAATTGGCTATGGCTTTGTTCCTGTAGGCAATCACTGAATGCTGTGAGCACATGCATAATACTCCCGCATTCTGAAATAGGATTGAGCGAAATGAGGGAAGAGAGGAAACTCACAGATAATTTACTGGAACACCAATTCAAGTTAGAAGGAAAGATAAGGATTATGCAAACAAAGGAGATGAGGATAGGAATGCAAATCTGTGAAGATGTGAAAAACATTGGAAGACATTGAAGTGAAATAACATGGCACTGCAGGAGCACAGATGGGAGCACAGAGAGAGAACTGAAAAGAGGCCATGGTGGCAGGTCCAGCATGCTCTTAATAATTTGGATTCTATTCTGATGGTTTTGTTGTTACAGTAGTTAGCTACAAGTAGCAACTTGACAATTAAAGGATTGAGCTCTGGGCGCATTTGTAAAGAACTAGTAATTGAGTTAATTGTACAGGACATTCTCTAATTGTTGAGGGAAGACCCATTCCATGATGGGTGGGACTTTCCCCTGGGCAGGGGATAAGATAGATATAGGGAATGGATTCAGGAAGTTGACTTTCTTTGGTATAATTGGACAGACATGTTGTCTGGCAAGCAATGTTTGCCTCTTTCTCAGTGATCCTGTGGATATGGTATGGCCAGTACCTTGACTCTGATGATGGTTTGACCTCTTTCGTATGTAAGTGTATACAGTGTTTATGTGTGGATGCATGCTTGTACATGTGTGGATACCTATGTGTGAGAGGTCGTGGGTATGTGTGCACATGTGAGGGTTTGTATCTGGAAGTCAAAGGTTGACATTAGTAATCATTATTGATCACTTTTCCATTTTATTCTTTTGAGAAAGGTTCTCCGGTCAATCACAAAGCTCATGATAAAATTAGTCTGGCTAGTCAGCTTGGTCAGTGTCTTCCTTTTGAGGCTTGAGTTACAGGTAGTTCACCATATCCACCTGGCATTATGTGGGGATTCGAACTCTTGTCCTGCTGCCTTTAGACTGAATGCTTTAACTACTGAGCAATCTACCCAATCTCTCTCTCTCTCTCTCTCTCTCTCTCTCTCTCTCTCTCTCTCTCTCTCTCTCTCACACACACACACACACACACACACATACACACACATATAAATCTGTTTTCCTGCAAATGAAATAAATTTTTCTTCTGGCTGAATAAAATTCCACTGTGTATAAGAACTGCATTTTCTTGATGCATTCATGTGTTGATGGACACTCAGCTACTGGCATAACTTGGCTATGAAAAACAGTTATAATGGCTTTAAGATTTTTGATTGTGTCAGGCGTTGTTACACTGACCAAAGACTTAAGTCCAGGGATGGCAAGTCAATGTGTTCTATGTCTCCATGACCAGTGAAGTCCTGAGGCCCAGTTTTAATTTAACACAAGCCCTATGCAGGTGGTGGGGGAATTCCTGAGAAAAAGGAAGAGAAAGTGCACAATTTTGGGTTTGTACATTTGGTAATGACTCCAGGATTTCAAATCATTTGTGTCTAGTAGGCGGTTGAGTATTCAGAGTGAGCTGCCAGAAGAATTATATCTATGCTAAGAACAGAGATCAGAAGTTTACAGCACCGATATTTGGAAGAGTTTGTGAAATACAAAGAGAATCTGGGAGGGGGGAGAGAAATCCCAGTATTTAAAGGATGAGCAGTAGCTAGAGAAAATGAGAGAAATATTAGAGATATAATACAAAAATAGTAATTTTGTGAGCTAAAATTGTGTAAATGTATGCTGTGGTTTGAAAAGTGAGTTATCCCCCAATAGGTCCGTGTGTTTGAATCCTTGGTTTATGTCTGGGAAGGTTGTGACAACTTTGGGAGGCGGAGTCTTGCTAGAGTAAGGCATGTCACAGGGGGTAGGCTTTGAGGTTGGATAGCCCTTCCCTGCTTCTGTTAGGAGTCTGTTCTTATAGTTTGCAGTTATCTCTCTCAGCCTCCATGATGGATGTGACCTAAGCCTCCTCCAGCTTCTGCCAGCCACCATGCTGTTCCTGCTATAATGAACGGTATTTCCCTTCTGAAACCATAAGCCAAAGAAATCTCCATTTCTCCCCCTAAGTTGCTTTAGTTTGAGTGCTGTCCTACAGAAACAGGAAGAGTAATTGTGGCAGGTTGAAAAGGAAATTAGAATTATAAACTTGCCTTACAAATTACAAGTATAGAAGAGACTATTTCCAGAGCCACGTCAAGAACATTAGAAAGCAGATTCATTTCGGGAAAGACTACAGCTCTCATTGCAGGTGCTCTGGCAGGTCCTCTTCCTTTAAGTTCTGGTCCTCTTTCCTTTCCTGTCTGTGCAGAGGGATTCTGTTTACAAAGCATGTCCTGTATAGGTACATTCTCTATCATACCATAAGAGAACTTCCTGTAGGTGTCCTGAATCCATTCTTGCTGCCACCACAATGTATTTTAGTATCAGAAAGAATCATCTTGAAAATATGAATCAGATAATTATAGCATACACTTCTCCATGACTAGCAAACTGGCATGTGAAGTCCTACATAGTTTTATTCCTGGCACCTTGTCTTCTACTGTTCTTACTCTGGGCTGAAATAGTTTATGTTTATTGGCCCAATTTGGACAGTCTTATTTCACAGTTGTTTCTAACTTACGACTTTTATGCCAGCTGTTCTTTAGTGTCTCCTCTGCTCAATAAAAAACTTCTTAAAAAGGGAGATATTATATGCCTCAAATTCTCTTTCCATTGATTTCATATTGCTAATTTCCTAAGTAATTTACAGAATTAAATGAAGTTTCTTGAACATTGGAGTGAATAGCCCATAGATTATTATTTTTGTCATAAAACCTGTGTCTATTCTCTATAGTCAGCATAAGAGATTTTTAAATTTTCTTCCTCCTTATAGTAGCCCAGATAAGTCATAGCATTCCTTAACTTTAATATATTATTATGTATAATACATCATTTAATAATTCATTAATAACTTTCATACCAACAACTATATATTGAATAAATGTACTGGATCTTAGATTAATCATAGTGACTTGAAAAATAAACAGAACAAAAAGAGTTAAAGACATTTCACAGAGAAGGAAATCTTAAAAGTTTCATGGAGAAAAAAGGAGAGGTGGTGCAGTGCTGAGAGCTAATGACAAGCTTTACCTTGTGTCTTTTCTACGTCCGGGTGTAGATGTGTAAGTTTTATTGCAGGGAGATTGGCATTTTAAAATGCCGATGGGAATGCAAATGGGGACAAAATAGAAGACAGAGGAACTGGAAGGAGAGTAGCTCATGAGGAAATGGAAAGTAATGAGTTTGAGTATGAGCCATGGACATGATGATCTCTTCCACTCTTCCACTCAGTTGTTGAGGAACATGAGTAAGAATGAGCAATCTTTTTATTTCTCCAGCTTTCTGTGCTCACTAATGTGTAACCCATACATTTTGTTTTATATTCTGTGAGTGTCTTCCTTTCTCATTAGTGATTCTATTTCCGTCTCACTCTCTGGCCTAAATGCTCTTCATGAAGATTTTACTAATATTCTTAAATTATTACTTGATGATATAAAGTTTGTTTCCAGAGATTTACTACTGTAAATATGATTGCAACAAACTGTATAAAACATATATACACAAATACGACATATATACATATGTTTACATATATACATATAGCAAATAATTGCATATATTTTCTTTAGGTCTTTGAGTGCTTCTGTGACAAATATTCCTAGAGTAAATAGCATTGAAGACATTTTTAAATTGTTTTTACGTACTTATAATTCTTTTTCATTTTTTGCTTGTGTGTGTGTGTGTGTGTGTGTGTGTGTGTGTGAGAGAGAGAGAGAGAGAGAGAGAGAGAGAGAGAGAGAGAGAGAGAGAGAGACAAGGGGCACTGTATGTTCTTGTGGAGGACCAAGGGTGACTTCGGGAATCATCCTGGATTACTTTTACCTCCTTTTTACTTCGTTCTGGGATTTCCCAGGTTCTGCCCACCAGGGCCAAAAGTGTAGGCCACTGCTATTTCTGCTTGGTGTTTTTATATGGGACCTGAGATCTGAACCCAGAGCCTTCTGCTTGTGAGGTAGAGGCTTAATTCCTGAGCCATCTCGCCTGTACTAGATACTTATAATTCTTAAATTGGCTATTTATCTGAAGTGAGTAAAACAGAAAATTGATTGATGTCATCATTACTGTAGTTGTGAAATGGCTTTACAAGAAAAATAGTGAAATGAATAGTCTTGCTTCCCATTTCCAACTAGTAAATATTGCCAATTATCATCAGACATTATGGAGAGTCTATCATATAGTGCACCATGCCTCACACATGGGAACATAGGAAACTATTACATAAAATTCTGGATTCTATCATTCAAGATAAGCACAAGCATTCCACTTATGCTTCAGAAAACACTGAATAAAGTTTTGCTTCTTTCATCACTATACACCTCCACAGCAGCTAAGTATGCCTGTGTTCAGTTATCAGACTGTAGCATCATGTGATGGTAAAAAGAAACAATGAGCTAAGAAGTCTGGCCAGCTTGAGCAGTGCAAGATTCTGAGATCCTTAGCTGATGATGGTGTAAGTGCTCTGGAGATCTGAAAGTTTTTTTTTTTTTTTTTTTTTTTTTGTCACTGACACTGAAGAAGGCAGATGGTTAGAATCTTGACAGGAATAGTAAAGCCTATTGGTACTTGGACTTTAATTATTGGCATTCTTTAAACATTGCTTCATTTCTTAACCGTGTCCAATAGGTAGTTATTAATCAGGCAGTCACCTGATTTTCTTTTAGCTCCAGTTCAACTGGCAGATGGATACAGAAAAAAATCAAGAGGGCATATATAACACAAGGATATTGTTGCAGTTGCACTTGAGGAGTAGTGCCAACTTGTCCACACTGCTTAGGAAGATCTGTTGACAATTTGTCTTTAACCAAAGTTGAGTACTTGGGACGAGAAATGTCTCATGACTTTGGCTAGAGGGACAGGACTCCCTGCTCCTTGGGAATATGTATCATGCAGTCTGCAATGTCTCTGCATTACTTCTCTGCTGTGTCTGCAACAGCAGCTTGATTTGCTCCATGGATGCTACATCCCTTGGAAATGTCCTTTACCAGTGCAATTGCTAGAAGTCGTAGCTGAAGGACATGGTGGCATCTGCCATGCTGAAAGAAAAGATGACCAGGTAAGTGCAAGGCAGGCTGGGGTGGGAAAAGATTTTAGCCCCCAGATTCAGGAGGAAGACTTTAAGTCTTTTTTTTTTTTTTGGTAAAATGAGTCTGTTTTTAAATATTTTATTTATGAGAGAGGAGAGGGAAAGAGAGAGGGAGAGTCACGCCATGGTACATGCATGGAGGTCAGGGCATCTTTCAGAAGTCATTTCTCTTCTTCCACCATATGAGCTGCTTCTGATGTTCAAATGCTGGTGACCAGGTTTGAGAACAGGCACCTTATCTGTTGAGCTATCTTTTTGGTCCCAGGAAGAATATAAGTCTTGTGAAATATTTACAAAATTGGTTTCCAAAATGTTTCTATTTCTAAATCTATTTCCTTTGACTCATGCATAATGGATATCATCTTTTCAAAAAATTGTCTGCTTAGTAGATGAAAAATTTGAAGTTTGTTTTGATTACTTATCTGAGATTTGTGTTATATATTATTGTTCATTTAGGTGTATTTTGTGAATTGTTTTATCATTTCAGCAATCTATTTTTTTCTATAAGGACAGCTGTCTTTTATTCATGGTTTGCCACAGATATTTTGAGCTTCTTTTATAGTTAAGAGCAGCATAAAATAAATTGTTGTTCTTCAGAGATTAACATTTTTATGGCAATATGTATTGCTATGTTATGTAGAACCAGGGTGAATATTGCTATCAATTAGAATGTGACACAACACTGATTTTAAGATTTATCCTATTTCAGGGATGCTGAATTCTGAAAGAAACAAGAGTATTGCTATGGTAGCCAGATCAGGGAAAATATATATGTTGAGTTGTATTATGAAAATTAGTTCAAAGAACTATCACAGTATAATATCTGAAAGACTGAGAGCAAGGAAAGCAAGTGCTGACAAATCAGTCTGAATTTGTAATTCTGAGAACTTGGGGAGTCAAGGTTTTAAGTCCCAGTGGAAGAACAAAGTTCTGATTAGTAGATTGCTACTGGTTTAAATTTTAGAGTCCAAAGTGTCTGAGAACTAAAAATTGCAATGTCTAAATGGATACTCTAACCTAAGGAAAGTGAATAAGAAGGAAGGAAGAATAGAAAGCAAAGAGAGAAGAGAAGAGAAATGCATACACCAGTGTTCTAGTTTTTATTATTATTATTATTATTATTATTATTATTATTATTATATGGACTCTCAATGGCTTGGAAGATGTCTGTTCATATTGGTCAGGATTGATCCTTACTTAATGTGGCTCCAATGCTAATCCCCAAATGCCTCCCCTCCCCCCAACATACCAAACTTCAGCCTTGGAAGCTACCCATGCATGCGTTTACTTAGTCAAACTGAAATATAAAAATAACCATTCACAAGGGTACTTGCCTTAATTCCCAGGAAATATAAATATATGAACAAAAGTGGTTTTCTCATGTAATTAAGTTACTGAATTTAAGAGATTATTATAGATTGAATCGGTGGCCCCATGGTAATCACATAAGCCCTTACAAGCAGAGACTTTGCTGGCAGGTATGTGGGAGTAGGAGACTGAGTGAAGAATTCAAGAGTTAGAAGAAATTGATAGGCTGCTGCTGAAACACAGAGAGACTTCCAAGAGCCAAGAGTAGCTTCTGCCTGACTTCAGCAATGAACCGGGCATTACAGTTCTCTACCAGTGAGCAAATAGAATTTGGCCAACATTCAGAATAAGGATGAAAGCAAATTCTACTCCAGAGTTTCTAGTCAAGAGCCTATCTTGGTTGATGCCTGATGTTGATTTCATAAAATCCAGATTAGAGATAGCATATGATTCCACCTAGACTTCTGACCTGCAGAGCTATGGTATTATTTTAACCTATCATATTTGTGTTAATTTCTCAAAGAAGCAATAGTAAATTATCATGATTACAGAATAATAAAACAATATATATAATTTCAGGAAGACAGTTATAATATCTAAAGGTCACCAAAGTCCGAACTACTTGATTTTAGAAACTGGAGTTGAGATGCAACCAATGGAGACCCCTTGGGTGGCATGGGGAAATCATCCTGGGCTGCTCTAACTCTCTTTATTAGTTTGTTCTGGGGTTTCCCAGGCTTTACCTATCAGGGTTGGAATTACAAGCTATGGTCATATTCTCTGACATTTTTAAGTGGGATTTGGGGATCCAAACTCAGGTCCTTTTCCTTTTGAGGAAGTGCCTTTAACCCCTAAGCCATCTCCCAGCCCCAGGGGATAACAAATTGAATTAAAGGAGAAATGGAAGTTTTAGATCAAAACACAAAATGATCATTGTTAGCATTCTGATTTGTAGGTAGAGCTTCTTGGCACTTCAAGCTTGTAGTCTCTTAATATTCTGAAGTTTTCCTTGTTTCATGACTTTTTAAAATTTCCCACTTGTCTCCATAAGATAGATCTACCACTAATGATATGTCAGCCAAGAATCTTATGAGTAAGAAGCTACGTATTTCTTGCAGCTCTGCATGAAATACAGATGAAAAGTGGAAACTTAGACATATTTTCCAATCAAATATCTAAGAAGATAATACAACCAACTGCTATTGTGAATGGCCTTTCCAGGTAAGAACTTTTATGATGTAGAATTGTTCTAACATTGTAAACCAAATAAAAGAAGTGCTTATAAAAATATGAATATGACAATAGCTAGCTTATCACAGATACACAGAGTACTAAAATTTTTGATACTATTGTATCCTACCATTTAATTACTGAAACACTATGCTCAAAGAAGTTACAAAATACTGTTTGTTTTTTCCCTCTGTAATTTTCTTCATTTTAGATAAATGCAATAATTTCAAATATACACTGTATATCCCTGTTGCTTCATGTTATGTTTTTATTAAAATTTTGTTTGCAACAAGCAGATCAGTCATTGAAATACATGTGAATTATTCATCTACTTAGAAAAGAATGTCCCTATTCATAAGGACTCAAAACAGAAAATTATGTGGAGATAGTCTATTTTTTGTGTGTCTTATATGTATATGTATGTATATGCCCATATATAGGTGCCTCATCTCTAAGTGCATACATGGAGATCAGAGATCAGCTTTGGATATCTTTCTATATTGCTTTTCAACTTTTTTTTTGAAACAAAGTCACTAAACCTGGAACTAACCATTTCAGCTACATAAATCAATAAGTTCTTGGGATCTGCCTGTCTCCACTCCCCTATCCATGATCATTTTTTATGTGGGTGTGAGGATCTACATGAGGTCATCATGCAGCAAGCTCTTCACCCACTAAAATCTCTCTCCAGCCCAAAGGTGGAACTCCTTCTCAGCCTTCAATGAGATCATGTTTGGTATGCTGAACTTCTACTTCTTGGTTCCATGTTCTATTATTTCACTTCTATTCTTGTCTTGTACTCTCTATTGGATGATAAAAGTATATATATATATATATATATATATATATATATATATATATACACACACACCTTAGATCTACAATAGGAAACGAACTGGATTGAAAGTGAAAAGAAGAAGTCAAACTGCAAACGTATACAGAAGTAATAATGCTGTCATACAAGGCAGCCAGAGATCTGATTTTCATTTCCTTTCTGCCACTTATTGATGGTTGATATTGCTCAACCAGGTTTTATTTCTCATTTGTCAATAGTAATAATGGCCCCTATTTTATATTCATTGGTTATGCTAAATGTAAGATACCATCAGTTGTCTTGTATCATCACGTCTAGCATAGAGAATCTGGAATAAATTATTTTATTGTTATGAATATTTTGGGCTAGAAGAGCAAAAATTATTTTAGCTTAGTCATTTGATAATGAATATGTAAGAAGCTATCTTTCATTTCTCTTCCTTGTGAAGTGGAATTCTTTCATTAACTTCTCCTGGAACCTCGCTGATTTGCATTATGTCTCCCTAATATAGAAAGAAACCAACCATCACTGATTACATTATGATTAACCGTGCTAGTTTGTCATTTTCAAACAGTGAAGGATGACATGGTAATGATATTTCCTAATTAGTTAAACATTTCTCATTTATAAATTTGAAGGTATATTATATCTCAATGAATTTAAATGTGTTTTGACCCAAAGAGGCTAATTCTCTTGTTCAAAGACGTAGGCTGTTTGAAATTGCACTTAGTAGGGGTTATCGGGTCACGGAGAATTATTGCTTTCCTCAAAGGCAGACCAAGTAGCTTTGTGAAAAGACTGTCAGAATCTTTAGTCTATACACTATGGCAAAAGCATGGAAAATGAAATGGTCTATAGTGAAAAGTAGGAAATCTTATTAAGGTGAAGACAATAATTTGTGCTATTGAACATCATTCTATTTCCCTGTAATCACTCATCCTTGGAAGTGATGGAATATTTAAATACATTTTCACCATTAAGTAATAAAGTCCTGATTTATATGAGGCTAGAATCTGTCCTCAGTGAGACATTTGCCTTAGAGAAAGTTGATCCTCTGGAGTCACTTGATTGTGGTGGGCTAGAAACATTGAAGGAAATACTTTAACTTCTAAAGTGCCTTTTTAAAGCCACAAGAGTCACTTCATACATTCATTATTCTTTAGATGTTAGATTATAGTGTTTCAGTATATGTGTGCATATTGTGTACATGAGTATGATGCATGGAAGTTTTCAAATATTCAAATGTGAAAGAAGCATGACTAGAGGAGGAGAATCGGTCCATGTGGACATGAATTTCTAATATCAATATGATGCCACCTTCTGCTACAAGTAGTCTGCACGATTGCCAATATACTCATGGCCAAATGGTTTAAAGGAACAGGAAGTTTTATTCTAGCTTATGATCCTTGGTTGCACTTCCTTGTCCAGCTTGGCAGGAGAGCTCATTGACATGAAGGGATAAGGGAACTGACCATACCACAACCATGTAATGACCTTGAGAGGATCAATCATTACTTCCCAAACTGGCATGTGCGGCCAAGTATACAGAAGGATGTCAACTTTCTCAACCATTTCCCTCTATCTTGTTCATCTTCCAAGAGACTAGCCACACACCTGGGTAGGCTTCCCCATTAATCATACGATATTCTGTATACTTGCTCGGGGCTTAACTTAATTACTAATTTCTCACATCTGTGTCCAGAACTCAGAGCATTTAGTTGCCAGACTGACATTGATATCTAACCAAGAAATCTTCCTAGGCACCAAAATTCACTAGTTAATTGGCAAAGAGAAAATAACTAACTTAGAAGGGAATTTTATAAAAAAGCTTTAATTGCATGGGCAAAACTTAGAAATCAATGAGGCTTAACTCTGAAATTTAAACTTGAATTAAAATAAGGGCTTTTTGTTTGTTTAAAAGTTATACAGAAACTTTTACTTAATAAAGATCATGTGTGAAATTATTTTGAAAAAAAGGGAAGAAGTAAATGATTTACTAGAAAGATGTACAAGAGATTTTTGCCTGTCAAAGCAATGAGAACTGGTTGGTTCTCTCCTTTGTTGAAGTAGCATATCTCTTTTCTCTGGTATGTCTAGATGCATTCTCTTTGTCAATAGTAATTCAATTACTTCAACAGAAATTAGCTGTTCAATTGCCATCATAAGGAGAATTTGGGAAAATAATGACATATTTAAAAGATCTTAACTATTAATTAGGTGGATGAAGCTTTCTAATGAACAGTCAAAGACTTTGTAACTTTTTGAATAAAGCAATATCCATTGTCTATAACTATAAAAAAATCTTAGTAATTCCATAAGAAATTATTCAAGAGATAAAATTACGTTTACCAGGAAGCCTAGTAAGCATTCTTTGACTGCTTTGTGTAGCTAGAGGGACTTTCCTTGCAGTTAAAAGATTTCATCCAACCAGCTTCTCTGCCTCTATAATTCACTGAACAGTGAGGTGGTCCTCCTCTTTCTTGGTGAGGCATCTGCACATGCTCTTGTTCTGCAACTTACTCATCACTAGAATGGCTTGTGGCAGCCCAGTTTGGGTATTGCACTACCTCTGCAGTGTACTTTCTTCTACAGCCTCTGCATTTAGCACCATGCACTGGTGATGGGATTGAATTCCATTTCTCTCAGTGGAAATAACCAATTCTGTATTAATAAACTGTTGATATTTATCAATTTTCAATGTATTCTGCTCTCTCAACTTTTAGTGCATCATGCATAAACTTTTTATATCCGTAGTAAATAATACTAGATTTTTAATTCTATCAGTTGATTTAATACACAATGAATAGGAACAGTTACAAAATTAAAATAAATTCTGCATAGTTGAAATTTTAGTGATTGTGAAAAAATAAGTCACAAAATCTTCCAAAACTAAAGAAACATCTTCAAGTAGCTATAAGTTGTTGTCAAGCTATTCTTGTCTTTGAGTTTGTTAAAGTGTATTTTTATTGAATGTAGTGTGATAGAGGAAAAAGAATGTATTTAAAATTGAAAAAAAAAAACCTGATCTACATTCCCACTTTGCTGAGAAATGTGCCTATTTCATGAAGTTTCACCTTCACGTGTGGACAGAAGTGAAGCACTTCCTTCATAGGGTGGCTATGGGGACTAATTTTGTTGTGTGGGGGCATTCAGGATTCCGTTTGTTGGGCATCCCTCATATGCTTCATCAAGAATCTCTTAATTTAATACATTTCAGTCAGTTCTGCTCAGCTCTCCTTTTGCAACTCAGCACAAGGCTTACTCCCAAACCTTACCTTTATCTTTTACCTTCTGCAAACTTGTCCACTCATGCACTGAAAATGTGTTTATTTCCCAAAATATTCTCTTATTCTTCAATCCAGTAATACTGCTGACTCATAAAACTTTAAAGTATACATTATTGATTTTTAAAAAATATATTCAGGTACTGAAGAGATGGCTTAGGAGTTAAAGCTTTTGCCTTGCAAGTAGAAGGATGTGAGTTCGATCCCCATCTCAGGTGAAGACTCTTGATGGAAATGGTGGTGGCCTGAATTTCTGGACTTGGAAGGCAGAACCTGAGAAACCCCACAGAAAAGCAATAAGGATGTAGAACAATTCTGGTTCCATGACTTAAGCATTTGTAAACAGTGCTTCTTTATTCATTGATGTGCAGGTATCTTTTTCATATGTTGACTTGGAATACTTTGGGCAGAGACCCACAGTGACATAGCTGGAACATGTAGCAGATCTGTTTCCAGTTTTTTTGAGTATGCTCCATAGTAGTTTGCACAAGGCTTGGTAAGTTTACATCCCCATCAGCAGTGGCATTTGTGACGTTCAAAGTAATATGGAATCTCAAGGTAGTTTTGATTTGCATTTCTCTAGCTAAGGTTTTCTCTCATTTTGTGGCTGCTTTATTTCATTTGATAACTGTCACTAACACTTTTATGATACATCCCCACAAATGGGTGCTCACTGGAATTAGAATTTAACTTAGCATGACTGCTAAGTCGCACGATTTCACTGTGTCACCAGGGTCCTTGGGTCATTCAATCTGTAAATACTGGATTCTTCTTACTTTTCCAGCGTATCAAAGAGATTTTGGTTCTAAGATCTTTGTTCTCACAGTTTTCTCTTTCAGGAATGCAGGCTTTTCTTATTCATTCATTAGCTTAAATGTTAAAATTCTGTGAAAGCCCATTTATTACCCATACTGAAATTGACTTTCTAGTCTCTGTGTATCATGATATTGTACTCCATTCTCTTCATAGCACTTCTTGGCATCCAAAAATATTTTGCTGCTTCATTTACTTATGAATCCACATCTTTATTCCTATTTCAAATTGTCAAAGTTTCTTCTTTGGGAATATGCCATAATTAATTGTGATAACCCTTAATAACACAATGTCCAGTCTAGATTTTTGCCTGAAAGTAATCAGTCAGAGTCCTTTCAAAGGACTTACATGAATTTTAAAATAAACACTCTGAAAAAATGTAAACCTAGAGTAAGTATGAATAATCATTTAGCCACATGAAGAAAATCTTCTTGAAATGGGTTAAAACACCAAAATGGGAAAATAACATTGAGAGACTGAAAGACATAGGTCTAGACCCCATCAACTGAAACTCTATTCAGCAAGACTGAAGTCACATCTTCTCCTGGGTCTCTATTTGATCTGAAACAATGATTTTCCTGTGTACTTTTAGCTAGATTAAGTTGAGTTTGTCATTAGTAAGATAACACAGGCTGACTAGTTTTACAGAAGTCATTCAAAGCCTATCTAAATTATAGTTTGTTCTGACTTATAAGGCTTGTCTGCTACGAAAACAGACAGGATATTTATTATATGGGATTTGGTCTATACTTTTAAAAAGCATATGCCTTTTATCATACACTAGTTCCCCAAATTCCAGTTCCCGTAAATTGTAGATACAGTTGTATGTAGATCAAGACCATGAGTGCTCACTTCTGTTTCACCTTGTATAGAAAAACAGTGTGGTGGGTCAGCAAGATAGCTCAATGGGCAAGGTGCCTGCTTGAAAACCTGGTGAACTGAGTCTGATTTCTGCAAGTCCACGTGATGCATGTGTGTACTTCTCTCCCTCAAATAAATAAATAAATATAAAATAAATAAATTAATTAAAAATTTGGCATTTATTCTAATTTAGAAGAAAAATCAAATTAAGTTAAAATTAATTTAAAATGTAAGCCAAGGGGCTGGAGAGATGGCTCAGGGGTTAAGACTCTGCCTCACTAACAGAAGGTCCTGAATTAAGATCCCAGTTCTCATGTAAAAAACGCCAGGCCAAAATGGTAGTAGTCTGCACTTCTTGCCCTGTGGGTGGAACCTGGGAATTCCCATAGGGAAGCAAAAAGGAGGCAGAAGTTCCTGAAGTCACCTTTAGTCTTTCACAGGGATGCACAATGCCCTCTGATACACACACACACACACACAAACACAAAGAAACAAACAAACAAAGTTAAAAAATGTAAGCCAAGATATTTTAGGTCTCACTTTTCTACTCTATGGTAATTCTTGGCTGGAGAGGTGGCTTAGGGGTTAAGCCTCTGCCTTGCAGGGGGAAGGTCCTGAGTTCGGATCCTAGACCCCACGTATAGACGCCGGGCAGAGGCGGGGGCAGCCTGCGTTTCTGGTCCTGGTAGGGCGGAGCCTGTGAATCCCTGGGCAGAGTAAACAAGGAGGAGGTGGAGGCGTTCATGGTGGTTCCCGTGTGGTTCATGTGTGGTCCTACACACATACATACATACACATATACATAGGCGCGCGCACACACACACACACACACACACAATTGAATAAAAAAAAACTTAAAACTTTAAGAATATATTAAAGCATATTTTTATTTCACCTGATTATCCTTAGTAATTTTTGTACATAAATGAAGCAGATGCACATGAAACATTATTTTATTGTATCTTATCACTTCTGCCTCATCATGGCATAGAGAATGGAAAATATGTCTTAGACATGAATTCATGTAGATATTCCAAAAACAAATAGTAAAATTCATGTATCTCTTATTGCTGTTAGGATCAACAAGAATTTATGTATTCATGTTCGCAATACCTATCTTATAAACAAGAAAACATTTTGAAAAAAATATATGAAGATGAGAAGATGTAAATTTGAAGCTGCAGTACTGTTCACACTAGCTTTGAAATGGAAACAAAAACATTTCCACTTAACTGATGAACTGTTCACCCATTACAGAATGAAATCTTATTATTCACAACAACATGGATGAAACTATAGATCATATGTTAAGTGAAAGAAGGTAGAGGAAAAACAAGTATAACTTGATCTTGTTCATGTGTGGTGTCTTTAAAAGCTGATTGCATAGAAAAGCAGAAGATAGTTGCTAGAGGCAGGTGTGAAAAAAGAAGAATCAATGTGTGATCATTCACACTTACAAACTCTGGACACTACTGCATAGTATGCACTCAGTGACAACCGTGTATTCTTTAATTCCAAAAGTAGAAGAATGTAGATCGAAAATTTTACCAAAAATAAGGAGATAAAAGTTCTTAAGCAAATTTAAACATTTTCCATGTATACACATATCATATATTGCATAGCATCTCATTAAAATGTATGTTTCTTAGAGAAGTTCAAGTAAATTAAAATTTTATAAAATACTTGATAAATTTATATTTGGAGAAAATATGTTTCCTCTTATACAAAAGAAATGAGATTTTGAAAATCAACTATTTTGATAGAACTTAAAGAATAGTAAAAAAAATCACAGAGATGAGAAGAGATTTGATTAAAGACTGATTAGGATTAAGGAAGAGAGAAGAGCAGAGAGAAAAATCATTAGTTCAGATGAGAAACAGAGAGGGTAGATTTCTTTAAGTTGAGTAGTTTATCCTAACTTGGCAGCTTCCATTCATTTCTGCATGAAAGAGAGTGAAGGTTAGCAAAGGGAGACATTCTAGAATAGGCTTCGTTCTAAGCAGCAAATGAGCTGAAAGATCAAAAGGTAACTCTATACTTATTGGGAAAGTTAAGTCAGAACTAATCAACCAGAGAGAAGAGAAATGTTACAATGTTTTAAATCCTACTGCGTCCTGCTTTCACTGTTAAGACAATAAGCTAAGTGAACTCACACAAAACTCATTTATAAGAAAAATTCCTCTAGACCACTATATGACTTCAATCCTTCCCACCCATAAGCCACATGTGAATAGTTTACTCAAAAGAGGCTTTTCTCCATCACAATGAGAAGTAAGCAGGGCACAATCAAGTCATTTATACAAACATAGCACATGAAAATTAGAGAAAAGAAACAGGAAAAAACCCCACAAGTTTTCTGATGAGAAATATAAGCTAGGGACTCAAAGCTTAGATCAAATATCTCCACTTCCATTTTCAAAGTAACCTATCATATTATTCTTCTCTATGAGGAGATATCAAAGGAAGGGCATGAAAGATGAACAGCCACAAAGTAACAGAAGGCAAAACTCATAAAAATACAGGCAAAATCAAAGGAGTAAAATGATTGTTAGGGAACATAAATTAATAAACTCAATGACAGTTATATAAAGATAAATACTAAAAACAAGGATGGAGGAGAGAGGATGTCTGAATGTCAGTAGATATTCTGCTTGCTTTTTGCACAAACACTGTTCTTGAAAACTATTTTGAGAAACAAGCAGTCACCTGAAGTTTCAACAAACTATCCTCAGGGTATACAGAGAAATTACAAATATTTATTTGGAAAACCCTGCTGAACCTATTTATATATAAAGAAATGTTGTGACAGCTCTTTCCCCTCTATCTTAGCTCTGAGGAAACTCAGGCTCTTCTTTCTTGCTCTCTACCCAGTTCCCAGGCAGATACTGAGGTTTCTCAAGAAAGAGTGAGATCATCAATCTGGCTTACTGACTACTCTGTCCTATCTCTGCCTTGCACAGACTGAATTCCAGAAGGATGAAGCCAGAAATGGTGCTTCCTCCTCATCTCTACTAGACTGTTGTCAGAATAGAGACATTTTTCTAAAAAGTCAGGTAAGGGACACCAAGAATCACGATTATAATGGTTCCTCAACAGCGTGAAGATTCCTTGCCAAGAGAATCAAGGCCAGAAGACCAGAGATAACTGAGTCAACCTTCGCTTCACTCAAGAGAAGCCTCCAGCTTCCCACAAGGAAAGCAGGGAACAAGAAAGAAAAATTCAGGGCTGGGGAAACCACTCAAGGGTGAAAGCCTTTCTCTTGAAAGTAAAAGGACCTGAGTTCTGATCTCAATTCTCATGAAAAAGGCATGGCTGTTATGCCTTCAGCCAATTTTGGTCAAGGAAGAAAGAGCTTGCAAAAACCCTAGAGCAAAGTAATAAGGAGTTACAACAACCCAAGATAAGTCCCAATCTTGTGTATACACACGTGCGCGCGTGCACACACACACACACACACACACACACACACACACACACACAGGCACAAAGGCAAAAAAGAGAAAATTTCAAAAGCTCTCTCCAAAGGATAGTGTTAAATTACTACCAAAAGGCAATTTCCTGGGGATTTCAGTAGTGGTTTTCTGTTTTTTTTTTTATTCAACTGTGCGTGTGTGCACGTGTATGTATGTGTGTGTGTGTATGTGTGTGTGTGTGTGTGTGTGTGTAGAACCACGAACGAATTCGGAAACCACCATGGACCACCTCCACCTCCTCCTTGTTTACTCTGCCCCGGGATTCACAGGCTCTCCGCTCTACCAGGACCAGAAACGCAGGCCGCCCCCGCCTCCGCCTGGTGTCTATATGTGGGGTCTAGGATCCGAACTCAGGACCTTCCGCCTGCAAGGCAGAGGCTTAACCCCTGAGCCACCTCTCCAGCCCCTGGTTTTCTGTTTTTATTTAAAATAATTTTGGCATGAATCATAAATGGTCAAGTCTATGGAAACTTTCAAAACAATGACGAGGAACAGTTTACTGTGCTACGTAATAGAGTCCTACACAGGCTTTTAGGGATAGTGGGGCTAATGGCAAAATCCCTGGGAATCTAAGTTTATTCTACCTTACTGTTCACCCATATTTAGAGAGTTACTCACGTTCTGAAGCATGCTGCATGCTGCAGGAATATTAGAGCACTTTATTTGTTCATATTCCATAGGTAAAGAGGAAATAAAGGAAGAAGATCAGGAAGCGTACAGAACTAACTGCTTTAAGATAGTCCTTTCTGAAGTACTGTTATTAAAGTTCCCTGGCAATAGCTAAGTCATGTGATCACATTTGGCTGCATTTGATGGGGGAAACTATTTATTTAGAAGGGCGTATGTCCATGTTTATCTTTTAATCCTTTGTGAGTGACATAATTTTGATTAGACACAACTAACCCTCTATATATGAAAGATACTTTTAGCAAAGACAGAAAAAGAACAAACTGAGCAAGCATATTTGAAACCAAACTTCAGACAGGAATAAAAGCAAGAAGCCTAGTAAAAAAAAAGCCAATAAACAATACAATTGATCGAATTCTGCAAAGCTGACTTTTAAGCAAGAATATGTTGACAGTTATTTTTAAAAAAATAGAAGAAATTATACAATGATATTATGTTCAGCTGCTCATATATGCCATAATTAAAGAGATTGACAGTTTCAAATGATTGGTGTGGACATGTTGGTGGAGTGTCAATTAGCACAGCTCATTGAAAGCTATTGTATAAATAGTATGAAGGTCATGACTATTTAATTTTTTGTTTCCCTGGTGGATCCGCACATGTAATTTTCAAGTGATTTAAGAACTAGCTTATTCACATTAAGATCAGTTAATTCTGAATAACAGTGGAATACAGGTTAATAATAAAACTAAGAAATAGATGGTCTTTGTGCATAGCATATATTAGTATAGAAAATAATATGTGATTGAAAAAGTATGTACTGACTCTAAGAAGGGAATCTGAGAGGACTGATGTGAGATAATTTTCTTCATATTATGTATCATAGTTTTTTGCATATACATGAACATTGTGCTTTGTGTGTGTGTGTGTGTGTGTGTGTGTGTGTGTGTATACGTGTGTATACATGTGTGTGCAGGTATATGTGAAAGAAAACACTTGGATGTTCTGTGGAAGCCTAAGGGTGATATTGGGAACCATCCTAGATTGCTTTATCTCTTTATTGCTTTGCTCTGGGGTTTCCCAGGTTTCACCATCCAGGTTTGATATTGCAAGCCATCATCATATCTGCCTGCCATTTTTACATGGGATCTGGGGATCTGATCTCATGTCCTTTGGTTTTAGAGGCTAAAGCTTTAATCCCTGAGCCATCTCTTCAGGTCATAAAATTTTGCTTTTTTTACCATGTAAATATACCACTTACTGAAAAATAAAATAATTTTAGACAATCAAGTTTATTTTTCATTAAACTAGTGAGTCATATGGTATGATAATGTGATATTACCAGCTGTAGAAATTACACATTAAAGGTCTTAGACATTCTGACCTGAATCACAAATTTTATGTTACATTTCTGTGTCTCATAAAAAATGCAGACAAATTATGTATAGATGGAAGTTATAGTAAAATCTGTTCATTTTCTGAGAAAGAACCACATGTTGAAATGAATGCATGAAATATGATAGATTTTCTATAAAGAATGTGCCAAAGTATTCTGATTTATTGCTATTTTAATTTTTTTTCTGAAAGGCAAGCAAGTTAAGATGATGCAAACAAACAAAAACTGAAAAATCAATTATTTTATTGTGTATCTTTCCGAAGATGTAGGGCACTTATGACTGAACACTAGCAAAGCCCATAATTTATTCTTGCTGAACAGAATAAAACATGTAGAGTATTTTCCTCTTTTGTCTCAGCAGTATGTGCCCAAGAACAGACTTCTGCATGCTTAGTAAATAGAGGAAACTCACCAAGCATAAAGATGAATCAATGGAGTTCCATGTCATCTATGAGTAAGATCTAATTATCACTCAAAATAACTTGGTGAAAGTGAAACAGTTCATAAGAAGCCTTTCATAGATGATTATTTTCTTTTTTCATGTTTGTGTCTGTAGAGTGTATACATGTGTGTCTGCATCCGTGTGGTGCACATGTGCATTTATGTGTGGTTGATGTCAGAAATCATCCTTGATCACTCTTCCTTATTCTTATTGTTTTTGAAACTGGGCTGTAATCAAACTGAGAGCTCATATCATAAGGCTAGTCTGGCCAGCCATCTTATTCTGGGAATTCTGTACCACACTGGGAGGCTGGAATTACAGGAAGCCACCACATCTCTCCAACATCTGGTCCTCTTGTTTGTGTGGCAAGTGCTTCAACCACTGATCTGTATCCAATTCTTGACTTTTTCTTTTTAAATCTCTCACCATTCTGAAAATATTGCTTGTCATCAATGGTTAAGATTTTGAGCTCTGTTTATATTTATAGAGAATAAGTAGTTGAGTTAAGCCGAGAGCAAACTTGTAGGAGATTGTCTAGTTGATGGGAAAGGCCCAGCCCATTGTGGGTGGAATTAGGCCCTGGACAAGTGAATAAAATACAGAGCTGGTTGTAGAAGTTGACATCCTTGTGTACACTTGGCCAGACATGCTGATCTGGCAAGTAAGGATCATCCCTTTTTTAGTGGCGTTGGTGTGAGTTCTCCTGTTAAGCTAGACTAAAAACGTTAACCAGACTATTATAAGAGAATAGACCCTTTCTTCCCTTAAGCTGTTTGATGGTGATTTTATCAGCAGCCATGCAGGCAAACTGCAACAAGTACATTAAAAAGAACTCAAATCTTTCCTAGAAAGACATCCTTACTCTTACAGAATAGTTTTGTTAGTACTTCTGAGATTTTCCCACTTGAACAGTTTTCTCATTGGCATGGCTAACCTTTCTTGTTTTTCAAAGACCTGAGGTAGTTGGATGACATTTAACAATATTACCATAAATTTTCCCAAGAATATTCTCATGATAATGTTTGTGATTAAAGTGTAAAATCAAAAAGTAAAGAGCATGTATAATAACAATTATCAAGTTAACAATATGAAAGGGCATTTTTCTTTGACATGGAGGAGGATGCTTTGTAATTAAATGTCCAGCCATTGAGAGATTAATTTTATGTAATCATTTCTCCACTATTATTTATTATAATCTATGAATGCTAATAAGAAAATGCAGTCTTTTATAAAACTCCATGAATTCTAACTGTCTTGCTAACTTGATTTAAACTTTGGATGGCCTTTGTAGCTTATAAGGATGAATCTATTTTTACTTTAAAATAAAGTTGTCAAATTTAAAATAACATAAATATTTTTCTATGAAGTGTCAGTGCTATGAGGGGCAAACTTATAAAATCATGGCGTATTAGTTATAAAGTCAAGCATGGGATTTTTTTTATAAAGTCAAGCACAGGGCCTGGCAGTCACCAGGCTAGAAGGAAACATCAACATGCTCACAGAGCTCATATGATACAAGAAGCATGTGTTTCTTTAAAAACATTTCATTTATATGTTTTGAAGACAAGATTCTATTGTTGTTTCTTGCCCCAAAGAGGAAGTCTCAAGATAGTTTTTGTTTTTTTAAATCAGTTAAGTCTGAGTAGATTTCTGAAGGGTTCTATTTCAAGGGTTCTAGCCAGGTGATAGGAGGACACTGGGAAGCCCAGAGGCAAGGAGTGGAAGTAGGGATCTTCAGAGATCTGCATATCTTTTGGAAAAATTCAACACTTCCCTGTACTTTTCATTGTGCCTGGTTTATCATTGCTCATCACCTGGCAAGAAGAAAATGACTCTTGTTCTTATAAGAAGAACATAGGAGGTGGGAGCATAAGGAAATGTCTAAGGAGCACCTTCTTACATTCCAAAGAATTGATCTAATGGTCACTAAGATGTTAGCTCACATGCAGAGGTGGGTAAAGAATGCATATTAATGGGGCTAAAGATGGCCCGAGATAATTTGGACCTGGACTGGCAACATCCCTCTCTCTCCACATCACAGACATTCTAATTAGGCCATGACTTTGCCAGTGCAACTTCTTTATAGAATCAAACAATGTATTTCATAAAATTAAATAAATTATTTCCTTATAAAAATTTAAAATTTCAAAATTTATACCCCAAATGTTAAAACTTAAACAGACTGATTACAATAAAATATTGGTGATAATGCAGAAATCTCAAATGAAAAGAATGACAGGGCTTGACTTCTGCGTATCTCCAGCTTTGAGTCTGTTGCAGCTCTCTGACCTAGAAAGCAATTCATAGCTTCTGCTTCGCTGAAAACAAAAGTCCCACCTTCTGAGATTTTAGGTAGAGTCAGTTGTTGTAGCTCTTCAAGAGAAATTCAAATGATGTGAAACCAAAAATGCATATGGAAGTTAGACACACTTAGACTTTAATTCTTGTTCATGCATTTTACTTATGTTTACTTAAGACTAAATTACTATTCGATTAGTAATTCAAATCTGTCCTGTTTTTATTTTAGAAGAACTTACTTTAATGAGAATGGGGGTGAATTTTATGATTCTTTGAAGCAGACTGGCTTGTTTGGTTGCATTGGATGTGTAAATACATGCTGATATTTCCCCATACCATGCCCAATGCTTGCTTGAATAAAACTGCAAGTTATCCACTGGGGGAAAAAAAAAGATATGGTCTAAGTGTTATAATTTACTATTGAAATGAAATAATCAAGTACAGCATGAAAAAATTTAAATCTACATTACAACATCAATATCACATTCTAAAAACAAATTTTAGATATTTTCATTTTCTCTCTGATATCTTAAATTAAGTAATTTAATACCTTTTGTAACTTATTAATAAGTCCTAATGTTTTTAGTGGCTCATCACTAAACCGAAGAAAGTAGTAGTCTTCATGAATGGTATGAAAGTGGTGAAATGTTATGGACACATAAAGCAAATTAATTGAAGGAAATACAATAAATTTTAGAAATAGATGCTGCCAAAAAATAGTTGAAATAGAAAGACAATGTGTGGTTTGATTTATCTGCTGTCAATTTCAATTATGGTTTATACATGATAATGTTTCTCTCTATTACTTAATATCTTCCACCATTGCAGGCTTATATACCTTCATGTGCCAACCAGTTGCCATGAGCACGTTTTTTCTGGACCATGCACATTCTAGAACTTAAAATCCAAGAGATAAGTTAAAAGGGAAGTAGGGGAAAAATAAAGAAAGGTAATATTTCAGGTCTTGGTTAAGTTACATTATGTATATTCTGGGAAAAATAGTTTTATTTCTTAAGAGAAAGTTCTGAGACACTCAGGAACAGTTTTTCTTCAGGCAAATGTCTATAATAGAAATAAGTTATACAGATCTCCTAAGCAACACCATTAGGTCTACCTACTAGCTTGATTAAACATAAACACAAGAATTATAGCTTAAAGCTATTTTCTTCAGAGTGAGAAGATACACACACACACACACACACACACACACACACACACACACACACACCCTTGGAAAGCATTCAGTAGTTTAATTTTAGCAATTCAATCTTTTGCTCATTTCGGATCAGAAAATGTTTCAACATAGGGTTAGTGGCATTGTGTTTCTGCATCAAATTGCTTCTGACTCCAGTGACAATCACTCTGTATTCTGTCCCTTGCTTCATTTAGAATAATGGTCAGTTTGATTTATATCTATTATGTATAAATAATTATATTTATATATAGAATGCTAAAATTCTAAGCATTACCAATTCTAACACAGACTTTTTTTCTTATGAGAGAGAATATTACCTAAAAGCATTGTGATAATATAATCTCTACTATAATTCAAGATGTGATCAGAATTTTGAATTCTGAAGGTTTTCAAACATATCATAGAATCAATTTAGCTTGGTGAATCCATTGCAATACAAAAATTTTACCTTTCTGCCCTGGACACTTGCGGTCCAGAGAGGATACACTGCTTCTCAGGTAAAATCCTCCAGACCCCATGTTACCCACTTGTCCCAGATCCTCCCACCAGCCAGCCAGAGCAGCACCCAGCCTGCTCTGGGCTAGGAAGGGCCACTAGGCCACACTCCAGGTCCCAGGTGAAGTGTGCAGACATCTACCAGCTCCTCCCCCAGAAGCAGGGAGGACACACTGCTTTCTCAGAATTCAACAGAGTCCAAAGAAAACCCAAACAAAGCTCTAGGGGACAAAGGCCATATATCTGAAGTCTTCTAAAATCATTCTATCACATGGGAGAGATTCTTCACATCCAGCCCAAAGATAAGTAAACCCTTTTTACCATCCTACTCCCTTCAATTATTAGTCACTGTAGATTAACTTTTCCATATAGCCACCCTCAAAACATTTACAACTTCAGGGACTCACCCCTATATATCACCAAGGTCCTAAATCATAAAAGTGCACTACCATACTAATATTCACCCCCTGTCCACTAAACCTGACTTAATTGATGTACTAACAGTCTAATAGTCTCACCTAGGAAATAATAATAACAACAGACAAGTGTACCCAACTCCAAAGCAAACACTAGTAATAACTGCTTTAGAGTAGTAATATCAACTAATTCAGCTCAGTCAAAAACACACAAAAACTTAAAGAAGGTCTTAGAGATGAAACAACAATACCCAAATCAAAGTGCAAATCCATGAGAAACAAAACCCAAGAAAACAAATCTCCCACCAAAAGAATTAGGCCCATAATGATGGATTAAAACCAGAACAAATTCACAGACAATAGCCAAGAAAGCCAACCCAAGATAATGACTTTCAAAGCATGATCATTACTGTGATCAATACTATGAAAGAGGAAATCTGGGAGGAGTTAAATAATTGCATCAATCACTTTGAACAGGAACACAACAAACACTTGGAGGAGATGAGAAAAACAGTTCAAGAAACAAAAATAGGCATAGAGAAGTTAAAACAGATTCAAGCAAAGTTTAAAATTGAACTAAAACATAAGTTATCTTCAACCCAGAACTCAACAGAGAGTCGTATTAGCAGAACTAACGAAGCAGAAAATAGAATTTCAAATCTTGAAGACAAAGTGAAAGAACCAACCAGTTCAATGGAAGAGGTTGTTAAAGCCAAAAAGGTACTTGAGAGAAATATTCAAGAGTTATGGGACACCCTGAAGAAGCTTACAATGTGCATTCATGGAATACTAGAACAAGAATCCCAAAATACTACACCTGAGGAAATTTTTCAAATTATCATAAAAGAAAACTTTCCTCATCTAAAGAATGAGAGGCCCACACAAATATAAGAGACATTCCACACCCCAATCAGATATAACCAAAATAGAAACTCGCCACAGCAAATAATAGTCAAAACACATTCAAGACAAAGGAAAAGTGCTGAGAGCATCAAGGGAGAAAAAAAAAGTCACTTTTAAAGGCAAACCTATTAAAATAACAAATGACTTTTCAATAGAAACAGTAAAAGAAAGAAGAGTTTGGAGAGATGTACTTCAAATATTGAATGAACAAAAGTGTCAACCCAGGCTGATTGATATAACCTGCTAAAACTATCAGTCATGATTGAGGAGGAAAGAAAAGTTTTCCAGCATAAAGAAAACTTGAAGTCTTACATGTCTACCAAACCAGGCCTTCAAAAAATGCTAGAAATGATACTCAAGCTTGAAGAAAAGAACAAGTGTATCCAGGAGAACAGAAGGGAATTATAATACCCAAAAAACCTAAAAGCCAAATAATAAACTTATGAAAGCCGGTAAACATAAAAAGTGTCTGGAATTAAAAATAACATTAAATGTCAATGGAATTAACTCACTGATCAAGAGACAAGGATTACAAACTTGGATTAAAAATCACAACCCATCAATCTGCTGCCTTCAGGGAAACTCATCTCACCACAAAAGATAGGCACATCCTAAAAATAAAAGGCTGGTCAAAAATTCTGCAAGCTAATTGAACCAGGAAACAGGCAGGGGTAGCTATTATGCTATCTGAAAAAGTGGACTTCAAACCAAAAAAAAATCATAAGAGACACAGATGGATATTACATTTTAGTCACAGGCACAATTCACCAGGAAGACTTCACAATGTTGAACATATATGCACCTAGTATGGGTTCCCCCACATTCATTAAGGAAACCCTACAGCGTCTAAAGCAAGAAATCCACCCCCAAATGATAATTCTTGGGGATTTCAACACTGCCCTCTCAATATGGGACAGATCAACAGGTCAAAAAACTTAACAGAGGGGCTGGAGAGGTGGCTCAGGGGTTAAGCCTCTGCCTTGCAGGTGGAAGGTCCTGAGTTCGGATCCTAGACCCCACGTATAGATGCCAGGCGGAAGCAGGGACAGCCTGCGTTTCTAGCCCTGGTAGGGCGGAGCCTGTGAATCCCTGGACAGAGTAAACAAGAAGGAGGTGGAGGCGTCCATGGTGGTTCCCCAATTTGCCCGTGGTTCTACACACACACATACACACATACACACATACAATCGCACCGCACACATACACAATTGAATAAATAATAAAAAAAAAAAATTAAAAAAAAAAAACTTAACAGAGACACATTAGAACTTAATCAAACTCTTACTGAAATGGACTTAACAAATCTCTATCGAACTTTTCATCCACACACCAAAGAATACACATTTTTTTCTCAGCAGCACATGGAACTTTCTCCAAAATAGACCACATATGGGGCAACAAAATGAATCTCCACATATACGGAAAGTTGAAATTCTAGCCTGTACTCTATCAGACCACCATGGTCTAAAGCTTGACATCCACAACACAACAAACAACAGAAAATACACTAACTTCTGGAAACTAAACACTATGATGCTGAATAAGAATTAAATTCAGGAAGAAATTACAAAGGAAATTCAAGATTTCCTGGAGGTGAACAATAATGAAAATACAACTTATCAAAATCTTTGGGATGAAAAAAATCAATAAGATTCATACACCTTCAGCTAAATTAACCAAAAAGAAGAGAGAGAAAACCCAAATTAACAAAATTAGAAATGAAAATGGAGTTATCACAACTGATACCCAAGAAATACAGAGAATTATAAGGTCATATTTCAAAATTTATACTCTTGTGAAATTTGATAACACAAAAGAAATGGATGAATTCCTAAGTAAACACAACTTAACTAAATTGAATCAGGAAGTTTTGAATTATTTAAATAGTCCTATTCCATATGAGGAAATCAATGATGTAATCTCAAATCTTCACACCAAAAATTTCCTAGACCAGATGGATTCAGCACAGAGTTCTACCAGACATTTAAGGAGTTAATAATACCAGTAATCCTTAAACTGTTCCATCAAGTAGCAAAGGAAGGAACACTGCCAAATTCCTTGTCTGAAGCTAATATCGTCTGAATACCAAAACCTAATAAAGATACACTTAAAAAAGAAAACTATAGGCCAATCTCTTTGATGAACACAGATGCAAAGATTCTCAACAAAGTCTTAGCAAATCAGATTCAAAAATATATCAAAAAGATCATCCATGGGGATCAAGTAGGCTTTATCCCAGACACACAATGTTGGTTCAACATATGCAAATCAATAAATGTAATTCACCATATAAACAAGTCCAAAAGTTCAAGACCACATGATACTCTCAATAGATGCAAAAAAAGCTTTTTATAAGATCCAACATACTTTTATGATAAGAAGTCTAGAGATATTTGGAATATAATTATCAATATAATAAAAGCTGTACACAACAAGCCAACAGCAAGGATTATACTCAATGGGGAAAAACTTGAAGCATTCGTACTTCAATCAGGAAAGAGACAAGGTAGTCCACTCTCACCACTTCTATTCAATATTGTACTTGAAGTCTTAGCTGAAACCATAAGACAAGACAGGGAGATAAAAGGGATTCAAATCGACAAGGAAGAAGTCAAGGTATCTCTATTTGCAGATGACATGATCGTATACTTGAGTGATCCCAAAACCTCCACTAGGAAATTCCTGGAACTAATACAGAAGTTCAGAAGGAGTGTCAGGATACAAAAGTGTATAAAAATAAGTGGCCTTCCTGTATGCCCAGAATGAAAGAAGTGAAAAAGCCCTGAGAGAAACAATCCCATTTACTATAGCCCCTAAAAAAAATTAAATGCCTTGGTATAAACCTAACCAAGGAAGTAAGAGATCTTTACAATGAAGACTTTGAAACTCTAAAGAAAGAATTTGCAGAAGACACCAGAAGGTGGAAAGACCTTCCATGTTCCTGGATTGGCGAATCAACATTGTAAAAATGACCATCCTACCAAAGGCAATATACAAATTCAATGCTATAACAATCAAAATCCCAAAGCAATTCTTTAAAGAAGTTGATCAAACAATCTCAAAATTTATATAGAGGCATAAAAGACCCAGGATAGCAAAGACAATCCTGAGTAACAAAAACACGGCTGGAGGTATCACCATACCAAACCTTAGTCTGTACTACAAATCCATAGTTATAAAAACAGCCTGGTACTGGCTCCATAATAGACACACAGATCAATGGATAAGGGATTGAAGACCCAGATATAAGCCCACAAAATTACAGCCATTACAAAGGGGCCCAAAAAATCCAATGGAAAAAGAACAGTGTCTTCAATAAATGGTGCTTTATTTATTGGATGTCCACATGCAGAAGATTAAAACTGGATCCCTACTTGTCACCATGTACAAAAATTAATTCCAAATGGATCAAGGACCTCAATATAAGGCCAGAGACTATAGAAACCTTAGTTGAAAGGGTAGGGAACTCCCTCGAGCTGACTGAGCTAGGCCAATAGTTCCTACACAGTCACTACAACCAATATTCAATAGATGGGATCTTATGAATTAAAGAGCTTCTGTTCAGATAAAGAGATTGTAACCTGAGAAAAAGGCAACCCACCGAATGGGAGAATATCTGATAGAGCTCTATTATCCAGAGTGCACAAAGAACTTAGAAAACTAAACATCAAGGAAACAAATGGCCCAATTAAAAAAATGGGCCTTGGAACTTAAAAGAAACTTTTAACCAGGGACGAAATTGAAATATCTAACAAATATCTTTAAAAATGCTCCACATCCTTAGCCATCAGAGAAATGGAAATCAAAACCTTCCTGAGATATCATCTCATTCCTGTCAGGATGGCAAAAATCCACAATAGAAAGAACAACAAATGCTGGAGAGGATGTGGCTAGAAGGGAACTCTCCTACATTGCTGGTGGGAATGCAGGCTCATACAGCCACTCTGGCAAGCCATCTGGCGATTCTTAAAGAAGTTAAAGATTGAAATGCCATAGACCCAGCTATTCCACTTTTGGGAATAATCCCCCACATAGCAAAAATTCACCTTGATAGCACAAGCACAACCATGTTCATAGCAGCACTGTTTACAATAGCAAAGTCATGGAATCAACCCAAATGTCCAACAGTTGACAAATGGATAAGGAAAATGTGGTACATTTATACAATGGAATACTACTCAGACATCAAAAATGATGATGTGATGCAATTTGCCAGGAAATGGATGGAATTAGAAACAATTGTATTGAGTGAAGTATCCCAGACATGGAAAATTAAGCGTCTTATGTATTCCCTAATAGGTGGATCCTAGTACCAAACTCACTTAGAGACACTCAAAGACAAATCTCTGTAATACCTACAGTAATTGCAAAGATTATAAACAAGAGGGATGGGGAAGGAGGGCCCCCCAGAAACAAGGAGAGAGGGGATCATGCTACAGCAAAGAAAATAGGCCTCCATCAACTACTGCAAGTAAGTGAGACATCTGGTTAAGCTCACAGACTTTCTTTCCTGGTCACTTACAACTGCTGGGGTTTATCTCACCAGTCAGGGAGGGCATAGAGCCTGGCAGATAGATGGTAACCATCCCACAAATGTGAGACTGACCCCCCTCCTCACCGTGGTCTCCTACTCTTATTCCATCTACCTTTGAATCTATTCTTATAGTAAGACTCTATTTTAACAGCCTTTTATCTGTGGCTAGGAGGTGACATCCAATACCCATCAGCCAAGGGAGGTGCAGGAACAAGCAAAACTGAAAAAAAAAATCCAACAAACAACAATTCAGAACATCAGAGACCCTACATTAATCACCTGGAACCAGGCCAGCCTAATTTCTCCCCATCCTAAAGCTCAGGGAAATTTGCAGAAGAGGGGGCGGTAAGATTGTAAGAGACTAAAGATGGGGAGAAGCAACGATATGCAAGATACTCCACACAAGTTAGGGCCAAAGTAATCACAATAGGACTTTACATGACCTGCACAATGACCAACATAACATTGACCCCCAATAGTCTAGCGTGGATCACAGGCACTAGGATCCTTAGAACTAAGGGATTAACAGCCACAATAGTGTTCCCATACTAAAGGGGAACACAAGAAAGAACTCTAGGAGGACCTAGAGGTAGTTTGATATGCACACTAAAGGATGTTCCAGGGATGGGGGAAGGGGGCACTGGGAGAAAGGGAGAGAGGAGGGGCGAAGGAAGAGGAAAAGGAGGGAGGGAGGAATGGGATCCATGGAGGGGGGGAGGGAAGGAGAGGACCAGTGTACCTATGAAGTTTGTGTCAGTGGAAAAAAAATACCCAGAAATTTTTAAAAAATTGTATTTTTTCTTAATAATGAGAATATTAAGTACTCATTCTCTTTTTGACCCTGGGGTCCATTGGGAAATAATTGTGATCTTCTATGATATAGGTATTATTTTTCAATTTGAAATTCTTTTACAAAGCTCAAGAAAGGGGAAATACTCTTTCTTCATCCTCTGAATATTCATAATGAATAATCAGAATTTCCAGTTAATCATTTCATTTTTCACATCTAAAAATTAGTACATTTAATGTAAGAAATGACTTTTCAATTTTCCATGGAATAGAAGTATCATGGCATTTCTTCAAGAGATAGGTAACTTTATGAATACTCTCAACTGTATTATTAAAACATTTCAAATTCATTTTTTTATTTCCACTCATACCAACTTAACAGTACATGGGACCCCTTCCATCCAACCCCCTATTCCCCTGTGCCCCCCTCCCCTTCCCTCCCCATCCCCCAGTGCCTCCTCTTCCCATCCCCAGAGCATCCTTTAATGTGCATGCCATACTCTTCTCTGGGTCCTCCTCTGATGAAGTGCATGGACCCAGAAGCATTTCCCAGAACCCTTTCCCATTAAGTATAGGAACACTACTGAGGCTGTGAATCCCTTGCCGCCAAGGATCCTAGTGCCTTTAGCAAATGCTAGACTTTGTGAGGTCAATAGTGTGTTGGACATTGTGCAGGGAATGTAAAGTCCAAATATGATTGCTTCGGCCCTAACTTGTGTGGAGTATCTTGCATATCATTGCTCCTCCCATCCTTGTGCTCTTACAATCTTACCGCCACCTCTTCTGCAAATGTCCCTGAGCTTCAGGATGGGGAGAGATTAGGCTGGCCTAGTTCTATGTGGTTGATATAGAGTCTCTGATGTTCTGGATTATGGTTTGTTGATTTTTTTTTTCAGTTTTGTTGCTCCTGCAATGCCCTTGGCTCCATCCTGATGGGTATTGGATGTCACTCCCTGGCGAGAGATAAAGACCTATTAAATTAGAGTCTTGTTATAAGAGTATATTCAAAGGTAGATGTAATAAAAGTAGGAAACTGCAGTGAGGGAGGGGTCTGCGAAATGGTTACTTTCTATCTGACAGACTGTATGTCCTCCCTTCTGGTAAGAGCATACCCCATCAGTTGTAAATGATCAGGAAGGAAAGTCTGTGAACTTAACCAGATGTCTCATTGCTTACTTGTAGTCATTGAATGGTGGCCTATTTTCTCTGCTATAACATGGTCCCCTCTCTCCTTGTTTCTGGTGTGGCACTCCTACACCATCCCTCCTGTTCATAATCCTAGCAATTACTGCGGTTATTACAGAGATTTATCTTTGAGTGTCTCTAAGTGGGTTTTATACTAGGAGCCACCTATTAGCACTTAATTTTCTGTGTCTGGGATACTTCACTCAATATAATTGTTTCTAATCCCATCCATTTCCTGGCAAATTCCATTAATTCATCATTTTTGATGACTGAGTAGTATTCCATTGCATAGAATACCACAGTTTCCTTATCCACTCGTCAACTGTTGGACATTTGGGTTGATTCCATGACTTTGCTATTGTAAACAGTGCTGCTATGAACACGGTCATGCTTGTGCTATCGAGGTGAATTTTTGCTATATGGGGGGGGTTATTCCCAGAAGTGAAATCTCAGGGTCATATGGCATTTCAATCTTTAACTTGTTTAAGAATCTCCAGATGGCTCGCCAGAGTGGTTGTACGAGCCTACATTCCCATCAGCATTTGTTGTTGTTTGTATTGTGGATTTTTGCCATCCTAACTGGGGTGAGATGATATCTCAGGGAAGTTTTGATTTGCATTTCCCTGATGGCTAAGGATGCGAGGCATTTTTTAAGATATTTGTTAGACATTTTAATTTCGTCCCTGGTAAAGTTTCTTTTAAGTTCCAAGGCCCATTTTTTAATTGGGCCATTTGTTTCCTTGATGTTTAGTTTTCTAAGTTCTTTGTGCACTCTGGATAATAGAGATCTATCAGATATGTGGTTAGTGAAGATTTTCTCCCATTCTGTGGGTTGCATTCGAGCTGGTGTTACAACCTCTTTATCTGAACAGAAGCTCTTTATTTTCACCAGATCCCAACTGTTGAGAGTTGGTAGCAGTGACTGTGCTATTTGATGTCTGTTTAGGAACTGTTGGCCTAGCTCAATCAGCTCAAGGGAGTTCCCTACCCTTTCACCTATGGTTTTTATAGTCTCTGGCCTTATATCAAGGTCCTTGATCTATTTGGAGTTAAGTCTTGTACATAGTGACAAGTACGGGTCCAGTTTTAATCTTCTACATGTGGACATCCAGTTTTGCCAGCACCATTTGTTGAAGATGCTGTTCTTTTTCCATTGGATTCTTTGGGCCCCTTTGTCAACTATCAAATGGCTGTAATTTTGTCGGCTTATATCTGGGTCTTCAATCCTTATCCATTGATCTGTGTGTCTATTTTGGAGCCAGTACCAGGCTGTTTTTATAACTATGGATTTGTAGTATAGACTAAGGTTTGGTATGGTGATACCTCCAGCCATGTTTTGTTGCTCAGGATTGTCTTTGCTATCCTGGGTCTTTTATGCCTCCATATAAATTTTGAGATTGTTTGGTCAACTTCTTTAAAGAATTGCTTTGGGATTTTAATTGTTATAGCATTGAATTTTATATTGCCTTTGGTAGGATGGTCATTTTTACAATGTTGATTCTGTCAATCCAGGAACATGGAAGGTCTTTCCACCTTCTGGTGTCTTCTGCAAATTCTTTCTTTAGGGTTTTAAAGTTTTCATTGTAAAGGTCTTTTACCTCTTTGGTTAGGTTTATACCAAGGTATTTCATTTTTTTAGGGGCTATAGTGAATGGGATTGTTTCTCTCAGGGCTTTTTCACTTCTTTCATTCTGGGCATATAGGAGGCCACTAATTTTTGCACATTTATTTTGTATCCTGCCACCCTGATGAACTTCTGTATTAGTTCCAGGAGCTTCCTGATGGAGTTTTTGGGATTACTCAGGTACAGTATCATGTCATCTGCAAATATAGATAACTTGACTTCTTCCTTGCCAATTTGAATCCCTTTTATGTCCCTTTCTTGTCTTATGGCTTCAGCTAAGACTTCAAGTACAATATTGAAAAGAAGTAGTGACAGTGGACAGCCTTGTGTAGTGCCTGATCGAAGCGGGAATGCTTCAAGTTTTTCCCCATTGAGCATAATCCTTGCTGTTGGCTTGTCGTATATAGCTTTTATTATATTGATAAAGGTTCCTTCCATTCCAACCTTCTCTAGGGTTTTAATCATAAAGGGCTGTTGGATCTTGTCAAAAGCTTTTTCTGAATCTATCGAGAGTATCATGTGGTCTTGAATGCTGGACTGGTTCATATGATGAATTATATTTATTGATTTGCATATGTTGAACCAACCTTGTGTGCCTGGGATAAAGCCTACTTGATCCCCGTGAATGATCTTTTTGAATCTGATTTGCTAAGACTTTATTGAGAATCTTTGCATCTTTGTTCATCAGAGAGATTGGCCTATAATATTCTTTTTTAAGTTTATCTTTATTAGGTTTTCGTATTCAGACGATATTAGCTTCATAGAAGGAATTTGGTAGTGTTCCTTCCTTTGGTATTTGATGGAACAGTTTAAGGAGTATTGGTGTTATTAGCTCCTTAAATGTCTGGTAGAACTCTGCGCTGAATCCATCGGGTCCAGGACATTTTTTGGTGGAAAGATTCGAGATTACTTCCTCACTTTCCTCATATGTTATAGGACTATTTAAATAATTCACCACTTCCTGATTCAATTTAGGTAAGTTGTGTTGACTTAGGAATTCATCCATCTGTTTTGTGTTGTCAAATTTCACAGAGTATAAGTTTTTGAAATATGATGTTATAATTCTTTGGATTTCTTGGGTATCAGTAGTGATAACTCTGTTTTCATTTCTAATTTTGTTAATTTCGGTTTTCTATCTCTTGCTTTTGGTTAATTTGGCTGGGGGTGTATCAATCTTATTGATTTTTTTAAAAAACCAGCTTTCTGACTGGTTGATTTTCTGTATCATTTTCTTAATCTCAATTTCAGATATTTCTCTCCTTATTTTGCTAATCTTCTCCTTCTACTGCTTTTGGGATCAGATTGCTCTAGTGTCTCTAAAGCTTTTAGGTGCATTGTTAAGTTATTTATTTCTGGTGTTTCCATTTTTTTTTGATGTAGGCATTAAGACCTATGAACTTACCTCTTAGGACAGCTTTCATTGTGTCCCAGAGATTTTGGTAAGTTGTATTTTCATTATCGTTCACTTTTAGGAAATCTTGAATTTCCTTAGTAATTTCTTCCTGAATCCAATTCTCATTCAGCATCATAGTGTTAAGTTTCCACGAGTTAGTGTATTTTCTGTTGCTTGTTGTGTTGTGGATGTCAAGCTTTAGGCCGTGGTGGTCTCATAAGGTACATGCTACAATTTCAAATTTCCTGTATATGTGGAGATTTGTTTTGTGTCCCAATATGTCATGTATTTTGGAGAAAGTTCTGTGTGCTGCTGAGAAACATGTGTATTCTTTGGTGCGTGGATGAAAAGTTCGATAGAGATCTGTAAGGTCCATTTCAGTAAGGGTTTGATTAAGCTCCAAAGTGTCTCTGTTAAGTTTTTCACCCGTAGATCTATCCCATGTTGCGAGGGAGGTATTGAAATCCCCAAGAATTATCGTTTTTGGATTGATTTCTCACTTTAGATGTTTTAGGGTTTGCTTAATGAATTTGGAGGGGCCTGTATTGTGTGCATATATGTTCAGTATTGTGAAGTCTTCCTGGTGAATTAGACCTGTGACTAAAATGTAGTATCTGTCTGTGTCTCTTATGATTTTTTTTTGGTTTGAAGTCCACTTTGTCTGATATCATAATGGCTACCCCTGACTGTTTTCTGCTTCCATTAGCTTGTAGAATTGTTGACCAGCCTTTTATTTTTAGGGCATGCCTATCTTTTGTGGTGAGATGGGTTTCCTGCAGGCAGCAGATTGATGGATTGTGATTTTCAATACAAGTTTGTAATCTGTGTCTCTTGATTGGTGAGTTAATTCCATTAACATTGAGTGTTATAATAAAGAAACTATTTTTAATTCTGGACATTTATTATGTTTAGTAGTTTTTGTAAATATATTGCTTCGCTTTTAATGGTATTATACTTCCCTTCTGTTCTCCCGGATATGCCTGTTTTTTTCTTCATGCTTGAGTATCATTTCTAGCATTTTTTGAAGGCCTGGTTTGGTGGACATGTAACCCTTCAAGTTGTCTTTGTGCTGGAAGATTTTTCTTCCTCCTTCAATCATGACAGATAGTTTTTTGGGGTATATCAGCCTGGTTGACATTTTTGCTCATTCAATACTTGAAGTATGTCTCTCCAAGCTCTTCTTACTTTTACTATTTCGACTGAGAAGTCATTTGTTATTTAATAGGTTTACCTTTAAAAGTAACTTGCTTTTGTTTCCCTTGAAGCTCTCAGCACGATTTCTTTATCTTGAATTTGGAGTGTTTTAACTATTATTTGCCCTGGTGAGTTTCTATTTTGGTCATATCTGTTTAGGGTGTGGAATGCCTCTTGTATATGTATGGACCTCTCTTTTTTTAGATGAGGAAAATTTTCCTTGATGATCGTGGTATTTTGAGATTCTTGCTCTGGTATTCCATGAATACGCATGTTAGGCTTCTTCAGGGTGTCCCATAACTCTTGAACGTTTCTCTCGAGTATGTTTTTGGCTTTAACAACCTCTTCCATTGAGCTGGTTAATACTCCCACTCTGTCTTCAAGGTCTGAAATTCTGTTTTCTGCTTCATTAGTTCTGCTGGTAACACTCTGTTGAGTTCTGGGTTGAAGATAACTTATCTTTTAGTTCAGTTTTGAACTCTGAGTCTGTTTTAACTGCTGTATGCCTGTTTTTGTTTCTTGAACTGTTTTTCTCAACTTCTCCAAGTGTCTGTTGTTTTCCTCTTCTAAAGCGATTGATGTGGTTACTTAATTCCTCCTGGATTTCCTCTTTCATAGTATTTAACATGGTAATGATCATGTTTTGAATGTCGTTATCCTGGGTCAAGCTTTTCTTGGCCATTTTCCGTGCGTTTGTTCTGGTTGGAGTCCATCATTTTGGGGTTAATTCCTTCAGTGGGAGATTTGTTTACTTGGGTGTTGTTTCTCATGGATTTGCACTTTGACTTGGGCATCGTCATTTTAACTCTTAAGACCTTCTTTTAATTTCTGTGTGTTTTTCACTGAACTAAATTATTTGGCCTGGGGTTTTGGGGTTGGGCGGGTGCGGAGCTTACCTGGGTCGTGGTGAGTCCTGACTGGACTGTGAGTGTCCGGTGTCGGGTTGGGGAAAAGGAGGATGTGGTGGTGGGGTGCTATTTAAACTGGGGGAGCTGGGGCATGGCCCGGGGTGGAGGTCCTCCTCGGCCCTGCGTGGAGCGGGCTCAGGCGGGCTGATGAGAGGAGCTGGGTCCCTTGGGCTGCCTGGGGTTCTGGGGGTGGGCAGGTGCGGAGCTTACCTGGATCCCGGTGAATCCCGGCTAGGACTGTAGTGCGTCTCGGGTGGGCGGGGGAGTGGGAAAAGGTCAAATTCATTTTTAACATTTAAAAATCATGAAAATCTATGGAGACGAGAGAAATACCTTCAGATTTAAAAATGAAATTCTTTCACTCAAACTCCTTCCTTGTTATGAAATCTTAGTGGAGCAATACTAAGAAAGAAATCTGTCTATCTCTGGCTTATGTAAATCAGTTAGTTATTATATGCAACACTTAAATTTGGTAGCTGAAAATGAAGAGTTATTCAGATTCTTGGTCATAATTTGCTCAGAGTCTACCTTTTGTGATACTGTGGTAGACTGATTCACATACTAATCCTTTGCATAGAGCTTGATTCTTTTTACTTGAATTAGTGCAAGAGCCATACAATAGTTTCATGTTTTGTTATGTGATCCTTTCCTTCCATTTTTTCCCCATGACATTACCATGTCCTTGTGAAAACACACTGCTAAATGTTGCTATTTGTGAAAAATCTTTCAACACACCCTCATATCTACTGTAATTGTTTTGTTCTATGTGGAGGTAAGCATCAACTAATAGTACATGAAAACACAGATATAAGGAAGGAATGAGGCAGGGGGCATTTTAGCATAAAAACAGCAAATGCAAAGATTTAATATTACTGAACCTTTGGTTTGACATGACACAATCAATTTTTATCTTTGTTACCTTTATCTTCTGTTTCATTTTAATGCTGCTTTTCCCTCCATTTTCCTCTACTAGTAGTCATAAATTTACTGTATCATTGAATGTCCTTTGAACTCTTTTCAGTTGTTCTGCATCTCAGTCCACTAGCAGATTCTTACCAGTGGTCAAGAAAACTTTCTTATCTAAGTTGTTCTGTACTACCTAGTTTTCTCATTTGCTTTGGTGAAATACCTGACAGAAACAACTTAAGGGGGTTAGGATTCAGGGTGACTCACAGTATTGAAGAGTATGCTCTTTCATGATGGAATGCATGGCAATGATATTGAGGGGCTGAAATATTTCACATCATGGTGAATCAGGAGGCAGAGATTTCAAGCCAGGGCTTAAGTGGATACAGCCTTCAAAACTTGTTCCTAGTGATTGTAAGTTAGGGTACTTTAAAAGATTCCACACCATCCACAGACAAGGCCACTAGCTGGTAACTAAATGTTCTAACCCACATGCCTGTGACATCTTACATTTCAAATAGCAAATAAGTACTAATTCTCTTTCTTTCCACCTGGATAGGTGTTTTTATGTATGACTGATAGCATATTGTTTCAATTAATACTTGATTATAGGGCACCTTGAATTTCCATTTCTACTTGAATTTCTGCTTTGGTGCTTTATTCCAAAGGTGTCATTGTTACTTAATTTTATATTCATAGATATGAAAATGTATAAAATATTATAGGCATAGTGATCTAGTTTTCTTGTTTATTATTCCTAATTTTTTGTGTTTCTTGGTTCTATTTACTAATTTTGTAAGAAGTTTATGTAGTTTTTAAAAAAGATTTAATTTAAGATTTGCTAAGTTTTTCATATTAGGACTGCATGACATTTTATTAGTTTCTGCTCTTATCTCTTTAAGTTGCTTCAGTTCATATAATTCAAATTTTCTGTTTTATCCTTATCTTATTGTGTGTTCTTTGCTCATGAATTTTTAATATTTTCTTTCTGAGGCTATATACTTCCTATTTAATACTTCTTTATCTAAATTGAGCATGTTGTACAGAATATATTTTCATTATAATTTAGTCTAAGTAGTTTCTAATTTTTAATGTTTTTTTAAACTAACACATAGTTAATTTAGAGTGTTTTTTTCTCAATAAAGAAATAGAAAAGGATACTATAAGATGTCAAGATGTCCTATGATCATGGGTTGGCAAAATTAACATTGTGGAAATGGCTATATTACCGAGGAAGATTTAAAGATTCAGTAGCAGCCACAGAAATTTTAATGATATTCTTCACAGAAGTAGGAAATCATGTTAACATTTTTGTAGAGCACAAAATATCCTGAACAGATAAAAAAATTCTAAGATGAAAGAGTAATTCTGGGTGTATCCCAGTATCTGATCGCAAACTGTGCTACAGTAACAGAGTAAAAAAATGGTGACAGTGGCACAACAAATAGACATGCAGAGTAATGTTAGAGGACCCAGAAATAACTCTCCAGGGATACACTCATCAGATTTTTTAAAAAATAACTTGCAATATTTTTAAAAAGTATTTTAATTTGCATTTCTGATGGTTAACACATTTTAAAATGTCTGTATCTCTTAACTTCTCTTACCTTTATAGCCCATTTTAAGTTGCTTTTTGCTTGATGTTTAGTTTTTTTGTGTGTGTGTGCTCCTTGTCCTTATAATGTTTTAATATTCTGGGTATTACTCCAATGTCAGATAGTGAGAAATAGTTTTTCCTCTTCTGTGAGCTCCCCCTAGGCTCAATTGACTATTCCCTTTGCCATAGAAGATCTATAGTTTCAGGAGACCCTGTTTGTTGATGTTGGCCTTATTTCCTGCATTACTGAAGTCCTTATCAAGGAATTCTTACCTTTGCCCATGCATTGAACTTTGCTCCTACATTTCTTCCTGGCAGTGGCAGAGCATTACGTCTTATTTTGTGGTCCTCGATGACCTGTTTTTCAACAAAAATGCCAAAGGTCTCAGTTATTCTTTATGCTGCTGTGAGACAACATTCGATCACAACTTAAGGGAGAAAGAGGAGATTTATTTGGCTTATGGTATCAGAAGGAAGATACAGTCCATTATGGTATAAAAGGTATGACTGTATCAGAAGGTGAAGTAGGCTTTGGTCATGTCTATCACGGAGACTGAAAGTTATCTGCAGGCTGCTAGTGCTTACTTATAGCAGGGTGGGGCTAACTAACCTCAAGGTCTACCCCCTGTAATATGCTTTCTTTCAGCAAGATTCCTCCTCCCGAAATGCATGGCCTTCTCAAACAACAACCAAGGATTTAATCACATGAGCTTCTGGAGGACAATCTTATGTGTAAACCATGACACTCAGAATATAGATTGAGGACAAATGGTTCTAGGAAAACTGGATATGCACATGTAGAAAAATGAAAGAGCCTCCTATCTCCCAACCTACACAAAAATGGATTTAAAAAAAAAGTCAAAGGCATTAAAATAAGACTTGAAATTTCAGAGCTGCTAGAGGAAACCATAGCAGAAACACCATTAAATACAGGCATAGACAAGGACTTTCGCTAAACAACTTTACAGCCCAGAAAGTAACAGTAAGCATTGATAAGTAGTGATTGGTTGAAATTACAAGGCTCTACACACAAAGGAAGCAACCACAAAATTAAATAAATGGTTTAGATTTGGGTTGAAGAAAACACCTGTTTGTTAGCTAATAGGAGATTAATATCTAGAATATATAAAAACAAAAACCAAAATAGTCCAATGAGAAATGGACAAATGAACAGATAATACTCAAAAGAACAATTATGAATGATCAATAATAAGTAAGTAAATAAATATTTGACATTCTTAAAATAAGGAAAATTGAAATAAAAAAACCGTATTGTTCCATCTCTCATCTTATTCCAGTCAAAATGGCATTTTATTAACAATAGCAGCAAGCACTCCTAAGGAGATGAGACAGAAGAATCTCTAATGCAGTACTAGTTGGAATGTAAATGAATGCATCCGCTCTAGAAATCGGTGTGACAATTCCTCAAAAGACCAAAAGTAGAATGACATATGATCCAACTGTGCCATATGTGTGCAGTATATTATGCCCATCTTTGAGTACATGCCTGAAGGAATCTGAACTACCAGGCCATAAAATACTTCTACGTCCATTTTTAAATATTGTTTTTATATTTACATATGTATGTATGTATATATTTATGTATGGATGCATGCACTTATTATGTATGACTCATTTTATTGGTTAGTATTAATTGTAACCTGACACCCAAGAAGCAGACCTCTAAACATAACAAGGCATGCCTGTGAGGGATTGTCTTGACAGCATAGTTGATGTAGAAAGACTCATCTTAATAGTGAGAGGGTCCATTATCCAAGCAGGTGGTTCTCTCCATAAAGATGGAGAGAATGAGGCAGTTACCATGAATGTATTAGTTTTCTCTCTTCTTCCTGACTGGACTGGTGTGATTAGCTTCTGCAGACTCCAGCCACTGTGAATTCCATAATGATGGACTGTAACCTGCAGTTGTAAACCAATTTTACCCTTTCTCCCCAAGTACTTGGTGCAGGTGTTTTATTGGAACAGTGTGCAGTAACAGTAAAACAGTTTGAGCCTAAAGCCACTGTGCAAATGTGGAAGTAAGAGGAGGATGTAGAGTGAGTTCTCTCCTTCTACCATGTGGAGTCTTAAGGTCATAGTTAAGTCACCAAACTCATAGCAAGTGCTTTACCTGCTGAGCCATCTTGCTGCCCTGTTATATTACTTGTATCACAGCACTTTTGATGATGGTCAAGAAATAGAATCAGCCTAGATTTCCACAAACAAATGACAGTTGATATATATGTATATATCATATATAAAAGCAAATCATTATATATGTATAACTATTATGCTTTTAAGCCATAAAATCATTAAATTATGCCATTGCAGAGAAATAGATAGAATAAGCTATTACCATTTAAAGCAAAGTTAATCAGATTCAGAAATACAATAGCACATGTTTTTGGACATCTGTATAAAGTAGATTTAGATATATAATAAAGCATATGTATATATGATTTAAACATAGAAGGACTATTTGTGGGGGGAGGAAGAAGAAGCAGTAGGAGAAACGAGGCTAAGAAGGTAGAGTAAGGGGTGAATATGAATACCGAAATGATATTCATTTATATAGATGTCTTAATAAAGCTCATTATTTTATACACTAACAAAATGATGCATTTAAATGAGTCTTAAATGAGTCTTGTTTTGAACTAAAAGTTATCATTTGTTCAGACCTAATTCTGAAATTTATTGAACGGTTATATCATTTTGAGAATGTTACAAATGCTTGAAAAGAAAATTGATTATCTTGTTGCTGAGTAATTACATTATCACATGTGTTGTTGCTCAAATCTTCTGTATTTTAATGAATTATTATTATATGATTGATATATAATTTAATGTGAGTTTTGATGAAAATCTTTCAAATGGATGACTTGGTAATGTTTTCCTCAGTTATTTTGTACAGATTAGAGCTTACATGACAAATTTAAGGCCTTCATAGCTTCCTTGCGACTTGACCCTTCTTCAAGGACTGTTTTTATTTCTAAGAAATAAGCCACCTTATGTTGGGAAGTAATATAATCCTCCACTTCATGCTTTCAAGACTACATTAACTGCCATTTTTATAGCATACAAGCTATGCTTTAATTAGCTTTGCTTTTTTATTCTTTAATATTCAGCTGTTATGTTTTTATATGTAATCACATTTAATAGACTTTTTATCTTCAATGTAAAATAGACTTTTCTTAAATGCAGAATTCATTTTTCAGTTCTTTTCAACTGCTTGCAATTGGTGTGTTTTTATTAAACTCTCACATTTGCTCTTTATGTTTACTTATCTTTTTATATTTTTTGACTTTTTTTTTCTTATTGGAAATATGAGCACCTACTGTTCATGTTCCAGGTTTGAAACACTTATAGAGTAAAATACCATCTTAATATTTACCAGAGAAGCTTTAGTATTCAGGTTTAATTTATTGTTTTAATAATTTCAGAATTAATAAAATGTAATAATTTTCTTCTAGTCTTCCAAGTTTAATTTATTTATTTATTCTTTATTCACCATTAAACTTTTGTGCTGATTTTGGAGAGTCAGTATCTGTTCAGTGTATCAGTGACAGTTTTACTCAGCATTTTTCTTCCTGCTTTTCAATGCTTCCATATGGCTTTAAGTTTGTTTGTGAACAATGAACATTATACATTGTTTTAGTAAAAACTTATTGTTAACTAACATCTCAGATATAATTCTCTGGAAATCACTTCTTTATCTTTCATGTATGGAAGATAGATGGAAATATTTTAGATAGATGATTATGTTTTCTCAGTACCTAAAAACCACAATAATTCAAAAAATAATGTTTTCAGTAGGAAAAAAGTATATGAAGCAATGTGAATGCTAGCTAAATATCATATATTTTGAAACAAATATATCTTATTATATCTCTGTGAACTCTACTTTCAGGTAGATGCCTAAAATCATTTTGTATATATGATGTAAAAGTAAGAGTGGTGGTGATGTCTAGGAAAATTAAGAAGACTCACTGTAAGAGAAGGAGGTAAAAAGAAAAAGTTAAGGGAGTTATGGGGGACTACATGGTCAAAACACTCATGCACTTATATGAAAATATTGTTAGGAAATACAGTACTTTGTATAATGTGTATGTACCAATTAAAAAGACATGTGTTCAACATCACAAGTATGTTGTTTCTGTGTGGAAATTTTGTCAATTTTAAACAAATAATTAGAAGAATAAGGGCATAACCGAATGCTCTGACTTCTCTTAATTTGCTAAACAGTTGCAAAATTAGTTCTTGGCCTTTGGTACACATGCCATCTTTTTTGTTTTTTTTTTTTTTGAGGGTTTCTATTTTACTTTGATGTGGTACAAATGTGGTATAGGTTATAAGCTTCAAATCTTCGCCTGAGAAAGCCAGGCTTTGGGAATCTGCAGAATGTTTGATTTTGTGATGGCACCATATCTTGTTTTGCAGAACATTAAATTTTTCCTATTCTTATATTGTATTCATCTTAGAATGCCAATTGGATGCAAGTTCTTCCTTTTTATCTCATTAGAATTTGTACAAAGCTATTTGTCAGTTCTGAATGGCTCATATTCCTTTTTCATATATCTTCCTTATTAATATATCAGAAATACTTATTATCTATTTTAATACCTTGAGAATTTTTCTTTGTAATAATTTTGCTCCTTTTATTAGTCATTTTGGCAAATTCACGTTTGTTGAAAACTACTCCATGGTAAAACCTGAAGTCTAAACGTAGAGGTAGTTATTTTGTAGAACTTTATCTGACAATAAATTTTCAAATATTGCTTGTTTGTAGTAACAGTGATCGAATTATTATTTCTTTAAAGAATATGAAAGTGGGGGCTGGAGAGATGTCTCAGGGGTTAAGTCTCTGCTTTGCAGGCGGAAGGTCCTGAGTTCGGATCCTAGACCCCACGTATAGATTCCAGGCAGAAGTGGGGGCGGCCTGCGCTTCTGGTCCTGGTAGGGCAGACCCTGTGAATCCCGGGCAGAGTGAACAAGGAGGAAGTGGAGGTGGTCCATGGTGGTTCCCGAATTTGCCCGTGGTTCTACACACACACACACACACACACACACACACACACACACACATACAATTGAATAAATAAAAAAATTAAAAAAATATGAAAATGTTCACCCTTTTATGTTGCTAGAAATTTCTGTAAGATGGTTCCTTGCTGTTCTCAGTCTATTCATATTTCTTCTTTCCAAGTTTCAGGCCAAACTTAATTATTGATGGAGTCTTACTATGACCTTCTGGTTATGGAGTCTGGGAAATATAGCTTTTTTATGTTCTTAGGTCACAGAGAAAAGATAGAAGGCATCATGAGAGAAAATCCTTACCAATCGCATGTTATTAACATCAGCTTCAATGTACCATTACTGTTTACTTTATAATTTGAGTTTGTAAGTGCAAAGTGTCCTTCGTATAGTGATGACTGTTGTGTTTTACATCCTCCATCCCACATTTGGTACAAGATACACATACATTCCCCAGGGAAGTTTTAATAAGATAGGAATTGATGTTGTCTTGATCAAGATTAAATTTCTTTCATAAGGAAACTCCTAAAGCTAGTGGCTAGTTGATGGAGAGTTCGAAAGCTGCAACACCCTTGCCTCAATCCATAATCCTTGGAAGGGTCAGACATAGAGGATTATCTGAAGGTAAATGTTGGTCACAATGAGTTAGCCTTTCTCTTTGGCAACTTTTTTCTTCATTTCCAGAGAGCACTTCCAGTAACATATTCTGCCTCTAACTTTAGATCTAGAAATCTCTAACAAGTTCAATATGAGATATGTGCTGTAACTTTTAAATTGGATTATATAAAATACTGTCATACTAAAAAATACAATACAATTATAAGGGATACTAGGTATATATTTGGAAAGACAACAGAAAATGCCTATTCAAGACACAAAGTAGATGTGCAAGCAATTGGAAGCAATTCTCTTCATGTATGTCACTTAATGGTTTATAATAAACTGCAAGTACCTGAATTCTTTTTAGATAACTTTTCATTCTTTTACACTGTACAGTGCTCACTGAAGTATTTACAACAAAAGTTTAGCTTGCCTGCTGTTCCTCTTATAGATCTTTCTTCTAATGTGGTTTTCATATCCATATGTACATATAGTATATTCATACACTACACTACACCACACACTTGTACATGTATATATATACACACACGTATATGAATATATATATATATATATAATTTTAATGGGCAGATTTCTACATGCTGTCCATAATATACTGCATTAGGAAATGAAAATATATGATAATTTACCAATGTTAAGATAGTAGCTATATCAGATATTTTATTAAGTGGAAAAAATAAAATATCTATATACCTTGGTTTGCTTTACACAATCAAGCAATTGGTGCATTGATGTGTTCAATTAATTTAACACTTCCCTCCTTAAGCTTATATGTATCTAAGTTTAAAAGAAGAGTTACTTAAAAAAAATAAAATAAAAGAAGAGTTACTTATTCTCCCAGAAAAAATGGACTATTCGTCCTATGAGAAATTGCCAGGGATTCAAAATTTGACAAATAAGGAATATATTCTTAAAGTGGTTCCTCAAGTTATTTTTTATTTTTTTCTCTATTTTCTGTATTTGAGATCTAGACGTGACTCTGTGAGTTGAATTAATGTATCCCAATTTTCAATATGCTACATTTTTATTATTTAGACAAAATATTTATTTATTTCAACACTAATATTTTTGACCTTATAGTTGGATACGTTCAAGGTAACTGTCACTGGTTAAATATAGGGGTCAACTTGATGTTTGAAAGTATGATGGGAAAGTCCAACCCATGGTGGATAGAACTAGGCTCTAGACAAGTGAATACAATGTAGGAAGCTGGCTGAAGAAAGTGACATCCTTGTGTATATTTGGCCAGACATGCTGGTCTGGCAAGTAAGGATTGTCCCTCTCTGAGCTGTTATGTGGATATGGTGTGGCCAGCTCCCTCAGCCCTTTGGTGATGGTGCATGCTTTATGTGCCAAATTGGACTGAGAACTGTAACTGGACAATTTTAAGAGGAAATAAACCACTTATTCTTTTTTTTAATTTTCTTTTTTAAAATTTTTTTATTATTTATTCAATTGTGCGTGTGTATGTATGTGTGTGCGTGTATACGTGTGTAGAACCACTGACGAGTTCGGGAACCACCATGGACCGCTTGCTCCTTGTTTACTCTGCCCCGGGATTCCCAGGCTCCGCCCTACCAGGACCAGAAACCCAGGCCGCCCTCGCTTCTGCCCAGTGTCTATACGTGGGGTCTAGGATCCGAACTCAGGACCTTCCCCCTGCAAGGCGGAGGCTTAACCCCTGAGCCATCTCTCCAGCCCCAACCACTTATTCTTTTTAAGCAGTTTTGTCATGATTTTATCAGGAACCATACAGAGTAACTGTTACAATAACATACTGATATTGATTTACAGTTTGATTTTATTATAAGGGTGTATATTCTATGTAATTTCAATATTTTCAAGTTTACCAAGACTATATAGTGAGACATTTATAATCTATTTTGGTGTGTCCAGGAATTTAGAAGTGCAATGCTGTATAAGAGTCAATTACATCATGCTAATGATTGTGCTATTCGGGGTCTACACTAATTTCTTAGTGTTGAATTAGCTAGATAATTTCTCATCAGGTTATCTCATGCCAAGTCTCCGTGTTTATGAGATTTTTTTCCCTTCATTTTGTCATCTCTGTTTGTGTATTCTAAAACTCCGTTATCAACTTCCTACATGTTTATAATTTCAATGTCCTCCTGTTGTGTTGAACCTTTTTTCATTCCACAATATCTTCCTTTATCTTTCATTATTTTCCTGAGGTCTATTTCAGTAGATTGGCTGAGTACTTCAGCTTTCTAATTAGTATTGTTTGTTTGGCATATCATTTGCCACTCTTTTATTCAACCAACTGGTGATTTTTACAAAGTGGGAAAGTGTATTACTCCTTGTAGACAATGTATTGTGTTTTTCATTTGCATTCAGTCTGAGTGTGGTCTTTTGTTTGCTGTATTTATTGTGATTTATATTTGGTATAACTACTTGGCATGGTTTGGAATTAGGTTTAACTTCTGTATTTCATTTCTTTTATTTGCTTCAGGTGAGGTTTGCTCTCTTATTCATTCTTTCCTACCCTGTTTTTCAAGTATTACATCCTGAATGATTCATTTAAAAGTTTTTATATGTGTCTTCAAAATTTCATCACTTATTTTAAATATTTTAATTTGCGTCATTTGGTTTCAAAACTCTTTTTAATTATAAAACTTCCACATAATACAGGATATATAAGTTGTACCAAAATAAGTTGTTCCTGTCAGTTCTTTTACTATGCATATTATCTTTTTTTTAAAGCATGGGTATATTATGAAAGACAATAAAAGCAACAGAAAATATCTTTTTACATTTACTTATATATTTAACACTTCTGCTGCATTCCTAACTGTACAGTCATGTTCTTATTAGGTGTAATTTATCTTCATCCTGAAATATCTTTCCACTTGCTATGAGTCTATACTTTTACTTCTAGCATATCTGAATGTGCATTTATTTGACTTTCAGGTTTGAAAGGTAGTTTCTCAATCACATACTTAATTCTTTTATTATCCATCCTCAGAAATTAAATGATGTTTTCTATGGTCTTTTGGACTTCATTATTCGTCATAAACAACAATTTATTTCATTATTCTCTTATAAATAATGGGCAATTTCTCTTAAATGATTTCATTTTCCTTTATTTTTCAATTTTAACAGTTAAATTTCTAGGTAAAGGGTCTTCTTTGAAATGTTTTAAGAGATTTGTTTAACTTTTGAATCTATGTGTTGATGTCTTTCAGCAAATATGGACATTCTTGACCTATTTATATATAATTATATATTCTTTCCTCCTTTGAGATTCCATTAAACTTACTTTAGTTAATTAATTAATAATTTTCACAGTACTCTGAGCCTTGTTTGTCTCTGTTAAATTAAGCTAGGTTGATAGAAATAGCTTGATCACAATAACTAGAAGCAGACAAATTTATAAGAGATACTTCCTGCACCCCACCCTTGACATCATCCAGTGAGTGTTTCATTTCAATAAATTAATCGGGTCTAAAAATCTCACTCCTGTGTTAAAACTTCATTTTTCGCCATTTAATATGATTGTACCTATTAAAAACCGTCTCATATGTAGTTTCTGTTACTAACAAGCAATTAATTTGTCTCGATCTAAATTCTGAATCCTTTCCTCTACATTCTGTGTGCAGTAAATAAAATCTTTATGGAGATATTTTACTTTCCACAAAATACTTTTTTTCATCCAACTTCCTCTAGGGTTCAGAAATTGCCTTGTTAATAATTATTTGGGAAACTGTATACCGTTTTCTTCAATATGTAGATTCTCCTAAATTTTCATTTTACTTTTTTATTTTATTTTATTTGTGTGTGTGTGTGTGTGTGTGTGTGTGTGTTTCAGAGAGTACTGTGTATTCCTGGGATAGCCCAAGGGTAACTTCTGGAGTCATCTTGGATTGCTTCTAGTTCCTTTTCGCTTTGCACTGTGATTTCCCAGGCTCTGTCCACTATGGCTGGAAGCACAGGCCACCACCATTTCCACTTGTCATTTTTATGTGGGACCTAGGATCTGAATTCAGGTCCTTTTACTAGCAAGGGATAGTCTTAACCCTTGAGGTATTTCTCTAACCTTCTCCTAAATTTTCGATTGCTCTGTTATAAATCTCGCCCACTCACTTTATCATTTACATATTATACTTTAATTTTTGCTTTGTTTTGGTTACTTCTTAGGTCTTTCAAAGTACTTGTAGGATTTACCCATGCATTTCTTTAGTTGAATTTTTTGGGTAAATATTAGTTTTGTTTCAGAAATTAAGTTGGGTAGGCTTCATTAACTAACTTCCTTTTCCAGAAGCACAAATACATGAGTTGAAGTTAAAAACTAAATTGACTAATTCTTTTTGTGAGTGTTCTCATTTCTTTTCCAGAAAATTGAAAGAAATGGAGATAAATGGAAAGAAAACTCACAGAATAGTCATCAGAAAAAACAATGTGTAATAAAGCAACAAATAGGATGTATATATTAGAATCAAAGATAAAAGGTGAAGGTCTTCCTGCCCAATGATCTTTTGATATGTTCTATTAAAGTTTAAAATAACTTTTGGGTTATAGCAAAGGAATAACAACCAAAATAAACAAATGAAAACTGTTAGGAAAGCATAGATATTAACTCATTTTCTTCTCCAGTCTTTAATATTCACAGCCTCAAGGCTCTAAAATAGGAACCAATTTGTGAGATTTCTTTTTTTCCTATTTCTTAATAATTTTATTTTTCCTTTTTCTCTCCCCTTAGACATTATTGCCATCTCCCCACCTTTTCTGCTGATAATTTTCATCTCCCTTGTCACGCTTCCACCTATTTTCAAGTTTTTTCACTTGTGCGATCATTGTGCATCATCTAGCTGTTCTTTGATGTCACTTGTCTGACATGATTCATGCTCCAGCAAGTGTCATAGATCAGTGGATATACCATTGAGGAAAGTGTCTTTTTTTTCTTCTTTATTAGTTTTCTTGAATCTCTCCTGGAAGTGTGGAGCTTCTTGAGATCTCCTCTTTTCCTGGTGAAGTGAAAAGTGAAATTAATACAAAATGCTGTATCTATAATGCTCAGAACAGGAAAGATTTCTCTCCCAACATAAAATTTAAGTAAAATCGAATGTCTTCCATTATAGAATTACAAGGAACTGAATTCTTCTAAACATTAGTAGTGAACTGTGAATGAGAGTGCAATCTCATGGAATGTCTGTCTACAAGCTTATTCTCTTCAAGTTTATGGCTTTCAAATGCTATCACTCATCAGCACCACATGTGTGTTTTAATCAAAACAGTTCCCAGTTTTATTGTGAAGATTCTGTATTTTCATTTCTGAAATATGCTAAAAATTTGTGTTTCTAAAAATTGCTAAATGATGCAAATAATGTTGGTTCAGTAAGAGATGGAAAAGCACTATTTAGGATGCTCAGCCAGGATCTATGTTACCATGTAAAAAAACAAATGCTTACAAAAATGGCCCTAGGAAAATTAAATGGGTCAACAAAACTAACTCAAAAATCATTTCCCTAGGGTAAGTAGGAAGGAATAGTAAAATCATGGGCATGGGAGAGAAATAAGATAGTAGAGGACAGAGTATTCAGTATACTTTACATACATGTTTAAATTATCAAAGAACATATTATATAAAAATAAATTTAATAAATGAAAATAGAAGAATATTAGAAGCTGGAAGAAAGAATCACCTAGTTTCATTGGTGGTATATCTATCAGAATAAAAGCAGGCTTCACTATAAGAATTCTAGAAGCAAGTAAGTCACAGAAAAATATGTGGAAACTCTGAAAGACAATTGTCAACCCAGATCAGTGTACCCAGGAAATGAATCCTCTGTAAATGACAAAAGGAAAATTTTCTAAGAAAGCACCAAGGAAGTTTAAGCAGTTCTACAAAAGAACCTTTCACATTGCACACTACACACTGCAGAAAGAGATAAATATATCAAAATGTATCCAAAAACCCATAGGAAAGAGTAAATTGCACTAGAACATTCAATAAGTAAATGAGAATGAGGAAAGTATCAAAATTACAAGGGCAACAAATTAATAAGAAATCATGAAAAAATTCACTGATAACTCTGAATAGTAATGCTAACTCCAAGAAAAAGACAAGGACTTGCAAACAAAATTCAAAAGGCCAGTATTTGTTTCTTGAAAACAAAATAAGGGCAAACACAGTCTTAGGGTAAAAAAATGGAAAAAATTACCAAATAATAAAACTAGAAAGCAAGCAAGGGTAGCAATAATATTGAACAACGTGGATGTAAATCAAAGTTAGAAAAGATAAAGTCATCAAGAGGACATAATTCAAACATATATACATAAACACTGGAAAGCCAATTTCATAAGGTAAGAATAACTTTAATAGAATATTGAAACTGAGAAACTTCTAGAAACATAAAAATGTCAAATTATATGCATAACCAAGGACTTCAGGAAAAAGTTTCAATCTCTGATGAAATAGTACCAAGGCTTGACAAATAGATTTACATTATTTAAAAATGTTCCATACTACAAAGCAAACAATTAAGGATGCAGTCTACAGAATGGAAAAAAAATCTTTGCTAGCAATGCATCTGATGGAGGATTAATACTTAGAATGTATAAAGAACTAAAAAGAAACCTAAGCACAATAGCAAACAACCCAGTTGATAAGTGGACAAATGAACAATTTTCCAAGGTAAACATATGAAGACTAATGAATAAAGACTAATCTGAATAATTGTTCAATATCCTTAGTGATAGAGGAAACACAAACTAAAATGACATTGAGATTTGATCTCATTTCAAGAAGAATGACTTTCTCATTGGAAAACAAAGCAAAAATGACTGGAAGAGACATAGGGATAGAGAAAACTTGCATACTGCTGAGGAAATACACGAATGAATTCAGCTAGTATGGTAAAGAGCATGGACATTCCTCAAAATACTGAAAATAGAATTGCCATATGGCCTGCCTATCCTGCTTCTGGGTATATACCCAAAGGACACCAAATTAACATACCAAAAATACTTGCACTTCTGTGTTTATTGCAGCATTGTGACTGTTAGATATAGGTGTCAACTTGACAGTCACAGGCTAAGCACTGCTGCACATCTGTGAAGAATTAATAGTTAACACAAGTCCTGAGCAAGTCTGCAGATAATTGACTAGTTGAAGTGGGAAGACCCAACCCATAACTGGTGGGACCATTCGCTGGAATGATAAACAAGAAAACCCTTAACCAAAGATCTAAAAGCAAAAACACATGAGGTAAGTAGGCATGGAAACATATGTCTGGTAGTGTCAGCTACTCAGGAGGCTGAGACTGGAGTCCTCTATTCAAGGCCAGTCTGATAACATACTAGTGATACGTCCCAAACTCAATCAAGTGAAAATGATGGTAATAATGTAAAGGAAAAATAAAAAATTAGAAACTGACTCATATAGTTCATTTAGGACATTATTTTAGAATTATCAAGCCAGAAAATTAAACAATATTAATTTGCTAAGATATCTAACTGAAGGGCTGGAGAGATGACTCAGAGATTAAGACGCTGCCCCTTAAGCAGAGTTTGGATTCTAGATCTCATGTAAAAGCACCAGGTGGAGACAGCAGTGACTTCCACTTCAAACCCTGGTGGACAGAACCTAGAAAATACCAGAGCAAAGCAAAAAGGAGGTATAATCAATCCAGGATGATTCCCCAAAGTCATCTTTGGTTCTCCACAGGGACACACAGTGCCATCTGATATACACACACACACACACACACACACACACACAAACATAAATAATATAAAGATGAAAAGGTAGATATTTAACTGAGGACTGGGGATATTGCTCTCTAAATGCTAACATACTAAATAACATACTAAAAGTACTAAAATACTAATCACACTAAAAATAACAGTAATAACAAAAATGACATGTAAGCATGCAAATTAAGGTGAGTAAAGTGAATGGTAAGAGGAACATGCTAAGAATTCAAAATGAAATGCTTTAATTTCAATAACTTCCTGCTGAAATGAAGAGCTCACCTGATATGTACAACATGAATAGGTCATGGTTAAAGAACTGATTAAATATGAAGCTATGTCTATAGAAATATACAAAATGAAACATAAATAAGAAGGAGATGGAGGAGGTGGGTGGGGGAAAGGAGGAGGAATAAGGAGGAGATAGAGGAGACAGACAGACTAAATTTTCTTTTGTTTTAATTAATGAAAAAGAATAAATTGTGTTGAATTGCACATAACCATGCTGGAACAAATATTAAAACAGTTACATGAAATTACAACATACAAACAGCTATACCATTTGCAAGCTGGGAAACGAGGGTCAATGAGATCTTGAAAGAAGCTAGAAAGCAGGACACTTATAGAGGAACAATGATCAGAATTCTCCCAATCCAGGGGCAAGAAGAAAGTGAAGTGAAATACTTGTTGTGCTAAAAAAAAACAACAAAACACTAAACACTTCAACAACCCCATAAATATTTTATTTATACTTTTTAGATTAAAATAGATTAAGTGACAATCAGTACAGAGAGCAGAAACATTCCCCAAATATCTGCACATTAAATAAGTTTAAAACAAGATTAAGGAAGATTAAAACTCTAAATATACCACAGACTCAACCAAAAGTGTGAAAGAATGTTTATTTTTAAAGATGAACTTTATAAAAATAAAATATAGATGTGGGTGGGTGACGGAAAATGCAGATTAAAGAAAATATTGAACTCTATCTAGCACATAAAGTTGTTCATTACACAATTATAGATAAACGTTTCTATTATAATGGCATGCAGTGAAATCCAAATTTGTCATTGATGGAATGGTAAGCTTTTCAGGCAAGAAAGCTAGGAGGCCTAAATATATATGATGGAATAGATTAGAATAAAAAACATGACTTGCTGTTCAATAATATAAACATAGTTATTTATAGAAACTTTTGATATATATTTATGATATATAAAAATGCTTTGTTGCCTTATCTATTGATCTTAGAAGGATTAAAAGAAGTAGAACTACTGTATCAGCAAACAATCCTACTTTCTAAATATCAATTGTTAATATTTGATAGATGAATTTTGGACATCTGGATTTTTTAAAAAAGTATGGTAGAAAATGTCCAAGATGAGGCTAGAGCATTTTTTATATGCTTTAAAAATGAAGTGCCTTGTGGATCACAGGATACAGAGAAAACAAGCCAGAATGTATCTGGAAACTTTACTCTTGCTGGCCAGCTTTTATAGCACCAGAGATACAATGCAGCCTTCAGGGGAGAATAACAATCAACAGTCTCTCCCAGCTGTGAAAGCTGGAAGCTACAAAAAATATTCTGGCAAGAGATGAACATTGGTGCAGTAGTTACATGAATACAGGGGTAAAAAAACCACTTTCTTATTGAATTTATGCTCTACTATTGGAAAAGAATAATGCCTGCTGTTGTAAATGAAGTTGAGAACTCATGGAAGAGTAGACAACAGGCCATATGTGCAAATGAACGATTAATTTTTAACTATAGGTACTAGATAGAAAACTTGCATCTAATCACTTACCTTTATACCTCTAGAACTTGACCAACGAGAAGATTTTGCAAAGGCAGATGTTTAATACATAGAATCTTAACTGGCTAAAGTACAGAGAATAAGTAACTGTGAGCAGTTTGGCCCTAAACAGAACATTTAAATCACATCCATACCAAGAGTTAGAGAACTCACTGTGAAGGAATGAGTATAATTGGGGTGGAGTAGAGTGGGGTGGGGAGTGGTACTGCCAGAAAGTATCCTCTGGTCATGATAGGTTGGCCACACCCACGAACTCACTGAAACATGCCCACTTTGCTAGACTTGTACAGTAGTTGGCTTATGAACATTTCACTGTAAATGACAGAAGTCTCAAGAAATTCTGCACTTCCCTGAGAGACATTTGAAAGTTCATGCCAGATAGGAAAAGGGGGAGTTACCTTCCTCAATGATTTACCCACTGATAAACCATCTATACAACAGATAGTACTTACTCACTTTCTGGAACCCTGGATGAAATGTAGTGGGTCACATTTGCAAAGAGTTGTGAAAGCTAGAGGAAGACTGGATAGAAAGAAGAAAGTATGAAGTGGGAAAAGGGAGTGGGTGAGATTGGGTAATAAGAGGTGAAGTTGACATAAATTCTTTGTATTCATGCGTGAAAATATCAAAGAATAAAAGTAAAATAAAAAAATGAGTGCTTAAAAAAGATGACTATACATAAAATACACATGCAGAGAGTGACAAGGCATTTTAAACAATTTCTCAAAAGCTTACAAATATCGAGAACAAAATAAAGTTGCCTATGTAATTATGAGTATATAACAATTATGCTTCAATCAATACTGATAAGCAAAAAATATAAATTTTAATAAATGGGCAAACAGAAATTTTGTGCACAGAAAAATCACAAGTAAGACTAGGTGTAGTAAAGGTGATTTATTTGTAAGAAGTACAGTTTTAAAAGAGGAATAAAATTTGAACTTCACTATTGGTTCATCAGGCAAATACTACTTCAGGTATTTGAGTCAATGCCAGCAGCCATGAATCATGTTGATTGGACACATTCCTGATATGGAATGATGAACACAGCAATTTACCTCTATGATCTTGATATGACAAGATCCAATCTTATTCTAATATATAAAAGATGTTTTAGATATGTTTTATTAGGAGGTCACCTTACACATACTTTAACAATGATAAATAATTCTCATCAAAAACCATCAAATTATAATTCCTTGGATTTTCTGTGCATTAATAAATGGGTCTGGCTTCTGCTGTGTATACTATTCCTTTAAGTATATATCTTACAACACTAACTTCAGTACCAAGAATTATCTAATAGCTTTAATTTAATAAGCTAATAAAATTTAACCAATTAAATGAATAGACAGTTCTCAAAAAGAAGAAACATGGAATATCAATAAATATTTGAAAATTTTCAAGGATGCAGGACAAAATCAGTAAAATAATAAAATAATAAATAAATAAATATTAGCATAAATACAATTTCTAAGAACTCTGAAATATATTCAAGAGACCAAACCTAAGAATCCATGTATTGAAGGACTTGGCATAAAGTATAATAGCATAAACAATTTCTTAAATAAAAATTTAAATTTCCCAAACTAGAGAATTAAGTGGAGACATAAGCATAAGAGGCATTTAGAATAAGTAAGATCAGAGAAAGAGTGAAGATTTCATAGTTAAGATATCAAAATTACGAAGCAAGAAATCATTTAAAAGCCATAAAGGAATAATATCCACTCAGCAACAAAGACAAATATATATGAATAATGTCAGGGCTCTTATCAATAGTCCAAAAGCCAGAAAAAATATAAAAATGATATATATATCAAGCCTGAAAGTAAATAATTGCCAACCAAGGTTACTATACCCAGCAAAGTTATCATCTTTCACATTCTTCTCTCTTGATGCTTCTACTGCTTTATCTGATCAACTTGCTATTTCATTTCTAGCCTATGTGTTTGATGTGTAGCTGGTAACGACCCTTTCCCATTAGGTAAGGTACCTATTTTCTGTCCAAGTGTTACCTTTACTGTGTAGAAACTTTCAAGTCTCACATGTATTTATAATTGCATATTTCAATTCTTGGGGTTATTTTCTGTGCTATGGGAAAATGACTTTCAGCAAGTCATTTCCTATGCCTATATCTTCAAGTGCCTTTCCTATGTTTTCCTCTGGTTGTCTCAAAGTTGCAGTTTTTGCATTTATTTATTTATTTATTTATATTTATTTTTTCCCACTCATACAAACTTAATAGGTGTTGCAGTCCCCTCCCTCCCTTCACCCTTTCCCAGTCCCCCTTGCTCCCTCCCCCCTTCCTCCCAACCCCCTCAGTTGCAAAGTGTGCTATACGGATCTAGTTTCATTTTTCTATGTGTGGCTGGCTACTCAGTTAACCTATAACATTTGTTGAACAGGTTTTTTTTCTGGGTTATGGTTTTAACAGTTTTGCTACTGTTGTAGTTATTCTGAATGCTACAATCCACCGAGATTGAGAGGAGCAAATGGCTTTGCCAGACTTCAAGTCTACCAGAGTATGCTGAATACCAAGCTTTACTGAACCAGCTCTCTCCATCTTATAACCCTGTCCAGAGAATGGTTCTACCCACTGTGGGCGACTCTTCCCTTAGCAATTAGACAATCTCCTGCAGACTTACTCAAGGGCTTGGCTTTACTATTTATTCTTCACAAATGTGCCGAGAGTTCAACCTTCAATTGTCAAGTTGACACCTATGTGTCTAATTAGCACTCTCTACCCCTTGCCAACTTTGTATAAAAACACACTACTTGTAAACTGTAATTTTTTAACCTTTGTCCCCATAGATATTACATCCATTTTATGATATAATATACATCCAGTTCAATTTAAAATGTCTGATAAGTTAAGATTAAAAATTATTAAAGTCCAATTTTAACTGTTCAATCATTAGTAGTTCATTTCCAACATTTTAAAAGTGTAAATATTATTTTTTCAAAAATAATAACTGTAAAGTCTCATCAAATCAAAACAAGTCAAATGTTTTAGCACATAATGAACATTAAAATGTAAACATTAAGATGCTTCAAGGAATTATCGATCAAAATTCAAAGCTAAAATGCCACATCCCATTATTCAACATCTATCTTCTGTTTCTCATTGTATAGCTGAATAAAAATTTTGGGCAATTCCATGACCTTCACTTTTCTGCTCATAGGGTAAATGGCTTTTCACTGAACCATCTCTGTTTAGTTACTCTACGTGTTGCCGATAAATTTATGAATAAAGAACTTAGAGGAAAGGGGAATTTTATCCTTTCTTACAATTTTAAGTTATGATTCTTAGTTCAGTTTGGCGGGAGAGCTCATTACTAACACCAGGAGGTGAGGGAAATGGCCTCACCATATCAAGAGTGATTATCGAAAGAGAGACAAACAACATTTACCGGACTGTAAGTCTGTCAGTACATGCTGATGAATACCAGGCTTTACTGAATCAGCTTTTTCTATCTTATCCACCTTCCCAAGGAATGGTCCCACACACTCTGGGCTGTGTCTGCCATCATAAATCAGATAGCCTCCTGAAGTCATCCTCAGAGTATGCCTTAGGTAATTCTTCACAAATATTCCCAGAGTTGGCCTTTCAAATGTCAAGTTGACATGTATGTATTTAACTAGCACCACTATCAATAGTTCATATGTAAATATGTGTGTACTTTTCCCCTTTGCCCCTCCTCCAACAGTTGCATCCACACAGCCCATCCAATCTCTCTCCAGTTAGCCGTTGTGGCAACAAGAGTGTCCAGGAGAGGAGGGAACCTCCTTCTGGGGAAAGCATGATGAGGTTTGCACTATTCGTGGCTGCCCCCAGTCGGTTCTTTGAAAATATTTCACTAAGGGTTTTACTTTTGTTCTTCAGCTTTTTCACTTATAATAGTGGCTTCTAATCTATCATTTTACTTGAAATTGCCATTTCACCTTTTTTGTTAAACTTTTATTTATTTATTTATTTATTTATTTATTTATTTATTTATTTATTTATTCGTTCATGTAGTGTGTGTGTGTGTGCGTGTGTGTGTGTGTGTGTGTGTATGTGTATTTCTGTGGAGGACCAAGGTTGCTGGATTGCTTCTACCTCCTTCTTGCTTCCCTCTGGAATTTCCCAGGCTCTACCACCAGGGCTGGAAGTGCAGGCCACTGTCATTTCCCCTTGCGTTTTTACATGGGACCTGAGATCTGACTCAGGACCTTCTGTTTGTGAGGCAGAGTCTTAACCCCTGAGCCATCTCTCCAGCCCTTGCCTTTTTATTATTTTGTAAATACAAAACTTCCAAAGAAGAGCTTATAGATTAAAAGAAAACATGGGAATACAAATGAAGTATTCTTAGTAATTACTAAGCCAATATAAGGATATATATTTTTTGTTATTGAAACAACAATATTCCTAATGGCACTCTTTAATAAAATTACTGAGGTCTACATATTAGCACGCCGTTAAATTTATGATGTTGGAACAAGTAAGCATGAACACCATTAGGAATTCTGTATATTCTCAACAAAGAGAAAATGAAATAACCAAAATAATGCATTTTTTTTAAGAATATAGCTTAGTTACATCCCATTAACAAATTCAGTAGCTGGAAAATGACCTGGAACAATTTAAAAACAATTTTGAAAACTATGTTATGGAACATAATTAAATTTTAATGAAACAATTTTAAAATTCAGTGAGAGAATCAACTGTGGGTATATAAATTATATGAGAAAGTATAGTTCTCAAAATAATCTCTTTCCTGTATTAAGCTAAGCACAAGAAAGTAGGACTGGTACATTACTATATATATATATATATATATATATATAAAACATGAATCTACACGATCATTTAGAAAATTGAAAAATTAAACTGAAGTGAGCTTTAGCAGCTGTAGAGTAAGTATAATGACCCAATCTAAGTTCTAGCATTGCTTTAAATATTATAAAAATCATTGCTGTGGATTGAACAAAGACTATTTGATTTGTTAAAATGATACTTTTATATAGCAAATTTAATTACTTTCAGAGATAATGAGCCTTTTAAATTAAAGAAAGATTTCTTCACAGGTGAGTAAGGCATTGCTTTCACTCCATAGATTTCCAAAGCTGCTAAAGTTATGTGCATTTAAAGCTAACATTTGGACACAAAGGCCAGCACTGTGGCATACAAAATAAGCTCTTCAAAGATAAGTGGAGTCTTCAGTCCCTCTGTGCTGAGGAATGTTCTAAGCAGTGTACTTTGCTGGAAAGCATATTATTTTCTGTTTAAAGTGTCACCAGCACTATGTCCTCTGATGGAAATACGAAGCTGAATAAAACGTGGATAATAATAAAATATTTCAGATGATCTCAAAATCCCAAGATTCTTGAACTAGAATTATCTAGTAAGTTTCTTTTTATATTGCATAAATTACATGTTAATATTCATCATAGAGGTATTATTATATGATTCTACTTTTCAGCATCTAGGCTTGAAAATTCTCTTAGTTTCATATTATGTTACTGAAACAAAGACCTGTTAAGGAGGCAGGACAATTTAGGATTATTTCCAAAGTCACCCTTGGGCCTTTTCAGGCACACAGTGTTTTGTCACACACACACATACACACACACACACACACACACACACACACACACACACACACACTCAAAAGACTTGTCAGAAATATTTAGGAGAACGAGAGATTTTCATTTCATCTTATGCTTACAGAATACAGTGGACCACGATGGCAAAAGAGTTACTAGGAAAAGCTGAGGGAACTGACCGCATCACATCCGTAGCAGAAGAGAGTGGACAAGGACCAAAGCTGCATACTTGCTTTCAATCATACCAGCATGTCGTTCTGCCAGCTTACTGCTTGCTAACCATTTCTTTTTCTATCTTATTCACAGTAGAGGAACTACTATGACCTGGTTCTTCCCCTAGTATATTTATTTTTTTTTATTGCTGAAAGACAATACTCACGTAAAACTTAAGAGAGAAAGGGGAATTCATTTGGCTTACATTTCCAGAGTGGATATAGCTTATTACAGTGGAAATCATATAGTAGAAGGCAAGGCTGGAGACAGAAGCCAGAGGTCAGTTCAGGTCAACACAGCCACTGGGAGTCAGAAAAAGGAAGCAAAAATGGAAGCAGGGCCAGGCCATAAAACCTCAAAGCCTGCCAGCCTGTAACATGCCATCTGCCAGCAAGGTATCTCCTAAAGGTACTGCAATCTCCCAAACATTAATGTTAACTAAAGATTCAAATACAGGAGCCTGTGGAGAACAATTATTCAAACCATGGCATTCTGCTTCTTGGCCCTCAAAAGCTCCTGACTACCTCACAATGCAATCTGTATCCAGTCCAACAAGTTACAAATATCCAGAATACAATGGAGTGGAGTAAACATTGCCATTTCCAAATGGAGATATGTGGCCATAGCTGGGAAATATTAGACCATGCAGATAGGAAACCAGCAGAGTGAACTTTAAATCCTGCATGTATCCAGAATAAGTATCCTGTTGAAATTAACTCAGTTTCGAAGGGCTTCCTTTCTACTCTACCAGAATTGTTGCCTGCAGAACATCTCTCTCTCTCTCTCTCTCTCTCTCTCTCTCTCTCTCTCTCTCTATGTTTCCATTTGGCTGGGTCCTTCTGTGATATACAACTTTTCATAGTAGACGCTGATGATGGCTGTGGTATCTTTAATAACTTCACATCATAATGACAATACAGGTTTCAGCTCCACATCTTGCAATGACTTCCTATGGTTTCCTTGCAGGTTCTCTGACCTTATCAGCTGCAGACCTCAGCAACCACAGAGGAGAAATACATGATCTCCTTAATCATACATCTTCAATACCTCCAAAGTCAGTACCATGCAGATGATATTGCCAAGTTAAAACTTTGGTTTGGAGATTAGCCTCCTTGGATCATAGCTAGTTTAGCTTGTTTGTGCTAACACTGGGAAGAATCTCTCCTGGGCAGTTACTTTAAGTGAACAGAAGATTCCTTTGCAGATTTGTACTTTAGCTTCAAATGAATGTGGGAGCCTACCTTGTTGATCTCGGCCTCAGGGTGTGGACTGTTATCCTAGTGAAGAGCAGGTTTTGGTTTATTCGGGTTGCTAAAATCTTTAACAATAGTTCCCATTTTGCTGGCTTCATTCTATTGCTTCAGTACTTTAAGTTTGCCCACACATTTTTCTTCAAGTGGTGGAGGCTAATCTCCACCACTTTCATTTTTTCTTTGTCTGATATGCATTCTTTTTGATTGTAAATAAGAGCACTGAGAAAGAGCCATGTCACACATTCAAGACTGTATTGTCCTGAAACTTCCTCCATCAGTCACAGTTCCAAATAGTTACAAGTTCAGTTTCACATATAGACTTTATTCCTCTCTGGACCATCACAAGCTGGGTTTTTACTGTATACATATCTTTCAGCATTGCTTTCTTCCATGGTATCACTAGAAGGGTCTTTTAAGTTCTGTCTCCAAAACTAAATGGTGTTCCTAGCCCCAAACTCCAAAGTTCTCCACATTTCTCCCATAAAGCAATTCCAAAGGCACAAGAGTCACATCATAGCAATGATAATGCTTCACAGTACCACATTCTCCGAGTTTCATAGCACATTCCACTTTTTAATACCAAATTCTCTTAGTCCCCACTTCTCAGTACCAATTTCCATTTCAATTAGTCTTCTTTTATGCTGTGAGACAATAATTTCATGCAAGCAGCTTAGAGGAGAAATGGTTCTTCATTTAGCTTAAGGTTCCAGAGGGGATGTACATGGCTGATGGTAGAGGAAGAGACTGGTTCAGGTTGCCCCAGCCCTCAGGAATGCAGAGAAAACAAGACCAAGAGGGAGCAAGACTAGATCATGAAATCTCAAGGCCTGGCTCTTGTGACATGCCTTCTTCAAATATGACTCCATATCTTAAATGGGCCACAATGTTCTAACCATCAACACTGGCTAATGATTTAAGCACATGAGCCTTTTGGATAGGAGCAACATCTCACATCAATTTTTCAGTCAAAACAATCTTTTATGTTAACTGTACAGTTTCTCATATTGTGGCGGGACCAAGGAAACAGAAGACCAGGACCAGAGGAAGAGAAGTTTATTGATCTGGCTGGGAGAGCCATTCCATTCAATGTAGGAGTTATGCATCCAGAAACTCACTGCAGTAAGACTTGTCCTTACCAGACCTGCATAATGACTGATGTACCAACATGCTCCCATAGACTATTGAGGAACTCAAGAGAGATAAGAACACACAGTAGAAACCTTTGGGACTGGAGCTGGATAAATTAAGGGAAATACCCATATCAGTGGGGTGGCTGAGGAGGGGCAACTTGTTATGTATATACCACAAGAGGCCTGAACCCCTACAGGAGTAGACAAGCCAGAGGGAACCCTGAGGTCCACAGAAGCAGACAGGAAGGAAGGTGGGAGGGAGTGGGGTGGATTGACAAAGGGAAGGAAAGGGAATGGGAGTAAGGGGGATGGAGGGAAGCAATATGCTTGTAAAATTAGAAAAAAAAATAAAAGTCTAAATGTTAAAAAAAATGACAGCCTGATGAGATAAACAGAATTATAGTTTTTAATCATATTTTTAAATTAAAAGAAATTGCTGTTTCCCTTCTGGAAGCTAAACAACTATTGGGGGACTTTAGTGCAAATGACCTTGTTGCAGTAGATGTGCTTAAAGCTCAGTTCTCAGTTGTGAAGTTGATACTTGAATCTCACTGATATCCCAATAAATAATCAACATATGTCCTTGTGGCATCAATCAACCAAAAATCTAAAGTAAAATTCTACGATTTAGGAAACCAAATTGTGTTTTGCTACTTAAGAGAATACCCACAATCTTTTTTTAACTATTTTATTTTTTACTAAAAAGCAAATTTTTAAAAAATTTTCTAATAATTCAGTTAGATTTGTTAAAATAATGCACTTTTAAAAATAGCATAGCATATGAACATGATTTATAGAATTCTCATTACTGAAAATTTTCTTAATCTAAAGGTAGCATATTGAATATCTATTGTTTTCTATGGCAATGACTTAAGTTCTTTATGAAAGTACACATACAACACATGTACACACAAACATGCGTGTGCACACTGAAAAATAGAAAAACAAGTACAAAGGGCATTAGAATTTTGGTGTAGTCAATAGATCTTTGTCAAACTTCTATCTCGACATAGCACACCATCTTTTATTTTCCAGCACAATATTAATCAGGGTCCTTTATCGTTTTTGTAGAATTGATTCATCTGGAATGCTAAGCTCTTAGTCTGGGATCACTTCATAATGAAATATATCATTGAGTGGAACAGACATTCCCTTCTTCAAATTCTGTTGCTATGTCCATGCACTCTTCTGGGTCCCCACTGGTTTCCCTGGTACTCTTTTGGCCCATACAATAATGGATATAATGGTATTGCAAAACTTCAGCAAATTTAGACTTTGCTGACTGATTTCCATGTTGACTGATGTGGCTTAGAAGACTTAGCTCGCTGTGGGTTATTCTCTGCTTCTGGCTAGAAGAAGCCCACTTCTGTGGGAATGTAAAAATTTTTACCTTCTATCACCAGCCGCTGTCTTACTTTCTTCCCATGTAGTGCTGGCAGACAGTCTGGGATTGCCTTCTCACACCTCTTTACATGTTCTTCCTAACTAACTCGTACCTTTTTATTCTTTGGCTGCAAGTGCTTCTTGGATCACTTGCTAAGGCTTTACTTCCTCAATAATTCAGGTTTACTCCAAAATTACTTTACGATTATTTGCAATGGACTTTTCTGTCTCAAAAATTAGAGATCTGTTGGTTTTGTTCTAAATGTAGCATGTCAGAAACAATTTTTAATAATACATTACAAATCTTCAGCTGGAAACATTTACGTGTTTTCCTTTTGATTAAAATCAGGCGCAGTTTAAATATATTTAAAAAGTTGGTATACCATGAAACATTTAAGTATCTATATATAGAACTGGCTATGCAATTCATAGACCCATTGTAAAGAGAAAATTTAAGGTCCCTTGCTCACAATTTATTTTGAATAATGTTCAGGGCTAGAGAGATGGCTCAGGGGTTAAGACTGTCTCACAATCAGAAGAGCCTGAGTTGGGATCCCAGGTTCCACATAAAAACACCAGGCAGAAACAGCCACAGCCAGCACTTCAGGCCCTGATGGGCGGAGCCTGGGAAATCCCAAAGCAAAGCAAGAAGGAGGTAGATTGATTCCCCAAGTCACCCTTGGTCCTTCTCACACACACACACACACACACACACACACACACACACACACACACACTAAATAAAATATTAAAAAAGAATAATGTTCAGGTGGTATTATAGCATTAAATGAAACCTGTGGGCACAATGAGCACAGAGAATAGTGTGACTTTTGAGGCTGCCTGGCTGTTAATCTTTTCCTTTTTATTTTCTGATCAACATTCTCATATTAAAAAAGTAAGTAATCACATTTTCAATGCTTGCTGTATAGCTTGGTAATTGTGATATATCATATCAGATATATGATAAATATTTTTCTGTAACCTATTTATCCAATTGATTCTCTAATATTTCTGAGCTGTTAAGATTTTATTTAGCATTGATGTAGTAAAGACAAAAGAACTTCAAAGACCCACAAAGGAGTATGAACCTAGCTTCATGGTTTCTTGGTTTGTTTTCCTTTTAATAGAGATAAGTAGGTGAAATTTTTAATGTATTATAGTAACATACCAATGTTGAATATTAGTTGTTTATAGAAAGTATGCTCTAAATCCTAATTAGGATGCATTTTCCTATACTGAATCTTGCCATAAATGATTTTTTTCTTTTTTCTTCTGTTTTTTCTTTTCCTTCTATTCTCTTCCTTCCTTCCTCCCTCCCTCTCTCCCTCCCTCCTTCCCTCCCTTCCTTCCTTCCTCTTTCTCTCTCTTTCTTTTTGCATGTATGAGCGTGAGTATGTAGGAGTGTGAGGGGTGTGTGTAGAATAGGGCACCTGAATGTGTATATTTTTAAAGGTCATACTGTATTGTCCTACTTCCTTATTGCTTTGCTATGTGGTTTCTTAGGCTCTACTGGACTAGAATTGCTGGTCAGAGTCATTTCCAATGGCCTTCAAGGCAAAAACTTTAATCTTTGAGCTATCTATTTAGCCCTCTTCTGTTTCATTTTCCTCATTTATTCTATTGAATCTCTGACATTTTTATTTACTTTTTGTGTATTGCATACTCTCCTAAGTTAGGCATTCACAAGTATTCTTTAATTAATTTATTCATTCATATTTTGTGTGTGTGTGTGTATGTATCAGAGATGTTCCTGTGGAAGGTCAAGGATGACTTCGAGAATCTTCCTGTATTGTTTTTATCTCCTTTTAGTTTTGCTCTGGGGTTTCCCATGCTCTGCCCTTCAGGATCTGAAGTGCAGGCTGCTGCCCTTTCTGCTTGGCACTCTTCCATGGGAACAGGCATCTGAACTCAAGTCATTCTGCTTGCAAGGCAGATTCTTAACCCCTGAGCCTGTCAAGCCCCAGTATTCCCAATTCTTAAAACCATAGTCAGACCACCTTATTGCTATCTATCCTGGGACCACTTTTTATTTTAATATTGTGTGTGTTTGTGTGCGCATGTGTGTGTGTGCCTGTGTGTGTGTCAGAGGGAACTGTGTGTCCTTGTGGAAGACCAAGGGTGACTTCCAGAGTCATCCTGGATTGCTTCTATCTCTTTCTTACTTTGCTCTGTGATTTCCCAGGCTCCGTCCATCAGAGCCTGAAGTACAAAAATGCCTGGCATTTTTATGTGGGACCTGGGTTCAGCAACTCAGAACCTTTTGCTTGCCAAGAAGAGATGATTGTGACAATTTAACCAGATTCCAAGATCACTTGAATCTCTGAATGTGACCTTTTTTAGCTACTGAGGAATAAGGTATCTTTTCATATATATTATTTATCTGACTTAGTTTATGCCTACATGAAAACAAAAATCCTTTAATATTTTGAAAAGAATAATTCTAAATTTTGAAATGAAAAATTGTATCCATTCAATTATATTCTTTCATTGTTCTAACAATCAAAATAAATGTAGAGAAGTAGAACTGATAAGCTGCCAATGGTAAGAAACTCTTAAATCAAGCAGTTTTCAGACAACTGGAGCAAATATTACTTCTTAACTCAGTATTTCTAGTTGTCCAAGTGCCCATGCCATCTTATGATACCGTGACCTATAATCTGTATTTGGTTGGGCACACCCCTAATCTTTTTCTCACTCTTAAATCTTTTCAGTATATTCTCTTAGACAATTCCCCTCTGTTTTCAATTTCTTGCTGAACCATGTTCTTCATCATCTGGTTTCAGCATTATTTGTATTTGCAAATAATATTTAAAACCACTCCTAAGATTTAGTGTCTATTTGAACTACTAGAGTTGAAACTGTGTTTTTCCACATATCATGTATATGAGATAAAAATCCCAAGATATGATTTTCTTTGTTTTTTTTTAAATTTTTCTACTTTTACAAGCAAATTGAGTATTCATCCATTTCCCTCCCCTCTCCCTCTTTTCCATTCCCTCTCTTTCCTTCCCTGTTCCCTCCTACTCCCAGTCACTCTTCTGCCTGTGTGCTTTTATGGAATCCATATGGCTTGTCTTCTCCTGTGGGGGCTTAGGCCTCTGTGGTATGTCAAGTTATCTCTCTTCAGGCCATCCCACTGATGTGTTTCCTTCCATTCATCCAGCTTTAGACCCAAAGGTTTCCACTGTGAGTGCCCATTCTATGGGTATAACAACAGCTGGCTACAGAGCTGTTTGATGTACTATCTTCCTTTATTGGCTTTCTTCCTTATTAATTTTTTCCTTCCCCTTTTTTAGCTTCATGTTCTAGTTTCCAGCAACAGGGATGTGTACCGATTTGACAAGCGGGTCATGAATCCAATCAGAAAGCTGTTGTTTGTCTCCTTGATACTCTTGTTACTATTATAATGGTAGTCACCTGTTGCCATGGTGATTTACATTGCAACTATAGATCTCAAGCCATTAATGAGGCTTGTGATCATTTCTCTCCCCCAGAAGCTTCTACAGTATAACTTGGTACCGTGTAAGCTATCCAGCAAGGAGAAAGTCTTCAGACTAGTTCCAGTTGATGTATTTTGTCATGTTCTATGATCCATTTGTGTTGCTTGTTCAGTAAGTAATAGGGTCTTACTAAGAGTTTTTGAAGAGCTACCAAGAGCAATGGAAAAAGCTATCATGTTTTGGGGCCTTTAAGACCTGTCTGACCAACATTTTATCAGGAAGTATCACATTCCTGTTACTTTTAGTATTATTTTGTTCCTGGGTTCTAAATGGATCAGCTCAAGGCTTCCCCGCCCCCTGCTTTCCTCTGTGCTCCTCTGCATAGGGATTGCCCATTCTTGTTCCTTTCTTTAAAAGACTTTTTAAAATATGTAACATTAATATAAGATGCTCCTTTGGGGTTACTTCCACAATCTTAGGATTTTTCTATAAGCCCCTCTGTCCCTCCAATCTCCCATCCCCTCATTCCCCATTATGTATTTTTCCTGAATTATTCCCTCCCTCCCCCTTATCCTAGTATCTTAAACATCCCCTTTAAAAGGTTTCACCCTATCCATCCCTTCCCACCTTGTAACTAAAGCTACAAACTCACCACTTTAATTAGGGCCATGCTCTCTAACTTTTGGCTACTAGTGGAAGAAAATTTCTTTCATCTTAAATATTTATGCTGAAACATGGGCTTTGTACTTTTATCCTCTCACTTTTTTCATGTTTTTTTCTCCTTAGCTATTCCCTGTCTCTCCAGAGACAGCATTTAGTGTGTGTCCATGGAGTTGTTCCAATTCCCCAAAGAAGTCCTGGTGATATTTCCCATGTTAAGAGGAGAATGGCTCTCCTGACCCCCAGGCTTTACAGATGCTGCCAGTTCTCTACAGGTTCCAACGAAGTATCTTCCCCATTTGGTATATCACTCCTCATCTCACTCTTCAATCTGACTTTCAACTAAGCCACATGCCCAAACCAGTTTTGACAAGGTTTTTGGTAATGCCATTAACATCATAGAACAAAATGAACATTAAGTGTTACTACTAGCAATTAGGTTACTGAAATTGGGTTACTCATTAAAATCTTTGTTCTCATGGCTTTTGCGATAACACACACTCCTGTGTGCCTTCTTGTGAGTTTCTTCTGGTCATTCTGGTAGACTTTTTCTTCTGCCAGCGCCCCTAGCTGGCTAGCCTTGACTAGCCTGGAAGTTGGCTCAGCCTGAACTCATCTGCTCTTCCTTTTAAATGATCTTATTTCATCTTCTGACTTTAAAATCCATCCTTATGATTTTTTTTACCCTGTATCTCCACTTACAATTGAGATGTGGTTCTCTAATAGTGTACTGGGCACTCAAATACATGGTAGCCATTATTATTATCCTTATTAATCCATTATTAATTATTAATCTTTATTAATACATTCAAAACATTACTTTTGACATCTGTGTCTCTTTATAGAGTGAAGATTTCAACAGGTGGCTGCAGCTAAAAAAAAACAAACAAAAAATTTTCCTGAAGAGCTCCTTTGTTTTGCACTTATTCATATTCAAATCTACAGAAAATATGCCTGGGTTTTACTGAGACTATTTTAAATCCATTGCTTTCTAACCATTTCTGCTGTCACCACCTTGCTCTGAGTAAGCACTGTATGTTTTATTCTCTCCCTCTCCCTTCATCAATTCATCCCACTCCCTCCCACTCTCCTGTCCATCTGCTTCTATGGGACCTGGGGTTCTCTCTGCATCATCTGTCCTAGTGGAGGTTCAAGTCTCTGTTGCAGACCAAGTGAGCCTTCTTTGGGCATGCATCAACACCAGGGCATAGGGAACTGGCCACACCATCACCACATAAAGGCTGGCAGAGTGACAATCCTTACTTACCAGACCAGAATGTCTGGCCAAGTATACAGAAGGATGCCGACTTTCTCTCAATCAGCTCTCAGTATTTTATTCATCTGTTCAGGAACTAGTCCCACCCACCATGGACTGGGCCTTCCCCATCAGCTAGACAATCTCCTGCAGGTTTGCTTTGGGCTTAACCCAACCACAACTCTCTATAAATGTGCCCAGAGCTCAAACCCTCAATAGTCAAGTTGACACCTGTGCCTAACTGTGACACTCTTGTCACTTGACACAAAAACAAAACACTTTTAAATTGTAACCTTCAATCCTTGTCACCACAGATATTAAAAGTTATCTTAAAAATATAAATAATACATTTATAGACAAACTTAAAGTGTTTTTTCATTAAAACTTCAGTTCCAACATTTTGAAAATTCAGTTTTTTAACCTTAAGAGTCTTAAATCAGAATAAGTTAAATACTTTAAAACAGATAAAATATTAAAACAGAAGGATCTTGAAACAATAAGAAAACATTAAAAAGATCAAAGTCCAGTGTTATGGTTTGAAATGTGCCCCCCCCCGCAGTCTCATGTGTTTGGCAAGGTCATGGCACCTTGAGAGATGGAGCTTTGTTGGAGGAAGGCAGTCACAAGGGGTGGGCCTTGAGGTGGATTAGTCCCACCCTACCTCCAGGAGAAGTTGGCTTTTGCAGCAAGCATTCTGCAGCTCTCAGCTTCCAAGATGTCTGCGGTGACTTAGCCTCCTCCAGCTTTGGCCAGCCAGCCATGACACCTCTGCTTTGAGAGACTGTACCTTTCCTCTGGAACCGTAAGCTGAATAAACCTCCCTTTCTCCCTTAAATTGATTGACTTTGAGTGTTCTCTCACAGCAATAGTTAAGAGTAATTTGTTACATGCAGCAATTCAAATACTGCATCCTTTATGTCAATGTCCATCTTCTGTTGCTCATCATGTAGTCAAGGTGGCTCAAAGATTCTAGGCATTCCCAGTCCCTGTTTGCAGCTTGAAGTTGTAAAAGCAGAGTTCCTCTGAACCAGGCTGAATATCCACTCACAGCTGTCTTCAGCATACATTCCATGGTTCTAGCATCTCAAACACTCTGGGTTCACCTCTGCAGCTACAAGCTTCATCTTTTCTTGCAGGAACTCTACACCTGACACTTGGTGCCAAGCTTTTGCTACTCTCCATGAACCGCCTCAAATAATTCACCAAAACCAGTACCACCTGGGGGATGCTGCCAGCTTTCAAAGCAAGGTTAAAACATAGCTTGGTCCACTCCAGCCACAACTGTACCAATTTTGTGTGCTGACACTAGAAAAGCCTTTTTCAGCAGCCAGACTTCCAAAGGGAAACAGCTTTAACTTGGGCTTTCAGCCTCTGAAGGAATCTGGGTTTTCAAACCACAAACTCGCCATACCGTGTTATTCATGTTTTCCATCATCCCAGTGCAAGTCACTAGTTTTTTCTTTATTGATTCTCATTTTTCCAACAATGGCAGCTGTTCTGATGCCTACCCTTTCCACATCCAAAGCTCCACGGCCACCAACATAGCTGTCCTCTGTCAAAGCAAACCAGTCTATTCAACTTCATGAAGTCTTTGTTCCCCTCATTACAAACTGGGCCAAAACAATCCATGACTCTCTCAGCATCTCTAATTTCCAAATGGCCACCAAACTGTTCAAATGCTTTTGAATCCACAAAATCCAAATTTTTCCAACAAAAACATTCAAAATTCACAAAAGCTACAGAGCCAGAATAATCAGCAACACCCCACTTCCTAGGTACCAAATTCTGTTGTAGTTCATCTATAACAGTTGCTGACAAATGACCATCAAACGGCTTAAAGGAAAAAGAGATTTATTTTCTCTTATGATTACTGGTTACAGTTCTTTGTCTACTGGTTACAGTTCTTTGTCTAGCTTAACAGGAAGCATGCACCAACACTAGAGCCTAGGAAACTGGCCACACCATCACCACATAAGGGCTGAGAGAAGGACGATCCTTACTTGCCAAACCAGCATATCTGGCCAAGTGTATGTGAGGATGCCAAGTTCCTCAACTGGCTCTCAGTATTTTATTCACCTATTCAGGGATTAGTCCCATCCACCATAGGCTGGGCCTTTCCCATCAGCTAGACAATCTCCTGCAGGTTTGCTCTGGACTTAACCCAAAAACCAATTCTCCACAAATGTGCCCAGAGTTCAAACCCTCAACAGTCAAGTTGACACCTGTGCCTAACTATGGCACCCACTTATAGGGGTACTCTCTTTCACTTGTCTAGCCTTAGCCCCCAAGACTCCTAATGCTTGAAATTATTTCTCCTGAGATTCACCCTAATCTATTGGGGCATGTTGATATATCAGCTATTGTGCAGGACTGAGAAGGACAAGTCTTATTTCATTGAGTTACTGAATGCAGCTCCACCTTCAGTGGATTGTCTTTTCCAGTGGTGGACCTCCCCATCTTTAGGCTCTTACAATCTTTTTTTTAATTTAAATCAGTTTTATTTAAGTGGTTCCAACAATGACAACTCGTATAAAAAGCATCCAAGCACAAGACACAGAACTACACCAAACATCATTCTCATGGGAAGCTAACAGACATGAGATCCCTGAGCTCACTGGTGAACTCTGCTTCCAAGTTCTCCTGCAAAACACACCACGAGTTCAATCCATGTTCTCAGCCCATCAGTTTCAGTTCATGTTCCCGCACTTACGGACCAGTAACAGAGGAGAACACACACCATACAGCACTTACAGCATTTGAGAGAGGTGGGAGGGGAAGTACAAGTATCATTTGACTTAACACATTCAACTTACGTGGATTATCTAAGAGCAAAACTCAGTCTTCCAACAGATGTGGATGTCCTTTGAATGTAAAAATATTCATACATTATTTGCTACCATTGTTCTCTGCACACTTTCTCACCAAAGCCACAGGATTGAGTGACACATCTCACCAAGTTAAAACATACATCTATTTTGAACCACAAAGTGTCTGCATGCACTCTCTCTGTATCTTGCTCACACTAGCGTTTCGTGCCTCAGCACCATCATCAATCCCATACAAGGTTTCAAAAGTTCAAACAGCCTTCTGGTTCCGTATCGCAGCCTTGCATTCACAGCGTTGATACGATTCCATGAAATAAAGAGCAGCAGATAAAAATGGGACATCCACCATCAAAGACACAGCCTGTGCAGCATGACGATGAATTCTTAGATGAAAAAGCATGTAGACAGAAGAATTCTTATGGCAGATATTTACAGCACTATGTTCAATAAAGTGCTTCTGTAAACATTTGAAATGAGACGAACTGCAGAGATTAAATGAAGGCTTCACATTGTATTTTTGTATTTTTGAAGACAAGTGTCAAAACAAAACCGAAAGAACCAAAGTACTATGACATCATGATCTCCCAAAAGGAGATTTTCCTAAGGAAAAAATCCATATTGGTGGGATTCAAATGAAAATAAAGAGAAAAGAATGTGGTCCTAATCAATGGTTTTCACTTTGAACATGCAAAGAATTTTCTTAACAAGTCCAGGATAGACTATTACAGGAGAAAACTTTTTGAGATCAATTGTAGTGTTTGGTAGTTGGTTTACCATCAGGCAAATAGCAATTCACTTTCAACCACTCAATAGTTTAACTCTTTATGTAACAAATTTATAAAATTTCTTTTTCTAAAGAAAAATGTCAAAAATACTGCTGAAAATACTTCACACTGAAAAAACCAATCTTGAAAATTTATAGTATAAATGTATTTTACAATATACTTACCATGAATTTAGAAAAATTTGAATTTCCACCATTCTACCACCAACCAACCAACTACAACCCACTGCCTACGTTCCCCAGCCAGAGGACTTGGAATCCATGCTGGAGCCAAAGACTCCATTAAAACCACTGCCTGATTCTGCATTTGATGCTGATCCCTAACCAATAGCAGCTCCAGAATTAGATCCACTATAAGAGTTATTTCCAGAACCAAAAGTCTGGTTTGGCTCTCTCTGTATATTGCCCTCGCTTTGGTTATTACCGGACAGACCTGACTGCTTCTGCTGACTAGCTAATATTACCCATCATACCCCATCTGCTCTGAAGCGCTGCCTGGGCTGTGGCCATCATTGCTGGATTAATGCCGAAAGCCCCAAAATTCATCCCTCCACCCACATTACCACCCTGATTATTCCCCAAGCCAGCTCCACCCCCTCTCCTGTTACCAAACCCGCATTGGTTCCCAAAGCGCCCGAATTACCACCAAAGCTTCCACTTCTTTCTAACTATCTATTGCTATTGTGCTTAGGTTAGACATTGCACAAACCTAATATGCACACCGATTCCTTTCATGGTCAGTTCTTCTCCACAAAGAGACTGGGCAATCCGTTCATCAGCAAAGGTAAGAAAGGCAAAAGCCCTGAACAGTTTAGGAATGAAGACATCTATCACTTCTCCTTACTGACAAAAGAAATGCTCATCATCAATCATGTCCTCTGTACAATGCCCAGCAAACATCTTTCTGCTTCTCAAAGGCTCCTCTGGGCTTTGCTTAGAATTAGGAAGTTTACCGTCACATCATCTATCATATGTTCGCTGTGACATCACTTTCACCTGGATTTCATATTCCGTAAAACAAACAAAGCCAAACCCTTCAGAATGACCACCTTTAATATCTTTCTTGACCTGCATCATAAGAACTTCTTCAAAAGTACTGAAGTAGTCTTTAAGATCCTGTTCCATTTTTTTTCCCATGGGAGACCCAACACTATTCAATGTTTTCTGGACTGCTCATTGCACTTTTTCTGCAGATGACAAATCTGTCTCATCCATTTTCCTTTTATTATCTTTGGGATAGTTAACAACATGTACCACATTTCCCCAGCCAGCATCAGACACCAATTCCTTTCATGACATTCCTTCGACCGGTCAGACACCTTTCATACACTTGACATATTAGATTCCTGTAGTGCAGCCCACATGCCCCTGGAAACTGGGCTGTAACAGGTGGACAGCAGAACTGTCCCATTGTCTTGGGAAGGTATTTCAATGGGCTCATTGTTCTCATCTTCTGTGACCCGAATATACTGACATCTTTCCTTTATGTCTCAGCTAGGCCATAGCTAGAAAGCATAAGAAGGAAACGGAGGCAGATCTGGGACCAGCCCACTAGGCTCTTACAATCTTTTCACAAACCCTCACGCCCCTTCTTGCAGGTTCGCTGAGCCTTAGGATGGGCAGAGATTTGGTCTGATTCCAGGTGAACATTGCAGAGTCTCGGGTACTCTGCAGTTTGGTTGGCTGTTGTCTATTTCACTGTTCTTCTACTAGGCTGCATCCTGTCTCGGTGTTGAGATCTTCTCCTATCCAAAGATAAAAATCTGTTAGAAGAAAAAAGGCCTTTATAAAAAAAAGACTTAGAAAGTGACCAGTAACCAATCACTTGCTTACTAACTCCTAATACCTTCCCCCTACACACACACACACACACACACACACACACACCCCTACACCTCCATGACAGGGAACTCATGCCCAGCATTGTATACCAGTCTAAATAATGGTGGACCTGGAGGAAACTGACAGTGGACAGGATCAGATGTGTCAATATTTAGGAGCGTTTCTTAAAAGTGATCTAATTAAACTATTTAACTATGTTCCTTTGTCCCACCCTTTTGGATCTTCTTTCTCCTACTCCCAAGTTAAGCTTCTTTGAAGTTGTAATGGATATTGTAGACATTTCCCCTTGAGTATGTCATTATGTGGGCTTAATACTAGGTTTCATTTATAAGGGGAACATGTGACGTCTGTTTTTCAGTGCTTGAGGTACTTCGCTTACTATAACTTCTTCAAACTCTATCCATTTACCAGCAAATTTCATTAATACATTTTTTTGATACTGGCATAGTATTTCATTGTGTATATGCACTACATTTTCATTTTCCATTCATCAGCTATTGGGCATTTAGGTTGATCCCATGACTTTGCTATTATGAATAGTGCTGCAATGAAAAAGGACAGTACAGGTATCTATAGAGTAAATAAATTATTCTTCAGGAATATTCTTAGTAATGATATAGTTTAGAAACTTCCATCCTTATCTCCAGAGCAGTTGTAAAAGTCTATGTTCCCACCAGCAATGCATGAGGGTTCCCCTCTCTCTGCATCCTCTCCAGCAGTTGATATTGTATGTGTTTTAGATTTTAGCTGTTTGGACCAGAGTGAGATGATGTCTCAGGGTGGTTTTGATTTGCATTTACCTAATAGCTAGGAAGGTGGGACGTTTTAATTTTGTCCTGGGAAAAATTTCTTTTAAAATACAAGGCCCACTTCCCAATTGGACTGTTTAAACCTTTGGTGCTTAATTTTTTAAAGTTCTTTGTGCACTCTGGATATTAGTCCTCTATCAGACATGTGGTTAGTGAAGATTTTTTTCCCCCATTCTGTGGGTTGTTTTTTGCTCGGTTAACAAAGTCTTTTGGTGAACAGAGGCTCTTTAATTTCATGAGAGTACACTTATTGAGTGTTGGTTCTATTTCCTGTACAATTTGGGTATTGCTTAGAAAATGTTGGCCTAGGCCGAGAGTAGGAAATTCCCTACTCTTTGTTCTAGGTTTTTAATAATCCCTGGTCTAATATTAAGATCCTTGAGCCATTTGGAGTTGATTTCTGTACATGGCAACGAGAAAAGGTCCAGTTTCAATCTTCTGCATGTAGATATCTGTTTTGCCAACACCATTTGTTCAAGATGCTGTTCTTTTACTAATTGTTTTCTGAGCCCCTATGTAAAAAAAAATTCAGTGACTGTAGTTGTATGAGCTTATGTTTGGGTCTTTAACCCTTATCCATTGATCCATATATCTATTTTGGAGCCAGTTACATGCTGTCTCTTTTACTATGGATTTGTAGTATAGATTAAGATATGGTATGGTAATAGCACCAGCAGAATTTTTATTATTCAGTATTATTTTTGCTATCCTGGGCCTTTTGTGCTTTCATATAAATGTTGAGATTGTTTTGTCAATTTCTATAAGGAACTGCTTCAGAATTTTGATTTGCATTGAATCTATATATTGCCTTTAGTAGGATGGTCATTTTTCTGATGTCAATTCTATTGATAAAGGAGAATGGGTGTCTTTCCACTTTCTGGTGTCTTTTGAAATTTCTGCTCTGCTCGTTTCCTTATTCTATTAAAGGGTCTTTGACCAGCCTTTAGTCTGGGAATCTGTCTATCTTTCAGGTTGAGATGTCCTTTTTTTTTTTTAAACATTTTTTATTATCTTCGCTCATACAAACTTAATAGGTACAGCGGTTCCCTCCCTCCCTCCTCCTCCCTGCTATCCCCTGCACCCCCTCCCCTCACCCCTCCTTCCCCAACCCCCAGTGCCTCCCCTCCCCAAATCCCTGGAGAATCCTTCAATGTGCATGCCAAACTTTCTTCTGGGTCTTCATCTCCGATGACGTACAAGGACCCAGCGGCATTTCCCTGAACCCTTTGTTCCCATTAAGCATAGGAACACTATTTTGGCTGTCAATCCCTTGCCTCCAAGGATCTTGGTGCTTTTAGCATATGCTAGACTTTGTGGGGTCAATAGTGTGTTGGACATTGCGCAGGGCATGCAATGTCCAATTATGACTTGTGTGGAGAATCTTGCATATCATTGCTCCTCCCATCCTTGTGCTCTTACACTCTTACCGCCCCCTCTTCCGCAAATTTCCCTGAACTTCAGGATGGGGAGACATTAGGCTGGCCTAGTTCTAGGTGGTTGATATAGAGTCTCTGAAGTTCTGGATTATGGTTTGTTGATTTTCTTTTGCGGTTTTGCTGCTCCTGCAATGCCCTTCACTCCATCCTGATGGGTATTGGATGTCACCCCCTGGCCAGAGATTAAAAAGGTGTTGTATAGACTAAGGTTTGGTATGGTAATACCTCCAGCAATGTTTTTGTTACTCAGGATTGTCTTTGCTATCCTGGATCTTTTGTGCCTCCATATGAATTTTTAGATTATTTGGTCAACTTCTTTAAAGAATTGCTTTGGCCGGTCAGGATGGCAAAAATCCACAATACAAAAACAACAAATGCTGGAGAGGATGTGGAGAGAGGGGAACTCTCCTACATTGCTGGTGGGAGTGCAGGCTCATACAGCCACTCTGGCGAGCCATCTGGAGATTCTTAAAGAAATTAAAGATTGAAATGCCATATGACCCTGCTATTCCACTTTTGGGTATAACCCCCCATACAGCAGAGGTTCACCTCGATCGCACAAGCACGACCATGTTCATAGCAGCACTGTTTACAATAGCAAAGTCATGGAATCAGCCCAAATGTCCAACAGTTGACGAGTGGATAAGGAAAAGGTGGTACATCTATACAATGGAGTACTACTCAGCCATCAAAAATGATGAATTACTGGAATTTGCTGGGAAATGGATGTCATTAGAAACAATTATATTAAGTGAAGTATCCCAGACCCAGAAAATTAAGTGCTGTATGTACCCCCTAATAGGTGGCTCCTAGTACCAAACCCACCCAGCCCACCTTGAGACACTCATAGGTAAATCTATGTATTACCTACAGTAATTGCAAGGATTATGAACAGGAGGGAGGGTTGGAGGGCCACACCAGAAACAAGGAGAGAAGTGACCATGTTACAGTAGAGAAAATAGACCTCAATCAAGGACTGCAAGAAAGTAATGTGACACCTGGTTAAGTTCACAGACATTCGTTCCTGATCATTTACAACTAAGGGGGTATGAACTCACTAAAAGGGGAGGGCATGTAGTCTGGCAAATTAAAAAGTAACCATTTTGCAAATGGGTGATTAACCCCTCCCATTGCCAAATGCCATATGACCGTGTGATTCCACTTTTGGGTATAAGTATTACATCTACCCTTGAATGTGCTCTTATAATAAGACTCCAGTTTAACAGCTTTTTGTCTCTGGCCAGGGGATGACATACAGTGCCCATCATGATGGAGTGAAGAGCATTGCAGGAGCAACAAAACTGCAAAAGAAAATCAACAAACCACTATCCAGAACTTCAGAGACTCTATATCAACCACCTTGAACTAGGCCAGACTAATCTCTCCCCATCCTGAAACTCAGGGACATTTGCGGAAGAGGGGGCGGTAAGAGTGTAAGAGCAAAAGGATGGGAGGAGCAATGATTTGCAAGATACTCCACACAAGTTAGGGCTGAAGCAATCATAATTGGACATTGCATGCCCGGTGCAATGTCCAACACACTATTGACCTCACAAAGTCTAGCATTTGCTAAAGGCACCAAGATCCTTGGAGACAAGGGATTGACAGCCACAGTAGTGTTCCTATGCTTAAGGGGAACACAGGAAAGGGTTCAGGGAAATGCCACTGGGTCCTTGTACGTCATCGGAGAGGAGGGCCCAGAGGAGAGTCAAGCATGCACAAGAAAGGACTCTGGGAATTGGGGAGGGAGGCACGGGGGGATGGGGAGGGAGGAGTGAGGGGAGGGAGAGCAGGGGGTTCGGGGGGATGAGGAGGGAGAGAGGGAACTGCTGTTTCTATTAAGTTTGTATGAGCTGAAATAATAATAAAAATGTATTTAAAAAATTACATACTTCTGCAAAAAAAAAAAAAGAATTGATTTGGGATTTTAATTGGTATAGCATTGAATTTGTATATTGCCTTTGGTAGGATGGTCATTTTTACGATGTTGATTCTGCCAATCCAGGAACATGGAAGGTCTTTCCACCTTCTGGTGTCTTCTGCAATTTCTTTTTTTAGGGTTTAAAGTTTTCATTGTAAAGGTCTTTTACCTCCTTGGTTAGGATTATACCAAGGTATTTCATTTTTTTAGGGGCTATAGTAAATGGGATTGTTTCTCTCAAGGCTTTTTCACTTCTTTCATTGTGGGCATATAGGAAGGCCACTGATTTTTGCATATTTATTTCATATCCTGCCACCCTGCTGAACTTCTCAATTAGTTCCAGGAGCTTCCTGGTGGAATTTTTGGGATCCCTCAGGTATAAGATCATGTCATCTGCAAATAGAGATAGCTTGACTTCTTCCTTGCCAATTTGAATCCCTCTTATGTCCCTTTCTTGCCTTATGGCTTCAGCTAAGACTTCAAGTACAATATTGAATAGAAGTGGTGAGAGAGGACAGCCTTGTCTCGTTCCTGATTGAAGTGGGAATGCTTCCAGTTTTTCCCCATTGAGCATAATCCTTGCTATGGGTTTGTTGTATACAGCTTTTATTATATTGATAAGGGTTCCTTCCATTCCTATTGTCTCTAGCGTTTTGATCATAAAAGGCTGTTGGATCTTGTCAAAGCTTTTTCTGCATCGATTGAGAGTATCATGTGGTCTTGGATTTTGGACTGGTTCATATGATGAATTACATTTATTGATTTGCGTATGTTGAACCAACCTTGTGTACCGGGGATAAAGGCCACTTGGTCCCCGTGAATGATCTTTTTGATATGTTTTTGAATCCTATTTGCTAAGACTTTGTTGAGAATCTTTGCATCTGTGTTCATCAGAGAGATCGGCCTATAGTTTTCTTTTTTAAGTGAATCTTTATTAAGTTTTGGGATTAAGACAGTATTAGCTTCATAGAAGGAATTTGGTAGTGTTCCTTCCTTTGCTATTTTATGGAACAGTTTAAGGAGTATTGGTGTTATTAACTCCTTAAATGTCTGGTAGAACTCTGTGGGAAGTTTCGAGATTACTTCCTCAATTTCCTTATATGTTATAGTGCTATTTACATAATTCATAACTTCCTGATTCAATTTAGGTAAGTTGTGTTTTCTTAGGAATTCATCCATCTCTTTTGTGTTGTCAAATTTCACAGAGTATAATTTTTTGAAATATGATGTTAAAATTCTCTGGATTTCTTGGGTAGTGATATCTCCATTTTCATTTCTAATTTTGTTGATTTGGATTTTCTCTCTCTTGCTTTTTGTATCAATCTAGGGGTGTATCAATCTTATTGATTTTTTCAAAGAACCAGCTTTTTGACTGGTTGATTTTCTCTATCATTTTCCTAATCTCAATTTCAGATATTTCTCCCCTTATTTTGCTAATCTCCTCTCTTCGACTACTTTTGGGATCAGATTGTTCTAGTTTCTCTAAAGCTTTAAGCTGCATTGTTAAGTTATTTATTTCTGATGTTTCCATTTTTCTGATGTAGGCATTAATAGCTATGAACTTACCTTTTAGGACAGCTTTCCTTGTGTCCCAGAGATCTTGGTAAGTGGTACTTTCATTACCGTTCACTTTCAGGAAATCCTGAATTTCCTTTTTAATTTCTTCCTGAATCCAGTTCTTATTTAGCATCATAGTGTTAAGTTTCCAGGAGTTAGTGTATTTTCTGTCATTTGTTGTGTTGTGGATGTCCAGCTTTAGGCCGTGGTGATCTGATAGGGCACAGGCTAGAATTTCAACTTTCCTGTATATGTGTTTTGTGGCCCAATATGTGATCTATTTTGGAGAAAGTTCCGTGTGCTGCTGAGAAAAATGTGTATTCTTTGGTGTGTGGATGAAAAGTTCGATAGAGATCCAGGGTTTGATTAAGTTCCAACGTGTCTCTGTTAAGCTTTTGACCTGTTGATTTATCCCATGTTGAGAGGGCAGTGTTGAAATCCCCAAGAATTATTGTTTGGGGGTTGATTTCTTGCTTTAGACACTGTAGGATTTTCTTAATGAATGTGGAGGGGCCCGTATTGGGTGCATATATGTTCAGTACTGGGAAGTCTTCCTGGTGAATTGTACCTGTGACTAAAATGTAGTATCCATCTGGGTCTCTTATGATTGTTTTTGGTTTGAAGTCCACTTTGTCCGACAGCATAATGGCTACCTGTGCCTGTTTCTTGGTTCCATTAGCTTGCAGTATTTTGGACCAGCCTTTCATTTTTAGGATGTGCCTATCTTTTGTGGTGAGATGAGTTTCCTGAAGGCAACAGATTGATGGGTTGTGATTTTTAATCCAAATTTGTAATCTGTTTCTCTTAATTGGTGAGTTAATACCATTGACATTTAATGTTATAATGGAGAAATTATTTTTATTTCTGGACATTTTTTATGATTAGTGAATTTTGTAAGCTTATTATTTTACATTTATGTTTTTGTAGTATTATACTACTCTTCTGTCTTCCTGGATATGTTTTTTTTTTTCTTCAAGTTTGCCTATCATTTCTAGCATTTTTGAACGCCTGGTTTGGTAGACATAATCCCTTCAAGTTGTCTTTATGCTGGAAAATTTTCTTTCTCCCTCGATCATGACAGATAGTTTTGCCAGGTATATCAGTCTGGGTTGGCATTTTTGCTCATTTAATACATGAAGTATGTCTTTCCAAGCTCTTCTTGCTTTTACTGTTTCCATTGAGAAGTCATTTGTTATTTTAATAGGTTTGCCTTTAAAAGTGACTTGCTTTTTTTTCTCTTGAAGCTCTCAGCACCCCTTCTTTGTCTTGAATGTGGAGTGTTTTGACTATTATTTGCCGTGGGAATTTTATATTTTAGTCATATCTGTTTGTACTGCGAAATGCCTCTTGTGTTTGGATGGGCCTCTCATTCTTCAGTTGAGGAAAGTTTTCATTTATGATAATTTGAAAAATTTCCTTAGGTGTGGTATTTTGAGATTCTTGCTCTGGTATTCCATGAATGCGCGTGTTAGGCTTCTTCAGGGTGTCCCATATCTCTTGAATGTTCCTCTCAAGTACCTTTTTGGTTTTAACTACCTCCATTGAGCTGGTAAATTCTCCCACTTTGTCTTCAAGATCTGAAATTCTATTTTCTGCTTCGTTAGTTCTGCTGATAAGACTCTCTATTGAGCTTTGGGTTGAAGATAACTTGTCTTTTAGTTCAATTTTAAACTCTACCTGAGACTGTTTTAACTGCTCTATGCCTATTTTTGTTTCTTGAACTGTTTTTCTGAACTCCTCCAAGTGCCTGTTGTGTTCCTGTTCAAAGTGGTTGATGCAGTTGTTTAATTCCTCATGGATTTCCTGTTTCATAGTATTAATCATGGTAATGATCATACTTTGAAAGTTGTTGTCTTGGGTCTGGCTTTCTTGGCTATTTTCTGTGAATTTGTTTGGTTGGAATCCATCCTTAAGGGGTTGATTCTTTCAGTGGGAGATTGGTCTCCTTGGGTTTTGTTTCTCATGTATGAGATGTCTCTCTTGATGACAGCAGATTGAGCTGTGATTTTTTTTTATCTGTTTGTAGACTATGTGTTTTTATTAAAGAGTTTATTCCATTGATGTTAAGGGGTCTAATTGAAAAATGTTTACTGATTCCTGTCATTTTCTGAGTTTGGTAGTTTTTATATGTGTATTTATTTGTTTAGTAGTATTGGCATTATTTTTTCCCTTCTGTTCTCTTGGCTCTGTTAGTCCTTTTCTTTGAGCTTGAGTAGCTTTTCTCACCTCATCTGTAGGACTGGTTTGGTGGTCATGTAAGTATTCATCTTGTCCTTAGGTTAAAAACTTTTTCTTTCACCTGAAATCATGACTGATATTTTTAATCGGTCTATCAGCTTGGTTGGCCTTTGTGCCTGTTCATGATTTAAAGTACATCTGTCCAAGTTCTTCTGCTCTTTTGCTATTTCCATTGAAAATCACTTGCTGTTCTAGTAAGTTTACCTTTAAAAGTAACTTGGTTATTCTCTCTTGAAATCTCTCAACATGCTCTCTTTGTCTTGTATCTGTAGTGTTTGACCTATTGTTTGCTGTGGCAAGTTTCTATGTTGAATGTGTCTGATTGGTGTAGCTCTTATACTTGGATGGGGATCTTTTTTCTAGATGTGGAAAATGTTCTTAAACGATAGTGTGAAAAATCTTTTGCAGTGTGGCTTTTTGGGTTTCTTCTTCTGTGGTTCCAAGAATTCATAGGTTTGGCTTCTTTTTTAGAAATATCTTTTTTAGTTTTTTCGACTTATTTAATTGAACTAATTTGTTCTGCCAGCTAGTCATCTAGTTCTGATATTCTAGTCTCTGTCTCATTAGTTCTGTTGGTGAGACTCTCTGCTGAGCTTGTTTTTAATTTCAAGTTTAATCTCTGAATGGGATTTTTTTTTCAACTGCTCTATGCTTATTTCTGTTTTCATCTCATGCAGTTGTCTATTATTTTCCTGTTCATATTTGCTCATGTGGTTATGTAACTTTTCTTGGATTTCTTCTTTCATTGTTCTGATCATGTAAATAACCAAGCTTTGAGAATTGTTATTCTTATTCACAGGGCTTGTCCTTGTTGATTTTGTGCTAAAGTTTTTTTACTGTTTGATAAATATTCTTCAAGAATGTAACTTTAGTATTATTATCTTCATCATAAGAAAATCTGCAAAGTTTCTAGTGACTATTCCATTGGTTTAAGTGTCCACACTTTCTAAATAGCTTCCTACTTCAAGTACTGCAGATGGTAAATATCAGAGTTGCTAAATTCATTCATTAAACTCCTTTGAGATTTTCTGTTGTTGTTGTTAATTAGTGCTGACATGTTAGAGTTCTGACATAATTTCCTGATGGCATTGTGATATATGTGGAAAACTTACAGTATTATCATATTTGGCTTTTTAAAAAATATAGACCACCTTATCTGTAGTGAAACTTTTCTGATTTTCCATATTATACACTGAAATTAATTTGTTTTCCAAGAGTGTTTAATTTATATTTCTTTGTAATTGTATCAATCTTTCTATTTTGTCTGGTAATTAGTGATATTTTCAAAAGATACTAGTGTGTTTTTTGTTTATTGTGACTTAGGTTTGATGCAATTTGACCCCTCATTAATTCAACTATAGTCTAACTGATTACTTTGATTCTGCATGGAGTAGTCTCTGCTAATATTAGAAATATACAACTTCCACGACTACTTACTAACACATGAGGACATTTAATGATTCCCAGATTTCCTGTGAAACATCTCTTCTATTCCCTCTGTTTCTGAGGCTGCTGGGATTTTCAAAACAAAACATCGCTGACTAGGTGGCTTTAAAACCCAGTGATTTATTGTTCAGATTCATGTGGGCTGGGACTTTAAAGATCAAGGTTCTGGCCAATTTGGTTTCAGGCCATAGCTGTCTTACTGGTGGCAGCCTGGTGCTTGAATTACGATGCTTCCGCTTGGTGGTTATGGGCAGCAAGAAAGAGTATGAGCTCTCTGGTATCTCTTCTTATAAGAACATTAATGTATCTCATGCTTAAGATATCATTTGACAAAACACATGAATTAGGAAGAACAAAATTCAGGCTATATAACATGCAGTATATTTTTTTAATTTAAATATCACCTTTAAATCATATATCATATGCCGGTAACTTTGTGTATCAGAATCCATCCCATCTTAATCTCATGTTCCAGATTCATACTTACAGTTGTCCACATATATAATAAAGTTTAATTTATATTACCCATATACAGACACAATGGAACTATAGTTTTATCTTTACTCCTGATCTCAGATATCTTTTCATAAAGTCCTGTCTAATTTACTTTTCTCATATGACTCACTGTCCTAATTTCATCGTATTTTCCTATGTTTTCCTAGAAAAATAAAAGTGCCTTCTACTTTAACTTTCTCCAAGATACATTTCCTGAACAGATGAGATTAGTTTTCATTAAAGTTTTAAATATCACTCAGTAAAGAACATGTCTTATGGAATGAATGCTAGTGTGCAGATCTGAGAAAGGTCATTTCTCATATTAGCCAAACCATAAGTAGGATAGCTTAAAACATCTTTTTAAGGAATTTTAATATATCTTACAGTTGTCACTCTTACAGTGGCTATTTAACTCTTAGGACTCAAATTAAGGTAAAAAAATAAAGTAAAAAATATCTGTCTTGAGTAGTAGGACAATAGTTCTTGCTTAGTTTTGTATTTTGTGACACATCTTACTTGGTCCTTGAGAATAGTTATGCTATTTTTTTCACTTAGAGGTGGAGAGTGATAAGCTATTTCTAGTATTATTGTAGATGAGTTTCTGTGTCTTTATTTATTAATAGTTTATTGTAAGTTAAAATTCTAATGTTTCAGATATTTCTATAACATCTAATTTATATCAGGTATTTAATAAAAACTAAGGCTGAACATATGTACATAAATACCTGTTGAAAGGGTACCTGCAAAGATTATGAGGAAAGGGTCTGTGAGATGCCTTAGCATGTAAAGATGACCTGGAAACCTGAGTTCAGTCTCTGGGGCCCATATGGTGCTCGAGAAAGCTGTCCTCTGATCTCCACACATGTACTATCATATCTTCCTATGTTCTCTCCCTTCTCCCTCCCCTCCCATCCCCCTCCCCTCCATGTCCCCTCCCTTCCCCCTCTTTTTCCCCCTCCCTCCCCTCCCTCTCCCCTCCTCTCCCCCTCCTCCCTCCTCTCTCCCTCCTCTTCCCTCTCCCCTCCCCCCTCTCTCCCTCTCCCTCTTCCTCTCCTCCCCCTCCCTCCCCCCCTTCCCCTCCCCTCTCCTTCTCTCCCCCTCTTCCTCTCCTCCCCTCTCCCTCCCCTCCCTCCCCTCCCTCCCCCCCCTCCCCTCCCTCCTCCCTGCCCCTTCCCCTCCTCTCCCTTCCCCCTCCCTCCCCTCCCCTCCTTCCCCTCTTCTCTTCTCTTCTCTTCTCTTCTCTTCTCTTTCTTCTCTTCTCTTCTTCTCTTCTCTTCTCTTCTCTTCTCTTCTCTTCTCTTCTCTTTGTTCTCCTCTTTCTCTCTCTCTTTAAGTAAATGAACTATTTTACAAGACTAGGGAGAGAAATTGTGAAGACAATAATCTTCACATAACATAATTTACAATACCATGACAGTTGTGGGTTCCCTGCATAAGATTTATGTAAGATCAGACTCATCACCTCAACATTGATGAGAAAGGATTCAGGAGTCTGATGCCTCTTTAAGGAGCTACTGGTAGTTAACTCAATTCCAGGGTTAGTTGTGGGGGTGTGAGTCACTTTCCTTAGTGGTGTAGCCACTATTAAGTTGTGCAAATTCCAACAAATCTCTCCCAACCCAAGAACATTCAAGCATTCTACTTAAGCACATCAAGTTGCACATAAACAAAAAGACATGAAGGTATAAAAGGATCCAGTTGAAAAGAAATTGTTCAACAGTAGAGGAAGTAGAACAAGACAGCGTAATGGAGGGTGAATCTGAGCAAAGAACGTTGTATCCATGTATGAAGTTTTGAAGATCATTGAATTGATAAATGAGTAAATGGTAGAACATTATTCAATCATAAAAATAAATTAACTACATATAGAATAGTAGCTTGGCGATCTCCTAGAAAGTATGAATGAAAAAGTCAATCTAGAAAGGCCATTCTGTGATCCTATTATAACAGTCAATAAATGAAAAAACTGACAAATTTGAACTAGTTAGAGGTTGTCAATGATTAATAATGGTATGGGTTAGAAAGTAAGAAAGGTATGAGTGTGGGTACTACCATAAAAGTGCATCAACCAGGCTGAAGAAGTGACTCAATGGTTAAGCCTCTGCCTCACAAGGAGAAGGTCCTGAGTTCTGATCCTGGATGCCCTGTAAAAATGCCAGGTAGAAATGGCAGCAGCCTATAATTCCAGCTTTGGAAGGTAGAGCCTGGGGAACTACAGAGCAAAGCAAAGTAATCCAGGATTATTTGCAAAGTCACACTTGGGCTCCACAGGCAACACAGTGTCCTCTGATGCACACAGACACATAGACATATATACAAAAATAAAATAAAATAAAGGACATCATCCGTGTGATGCTGGAAATGACATGAATCCTTGATATACTAGTATCAACATCCTAGTTGTGATAACTGTAAGATCATCTTATAAGATGATTCCACTACTGAAACTAGGAAGATCCATGGCATTTCTCTACATTACTTCCCATAATGTCATATGAAATTATTATCCATAAAGTGACCAAATCTATCTAAATAAAATTATAGCCATATTCCAAGACTACAAGTGACTATATAACTCACAGTGCCCAATTGTTGTTTGACTCTTCTTGGGGAGCTGTGAACAAATGCTTGTTCATTCCACATAAAGCACAGACAAGAAAACAAAGTAAATTAATTCACTTAAGTCTAGCTTGGTGAATGAAGGAATTTATTGGAGTTATTTCTAGAAGCATGTGTAAGGGGCTACATACAGGAGTACAAGTGACTGAAAGGCAACAGCTGCATCGAAAAGGCAGCTCCTCACTGAACAGTCATCAGTAGCATGGGAAATTACTCCTAAGTGATAATGCATCCCTGGAGTTTCTATTAAACTCTTAGGTAACTCCACCAGATAGTCTCCATTATCCAATCAATAATTTCTCATGTAACCTTGAGGATAGGGCTTGTGAGTCTTGCAAAGTTCTGAGTACCTTATGTCTTATAAAGTTAGTTTCTTTTCAGAGTCTTATGAGCCCCTCTCATCTCTCCAGGGAAAGATGTTTCAATAACATAACTACATAACAACTCCATCCTTTCCCTTGACTCTCGAATTCTTTTTTGACCCCTTTTTCTACAATGCTCCCCAAGATTTACAGGACATAATATAGATATATGATCATTTCATTCCATTTATGTTTCAATATTGGGTCAGCACACCTCAGCAACCATTCACTTATTCTTATCAATTTGGTTGGAGTCAGCTGTAAACACAACCCACTGCATAAGTAGTTTCCCTCCACTACTGAGGTTGACAGCAGCAATAATCTATGGGTAGAAATATAAATAAATTTTACACGGTATTTTTACCTTGTAAATGTTCACAAGGCGCATCATACATGTTTAATGAAATAATAGAAATTGTTCTCTAACTGAATCTTATGACCTCCCCATGGCTTTTATCCTTATTTATTCCAGATGTGTGTTCCCTCTTGTAGATTATGTGTTAACTCCAATCAGAATGCATTTGAGTGCATCAATAACAATAATTCCACTATTTACCAGTGATGTATCTTGTCTGACATGTTGGAAGTTAAGTATGCATAACATACTCCTCAAACAGGATTATCAGTGGCAAATGGTTCTTCGGTAGCCCGTATAGTTACTATGAAACTACAGAAGGCAAAGAGAGGAGATAGGCTTCCGGTTTGGTCTGTCTGGTTTCAATCCAAAGCATGTGGTGTCTTTAGCAGTAGGGTACTATCTTATAGTTCTGGTATGCAATCTATAGCACAGGCCATAGTCTTTATGGTATGTTGCCTTGGGGCACTCCTTGAACCACTTAAAAAATAGCCAACTCATGGCACTGAGATGTTCATTCAACTTTATGGTTTTGGTAGCTTTACCCATGATGGAAAAACTCCTTAGCATCTATACTGATAAATAATTCTTTCTTCAGTTAACCCTGTCTTCTATGATGCTGTAATGTACCATTATACCTGGTTGTTTTCAGCCTATTTCTGCATGTTGATGTTTGTGAAATGACAGCACAGATCACTACTAATTTTCTATGAATGCCTACATGTTTAAAGGACCCAGAGGAGAGTCAGGCATACACAATAAAGCACTCTCTGGGAATTGGGGGGGAGGCACTGGGGGATGGAGAGGGAGGGGAGGGGGAGCAAGGGGTTCTGGGGGAGGAGGAGAGAGGGAGGGAACTGGTCTACCTATTAAGTTTGTATGAGCAGACATAATAAAAATGTATAAAAAAAGATTGAAATATATGACAATCTTTAATGATTGTTTCACACATTTCTCTCTTCATGGAAATGCCAGTAAGAAACCTGGAGCAGTATCCACACAGGTGAGGGCATAGTAGCATCTCCCACTGACAGTTCTATTCCTTATGAAGTCTGCCAATCAAATCCAAATGGGGCATGTTGACTTATTTGTTTGACCCATTGGTGTATTTGTCTGTCAAGGTTGTAATTGTGACAGACCTAGCATGTTTAGATGACATAAAATATTGGAATATTTCACTGGAATGCATTAGCTCTTAATAGTCTCTTGTAGCCAAACTACTTCAAATAAATCAGTGAGTAGTTTCCAGGGATACCTGAGGGAAATTGGCCTATGTTTTAGTAAAGGCATGTGTTGTTTAGTCTCTAGAAGGCCTTGATAAACTATGGGATACCACGCAGAAAAGGCTATGAGGGACTCTGATTCCTTTTGAATTGTATTAATTTTGTGTTAGAGTGTTGCCCACACAGTGGCTGACCCAGTATCTGCTGATTCTCCTTTTTCCAGTGGACTACAAGAGAGCCAATATATTCTGAAAGCTATTAATAGCTAAGGCCCAGAAGCCTTTTGAACATTTCTGTCCCATTCCCACTTGATGCTTCTTTCATCATGTTGAACATTAGATGGTGTAGTATAAAAATTTATCAATAGCCACAGGAGCTCCAAGCATACTTACAGCTCTTTTATAGTTACAGGTTCAGGCTGCAGTAGGATTTTCTGAATAGATATGCCAGGTACCATGTGTAACTCACTTGACTTTAATTATCCAAAGGAATTTTACAGCGGTGCCTATACTTACTCCCTTGGATGTACTTGTGTGTCTTTCAGATGCTTTTCTAGAACTTTAAATACTGAGCTTAGTATTATATCATCTATGTAATGAATCTTTTTCACAGAGGGTGGGCAGGATAACAAAGCAAAGTCCAGGTCTGCTATTCCATGACAAATTATGTGACTGGGAAACTGACCTTGGGTGAGTGCTCTGTGGGCTACTGCTGCATGTCACAAGTGAATGCAAATTGGCCGTGGAATTCAGCAGCTAAAGGAATAATATAAAGAGAATTAACAAGCTCTACTATATCAGGAAAAGTTCTTTTCATGTCATTTCTGCAAAATAGAAAGTTGGTTATAATGACATAGACAGGCAGCCACTAGCTTAGTTAGCGCTCTCGGATTCCCCAGGATTCTCTTTACAAGCCACACCTGGCAGGTGAAAGGGCATTAGGCAGGGAAAATAATATCTACCCTTTCTAACTGTTTATCATTGTGATTTCATTGTAGTTCCCAGGAAATATATTCTGTTTAATATTCAATGAGCTACTTGGGGCAGGTAATTTTGTAAGCTCCCATTTCTTCAAACCATGATGAATGACTGATGACTGCTTAAAAGTATGTACTCTCAAGTGAAACTGTCAAATAGTAGTATGAAGAGCATTCCCCAGCAGTATACCCATCCCAAGTATGTTCTTTTGTAAGGGAGAAATGTACACATACTCTTGAGAGAGATAATTGCCAGGCTATACTACAAGTTTAGTTTTATCACCATGCACTATCCTATGCCCCTAACCACCTACTCCTGCACATTGACTTGAGCACTTTGGGAGAGATTGCTATGAATTGAGATATATTCAGCTCCTCTTTCTTTATGCTAGCAAGCACAGTTCTATTGAGTTCAGTGAACTGTGCATTAAACACTTTCTCCCTCTTGCCAAGTTCCCTCAGAAATATTTGTCTATCTTCTTTTGTCTTCCATACCCTGATATTCATAAAGAAACCATCTAGCATAATCAAATGCCCCTAATGACTTGTTCTAACGTGCCTGTTCCTTTTGATTTAAGAAGAGTTGGGTAGTTATATTAGCTATATTAGCCTATTTTTCTATTTCTACTGTCTTCAGACTAATCTCATTTCCTTCCATGTCTCTCAGTCTTAGAAACCAGGTTGTGAACGGTATCTGATTATTTATTTGAAAATCCTCCTCAGCTGGCAAGATAGCTCATTTGGTAGGTTACTTTCTGGCAAAGCCGGCAACAGAAGTTCAATTCCAAGAAGTACACATAATGGATGGAGATAACCTCTGTGTTGTTTGTTTACCTTTCTCTCTCTCCCTCTCCCTCCTTTCTCCCTCTCTTTCTCTCCTCTCCCTTTTCCTCTCCTTCTCTTCTATATTTCTCTCTTATTCTCTGTGTCTCTCAAACAGATAAAAAATTAAAAAACAAAAATTGAAAGTCTAGCAGAAATTCTTCTTTAATTCAAGCAATTCAGATGTCATGTATTCCCTGCTTTATTGTAATTTCTGTATCAGACCATTATTGATATCTTCAACTATGTGCCAAATATTGGATCTCTCCTTCCATATTAAAGGCAGAACACAAGGTATATCTTCTATCAGCTCTATCTCATTTTCCTCACTGTTTGATTTTTCTCATGGATTCATTGTGTTTGGATGTCAAGGTAGACTCCAGAATAGATAAAAGTTTTACTTCTTCTTTTACTAGCTGTCAAGCCAATACTTGGATGTCAAGCCAACACTTCTGTCTCAACCTCCATTTTTTAAAATCACTTTTCCTTCTAAACCAGAGGCTAACTCAGGAAATAACACTCACATATTTTTGCAATTATAATTCCTCCCTTATAGGAGCAAGTTATTTCTGGGTAAAATTTCAGTTATATGTATTATCACCAATAGAAAAGGCCATAAACTGCTGTTTTATCTTTTGATTTCCTGTGTGTTACTTTCAGGATTATAATACATTTTTCTAGTCTATTGGCCATTCTAGAAGTAAAGGCTAAAAAGAAAAAGACAGTAATATTGATCTTGTCTTTAAATCCTTGACATTCCATTTGTCACAGATTTGTATAATTTGAACCAAGCATCCCAATCGTTTGATATTACAACATGTTGTCATCTTCAGAGTACACACTTAAAAACTACTCAATTGAGTTAAAAAGCTATAAATGTAATATATATATGGAGAGAGAGAGTAGAGAGAGAGACAGGGACTGAGAAGAGAGGTAGAAGATAAGAGAATAAAAGAGGAGAAGCAGAGAGAAGAGAAAGAATGAGGAGAGAGAAATGGATAGGAGGAATAGGGGAGAAAGAGAGGAAGGTAAGCTGTGTATAGTTAGGCAGGTCCATAGGTTGAGGTTTCTCCTTATATGTCTCACTATTGGAACCCACAAATCAGGTGACTATATCCTGAGAGTTGGCCTAGAAAAAGAAAACATTGAGTCAGAAACATGGAGTATTTATGTGGTGTAAATCTAGACTGATTTATAGCTTGAAGTTAAATGGAACAGTGACAAACAGTGGTAGTACTTAAAGGTTCCAAGGTCTAAGGCACATGGAAGGAAGACTCGGTAATAGTTCCTTCTACCATCTAGAGACTTAGTGACACCTAGAGTAATAACCACTTTCAGACCCACAAGTCACACCCTTGGGTGGTATTGCAATCAACACAAAAATTAATGCCAGACATAAAATAACACACTGGATCTGCTGTCAGTTAAAGGCAACAACTGAAACAGCTAGAGAAAGAAAAGCAAGACGGCAAGAGACAGATGCATCCTTGTCCAGGCAGAAGACAATACAGAGACAGAGAATATTTCCCCTTGGGCTACAGGAAATCAATCCTTTTAATCTGTATTGTTTGTAATTGTTTCATTTTTAAATTTTTTATATTTATTAAATTGTGAGTGTATGAGTATGTGTATGTATGTGTGTGTATGCATGTGTGTGTGTGTAGAACTACGGACTAATTCAGGAACCACCATGGACGCCTCCACCTCCTCTTTGTTTACTCTGCCCCGGGATTCACAGACTCCGCCCTACCAGGACCAGAAGCGCAGGCCGCCCCCGCTTCCGCCCGGAGTCTATACGTGGGGTCTAGGATCCGAATTCAGGACCTTCCGCCTGCAAGGTAGAGGTTTAACCCCTGAGCCACCTCTCCAGCCCCAATTGTTTCATTTTTAAATTAGATTGTTTTTTATTTTGTTTGTATTATATCTTCCCCATTCTTTGCTTTTCCACTTTCTCCGATGACAGTCCTTTAAGAGGACTATTTCTATATCAGGCAGGAAAGGTAAACATTTATTATAAAATTTTCTTCTTTTTTCTCCCAATATCTTTCTTTCATATTTATTTAATATTTAACTTGGTTAACTAGCTTGGTCATGCTTTTTTTTTCTCTCTCTCTTTCTCTCTCTCTCCTTTTTATTAATTTGCTTTTAGTTTTACAAGCATATTGAGTATTAATCCCTTCTTCCCTCAATTCCCCTCCCACATCCTCTCCTTTCCCTCTATCAATCCCTCCCACTCTCTCTCAGCCTGTATGCTTCTATGAACCCCACAGTTCCCTCTGGCTTGTCTACTCTTGGGCGGGTTCAGGCTTCTGTGGCATACCAAGCTACCCCTCCTCAAACCACCCCACTAATAGGGGCATTTCACTTCACTCATTCAGCCTTAGTCCCTAAGGTTTCCCCTGTGTGTTCTTCTCTTTCTTCAGTTCCTCATAAGTCTAAGGGTGCATGTTGGTATTTCAGTCATTATTTAGATCTAGTAAGGACAAGTCTCATTGTAGTGAGTTCCTCAATGCAGCATCCTTGCCTTGAATGGAATGTTTTGTCCAATGGTGGATTCCCCCCCTTCCTTCTTTTGAGGTAGGATCTCCCAATAAATCTCAGGTTGGACAGGGCTGTGGCTCTTCTGCCTTGTCCACTACCATAGCTAAATTATTTTATAGTTCTTGCCTGCATTTCTTTACTCATTTCTTTTTTTACTCTGCCTTTTGTTCATGCTGTCTTATAGCAACCTTTTTTTATTGAACATGCTTTCAGTTATTTCCCCTCTTCTGCTTTCCTTTATTGCTTTACTGCTAACCATTGGTCTCACTCTGCTCATTTTCTTTTCATCCTTGCACTTAATAGTAGATTATTTTTCAAAAGTTACTTGAGCCAAATAAGTGATTGCTTTTTAATCAGTATTACTGTATTATTTTCATAGTGGGCCTATCCACTTAGTATTTCATTTTCAAAGAAGGGCTGCAGTGCTTGTTACCCTGAGAATGTAGACTGAGGGCTTAGATACTGGTTATATCTCCATTTAAATGGGAAGAAATGACATCTCAGCCATCTTTAATATCTTAGTCCTGTTGAACCATATGAACACTTCAACTGAAAGAAAGCAGGTACTTAAGAAAATCCACCTTAATCCTAAAGCAGGGACATGAAAAAAAAACAAGGAAGTATAACTTACTCCCCAAATTCCAATTTTATAGTCATAGATTCAAATGAATTCAAAAGAATAATGATAAGAATATTCAACAAAATCAAAGAATACAAATAAACCCTTGAGTAAATTCAAATTAATTCAGAATGGAAAAGAAAGATCATCTAAGGTATAGAAGTATTTGATAAAGGAATAGAAATACTGAAAAAATCAAATTGACATTTGACAAACAAAAGAGGCCATTGAGTCAGAAAGCTGGGTAGGTATGATCAGGTATGGCGGTGTGAACACCTGTGATCCCAGTATTTGGGAGGTCAAAGTGGGAGAATCAGAGGTTCATGATCTCACAATCAGTTACATTTCAAGTTCAAGACCAGTCTGTAGTACATGAGATACTGATCTATAACTGCAAGGACAAAACAATAACAACATTCAAACAAACAATGATCCTCCTATGTTCAATTGAGCAATGGCTGCATTATCAAAAGCAACCTATAGACAAAAATAATCCTCTTTATAATTCCAATGGCATTCCATCATAGAGATAATAGTTAAAAAAAAAGTTTTAGCAAGCAAAAAGATCCCAGATACAGCTAGATAAATTTTTTTTTTTCAAAAAGTTCTACATGTTTATTACTGAACCAACCAATTTGCTCATCTATAGAAGGTAAAAAGTAAATCAGATTCCCAGCTAAACATGCCCATACCCTGGCTCTGGAAAACAGCTCCTTCCAGTAACACTGATAGTTGACCATGATTCAGCATGAATAGTTATGCCATTCCACGTCAATCCTTACACACCCAGCTTGGTTCTGCTCCCGTGTCTTCTCTTGGAGTTGTATCAGATCTTGTTACCAGTTCTCATCCAAATCCACTGGGGAATGGGAAGGTTCTGCTTTTGTTTCTTGGCCAGGAATCGCTTGATTCTGAAAGTCTTGTGGGAAGACATGGTGACGACTTAGAGAACAGCACTGATGGAGATGAGATGGTGGGGAGGAGCAGCCAGAACAATCTTAATTAACCAGAATAAGCTGGAGGCATTACTGTAGTTGATTTCCAAATTATACTTTAAAGCCATAGTAACACACAAGAAAGGTGGTGGCACTCAGATAAGACTGATGAGCTAGAACAGAGAGCCAAGAAGCAAATTACTGTCTCATTTTCCTGTGCTAAAACATAGATTTGGTGATTTTGTGGCAAAGGGGAAAAGCCTTAGATTAATTGTGATAGTATTAGTTGTCAACTGTCTACCTAGGAGGGAGGTCTCTGGGTACCCTTGAAAGTATCTCTAGAATAAGGAAGACCACCGGGGCTGCTTTGATTAATCTAATAATGTGGGGTTCCATGTTAATTGCCGTTGCAGCCATTCCCTGGAGGGTATGAAGTGGAGAAAGTAGGTTGAAAACCCACATGTGGCATTCTGTGGGTGTGATGTGACTGGCTACTTCCAGCTCCTGCAGCTGTAACTTCCCTGCGGTGATGGATGACAACATGAATCCTAAGTCATTTAACCCCCTTCTCTCCTAAGCTTCCTGGATCAGACCCTCCACCCCCCCCCTTTTCTTTGCAGCGATGTGTAATGAACAATACTACTACATAATTGAAGTTCTATTTGGGGTGAGATAGGCATAGGAGAAAAAAGCAGATGAAGTTTAGAGGTAAATAAGGCTGGATCAGCATGAGGTCTGTAAAATGGAGCCCTGCTTTAACTGTAAGCTTAGAAAGGTGCTTATGTTTCTATGCCAAGTGCTTCTTTGAGTAATGATATTGCTCATGCTTGGTTTCTTAAAGCACTATGACCAGCATATTGATATAAGCTCAACACAAATAATTTTGTAGCTTAAAGAGAAAAGGTTAGCCTACTAATAAACATTAAAAAAATCACATCTCAGTGATAAAGAATATAGGCTTTAGAAACAAATGGCTCAGCATTAGAATTCTGATGCTGCAAGTAAATTATACTGCTGAGTCTTGAACAACTTCCCTAAAGTGCCTCCATTTAGTGCCTTAGACAGACCAGAAGAAAAGGAAAGCCGGGGTGCAATTTTAGGGAAAGCCTTTCAGGAAAAGTCTTCAATCTGCAGGAGAGCTCAAGAATGTAAATCGTGGGTCAGAAGTCTTCTGACCCATTGCAACAATCCCAGTTAATGGGATAGCTATGTGGGCTTTTAAATGACATAACCTAAAAAATGATATTAATTTATATGCAGAATCAAGATTTCTAAGTATAGTTCTAAGTCCAGTATGCTTGCAGCTTTCCATTTTAAAGGATTATGACTTCCTTCCAAGTGACTTATTCCCAATATTTCATACTAGGAGTAAGATCCTTAATCTTTTACTATGTCTATTTTTCATTTTAAATATGTACCTTTGTACATGGTTTATACATTTGTCCCCAATATTTAGAAATATTTTCCATGCATTAAAACTGTCATTTTAGGGCTGGAGAGATAGCTCAGGGGCTAAGATTCTGCATTGAAAGCAGAAGGACTTGACTTTAGATCCTGGGTCCCACATAAAAGCCTCAGGCAGAAAAGGTGGTGACCTGTACTTCTGACTCTGGCAGGTGGAGTCTAGGAAATCCCAGAGTGAAGCAAAAAGGGAGTAGAAGCAATCAGGGATGATTCCCAAAATCACCCTTAGTCCTCCCACAGGACACACAGTATCCTCACACACACACACACACACACACACACACACACACACACACACACACACTCTCACACTCACACATGCACACACAAATTAAAAAGCTGTTGTTTTGGTCACAATAACAATTTTAAAGCTTATATGTCTTTTTTGTGTCATTCTTATATTTTGGGGGAGATTTGTTAAATGACATTTATTTTTCTAGTTTGATTAATTCTCTAAATGTCTTAGAGACCAACACAAGCTGAGAATTCATTATAAAGTGAGGAAAGATGTTTATCATATTAAGACTGTTACCAAAGATGCATTTTTCAGAAATATTGTGAATATTGGAAATTTTGTCCAGTATAGCATAAAAAAAGTCAGAATCGAATTATTCTGTTTAGTATTCAATATCAGCATGCAATAAAAGAGTTTTTAATGTTATGAACACAGTAACATACAGCAAAACAGAAAACCAAAGCTCATCTTTTTCATGAATTAATTTTTCTATTCATTTGCAGTAGAGACATTATATCTTTGAACTGAATTAAAAGTAAGTATGCTTCTGTCTGAAGTAAATAACCCTGCCTGAATGCTGAACTGCAGCAGTTCACATGGTGTTGATTCCACTATACTAAATCCACCCCTCTTCCCTCTGCTTCTGATTGAGAAGTCCAAACCTGAGCACTGGACTCTCATACTGTCTAAGTCAACTGGTGACACACTGAAATGACCTTTGGAAAATTTTTAAGATATGATGCCTGGTTTCAAACACAGGAGCTCTGATTAAAACAAACTAGGTAGCTCTAAATTGAGTTAAAGCTCAGAACCATTATTTAAAGCCAGTTATATTAATCCTAGTTCCCTTGACATCAGGGATAAGCGGACTCAAACATGATATTATCTCAGTCATGATTATTGTCAGGCCACTTGAAGGATGTCTGGCAATGGGCTGACCAGGCAGTGAGGCAGCTCCGCAGGTCAGCAGAGTCCCAGGCTTGTTCTTTTTCCAGCCAGCAGAGATTTATTCCCACAAGAGAAATGCATCTGAGTTATCATCTTACCCCATTCAGAGTGGCTAATTTAAAACGCACACAAATGATAGGGTGTAGGGAAGTGGGAACTCTTATTCATTAGTGGAGGGAGTACAAACTGCTGCAGCCACTTGGGAAATCAGTATGAAGTTTCCTCAAAAAGTTAAAAAGCTCTACTACTCCAGAGCATATTCTCAAAGGACTTTATGTTTTACTGTGGAGACACTTGTATATACATGTTTATCACAGTTCTATTTATAATAGCAAAGAAATGGAATCAGCCTAGATTCCCATCAATAGATAAATGGATAACGAAAATGTGGTATATATATATACAATGAAATACTATTCAACTGTCAAGAAAAATGAAATTTTAAAATTTTCTGTTAACTGGATGGGAACTGAAAAATTTACTGAGTGAGGTATTCCAGATATAGAAAGACAAATGCCAATGTTCACCTTTAAAGGAAAATACCAGCATGGAGTCTTCAGATTGGTATATTTACTTGCAGAAATTTATGAAAGCCATAAGCCACAAAAGAATATAAGCTGAAGAGTAGGGTAACAGGGGAAGATCATACAAGAGGCAAGGCAAAAGAACACAGGGCGTAAGAAAGTTGAAAGGGGTAATTTCTAAGGTGGGAGAGAAATAAAGGAATAGGGTATAAAAGTGGGTGGGGGAGTAAAAGTAGCATGAAGTATGTAAGATACAGCCAGACAGAAACATCTACAAAAATATAAGATACAGCTAGACAGTAATGCATCTACAAAAAAATGTAAAACATCTACAAAAATGTAATACATCTACAAAAAAATGTAAGATACAAAAAATATAAGATACAGCCAGATAGTAATACATCTACAAAAATATAATTTTAAGTGTTAATCAACATACCATACACAGGCGAACACAGAGAGGGGAAGAAAAGAAAAAACAAAATTATCTGGAGATCCTCCACCAGAAGCCATTGGCAATTACATAATCTTCCCAGTACCAGGCATGTAATACTTCCTATGAGCTGTTGGTTAAACAGGCTGAAAAAGTTCCCCAAACAATGTAGGCATTTGGCATTGCTTTTGGTTGCCATCTAGAAGCCAACAGCAAAACCCTATAGGTGAAGACACCACACACAAGGATCACAGGGCATAGAAAAAAAAAAGCTGAAGCGGATATGGAAGTTTTCTCCTTGTGGGATAGATAGCCTGCATCATGGCAGAAGGTAGGATGCAGGCTGTCAGGGGAGAAAAGCAATCAAAATATCAACTACTTTGGTAAGAGGAGACTATTGATGCAACAGTGATATGTAAGACATGGGATTACCCAAGCTAATTGGATTTGTGGCCAGCTTTTTGGCGGGGAACACATGCCTGATACTTTAAACCTAGCCAAATACGCATGGAAGGGGAGAACCATAGGCCCTAGGTGAGAACAGAGGACACAGCCACAACTCTGTGAGGCGTTGTTCCTTTGCTGCCTGACACCTGTTTCCCCACCATGATAGACTCTCTTCCCTCTGGAACCATAAGCTTTCAAATAGATCAACTCTTTCTCCTTTAAGTTGCTTGGATCTGAGTACTTGTCAGCACAGGCAAAGAAGAGCAGGAACAAATGTGAAAATTAATTCTAAATTTGCTTTTGAGGTAAGGTCTTGATATAAATCCAGATCTAGATTACAGGAGCACCACGGGTCTGGCTGGGATTACAGGAGCTCTAAATTTATAAAATGGTCATCCTTTCTTTCTTATGCTATGTCAATAAAAATCTCATTCCACATGATTAATACAAATAAGCCATCAAGGTGGAGGAAAAATGCAAAAGATGAAGAAGAAATAAATCATGAGAGATGAGTTAGATAAGAAAATTGGGGGGCACCAATGAATGGGGAAAAAACACTGTGAAAACAGTGAGATCTTCTTCCACACATTCCCTGGAACTTTATTTTAAGCAGGAGTTAGAGATCAGTGTGCAAGTTCAGGTGTAAAATCTCTGAATTGTGGTAGGAGAGCTAAGGAGATGAAACCTGCCCCCCACCAGGTGCCCCCGTGCCCCAGCGGCACCCAGGTAGCCTCCAGCTTTGCCTGGGCCGCGTCCTGGACCATAGCCCCTTTCTTCCTATGGCCCGTGCCTCCGCCAGACAGGACTTGCTCACATTCTTCCATCCATGGAGTTTGGGTGGGCCCTAAGCCAAGTGCCAGGGCCCAGGTGAAGAATTCTGCCATCAACATCAGACGCTCTGCCTCTCCAGCTCAACAGGGACCTACCCTCGTGGTCCACGGAAGACACACTGCTACTCAGAATTCAATAGAGTCCAAAGTAAACTCAGGCAAAACTCTAAGGGACAAAGGCCATACATCTGGAGTCCTCTACAATCATCCTATCATGTGGGAGAGATTCTTCACATGCAGCCCAAAGATAAGTAAACCTCCTTTTTTTCACCTTACTGATCCTTTCTAGTATCAATTGCTGTAGATCAACTTCTCCATACAGCCACCCCCAAAACATATACAACTCCAGGGAGTATACCACTCACCCTCACATATCACCAAGATACTAAATTGTAAAAGTACACTACCATACTAATATTCACCCCTTGTCTACTTAACCTGACTTAACTGATGTACTAACAGCCTAATAGCCTCATCTAGGAAATTACAATAACAATAGACAAACACGCCCAATCCAAGGCAAGCACTAGTAATAACTGGCAAGTGTAATAATACCAACTAAATCAGTTCAGTGAAAAACACACAGAAACTGAAAGGTCCTAAGAAACAAAACAACAATGCCCAAGTCAAAGTGCAGACCCATGAGAAACAAAACCCAAGAAGAACAATCTCCCACTGAAAGAATTAACCCCATAATAATGGATTCCGACCAGAACAAATTCACAGAAAATAGCCAAGAAAGCCAAACCCAACATAACGACTTTCAGAGAATGATCATTACCATGATTAATACTATGAAAAAGGAAATCGAGAAGAGTTAAACAACCGAATTAACCACTTTGAACAGGAACACAACAGGCACTTGGAGATGTTTAGAAAAATAGTTCAAGAAACAAAAATAGGCATAGAGCAGTTAAAACAGTCTCAGGCAGTTTAAAATTGATCTAAAAGACAAGTTATCTTCAACTCAAAACTCAACAGAGAGTTTTATCAGCAGAACAAATGAGGCAGAAAATAGAATTCCAGATCTTGAAGACAAAGTGGGAGAATTAATCAGCTCAATGGAAGAGATTGTTAAAGCCAAAAAGGTACTTGAGAGGAACATTGAAGAGATATGGGACACCCTGATGAAACCTAACATGCGCATTCATAGAATACCAGAACAAGAATCCCAAAATACCACACCTGAGGAAATATTTCAAATCATCATAAATGAAAACTTCCCACAACTATAGAATGAGAGGCATTTCACACTCCAAACAGATATGACCAAAATAGAAAATTGCCACAGCAAATAATAGTCAAAACACTCCACATTCAAGAAAAAGGAAAGGTGCTGAGAGCTTCAAGAGAAAAAAAGCAAGCCACTTTTAAAGGTAAACCTATTAGAATAACAAATGACCTCTCAATGGAAACAGTAAAAGAAAGAAGAGCTTGGAGAAACGTACTTCAAGTATTAAATGAGCAAAAATGCCAGCCCAGATTGATATACCCAGCAAAACTATCTGTCATGATCGAGGGAGAAAGAAAAGTTTTCCAGCACAAAGACAGCTTGTAGGGATACATGTCTACCAAACCAGGCCTTCAAAAAATGCTAGAAATGATACTCAAGCTTGAAGAAAAGAACAAGCGTATCCAGGAGGACAGAAGGAAAGTATAATACCACCAAAACATAAATATCAAACAATATGCTTACAAAATCCACTAAACATAAAAAATGTCCAGAATTAAAAATAATTTCTCCATTATAACATTAAATGTCAATGGTATTAACTCACCGATTAAGAGATACAGATTACAAACTTGGGTTAAAAACCACAATCCAACAATCTGCTGCCTTCAGGAAACTCATCTCACCACAAAAGATAGGCACATCCTAAAAATGAAAGGCTGGTCCAAATCTTGCAAGCTAATGGAACCAGGAAACAGGCAGGGGTAGCAATTATGCTTTCAGACAAAGTGGACTTCAAACCAAAGAAAATCATAAGAGACACAGATGGATACTACATTTTAGTCACAGGTACAATTCACCAGGAAGACTTCACAATACTGAACATATATGCACCAAATACGGGCCCCTCCACATTCATTAAGAAAACCCTACAGCCTCTAAAGCAAGAAATCAACGCCCAAACGCTAATTCTAGGGACTTCAACATCGCCCTCTCAATATGGGATATAGATCACCAGGTCAAAAGCTTAACAGAGACACTTTGGAACGTGATCAAACCCTTAAAGAAATGGACCTTATAGATCTCTATAGAACTTTTCATTCATGCACCAAAGAATACACATTTTCCTCAGCAGCACACGGAACTTTCTCCAAAATACATCACATATTGGACCACAAAACAAATCTCCACATACACACGAAATTTGAAATTCTAGCACATACCTTATCAGACCACCACGGCCTAAAGCTTGACATCCACAACACAACAAGCAACAGAAAATACACTAACTCCTGGAAACTTAACACTATGATGCTGAATGAGAACTTGATTCAGGAAGAAATTAAAAAGGAAATTCAAGATTTCCTGAAAGCGAACGATAATGTAAATACAACTTACCAAAATCTCTGGGACACAATGAAAGCTGTCCTGATAGGTAAGTTCATAGCTCTTAATGCCTACATCAAAAAAATGGAAACATCAGGAATAAATAACAATATAGCTTAAAGGCTTAGAGAAACTAGAGCAATCTGATCCCAAAAGTAGAAGAAGAGAAGGGATTAGCAAAATAAGGGGAGAAATATCTGAAATTGAGATTAGGAAAATGATAGAGAAAATCAACCAGTCAAAAAGCTGGTTCTTTGAAAAAATCAATAAGATTGATACACCCCTAGCTAAATTAACCAAAAGCAAGAGAGAGAAAACCCAAATTAACAAAATTAGAAATGAAAATGCAGTTATAACTACTGATACCCAAGAAATCCAGAGAATTATATCATATTTCAAAAACTTATACTCAGTGAAGTTTGACAACACAAAAGAGATGGATGAATTTCTAAGTAAACACAACTTACTTAAATTGAATCAGGAAGTTTTGAATTATTTAAATAGTCCTATAACATATGAGGAAATTGAGGAAGTGATCTTGAAGCTTCCCACCAAAAAATGTCCTGGACCAGTTGGATTCAGCATAGACTTCTACCAGACATTTAAGGAGTTAATAACACCAATACTCCTTAAACTGTTCCATCAAATAGCAAAGGAAGGAACACTACCAAATTCCTTCTATGAAGCTAATATCATTTTAATCCCAAAACTTAATAAAGATTCACTTAAAAAAGAAAACTGTAGGCCAATCTCTCTGATGAACACAGATGCAAAGATTCTCAATAAAGTCTTAGCAAATCGGATTCAAAAACATATCAAAAAGATTATTCACGGGGACCAAGTAGGCTTTATCCCAATCACAAAAGGTTGGTTCAACATACGCAAATCAATCAATGTAATTCATCATATAAACCAGTCCAAAGTCCAAGAGCACATGATACTCTTGATAGATGCAGAAAAAGCTTTTGACAAGATCCAACAGCCTTTTATGATTCAAACGCTAGAGACGGTAGGAATGGAAGTAACCTTTATCAATATAACAAAAGCTATATACAACAAGCCCACAGCAACGATTATGCTCAATGCGGAAAAACTTGAAGCATTCCCACTTCAGTCAGGAACTAGACAAGGCTGTCCACTCTCACCACTTCTATTCAATATTGTACTTGAATCTTAGCTAAAGCCAAAGGGATTCATATCGGCAAGGAAGAAGTCCAGCTATCCCTATTTGCAGATGACATGATCTTATACCTGAGTGATCCCAAAAACTCCACCAGGAAGCTCCTGGAACTAATTGATAAGTTCAGCAGAGTGGCAGGGTATGAAATAAATGTACAAAAATCAGTGGCCTTCCTGTATGCCCAGAATGAAAGAAGTGAAAAAGCCCTGAGAGAAACAATCCCATTTATTATGGCCCCTAAAAAAATGAAATACCTTGGGAGAAACCTAAACAAGGAGGTAAAAGACCTGTACAATGAAAACTTTAAACCCTAAAGAAAGAAATTGCAGAAGACACCAGAAGGTAGAAAGACCTGCCATGTTCTGGATTGGCAGAATCAACATCCTAAAATGACCATCCTACCAAAGGCAATATATGAATTAAATGCTATACCAATTAAAATTTCAAAGCAATTCTTTAAAGAAGTTGACCAAACAGTCTCAAAATTCATATGGAGGCACAAAAGACCCAGGATAGCATATACAATCCTGAGTAACAAAAACACTGCTGGAGGTATCACCATACAAAACCTTAGTCTATACTACAAATCCATAGTTGTAAAAACAGCCTGGTACTGGCTCCAAAATAGACACACAGATCAATGGATAAGGATTGAAGACCCAGATATAAGCCCACAAAGTTACAGCCATTTGGTCTTTGAAAAAGGGGCCCAAAAAAATTCAATGGAAAAAGAACAGTATTTTCAACAAATGGTGCCGGCGAAACTGGATCTCCACATGCAGAAGATTGTAACTGGACCCATACTTGTCACCATGTACAAGACTTAATTCCAAATGGATCAATGACCTTGATATCAGCCCAGAGACTATAAAAACCATAGTTGAAAGGATAGGGAACTCCCTCGAGCTGATTGGGCTAGGCCAACAGTTCCTAAACAGACATCCAATGGCACAGTCACTGCTACCAAGTCTCAACAGTTGGGATCTTGTGAAATTAAAGAGCTTCTGTTCAGATAAAGAGATTGTAACACCAGCTCAAAGGCAACCCACAGAATGGGAGAAAATCTTCACTAACCACATATCTGATAGAGCTCTACTGTCCAGAGTGCACAAAGAACTTAGAAAACTAAACACCAAGGAAACTAATGGCCCAATTAAAAAATGGGCCCTGGAACTTAAAAGAAACTTTACCAGGGATGAAATTAAAATGTCTAAAAAAATCTTAAAAAATGCTCCACTTCCTTAGCCATCAGGGAAATGCAAATCTAAACTTCCCTGAGATATCATCTCACCCTGGTCAGGATGGCAAAAATCCACAATACAAACAACAAATGCTGGAGAGGATGTGGAGAGAGGGTAACTCTCCTACATTGCTGATGGGAATGCAGGCTAATATAGCCACTGTGGCGAGCTGTCTGGATTTTCTTAAAGAAATTAAAGATTGAAATGCCATATGACCCTGAGATTTCACTTCTGGGAATAACCCCCCATACAGCAAAAATTCACCCCTATAGCACAAGGTCGATCATGTTCATAGCAGTACTGTTTACAATAACAAAGTCATGGAATCAACCCAATTGTCCAACAGTTGACGAGTGGATAAGGAAAATGTTGTACATCTATACAATGGAGTACTACTCAGCCATCAAAAATGATGAATTACTGGAATTTGCTGGGAAATGGATGTTATTAGAAACAATTATATTAAGTGAAGTATCCCAAACCCAGAAAATTAAGCACCGTATGTACTCCCTAATAGGTGGATCATAGTACCAAACCCACCCATCCCACCTAGAGACACTCAAAGATAAATCTCTGTAATACCCACAGTAAATGTAGATTATGAACAGGAGGGATGGGGTAGAAGGGCCACACCAGAAACAAGGAGAGAGGAGACCATGTTACAGCAGAGAAAATAGGCCTCCATCAAGGACTGCAAGTAAGTAATGAGACATCTGGTTAAGTTCACAGACTTTCCTTCCTGTCATTTACAACTGAGGGGGTATGATCTCACCACAAGGGGAGCTGATAAAAAGTAACCATTTTGTAAATGGGTGATTGACCCCCCCTCACTGGGGTTTCCTACTTTTATTACATCTACCTTTGAATATACTCTTATAACAAGACTCTAGTTTAACAGCTTTTTATCTCTGGCCAGGGGGTGACATACAATACCCATCAGGATGGAGTGGAGGGCATTGCAGGAGCAGAAAAACTGCAAAAGAAAATCAACAAACCATAATCCAGAACTTCAGAGACTCTATATCAACCACCTAGAACTAGGCCAGACTAATCTCTCCCCATCCTGAAGCTCAGGAAAATTCACGGAAGAGGGGGCAGTAAGATTATAAGTGCACAAAGATGGGAGGAGCAAGGATATGCAATATACTCCACACAAGTTAGCGCAATGTCCAACACATTATTGACTCCACAAAGTCTAGCATTTACTAAAGGTACCAAGATCCTTAGAGGCAAGGGATTGACAGCCACAGCAGTGTTCCTATGCTTAAGGGGAACACAGAAAAGGGTTCAGGGAAATGCCACTGGGTCCTTCCACCTCATCGGAGAGGAGGACCCAGAGGAGAGTTAGGCATGCACATTAAAGGATTCTCTGGGGATTAGGGGGGAGACACTGGGGGATGGGGTGAGAGGGGTGAGGGGAGGGGGAGCAGGGGGGTCAGGGGGAGGAGGAGGGAGGGAGGGAACCGGTGTACCTATTAAGTTTGTATGAGCGGAAATAATAATAAAAATGTTAAAAATAAAGCATCTTGAACTTTTCGCAAAGAAAAGTAGATTAGACTTCGCTTCACTATTTTCCAGCATGTTCAGACAGCCAGTCTGTGACTTCAGAAGAAATTAGCGTTATGAGGATTGCATTCCTGGCCTGAAAGACAATGTTTCATGAATTTCTCATGTACATGAAAACCCATCTGACTTTGGGCCTTTGCCTGAGATCAAAGAAGAAATCCAAAAACATTTTGTACTTTCAATTTTATGGAGAATTTACGATGTACTCATTCATTCGTACGAACTTCCTCAGGCAGTGTCAATTCCTGTCAAGATGACATCTAAAGCACCAGTTTTCACTAGGTGGCCTCTACAAGGAGCCCATCAGTCGCCACGATAGTTTTATATTATTTGTGTATGTTTGTGAAGGGATTATGCACATGTAGATATGCATGTTTAAATTGGCGGTACAAGAGGACTGACTTCAACCAAACTTACATTAGGCCAAAAATTTCCAGTGACATCACTTGGAGATGCATGTTTTGTCTTCAACTTGAATTCACCAATAGGTATAGTGAACTGAAAAAAGCTAATACCAGGTACTAGAAGTTATAACGTAACATACACACAGAGAGAAGCACAGACACACACACCAGCTATGCCCTGTTCCTAACTATCGAGAGTAAAGTACTTATCTCTGTGGTTAATGCAAAGCTTGGGTGACTCAGGAGTACTAAAATCAAGTCGGGTCCTCTTCCTGGCTGAAGACTATCCTACAGAAAATGTGTGGGTCTCTGTGCTGCCCATCACTTTCCTTTTGGCTCTTGCCAATGTCATTGTGAGTGGGGTATTTCTTTATTTTAGATCTAATTTTTTTAATTTTTATTTTCATTGACACATAAGAATTGTACATATTTATGGAGATATTTTAATGCATGTATAACTTGGGTGATGATCAAATTTCTCATGTCAAATCTCTATCATTTCTTTTTTAAAATTTTATTATTATTATTATTTATTCAACTGTGTGCATGTGCGTGTGTATGTGCGCACATGTGTGTGTGTGTCTGTCTGTGTATGTGTAGAACCACGGATGAATTCAGGAACCACCATGGATGCCTCCACCTCCTCTATGTTTACTCTGCCCCGGGATTCACAGGCTCTGCCCTACCAGGACCAGAAACGCAGGCCGTCCCCGCTTCCGCCCGGAGTCTATACGTGGGGTCTGGGATCCGAACTCAGGACCTTCCGCCTGCAAGGTGGAGGCTTAACCCCTGAGCCACCTCTCCAGCCCCCTATCATTTCTTTATGGTTAGAGCATTCAGAGTCTTCTAGGTTTTTTTACTATACACTATGACGTGATTAAATAAGAGTAACTCTGTGTGATGCAGAGCAACAAACTTATTTCTTGTATGCCCATGTGAACAAGCCCACCCTTCTCATCTCTTCAACACCTTGTAATCACTACTCAACACTGTATTTTATTTTTATTATTGTTAATTTTTTGCATATGTGTGTATTTGTGTGTGTGTGTGTGTGTGTGTTTGTGTGTGTGTGTGTATGTGTGTGTGTGTTTATGTATGTATGTATCAAAGGGCACTGTGTGTCCCTGTGGGGGACCAAAGGTGACTTCAGGAATCATCCTGGATTTCTTTTGTCTCCTTTCTGCTCAGCCCACCAGGGCCAGAAGTGCAAGGAGCTGCCATTTTTAAGTGGGACCTGGGATCCAAATTCAGGTCCTTCTGTTTGTGAGGTAGAATCTTAATTCCTGAGCCATCTTTCCAGCCCAACACTATATTTTAAAATGAGGAGGAATGAGGAGCTGTATGAAAGAAACAAGTGAAACTGAATATATTACATAGAAAATTCATACAAAGGCTTTTATTTAATAAGCAAACCTTGAAAATCAGAATTTTCTTTCCAATAGTCCCTTTTTCAAGAAATAATTTCTAAATTATTCAGTAGTTTAGCCCATGTTGAAAGAGAATTTGGGGTTGAAACACAAAATGGTGCTGCTTTTCACTAATGACCACATTATATATGCTTTGTAATTTAAAAGCATATGGAAAAGATTCTAAATTCCCCTTGATTTCATTTGTAGAAACAGAAACTCTGCTAAAAACTCTGATCATGACTTCCCAAAAGTGTGAGTATATTGCTGTCGGATAAAGCTTCTGTTGACTCATCAATAAGGCACTCAATTTTATTTAAGATACAGAATTTATAGGAATTGCCCCAACCCCACTTCCTCTTGGAATGACAGTCTTCTCTCCCTGATCCCACTCATTATTAAAGCCAATCATATCATCTTCAGCAGTTAAATTTACTTGTTGTATTAACTTTCTGCCCGCATGGGAGCAGTCTAGGTTGTTCTCTGTGTATAGAAACTGACATGCTCTCCTTCAAGGCTTCCATTTGCAGGTAAGAATTTCAAATAATAGACTTGGTAGAAATAGAGATCATTTTACAGTTAGAATTATCATCTCCATAATCACTGTTATCATGAATGTAATTATACATCATTTGCAATTATCAGCTAGCATAGTGATGTGGGAACTCTCTTATGACAAGGGACTTTCATTAAGAGTCCATGTAGTTGAGAATTTTATTATTGCTGTTCCCTCAGCCAAATTCTTATATGTGTTTCCTATACCAGGGTTCAGGTGGGACCTTTAGGCTCCCTTCTTAGAGAGACAGAGTAAGGCATGAACAGCACACAGCTGACATTCTTTCTTGCTTTCCTATGTTTCTACCAGTCATTATGACTAGCTGTACTCTATATAAGATAATTTGGGCAATCATTAAAAATAAAGCAAAGGAATTTTGAATAAGCATACAGTGAAATCAGATGAAATGAAAAATTCTAGTTAGTTTAGCTGTTTCTTCCCACGGGACAAATATGAGGATGCACTTCTATCTCCATGATGAGAGTCTCTTCCAGAGTTTTCACATATGAACTGATCTGAGGTGGGCCTCCCCCTTTGTCCCGTGTACTCCACCACCACTTTCAGTTTCTTGCCTGGGTATTGCAGCAGTTTTCCCAGGGGACTCTAACCAATCTGAAGAAAACCTGAGCAATGCTTCTTGTTTTTAAAAACTGCATGTGGCTGTTTTCTGACTCTGTCAAGCATGAGAAAGGAAGAGACCTTTCCCACTGAGGAAACCAAGGCGAGATACTTCCAGCCCCAGTTTCAACTCCCTACCATTATCTTCTACAAGTTCTGTATATCTGAAATTTCCTACATATCTCTCTGAGGACCCTTCTACTTTGACATCCACTCTTCCATGGTTGCACTGATAATCACTGGCCTCTCCTATATAATAATCTCACAAGTAACCTCAATCTCTGATCATTAATGTCTCTACTCTTTCTTGTTCAAAGGCCTTTAGCCAGAAAACACTAAGTTCCTTCAATGCAGATGTCCTATTGGAGGAAACCAAGAGAAAAAGATGATATTAGTGTGACTATGAACTAGGTGCTTTTATTTTGACAGACCCAGATATGAACCCCAATGTCATTATTTGCCTTGGCTAGACACTTAACTAGTAAATCTTTACCTTCTGGAACTTGGCCTCCATATATATATAGACAAACAGTACCTACCACAGACGATAATTCTGAGAAGGCCAAGAATTAATAGGATATATAGAATTACATCTGGAGCATGGCATGTGCTCAGCGATCCACAGATAAGTGGATCACTATCTAAAGGAACCCAGAGCAGACAGGATTCAGAGGGTGTCAGTTCTTATGAGTATATTGAAGAATCTCCATTCCGCTACTAGTGCTAAAGTATCTAGAGGAATTGTCTGCCAAGAATAGTATCCACAAAATAAGGAGTTTCAAAAGTGTGTATCAACAGTTGTCCACGTGCTCTTGAACAAGTAGGCATTTCCTTTCAGGAGAATCACTGAAACACAGGGACCATACCCTTTTATCTTCAGCATAGATATTTGGAAAGAAAAAAGATATTAGAATATGGAATCCAGTGTTCCAGTGACAGATATGGCAGATGCTATGCAGAATGTCTGTATGGGCATAAAACTGTCAAATCCTTTATCAGAGATGAATAATATTTAGGATCATCACATTTTTATATTTGATTGAGTAATGTAAGAAACCTTGTAATGCATCTGTGGTTATGAGCACATGTGAACTCAGAAGAAGGCCACAAGTTTGTGGGTTTGAAGCCAGCCTAGGCCATAGTGTAAGATTATTTCTCAGAAAACTGGAAGAGAGGAGGGGTAGGAACAAAGGAAGGGGGTGGGGACATAGAGACTGAGAGGGTCTAAATTGTTAAAAAGTGAGAAATCCGAATACTCATTGGAAAGTACTTTATTAATATAAATTTAAAGTTTGTTAACATTTCCAGCTCAGTGTTTGTCAATGATTTTCTGTTTTTCAATACCTGATAAAATATGAGAATACTAGAAGTAATCATCACATTCGGTTTGAATATGTATAATTGGGACACACCTTTACTTTTCAGTCAACAAAAAATATTTTAATGAGTTAATAATGTCTCATTGAAATCATTTTAGCTTTTAAAAACTATGAATTGCTGTAAATATAGGCTTATTATAAAGATATCTCTATTGTTTGTACTAACCTACTATATTCTTATTGTTTTAAACAACTAGACTTTTTTCTTTTTAATAATAATTTGTTTTAACTCTATCATAGTTTATTGGATATGTACAATGTATCTCGATCACTTTAACCCTCCTTATTTGCAATATGTATCCTTTACATATTTGCGTCCTCATATTTATTTATTTTGCATGTGTAGGTGTATGTACCTGTGTGTGTGTGTGTGTGTGTGTGTGTAGAAGAGAGAACTGTGTATGTCCATATGGAAGCCCAAGGGTGACTTTGGGGATCATTCTGGATTGTTCTACCTCTTTACTGCTTTTCTTTGAGGTTTCTCAGGCTCTTCCTTCCAGGGCAGCTAATGCAGGCTCCCACCACTTCTGTCAGGCATTGTTGCATGGAATTTAGGATGTGAACTCAGGTCTTTTTGCTTGTGTAACAAAGACTTAACTCCTGAGCCGTCTCTCCAGGCTACATTTATTTTTTTAAACAACTGAATCCAACGTTAAATGCTCAGCCCTACATGGGACATCAATATCACCCTCACCAAGTCTCAAAGAACATAAGTGGAGATATGAAAGAATACAAGAGCCAGAGAAGTGTAACGAAACATTGTCTTCTGAACATGGCAACATGTTTTCACTCATGAACTCACAGCAACAATTGTCACGTGCAGAAGACCTGCATGGGATCCAGACAGACAGGAGGCTTTTAGACATATGCACATAAGAAATGAGAAATCCTATGTTCCAGAAGAAGTTATCCTCAGCCCTGCTGGTGTGCGTGCGTGTGTGCGTGCGTGTGTGCGTGTGTGTGTTTGTGTGTGAATGATTCTCTGTGAATGCCCTATCTGAAAATTTTGACTATTTAAATAAATCATAAATTACTTTTAAATTAAGAAGAATGACAGTATTTTTCTTGGATTTTAGAATATAAAATCAAGGGTATCTGATTAAAGTAAATAGCTGGAGATTCATATTGTTTGACAGCAGTGTTTTTGCTGAAATATGTTGATCCCATTTTTGGTAATCCAATATTATCACAGAATTATTCCATCTTCTGGGCTGTGGGAAGGAATATGTCTTAGTTTCGTGGAGCAACTGCACCGCATTATGTAGTTTAAAACAACAGAGTTTTATTGACACACAGCCCTTGAAGCAACGGTTGAGAGCGAAGCAGAGTCGAGTACAGCATCTCAGAGACTCTGCCTGTGCCTCCGTCCCCACATCTCATGACTGCTAGCACCCTCGGCTCTAACCTGCTGTAGCAGTGTGCTCTGTTTGTACCTCCTCTTTTTCTGAACCCAAATTACCTTGTTGTTTTCTAACTCTAACTTGTTCAGTGCAGTGGAAAGTTTTTTCTCATGAGGTTTAAAACTCTCCCAATCCTGACCCATTACCTTACTAGAAACCCATGTGTATATATTTCTTTTCTTTATGAGAGCCAGAAAATAGTAGACAAAGAAGAGATATGAGGAAGGATCATAAAAATCTCCAAGGAGGGACAAGATAATGATAAAAGAGACAACAATTATCTGAAAGGACATGTGTAAATGCTACTCCCCTGGTGTCAAAATAGCCAAGGACACAGACTCTAAAGCCATTCAGCCATACAAGGGCAACAGAAGACATTTCAAATCTTTCTCCTATATAATAGCCACTACTTGAATTTATGTGGCATTGTGCAATTTGGAAACATATTATGGCTGTATTAGTCAGGGATTTTTGAAGAAACAGAATCTATAGAATGCAATATACATATGTGTGTGTGTGTGCGTGTGTGTGTGTGTGTGTGTGTGTGTGTGTGTGTTTATTAAAATAACTCACAAATGAAAATAGTGTCCTTCAAAGAAACCACCTGCAGCTGCCTCATTCTTGACTGGAATGTTCCACGAAGCCAAAAGATCTCGAGGTCTTAAGTTTTTACTTCTCTGGAGGATAGAAGACACTGGATTCTGACGTCAGTGCAGAACAGCCGGGCTCTGATGTCAGTGATGAACAGCAAACAGCAGAAAGTCCTAGAGACCAGGCTCCAAAGGCAGCGGGAACAGCAACAACGAAGTGGAAAAGGTAAACCTCCAAGTCAGCCCAGGACAGAGGCAGCAGCAGCAGCAGCAGCAAAGAAGACCATGATGCTCTAAAAGCAAATGATGCTTGCAGAGTGGATTCCACATGTCAGCACTGGATAGGAGAAGAGCAAGTCCCTTCTCCTTGCACCTCCTACTATCTGGTCCACCACTGGATAGCACCATCCACTATGGGCTGGGTTTTCCACAGCAATCAATCAAGTACCTGCAGACTTGTTCAGGGGCCATTCCAACCATTAACCCTCCACAGCTGCATCCCAAACTGTCTACAGCTGTCAAGTTGACACCAAAGTGCAACCATAGCAATGGCTTAACATGTGTGATAGTTTTTTGTTGTGATAGACAACTGAGAAACAAATGAAAGATCTACTCTGGCTGCAGATTTCAAAGGTTTCAGGCAACAGTTACTTGTGGTACAGTAAAGCTGCTTCATGCAGCAGGAAGGGGAAGGAGAGGGAAGAGAGAGAAATGAGAGTATATGAATCTGAATGATTGAAAAAGACAGGGCACAACCAAGGTCTCTTGGTGTCTGACCAACTTCTTCCATGAAGATCCAAGATTTCACCTACTACTGTTCCCACTGCTTCCCAAAATAGCACTACAACATTTCATATTCAAATCATAACCACCTGGAAGCATAGAATAAGAAGGAGGAGGAGGAGGAGAGAAAAAGAGAGAGAGATCTGATCCTGGATTTGTGGATGAACAGAAAAGCAGAAACAGAAAGCAGTGAAGGCAGGAGATAGGAGGGATGATCCCAGGAAAATTCATCACACAGGAGACAAAAGAATGGAGAAAGGAAAAGCATTTATCACAATTCTTAAAGGTTTGCTAAGTCCTCAACTACACATATAGATACCTTACCTCAATGTTAGGAAAGTATAACATCAATAACAATAATGGCTTACCAGCATTTATTGAGCTCTTCTTTAAATGTTCATGGCACTTAGGAGACTATTGCTATTATTTTCTGTATTACTCATAGCAAAAGACTGAGGCACAGAGAACTTAAAAGTCCTTTTCAAATATACAACTAGCAGGAACCAGAGATGGGGTCAGGGTCTAGGTGACTTGCTTTAGGTCCTGTGCTCAAATCATTAAACCACTAACTGTGCATGTTCCCACCTCCTCTTCTCCCTTGCCCAGAAGTTGTTACTAGTACTTTGATCTCACTGATCCAAGGTCAGAAAGCAAATGAGGGACAGGGAAGCATCTACACTATTTACACATAGTGGAAAATAGAAAATGGGAAAAAATGGTTTCGACACTCAGGCAACAATGAGGTCAAATGGTGACAAAAGCTATGAGAAAAATAAACAAAAAAGAAATACATGCTGTGAACATTCAAAGATAGGACATCGTAGCTAATCTAAATGGTCTATAGGCCAGATTAGAGAATGACTTACCTCATAATAAGCCACAACAATTAAACAATTTAAGCACAGAACAATAGAAATGTAAGAATAAGTTGAAAATAGCAAGGTTATTGAAAATTGAAGATTAGCAACAACAACAACAATAAAACCCACAACTGAGGTATAAGGGTCCTTTGAGGGCATAGATAAAACACTTTGGGATGCTAATTACAAGAATCTAGCATGGTATAAAGAACTAATATTTGTTCAACCATAGCAAATTGTTCCAAACAAACATGGAAGTGTTTGGGGATAAAGGGGACATGTTAGGGATTTGGTGCTCTCTCAGAGTTGATCTACATTTGTGAGAAAGCAAAATACCCGAGAAAAAATATCAGTATACCTTGGTAGATATTGAAGTTGAAGTCTGTTACTTGACACATATATTACCTCTTTTAAAAATTTATTTTAGAATATTTTCTTATAGCACAGTTGCTCCAATTACTATTTCTGATGTGGTAAAAATTCACGGAGCAAGCCTATTCAAAGAGAGCTCACGTTATCCAGAGAAGTACAGAAAATAATATAGTATAGGATGTAGTTTGCTAGATGGCAAAAATCAACCATGGATACAATAGTTAAGGAACTAACACATTAAGCACAGAGTGGAAAAGATTAATGGAAATCTAATTGGAGATTTAAGGAAATAATGAAGATAAAGGAGATTCTGATTCTTCCACTCTCAGAAGACAGTGATCTTTATATACAGAGAATCAACAGAGCACTTCCAGAAGGAAAATAGCATCTAAATCAAGGGGACAGTTGGTTATGAAAGGTAAGTGTCATTGCTCATTACTAAAAGCTTTAGTATCTGATATGTTCGAGAGCTGACGTAATTACTGAGTTTACAGATAATATAGCAGCTGAACATACAATAGAGTCTGTATCTCAAGACAGTAATCAGCAGTGTGCTAGAGCTGGCTATTACCTGCTCCAGGCAGCTGACTGCTAAATCTGCAACAACTTCAGCTATCAGTTATTAAATCATCAGCTGCTGGAAATCAGCCATGGTAGACTATTTATGCCTGTGAAATCAGGGAATGCTGCATTTTAAGAAAGCCAATTGTGAAAAACCCAGCTCTAGGTTGTTTTCTGAACTTTATGACCCGCCTTTACCTTAGGCCTTTGCAACATGACCTTTCTGACAATGAGCCCAGATTCCTTAAATGATTCTGTGTAGCCTACACAGACTGGGTCTAGACCCTAAAATATTTGTTTAATAGCAAAAGTAAGATCAAGGTTGTTCATTATTTTCTGAGCAAAAAAGAGAGATGTACAGCATTTGGAGTCTAAGAAACTCATGAATCACTAAAGCTTGGATAGAATGTTCCATGTATATATCATTTAAATATGAATAGACTATGATCAGCAGGCTTCACTATGCCCAAAGGAAAACATGAGTGGTGAAAACAGATGCAAAATTCATGCAGAAAGATTGCAAGCATTCAACAGTTGGGACCTGACTGATAAATGAATGACTTCCTAGACTTGGACAAGTCCATGGAGGAAACAGAGACAGGTTCCCCCTCAAACCAGGGAGAGTTCCCTAACTGTTTAGAGAAGAAAGGGAAAAGACACAACGGGAAAGGCAGAAAAAATAGAGTATTCTATTGATGTAATTGCTAAAAGACATATATGGAAAAATATTTATGTTTGCTATTTGTATAAAAATATGCCACAAAATAACCAAACCACTGCTTATTCTAATGTAGTAAGTTTTCTCCTGATGGAGGACTATCTCAGTGTGCAATACTGATTTCTACTTTAAATTATATCCAAGGTGGTATCATGAGATAATTTTGAACTGCCTCAGTACAATTTTGAAAAGAAAGTCTTCAAATTGAAGTAAAATGATGTACTTTGATCAAAGAATCATTCAGAGAGATGGTGCATTTAATAGATTGATTTAAATTTCAAGCTAGTGAAAAATAGCTAAACAATGGGGAAAAATTCTGGCTAAGATTAATCTGAATCAAAGAAATTTTAAAGTTGATTAGTGAGAAAGAATCCTTTCTATGGTTCCTTAAACTTATAATGAGGACATGTATCCCATGATTTCAAAATTACTTCGAAAGAGCTGAAAATGAATTTTGTTAAACAATTCTACTTGACAAAGGGTTTAAGTAGTCAGAGAAATGTTCATATGTGTTCTATTACCAGTCAACTTGACATCCATTGCTGATTAATATACAGTCTGACTTTATGTAAGAATCACTTCAGGCAGATGCCGGGCTGCCTTTCGGTCTCTTTCCCACCTCACATACTGACACCTATGATTTTAGAATAGCATTGAGAAATCCATTCTAACTGGACAACTGGCATGATGAAAATTAAAGCCTTGGTAAAGTATTGCTTTTTTTAAAGAAAGAACCTTTAGTTATGATATGAGATAGCATTGTATAAGGTCAAAGAGACATTTTACTTTATAATTCTTCTGAAATGCTTTAAACATGCCTGTACAATATATGCCTGTGTAATAAAATTTTCTTTTCTTCTTAAAAAAATATCAATGGCTTTTGAGTTAAAGGATCATGAAAAAGAGATTCATTTTGACCTTGTAAAAAGATTGTTCTAACCTTTACTCATAAACTCCGAACCAATATTTTTGGAATCAAAAGTAAGCATATATAATGAGAAACATAATCATTTTCAAAGTGGAGAGATTTTATTTTTAAAACAAGCTTTCTTTATGAAGGTCAAACGTGGTGGAATTCGGTGGTGTTTTCCTTAGTGATTTAGGCCTTACCTGAAATGTGAGTCTTTCAAAAAATCATATTAAAATGAGGATGTCTCATTCTAGATATAGACCAAATTGTTTCTACCAGGGCATTAAGTTAAGAATATGGAAAGTAAGTTCATTTGAGGTAGAGCATAGCAACCACAAGACATAATATTAGGAAACTTTAGAGACACATTGCCTCTCTCTCAACTAAATCATAGAAGTCTCCTGGAAATGAGGATATTGTAATTACAGACTCCTGCATCCCAAGGAGGCTCCCCGCCACCCATCGACTCATCACCAAAATTCCAGCCAGAGTCTTACCGTGGAGACCTTTCTCCATGGAAATTCTACAACCAGAAATAATTGCTCTTCACAGCTGGGAAGATAGCTCAGGGGTTAAACTCACAAACCAAAAGACCCAAGTTCAGATCACGAGATCCCAAGTAAAAATGCTAGGCAGATATGGCAGCAGTTTGAAATTCGAACCTAGAAAGAGGAGCCCAAGAAACTTCAAAGCAAAGTAATAATGAAGTAGAGCAATCAGGGATGATTCCTGATATCACCTTGTGGCTTCCATAGAAACACACACTCATATTCTCGTACACACACTCACATGCACACACACACACACACACACACACACACACAAAATCTTCTTATTGGCATATCTCTCTGGCATTTTCTGATCTGAGCTCAGGTTCTTTTGTTTGCTAGGCATAGGCTTTAACCCCTGAGTCATCTCTCCAGTTCCTTATTTACATACTCTAAACACATGAAATCTTGGGGTCAACTTTTTTGTTGCTGATCATAGTGTTGATGCGAATATAAAAACAATGACTTGGGAACTGATGTCTCTTTTACTATTAAAAGGGGAATAACAGCTGTAAATAGGTCTGGGATATAATAAGAAAAGGAACAACGAAATGTCGTTTGAGGAGCCAGCAATATAGCACAGCAGGTAAGATACCCGCTTGTGACCCTGATAACCCAAATTTGATCCCTGGAAGCCAACATGGTATAAGGACAGAGCTAATTTCTGAAAATTGTCCTCTGAAGGCCACCTGTGTGACATGGTATGCAGGTTCTTTCTCTCTCTCTCTCTCTCTCTCTCTCTCAAATAAGGAAATGTGAAAATTAAAACAAAGTTAAGTTTAACTGTATTGCCCAGAAAGCTCCTTAACCAAGCAAGTGTGGAATAGTCACAGTATTCGTCTTTAAATTTGGAGGTTGCTTGTAAGTCCAAAACAAGAAAAAAAAAATCCAGATTTGTTTTAACTACCTGTAAAGTAGTTGTATATCTGAGATTACAGATCAAAGGTTCAGTGGAGGCTAAGTATTTGTAGGTACATTATAAAAGCCTCAGGCACTTCTTCACAATAACACTGCATTCTCGTATATTTTAAGAATGGATCTGCTCTTGTCTCATCTGTGTTTATGGAGTGTTGATATGATTTACTCTTCTTTATTCTATTTTATAATCACAGGATGATTTAAAAAAAGTGTTTCATGTTCAGTCTATAGTACAGCTATATCCATAACAATGCAAATGAAGGATTTCATTTAATTCTATTTACTTCTGATTTCTCAATACTAGAGGGATCCAGGGAATTATCAGCTTCTTTCTCTTTTTCATCTTTACATATTGCCTGGGAATTATCTTTAATTTTGACAAATTGGATACTCTTAAATTTACATTTCTATTTTTTAGTTTCAAATGTACCAGAATCAGGAATCTTGAGCTCTCAGACTCTCCTACAAATGTTAGAGTCATTCATGAATATGTTCAGAAAATTTGAAAATTATTTTGGTTCTTTCTTTTCTTTCATAGACACATCTATCTTATTAGCAAACCCAAACAACTTTTATCACAAATACTTTTCACCAACAACAAAATCTGTGTGTTCAGGTCATCGGAGTTTGATGGCTAAGATTGATTCAAATTTTCACAGTTTTGGTCTATTTTCATAAGAAAAATTATAAGCCAATATATCCTATGAACACAGTTGAAAAAAATCTCACTAAAGTATTAACAAAATTAATTCAGTCATATACAAAACCATCATAGACCATGAGTAAATAGAATTTGTTTTAGAAGTACAAAGCAGATTTGAAATCATCAATTGATTTTCTACATTATGTTGAGTCAAGAAAGAAAACATATTATAAGAATAGATACAGCAAATGTACTTTAAAAACCTAATATGTTTTCATGTTAATAACATAGAATATACTAGAAAGACAGATGAAGTGAATCTATGAAAAGCCTACAGTTAATGTCTTTCCTAGTGGTCAATGATTAAATGTATTTTCTTTAAAAATAAACAAAAATCATTCCCACATTATTTATTTTCAATATTGATTGAAACGTTCTGGGCCTGCAGCCTAATCTCTCCCCATGCCAAGGCTCAGGGAAATTTGTGGAAGAGGGGACGGTAAGATTGTAAGAGCCTAAAGATGGGGAGGAGCAACGATATGCAAGATACTACATACAAGTTAAGGCTGAAGTAATCATAATAGGACTTTGCAAGACCTGCGCAATTACCAACACATCATTGAACCCCCAAAGACTAGCATGGATTACAGGCACAATGATCCTTAGAGGCAAGCGATTAACAGCCACAATAGTGTTCCTATACTAAAGGGGAACACAAAAAAGAGCTCTAGGCAAAGCTACTGAGTCCTTACACCTCATCAGAAAGGAGAACCCAGAGGGAAGTTTGACATGCACACTAAAGGATGCTCTAGGAATGGGGGGGGGGGGCGGCGGAGGGGGCACTGGGAGAAGGGGAGGGAGGGGGGAAAGGAACGGGAAAGAAGGGTAGGGAGTAAGGGAATCCATGGAGGGGTGGAGGGAGGGAGGGGACGGGGGTATTTATCAACTTTATGTGAGCGGAAGAAATAAATTTAAAAAAATTCGGTCAAAAAACAAAAAAAGAAAAAGAAAACTACTGGGCTTGGAAAATTAGCCAAAAAAATAAAAGTTTGAAAGTATAAAGATATAGTCATATTTATTTGTAGATATCATAATGCTATATAGAAAAATCATAAGTATTCCACAGAAAACTGAGAAATAGATTTAGAGGGCATCCATGCTTCACCCTAATATCGCATTTTCCATTTTTGATAAGGAACATGGCCATACTTAGGCCCTCAGTTCTGGTCCCTATTTGAAGCTGAGACTTTGACTCCACTTTACTTTACCAGGTAATGAAGAATGCTTCCCCACACTCAGCCTCCACCCTGTGCCCACTTGCTCTCCACTGTTCTTTGCTGTCTATATATAAAAAGTCAGTGTATCAGGATACCTGACTTCTTCACTGTTCACATCTATCTTTCCCTTCCACACACTTTTAATGTCCTTTTGCCTCTCACAAAGAGCATAGTTTGTAGGGTCTCTGTGACTCAACCTTCCAGGGTGAGATGGTTTTACAATATCTAAGTGTGTATTCTTATTCATCTCTTCTCAGTCTACTGTGAACGAAACTTTCCACACCCCCCCCCTTATCTTTTTGCTGCTCACCTTCCTCCTTCTATGTGTGTGTCCTCTGCTTCTTTCTGTCTAGTGCACTAATACTACTTGCTTTTTCCACCATGACTTATTTTCTTCTCTATTTTTTATTTTTTCTACTCACAATAACTATTGGTATTCTATTCCCCATACAATTGGTATTACATTACTCTCCCAAATAATTTGTACTTAAGTAACTGTTTTGTAGATACCCTGTTTCATTGGAAATGACTAGACAAAATTTTATACATGTACTTCCAAAGAACGATTACAATTATGTTCAATCAGTTTACAGAGGACATTAGTATATGCCAAGAAAACACAAACAGCTAGATGAAATAAGGAAGTCAATTTGATGTTCAAAAATAGAATTCAATAATGAGATAGAAATATTAACTTAAACCAAACTGAAAAGATGATAGTGGTATGGGATTTGAAAGTAAGGTTGGGTATATTGGCATGATTTCAGCAGAGATGGCCAAGGATTTGGTGGAGGATGACATTGCTCATAATTGATTGATGAGTGCTGCCTACTGTGTTGGAAGATTTGTGTAGTGATGTGGTGCTCAAGGCCAGGAACTGTGGATTTGGTTAGGATTTTGAACAGTGCAGTCTTCATTTATATTTCTGTCTTTGTGTGTTGTGGAATGCTCTGGGATGTTGCATTTCTGTTTATGGTTTGAGAAATTTATTCCCCACACAATGTTGTCAAGTCTGCTTTTATTTTAAGTTTTTCTTTGAAGTGATAAAGTTTTATTTTTAAAGAAACCAATTAAACTCAGTGAGTCAGTCACAAAAAGAAAACACGGACCTTTGAAGGATACTTATTGGGAAAAAGGATTTCAATGGGAGAGGAAAGAGATATATGAAAGAGGAGAGTGGGTGGAAATGATTAAAATTATATATATATGTATATATGTATGTAACTATCAAACAATAAAAGAGTAGAACAATTTTTTCTTTCTTTTATGTATGTATGTTTGCATGTGGGTGGTACACTTGGGTGGATGTATGTACAAAAGTTCACTTGAGCATATATGACCATGAGGCCCAAAGATGATATTGGGAATCATCCTTAATTGCTCTTTCACCTTCCTGTTGGGAGCCTGTGTCTCTAATTAAACCCAGAGCCCACCATTAGAGCTAAACTGTCCAGCCAGCTTGCTCTGGAGATTCCCAAGCTCTGCCTTCCTGGACAAGAATTAGGCAGGCTGCGATGCCCACATGATATTGTTATGTGGGATCAGGGGATCCAAAGTCAGCCCCTTTTTCTTTCATGATAAAAGCTTTAACCAAAAGCATGTCCCAAATTCTAAATAAATAAAGATTTAAAAATCATTAAAACTAGAAAACAAACAGCAAGATTACACAGAAGGGAGGCAATATAAAATATTCACATTAATATAGATATTCAATAGCAGGAACAATGCAATGTGAATTTTTTAAAATATCACTTATAACTATAGGCAAAAGAATGAAATATTCAGATATTTGCACTCAAAAATGCATAAAACCATCCAGTTGACATCTATCCACCTATATCTGTTTATCTCAACCATCTAGTGTCCCTTTGATTACTTATATATTTGCAACTAAAATATTCATGTTAATTACTTGGATAGATAATAGAATTGAAAGCCTAGAATTAAATCATTTCCATTTGGTAATGATTTTGACAAGGATGCCAAGAAAATCAATGAGAAAAGTAGTCTTTCCAAAAATTGGTATGGGAGCAACTGTATATATATATGTGAAAGAAGAACTTGGAATATTATTGTGCTTCATGCAAATCTTTGTGACCTTAGGTTAGGTAATTTATTCTTAGATATGACACTTCCTACTCCTTAATTGTGGGCTGTGCATAACAGCTTCTTTCTAAGAGTGCTGCCTAGAAAGGGGGAAAAATAGCTTAAAAATCAAGAAACATGAAAATTCTCCTTCATTCTACTATTCAGAAATTCTATTCCACATTGACAGTGTGTGCCCTTGTTGGGCTAGGCTGAAAACTGCCCTTTACCTTTATGGTTTTCTCAGAACCAGTGGAATCGTGCTGAAAAATAGCAGACAAATCCTATCAACACTTCTCTAAATCCTGTCTAGGTCATCTAAAGAAGCAACAATTGAACCATAAAGTAAAAACCAGGGAAAATGTGAGAAATTATCATGTCTTAAAGGAGTTTCAGAAGAAAGGGCAACTAGAGAAGTGCGGTCCTACATGGAGGTCAGAGAAAGAATTTTGCATGAAACCTAAGGGTATTTAAATGCTATGTGAGCTTTGTCTTATAACACTGCACCAAATTTTGTCCACTGTTTGTGACATGTACACCCCAATATTTAATATTCTTATTAATAAGAAAATCATGGTTTGTAATTGGCTATGTACTTTTAACATAAATGTTATGTAACATTTAACATAAAATAGACTAAAACTTTAAAGTTCACTTTAAAAACTTAAAGATAAAAAATCTTGTAATTAGTATTAGCTCTTCAAACTTTTTCTTCAGATGGTGAGGAGATGAAAAGAAAAACCCAAATAAAACAAGATTTTCACTTTGAAATAATTCAGAAGCTATTTTAATTTTTAATTTAAATGAAGTTCAGTTATTTTCTTGGAAAAAGCTTTACCATGGTATAAATAAGGTAGCTTTTTTTAAGTAGGAACTAATATAAAAGTAATTCTCAGGGTAGTTTTAAATCCTAGCACTTCCTTATTATAGAGTAATTAAAAGACATTCACTGAAAGCATTTTTCTCTCCTAGGTATAGATCGATAATGAGGAATGTATAAGAAGCTGTAGACCAAATGTCCATACAGACAGAGATTAAGATAAAAACTATATACAAAGACTTACATTTCACACCAAAGTGATATTTAGCCCATGTGAGAAAGTTTGGCTCACCATTCAAAAATCAATTAATATAATTTCATCATCTCTAAAATCAGGAACATCGAGTTTGTTATTATATCAATTAATACAGAAAAAAAGACAATCCTTACCTACTCATTTCAAAAATTCTCTGTAAATAAGAAATTAAATTCCTCAATTAAATAAGTAATATCTGTGAAAAAACCCTCCATCTGTTTAACTGAAAGATACTCCGGTTCCTACCAAAATCAAGGATGAGACACTCCTCTTTACCACTGTTCAACAAGGATGTTATCTAGACAATGAAAAAGCGAGTGACAGGCTAGAAGCATTTCTAAAAGGCATATCTGATAAGGAACTACCATCATCATAAATATGTTAAGAGGTCGTTAAATCAATAAGAATGTGCTGAACATAGACCAAAAACCTCAGCAGGCACTTCTCCAAAGAAAAAAACCTAGGAGGCAATAAACAACTTGGTGATACACCACCAGGCATGCGCTTGAGTGGCATGGGTGACAAGAATGCATTAGTTGCTCTTAGAATTTAAAATGACATCATTCTTTTGAAAACTTATCTTTATAATATGTGATCCAGCAATTATATTCAGTGGTATTTACCTAAAGGATCTTTGAGCTTATATCCATACAAGTTGCATATACTAGCTTTATTCATTTTGCTAAAAGTAGGAGATAAGCAAGATCTCATCAAATGATGTAACATGTGGTATATCTAGATTACATAATATTCAGTGCTAAAAAATACCGAGAAATGTTAAATGCATATTACTAACAAAAGTTAATCTAAAAAAGGTCGATGTCATGATTCTGAACACATGACATTTAGAAAAGACAAAACCATGCAAACAATAAAAGCACTAACTTCTGAAAGAATTTTGAGGTAGATGAGCAGACAGAACACAGAGATCTCTTTTTCTTTCGTGTATGTGTGTATAAAGTGTGTGTGTGTGTGTGTGTGTGTGTGTGCATACGTGCGTGCATGCGTGTGTGTGTGTGTTTGCATGTGGTTGGGTATGTATATGTACAATGAGTGTGTATGCCTGTGGAGGCCCAAAGATGATTTTGGAAATTATCTTTGATCACTCTTCTACCTTACCGCTGTCTGCCTGGCTCTCTAATGAAACATAGAGCATGCCATTAGGGCTAGTCTGGCTAGCCAGTTTGCTCTGAGAATTTCCTGGTTCTGCTTTTTAAAGCTAGAATTACAGATGTGTCCCTGCTCTAAGTGCAGGCCACTGCCATATCTGCCCAGCATTTTTACATGGGATCTGGGGATCTGAACTCAGGTCCTTTCACTTGGGAGGCAAAAGCTTAACTACTGAGCCATCTCCTCATCCCACAAAGGGCTTTTCAAAGCTGTAAAACTATTTTATGAAACTATATATACTGTTTTTATACATTTGTTTTAGGTTTTAGGTTTATAGCAATTAGAAATAATTATGAATCTATGTAGGTTTATCAGTTTTGACAAATGTATCACTCAGTTCTAGGTGTTGATGACAGGGAGGCTGGGTATGCATGGAGCTAGTAGGCATGTAAGAAATCTGTGGTTTCCACTTAGTTTTGCTGAAAATGTCAAGCTGTTCTAAAAATCAAATCCCTTTACAAAATTCAGTCAAATGAAACTTAGACTCCTAAAGTAGAATTTAATTTAATATGTATTTGTTGAGTAGTTCTACTCAATAAATATGACACAGAAAGCAAATGAGCAGCAATAACAAAAATGGAGAAGATAATAGTAAATGGATCTTGTACAGATGTACTGGCTACAAGATAATGCCTGAAGATGATCCTCACTTGGTGATAATGCATGGTCTGAGTGATCAAGAGGGACAGTAATGTAGAATCTTAAGTGTACGGGTTTTAAGAGAATGAGCTGCATTTTAGTATATGTTTCTAAAATATCAATGTGCTTAGCATGTTCCTAGAACAGTGCCCAAAGTCTGCTGACAAAGCAGTACTACAGAGCAATGAGGTGGAGGAGGGTCACATACCTAGAAAGAATTAGGTAAGGACAGTCCTCATTGATCTAGAGTAAAGTCCAGTTTATGTACTGTGAGATGAAAAACCATTGAAGGGAGACCATATGATTTATATTTTTCACCCATATGATTTATATTTTTCAAAGGCCATCCAGAAGTTCAGGGACATCTAATATTAGATTCTGCTCTCATAACATTTCATATTCCTAAATGCAATACCCAGTCCATGATCTTGTGGCTTCAAAATTTAATTTTTGTAATTCATGGATCCATCTGGGAATCTTTCCTATTGTCAAAAAGAGGAAATTAGTTTCTGTTTCCTTTTTGTGATCCACGAAAGGCCCATGGACTATGAAAGGAGAAATCTTTTTTTTTAAAGTTTTTTTTATTTTATTATTATTATTTATTCAACTGTGCGCATGTGTGTGTATGTGCGCACGTGTGTGTGTGTCTCTGTGTGTGTGTGTGTGTGTAGAACCACCGACAAATTCGCGAACCACCATGGACGCCTCCGCCTCCTTCTGCCCAGGGATTCACAGGCTCCGCCCTACCAGGACCAGAAGCGCAGGCCACCTCCACTTCCGCCTGGCGTCTATACGTGGGATGGGATCCGAACTCAGGACCTTCCGCCTGCAAGGCGGAGGTTTAACCCCTGAGCCACCTCTCCAGCCCCGAAAGGAGAAATTTTAATACTAAATCATGAACCTGGCAATGTGTCTCTTAATCCCAAAGCACAGATAGTTCTCTTACTAGGATAGTGGTTGTCAGGAGATTGAACACATTCAACTATTAATTTAATTAAAACTAGATATTTTTGGGAGTCAAGATACTATAAAGTCAAAGTACATGCAAACACCCCAATGCTAAAAGACAATATTCTAAGAATGTTTCATCTCTTAAACAGACAGAAAGATTCTTTTTTTTTTTTAGTAATCATGTGGTAGACAAAATGCCTATGCCATAGTCCCTCACTTTGAAAACCATTGCAAAAGTTGAGTCTAGTTTCTTGTACTCAATAGCCTGTATGTTCATTTTCTCTGTGATGTTACCAGAAGAATACAGATCAAACTCTCAAATATTCTCCTGTAGATCATACACATCACAAACTGGGGAGACCCTTTCTAATTAGTTACTAATCCCCGACTAGGCAAAATCAAACCTTCCTCTGAAAGATCTGTTCTATTGTATGACAACTAACTCTCTATGACTTAAACTAAAGGCCAAGATACAACAATGAAGCAAGACAGAACAATCCAGAACATTCAATATATGGAAAATTCTTTTTCTTAAAAGTTATACAGGTAGAAATTCCTCAAATCACTGCTGGAAGAGCAAAATTATTTGATCTTTATAAGTTAAATTTTGAAAAGGGGAAATATTTTTTGGAAGTCATCACTGTGTGGAAGGTAAATTAAAATGCAAACATTTAAGAGCTGGGGGCAGGCACCCAAGTTTATGATCCTAATCTGATATCTCTACATCAAAGCTGCTTTGGAGAAAGGAAGGGGTTCTCTCTGGCACACTGGAAGACAGAGAGGGAAAATCTTTTCCCACATGTCCTTAGAGTTAGGTAGAGATAAGCAGGAAACTCAGTACTCTTCTTTGAAAGCTCATGCCAGATTTGATGTGAATATTTATTACTATAAAATAGTTACAGTGAGTAGGTACTACTGCTAACCCAGAAAATCTCAGGGTAGAAATCACTGGTTCTGTAAACATTTCATGTTCCCTGTAGGAAGCCACATACTGGGAATATATAAAATGTATAGATTTTTATTTCATAAGACAGAGAGACTTAGAAATCTGGCCATTATCCAGCCACCTACAATAGTATTAACACTTGCCAAAGCAGCATCTTTGATTTGGATTAAGTCAGAACCAAATCAAGGAGCAGACATGCAGAATCCTGGTGTTTCTTGTCTGCCTCTTCTGGCAAGGGGAACTTTGATTCTTAATATAAGCATCTTGAGACATAGTGTCTTTGAGAGTCATTTATTTTCCTTGGAAGAAAAAGCCAAGAATAAGTTGAGATTAAAATGATAGGCATATCCCTTTATTTCTATCAACATTTTTATTTTTTATTATTATTAACAAAGTAAGCTTTTTAACACTAAAGAAAATATAGACTATTAATTCATAATTTATTTTTCTCAACTACATATTTGCTCAAAGGCTTGGAGCAATGATAAGACTCATTTCCACTGTTTCCAGATATAAACTTGAAGGTGAAAATCTTCCTCTTTTTATCACCAAAATATTCTCAGGTTATCAATATTACCTGTACCCAACATCAATCACAGTGATTCAATAACTGGTGTTGAGCTGAACCCTTCCTCAGTGCAGTGACTTCCGTCTGCTGAGGGAAAAGTGCCTTCCAGTCTGGAGCTTATTCGCACTGTTCCCTGTATTGTTTGGGCTGTAATCATCTGCTCATCCCTTGGAACTGTTGCAGGAGCAGTCTTTCCTGTGTTCATCAAATAATCCTGCTGGGTTACTATATGTTACAGGGTCCCTGTTCAGAGGCCAAATGTTGCAGGAACGACTGTGTCAATGTTGCAGAATTCTTGTGTTCTGGAGTGGAAGACTGAAACCAGAATACGTGTAGAAGATTAAGGTAGAGTTTACTAAGAACGGAACTCATGGACTTCAGATGTGGAGTGCCATGAGGGGCTAGGGCGCCCTGGGGAAGTAGGCGCCATGAGAAGTAGGCAAGGAACAGACTCGTGGCGCTAGAATGCCATGAGGGGCAAGCACCCCAGAAGAACTCGTGGAATCCATGAGAAGCAAGGAGCTGAAAACGAATTTTTGGGACCTCAAGTGCCATGAGGGGCAAGCACCAGCTGCCAGGGTCAGGCATATTTGTACACCCAGACAAGCCCAGGAAACTGGTTTTTTCTCATTGGTTAGCTCCAGCTGGAGCCCAACCCAGTTGCTCCTGGGCCCATGTGGAGCTGTAGATCAAGTTGTTTGTTGGATATGGAGGGGTCATCTCCATCATCCTTTCATAGGGAAATTGGCTATTTTATCTCTGGAGGACTGGAGTTAGTTCCTCAACAGGGGTGTTCCTTCAAGGTGAATCAGCCTTCTGGAATTTCAAGACTTTCAAAGACATTTAGAGACCCATTCCATCATAGCTGCTCTAATCCTGCCTTAGAACAATTAGGCTATAGCGAAATCCTTAAAGAACTCATCAGAATTACATGAGTGTATAGTATCACAACTATGATAGTTATCAGCTATGGAAAAGCCAGAGTTAAAAACTCCACTGTGGCATATCACTATGCTGAAAATCATTCAACAATTTGAATTTCCTGCATGAGCAAGAAATCTCTTCATTAAAATTTACTTTGGAGAGCAACAATAATGCCATTTTTATATCCATCATGTGAATTTCAGTCATTGTAATAGGCTATTTCGCACTAATTCATCATAGAAGGATCTCACTGCACTCCCAACCATTCACTAGGCTCGCCATCATCAAAACAGATATGCAAAGAGTTTAGCAGTCTTATTTTAGGTATGTTATGAAGGTTAATCTGTAAAATATGATTATTTGAAGACCATTTTTATTTTGGATTTTTCATTCTGTTATAATAACTTACAGAATAAAAGTATACTTTAGAACCTTAGATACTTTTTTAGACAGTCATATTAACAAGTATATGTAACAGTCATTTCCTACCCATTGAATAGATAAAGGCTGATGATATTATCCAAAATGACCGTTTTACTTCCGGTCAATCTAATTCCACTTACATAGCCTTCTACAACTCTGTGAATGTACAGTTGGGTGTGCATTAGAGACAAAGAAATTCCTTGGTCTTAAGCAGAAATTCAAAGTGGTTTGTGATGCAGAAACATCCTGATACATGGTAATTTGCATAAGAAAATAGGGATCTACAATTAATGTGGATTCTGATAGCAGAACAAAAAGCCAGAGAGGCTGGAGAAGATTAGCCTGAAGATTGTAACTCTTCTTTTCCAGTTAACCTACATAGTAATAGTAGTTTCATAAGAGATTCTTGTCAATACCAACAAAACACTGTGCTTCTGTCTTCAGTTCGCTTTTTTCTGTGGGGCTGAAGGGACTGAACACTGGCACAGCTGGGTTTTACTGCTGCACCGCATCAATCATATGCTCATGTAAATGTCAGCAGTACACACTTAGTTTACTTAATTTACTTGGACAGACACTGTAATACTCATAAAAAGAATATACTCCAACTTTTTACTATTTCTCTCAGTTTGAGGCTACTAAACAGAAAAATCTGAAAAGAAACAATCTACTTACTCAAAGCAAAAAGCATGTGCCAAGTCAATTTCCGGGAAGTGAAGTGTGGAAATGAGATTTGCAGGCCCCAGTAAGGATAGGGGAGGGCAATGCGAAGGACTAAAAGTGAGGCTGAGCTTGGGCTGAATCTGAAGAGAATTGGCACGTGGGCAAGCAGGCCTCAATTATCACCACCAATTCTTGTGTTCCTTGTAGGAGCTTGGCATTTTAGTTACTTCATCTACAAGGTGGGAAAAGAGTCGTATTAACTTTTTGCTCTAACTAAAAAATCCTATCGTTTATCATACAGAGGGGTTGGGTGAAGAGATTTTGATCCTATGGAAATTTCAAATGTTTCCATTTAGTTAAGATTTATTTTTCTTATATATTATATGCAGACTTATGATTTTCTTTTCTCTTTTTTACTTTTTATTCTATCAGCTTTTATTCACCTCCTGTCCCCTTTTCTCCATCTTAAAACTTTCTTCCTCCTTTCATATGCTCTTTTCCTATGTGACCCACTGTTCAAGGGCTTGTATGAACTTGTGTGGGAGATTATTTGCTGGAGCACCTATGGTGGTCCCATCATTGAGGAAGGTGACACCTCTTATCCCCAGCCAGAATGACTGTCAGTAAACACTTTTTGTTGGGTGGGGGGGGGATCTCAGGATCCTTCCTCTATCCATTAGGAAATGCTGCCAGGCCCAGTCTTGTGTGGGTCTTGTTCAGTTACTGATACCTCCAGTGAGTTTGTGACTGGCAGCCGTGTAATGTCTGGGAGACAGTTTCACAACAATCTTCCCTGCCTCTTGCTCTTACAGTTTCCGCCCTTGGGTAGGGCTGAGCACTCCACAGTCAATCTTTCTCTGTGCATTGGTCAGTTGTATATCTTTGTATTAATTGCTATCCACTGCAGTAAGAAGATTCTCTGATGAACGCTGAGAGCTGAAATAACCTATGAGTATAAAGTTAAGTGTTTAGAAGCTGGTGTTACCAGGTCCATTGAGCAAAACAGGACAGATTCTTCTTATGGTTTTCTTGAATACAGAGTTATTCATTTAAACTTTGCCTATAAGTGGCTGTTAGTTAAAATTTGAAATTATTTAGGTTTTAAAATTTCAAATAAGTATTTAAGCGAAGTACAAAGTACATCTAAATCCTTACTTTGTAGAGTATCTCACATCAAAATTGTTACTAAAAATATTTGAGAAGAAAAGGAAAGGAAAACATCTAAAGCAAAAACAAAAATGAAAATGACAATAAAATATGTACCCTAAGAAAAATGTTATTTTCTTAGATACATTTAAGCATATTCTTTTCAATTATAAATATTAAATTAGCAAAGAAAACCTTTACAGCTGTTAATGAAATTATCCAGAATCAATGTAAAATTTTCAATTAAAATGTTATGTTTCATCTATAATAAAACTGACAGAAATGCATGGATAGATACAGAAAATTTTAAGATGAATTATAGTTTTTGTTACATTGTGATTTTAATGAAAACCTCAAGACAAGTGCAAAACAAATCTCTGAGAAAACTAGGATCCACATCATAGAATACATGGAAATCTTCAGTTTTATTTGTTCTATTTATTTTATTTTAATCTGGAGGTTTAAGAAGACGTGTTTGCATAATCTCACCTCAAAATGAGGTAGCTAAGTAACTGCAGAAAAGAGATATCTTGTAAAAACATTCAGACAAATGAACTATGATGTTCATTCTTTTTAGTGCTAAACAATCTTGAAAGTTTTAATGATCTCAACAATTAAAAATTCAGGGACTGGGGAGACAGTTCAGTTGGCCAAGTACTTGGTGACTAAACATGAGCGCTCCAGCATGCATGAAAACCCATGCATTGTGCGCATGGGCACTGACTAAGGCAAGGAGCTAAGCAGATCCTAGGTGTCCCCTCCTCCCCACTCCTGCCATTCTAGATGAAATTGCAATATGACATTAACACATAGGAGTTAAATTACACCCCTTACACATGTGTCCACATACATGTGCCCCCACACCTTCATGAATGTATCACACATATGTAAAAACAAAAACAATATTTTAAATTTTAGTCTCACGGAAGAATCAGTGCCCAATAAGGGCCCATTTTTTTTTTAAATTTTCCAAGTCTTATATATATATATATATATATATTCTTTTTTATTATTAATACATTTTTATTATTATTTCAGCTCATACAAACTTATTAGGTACACCGGTTCCCTCCATCCCTCCTCCTCCCCCTGTACCCCCTGCTCCCCCTCCCCACCCCCCTCCCTCCCCATCCCCCAGTGCCTCCCGCCCCAATTCCCAGAGAGTTCTTTCTTGTGCATGTCTGATTTTCCTCTGGGCCCTCCTCTCCAATGACGTACAAGGACCCAGTGGCCTTTCCCTGAACCCTATCCCGTGTTCCCCTTAGGTATAGGAACACTGCTGTGGCTGCCAATCCTTTGCCTCCAAGGATCTTGGTGCCTTTAGCAGATGCTAGACTTTGTGAGGTCAACAGTGTGTTGGACAATGTGCAGGGCATGCAAAGTCCAATTATGATTGCTTCAGCCCTAACTAGTATGGAGTATCTTACATATCATTGCTCCTAAGGGCCCATTTTTTTCCTGTCAAATTATCTTATTATCATTACTGATGTAAATAGTAAATGTTACTTTGTACGGATTTTTATAAGTTTATGTACTCTAAAAATCACAATTAGGAGGAAACTTCAGCTACTCCTAAAACAATTATAGTGTCTATTTCACTATCTGCTCTTCAGAGCTTTAGATATTAGGGCCCACTCTTTATGCTGCATAAAACTTGTTTCCCACAGGTTTAGGCAGGCAGAAGCAAAGCATGCGAGCATTCCATGTACTCTGCAGAGGGGATGGTATTTTCTATATGCCCTATAATTCATATCATGAGTTTAATAGAAATGACTAAGGCAATGAATCACTTTGAAGCTACATGGCTTATGCCATTAGAGTAAAATATTAGTACAAGTGGTGTCAGTAGCAAGCTGTTCCTAATGTTATATTTTAATTATTATGACTTTTTCCTCTCTCCTTTTCTCACTCACATTGTTGCAATTACTCTTTCTGCTGCTTTAAGACAACTTTTAGGAAGAAAGGAAGATTTATTTGGCTTATGGTTCTAGAGGGGAAATAGAGTCCATTGTGGCGTGAGGAGGCAGAGCAGGTGGCAGAAACTGGAGGAGGTTCAAGTCACTGCAGACATAATGGAGGGAGAGAGACTAAGTTATAGACAGCTAGCAAACTACTAGCAAGAAGCAGGGTGGGGCTAAACAACTTCAAGGCCCGCCCCTGTGACCTTTCTTCCTCAGGAAAAGCTCTACCTCCCAAACACTAGCTGAGAATGCAAGTACATGAGCCCATGGGGGCAACTCACATTCAAATCATGATGCACATACCCTTTTTCTTCCTCCTTCTTCAATCTTAATCATAGTGTTGCAGGAACAGTCTTTTCTCTGTCGAATATCCCTTCTGGGTTATCAAATGCTGCTTTGGAGCCAAATATTGCTAGAATGACTGTCCCAGGTAAAGGGCAAAGGGGTTTTTCTAGAACCCTGGATGTCCAACAAGAGCGAAGACTACAGACCACATTGCCCACAAGAGATTTATTCCTGGAGCAGAGTGGCAGCCCCAGAACCAGTGCATGGAACAGCAACAAACTTTGTTTCCTCTGGGTTTATATAGGGTACAACCAGGAAGGCCCTAGGAACAACGGTCATTGTAGATTTTCTACTTTTTACGGGAAGTCTACTTTTTAACGGGAAAATACTAGGGCGCCCTGGAGAAGTCATGGATTCTAGTCATGGAATCCATGAGAAACAGGCAGCTGGAAACGGACTCATGGCAAGTGCCATGAGTGGCTGGCACCAAAGATGACTGTCAGAGTCAGGCATATTTGTACACTTAGGCAAGCCCAGGAAACCGGCTTTTTCTCATTGGTTAGTTTCCACTGGTGCCCAACCCAGTTGCTCTTGGGTCCAATGGGGCTAGAGATCAAGTTGTTTGTAGGATATGGAGAGCTCATCTCCATAATCCTTTTATAGGGAAGTTGGCCATCTTATCTCTGGGAGGATTGGAGGCAGTTCCTCAGCAGGGGTGTTCCTCCAGGGTGATCCTCCAGGGAGATGACCTTCAGGAATTTCAAAGACCTTTAGAGACCCATACTGCATAGCTGCTATAACCCTGCCTTAATAGGACCTGTTACTCCAAGAGGCACCCTAGTATCTCTCCTGCACTCCAAGTATACTATTCCTTGCCTCCATTTTGGAGAAGCAGTCAGGATCAAACACACCTCCTAACACAGTTGTTCTTTCGTTACAGCATAGGAATGTTGCCCATTCTCCTGGCAATGCTCTTGGCAGCTTAGCTTAGGTTCTTTACCTGCATTTACTGTGTGGATGCACCTATCCCTGAACAATGCACCTTGGCACCACAGACTTTCCTCTTTAAATAATATCCCTCCTAGTAAACAGCAAACTTAGACAATTTCTATTCAAATTTACTACAAGTCTAAATTGGTTTTTGATGCAGGTACAGTAGGGTAAAATGTACCCTTAGGTAAACTTTTATTATCTTATGCCTATGGATAACTGGACATATATATGATTAAACTAAAATGCACTGTGGGAAATTATATGCACAGAAGTGAAAATGATTAAATGTTCTGAACTACTAGTTAAAATAGAGAACCACCCAAATCATACCCTTTAGCAGCCGGCTCCTCCTTCCTTCAGATCCCATTAAAAACGAGACCACAGATGTCAACCTGGTGCCCTTGAGTCTCTTCATTCATGAAGCACGCTCTCTTGCAGTGTGTCCTGACTTTCCTATTGTTTTGCTAGGAATAAATGTTCTCTTCACTACTTTTTAAAATCTATACGAGCTTATATTTAATTCTTGAATAAGGACCAAGAACCTGGAAATCCCTGGAAATCCTCAAGTAACACTTCTGCCAAGGATTCTTAAGTAGTTGGACTTGTGAAACAAGCAGTTTTACCAGATGAGCTATCTTGTTGGTCCAGTTTCAATACGTTTTAAAAAATAAATAGCCATTATGCAGCATTAACAATAATCTCTTTCGATGCCTGTCCCAGCACATTCATAAAGGCAATACTCAGTAACTGTATGTTGGTTGGCAAGTTACTGATTGTTAGTGCTGAAAGGAGTTTCTCTAGCTTCCAAGAAATGCTAGTGTGGGAAGTTGGGGCTGAAACTGCTCTTGTGAGTCTCAGAAGGCTGCTTCTGACCTGAGAGATTATTTACTTATGATTTTCAATAGCATCAAAATCACACAGGCAATTAGTGTGATTTTTATTCTACTATCCAATGGATACTTCTTTTTTTTCCCATTTCTTTAGTGTATGCATGTGTCAGAGGGCACTGTGTATGTATGTGGAGGCCCAAGGATGATTTTACAAATCATCCTGGATTTGGTTACCTTCTCTTTGCTTTGCTCTGGAGTTTCCCAGGCTACTCCTTCCAGAGCCAGAAGTACAGATCACCACCATTTTTGCCTGATGTTTTTTTTGGGGGGTCTGGGATTTGAACTCAGGTCTTTCTTCTTGTGAGGCAAAGTCATAACCCTTGAGCAATATCTCCAGTCTGATACTTCTTTATAATAATTCTCACCCTGAATTTATGCTGGATCTTAGAAAATGCCTGAATTTTAATGTAAATTATCCATTATTCTTTGCAAATGAAATGAAGTGATAAAATAGTTCTTTAGAGTATTATTTTATTTGCAGCCTATCCTAATGGTATTAATCTAATATATACAAGTGCACAAATGACAAGTGAAAAGCACATTCTCATAGCCAGAGAAGAAAATTAATCGAAAATAAATGCTATTTTCATTGTGTCATCCTGCTGACACAGTGACATATTTGTGCTTAGATGAGATGATGTTCTAGTAGGAATTGCAGAATTCTTACAGGATTTCTGAACATTCTCTGATCTATTCTATGGAGACAGCGCCTTTCTGTAAAGTTAACAATTAGCATCAGGTATGTAGATCTTGAATACAGTAGTGTTCATTATCTGGAATATCTATTAGCCAGCATTCAAACATTGGAGTCAATACACATCAGTATAAAATAAATCAAGGAGGTATTATACATACTAAAAACTCATGTTAAAAAGCCAAAGCACTGATAACATATACAGAGTAAAATTGACGTAATGCATATCTATCTGATTTTGCAAGAAGTTTTAGTTACCAGGTCATTCTAGAACCAGTGGTCTCAAGTGTTTAGTTTCATTCCAGGGGGAATGACCATCCACATCTGTAATGTTTGTTTAATCACCCAGGAGGATCAGGATAACGAGACAATTGAGGGTTGAGAAAGGTCTGCCATCCATCAGAGTGAATCATATACCAGTGACATACTGTTTATTTACAGGGAAGTATATGAAGACCTGTGACTCACAGCACCTGCACCAACAGAACCATGGAAAGTATCCAAAGCCATCCATATTCATTTTACAATTAAACCCATGTGGGTGATGTCAAGACTTCTTTTCTTTTTGACAAAGATACAGCATTTATAAAAATCTGAAAGCTTTAGTCTTCAGATAGTGCACAGTGGGGTTTAGATTTCCACAAGGCTTGTTTCACTCTAATGGAGAAACAATGAAATCGGAGAATGAAAGAGTTATTAGATTATCCCCCTTTGTCTTCAGTTACACTTATATCTAATATATCCATTGCCTATTTTTGATGATTTCCACCAAAAAAGTCTGTCAGTTCTTATTTTCTTCACAATACAATACAATTTAACTGTCACTAGATTACTTTCTTCTCTTAAAATTTCTGGCAATGAAATAGGTTTGTTATTTGTAAGATATGGTGCCCATATTTAAACTTAACACATTCTCTCCATATTCAGGCTCCTTTTCTTCTCATATCAACTGCAAACTTGCAATTCAGCCATATTTTCAAAAAGATAAAGATAATCAGGAAAATCAAACAAATAGATTTATTCTGTCTGAGTTAGAAATGAAGGGGTAGGTGTATGCCTATGTTTGGAGTCTTTGTCCAGATTTGCACGTTACATTGAGTAATAAAATAAAACAGAGCAAAGAGGCATCTGAACTTCAGATTGTTTTCCTACAACATGAGAAAATTCAGTCACACAGATGAGAGGAAAATTCTTTTACACAGTTAACATTTAAAGACCAACTCCATGTCCCATGCACTAAATGAGCCTGAATAAGAAGAATATTGCTTGAGCTGCAACTGGTAAATCCTTGAATAGAAATATTTTGTCATAAGAAAGACTTTAATAATATTTAATCTCTGAATGTTTGTGATAATGGAAATGTCTGTGCCTGTGCATATGGGAAATTATTTTGGATTGCTCTTCCGCCATACTGCTTTGTTGTGGGTTTTCCCAGGCTCCACTTTCCAGGGCTGGAGTTACAGTCAGTTTCCATATGCAATGGACATTATTACATGGAATCTAGGGATATGAATTCAAGTTCTTTTGATTGTAAGGCAGAGGTTTTACCCGTTTCCCCAGTTCCTTCTGATGACTTTACCATTCAGTGTACTAAAATCCCTGTAGTGTTCTTAATCAGTAGTGATATTTTTAGCAACACTTACAGTAGTAGTGTCACTTTCTGTCACTAGGACAAATATTTAGAAAAGAACTTGAAGGAAGAAAGTTTGATTTGGGTTTACTGTTCAGAGATGTCAGTCCATCCCGATGGGGACAGTGTGTCAGGACAGAGCAGTTCAAGAGCAGACGGAACTAGGGAGCAGAGAAAGAGAGAAGTCAGTCCTGTTTCCTCTTTTAATATCACAAGGGTCCCTAGTGGAAGATGTTGCTCAGCTTCACGGTAGGATTTCAACTCTGAGTTAACCTCTTTTAGAGTCAGTCTTATTAAGTATACACAGAAGAGTGCTTCACTAATCTCTGCATATTTTCAGCTCAAGGCAGTAGACAGTTAAGATTAATCATTAAAATATTAAAAATCATTGAAGGTAATAGAAAAGAACAAAAAGATTCACAATTTCAGCACATTTGTAACATTCTTACTTTAATAATTCATTTCTGACTATACAGCTTATCTAATAATGCTGCTACTTATTTAAATTTTCCTCTAATAATATGAATGTTCTAAATATACTTTGAAAAAAATGATAAATTTGTTTGCATTGTTAATATATTCTTTTGTTTTTAACTTTATTTAGTTATTCATTCATTTAGTTTGTGTGTGTGTATGTGTTTGCTAAAATACTGATATGATAAACTATTAAAAACTAATAAACTGAAAAAATTGACTAATTGTAATTTCTCTGTGAAAAGTATAACTCCTCATCTCTTATTTTTTTCAGAACTTTAGCTCACATATTTCCTTAAAAATGTACATTTTTTTTCATGTGAAAATTTGCATTCATGAATGGTAAAAAAATTTTACTTGTACAACTCAAAACAGGCAAAGCGTGCATTGAACGCATGCATTGATAAAATGAGCAATGGCCACTTCCTCTAAATCCATAAGCAGCTGTAAAAGCAGTGACTATGCATGCCAAATCCATCTCCTCTGCCTTCTGTGGACATTACACTGCATTCCAGTCTCTGCTTCAATTGGCTATGATCATGGGCCTATCAAATGTAATCTGGAATGGAGGAATTCATAGCTCCCAGCTGGAATATCTCCCTTTATATCTCTTTGATCTTTCTTCATTAGGATATACTCATTGCTGCTGAGGGGGAGAAGGGAGTGAGGGAGTTCTATATCTTTAAAGTGTGAATTTGAAAAAAAAGATAACCTGAAGAAGATAGCTATTCTTTGAGGAAGCATTTAAAGCATCCCTTATGGGCTGGGGAGATGGCTCAGGGGTTAAAACCTTGATTTACAGGCAAAAAGAACAAAAGAGTTCAGATCCCCAGACACCACATAAAAATGCCAGGTACAAATAGTGGAAGTCTATAATTCCAGCCCTGGAAGGCAAAACCTGGGAAACTCCAGAGTAAAGCAATAAGGAGGTAGAGCGATCAGAATGATAATCCATGTCGCCCTTGGACTTCCATAGAAACACACACTCATGTGCTCTATTTAACACACTAACAAAAGTAAAATAATAAATACATGAATAAAAAAATCACTTATGTAAACTTTGAAGGTGAAGTTTCTTCCAGAACTGTAGCTCAAAGGGAAAGATGTTGCAGGAAAATATCAGGATTTGTTCACACTTGATACTTCTTGATATCTCTAATTAAGTACTATGAATGACAAATTTGCTTTGGAAAGAATCGATGGTGTGTAGGTAGACAATAAGGGTCTCACTTGGTGGAGAAGCCAACCTCTTTAACACTGAACTTATGCCATTTTGAGTAAAAGTCACAAGTCTCAGTGAAGAATTATATGCTAAAGAAAAAAAAAAATCAGGCAAAGGTTTTGCCTGCTTGCCAAAACCTGCTGTTCACATTATAACTACAACCTTGTTGGAAGTAATAAGAATGAAATTGAAATGGCAAAACACAAACCAAAAGCTTGAGAAGTACATTTAAAAAAGACCTTTGAAATATTTTTTTCAGTAAACTCTATTACTAAAGGATTATAAGCTTAGCCAAAAATGTAAAAATCTATATAACACAATGTATAATAACTCTTAGATTTTCTGTTATATTTAACTAAGAACTGAGCTTTGATTTCTTTTAAAGAAACTGTCCATAATATTTTCTTCAGTGAGGGTGTCGGGAAATGTACTATTTCGGCCTCTCACTTAAAAACATCATTAAAATCAGTCTAAAAGATTCTACCCTATATTTTTTCAAAAAATTGTACAGTATAGAATCTCATGTTTCAGTCTGCAATCCACTCTTTTTAAAAAAATATTATTTTTCCAATTTTACCAGCTAAATGAGTACTTATTTATGCTTCACTCTATCCTCCCTCCCTTCCATTTCCCTCTCTTCCCTTCATCAATCCATTCCACTTCCTCCCACCCATCTGCCTATCCACTTCTATGGACACCAGGATTCCCTTTGGCTTGTCTACTCTTGTGGGAGTCCTGGCCTCTTGTGGCATACTAAGTTGCCTTTCTTTGGGCTACCCCACTGATAGGGGTATTTCCCTTCACTGATCCAGTTTTAGTTTCCAACATTTCCACTGTATGTTCTTACCTCTCTTGAGTTCCTCAATAGTCTATGGGGAGCATGTTGGTATTTCAGTCATTATTCAGATCTGGTAAGGACAAGTCTCATTGCAGTGAGTTTCTAGTCCTGCCTTGAATAGAATATCTTGTTAAATGGTAAACCTTCCCATCTTTAGGTTTTTACAATCTCACTGACCCCTCTTCTGTGAGGTTCCCAAGGCCTTAGGATGGGGAGAGATTAGGCTGTCTTGATTCTGGGTGAGCTTTGCTGGGCTGCTGATACACTACATTATGACTGGCCATTGTTGTCCACTTCACTGCTCTTGTACTGCCCGAGGCTGCATCATTTCAGGGTGTTGAGATCCTCTACTTCTGTTGTAGAATATTCTAGGCATAGTGTTAAGTGCTCTTCACATCTGTGGGTATAATAGTAACTATTTACAGAGCAGTTTGGCATTCTGTCTTCCTACATATAGGTTCATTGACTGTTTATCCCTGTTGATTCATCTATTTCCTTCCCCTTTTTAGATTCTTGTTCTAGTTAACAATAACAGGAATGTGTTCCATTCTGACAAGCAGGCCTTGAGGCCAATCAGAAAGTGGTTGGTTGCCTCCCTGGCACTCATGCTACTTTTACACTGGTTGTCACCTGTTGCCATGGTGATTTTTATTGCAACTTGCAGATCTTATGAGTTGATGAGGTCTGTGATTATTTCTCTCCCTCAGTAGCTTCTACAGTATTCCTTGGTACCCTGTAAGCTATCTAGCAAGGAGGAAGTTTTCAGTCCAGTTCCAGTTGATGTATTTTGCCTATGTTTTGTGATCCGTATGTGTTACATCGGATCTTACTGACAGTTTTGTGGAGAGCAACCAAGAATGATGACAAAAGTCTTGTTTAGGGGCCTTTGAAATCTCTCTGACCAACATTTTGTCAGGAAGCATCACATCCTGTCACTTCTAGTATAGTTTTAATTGTCACAAGATTCTCGGTAGATCAGCTCAGCCCCCCCCCCCCCTTTTCTCACTCTATGCTCCTCTGCATTGGGATTTCCTTTCTCTAAAAAATATGGGTTTTTTTTTGACATGTTACTGTCGTAGGAAGTTCCTTTGGGGTTAATTCCCATAATCTTAGGGTTTTTCTGTAAGTCTCTCTGCTCCTCCCCTCTCCTATCCCTTCATTCCCCAATATATAGTTATGTATTTTTTCCAATTATTCCCTCCTTCACCCTACTTCTTATGGTAGTCTAAATCTCCTCTTTAAAAGGGTTCACCCTAACCATTCCTTCTCACCTTCCCACTCATTGATCCCTTTCAAATTTTCTGGCTCTTACAGTATTCCATTCCAAATAAATTGACAAAGATATCAGTGCTAGAATCCACTTATAAGAGAGAACATGCAGTGCTTAACTTCCTGTGTCTAAGAAACAGCACTCAATATTATATTTTCCAGTTATATCCACTTACCAGCAAAAGCCATAATCTCATCCTTAATTATGGCTGAATAATAATTCATTGTGTATATGTACCACATTTTCATTATTCATTCCTTTGCTGATGGGTATGTTGGCTAATTCCTTTTTTTGCTATTGGGAATAGAGATTCAATGACCATAGATGAATAAGTGTCTTTGTAATAAAATGTTTAACCTTTTGGGAACATTCCTTGGGCTGGTATAACTGGGTCATATGGTAGTTTCATTTTTAACTTTCTGAGGAACCTCCACACTGATCTCCAAAGAGGCTGCACTGGTTTACACTCCCACCAACAGTGAATAAGTGTTCCTTTTTCTCCACAACCTCACCAGCATTCTCTGTTGTTTGTGTTCTTGATGCAATCCACCTTGAATTTATTTTTATGACACTATAAAGGTCCAGTTTGTTTTGCAGGTGCTTGTCCAGTTTTCCCATCACCACTTGTTGAAGAAATGGTCCTTTCCATATCACATCACCAGCAAACTTACTGAAGATCAGTTGACTATATGTATTGATTTTTTATCTCTCTCCCTTCTCTTCCCCTTGACTAGACATCTTCCAATTATCCAATATTCTGAATTTTATGTATATCAAAAAGATATTGTGACTGCATTAACATATGAAAACTTCCATATGCTCTACTGTACTACTTCCAATAACTATGGTGAGTAAACAATACAAATATCCATCAATACATATGAATCTTGAGAATATTTTACCAATAAAGTTAGCAGATAAAATAAGAAGAAATATGCTTACATGGTATTACGGCAATTAACATCTAAAGCAGAGAATAGAATGGTGGCTTTCAGAAAATGATGGTGTAGTGGAAAATGACATGTTTAATGTTTCCATTACAAAAAATTAGTTTTGGAGTTCTAATTCATAGCATATCATAAAGGGAAAAATATATTTGTGCTGGTTAGATTTGGGTATCCACTTTACAATTGCAGACTGAACATATATAAGGAATAGGTAGTTAAGGCAAGCCTTAAACAAACATGCAGGAGAGCATCTAACTGAAGTGGGAAGGCCAGCACACTGTAGATTGGACCACTCTCTGTGCAGATGGATAAGATAGAGAGAGCTATTTCAGTAAGGCAGTATACTTCAGCACATGTTGGCAGATTTAAAGGCTGTCAAAGTAGTGATGGGGTTTGCCTCTATTTTAAAAATCCTATGGATATGTTATGGGTAGTTTCCAGCTGGAATGAGCCAAACTGGACTATGAACTATAATGGATAATTGTATACAAGAATAAATCCCCTGTTCTCTTCGTTGCTTGTCAATAAGTTTATTGTCAACATGCAAACAAACAACAATAGTATTGTTTGTATACAATTTGCCAAGTGAATAGATCTCATGATAAATACTGTGGCTACCACCCCCATAAAAGACAACAATATCACAAAAATGCTACTAAAGGTGATAGGCATATCTAAGATTTGATCGTAGTTCAAATATTAAATATTTAAAAAGTTCAAAGTCATTAAATTATAGGCATTAAATATGTAGTTGGTTGTGAAGTGATCCATGTGCTATTAACCTGCTACCAAGTTGCCCTGTATATAATAAATTTATACCATTTTGTGAATTCAAAATTAAAAGATAGTTATAAAATTTTGTATATTAAATTTTACTCTAATAAGCTCATTTTTAAACAGCTTTTAATAGCATACTTTTCCCCTGGAGAATAATGCTACTAAAATACTTTTTACTGGTGTCTATGAAAGAACTCATACAAGGAAGATCTTCCAACAGAAAGAATGGAATAGCAGATACAATTGAGATAAATGGACATGAATTCCTTCCAGAATGCAGACCCAAGATCTAATCATGGTTAGATCTGCTTGTGAAGAGATTCCTAAAAAGGCTAATCATTAAAGACCTTATCACAGACTGTGGGTTTCTGTTCCACAAGTCTTCATCTATTTTCAGAGTAGGTGTTTATCATGGTTGTTGCAAACTTGTTTTGGTAATGAATGTTCACTTCTTTACAGAAATTAAAGCACAATAACACACAACTCGTCCTGACCAACAGTGCTGAGCATCTTCCCAGACATTCTAGACTATGAAATAGGAGGAGGCATAGAATGGGGCTTGCATTATCTCACTCTGAAAGAGAAGGATTTGCTTCGAACATGGGAAAAGGCTACAAGTTAATATTTCATAAGAAGTGAGACAAACTGATTTTATACACAAAATAGAAGCAAAAAGAAATCAAAATAAAGAGCAATAGTCTTCTGGAACACATAATTTGACATCTTTTTAAAGCTTTTTTTGCATGTGTGTGTTGTGTGTACCAGAGTGCATTTGAGTATGTGCACTTGTGGAGGTCCAAAGGTGACTTTGGGAACGATAATGGATTGATCTATCTCCTTATTGTTTTGCTGCAGGAGTTCCTACCTCTACCCTCCAGGGAAGAAATTACAAACCTCTGACAGCCATTTCTGCCTGGCATTTTTATGTAGGACTTGGGAACATGAACTCAGGTTCTTTAGCTTTCAGACTAAAGACTTCAAGCCTAAGAGCCATCTTCCCAGTCCCAAAATTAGACCTATGTTAGCTTCCCTCATATATTATAGGTGCTGACATGTGTTTCATGACTCAATGGGCTGGACAAACGTGATGGCCTTAAAGCTTGCATCAACCCAAGTTACTGTGTGAAAGACAGCACCTGATGCCCAACAACCTCTACCTTGGCCATTATGTGAAAATGAAAAACTGATCTTTTTCATAGTTTTTCTGCAGAGAGTACTTGGCATTTTTCTTGATTATAGCAAAATTTGAAAGCATGCCTTTCACAACTAATAACTAACTGATTGATGTTTTAAATACATTTTAGTTCCTCTTCTGAAATATATCAATGGGTAAGACAACATAATCTGCTTATACTATGCTGGAGTTTTTTCCTTTGGAGTTAGCTCTTTAAAATTCTTAATAGTTTGCACAAAACCCATCAATATAATGAGACATCACAGTTTCTAAGTGGTCTTTGCAGTATCATTAAAATCATTCTTCTTGCTACATAGATTTGGAAATTGAGGCAGAAAAAAGAAAAATAAATAAAAACCTACACATATATCAAGTTTTGAAACTGCTGGTGTGGGAACCGGTTCCCACTCACACACTTATTCACTCACTCACACACACACAGCTGCTGGCTGTGATGAAAGCAGGTTCCAGCCGTCCCCACCTCCGCCTCTACCCTCAGAGACTCGGCACGGGATGGGGAGATTGTCAGAAGCAGATCTCACTTTACTGGGGGGAGTAAAGGAACTTTTATAGACAAAGGCCATCAGGGCGCGAAACAGGCATCCAATTGTATCACAAGGTCAAGACATCCTACAGGTGCTAATGGTCAAGTTCAATGCCGCTCAGCACAGGGGGCAGGTAGATACCTGAAAGCCAATTAGGGCTCTCTGTGAAGTGATCAGGTTACATCCAAGACCCTTGCCCTCAGCGCCATCTTATGTCCCATGTGCTCGGCCATGGCCTGGGGCAAATCCTGGGCAGGCCCAACATGCTGGAACCATATCTGGGCACTGCAACCAGACTCAACAGGCTATAATTTCAGATATTACATTGGGCCACTGGTATAGGAAATGGTGCAAAAATGTCCCACTTGAAATAGTACTCACAATGATGTCAAAATAGCCAGTGTGCTGCTGCTACTAATGTTACTAGCATAGANNNGTTGCAATGATTTGAGCAGTAAGAATGACAGAATATTTACATTACAAAGGAATTTCCTCCTTCTGAAAGGAACCCAACCGAAAATCCTGTAAACAAAGAGCTCCTTCAGTGTTTTTAAAGCAGAGTTTACTTTACAAAAATGTGAAAATTCACAACCTTTTAAGTACACATTTATAGAATGAAAATAAAGGTTAGTACTTCATCTTTGCTCTCTCTCAAATGTATGGGCTGCAGAGTTTAGGTTTGCAAGTTTTCAAATATTTTCATGGGATTAAAACATTATTTCTTTGTAGCAAAAGGAAACTTTCCAAAGCTCATAAAATAAAACACTGTTCCTGGCCCTGAGATTTCTCATAAAACATCTTGCAATGGTGTCATGTGTTGGTGTAACTTCCTTCTATCAGAGTCTCATAGTAACATAGTTTGTAATACTTCTACCTGGTTTGTATTTATAAAGAATTTTCTGTTCCTGCATTATGGTGGGGTCCATTTCTGCACATATGTTTTCAGGTACCATTTAATTTATCCAAGAGTCATTTGCTGTCTGTGAATAATCACTATGATAGGTATAAATGATTAAGATCTATCTCTAGCATTCTGAGCAATAGTTGGAAACATAAAAGGAATTAAATTCATACTTAGCAAATGAAACAGTGAAAGGGCCAATGAACAGTCTCTGTTCAGCAACTGCAGCAAACTTAAATATAGTATTAATACTAAAGGAGACACAATAGCACTTGAATCTATACATATGGATACTGAAATGAGGACTACAGTGTTTGGAAAAGAATGGTTTGGGAAATGGTTCTAGAGATCCAAAGAACTGGCAAAATTAGTTAAAAAAATTGAAACAAAAAATTTTACAAAACTTCAAAAGATGTGGATATATATGGTGTATTTATAACCAATTAGGGACCATCTGCTGCTGCAGATTATTTTCTCAACAGTCATATGGTCTGTATGCTTTCAATGTACTCCAGTAATTAGGACTCCAGTTCTTGCGATCCTATGAAGTTCTGTTGCTGTCCATGGGTCCATGGATTGATTCATGCACTTCATCCCTAAGCATTGATGAAGTCTCCTAAATCATCTTCCTGGCAGGAAGCAAGTAATAGGGTAACCTGCTTACTTGAGACCACAGGGAAATTACTGGAAGTTAAAAGAAAACACATAAGGTTAGGAGAGGAAACCATCATCATTTAATTTAACATGATTTGAGAGAACTATTTTTTTCCTTAGAGTCCCATGTATTCTTTTCTTCTTACATTATTCACTTCTGAAAGAAATTGTTTCCAGTTCTAGGTCATAAATGGAAGTGTACATTGGCTCTTCTGGTAAACACAGAGGTACTGAGAAAAGTTATCCATTTTTAAAGCACTCAGTGTTAAAGGCGGGGGATTTCAAAAGTATGTTTCCATTAATTTTATTCTGGCATAAAAGAATTTTAATGCTCTTAAAAAAGGAAGCAAACAACAACAAAAGACCCACAGAGGAATTCAGAAATCAATCTTAGTTCTCCACAGCACTAATGGCATGTATCACCTGCAGGCAAAAATTCATTTTCTTCCTGTCTTTGTTATGTACAGTTCTTGTTTCTTCACAGGGGGTGGGGGAAGATTAGATTTAGCAACCTCATGTCATTGGAAAGCTTAAGGTCCAAGAACAAATGAAATTGTATTCTAACCCAATTCTGGTAGTCATTAATTATCCTCATAACAGGAACTTTGCAGTAATATTTAGGAAAATTTAAGATTCCCTCCTATTTTTAAAATATTTAGAGTCTCTTAATAGTGTTTCAAAGGCCTCTTTCCCCACCAGCCAGGAATGCGCACAGTCCAGCCAGGACTCCCAGCAACCTAGGTAAGCTCCCCCACCCACCCGGAACCCCAGGCAGCCCATTGGTCGCAGCTCCTCCCACCAGCTAGCTGGAGCAGAAGCTACTCCAGGCCAAATAATTCAGTTCAGTGAAAAAACGCACAGAAATTGAAAGAAGGTCTTAAGAGTTAAAATGACGATGCCCAAGTCAAAGTGCAAATCCATGAGAAACAACACCCAAGAAAACAAATCTCCCACTGAAGGAATTAATCCCATAATAATAGAGTCCAACCAGAACAAACCGACGGAAAATAGCCAAGAAAATCTGACCCTGGATAACGACTTTCAAAACATGATCATTACCATGTTCAATACTATGAAAGAGGAAATCTGGGAGGAATTAAATAACCGCATCAAGCGCTTTGAAGAGGAACACAACAGATACTTGGAGGAGTTGAGAAAAACAGTTCAAGAAACAAAAACAGGCATAGAGCAGTTAAAACAGACTCAGAGTTTAAAACTAAACTAAAAGATAAGTTATTTTCAACCCAGAACTCAACAGAGTATTATTAGCAGAACTAATGAAGCAGAAAATAGAATTTCAGACCTTGAAGACAAAGTGGGAGTATTAACCAGCTCAATGGAAGAGGTTGCTAAAGCCAAAAATATACTCAAGAGAAATATTCAAGAATTATGGGACACCCTGAAGAAGCCCAACATGCGTATTCATGGAATACCAGAACAAGAATCCCAAAATACCACACCTGAGGAAATTTTTCAAACAATCATCAAGGAAAACTTTCTTCATCTAAAAAAAAAGGAGGCCCATCCATATCCAAGAGGCATTCCATACCCTAAACAGATATGACCAAAATAGAAACTCGCCACGGCAAATAATAGTTAAAGCACTCCACATTCAAGATAAAGAAATGGTGCTGAGAAAAAAACAAGTCACTTTTAAAGGTAAACCTATTAAAATAACAAATGACTTCTCAATGGAAACAGTAAAAGCAAGAAGAGCTTGGAGGGACGTACTTCAAGTATTGAATGAGCAAAAATGTCAACCCAGGTTGATATACCCTGCAAAACTATCTGTCATGATTGAGGGAGAAAGAAAAATTTTCCAGCACAAAGACAATTTGAAGGGATACATGTCCACCAAACCAGGCCTTCAAAAAATGCTAGAAATGATACTCAAGCTTGAAGACAAAAACAGGCATATCCAGAAGAACAGAAGTATAATACCACCAAAACCTAAAAGCGAAGCAATACACTTACAAAAGCCACTAAACATAATAAATGTCCGGAATTAAAAATAGTTTCTCCATTATAACATTAAATGTTAATGGAATTAACTCACCCATCAAGAGACAAGATTACAAACTTGGATTAAAAATCACAATCCAGGGGATGGAGAGGTGGCTCAGGGGTTAAGCCTCTGCCTTGCAGGCAGAAGGTCCTAAGTTTGAATCCCAGATCCCACATATAGACGTCAGGCGGAAGCAGGGCGGTCTGTGCTTCCGGTCCTGGTAGGGCAGAGCCTGTGAATCCCAGGGCAGAGTAAACAAGAAGGAGGTGGAGGTGGTCCATGGGGGTTCCCGAATTCGTCTGTGGTTCTCCACACACACAGACACACACAAACATGCGTGCATGCACACATACATACACACATGCACAATTGAATAAATAATAATAATAATAATAATAAAAATTACAATCCATCAATCTGCTGCCTGCAAGAAACCCATCTCACTATGAAATATAGGCACATCCTAAAAATAAAAGGCTGGTCCAAAATTCTGCAAGCTAATGGAACCAGGAAACAAGCAGGGGTAGCCATTATACTATCAGACAAAGTGGACTTCAAACAAAAAAAAAAAAAAATAAGAGACACAGATGGATACTACATTTTAGTCACAGGCACAATTCACCAGGAAGACTTCCCAATACTGAACATATATGCACCCAATACGGGCCCCTTCACATTCATTAAGAAAACCCTACAGCGTCTAAAGCAAGAAATCAACCCCCAAATAATAATTCTTGGGGATTTCAACACCGCCCTCTCAACATGGGATAGATCAACAGGTAAAAAGCTTAACAGAGACACTTTTGAATTGAATCAAACCCTTAAAGCAATGGACCTTACAGATCTCTATCGAACTTTTCATCCACGCACCAAAGAATACACATTTTTCTCAGCGGCACATGGAACTTTCTCCAAAATAGATCACATATTGGGCCACAAAACGAATCTCCACATACACAGGAAAGTTGAAATTCTAGCCTGTACCTTATCAGACCACCACGGCCTAAAGCTTGACATCCACAACACAACAAGCAACAGAAAATACACTAACTCCTGGAAAATTAACACTACGATGCTCAATGAGAATTGGATTCAGGAAGAAATGACTAAGGAAATTCAAGATTTCCTGAAAGTGAACGATAATGAAAAATACCACTTACCAAGATCTCTGGGACACAATGAAAGCTGTCCTAAGAGGTAAGTTCATAGCTCTTAATGCCTACATCACAAAAATGGAAACATCAGAAATAACCTAACAATGCAGCTTAAAGCTTTAGAGAAACTAGAGCAATCTGATCCCAAAAGTAGAAGAAGAGAGGAGATTAGCAAAATAAAGGGAGAAATATCTGAAATTGAGATTAAGAAAATGATAGAAAAAATCAACCAGTCAAAAAGCTGGTTCTTTGAAAAAATTAATAAGATTGATACACCCCTAGCTAAATTAACCAAAAGCAAGAGAGAGAAAACACAAATCAACAAAATTAGAAATGAAAATGGAGATATCACTACTGATACCCAAGAAACCAGAGAATTTTAACATCATATTTCAAAAACTTATACTCTGTGAAATTTGACAACACAAAAGAGATGGATGAATTCCTAAGTAAACACAACTTACCTGAATTTAATTAGGAAGTTGTGAATTATTTAAATAGTACTATAACATATAAGGAAATTGAGGAAGTAATCTCGAAACTTCCCACCAAAAAATGTCCTGGACCAGATGGATTCAGCACAGAGTTCTACCAGACATTTAAGCAGTTTATAACACCAAAACTCCTTAAACTGTTCCATCAAATAGCAAAGGAAGGAACACTACCAAATTCCTTCTATGAAGCTAATATCATTTTAATTGAATAACCTAATAAAGATTCACTTAAAAAAGAAAACTATAGGCCGATCTGCCTGATGAACACACATGCAAAGATTTTCAACAAAGTCTTAGCAAATCGGATTCAAAAACATATCAAAAAGATCATTCACGGGGACCAAGTAGGCTTTATTCCCAGCACACAAAGTTGGTTGCACATATGCTAATCAATGAATATAATTCACCATATAAACCAGTCCAAAGTCCAAGACCACATGATACTCTCGATAGATGCAGAAAAATGTGGTACATGTTGGATCTTGACAAGATCCAACAGTCCTTTATGATCAAAACCCTAGAGAAGGTTGGAATGGAAGGAACCTTTATCAATATAATAAAAGCCGTATACAACAAGCCCACAGCAAGGATTTTAGTCAATGGGGAAAAACTTGAAGCATTCCCACTTCGGTCCGGAACTAGAGAAGGTTGTCTACTCTCACCACTTCTATTCAATATTGTACTTGAAGTCTTAGCTGAAGCCATAAGACAAGAAAAAAGGAATATAAAAGGGATTCAAATTGGCAAGGATGAAGTCAAGCTATCCCTATTTGCAGATGACATGATCTTATACCTGAGTGATCCCCAAAACTCCACCAGGAGGTTCCTGGAACTAATTGAGAAGTTCAGCAGGGTGGCAGGATACAAAATAAATGTGCAAAAATCAGTGGTCTTCCTATATGCCCAGAATGAAAGAAGTGAAAAAGCCCTGAGAGAAACAATCCCATTTACTATAGCCCCTAAAAAAATGAAATACCTTGGTATAAACCTAACCAAGGAAGTAAGAGACCTCTAAATGAAAACTTTAAAACCCTAAAGAAAGAAATTGCAGAAGACACCAGAAGGTGGAAAGACCTCCCATGTTTCTGGATTGGCAGAATCAACATCATAAAAATGACCATCCTACCAAAAGCAATATACAGATTCAGTGCTATACCAATTAAAATCCCAAAGCAATTCTTTAAAGAAGTTGATCAAACAATCTCAAAATTCATATGGAGGCACAAGAGACCCAGGATAGCAAAAACACTGAGTAACAAAAACACTGCTGGAGGTATCACCATACCAAACCTTAATCTATACTATAAATCCATAGTTTTAATAACAGCCTGGTATTCGTTCTGAAATAGAAACACAGATCAATGAATAAGGGTTGAAGGCCCAGATGTAAGCCCACACAATTTCAGCCATTTGATCTTTGACAAAAGGGCTCAAAAAATTCAATGGAAAAAGAACAGCATCTTCAACAAATGGTGCTGGCAAAACTGGATATCCACATGCAGAAGATTAAAACTGGACCTGTACTTGTCACCATGTACAAGAATTTATTCCAAATGGATCAAGGACCTCGATATAAGGCCAGAGACTATAAAAACCATAGTTGAAAGGGTAGGGAACTCCCTCCAACTGATTCGGCTAGGCCAACAGTTCTTAAACGGACATCCAATAGCACAGTCACTACAACCAACATTCAACAGATGGGATATTATGAAATTAAAGAGCTTCTGCTTATATGAAGAGATTGTAACTCGAGACCAACATTCAACAGATGGGATCTTATGAAATTAAAGAGCTTCTGCTTAGATGAAGAGATTGTAACTCGAGCACAAAAGCTATCCATAGAATGGGAGTAAATCTTCACTAACCACATATCTGATAGAGCTCTAATATCCAGATTGCACAAAGAACTTAGAAAACTAAACACCAAGGAAACCAATGGCCCAATTAAAAAATGGGCCTTGGAACTTAAAAGAAACTTTACCAAGGACAAAATTAAAATGTCTAACAAATATCTTAAAAAATGCTTCACATCTTTAGCCATCAGGGAAATGCAAATCAAAACCTCCCTGAGATATCATCTCACCCCTGTCAGGATGGCAAAAATCCACAATACAAACAACACCAAGTGCTGGAGAGGATGTGGAGAGAGGGGAACTCTCCTACATTGCTGGTGGGAATGCAGGCTCATACAACCACTCTGGCGAGCCATCTGGCAATTCTTAAAGAAGTTAAAGATTGAAATGCCATATGACCCTGCTATTCCACTTTTGGGAATAACCCCCCCATACAGAAAAAATTCACCTCGATAGCACAAGCACGGCCATGTTCATAGCAGCACTATTGACAATAGCAAAGTCATGGAATTAGCCCAAATGTCCAGCAGTTGACGAGTGGATAAGGAAAATGTGGTACATTTATACAATGAAATAGTACTCAGCCATCAAAAATGATGAATTAATGCAATTTGCCGGGAAATGGATGGAATTAGAAACAATTATATTGAGTGAAATATCCCAGGCATGGAAAATTAAGCACCATATGTACTACCTAATTGGTGGATCCTAGTACCAAACTACTTAGAGACACTCAAAGACAAATCTCTGTAATACAGTAATTGCAAAGATTATAAACAGGAGGGATGGGAAAGGAGGGCCCCACCAGCAATGAGGAGGGAGGGGACGATGTTATGGCAGAGAAAATAGGCCACCATCAAGGACTGCAAGTAAGTAATGAGACATCTGGTTAAGTTTACAGACTTTCCTTCCTGATTATTTGCAACCGATGGGGTATGATCTCACCAGAAGGGGAGGCCATATAAGCTGCCAGATAGAAAGTAACCATTTTGCAAATGGGTGATTGACCCCTCTCTTACCGCAGTCTCCTACTTTTATTCCATCTACCTTTGAATATACTCTTATAACAAGACTCTAGTTTAACAGCTTTTTATCTCTGGCCAGGGGGTGACATCCAATACTCATCAGGATGGAGCCAAGGGCATTGCAGGAGCAGCAAAAACCAAAAAAAAAAAAAAAAAAAAAAAAATCAACAAACCACAATTCAGAACATCAGAGACTCTATATCAACCACCTGGAACTGGGTCAGCCTAAGCTCTCCCATCCTGAAGCTCAGGGAAATTTGGGGAACAAGGGGTGGTAAGATTGTAAGAGCACAAAAATGGGAGAAGTAATGATATTCAAGATACTCCACACAAGTTAGGGTTAAAGAAATCATAATAGGGCTTTGCATGACCTGTGCTATGTCCAACACATTATTGACACCACAAAGTCTAGCATGGACTAAAGGCACTAGCATCCTCGGAGGCTAGGGACTGACAGTCACAGTAGTGTTCCTAAACTTAAGGGGAACACAGAAAATGCCCTGGGTCCTTGCACCTCATCAGAGAGGAGGACCCAGAGAAGAGTTTGGCATGCACATTAAAGGATGCTCCGGGGATTGGGGTGGGAGGCACTGAAAGATGGGAAGGGAGGGTGGAAGGGAAGGGGAGCAGGGGGTTTGGGGATAGGTGGAGGGAGCGAGGGGACTGGTGTACTTGTTATTTTTGTATGAGCAGAAATAATAATAATAATAATAATAAAATAGTGTTTCAAAGGAGTTTCAAGTTCCAAGTCCTTTATATCTTGTCTTTTTTTTCAGTCAAAATTAACTTAATAATGTCAGTGTTCAAATTTTGAGCATCACAATTTATCCACAGTTTTATTTTCTATTGTTAGCTACTTAGCAATTGCTTTTATCTGTTGTAATTGCAATTATAAGTAAATCATAAGTCATAAATATCTCATAGAATACATTCCATAATACATTTGCCACCTGAAAATATTGACCTATGTTTTTTTTCTTTTCCTCTGTTAAAAAAGTGGAAAACTGCATGGCTTGTGTTTGTAACATCTCATGACATATATGTATATGTGTGTGTGCATGATTTGTATTTTTATATATGTGCATGTCTCTTTATATATATGTGCATGTGTGTATTTGTGCAAGCGTGCTTATATGCATGTTTTGTGTGTTTGTGTGTCTGCATGTGTGATGTGTAACTGCATCTCTCACATATCACAGCACCTGTATGAGTTAGAAGAAAATCTTCCAGTGGTATTTCTCACTTTTTCTCTCTGTTTGAGACCAGGACTTCTCATTGATACTGTGGAAGCCAGGCTTGACTGGATCCCCCAGCTTTTGGAGATATTTGGGTTTCTCCCTCCCATTTCCATTAGACACTTAGGGATTATAGACACTTCTGCAGTTGCATCAGACATTTACATGGGTTCTGGGGATTCTAAATTTTGTCTTCATGGTGTGTGACAAATACGTAACCAGCTCAGTTATTTCCTTAGCCCTTTAGAAAATGTTTTAATAAAGGACAACTTACCTTCTTTATACAAAGGAAAAACAAGAGTTTAAGTGAGGAAACTATGTATTACATATAAGAAGACATATGTATATGTGATGTAGTTCTTGCATAACACTTTTGCAAGAAGGATCATGAATGTGAGGTCAGCCTGAGATATGGAAGGAAGGAAGGGAGGAAGGGAGGAAAGGAGGGAGAGAGGAAGAGAGGAAGAGAGGAAGAGAGGGAGAAAGGGAGAGAGGAAGAGAGGGAGAGAGGGAGAGAGGGAAGGAGGGAGAGAGGGAGGGAAAGAAAGCCAGACAGAGAGACAGAGAGACAGAAAGAAGAAAGGAAGGAGTGGTGGTTAATCCTGGGTATTAACTTGACACACCTAGCATTAACTAAGATCATCTGAGACCACACCTGGGAAGATCAGATGAGACCACCTGAAGAGGTTATCTGGATAATACAAAGACCAGCCCTAGATCCCATTGGAACCTCCCAGTGTGGTCCAGATAAAAGGAACCATAGAATAGAAGACTGGGAAGAATGAGACTTCAGTCTTGCAGCTCTCAGCCTCTCTGATGGGTGTGACATAGCCTGTCTTCAGCTTCAGCCAGCCAACCATGCCACTGCTGCCATGAAAGACTATGTCTTCCCTCTGGAACCCTAAGGTGAATAAATTTCCTTTTCTCCCTTAAATTGTTTGACTTTGGGTTCTCTCTCACAGCAATAGTTAAGAGTAACCATTACTGAAGGAAAGGAGAAAACGTAATCTTCTCATTCAACATAATAAGCATTGCACAAGTAAACATGTTTTGAAACATTACAAGACACCTCACTAAGATGTACAATTGACATTCTATAGCTCAGTGAAAAACAAATAGTAAATGAGAACATAGGTACATCTTCTGGAAAGATTTGTGAAAACCTATTAAACCCTCAAATAAACAAACTTATCCATTTTATTAAGTCAGGCTCTTTGAAGCATAATTTATATAATAAAATTAATACTTTTGAGATGCATTTCAATAACATTGTACATATCATGTAAATCTAATTTTCACCATTGCCATTGATAAGTAAATCTTAACCTACTGTTACATAACAAAAATCACAACAACTTTTAGTCCTTTAAGGAAGCTGACATGATGACTCCCAACCAAGAAGACATTTTAAATGACCATGAGTAGAGATAGTGAGGAAAATCTTTAATATTTCCAAGAAACATAAGAGAAGAAAGCTTCACTGTGATTTAATGAACACTTGTGGTGCATTGTTATATAATATTTCATTTCTAATGAACTTTTACTTTTGTGTCAAAGTCAAAAGATAACAATAAACAGTAATAAATTAAGAAAAAATATGTGCTACATTATTGATATTTCAGAGAGTTCTCGAAATTCTAAAAAAAAAAATTCTGGGAGAGATAATTAGAAATTACCTAATCTAAATTTAAAAATAATACAGTATGCAAGTGATTTATGAAATCAGAACACATCTGCATGAAAGAAAGCAATAACCTAGGAAAATATAAACAGAAAACCAGTCATTTACATCTTTGGAGGTCTTTGAAATGGCTCAGTGAGGAAAGGAGCCTGCCTCACATACTTAACGACAGTAGTTTGATTTCCAGAACGTATGTAAATTTGAGAGAAGAGAATTAACTCCAAAAAGTTATTAATTACTCCCAGTCTCTCTCTCTCTCTTTCTCTCTCTCTCACTAAAACCAGGCAGAGTTTTGTTTTAAATTTTATGCAGAGTTAATTGATTTCCATTTGAGCACCATGCTGTTTACTAATAAGTGCACATCCCATCTCATCAGGAAATTTTCCATATCAGTTTGCAGGTATATTCAATTCAAAGCACATAATGTGTTTTTTTAAGCTCTCTCAAAACCTAGGTTTTTCTCTAGTGAACTAACATGGGTAATAACAGAGTGTTTGGAAAGTTGAGCTCAACACAATGAAAAGTCACTTGTTTTCTTTCAATATAAGAGAGTTTATCTATTTACAGACTTTACAGAACCATATGGCATATAGTAATGCCCAAAAGTTATTGTGAGAGAGAAAAATATGAAAGTTAGTTGGCATGAAATAAGACATATGAGAAGACAGGTTTTATTCTGTTTAATGATTACTCTCTTCAAAAATAAAGAAACAAATCTCTGCAAATACATGGTGATCAGATGTTATGATACAGTTATGAGTCCATCAAAAAGTTCTAACTGTAAAGGGATCATGGGGATTCATTACTCGTGGGTAAGGAAGATGAGGGGAAATACGGAGACTTATGTCTGCTTCAGCTACATTAAGTGCAAACTGTGATTAAATGAATGGAAAATGTGGAAGGAGTTTTATGTAAGCACCATGGTTCTGTCTATAATTGTAATAAAATCCTATCGGCACCTCTCTTACAGGAATTTTTTTTAAGTTTCTAAGAGAAATTGTTTTTGTGGACCTACACTATATGCTGACCATGTTCTTCCACAAAAGCACTCCTTCGATGTCTCCTGTGGGATAATTGGCATTGATACTAATGCTAGATTAAACAGTCACAAATATACAAGATTAATGTTTCTTTGAAAACAAAAACCTGAGCAGGCACCTAGAATTTTATGAAGAATCCATTTGAAGCACATCTCAATTCATAGATTGATGAGACATATGAAAGACATTCAGGCTGGTGTCAGGATCCAGTGTTTTCAGAGTCTCTGTAGAAATACAATACAGAGCATCTCCAGGGCATTTAGTAGAGATCTGTTGAAACTGTCTCTTTGACACACTTGAGGCCTCTGCCCTTCCACCTAAGTTTTTACTGAAAGTCTGTTTGGATATCTTTTCACCTGTATGATGTACAGGAGGTGAAGCAGGGACTAAAAAAGGCAAGAGGACCAAGGAGTTTCATTCTTGCAATTCACAGCCAAAGCCAAACAGCAGAAACTTTATGAAGAGAGCAGAGAATAATCGTAACTGCTATGCCCAGAGAGGTTGTGGATACTTTTAGGCAGAACTTTGAAAGATGAAGTATTTCAAGCAGAACCGTGTCACTGAGTGAAAAAGTGCCGGCCACATACAGAGAGCGAGGAGCAAGTTCATCTGTGGACTATGGCTTATACGCGCAGACTTCTTTCCCTTATGCTGAAGAAGGATAATAAACCCTATGGAGTAAGACTCAAGGTCTTGAGCACATGTATCCAATTTTCTGTCTATTATCTTATCATTTACTCCTTTTCTCTTTTTGTTAAATTGTGTGTGTGTGTGTGTGTGTGTGTGTGTGTGTGTCCCTGTGGAGGACCAAGGCTGACTTTGGGAATCATCCTGGATTGCTTTTACCTCCTTCTTGCTTTGCTCTGGGATTTCCCAGGCTCTGCATATCAGGGCTGGAAATGCATGCCATCACCATTTCCATGGCATTTTTATATAGGACCTGAGATCCGAACTCAGGAACTTCTGCTTCCAAGACAATCGTTAAGATTGCACCATCTCTTCAGCTCTATTCCTTTTCTTTTAATACTTAAGGAGTTATATACCTTCATAACAGCATGGTTGATTTTTTTAAAAATTTTTTTTATTATTATTATTTATTCAACTGTGTGCATATGTGTGTGTATGTGCGTGCATGTGTGTGTCTGCATGTGTGTGTGTGTGTGTGTGTCTCTGTATGTGTAGAACCACGGACGAATTCGAGAACCATCATGGACGCCTAAACCTCCTTCTGCCCCGGGATTCACAGGCTCCGCCCTACCAGAACCAGAAGCGCAGGCCGCCCCCGCTTCCGCCTGGTGTCTATACATGGGATCTGGGATCCGAACTCAGGACCTTCCACCTGCAAGGCGGAGGCTTAACCCCTGAGCCACCTCTCCAGCCCAACAGCATGGTTGATATTAAGGACAATTTTTTAAGGAAAATATTCTATGTATTTGCTATAGTTCATAAAAATAGGGGTTCAGATTTTAAAACAAAACAAAACATGATCAGTGAGTCTGCCAAGCTGAGTGCTAAGTAAGAGTCCTTCCAAGGAGCACATGATGACAGAGACTCACCCAGAGAAAACATTTTTCAGCTCACCTCCAGCATATTTACCTTTTCTCTGAAGACAAATCCTAGTTCTCTTCTAGGTTGGTTCTTCCCAATGTAGTCAACACAGAATTTCTCAGGTAATAAATACATAGTATATTTCCTTTTTCCCCTCGAAACTGATTTCATTTGGTCCTATTCGTAAATTTGCCATAATCCTTTTTAAAAATATAATAGTGCAAAGAGACAAGATAGAGCAAATGAAATCAGGAAGAGTATAGGTCTATAGTCTCATGTGGGGTTATGAGAGTGATCATTTCCTTCCTTCCTTCCTTCCTTCCTTCCTTCCTTCCTTCCTTCCTTCCTTCCTTCCTTCCTCCTCCTTCCTCCTCCTTCCCTATCCTTCCTCCCTCCCCTTCCTCCCTCCTCCTCCTCCTTCCTTTCCCCTCCTAACCTCCCTCCCTCCTCCTCCTTCCCTTCCTGGGCCTCCCTCCCCCCTCCCTCGCCTCTTTCCTTCCTTAACCTTCCCTCCGTCTTCCTTCCTTCCTTCCTCCTCTCCTCTCCTTCCTTCCTCCCGCCTTCCTTCCTCCTTCCTCCCTCCTTCCTCCTTCCTCTCCTCCCTTCCTTCTTCCTCCCTCCCTCCCTCCCCTCCCTTCTTCCTTCCTTCCTCCTTCTTTCTTCCTCCTCCTCTCCTCTCTCCTTCCTCCTTCCTCCCTCCCTCCTTCCTTCCTTCCCTCTCTCCTCTTCCTTCCTTCCCTCCTCCTTCCTCTCCCTTCCTCCCTCCCTCCCTCCCTTCCCTTCCTTGTTCCTTCCCAGTCCCTCACCCCTCCCCTCCCTCCCTCCCTCCCTCCTCCCTCCCTACCCTCCTTCCTTCCCTTCCTCTCACTTCCTTCTTTCTTTGTGCCTGTGTGTGTATGTGGAGACCAGAGGACAACCCTAAGGGTCATTCCTCAGAAGCCATCATGTTGTTTTTCTTCGGAGTTTCACATTGTGCTCAGACAGGTCGATAGATAATCAGGGATATATCGGTTTCCACTTCTCCAGCACTAGGCTTGCAAGTGGATAGAGACATATGTGGTTGCTTTTTTCTGTGGATTCTGGGGATGTAACTCAGGTCCTTATGCTTGTGTGGCAGACACTTTACTGACCACATCATCTCAGCCATCTAAGCTCCCTCACTTCCCACTTCTCTTGTCCTACAGAAAGCACCTAAGCTTCACTAAAACTACTGACCAATACAAAGTAGAAAAACTGATTGACTAACAAGCTCATAAAATAAATAAAAAGTCTTTAGGCTGTTTTTCCCTATTGAATTATTTCTTTCCATTATTTCTTGTTCTGATTAAGACAGTACACAAAACTGCTCTGTGAATATTTGTAGAGCGCTTTAACACTCAGCTTACAAGAGAGGTAGAGAATCTCAACATCTGACAGGATAGAGCCTAGGCCAGTGAAGAACAGTGAAGTGGGCAACAAAGGGCAGCCATAATACAGATTACTGAGAACCTGGCAATGCTCCCAGAATCAGGCCATCCTAATCTCTCCCCATCCTAAGGCTTGGGGCATGACTGAAATACCAGCATGCCCCCATAGACTATGAGGAATTGAAGAGAGATAAGATCACACAGGGGAAATCTTAGGGCTAGAGCTAGATGAGTGAAGGGAAAGACCCCTATCAATGGGGTGTTCCGAGGAGGGTCAACTTGGCAAACCACAGAGGCCTGAACCCCCGCAAAAGTAGACAAACCAGAGGTAACCTAAGGATCTATAGAAGCCAGATAGGAGGGTGGGAGGGAGTAGGATAGATTGATGAAGGAAAGGGAGGGGAATGGAAGCAAGGTGAGTGGTGGTGGGGTGGAGGGAAGCAGAGATTAGTACTCAGTAAGCTTATAAAACTAATAAATAAATAAATAAAGTTGAGGGCAGAAAGAGCTAAGGAAACTAGATATGAGACTGCAATAAGAAACTTGAACAATCTAATAAGAACCAATGCTAATTATCAAGAAAATTGTCAAAGGTACATATTACCAAAGAAGAAGTAAGTGCTGAAAACATAATTGTTTTCTCCTTGAAATGGAAAGTGGAACCAAGTACCTTAAAATAACAATAAAAGTGAATTTCAGGAGTTTTAAATGAGAAATGTGCTTCCCTTTGAAGCTGTGTTTTTAAAATGGTTCAGCAGAGGTGACAAGAGAATCCAACAAAATTTTGTTTTCTTCAGTAATAATTATACAAACTCTTACAACAGAAACAAAAATATGCAATATTCTTACAAAACATTAGTTACTGTTGGTTTGAAAGATATGTTTATTAAATTCCAGTTGGATTTACTCTGGCTTGCTAGCTTGTTGACTTTCAAGAAAAGGCAGCATGACATTAATAAGTCACAGGCATCTATTTCCTAAGAACTGTTGTGAAACATTAGTGATTCATTGTTGGGCATAAACAAAAGGATTAGGAACAGCTATTTCCTAACTATAAATGTATACAATAGTCACACATCTCTTTCCACAGACAGTTTGAAGGAAATTGTAAAAGAATAAAAAGAAAGAGTATGAAAATTTTAAGTACAGTGAGAACAGTAACTTTTAGGACTGAATGTGTTTCACTTTCAAGCAAAGTTGGATGTTTATAGGATTATTTTTAGGTATTGTGGCTTTTGCTTTCTCCCCTTTTCCATTTATCTAATTTAAATCTTAGAAAATGGCCAGAAGCCATATTGACTTAGCAAAGCATCCTTACCTGAGAAGTTGAATTCACAACCATAATGTGGAGTTAACTTTTGCATCTCATTAGGGTTACTTGTGCCTCACAATTACATCATAGCCTTTTAGTATATGTGAACTTGGAGGTGCAAAGTAGAAGATTCATCTCATGCAATCACAACATAATGTAAAATATAGTTAATTGTAGTTATCTGTAAAAGACTTACACAATATTGGGCCCTGCAACATTTGGTCATGGATGGAGAGGCATTATGAGGCTTCTTTACAGAGGGACTATTATTGACGGTTAAAGTTGTTGGGGAGGATTTTCATTTTCTGTGATAGGGTAGCCACTGATAATTTATCTTTGCTCTAGTATATAGCCTCCCATCCATACTTGGTCATGAAACTCTCATGAAACTCTAAGATTCACATATAAAAAGATGACATGAAAGTAGGAGAGAAAATTGTGGGGAAGAAAGGATCCAGTAGGACAGGGAAGACATGAAAGAGGGGAATGGGAGCTGTAAGTAGCTAAAATTCATTATATAAATGTAGGAAATTGTCAGAGAACACACGGGGGCTCTACCAGAGAGGTTCAGGGGCTCCATCACAGAGGCTCAGGGTCTCCATCAGAGAGGCTCAGGGGCTCCATCAGAGAGGCTCAGGGGCTTCACCAGAGAGGCTCAGGGGCTCCATCACAGAGGCTCAGGGGCTCCATCAGAGAGGCTCAGGGGCTCCATCAGAGAGTGCAGAGACTTTGTACACACTTAGTCATCATACCTTGATTCTGTACATCTGGAATTTAGTTCCTACTGAGTGTCATCCTTTGGAGTAGACTGCTAGCAATAAGTAAAGTGCTTCTGTAAATTCTAAATGTTATTATTCAACTTTGGTGTGGTATGTAAGCGATGGGAAACTGACTCTACAGTACGTCAGTTGGAATGATGGGTACTTTAGGCACCCAATACCTGAAATGAGTAGGAGCTTGAGGGACGGATACTCGGAATTGTCAAAATGGACTGAATTGGGGGACATCCACTTATGTAAGAGTTCTAGAATTCATCATTTGAATGTGGAAAACAACTCCATGTGTCGAGTGTCACAGGGTTGTAACAGTTCAGAGCATCTAAGAATTTTGCAAAGTCATGTTTTCAATGTCCTCTCATGCTCTGGCATATGCTCCATATTTTAAATGCGTATGCTCCGTACTCACCTGCCTCAGTTCTGTGATTAGCCATTTCTCTCACCTTCAAACCATGATACATACATAAATATATATTCATACAATAATATGTCTGTCTATGTAAATGCACACAGTTATATACTTATATCTGCAACTCTTTCATCCATCTCTGTGTATAAAAGTCTTATAATCAACTTTGTAGGCTTTGTAGTATTTCTTCTCTGGGACTTGGGAGATGAATCAGTGAATAAAATACTTGTCATGAGAACATGAGAACAGAATTTGTACCCCAAGAACCCATGCCAATAATGAATGGGCATGGTGGCCTGCTTGCAATTTCCTGGTGCAAGCTGGATACCCAGACTAACCACCATGGGTGGATTTCAGATTCAACAAGGGATTCTGCCTCCATAGACGAGGAGAACAATTGAGGAAGATACACCATGTCTACCTCAGTCCTCCATACATATACCACTCTACATGAACACATATGTATATGAGTACACACACACACACACCACATCACAGATATATGTATACACCAAAAATTGTGTTCTTAACTAGGTCACTGGGAACATTTTAAGAGTTTCATTGAACTTTAAGTTCTAGCTGCTTCTCTTATAGTGTGGGTCCTTGGTGCCAAGAAAATACCAGGCAGAAGTTTCCAGCTGTCAGAGATAGCTGAATAGGTTTTGAGGGAGGGAGTAGGGCTTCTATTTTTCAAGAGTAGGAGGGATTCTTCTGGAACAGCACTGTGAACCTCTTGGATTCTCTTGGTATTCTTGCTCAATCTTAAATTAAGGTAAATATGTTAGCATCTGGAGAGGAAATGATAAGAACTCTGAATTCTCAGAGAAAAGGGTTATGAATCAATCACTGATGACAACCAACAATAGCAAAATACAACAATGGAAGGGAATGAACAGGGGGATAATAGCATCAGGCATCTCAATCCCTGAGATCCACTATACTTGTAAGAATTAGCATACTACCGATCTCTTTTTTAGACATTTCCCTGATTGAAAGAGGCACATTAGAACCCTAGGGTTGCTACTCAGAACACACATGTAATCACAGATGAACTATTGGTTCTTGCATTAAGCATTCATATCAAATTATTGTTCATTGAAGAACTAATATGGTCCAGTTCTTTCTACCAATCTAAGTAAGATTAAATCTAAAAGGACTCTGAAATTTCAGACGTCTGGGGAATTTGTGACTTCACAGCTTCTCTGTTTACCTAATCTCAATTACTTTGCCTTGCTACAGCTGCTAATCACCAGCAAATGTTTTACATCCTGAAGTATGGATTACACATCTGTTAATGGATAAATGATCTCTCTTTTTCTCTCCCCCCTTCTCATCACTGCATAACTGTAAAACTCATCCTATCATAGTCTTCCTCGTCCAATCCCATAGATGAGTTTATTACTGTGATTAAAAAAATAGAAAAATCACCTACAGTCACTTTCCTCTAAGATTTCTGTTTGACTATTGTCTGGTTTCCAGAGAAAAAATGAGAGGGAGTGAAGGAAGATGTAGCGCTTCACCAGCATTGCTGCTGACAAAAATCAGCATCAAAATGGCTTAAGAGAACAAGGGGCTTTCTTATGACTGTCTGGTTACAATTCTTAGTCCCGCTTGGCAAGAGAGCATGCACCATCACCAAAGAGCCAAAGGGAACTGGCTATGCAATATCCGCATAATAGCCAAGAGAGGAACATCCTTACTTCCCAGACCAGCAGGTTGGCTAAGTATATACAAGGTGCCAACTTCCTTAACTAGCTCTCTGTATCTTAATCACCTGTCCGGAGCCTGGTTCCACTCACCCTGGGCTGGGTATGCTCCTTCAACTGGATAATCCTGCTACAGGTTTGCTCTGGGCTTAACTCAGCTACTAATTATCTGCAAATGTATCCAGAGCTCAAAACCTCAACTGTTAAGTTAACACCTGCATCTAACTGTGACAGGATAGGAAGAAACAAAAAGACAGAGGAAAACAGAACTCTAAGATAGACTGGGAGAGGAAAGTGGGGTGGGGGAAGAGAGACAGAGAGAGAAAGACAGAGAGACTTTCAGAGCAACAGAAACCTTCAGTTCATTTCTATATACCACCTAGGAGGTGTAGGACAGGAGCATGGCTATAGGAGTGTATAAAATTATTTGATAAGATTATTTTGACTTCTGATTGGTTAGTATGTAATGGATTTCCTAACCACCATGTTTTGTTACTCACCAAGTATCTGAAAATAAAATCTGTATAACATAAATGGTTCCTTACACTTTGGTTTCTTTAGCATCCTACAGCACAACACAGAGATGGTCAAGAACAATAAGTCTAATAATTAATCACTGAAAATTAGTAACGACAACCACAAGATATTCATAGTACTTAAATCTTCTAAAACTTACTAATAATACATTTATGTGCACAATCACTTTTTCTTTAGGAAAAACCATCAGCTTTTCACACTGTTTAACATTCAAGAGTACATTAGGTCAGTCATAAAAATCAGGAACATAAGTAAAAAGTGTAGATTATTATACCAGATAATTTTTAGAAGTCTCAAGCAGACTAAATTTTTAAAAATTAGGTTTAAATTTAAAGCATAACTTTCTATTAAGGATGGAAGCATCATGTATACATTGCATACATAGCAATGAAACAGTTGCCATCTAATATCCTTTCGATCTGGAGTTCAGTAACTCCTCTTTCATTTTTTTGCTTTAGAAATTGATTAGGAAAGCAGTTCACCTAGTTTGGAACCTGTTTCAATAGACCTGTGTTTAAGAAATGTACCATAATTCTGCTATAAGAATAGGAAAGTCATAATGTAGCCAATTGAGAACTTGTAGTTAAATGATTGCCAGTGAAAGTTGCTTTAATCTTTGTTTCCTTGACATGAAAATGATTATTATGATCCAAGTATATTTTAAGTGAAACATCTTTTCATGTCTCATAATAATAACCATTCAGATAATTCCACTCACTCTTGGTATCAGACATAGTTTGTGCTCATCCACATGCCCACAGTTCTTGCTATTAATACAGGTTTTATATATCTTTATGTGAAGAAACCAAGTTGTGGTCTGAGTTATGCATTACGAGTTCCTAATTATGCATATATCTATGCATACTATCATAAATTAAATTCAATTAATAAAAACTTGATACATTATCTAATTTTTACTTTTGTTTCTTTTTAGTTTGGAGGTTTCGTATGTTCCACGGGAGCATGTGAGGAAATAAGAGTATGGATTAAAGAAAAAAAAAATGTAATATTAGATGCTTGAGTGAACAGTTAAAACAGGAACCACGATGATCAGTTGTTTGATCATTTTATAACTTGACTACATCTCAGCTTTGTCTCTTAAGGGGTAGAAACCTGTAATACACATCAGCAGTTCTCACACTTCTTTCATTGAGGTTACATCTTATTTGGTTAACTCTGCAAATATGATTATGTTTGCCTGACAAGCAATCTGACCTGGGATTCTTGGTCACATCTCCTTTGCTTGGACTGAAATGAACATATATACTCAGAATATCTTACTTGTAAAGTTTAAGATGCTTAGTTGGAGCAATTTACTTATCATAATCTTCATCTTTTTCTGAAGCAACTAAGAACCTCACTGTGTCCTTACCCACAGTGTCAGCCACTGTTAACACAGACGAAATATTTAGCAATTACCAATCAAAAATGTCAGTATCTATGTCTGTGCTATCCAGGGGAATATCAGGAAAATGAAGACTGTTTGGTGCAGTTGATTGAGCTGAAGCATCTTAACTGTTTTCACAAGCTGTATAAGGATCTGAATGTGAGATGACCTCATGCTAGGGAAAAGAGCATTCACCTAAAAAATATTTCCAAGTTTGTCTGCCAGTTGGTTTATTTTGACAAGATCAAAGGCTATTTTGAAAAGTAGATTTTAATAGTTTATGTAACAATTTTATAGTTAAATACACTATGCCTTAAGCTACCATTAATTTACTGAAGTTTATGAGGTTTCTCCCAGTCTTATTTTAAAATACTTCAAGTGTTTCATTTTGTAATTTAAATACAGTAAAAATAGCCTTTACTAGGGTACAATATTTTCAACTTTGAGAAACACATAGAGTAATATAGCCACTACCTGAACCAAGATATAAAATCATACTATCATTCTCCCTGAATCTTTAAAATCTTATAGATGAAACTGTTAGATTTATTTTTGCAAAATAAATTTTCAAAAAATAATAGATAGATGAAGATGTTTTCTTTACTAATTGTAATTACAGTTAACAAAAATCATTTCCTTGGTTACTATTCTTATATTTCTATTTTCTATTTTTTTCTCTCTCCACAAGTCAGCACTGTTCTCAGCTAGATTATATTCTTCAAGACCTTGTTTGTATATGTGCAATTATGGTGTCCCTAATTGATGACTAACTATATATTTATATATCTATATCTATATATATATACATATATGGATTAGTGCTGAATATATTAATTTTTGCTAAGATGAAGCCTGTACTTTCATCTGTAAAAATTACTTTGGATGACTTCTCATGCTTTAACAGCTTATTATTATAAACATATTGCTGAGCTACAAATAAAAGACTAAAATTACCTTAGCTTATTTGAGATAAGTAAAATATACCAATTCAAACTTTTACTGACAAAAATAAAGGTACAATAATAAAACAAAGTTATATATTAGACTATTACATTCACTTAGAGGTCAGGCTCCAGGAATATATACAAGTAATATCAGAGTAGGTGTGAAGAAATTCTTCCTCATTGGAAGCATGATCAATCATTCTTGAAAAATTGATTAATGATTTTCTGTACCTATAGAATGTCAGTGTTAAATAAAAGTTTTAAATATTGTGTCTTTAAATTTGAAAAAATTCTGTCAAAATCTACTTATCACGGTTTTTCCCAAATCTAAAAATCAGTGATATGTCATTGTTTCAGAAATGTCTTACTGAGTCTTTTTCTCACAGTAAGCTTTGAACTTCCAATTATTACATTTCAAATTTTTTCCTAAATAATTTTATATACACTCTCTTCATTACTTATGCAAATGAGTACAAATCATTAAATTCAAGTAAATATTATTTTTAATTCCAGAGGAGGGCAACAAATCATTTGTCTAATGAACTCACTCATTGCTACTTCAGGTTAAATTCAGATGTACCTGAAGCACCTTGGGATCAGAAAAGACACAGCATTGCTTGTCCCAACAGATGTCAGTGCCTGAGCGGCAGATCTCTTTAAATCACCTTTACATTACCATGGAAACTACTTCTTCCACTTCCAGAAAATGAATCATTGGAATACTTATTTTGTTTCCATGGAAATCTGGAAGCTCATAATTAAGCTTCTTCTTGGAATGCTAGGCAGATATGTAATATCCTTTTTTATTTGGAAAGGAAAATAAACATCCATGATATATATATATATATATATATATATATATATATATATATATATAATTTGTGTGTATATATATATATGTAATCATTGCAAGCTTAAAAATGAATAATGATTCTCAGATCAAAGAGCCAAAGGTAGCATCATATACTCAGAAACTTTACCTGCACTGAAAGTCAGTTACAGAGTCTACCGATAGATTACTTTGGTTAAAAAATCAACACTTCAGCTGCCAAGTTGATAGGCCAGGCAATGGTAGAGGATTTACCACATAAAAAGGAAAAAAGATGTTTAATTTGAATATCCTTGAATTATCAGAAGATGATAGCAGATTCCTTACAGTTCCAGAAAATACATGTTTTTCTAGGTAACAGATCAAATACTTAACTTCGCAATGCAAAGACTCACACCCTTTCTTTCTCTTTTAGATTCTGAGCAGTGTTATATTTGTTATATAATCCTCATCTTGGACACATTGAGTAATCAAATTTATTTTCTGAAATAGGTCCATAACAAGATTAAAATTCAGCAAGATAAACTTCAACTCTTATAGCTCTAACTCCATCATATTAACCACCTGTTGAAATTATCTGAGTTCCAAAGGGCTTTGTTTCCACCCTTTCAGTGCAGCTACCCACAGAACATATTTCTGTCTTTGAGTGACTTCGTCCCATGGTATGTAGTTCTCCTTGGCAACTGTCCCATATTGGGTTTGACATCTTCATTTATCAATAGCAAACCAGATTTTAACTTCCTGGGCTTCTGTGGAATATGTAATCCTGCCACACACTGCCTGTATTCAGCAGCTCTCTGAAATCTTGGAGGAAGAATCCATGGCCTCACTCTTGATTCTTTAATGCTTCTAAAATCAGTACTGTACTATGTGGATGACATTGCCAAGTCAGGGTGGAGATTTGCCCTCTTGAATCACACAGCTGGTTCAGTATCTCTGTGCTGACAAAGGAAAATCTCTTCTGGGCAGTTGCTTTAGTTGAGCAGAGCATTCCCTTGGATCTCTGATCTCTAGCTCTTTGCTTCCAAAAGAATTTGCATTCTTATAGGTAGGAATCTTTTCTGTGGATTTTGCTTTCATGTGGCCTCTTCTATTATCCCTAGGAAGAGCAGATTTTGGTTTAATTTTGGTGCTAATCTGTCTAATAGCCATAATTTCACTGTCTGCTTTCTTCTGATTCAACTCTTAAGTTTGTCACCACAATTTTCTTCATCAAACTTCACAGTTTTCATCTCTTTTTATCTGATTCTTTGTTCTTTGTCATCATAATTTTGAATAAGAATATTTTAAAGTAGCCAAGCTATACTGTCAAATTACCTTGGTTTGAAATTTGAATTTAAATTCAGAACATGGGAAAAACTTAACCAAACTTTTTGCCAATGTATCGCTCTATTTGCCACTAATACAGCTCCCAAAAAGGTCTCTATCCCCTTCTGGACCATTGAAAGTTCAATAGCCACTGTCTCCATGTCTTTCAGCATTATTTTCGTCAAAGCTTTCACTAAAATGGCTCTTTAGACTCCCATCTTTAAGAAACAAAGGCTTTCTCAGGCCAAAGGTCAAAAGTTCTCCACATTTCCCCCAACAAACAGTTCTAAAGGCACAGTAGCCACATCACAGCAATGCACCAAGTTCTCTCAGTTTCATAGCAGCATTTAACTTTGTGATACCAGATTCTCTTAGTTGTCTAGCAACACCCCACTTCTTGGTTCCAATTTCTGTGGAAGTTGCTGTTTGTGCTGTTTTGAGAAAACACTCAGACAAAACTTAAGAGAGAAAGGGAGATTTATTTGGTTTGAAATTCTGTTAAGGGAATTTCTCTGGATTAATGACACAATGCCAGGAATGGTAGAGGAAGAGGAGTTTAATCCATTGGTGTGACCATGGCCAGGTCTTCCCATTAAAAGACTATAACCTGGAATAGCAGGTTGAGTAGTTTTTTATTCCAGCAGAAAGTGAAACCAAACTGGTAACTGTTACAGAAGCAGGGATATTTTTCAAGCAAGTTATTGGGTTTTAGCTAATTCTGTAGATCCAGGGAGAAGGGGAAAGTAGCTTTTGGGTTAGATAGCTCCTGCAGAACAGGATGTGTTGTGTAGTTAAGTCAGAGTCTACAAAAATTTAAACTATTAGTTTAAGCCAAAGACAGAGGCAGCTGAAGTGAGGATCTTACCCACACAGAGATTTTGGAATTAGCCCTGGAATTCTACCTCAGTTTCAGAGAGGAGATAAAGTCCATTGTGGCAGAAAAGATATGAATGACTGACAGAAGCAGGAGGAGGTTTAGGCCATGTCTATTATGGAGGCTGAAAGAAGTAGCTGCAAATTGCTAGAGTAGACTGCTGGTGGAAGTAGGGCAGTGCTAATCAAACTCAAATTCCACATCTGTGACATGCCTTCTTCCAGCAAGGCTGTACCTCCTAAAATTGGCACAGTCTTCCCAAATATCAACTAAATATTTGACCACATGAGTTTATAAGGTAAACACATTTCAAACCATGACAGGAAGCACTGCCATTTCCTTCTTACATTTTTACATGGGATCTGGGATCTGAACTGAGATCCTTTTGCTTACAAGGCAGAGAATTTAACCACTGAGCAATCACTACTCACTATCTCAAATTTTAACAAAAGATATTTCTATTAGAAATATTAGAAGAGTTAATAACTATCTGAGTAAGGGATGACCTTCAAATAAATCAGATTTATGGAAAAAATTTAGATTCAGTTTTGGGTATATGAGTTTTCCTAGAAATTATACTTTTAAATTCGTATTGAAATGAGCTAACAGAAGGAAGGGAAAATGAAGTGATTAGATATTCTTGATTCTTTGTTGCTTGTATTGAATTTTAAGATTAGTATGTGGCATTTATGCAGTGCCTATATTAATATTCAACATAAAACATTACATATGATTTTATACACATTTTCTCATATGATTCCTGGTTGACAGTGCTGATTCACATATTGACTCATATTTAATAAATTTTTATGTAATTTATGGCACCCAGTGTTTTAACTGAACATTGCAATAATCCTGTGAAGCATTCATTTTTCCATCACACAAATTGCAAATCTGAGGCATAAAGAGTCAGTGATGAAATCTGTCACTCAGTCAGTGCATCAAGACAGATATTACTGAAGTTATTCCTTTCTCACTGCAGCAATACATTAGACTTCATTTGTCTACTGTCAGTAAAGCAGCCAATCAATGCAAACTTCTTTTGGTCACTTAAGGTTGACAGTTAATTTACATATAATTAAAGAGATCTCAGAATACATCTATTGTCTATTGATTTACTACATAATGACATTCTCCTTCCTCTTTTAATTCTGGAGAAACTAAATATCCTTGAACAGAAGTCCATTTTTTTGTCCAAACTTGATAATTGTGCTCTACATGAATATTATTATATTGTTATGATTGAATCTCTGCTTTTTCCTATTTAGTTGTGAGTGTACGGTATGCAAATACATTGAATTCTGTTTAATACAGTGATAGATAAAATCAGTGATTTTCTTAAACTGAAGATTGAGTCTATGATCAAATTTCAATGTAAAAACCACTAGATGCGATCATTTTAATAACATTTCAAGTGTAGGATTGTCATCTGTAATTAAAATATAAATGACCTTGCATGACATCTATCATTGAATGTTCAGAAATTCTGTCACTGGAAAAAGTTTTGAGTTGTCATAGGAAGAGGGAGTCATACTTCAATATGAAGTATTTGTATAATATTTTCCTTATCTAGAGCCGACTAATAATAAATCATGCCGAATTTAGAAGAGATTCTCAATCATTAGGAGAGTATAAATCATCACTTGTAGAGCAATATGGTCTTATTTTCCAAGGTTTCATCAAATTTGTTTCTCATGGAATCTTGCAATAAAAGTCCTCCCAGTAGAGATTTTCTCACTGATTGTCCCAATCAGATTATTTAAAAGAAATCTCTGCTTTTCTTAAAATAAATCTTTAGTTTTCAATAAATAAAGGTTCTTTTAAACTGTTAATCGTCTGATTGGACTTCTGAACAGTATATGAGACCATTCTTGCATTATCATATCAAAACCTTTTCAAAGGTTTTGTTAAGTAGCATGATATATTTTTCAGCTTTACAATTCTTACCTATTCTCTAAATGTTTTTAAAAGCAAAAATATTGGACAACTATTGTGTTATAGTTAAGCACAGGTGTCAACTTAACTGTTGAGGGTTTGAGCTCTGGGCACATTTGTAGAGAGTTAGTGATTGAGTTAGGCCCAGAGCAAACCTGTAGGATATTGTCTAGCTAATGGGAAAAGCCCAGCCTATGGTGGGTGGGATCAGGCCCTGTAATAAATCATGGAAAGCTGGTTGAGAAAGTTGGCATCCTTCTGTACACTTAGCCAGACACGCTGGTTTGGCAGGTAAGGATTGTCCATCTCTCAGCCATTGTGTGGTGATGGTGTGGCCAGTTCTCTTGGCCCTGGCATTGGTGCATGCTCTCCTGTCAAGCTGGACTAAGAACTGTAACCAGTAATCATAAGAGAAAATAAACCCCTTGTTTCCTTAAGCCATTTGATGGTCATTTATCAGCAACCATGCAGGCGAACTGCAACAGCTATCATTAAGAAAGTCACCATCCCATTTAAACCATTCCTTCAATAACTTGCATGATCTAATAAGAGAAGTAATTATAGGAAATTAAGATAAAATGGGACCATAGTATATCCAGTGTATTTAATGCTGGCATGAGGCTCATATATTAAAATTTAAAGGAATTTCTAACATTTCATTCTTCATGAGGAAAATTCTTTTTCGAGTTTATGTGTCATGGGACTGTTTTGCTTTTAATCAGTTTCTGGCTGAGAACTGATGTGGAAGGGAAAGAAAAGCATATGGAAAGACACAAAAGAATCTTGTTGCAGAGGGGCAAGAGTGAGGAAGGGAGGGAGGGAGGAAGACAGAGAGGAAGAGAGAGAGAGAAAGAGAAGTATGAGGAAGAGGAAGGGAAGAAGAGGGAAGAGAAGGGAAAAGTTTCTAAATACTTAGGCTCTAGGCATTTTGTTTGCATGATATGTAGTCTTACATTAAATATCACATAAAATACATTTACATCTTCAATAAATATTCTTTCTCTATAGTATCTAAAAGGAAAGTATACTCCAAAAAACTACTTGAAGACACAATTTTTTTTGCAGAACTTTAAATCTCAATGCATTTAGAATGTTTCTATATTTTGAAAACAATAAATTTGTCTTCCAATATATCTTGAAACTGATAAAACTAAAAAAAATGTTTATTTTTGGCCTATAAGTAGATAGTGTTCCTGTCAAAGAATCATTTGGCTTTTGATTATAAATGTACTTGTTTATAAGTTACTTATCTTTGGAAAAGGGTTAAATGTCTTCAACTATCCTTAACTCGGAGATGTACATATATCATTTTAAAGGAAAAGAATGTACTTTTAGAATATTGCCAAAGTATATTTTTATAAGGATACCATCTACTATGATTTTGGCTTATTATTTTTATTTATTATATTGTCATATTATATTTATTATATTTGTCATAACTTCCTAAAATATCCATCTGACTCGAAGCCATTTTTGCAATAACTTCTTTATTTCTATATACTTATTTGCATCATCTAAATAAATTTTGATTCATCCTTAGAGATTATGACTAACAAAAACAGAAAGGGAAGACTAAGTGACATGGATCTTGAAAATTATAGTGTCTTCATTAATGCAGAGATGATATCCAAATAATTTGGTAGGAGTTATGGCCTGGTGTTCAAAAGAAATAGCTCTCTTTCTTCTAAATATGAACTACCTTCTCTCAAGTAGAATATCTTATTTTACGTCTCTTACTTTGGGCAACCAATGGCTCACTAAAGGAAGAAAGAGTATCCAGGGTTTACTTTACCTGCAATCTTCTCTAACTCCTCATCAGCTTACTAGGATATGTACTCTATCAACTGGGCTTCTGATATCCCTAAATTCTACTACACAATAAGTCTTAATTTTAAGATTCTGTTTCACTTCCATGTAACTACTAACTTTCATTTTTAATAAAGGAAGCTCTAACCACTTATTTTTTTCTATAGATAGTAATACCTTACTATCTATATTTAAGGCCTTGAGGACCCAGGTTAGCACCAACAATATATATAAAGGAACCTAGAAAAAGATAATGACTCCAGAAGTTCAAATTCTAGATTTTTTTTTACACTAAAAATATTCTTATAGTCAATCAAGGGTGTGACATTCAGTAGTTTTTACAACTTACTTAAATCCTTTATATATGCAACACTGAATTTCCTTATGCTGAGTAATTACTTAGTAAATGATTGGATAGACCATGATGTTTGTGGGTCAATATTTGGAGGCATGATATTATATACGAATAGATGATAGTTTGATTATACTTTCTTCTTAATTTATATTCATTTAGGGCGTTGTGGATTTGTCTGTATCATTTTTCTCTCCTTATTATCCACTTCAATCCCCATTTTTCCCCATTTCAAGCCTTCTTCTGATGAATGGCTTTTCATTATAACTGTTTCGTAATAGCATCTCAAAATTAAATAAGTAAATCATAAGTGTCTTACTTTTGAGTGAGGCCATTTTAGAAGAGGGAATTATTTAATAACAAAAGTAAGCAATTCATAGCAAAACAAAAAGAAATTCAGGAAGTAGTATTCCCTAATATAATTGCTTAACAAAGACTTCAAAACTTTTAAAATCACCTTAGGTGTTTACGCTGAGACCAAGTTAGACATGTAATATGGAGATAAAAATGTTCATCAATCAACAAAGAAGAATTACTTGTTCATAAGAAATTTATAAACATATGAGACGTAATTATTACATGACAATATCTCTGTTTTGCCTAGATGATTTCAGAGTAGAAGATAAATTTCCCATTAATTGTGATTAATTTGTTTGCCTATGAAAAGTATATTTCTTTAAATGTTACAGAATGTAATACTTTAATTAATATAATGAACTACATCAGTGCTTTTTATGCTTGTTTCCTTTGGACTCTTGGGTATATTTGGAATTAATCTTAGTTACTGAGTTTTCTCTATAAGGGACATTTATACAAACTATTGACTTTGCTTATAACTGCCATCACTGTCACTGTGACTAATTATTTCACTGGTGATCTTCAATATACCATAAAACATCTTATTCAATACTTATAAGACATTCTGGACATTGATGCTGAGCTCAGTCATCTAATTTCTGATGGTCGATAGAATAATATAATATAATAGTAATAAGCATAATATGAACAAAATTATAATCACATGCATGTTGAAGTATTTTATAAGGATTCTAATTCATTGTTTAAGTCCATATGTGACTACAGAATTTAAGATAGACAAAGATGGAGAGGGAGGGGACACATAGCAGAGCTGAAGCTACAGACAAGTGAGACTTTGGCTCACAAATTCTAGAGCTGAGCTTTTTAAATATACCTGACACATATTATGAGGATCAATAACTATGTTTATTGTTTTAAACTAAGTCCTGAAGTCACTAATTATATTTAAATCAAATAGAGCGATTAAAAACTGGGTTGAGGAATTAGTTGGAGGAAAGATCTAAGGCATAAAGGGAAGGGGGTGGATAAGGGTACCATTAGTATGTGCAAAGAATCAATAGTAGGATACATAAAGAAGAAAAAGCCAGTGAGACAAGATAGGATTGTTGAACATGAAAATTCAGAGAAAAATAAAAATAAGATAGAAGAAAAAAGAAAGAAGAAAGCTTAGAACTTTAAGACAGCATTAAAATTAAGTGTATTTGGGTCATTTGTAGCTCAAGAATGATTAGAGAATGCCATGGAACAGAAACATTATTCAGAGAAGTGATAACAGAAAATTTCTCAAATCTAGAGAAGCATGTGTGTATTCAGGCAAGGCAGACCAAAGGTCATTGCATAAATTTGGTCCAACCAAGTCTGTCACAAGGTACTTTAAAATCAAACTGTCAAAGGTTAATGAAAAAGAGAAAATTCTAGAGACTTCAAGAGAAAATAAACAAATAGTAGATAGGAGTACCTCAAATGATAGTCAAATTCTTGAAAAAGAGCTTAGAACATGGCATGAGATTTTCATAGTGTTGAAGCAAAAGAAAGGTATACAGAATTCCATATTCAGTAAATATGTTCATTAGAAATGAGGAATTGAAAAACATTTGTCCAGACAAACAAATATATCTCCATAAGACTTTTTCTGGAAGAAACGGTAAGAAAGTACTTCAAACTTAATGAAAAAGACATTAATGAATAACATAGTCATAGAAGTGTATAAAGCTTCATGACGAGTAATTATAGAATTGAGGTGCTTCGATATTATCAGTATGGAATACAATTTCAGTATGAAGAGTGAAAAGGAAAATAGTAATATTTAAATGTTAAATGATACAGAACATAAAAAGAGTAAATTAGATTTGCAAAATGCAAAGTATGGGAAGTATGGACTATAACAACAAAGCTTTCTTATGCATATTTTATTTGTTCTCATTTCTTACATTCTTGTTTTCATGATTATGTCAAGTTTCAAACATTCCCAAGTAGCTTCTTGTGATAAAAAATTAAGTACTTCTAACAATAACCACAAAGGAAAAAATCTATAATAGACAAATAAAAACAATTTAAACATTCAACATACAATTACATAATATCTTATTTTACCACGAAGGAAGATTGTATAGAAGTTGAATGAAAGGAGTTACAAGTGACAAAAACAAATTTTGTAATGGTTATAGCAAGCCTTTGTTATTATTCATAAACTTCATTCCCTCACATATATGTCAGAAATCAATGTATTCTAATTTTTCCTGGTCCACCTTCTTTGATCTCTTTCATCCCTTTCAGTCCCCTTTTTGCTTGTAAGTCTTTTTCCTGCACTTAGGCTTCAATTATGCTTTGTATTCCACTGTGGTTATGGGTTTGGAACCGACCATCTGAATCTTAGCTGCCCTAGTGGGTAAATAACTATATTTCTTCACCCATCCAATCCTGGGTGTCAAAACATTAACTTCTTAAATTAAAAGAAATAGAATCATTTCTTTTAAGTCTTCCTCACTTCGTTCATTCTTGATGTATGGGAAAGCCACTGGTTTTTAATTTTGTAATCTGCCATTTTAATGAATTTATTTGTTAATTCTATATGCTTCCTTGTGAAACTCAGATATTAAATCATATCATATGCAAATAGGAATACCTTGATTTCTTCCTTTCCTATTTGTATTCCATTTACCTCCTTCTCTTATCTTATGGCTCTAACTAGGACTTAAGGTACAATATTAAACAGAAGTGGTAAGAATGGACTACTTTGTAATGTTCCTGATCTAAGTAGGAATGCTTCAAGTTTTTCACCATTCAGGATGATCTTCCCTACTGGCTTGTTGCATATCACCTTTATTATGTTGATACATATTCCCATAATTCCTTTATTATGTTGATACATAATTCTCATCATCCCTTTTGTCTCCAGTGCTTTTATTATAAAGAGATGTGAATTTGGGGAAAAAAAAGCCACAACTGGCCAGAGTGCAGAATATCAGTGAACTGGAATGCTCAGTCCAAATCAGTCCATCAAAATCTTTCCCCCTTCCAAGGCTCAGAGAATCTTGTGGAAGAAGGGGCAGTAAGATTGAAAGAGCCTAAATATGGAGAGGAGTACTTTTGACCAACATACTCCAGTTACAACAGGGCTGCTTACTGCAATGAGAACTACCACCAGAACTATACAATAACTGACATATCAACATTCCCCCAAGGACTGGCAATGATCTCAGGAGAAACAACTACACTCAGATAGCGTCTCTGGGGAAGGTACTGGACAAGGAAAGAGAAACCTCCCACTTATAACTTTGAGTACTAAATAGCCACTTATATGACGACAAAAATCTGTTTCCCTTACCAACACAGGCACCCTAAAGGGAACTTATGATCTACATATGCAGAAGGATAAGAGAGTGGGAGAAACATGGTGGGATTGAAAAGGGGAGGAGAGGGAGGTAAAGGAGGAGTGGGGGAGAATGGGATGGCCAGGTGTGGGGGTCTGGGCACCGACATAAACTCATTTTGTTTGTACATGAAAAATTCTTTCTGACTGCACTCAAGACCCGCTTGTCAGAAGTGTACCCATTCTTGTTATTGCAAACTAGAACAAGAATCTAAAAAGAGTGAAGGAAATAGACCAATAGAGAAGACAACCAATAAACGTATAGGTAGGAAGACCATACATCAAACTGCTCTGTAGGCAGCTGTCATTATACCCATAGAATGGTAACTCACAGTGGAAACCTTTGGGCTAAAGCTGGATGAGTGAAAGGAATCACACACATCAGTGGGATGGCCTGAAAAGCGGTAACTTGTTACACTATGGAGGCCTGAACCCTCAAAGGAGTAGACAAGCCAGCGTGAACCCTGGGGTCCACTGAGGTATGCAGGCAGAAAGGTGGGAGGGAGGGAAGCTGGGATGAATACTCAATATGCTTTTAAAAGAAGAAAAAATTAATAAAAGGACAAAAAGAATATGGAGTGAATTAATGGATTAAAAAATTAAAGAACAGCACTATACTGCTTAAAAGAAAATCACTGCATCTTAATGATACACATGAACTAAAAATAAGAGGATATAATAAGGTATTATATTCACCGTAAGACTAGCTGTCATGGTTTGAAATGTGAGTTGTCCCACAGGCTCATGTCTTTGGGAAGGTCGTGGCACCTTTAAGAGGTGAAGCCTTGCTGGAGGAAAGCAGTCACAGGAGGCAGGCCTTCAGGTTGCTTAGCTCTGCCTTGTTTTGGTCAGTCTACTCTGGCAGCAATTTTCAGTTCTTAACCTCCTTAAAATCTGCAGTGACTTAAGCAGGCCCCCCCTTCTTTTTCCAGCCAACCCTGCCTTTTCTACATAATGGACTATATCTCCCTCTGGAACCATAAGCCAAATATATCTCCCTTTCCTTTTAAGCTACTTGAGTTTGGACACTGTGCCACAAGAGCACAAAGAGTAACTGCTACACTGGTCAAATATGCAAAATAAGCATTGATAGGCATAAAGAAAACAATGTTCTACACAAAATATTGGAATATTTAAAACACTCATTTCAGTAATAGACAGATCACCCAGACAGAAATGAACAGAGAAATACTAAAGTTGTTCTGTATCAGAGATGAAATAGGCCCAGCCGACATTAATAGAACATTCCACCCAACAGCTGCCAAACACACGGCACATACTCCAGAATGAATTGCATGACAAGACACAAAACAATTCTCAGCAAATTAATAAAAACAATTGAAGACATGCTGAATATCTTCTCTCACAACAAGTTGATAAAGCTAGAAATTAAAAAATAAGTTTCGTATGCTATAAAATACATGAGATTTAGACAGTTTGATTTTTAAATTAAGGAAGAAATGAATTAAAACATCTTGGAAAAAAAAACTGATGTCATGGTACTTACCCAAGCAGGAGAAACACAGTTCAAAGTTAGCTTGGGCTAACAGTGAATTTCCCAATGGCTTTGTTAGACACAGTCAAAACTTGTTTAAAAAAAAAAGAATAAACAAAAAGGAAAAAAGGCAGAAAGATCTCAGATAAATGACTTTACCAACTCAAGCATTAGGGAAAATGAAGACAATTAAAATTAAAGTGGAAATAATGAAACAGTACAAAATATATGTTAAATAGATGGTTCACTGAAAGAATAAACAAGAAGTATAAAGTGAGAGAAAAATATTCAAATAAAATCTTGCATGGAGAGGGAAAAATTACAATTGACATTTCAGAAAAAAAATGTTTACTAGTGGCCATTTGGCTACTATAAATATCCATGTGACAAAATTTAATAGTTCCCTTTCACCCCACCCGCTCCGCTGGTCCGGACGCGCACGCGCGGTCCAGCCAGGCCTCACCCCGCAACTCTAGGTAAGCCCCTGCCACGCCCGCCCACCAGAACCCCAGGTCAGCCCAAAGGGACTCAGCTCCGACTCCCAACATTCAGCCCGAGCCGCGCGCCGGGCCAAGGGACAAGGAGGACCTCCCCCTGCGCCCGGGCAACGCCCCAGCTGTCCTCAGGTTAAATAGCTCCACGCCCACGCCCCCATCCTCCCATTCCCCACCCCGCTCCGCCTGCCTGGACACGCTCCGGGTCCAGCCTGGCCTCACCCTTGACCTAGGTAAGCTCTGTCCCTGCCCATCTCCAGAACCCCAGGCCAAATAATTCAGTTTAGTGAAATTGAAAGTTCTTAAGAGTTAAAACGACAATGCCAAAGTCAAAGTGCAAATCCATGAGAAGCAACACTCAAGTAAACAAATTTCCCACTGAAGAAATCAATCCCATAATGTTAGACTCCAACCAGAACAAACCCGCGGAAAAAGGCCAAGAAAGCCTGACCCAGGATAACGACTTTCAAAATATGATCATTACCATGTTCAATACTATGAAAGAGGAAATCAGGGAGGAATTACATAATCGAATCAATCGCTTTGAAGAGGAACACAACAGACATTTGGAGGAGTTGAGAAAAACAGTGCAAGAATCAAAAACTGGCATAGAGCAGTTAAAACAGACTCAAGCAGAGTTTAAAACTGAGCTACAAGTTATCTTCAACCCAGAACTCTACAGAGAGTCTTATCAACAGAACTAACGAAGCAGAAAACAGAATTTTAGACCTTGAAGATAAAGTGGGAGTATTACCCAGTTCAATGGAAGAGGTTGTTAAAGCCAAAAAGATACTTGAGAGAAATATCCAAGAGATATGGGACACCATGAAAAAGCCTAACATGCGTATTCATGGAATACCAGAGCAAGAATCTCAAAATACCACCCCTGAGGAAATTTTTCAAATGATCATCAAGGAAAACTTTCGTCATCTAAAAAAAGAGAGGCCCATCCATATACAAGAGGCATTCCACACCCCAAACAGATACGACCAAAACAGAAGCACGCCACAGCAAATAATAGTTAAAACACTCCACATTCAAGATATAGAACTGGTGCTGAGAGCTTCAAGGGAGAAAAAACAAGTCACTTTTAAAGGTAAACCTATTAAAATAACAAATGACTTCTCAGTCGAAACAGTAAAAGCAAGAAGAGCTTGGAGAGACATACTTCAAGTATTGAATGAGCACAAATGTCAACCCAGGCTGATTTGCCCTGCAAAACTATCTGTCATGATCGAGGGAGAAAGAAAAACTTTCCAGCACAAAGACAACTTGAAGGGATACATGTCCACAAAACCAGGCCTTCAAAAAATGCTAGAAATGATACTCAAGCGTGAAGAAAAAAACAAGCATATCCAGGAGAACAGAAGGCAAATATAACACCATTAAAAGCGAAGCAATATACTTATAAAAACTCCAAAACATAAATGTCTAGAATTAAAAATAGTTTCTCCATTATAACACTAAATGTTAATGGAATTAATTCACCGATCAAGAGACACAGATTACAAACTTGGATTAAAAATCACAATCCATCAATCTGCTGCCTGCAGGAAACCCATCTCACCACAAAAGATAGGCATGCTCTAAAAATAAAAGGCTGGTCAACAATTCTACAAGCTAATGGAAGCAGAAAACAGGCAGGGGTAGCCATTATGCTATCAGACAAAGTGGACTTCAAACCAAAGAAAATTATAAGAGACACGGATGGATACTACATTTTAATCACAGGTACAATTCACCAGGAAGACTTCACAATACTGAACATATATGCACCCAATACGGGCCCCTCCACATTCATTAAGAAAACCCTACAGCGTCTAAAGCAAGAAATCAACCCCCAAATGATAATTCTTGGGGACTTCAACACCGCCCTCTCAACATGGGAAAGATCAACAGGTCAAAAGCTTAGCAGAGACACTTTGGAACTTCATCAAACCCTGAAAGAAATGGACCTTACAGATCTCTATTGAACTTTTTACCCACGTACCAAAGAATACACATTTTTCTCAGCAGCACACGGAACTTTCTCCAAAATAGATCACATATTGGGCCACAAAATGAATCTACACATATAGAAAAAAGTTGAAATTCTAACCTGTGCCCTATCAGACCACCACGGCCTAAAGCTGGACATCCACAACACATCAAACAAGAGAAAATACACTAACTCCTGGAAACTTAACACTATGATGCTGAATGAGAACTGGATTCAGGAAGAAATTAAAAAGGAAATTCAAGATTTCCTGAAAGTGAATGATAACGAAAATACAACTTACCAAAATCTCTGGGACACAATGAAAGCTGTTCTAAGAGGTAAGTTCATAGCTCTTAATGCCTACATCAAAAAAATGGAAACATCAGAAATAAACAACTTAACAATGCAGCTTAAAGCTTTAGAGAAACTAGAGCAATCTGATTCCAAAAGTAGTAGAAGAGAGGAGATTAGCAAAATAAGGGGAGAAATATCTGAAATCGAGATTAAGAAAATGATAGAAAAAATCAACTAGTCAAAAAGCTGGTTCTTTGAAAAAATCAATAAGATTGATACACCCCTTAGCTAAATTAACCAAAAGCTAGAGAAATAAAACCCAAATTAACAAAATTAGAAATGAACATGGAGTTATCACTACGGATACCCAAGAAATCCAGAGAATTATAACATCATATTTCAAAAACTTGTACTCTGTGAAGTTTGACAACACAAAAGAGATGGATGAATTTCTAAGTAAACACAACCTACCTAAATTGAATCAGGAAGTTGTGAATTATTTAAATAGTCTTATAACATACAAGGAAATTGAAGAAGTAATCTCGAATCTTCCCACCAAAAAATGTCCTGGGCCAGATGGATTCAGCACAGAATTCTACCAGACATTTAAGGAGTTAATAACACCAATACTCCTTAAACTGTTCCATCAAATAGCAAAGGAAGAAACCTTACCAAATTCCTTCTATGAAGCTAATATTGTCTTAATCCCAAAACCTAATAAAGATTCACTTAAAAAAGAAAACTATAGGCCGATCTCTCTGATGAACACAGATGCAAAGATTCTCAACAAAGTCTTAGCAAATCGGATTCAAAAACATATCAAAAAGATCATTCACGGGGACCAAGTAGGCTTCATCCCCGGCACACAATGTTGGTTCAACATACAAAAATCAATAAATGTAATTCATCATGTAAACCAGTCCAAAGTCCAAGACCACATGATATTCTCGATAGATGCAGAAAAAGCCTTTGACAAAATCCAACAGCCTTTCATGATCAAAACGCTAGAGACTGTAGGAATGAAAGGAACCTTTATCAATATAACAAAAGCTGTATACAACAAGCCCACAGCAAGGATTATGCTCAATGGGGAACAATTGGAAGCATTCCCACTTCGATCAGGAACAAGACAAGGATGTCCACTCTCACCACTTCTATTCAATATTGTACTTGAAGTCTTAGCTGAAGCCATAAGACAAAAAAGGGACACAAAAGGGATTCAAATCGGCAAGGAAGAAGTCAAGCTATCCCTATTTGCAGATAACATGATCTTATACCTGAGTGATCCCAAGAACTCCACCAGGAAGCTCCTGGAACTAATTTAGAAGTTCAGCAGGGTGGCAGGACACAAAATAAATGTGCAAAAATCAGAGGCCTTCCTATATGCCCAGAATGAAAGAAGTGAAAAAGCCTTGAGAGAAACAATCCCATTTACTATAGCCCCTAAAAAAACGAAATACCTTGGTATAAACCTAACCAAGGAGGTAAAAGACCTTTACAATGAAAACTTTAAAACCCTAAAGATAGAAATAGCAGAAGACACCAGAAGGTGGAAAGACATCCCATGTTCCTGGATTGGTAGAATCAACATTGTAAAAATGACCATCCTACCAAAGGTAATATACAAATTCAATGCTATACCAATTAAAATCCCAAAGCAATTCTTTAAAGAAGTTGACCAAATAATCTCAAAATTCATATGGAGGCACAAAAGATCCAGGATAGCAAAGACAATCCTGAGTAACAAAAACACTGCTGGAGGTATTACCATACCAAACCTTAGTCTATACTACAAATCCATAGTTATAAATACAGCCTGGTACTGGCTCCAAAATAGACACACAGATCAATGGATAAGGGTTGAAGACCCAGATATAAGCCCACAATAATACAGTCATTTGATCTTTGACAAAGAGGCCCAAAGAATCCAATGGAAAAAGAACAGCATCTTCAACAAATGGTGCTGGCAAAACTGGATCTCCACATGCAGAAGATTAAAGCTGGACCCATACTTGTCACCATGTACAAGACTTAATTCCAAATGGATCAAGGACCTTGATTTAAGGCCAGAGACTTTACAAACCCTAGTTGAAAGGATAGGGAAATCCCTAGAGCTGATTGGGCTAGGCCAACATTTCCTAAACAGACATCCAATGGCACAGTCACTGCTACCAACTCTCAACAGTTGGGATCTTGTGAAATTAAAGAGCTTGTGTTCAGATAAAGAGATTGTAACATGAGCTCAAAGGCAACCCACAGAATGGGAGAAAATCTTCACTAACCACATATCTGACAGAGCTCTACTGTCCAGAGTGCACAAAGAACTTAGAAAACTAAACTCAAAGGAAAACAATGGCCCAATTAAAAAATGGGCCCTGGAACTTAAAAGAAGTTTTACCAGGGATGAAATTAAAATGTCTAACAAATATTTTAAAAAATGCTCCACTTCCTTAGCCATCAGGGAAATGCAAATCAAAACTTCCCTGAGATATCATCTCACCCCGGTCAGGATGCAAAAATCCACAATACAAACAATGACAAATGCTGGAGAGGATGTGGAGAGAGGGGAACTCTCCTACATTGCTGGTGGGAGTGCAGGCTCATACAGCCACTCTGGCGAGCCATCTGGAGATTCTTAAAGAAATTAAAGATTGAAATGCCATATGACCCTGCTATCCCACTTTTGGGAATAACCCCCCATACAGCAGAGGTTCGCCTCGATAGCACAAGCTCGACCATGTTCATAGCAGCAGTGTTTACAATAGCAAAGTCATGGAATCAACCTAAATGTCCAACAGTTGACGAGTGGATAAGGAAACTGTGGTACATCTATACAATGGAGTACTACTCAGCCATCAAAAATGATGAATTACTGGAATTTGCTGGGAAATGGATGTCATTAGAAAGAATTATATTAAGTGAAGTATCCCAAACCCAGAAAATTAAGCGCCGTATGTACTCCCTAATAGGTGGCTCCTAGTACCAAACTCACCCAGCCCACATTGAGACACTCAAAAGTAAACCTATGTAACACAGTAATTGCAAGGATTATGAACAAGAGAGATGGGTTAGGAGGGCCACACCAGAAACAAGGAGAGAGGGGACCATGTTACAGCAGAGAAAATAGGCCTCCATCAAGGTCTGCAAGTAAGTAATGAGAAACCTGGTTAAGTTCACAGACGTTCTTTCCTGATCTCACCAGAAGGGGAAGGCATATAGTCTAGCAGATAAAAAGTAATCATTTTGCAAATGGGTGATGGACCCCTCCCTCACTGAGGTTTCCTACTTTTATTACATCTACTCTTGAATGTGCTATTATAACAAGACTCCAGTTTAACAGCTTTTTGTCTCTGGCCAGGGGGTGACATACAGTGCCCAGCAGGATGGAGTGAAGGGCATTGCAGGAGCAGCAAAACTGCAAAAGAAAATCAACAAACCACAATCTAGAACTTCAGAGACTCTATATCAATCACATAGAACTAGGCCAGCCTAAGCTCTCCCCATCCTGGAGCTCAGGGATATTTGCCTAAGAGGGGGCGGTAAGATTGTAAGAGCAAAAGGATGGGAGGAACAACGATTTGCAAGATTCTCAACAATAGTTGGGGCCAAAGCAATCATAATGGGACTTTGCATGCCCTGCGCAATGTCCAGTGCACTGTTGCCCTCATAAAGTCTAGCATCTGTTAAGGGCACCGAGATCCGTGGAGGCAACGGATTGACAGCCATAGTAGTGCTCCTATGCTTAAGGGGAACAAGAGAAAGGGCTTATGGAAATGCCACTGGGTCCTTATATGTCATCGGAGAGGAGGACCCAGTGGAGAGTCAGGCGTACACAATAAAGGACTCTCTGGGAATTAGGGGGGGAGGCACTGGGGAATGGGGAGGGAGAGGAGCGGGAGGAGGGGTTTCGGGGGGAGGAGGGGGAGGGAGGGAACTGGTAAAAAAATTTTAAAATGTATAATTACATTTTTAATAAAAAATAGATTTAAAAAATGTACCTTTTGTGCCTAAAATCTAAGTACTTGTTCCTTTATTATTTGGCTATAATTTTTTTACACAGACTACTGGCAATGGAAATACAAGTATAGCTCTATCTGCTCAGTATTTATGTCAGAGCAACAGAATTCTGGAGTGACTATATTGGCTTGTTTAAGAACTTTTATTTGTTCGAGTCCCACACCAAACAGAAAATGGTAATTTTCTATGTTGTCACCAGATAATAGGAAATCCATGTTACATAGACCCACTGCTTTGTGTAATTTATTCTTTAAACCAAGCTTGAATCACATATAAGGAAAGAGATTTTCACTGATAAAACTGAAATTATAATTTTACTTTTGGAGCAATAAAAGGGAAAATGTGAAAAGTTTAAAAAAATTTAATAGTTCAGAGAAATGGAGAAAACACTATATTTATATTAATATCCAAAAGTGTGTCATGAAGTAATAAACCCTTAGTACATGAATAACAAGTGGCATGATACAAGTAGTGCTAAAGCAACCTCCAACATAGAGAAGTCATGAGACACACTGCTTCATTGCTGAATTTCGCCAAATATTTCAAGAAGAATTAAATCTAACATTATTTGTTAGTGTAAAACGTAGCAGAAAAAAAATTCTTCCAACTACAGCCAACAGAAAAACCATACAAGGGCACAAATGGAAAAAAAACCACCCAAAAACACTCTTGTTGAACACAAATGTAAAAATCCTACACAAAAAATAAAGGAAAATATAACACACATTAGATTATTTGCCATGGTCTTATGGGATTCTTCCCTTGGAGATATATGTATATATTTTTCAGTAAAATAATGGATAAAAATCATATCGTCATAGCAACTTATGCCATAAAGGCATTGTATTTAATAAAACAAACATACCCTCACAGTGAAAATTCTAAGCAAGTTAGATATAGAAGGAACATATATTAGAAGGAACACAGTAAAAGTCATTTACAATAATTTAACAGGTAACATTACTGTGACTAAGGAAACCTGAAAGTCTCTGAGATCTGGAACAAACAAGGGTGCACACTTCTCCACTGTCATTCAAGAGTGCTAGAAGTCTTTTGCAGAACAAGGAGGTAAGACTAAAATACAGGAAAATTGTGAAAGTACTCAAATTGTTGCTGGTTGCAGATGACACTGACCTATATATACAAAACCACCAAAAATATCACCAAGGTATATATTAGAACTAAGAAAGGAAGTCATTAAAATGCAGGCCACAGAGAATTGTTTCAGTGTGAATCAATGTAGCACATTTAGGATTAAAAAAATTCCATTCAAAGAATAAAGAAAGGAGGAAAGAAAGAGAGAAAGAATAGAGAAAGAAAGAAGGAAAGAGAGAAGGGGGGAAAGGAGGGAGGGAGGGAGGAAAAGAAAACCTCAGAAATACACAAATACTACAGCAGAAAAGTATCCAGAAAAAGAAGCACATCACAATTGAAAGAACCAAGTCAAGCCCAGCACAGATACAGCCTTGTGCTCGTGGCATAAGAAAGGATAAATAAATCTCATCTGAAAGGCAAGTCAGTTGGCCCTAGTTAAAAGAGGCTATAGTCCTTCAAGAACAAGATACTCATCTCTCAAACCTCATATTCCAGTTGCAGGTTTTAGCAATTTCTTGGTAGATGAGGCAGCAGGGAGAAAACAGTTTCATTTGTCACTCTAAGGTTGACTTGAGAGAGAACTGATCACTTAAAACTTAGCTATCCTGAGCACCTGAGAATAGAAACCACCATAAGTCAGGCAGCTCCAGTTTAACACACCACACTTTCAAGGTGAGAGAACCATAGGAAGCAGTTGCGGAGAGCAAGAGGGCTGGACACTGAGCAGGTTGTAGGAGCTCAGCTCAGGCAATGAGGTAGACAGGGAAAGGTAACAACCAGTCTTGGTGACCAAGAACAGATCTCCTCAACTGAGAATAACTGTGGAGCTTCATAGCCTTGATCCTATAGTCAGAAGACAAATAAAGCTCTGGAGTCCACTGTCTGCCATAAAATTCATTGCCACAAAGACTAAGAAGGTTCAGTAGTCTACCTGACATCCATGCTTGCATTCCTCAGCCAGGTAATTAATACTTAGTGTGCTTTGAAAATATGAGGACATATCTTCCATCTGAACAAATCTCAGCTGCTTCCGCTATTCCCAGCTTATTGAGCAGATGCCTTCCTCCTAGAGCATTCACTGCATAGCTGCATAGCTGGGGAATCTCAGGAAGATGAGGGAATTCCCCCATCTCACAGACTGCAAAGCAAAGTGTGGGCAGAAAAGAGGCCTGTGTAAAAATTACAAATACAGGAGCCCAGATGTTCAACTGATCTTTCCATTCTCATGCATATAAATATCAGTATGTAGTTCTTAGGGATCAAAAAAGGAACTTTCTCCAATCCTTCTGATTTTGTTTTAAATCTTTTGTGCTTGACCATACATTTTTTTAAAAAAATTTCCGTTATTAGTGTTTTAATTTCATTAAGAAAGAATTAAGTTATATTCTAATTTCTGTTTCTCTTCATAGTATTGTAAACGACAATAGGTTCCATAAAATTAAAAATTGTCTGGCAGCTTCAGTTCTGCATATGTATCCAGTGGGAATAATATTAGTTTGTGAAAGAGGACTGCGCTACCAGGTTCACTGCAGGATTATTCACAATAGCTAAGTGGCCATCAGCTGATCAATAAGGAAAATGTAGCTCATATATACAATGGAGTTCCATTCTGCCACTAAAGAAATAGAATCTTATTATGATGATAACATTGATAGAAGTAAAGATCATCATTCAAAGTGAAATAAGTCAGGCCAAAGAAAGACAAATACCACATAATATCTCTCAAATGAATATTCTAGCAAGTTTGATATCATAGAACTAAAAGTATAATGATAGTTACTATAGTATAGGAGCAGCAGGAATGGGGGAGGGTGGAGAAAGGTTGTCAATGAATGCTGCATTATATGAACACAAGAAGTTTAGGGGATAGCAGAGCACAGTGTGGTGCCTGTGGATTGAAATATGATGGAATATTAATAAAAGCCTGTACTCTAGAAAGCCCATCTTAGCCCCCTCCCTTTCACTGGGACTGAGATAAGAGGTTATACTGAGAGGAAGTTCACAGAGGGTGAAAGTTCAAGGCCTTACAATGGTTTCTGCCCTCACCAAAATCAATTCTTAGGGCATCTGGTTATCTCAGTACCCAGTTCTGCTGCCCTTTCTTAGCAAATGAAGTAGACAGCCACTCAGAAGATTGTCACATTTTTTTAAGTAAATCATTGTCAGAAAGGGCTCCCATTCCTCCTTTTGTTTAAACGAGATTTGTATAATAACCTATATTATTTTTTCAGGGCTTTTTGATTTATTACTGGTCATGGCCAGTAAGCCCTCTGATCAGAGTATTAAATTAACTTTTTGATATTTGCATCTGGAGTATCATTCTTGACTGTCACCCCATAAGAGTTTACAGTTCAAACTGCAGACTTCAAAAAATTTGAAGGAAAAATTTTAGAAATCTTCATTTCAAAAATATTTGAAAAATAATAAATGCTTCTAGAAATAAATAAGTTCAACCTGATTTAAACACTATGAACATACATGTTAAGAACATCATACTGCATCAGCATAGAAGATGTACCTTTTTATTTTATATATCAATCAAATATAGACAATATATTCATATATGCCAGGAGATTAATGGTCACTCTAATTTACCACCTTTGTAAGAACCTGCATCATTCAAGTACCAAGAATGCAAAACAGGCAAAGATCATCAGATTAGGGAAAATAGAAAAATTGTAGTAACTTTAGAGTATACTAACTTTTCAATTATTTTCACACCAAATACAAGAATAGCTAAATACAATCATCAAGTAACTTTGTGATACAGTTCAGTATTATCATCCATTGTATTGACAGTTAATGGAGAGCTGCAGAGAGTTAGCAATTATCTTCAACTCTCAAGTATTAGGGAGGAAAGACTTTGAAATGACAGTCTGTCTTCTTAATAGATGAGTGAGTTAATAGATGCGTTAGACACATTCTCTTAGCAAATGACTTGGGTCAGTGTATTATCAGGAAGAAGCACTAGATCTGAGAAATGATTAGTTCTGGAACTTCCAGTATTTTTTTTTAAAACTGGAACATTAGCAACCATCAGTCTTTTCTCTTTTAAATGTTAATTAGGTTTTGTTCTTCTATGTTTTAAACTCAACTTTAATTTGAAGCTTCATTCTTTTCATTCAAACTTATTTTCCTGCTGATTTGAAAACTAATGAGAAAGTTGAAGGGCATAAAAGGAATAATTCCTGTCACAAAGGACTTTTCATTATGTAATAGAAAGACACCACAAGCTGGAGAATGATAAACAAGCAAGAACAATGGACTGTATGGTAGCATTGAATTTGCTGTTTTTGTTTGTAGATTAGAATAAGTTCCAGGGATAGTGAAATTCAGAAACATAATACCAGAGTGGCTAAGAGAAATATCTTTACCATTTTCATACCCATGCACAGCAGCATTATCACACACACACACACACACACACACACACACACACACACACACACACACACACACACATACGTACAGACACACACACAATGTTTCGAAGAACTACAGACTAGAATGTCTATATATATGGTCATAGTGAAGGACTCAAACTTCAAAGTAGTGTTGAACTTTTGTTTTCACAACAAATAGGTTCAAAACTCTTCATATTGAGTAAACTCAAATAAATGTTACACTCTCAGTTGTAAATGTCTACTATTGAATGCTTCTTGCACATTTTTAAGCTATACTGTTGTATTCATCTAAGCCTTTTATAAAGATGGAGCATTCATAGCATTCAAGTATGATATCAAAGCAAATGAATTAAAAATTATTTATAAAATATAAATATGTGTTCTGTCTTCTTACCATAAAGGAGTAAGCAGTATTGTACAAGTCTTATTGCCATAATGACTCTATGACTGTTAAAAATAAAATGTAATAACTTGTCTGCTGTGCACTAGAGAGCCCCTGAATGACTCTTTGAGCTCTATGATTTGTTTTTCTTTCTGGGAGCTGGTATTTTCAGGAGATTATGGCTAGGATGTGGTGAATAGTTTCTTTGACCGAGAACATTGTCATGGTTTGAAATGTGAATTGTCCCCCACGGGGTCATGTTTGAATATTTAGTTGTTTGGGAAAATCATGGCATCTTTAAGAGGTGGAGCCTTGCTGGAGGAAAACAGTCACGGGACAGTCACAGGGGGAAAGGGGTCCTTGAAGTTTGTTAGCCCTGCCCTGTTTAATTTAGTGAGTTTGCTCTTGAACTTGCAGCAGCTCTTAGCCTCCATGATGTCTGTAGTGACTTAGGCCAACTCCAGCTTCTGCCACCAAAGAAGGAGGTTTCGTCTCAAGAACCATAAGCTCCTTTCTCCTAGTAAGTTGATTGGGCCTGAGTGGTGTCTTACAGCAGAAGAGAAGAATAACTGCTACAAGTACAGACATGAATTAAAGAGGCAGAAGTAGTGGGACCGCTGGAATTATTGAAGACAGCTACTTAAACTACTTAACGATGGGAACTGTGACTGGTGATATGTTTGTGAATCTGGGTAATAGTGAGATTCAGCTGTTAACTTTACATTGGTGATGTGGGCCTCTGGTTACATCTCAGAGGAAGTATTTACTTAAGGAAGGCACTGGACAATCCCACAGGAGATTGTTCTAATTGCATAATTGATGTGAGAAAACCCAACTCACAGTACTTGGAACTAATCCTTAGCCAGGTAAATAAGAGGGAGAGAGTTAGTCTTTTGGGCAAACTGGCAAGATAGAAAACAAGCATAGAACACTGATCATTACTGTCTTCTGGCTTTGACTTTGGATGTAGTGTGCCACATCTTTCTTCTGCTCCTTCTGGTAAACTCTCCTGCCATGATTTACCATATCCTGGAATTGTGACCCAGTGAAATCACTATGCTTCTAAGTTGTCTGGATCAGATATTTATTACATCTATAAAACTATGAGTCTAAGACAATCTGTGTGGGAGTTTTCCTGTCAGCGGCTGCACATAAAGCTATGCTTCTTCTGGACATGACTCCTAAGTAATCCAGAAGAAGTACTAGATAAAGGATGATACCCAGATCATCAAAGAACTCTGGATAACAACTGCATAATTAATTCTCAGGGTTTTGGGAAATGTTATTGTGTCCTCCAGATATTTAGGTAATACCTATGTGCATCACATGAAACATACATGTAAGTAAAAGGCTATTTAAAATTATTTGAGAAAGAGAAGAGAGGGAGGGAAGAAGAAAAGGATGTGGGGAGAGAGAGAGAGAGAGAGAGAGAGAGAGAGAGAGAGAGAGAGGCTTGTATGTGCATGCCAGTGTTGTGGTGCATGTGTGGAAGTCAGCAGACAGCATTTGGAAGACAGTTCTCTCCTTCCATCATGTGGGTTTAAATTTGGATACCTCTATCAACTGAGTCATTTCACCACTCCTAAATCCTATTCCAAGCCTTCTATTTAGAAGCTTCGACTAATACTTGTGAAAAACAGTTGATATATATATATATATAAATTAGTTGCTATTAGAAGTAATACTCAAAAACTACTAAGATACTCAAAAGCATAAAATTTATATCTGAGACAAAAACTACTAGAACAGTGTTAAAATTAGGTACAGATGACAAATTGATGATTGAGGGTTCAAACTCTGGGCACAATTGTAAATAATCACTAGTTGAGCTAAGTCCAGAGTGAAATGACAGGGGATTGTCTAGTTGATGGGGAAGGTCCAAATCAAGGGAAGTGGTTGTGGAACTAGGCTACAACCTACAGGTTGTGACTAAAATTCAGAGAGCTGGTTGAGGAAGTTGCCAATGTTGTATATCTGCGAACGTTCAGAGATTCACGACTGATCAAAGGTTAAAAGTTTAACAAAAGAAGAAGTTTATTTAAACAAACTGGTATACCAGGGCTCACACATGGACTGGCTCTACAGTGTGTGAAGCCCCGAACTATAATTTCTCAAAGTATTTAAAGGCAAAAACCACAAAGGGGACATGCAGGATGCAAGCAAGCAGATTACAAAGGCAGGAAAAACAGTTAGTGTCCTGCAATCTTATCTTGTCAGCACACATGCCTTTTGGCAGACCTCACATGTCTTAAGTCTAATGTTAGCATTCCTCAGAACAGCTTCTTATAAACTTTGACCACTGAATATTCTAAGAAACCAGTTTGGGGAGGGGAATTCCAGGAAACTGGTTGAGGAGGGAAGGCATCTGTACCTCTTGTGGGTGACAGCCTTAGGCAGATTTTCTAACTGAAGAGTTTCATATTTCTGATATAGGTATTTGAAATTACTCTTCTACAGCCAGACATACTGGTCTGGCAAGTAAGGATTGTCCCTCTCTCAGCCATTATGTGGAGATTGTGTGGCCAGTTTCTTCAACCCTTAATGTTGCGTGGGCTTTCCTATTGAACTGAACTAAGAATCGTGACTAGACTACCTAAGAGAACAATCTTAAGCTGTTTTGTCATGATTTTATCAACAACATACAATAACAACATGCAACTCCAATAAGCAGCAAAGAAAACCCCACATAAATTATGTCATTAGCTAGTAGATATCATTGGTTAGCTCCTTCAAATTTTTATTTTGTTCTGACATTAATTTTTTATGTTAAATGGATTTATCTTGAATATTTATTTTATTCCTTATAAAGTTTTAATTTCTCCTGAATTTTCCCAGCTTGCTTTTAATTTTCAATGTATTTGAATCATAACTATTTTAGCATTTAATAGATATTTTAGCTATCTGACTTTGAAATTTTCTTTTTGACTGAATTGCATGTGTGTGTGTATAAGCTCGCACATGTGAATGAATGTGTTTAGTTCTTTTTTACACATATGTGTTTGTGTGCATATTCGTATGTGTATTTGTATGTGATATGTGCACATCATTGGCTGCGCATATTGGAGGGCAGTTAGAGGGCAAATGGGTAATCTCCTTTGTAACTTTATGTTATACTCTGAGCCTGAGGCTTCTGCTTTTTAGGCTAGGTTGGATGCCAGAGATCTTCAGATATCTTCCTCTCTCCCCCCAACACAAGGGTTATGGAAATAAGTGTCCATACTTTGCTTTAAATTATTGCTGGGAGGATTATGAACAAGAGAGATGGGTTAGGAGGGCCACACCAGAAACAAGGAGAGAGGAGACCATGTTATAGCAGAGAAAATAGGCCTCCATCAAGGTCTGCAAGTAAGTAATGAGAAACCTGGTTAAGTTCACAGACGTTCTTTCCTGATCTCACCAGAAGGGGAGGGCATATAGTCTAGCAGATAAAAAGTAATCATTTTGCAGATGGGTGATGGACCCCTCCCTCAGTGAGGTTTCCTACTCTTATTACATCTACCCTTGAATGTGCTATTACAACAAGATTCCAGTTTAACAGCTTTTTGTCTCTGGCCAGGGGGTGACATACAGTGCCCAGCAGAATGGAGTGAAGGGAATTGCAGGAGCAGCAAAACTGCAAAAGAAAATCAACAAACCACAATCCAGAACTTCAGAGACTCTATATCAATCACATAGAACTAGGACAGCCTAATCTCTCCCCATCCTGGAGCTCAGGGACATTTGCGGAAGAGGGGGCGGTAAGATTGTAAGAGCAAAAGGATGGGAGGAGCAACGATTTGCAAGATTCTCAACAATAAGGGGTTGGGGATTTAGCTCAGTGGTAGAGCGCTTGCCTAGCAAGCGTGAGGCCCTGGGTTCGGTCCCCAGCACCGGAAAAAAAAAAAAAAAAAAAAAAAAGATTCTCAACAATAGTTGGGGCCAAAGCAATCGTAATGGGACTTTGCATGCCCTGCGCAATGTCCAGCGCACTGTTGCCCTCATAAAGTCTAGCATCTGTTAAGGGCACCGAGACCCCTGGAGGCAAGGGATTGACAGCCATAGTAGTGATCTTATGCTTAAGGGGAACAAGAGAAAGGGCTTATGGAAATGCCACTGGGTCCTTATATGTCATGGGAGAGGAGGACCCAATGGAGAGTTAGGCGTACACAATAAAGGACTCTCTGGGAATTGGGGGGGAGGCACTGGGGGAAGGGGAGGGGGAGGAGGGGGGAGGGAGGGAACTGTTAAAAAATTTTAAAATGTATAATTAAATATTTAATAAAAAAAAAGAAATGCAAAGAAAAAAAAATAAATTATTGCTGGGGATTTGAACAAATACTTTTATGTATTTGTTGATCTGAGCATCTCCACAGCTCCCCTGGGCAAAGTTCTATTGTCACTTTTCCTTTGGTTTTGATCATCTTAAAAACTCCTATCATTTTCATAGAATCCTTGAAATGTATGTAAAAATTACACGTTTTGAAACATGTGAAGTGTTTCCTTCATTAACTCATATTCACCTATGCCTTGCGAAGAAATAGGCAACATCACTCTAATCAACAGCATTATGCATTTGAAGGTGGGTTTCAGACTGGTATGGATTCTGCCTACACTTCATCCTACAGCACAGTGTTCTAGAATTTACCTCATTTTGAAAACTTTGTTATTTATTAGGGTTTTTTACTTGGATTTCACTGAACTTTGAATTTTGTTTCTTGAACCTTTCAAACTTGTAAAATTGCTTAGCTTTTTATATACTGAATATGGATGATTTGTAAACTGGATACCTATGAACAGAAAGCAGTAATCAGCAAATTTCTTGTAGAAAAGGCTAGATAATATGACTTTAGAACAAGAAGCTAAGCTGAGCATAGTATTTAAATGGTTACATTGCGAAAGGAAAATTTGTGCTATCCTGACCCATTTGTCATATAAAAGACATTTTCCAGGGAAAGAGTCACCAGCTCAAGAAAGATCAAGAACAGGACCAGGAAGTGACACCACAGTTGATTTTATTCATTGAAATTCAGATCTCTCTGTACTTTCTTCTTTGTGAAGAGTGATCAGTCATCTCCATTTGGGAAGATGGCCAGAGGGGAAAATACTTATTGAAGAAACACCATTACCAGTTCTCAGGCTAGGATTCTTGGTTTCTGGCAATTGTCAAGATCTGAGTCCTCAACTACTATGTGGAGATTAACATGGTCCATGAACCTCAGTGACCCATCGCAATGGCTGGGACATGGGAATTGGAGGTGCAGGAGAGACAGGGCACAGGAAAATGCCCAGCTTGCTGAATAAGGATGCCTATAGACCATCCCAAAAGACTGTCTACTTTATTTCAACTTAAAAAAAATCTAATGCATAAAATTCTCACTGTTTGGATTGATTTCAGATTTTTCAAACTTGTAGCCTAAATATTTGTGCAGTGTTTCTAGTTTGCCTCAGTGAGAGATTTAGTCAGAAAAATAACTTCACAATCTTGACACTATTGATCTTTGGGTCATATAATTTTTTTGTGTGTGGGCTTTTTATTTTGTTCCAAGTAGGATTTTTGGCAGCACACTTGACCTCTTCTTGCTGGATGCAACATCAATAACCCATCTGTGATAGTCAAAAATATTTCTAGATATTGTCCACTGACTTTTAGAGATGGGGGTGTGGCAGAGTTAATTGTTCATGTTGATAACTCATCTGAAACAATCATTTCCTCATTGCCTAAGGATAAAGCTTACTCCCATTTTAAATTTAAATTAATTGAATTCAGGTTTGCTTTTGACAAATAATTTATATAGCAATATAAATCTTATTATGTAACAAAATTTAGGCTTTATATGCATACATATGGAACTATTTTAGAGAGACAGTATTGTATTGAAAACTATGCCAGAATTAAAGACTATCTAATAGAGGCTTGGGAGGTAGTTCAGCATTCAAAGTACTTGCCCATAAACAAAGACCAGAGATTGAATTCCCACATGCTATGTAAAAATGCTAGTGGATGTGGCAGCCTGTCTGAAATACCAGCACCAGAAGATATAGCCTGGGAATCCCCAGAGCAAGATGTATAGCCAGACTATCCCTGTCCATGAACTCGGCTTAATTTGAGATCCAGAAGAATAAGAATAAGGTAAGAAAGTAATGGAAGATGATCACTGATATCAGTCTTAGATCTCCATGTGCATGGGCATACACATGCTCTTGCATTCTCACACAAATGTGTGCATGCATACATGCAGACATATGCCTATAACCCATATCCACATGTGAAAAAATTTTAAAAGTAAATGTATTACATTTACATTTTTATATACATGTTCCCTCCCTCCCTCATTCCCTCCCTCCTTTCCTCTCCCTACTGTTCTCAATCCAACCCACTCTCCCTCCCACCCCTATTCCCTCTTATTCTTCTGTCCTTTGGTTCTATGGGTCCTGGGGTTCCCTCTATATCAACTGTTTTCAGCGGGTTCATGCCTCTGTGGCAGACAGAGAGACTGTTCCTTGGCCAGCCCACTGATAAGAGTACTCCCCTACCCCTGTCTGACCTCTTGTCCCTAAGGATCCTACTACCTGAAACTATTTCCCCTGAGATCCGTGCCAGTCCATGGGGTAAGCTGGCATGTTTACCACTGTGCGGTGTGATGAATTCAGTTCTCATTGCCGTGAGGTCCTGACTGCAGCTGGCCTATCTTGAGTGGACTGACCTGTCCAGCAATGGAACACTCCATCTTTAAAATACATATATACATGCATACACACACACACACATACATGCATATATACACACTGTCATAGTTAAGCACAGGTGTCAACTTGACTCGAGGGTTTGAGCTCTGGGCACAGTTGTAGAGAGTTGATGTTTGAGTTAAGCTCAGAGCAAACCTGAAGGAGATTGTCTAGCTGCTGGGGAAGACCCAGCCCATGATGGGTGGGATTAGGCCCTGGATGAATCACAGAGAGCTGGTTGAGAGAGTTGGCATCCTTCTGTATACTTGGCCAGACATGCTGGTCTGGCAAGTAAGGATTGTCCATCTCTCAGCCGTTATGGTGGCCAGTTCCCATGGTGTTGGTGTGTATTCTCCCGTCAAGCTGGACTATGAACTGTAACCGGACTATCATAAGAAAGTAAACTCCTTGTTCCCTTAAGCTGTGTTCTGGTCATTTATCAGCAACTATGCAGGCGGACTGCAACACACACACATATATGTATACATAGGATATTTCAGTAAACAATAAAATTTGTACTAAAATTTATGTGATTTCTAATACTGATTCCAAATGCTTATACTAGTCTAAATTTTCATTATGACATTTTAACTTTAAAAAATTGAAATCTTGTATTATATGAACATAAAGCCTTTATTGTCCTCATCTTTAATGTGAAAGTGATTAGTACAGAGAGATACCTTAAAAGAGGTCAATGCTTGGCCTTGGGTCATGGATTTATCTATGCTTCAGGGAAAGGGTTTCATTAGAAGAGCCTACCCTCCATAATTTGAGTTTTTGCCATTTGTTACTTTTCAGGAAGGAAATTTAGTAATTAAAGCATGCATCTTGAATCTTTTTTTTTCAGGAATATTTCTAAACAAAGTATATTTTGTAGAAAGTTTCTATGCTTCAGTTTAGGATTATATCAATGAGTGTTAATTTTGTTTAAACATAAAGAATGTTCAATTTTAAAATATTTCACCCTATACCAAAATGAACTAAATAATGTTATTAATGATAGGAATTTGGCATGCATGCATCTTCATTTAAAATATCATAACAGGAATTAGGATACAATTAGTAAAATGAAACAATGTTTCTTGACTATATAATATGTTGTCAAAAAGTAGAAAATTAATGAACCTGTTCATCAAAAGTAAAAAAATAATAAAATAGACACCAGTGTGCCAGATTTTATAGTCAGTACAACTTCCCAAGGGATTTAAGTCCTAAATGTAATTTCTTACTAAAAAGTCATGAAAAGAAATTTTTTAAAGGAGGAAAGATTGCCAGGCAATACAGAATATGTAAGAATAAAGAATAGACAGGTTAAATAGAATTTCCTGTACCTCAAGTCAACATCAATAATAATCATATATTTATATTTTAAAAAAGCATAGAAGCACAAATTTTTGAAATTTGAAGCTCTAAAATTCAGTTATGTGGGGCTGGAGAGGTGGCTCAGAGGTTAGGCTCTGCCTCCAAGGCAGAGGGTCCTGAGTTCGGATCCTAGACCCCACTATAGACGCCAGGCGGAAGCAGGGGCGGCCTGCGCTTCTGGTCCTGGTAGGGCAGAGCCTGTGAATCCCGGGGCAGAAGGAGATGGAGGCATCCATGGTGGTTCCCGATTCGTCCGTGGTTCTACACACACACATACACACATGCGCGCACACATACATACACACACGCACAACTGAATAAATAATAATAAAAAAAATTTAAAAATACTTTAAAATTCAGTTATATGATTGTGTAGCCAAGTGGAGGTAGAAAAGTTACTCTGAGAGCATTCTCAATGGGGAAAAGGTAAGAAGTAATGTGCAAATTTCTTCAGCAGATAGCATAAATATCTAATGTTTTTTATGAAATCATATTTGTTTATGTCTGGATACAAAAGCACACATGATTTTATGTGTTCATCTCTGTGTCTTGTGGGGTTCTGCTTATTGTGGTCTTAAAAACAAATGATTAGGCCCAGAAAAGGTTTTATTTAAGTATAATTATACAGTTATTGTGTCACACTGTATTCTCACAGACTATGCATTACAATCTTTATTTTTAGAGATAAGCTATCAAGAGGCCCAATGTGACTAAATCACATTTAATTCTGTAAGGTCATATGCCATATTCAAATAGCACACAAGATACTATTAGATGGTTCTTATATTACTAAACTACGTTTTTTTCTGAAAATTACATATAGGAAAAAAACTAAGGAAAAGAGCCCAGATTCACAGCATTGTTGATTACTTGATATTTTCTCTGAGGTATCAATTCTTTCTAGGACTACTGAAAATTGAGCATAACATTGTTTTGAGCCATGAAGTTGCTACCAGAATTAGTGTGGCCTTCCAAAAATGAAAACATAAAATGAAAAATAATTATTTATTATAGTTGGAAAGAAGGGACACAGAACCAAGATCCCTGAGACTGGAAATGCATAGGTACATTCCACAGTAGTTCCGACTTTTAGCCTGAAGGAACTTTGTAAAACATAAAAAGGCACAAGGCCAAGTTCAAGGGGGACCATCCATCTTGATACACCAAGAAAAGATAGAATGCGAGTATTGAGGCTGCTGAACTCAAAGAAGTTATAGAGTAGGTGTCATAATTAGATTTGGGAGTCAACCCGACAATTGAAGCTTTGAGTTCTAGGTACATATGTAAAGAATTAGCCGTTGAGTTAAACCCTGAGCAAGCCTGCAGGAGATTGTTTAATTGACAAAGAAGGTTCAGCTTATGGTGGATGGGACGAGTCCTTGGGCAGGTGAATATATTGGAGGGAGCTGGTTAAGGACGTTTACATTTTTCAGTGTACTGGCCAGACATGCTGGCTTGGCAAATAAGGATTGTCTCTCTCTCTTTATAGTCTTATGGATATATGGATATAACATGGCTAGTTCCCTATGCTTCTGGTGTTTTTATGGACTCTCCTGCTGAGCTGAACAACTGTAACCAAGAATTGTTAAGAGAAAATAAACTCCTTGTTCTCTTAAGCTCTTTGGTTGTGAATTTACTACCAGTATGCAGAATAATCGCTGCAGTAGGACAGTGAGAGGAAGCTGAGGAGAGGAGGCCTAAGAAACATGAATAAAAGGCCAGTTTCTAAATTGCATATACTGTGATTGACTCTCAAAAGGCCTAGGAATGAAAAGTTTCTGTAGAAGTTGTTGGCTGCAAAGTGGTTTGAGAATTTGTATGGTGCTAGAAGGAATGGGGAATCAATCAAATTTAAATGTCATTGTTGTTCATTATCAGTGCTCAACTAACACCCCCAAAGACCCTGACTATTCCTAGACTAATAGCAAGTGAAGACACACCCTCAAAAAACTCCTAAAAAACTCATAAAAAACCCATTTTCACTGAAAAATTAATACCTAAAATTCAATCCTCTGTCATTCAACATTTCAAAAAAAGGACCACATAAAATAAACACAGGAAGGCCCATGTGTTAGATTTTGTATGCTAATTATGCAAATATTTAATCTAATTTAGAATCTGAAGAAATATGTTGTCATAACCAATGAACATTTAGACACAAAATGTACATCTGAAATAAAAGGAAAAAAAAACAATGAATGAAGTCAACAAGGCTTAAAAATAACAGGAATAAAAGAATTATCTAGTCCAAAGATAAAAAGATAAGGTGAAAAATTCACACATGGAATTTCAGAGTTTTATGAAATAAAAAGAAATCGTCTAACATACATAGAAAAATGTGCTAGGAAGACAAGAAAGAATGATACAAGACAGAAAATGTGCTTGAAGAAATCAGGGCTCAAAGTAACCAACATCTGGAATAAAACATAAATTTCCAGATCCAAGAAAGTCACCAAAATCAAGAAGAATGGTTATAAGTGATGTATATCCAGATGCATAATGTTAAAAAAGCTACAAATTATAGATTACTATATAACTATGAAAGCATTAATGTAACCGTATATTATGCAAGAGCAAGGAAATTGTTAATCCTTGGCTTCTAATCAGAAACTATGAAGATGGAGGGATTGCAACATGCTGAACTGGAAAGCAAAATGAGAACTCAGAACTTTGAAAATATCCAAATTTATTGTGAAATAAATACTGCAGCATTAAGAAAACATTAATGAATCTATTATCATTAAATTGAAGGAGATTTTTAATCAGGGATTTTAAAACTTTTTTTTTGACAAACAAAATAAACTGAAGGAGATTAAAATCACTATGAAAGAAAGGTTTAAAAGAACAGTAGCGCGAGTAGTGTGAAGAAGCAGCGAGGACAACCCCCCGGACCGACCAAAGCCGCGCGCCGCTGCACCCCGCGCCCAGCGCTCACGTCCTCGCGCAGAGCCGCCACGCCCAAGAGAAAGGCTGAAGGGGATTCTAAAGGAGATAAAGCCAAGGTAAAGGACTAGCCACAGAGAAGATCTGCAAGGTTGTCTGCTAAACCTGCCCCTCCAAAGCCAGAACCCAAGCCTAAAAAGGCCCCTGCAAAGAAAGGAGAGAAGGTACCTAAAGGGAAAAAGGGAAAAGCTGACGCTGGCAAGGATGGGAATAACCCTGCAGAAAATGGAGATGCCAAAACAGACCAGGCACAGAAAACTGAAGGTGCTGGAGATGCCAAGTGAAGTGTGTGGATTTTTGATAACTATGTACTTCTGGTGACTGTACAGTTTGAAATACTATTTTTTTATCAAGTTTTATAAAAATGCAGAATTTTTGTTTTACTTTTTTTTAAGCTATGTTGTTAGCACACAGAACACGTCATTGTTTTTTGGGGGAGAGAAGGAACATGTGTCATTAACGGACTTTGCAGAGCTGATTGCTGTGGGGAAAACACCTTCCCCTGCTAGATTTGAAAAGTCCTCTTGGATCCCAGGAGGAGAGATTCCCCGGTGTGGACCCAAACAAGGGGTGGCACAAAGGCCTTGTGGTGTGGGAAACCCAAACTCACTTTTATGTCCTCCTCCCCCTCCACCATCAACATAAACTTAATTCCCTTAAAACCAGAGCCCTGCTGGAACCTGACCCCCTAAAATTGATTTTGCCAGTATGTCAGGTGATCTGGACTCTGCAGTGACATCATTAAGATGGTGGTCCTCAAAAGAACAGTGGTTCCTTTCCTAAAAAATTGTAGATTTTCAGATTGATACCTCTGCCAATTTCATTTCATTTCCTAAAACTCAAGGTCGGCTTGTGAAAGTTGTTAAACAACATGCTTATGTGAAATGTCCACCCTCACTCTAAACGTCGCCCGTTTGAAGCATCAAATGAAGACTTCCTTGGATTTTATAGTGGCTTTCTGATTTTGGTAGTCGATACAAGAAGGGAGTTTGAAAGTTCTTGTATACTGTTACTGATTGTCTGCCCATGTCCTGCCTGAAATACCATGCTTGTTTATGAAAAGTATCTTTAATAAAGCTGGATACAGTTTGGCTTGGAAAAAAAAGAACATTAGCGATTATTAATATGTACTTATAGTTAAGAAATCTTTTTCCTTTCTTTAAAGTACATGTAACTATATAAAACAAAATTCATGATATTTTATCATGAGGACAATAATGTAGAAGAACAATAAGTGGCAAAATTGTACAGATTTAGTAAGGGATAAATGAAATTTTACAGTTCTGAGGAACTTAATGTTTATATGAATATAATAATCTGTGATTCATATAGAAACCAAAAGAAATGCCAATCATGCACACAGCCACACACACACACACACACACACACACACACACACACACACATGCATGCACATGTATACACACAAGTGTATATTAAAAGCTCAATGAAAAATTGTAGTATAATGGTAAAATATATCTAATTAACTCAAAATAAAACAGTGGGTAACAAGAAAACTTTTAAAAATGTTGACTGGCAGCAACACAAATGATTATATCAAGTGTAATGGATTAGCACTCCAATAATAATAAGACAAAACTGAATAAAAACTTTGTGCTAGTGAGATATGGGTGTCAACTTGACAATTAAAGGCTGAACTCTGAATGTATTTGTGAAGAATTAGTTGAGGTAAGCCCGATGCAAGTCTACAGGAGAATATGTAATTGATGTGGGATGATCCAACCCACAGTGAGTGGAACTGTACTATGGGAAGGTAATTAAGATGGAAAAAGTTGGTTCAGTACTTGGCATATTTTGTCAGACTTCAATGTATTTTGGTAGACTTTCAGTCTGGCAAGCAATGTTTGCCCCTTTTTTGGCAATTCCTGTGCATGTGGTAGAGCTAGGTCCTCTCACTCTTAGTATTGATATGCGCTTTTTCCCCAAACTGGACAGTGAACTGTAGCCCCAAATCATAAGCAAGAATAAAACATCCTTGATCTTCTAAATTCTTTGGATTTGAAATTATTGGCAATATGTAGATAAACTACAATAAACTTCAGGACAATGGTAGTTTGTGTTCAGTTTGATCAAACATCAAGGAAACTAGACAGCAATAAAAACAAACAATATGGTTTAAATTAAAAAAATGTGTTGTGCTGCCAAATGTTTGCTCAAATCTACATCTGCCAGGAATATCTTTCTGAAGATGTGAGAATCATTTAACTCTTGTAGTCAAACAATGCCTTATAAATTAAATGTGCATTTGCCATCTAATGTGTGTTATTTTTTTCCTGAGATATTTGCAGGTAAGAAAATATATGTTCCAAAAATACCATCAAAGAAGACTACTATAATAACCAATATAAGTAGCAGTCCAGATTTTCATGCAGTAGAAAGAAAACAATTTTTTTGTCTATTCCTACAATGAATATTAATCAGTAGTAACATAGAATGAAATTTTAATGAAGTCAATGTATAGATGAATCAAGAAACTGGTCACAAATTTGTCTCGCTATACAATATTACCTGCATGAAATTCTTGAAGAGACAAAATGCATATCATGGAAGAGACAAAGCTATTCCATGGTGTAAAACATCAAAGCACAATGTATTCTCCTTAGCAAGAGAGGTGACATGTTATATAGATAGTTGTATGGAATATTTATTAAATGAAAGAATTGTGATTACCTTCAAAAAGTTATAGGCTATATGGATACTGAATTTGTCATAATTCATCTAAAAGTATTTAAGGCTTTTGCATTTCACTTAGTATGATGAAAAAACACTTGTGCACAGGGTTGGTGAAATCATTCAGTGGATAAGGCATCAGCTCTCACACCTGGCAACCTGAGTTAGATTACACAAAGGCCATGTTGTGGAAGGAGAGAACTGACTACTGAAAACTGCTCTCTGGCTTTCACCTCTGGACCATGGTACACATGAACATCCTCTCTCTCTCTCTCTCTCTCTCTCTCTCTTTCTGTCATATATTTATTTAAAATAATGTTTACTGCCATGGATTAATGTTTGAAAAGATCATGACATCTTGAAGGGGCTGAGTTTTGCAGGAAGAAGACACACCAAAGAGAACTGGCCTTAAAGTTCAATAGACCCGTTTTGTTTTGTTGTGTTGCTCTTTCTGATGTATGATGGCTGCCATGACCTGAACTGGTCTCCTGCCTTTCCTTTAACTGTGGTTTCTGCTCTAATGTTCCCACTATAATGGACTATATCTCTCTTCTGAAGCCATAAGCCAAATAAATACTTCCTTTCTTCCTTGCTTCCTGGATCTGACAACTGTCTTAGAGCAAAGTTGGGTAACTGTGATGGTCACAAACAAACAAACAAGTAAATAAATGAATATATGAAATATTTTTAAAAAATTTATACCTAATGAAAACATTCCCAAATTTACCATCACACTCAGTGGTGAAAGGCTGAATGATTTTTAAATACTTTATTTATTTATTTTTATTTGAGAGAGAAAAAGAGAGAGAGAGAGATGCATGCACCATGTGAACTTCTTTGGAATGAACTCAGGTTATCCTGTCCACTGAGCTATCTCAGAAAAACTGAATGATTTTTTACCACAATCAGGAATAAGGAAAAAAAAGCTGCCTTTTCTACTTCTATTTAACATGATATTCAACCCTAGAAGAGAAACTTATTAAGAATATAAAATGGAAACTTCAAATTGGAAAGGAAGAAAGAAAAAATGTTACAGATGAGCATGCTTTCTTATATGCTCAAATGAAACAAAGCTCAGTGGCTGGGGAGATGGTTCAGTGGAAAAATTACTTGAGTATGAGCTTGAGGATCTAAGCACAAATTCCCACAACGTACACACATAGATGTGTCAAAGCAATGAGATTGAAGTAATAATGTTCTCCCAACTTAAAAAGCCAGCCCTGGAAAGACTGAAGTCTGTCATATAGCACATTTAAAGATGTGCTAACCCCAACTCTTCTCAAATTGCTTTATAAAACATAAAAGAAAGTAATGCTACAAAAGTTGCTTAATATCCTGGTAGCAAAACTGTATAATGTTACAAGACAAGAAAATTATAAAACAACATCACTAATGAACACAGGTGCAAAATAATTAGATAAAACTCATGCATATCAAATTCAAGGAAACATTAAAAAAATCTTACACTGCAACCAAATTAATTTCATGCCTGGAATATTTGTATATGCCAGCATATACAAATCAATAAATTTAAAATAGCATGGAGATCAACTGAAGATCGGAAAAAAACATGATCAGATCAGTAAACATAGCAAAGGCCTTTGATGATATTCACATTCCTTCATAATAAAACCTATAAGGGAACCAGGACTATATGAAACACACCTTAATATGATAATGGCTACTTATGATAAAGATTGCTTATAGCAATTATTACACTAAATGGGGTATAATTCATAGTATTTCCTCTAAAATCAAGAAAGTTAGGATAAACAATTATTCCACATAGATAAACTAGGAGGTCTAACAATAAATGAGGGAAAGGTGAGACAAATGGCATCTTTGGAATAAGATCAGAAGGATTAGCTAATATTATAAATTTGTTTTATAAACAGATATTTATAAACAGTTAAGATTATAAATGATAGTGTCATGGGGGTTCTGAACTGAACATATAAATTTGGGCAGAAGAGATTTTATAGTTGTCTGCACATAAATGTTGCTTAAAGCTGTGGATTTTGTGGGATCACTCAGTGATGATAGCTGAATGAAAGAGTTGAGAAAAGAGGTGTAGAAGGAAGGAAAGAGGGCAATAAGGAAAGAAGATTGATGAAAAAAATGTAAGAGTGGAAGATCAAAAAGTTCTCTTAAAAACAGTTGAAAAATATTGGAGTGGTTTCATGAAATTTCATAAAAATAAATAAGTGAGCAGATTGATAAATCAAAACCAGAATTTAGAAAAATTATGGATAAAGAGGAGGCTCTGTACAAAATTCCCTGAACAGTTATGAATCACAGATATGTGGCAAGAGAGAAATATAGTTTCCAAATACGGTGTTGCAATTTTAAGGAAATTCTTAGAAAATATCAAAACTGGCAGTCGTCCCAATATATTCAGAATTTATGATTTCATATCATTTCAGCAGATATTTATGGTGTGTTTGCTAAACAAAAGACAAAGAAATGTGCCAATGAAATATCAAACTTAAAGTCACTACATCGAGTAATTCCCACACTAGCAAATAAATTAATTTCACCTGAGCATCAGTGTTCAATCAGTGTATACAAACTGACTTAATAAGGCATTAAAGCTAGGCTGGAAACATTTAAACTCAATACAACAATACACCTAACTTTTCAAACAGATGCAGTCCCGTCTGGGATCAGCTCCACTAATCCTAACTTCAATGTCAAGCATTGGGGAAAGTGCCCGGCTCTGTCTTAGCCCTTCTGCCAATCTCCTCCTCACTCATACACACAGTGTTCACTTATAGTGACTCCCAAAAGATTTGGACTTTTATTAAATCTTAGGGAAATTGACAGAGGGGATGCTTTGGTGAATAAAGCATTTACCGTGCAAGTACAAAGACAGAATTTGATTCTTGTGAAAATGTATGAAGCCTAGCCTAGTAAATTCACTATTTAGGTTATCCTGTGGCAGAATGGGATGTAGAGATATGAGAACTCTCAGAAGCGGTGGGTCAGCTAGCTTGACACACATAGCACGAAAGCAAACAAGAAAGAAACAAACACTCTCAAATACATGAGATTGTTCTCTGATATCCACATGCATGCTGTGACATCTGCACAAATGCATCACATCACACAAAACACACACACACACACACCACATCACACACGAAGTTTAACAGAAAAAAAAGTGGTTCCAACTAAAATTTTACTAGTTGAAGTTAATTTTTGTTGATCTCAACTATGCTAAATATCTTCACATGAGCAATCATTACTGCTGAATAAAGGGTAAGATTATGTAGGTTGAATTATATATAGATCATGTACAGAAGAGCTAAAGGCATAGGAAATATGGCTTCAAAAATGAATGCTATGAGAAGGAGCACAAAAACAATGATGTACACATGGAGAGAAGCATAGGAGCAAGAGGGACAGGGATGGATTGGCGACAGGAAGGGAAACAGGATGAAGAGGGGGAAGGGGGAAGGGGACAAAAAAAAGAAAGGAGCACAAACAGAAAACAGTACATACATGTATATGCATGTGTGCATATGTAATACATGTATACATATTAAGTGAGGAGTATATACATGTGTATATTCATGTATATACATATACATGTATGACATGTTTTACCGGTAAACTCAGTTAAAGAAGATGCAACAAAAAGTACATTTACTTTTTATATTGGACATTGAGAATGTAAGCAAATGAGGTTTTTGGAAACAAAAATGACACTCTGGGTTGAACAAATTATAAAATAGATGATCAATGCCAAAAATACTGAATGAATATTTAAAAATGACCAAAGGGCAAGTAGAACTACTACTTATCATGTATCTATTATCTATCTATCTAATCTATGTATCCATCTATCTAATCTATGTATAATTTATCTATCTATCTAATCTATCTATTTTTCTATCTATTTAATCTATCTATGTATAATTTATCTATCTATAATCTAGAAAATTCAAATATGTGATGTGTAAAGAAAACAGTTGTAGAACCCATTTACTAATGATGATCTCTTATGATTTACAGGTAAAATAATGTATTATTTAAAATAAAATCAAGAATTAACTAAAAGATTCTTATGCCTTAGAACACTTGTTGTTCACTTGAGTCAAGAGTTAGACATCCCCCCCCTTCTACTGACGGAACGCTGGGTCGCTCCCTTGCTTGTGGTCCAGGTACAGCATCCACTAGCACCAGGTACTTCCCACTAGCACCCAGGTCACCAGCTCTGCCCAGTCCCTCCCACCATCCAGCCTGAGCAGCGCCCAAGCTGAGTGGACCACTGGCTACGCCCCAGGTCCCAGATGAGGCACACCGATCCTCCTCAGCCCCTCCCCCCCTCCACCTGCCCTGAAAGCATGCTTGCTTGGGGTCCAGTGAGGGTACCCTGCTTCCCAGAATTCAACAGAATCCAAAGAAAACCCAATCAAAGCTCTAAGGGACAAAGGCCATACATTCGAAGTCCTCTAAAATCATCTTACCACATGGGAGAGATTCTTCACATCCAACCCAAAGATAAGTAAACTCACTTTTTACCATCCTGCTCCTCCCAATTAGATTAACTTTTCTATATAGCCACCCCCAAAACATACTACTTCAGGGACTATACCACTCACCCACACATATCACCAAGGTACTAAATCATAAAAGTATACTATCGTACTGGCTACTAAATCTTAATTGATGTACTAATTTAATTGATGAACTAACAGTCTAATAGCCTTATCTAGGAAATACATTAACAACAGACAAACACACCCAACTCTAAGGTAACCACTAGTAAAAACTGCCCAAGAGTAGTAATACCAACTAAATCAGTTTAGTCAAAAACATATAGAAACAGAAAGGACTCCAAGAACAAAACAACAATGCCCAAGTCAAAGTGTAGATCCATGAGAAACAAAACCCAAGAAAACAAGTCTCCCACTGAAAGAATTAACCCCATAGTGACAGATTCCAACCAAAACAAATTCACAGAAAATAGCCAAAAAAGCCAGGCCCAAGATAACAACTTTCAAAGCATGATAATTACCATGATCAATACTACGAAAGAGGAAATGTGGAAGGAGTTCAATATCCGTATCAACCACTTTGAACAGGAACACAACAGACACTTGGAGGAGTTGAGAAAAACAATTCAAGAAATAAAAATAGGCATAGAGCAGTTAAAACAGTCTCAGGCAAAGTTTAAAATTGAACTAAAAGACAAGTTATCCTCAACCCAGAACTCAACAGAGAGTCTTATCAACAGAACTAACGAAGCAGAAAATAGAATTTCAGATCTTGAAGACAAAGTGGCAGAATTAATCAGCTCAAATGAAAGAGGTTGTTAGAGCCAAAATGATACTTGAGGAATATTCAAGAGTTATGGGACACCTTGAAGAAGCCTAACATGCACATTCATGGAATACCAGAGCAAGAATACCAAAATACCACACCTAAGGAAAATTTTCAAACTATCATAAATGAAAATTTCCCTCATCTAAAGAAAGAGAGGCCCATCCAAAAACAAGAGGAATTACACACCCCAAACAGATATGAACAAAATAGAAACTCACCAAGGCAAATAATAGTCAAAACACTCCACATTCAAGGCAAAGAAAAGGTGCTGAGAGCTTCAAGGGAAAAAAATACAAGTCACTTTTAAGGTAAACTTATTAAAATAACAAATGACTTCTCAACGGAAACAGTAAAAGCAGGAAGAGCTTGAAGAGACATACTTCAAATATTGAATGAGCAAAAATGTCAACCCAGGCTGATATACCCGGCAAAACTATCCTTCATGATCTAGGGAGAAAGAAAAATTTTCCAGCACAAAGACAACTTGAAGACTTACATATCTACCAAACCAGGCTTTCAAAAAATGCTAGAAATGATACTCAAGACTGAAGAAAAAAACAAGCATATCCAAGAGGACAGAAGAGAACTATAATACCACCAAAACCTAAAATCCAAACAATACACTTACAAAAGCCACTAAACATAAAAAATGTACAGAATTAAAAATAATTTCTCTATCATACCATTAAATGTCAATGGAATTAACTCACCAATCAAGAGACACTAGACTACAACCCTGGATTAAAAACCACAACCCATCAATCTGCTGCCTTCACGAAACTCATCTCACCACAAAAGAAAGGCACATCCTAAAAATAAAAGGCTGGTCCAAAATTCTGCAAGCTAATGGAACCAGGAAACAGGCAAGGGTAGCATTATGCTATCAGATAAAGTGGACTTCAAACTAAAAAAAAATCATATGAGACACAGATGGATACTACGTTTTAGTCACAGGTACATTTAACCAGGAAGACTTCACAATACCGAACAGGTATGCACCTAATATGGGCTTCTCCATATTCATTAAGCAAACACTGCAGCATTGAAAGCGAGAAATCAATACCCAAACGATAATTCTTGGGGATTTTGACACCGACCTCTCAACATGGGATAGATCAACAGGTCAAAAACTTAATAGAAGCCGGAGCCGGACACTGCGTGGGAGGAGGACACCCCCTCTGCACCAGGCCCCGCCCCAGCTCCCCCAGGTTAAATAGCGCCCCGCCTGACGCCGCATCCTCCCTTCCCCCACTCTGCCGCCTGGGACTAGCATGGTCCAGCTGGGACTCACCATGACCAAGGTAAGCTCTGTCCCTGCCCACCCCCAGAACCCCAGGCCAATTAATTCAGTTTAGTGAAAAACGCACAGAAATTGTAAGAAGATCTTAAGAGTTAAAACGACAATGCCAAAGTCAAAGTGCAAATCCATGAGAAACAACACTCAAGTACACAAATCTCCCACTGAAGGAATTAATCCCATAATGTTAGACTCCAACCAGAACAAACCCATGGAAAATGGCCATGAAAGCCTGACCCAGGATAACAACTTTCAAAATATGATCATTACCATGTTCAATACTATGAAAGAGGAAATCCGGGAGGAATTAAATAATCGAATCAATCGCTTTGAAGAGGAACACAACAGACATTGGAGGAGTTGAGAAAAACAGTGCAAGAAACAAAAACTGGCATAGAGCAGTTAAAACAGACTCAAGCAGAGTTTAAAACTGAGCTAAAAGACAAGTTATCTTCAACCCAGAACTCCACAGAGAGTCTTTTCAGCAGAACTAACGAAGCAGAAAACAGAATTTCAGACCTTGAAGATAAAGTGGGAGTACTAACCAGCTCAATGGAAGAGGTTGTTAAAGCCAAAAAGATACTTAAGAGAAATATCCAGGAGATATGGGACACCCTGAAGAAGCCTAACATGTGTATTCATGGAATACCAGAGCAAGAATCTCAAAATACCACCCCTGAGGAAATTTTTCAAATGATCATCAAGGAAAACTTTCCTCATCTAAAAAAAGAGAGGTCCATACATTTACAAGAGGCATTCTGCACCCAAGCAGATATGACCAAAACAGAAGCTTGCCACGGCAAATAATAGTTAAAACACTCCACATGCAAGATAAAGAACTGGTGCTGAGAGCTTCAAGGGAGAAAAAACAAGTCACTTTTAAAGGTAAACCTATTAAAATAACAAATGACTTCTCAGTCGAAACAGTAAAAGCAAGAAGAGCTTGGAGAGACATACTTCAAGTATTGAATGAGCACAAATGTCAACCCAGGCTGATTTACCCTGCAAAACTATCAGTCATGATCGAGGGAGAAAGAAATATCTTCCAGCACAAAGACAACTTGAAGGGATACATGTCCACCAAACCAGGCCTTCAAAAAATGCTAGAAATGATACTCAAGCTTGAAGAAAAAAACAGGCATATCCAGGAGACCAGAAGGCAAGTATAACACCATTAAAAACGAAGCAATATACTTATAAAAACTACTAAACATAATAAATGTCTGGAATTAAAAAGTTTCTCCATTATAACACTAAATGTTAATGGAATTAACTCACTAATCAAGAGACACAGATTACAAATTTGGATTAAAAATCACAATCCATCAATCTGCTGCCTGCAGGAAACCCATCTCACCACAAAAGATAGGCATGCCCTAAAAATAAAAGGCTGGTCAACAATTTTACAAGCTAACGGAAGCAGAAAACAGGCAGGGGTAGCCATTATGATATCAGACAAAGTGGACTTTAAACCAAAGAAAATTATAAGAGACACGGATGGATACTACATTTTAGTCACAAGTACAATTCACCAGGAAGACTTCACAATACTGAACATATATGCACCCAATACGGGCCCCTCCACATTCATTAAGAAAACCCTACAGCGTCTAAAGCAAGAAATCAACCCCCAAACGATAATTCTTGGGGACTTCAACACCGCCCTCTCAACATGGGATAGATCAATAGGTCAAAAGCTTAACAGAGACACTTTGGAACTTAATCAAACCCTTAAAGAAATGGACCTTATAGATTTCTACCAAACTTTTCACCCACACACCAGAGAATACACATTTTTCTCAGCAGCACACAGAACTTTCTCCAAAATAGACTACACACTGGGCCAGAAATCGAATTTCCACATATACAGTAAAGTTAAAATTCTAGCCTGTACCCTATCAGATTACCATGGTCTAAAGTTTGACATCCACAACACAACATACAACAGAAAATACACTAAATCCTGGAAACTAAATACTATGATGCTGAATGAGAATTGGATTCAGGAAGAAATTACAAAGGAAATTCAAGATTTCCTGAAAGCAAACAATAATGAAAATACAACTTATCAAAATCTTGGGACACAATGAAAGCTGTCCTAAGAGGTAAGTTCATAGCTCTTAATGCCTACATCAAAAAAATTAGAAACATCACAAGTAAATAATAACAATGCAGCTGAAACCTTTAGAGACACAGAGGAATCCTATCCCAAAAGCAGTAGAAGAGAGGAAATTAGTAAAATCAGGGGAGAAATATCCCAAATTGAGACAAAGACAATGATACAGAGAATCAACCAGTCAAAAAGCTGGTTCTTTGAAAAAAAATCAATAAGATCGATATACCCCTAGCTAAATTAACCAAAAGCAAGAGAGAGAAAAGTCAAAGTAACAAAAATAGAAATGAAAACAGAGTTATCACTACTGATATCCAAGAAATTCAGAGAATTATAAGGTCATATTTCAAAAACTTATACTCTGTGAAATTTGACAACAAAAAAGAAATGGATGAATTCCTAGATAAGCACAATGTACCTAAATTGAATCAGGAAGTTGTGAATTATTTAAATAGTCCTATAACATAAGAGGTAATCTATGAAGGAATCTTGAATCTTCCCACCAAAAAATGTCCTGGACCAGATGGATTCAGCACAGAGTTTTACCAGACATTTAAGGAGCTGATAACACCAATACTCCTTAAACTGTTCTATCAAATATCAAAGGAAGGAACACTACGAAATTCTTTCTATGAAGCTAAAATCATCTTAATCCCAAAACCTAATAAAGATACACTTAAAAAAGAAAACTATATGCCAATCTTTTTGATGAACATACATGCAAAGATTCTCAACAAAGTCTTAGCAAATCGGATTCAAAAACATTTCTAAAAGATCATCCACGGGGATGAAGTAGGATTTATCCCAGGCACACAAGTTTGGTTCAACATATGCAAATCAATAAACATAATTCACCATATAAACCAGCCCAAAATTTAAGACCACATGATACTCTTGATAGATGCAGAAAAAGTTTTTGACAAGATCTATCAACAACTCTTTATGATCAAAACCCTAGAGACAGTTGGAATGGAAGGAACCTTTATTAATATAATAAAAATTGTATACAGCAAGCCAACAACAAAAATTATACTCAATGGGGAAAAACTTGAAGCATTCCCACTTCAATCAGGAACAAGACAAGGCTGTCCACTCTCACCACTTCTAGTCAGTATTGTACTTGAAGTCTTAGTTGAGGCCATCAGACAGGAAAGGGAGATAAAAGGGATTCAAATTGGCAAGGAAGAAGTCAAGTTCTCTCTCTTTGCAGATGACATGATCATACACCTGAGTTATCCCAAAAACTCCACCAAGAAATTCCTGGAACTAATACAGAAGTCCAGCAGGGTGACAGGATACAAAATAAACTTAAAAAAATCAGTGGCTTTCCTATATGCACAGAATGAAAGAAGGGAAATAGCCCTGAGAAAAACAATCCCATTTACTATAGCCCCTAAAAAAATGAAATACCTAGATAAAAACCTAACCAAGGAAGTAAGAAATCTTTACAATGAAAACTTTAAAACCCTAAAGAAAGAAATTACAGAAGACACCAGAAGGTAGAAAGACCTTGCTCCTGGATTGGCAGAATCAACATCATAAAAATGACCATCCTACCAAAGGCAATATACAGATTCAATGCTATATCAATCAAAATCCCAAAACAATTCTTTAAAGAAGTTGACCAATCTCACAATTCATCTGGAGGCACAAAAGACCTAGGATAGCAAAAACAATCCTGAGTAACAAAAACACTGCTGGAGGTATCACCATACCAAACCTTGGTCTATACTACAAATCCATAGTTATAAAAACAGCTTGGTACTGGCTCCAAAATAGACACACAGATCAATGGATAAGGATTGAAGACCCAGATATAAGCCCATGCAATTACAACCATTTGATCTTTGACAAAGGGGCCAAAAAAATCCAATGGAAAAAGAACAGCATCTTCGACAAATGGTGCTGGCAAAACTGGATCTCCACATGCAGAAGATTAAAACTGGACCCGTAATTGTCACCATGTACAAGACTTAATTCCAAGTGGATCAAGGACCTCAATAGAAGGCCAGAGACTATAAAAATCTTAGTTGAAAAGGTAGGGAAATCCCTCGAACTGATTGGACTAGGCCAACAATTCCTAAACGGAAATCCAATAGCACAGTCAATACAACCCACATTCAACCGATAGGATTTTATGAAATTAAAGAGCTTCTGTTCAGACAAACAGATTGTAACTCCAGCACAAAGGTAACCCACAGAATGGGGAAAATCTTCACTAACCATATATCTGATAGAGCTCTACTATCCAGAGTGCACAAACTAAACACCAAGGAAACAAATGGCCCAATTAAAAAATGGGCTTTGGGTGGCTGGAGAGGTGGCTCAGCGGTTAAGCCTCTGCCTTGCAGGCAGAAGGTCCTGAGTTCGGATCCTAGACCCCATGTATAGACGCCAGGCGGAAGCGGGGTGGGGGTGGCCTCAGTTTCTGGTCCTGGTAGGACAGAGTAGTTCATGAATTCGTCCGTGGTTCTACACACACACACATGCATACACACACATACGCACACATGCATATGCACAATTGAATAAATAATAAAAAATTTAAAAAAAATGGGCTTTGGAACTCAAAAGAAACTTTACCAATTGACATATCTAACAAATATCTTTAAAAATGCAGTGTATTTTTAGCCATAAGGGAAATGCAAATTAAAACCTCCCTGAGATACCATCTCACCCTGGTCAGGATGGCAAAAATCCACAATACAAACAACACCAAATTCTGGAGAGGATGTGGCTAGAAGGGAACTCTCCTACATTGCTGGTGGGAATGCAAGCTTATACAACCACTCTGGCGATCCGTGTGGCCATTCTTAAAAAAATTAAAGATTGAAATGCCATATGACCCTGCTGTTCCACTTTTGGGAATAATCCCCCATATAGTGAAAATTCACCTTGATAGCACAAGCATGACCATGTTCATAGCAGCACTGTTTACAATAGCAAAATCATGGAATCAACCCAAATGCCCTACAGTTGAGAAGTGGATAAGAAAAATGTGGTACATTTATATAATAGAATACTACTCGGCCATCAAAAATGATGAATTAATGAGATTTGCTGGGAAATGGATGGAATTAGAAACAATTATATTGAGTGAAGTATCCCAGACACAGAAAATTAAATGCCATATGTACTCCCTAATAGGTGGAACCTAGTACTAAAACCACTTAGTAACACAGTCAGATAAATCTCTGTAATATAATTATAAACAGGAAGGAAGGGGAAGGAGGGCACCGCCAGAAACAAGGTGAGAGGGGATCTTGCTACAGCAAAGAACACAGGCTACCATCAAGTACTGCAAGTAAGTAATGAGACATCTGGGTAAGCTCACAGACTTTCCTTCCTGGGCACTTGTAACTGATGGGGTTTGATCTCAACAAAAAAGGAGGGCATAGAGTCTGGCAGTTAGAAGGTAACCATCCTGCAAATGGGAGATTGACCCCCCTCACCACGGTCTCCTACTCTTCTTCCATCTACCTTTGAATCTGCTCTTATAATAAGACTCTATTTTGACAGCCTTTTATCTCTGGCTAGGAGTTGGCATCCAATATCCATCAGGATGGTGTCAAGGGAGGTGTAGGAATAGCAAAACTGGAAGAAGAAGAAGAAAAAAAACAATAACAAACCATAATTCAGATCATCAGGGACTCTACATTAATCATCAGGAACCAGGCCATACTAATCTCTCCCCACCCAAAAGCTCAGGGAAATTTGTGGAAGAGGGGGCTATAAGATTGTAAGAGCCTAAAGATGGGGAGGAGCAATGATATGCAAGATACTCCACACATGTTAAGGCTGAAGTAATCATTTTTTAATTAATTAATTAATTTATTATTTATTCAATTGTGCATGTATGTGTGTGTGCACATGTATATGTATGTGTGTACGTGTATGTGTGTGTGTGTGTAGAACCAAGGACAAATTCGGGAACCACCATGGACGCCTCCACCTCCTCTTTTGTTTACTCTGCCCCAGGATTCACAGGTTCCGCCCTACCAGGACCAGAAATGCAGGCCGCCCCTGCTTCTGCCCGATGTCTATACGTGGGGTCTAGGATCTGAACTCAGGACCTTCTGCCTGCAAGGCAGAGGCTTAACCCCTGAGCCACCTCTCCAGCCCCAAGGCTGAAGTAATCATAACAGGACTTTGCATGACCTGTGCAATGACCAATATGTCATTGACCCCTCAAAGTCTAGCATGGATCACAGGCTCTAAGATCCTTAGAGGCAAGGGATTAATAACCACAATAGTATTCCTATACTGAAAGGAAACACAAAGAAGAGCTCTAGGTAATGCTACTGAGTCCCTACCCTGCATCAGAGAGGAGGACCCAGAGGGAAGTTTGACATGCACACTAAAGGATGCTCCAGGAATGGGGGAGAGGGGGCACTGGGAGAAAGGGAGGGAGGAAAGTAAGGGGAGGAAGGGGAATAGGGTACCTATCAAATTTGTATAAAAATTATTAATAAAAAAATAAAAAAGTTAGACATTTCTAAGCCTTAAACTATTAATATTTTCCCATTTCCAACCCTTGAATGCTGACATTTGTACTATGATTTCATAATCTATACAGAAAAAATAAATTTCTCCTTATTCCATATATATATATAGATATCTCCATTTCTACTCCCAGAGATCACAAAGCCCTCTAAACGTTGGAATCTCTTCTATGAAGTGGACACATAATTTGAATGTGACCTGTATGCACCATTCTATATTCTTCAATTCGTCTTTAGGTGGGTCATAATAGCTAATAGAATGTAAATGTTACACTGTGCCACCTAAGTACTAAGACAAGGAAAACACCGGACATGTCCTGCATGGATATACACTTTTTAAAAGATTTAGAATGTTTTTGATATGTAACTAAACCTACAGATGCAAAATTTTTGGTATGGAAGCTCAACATTATTTTTCTGGCAGGGGTTTATGGAATCTTCTCAGTTATAGCTAGGCCTCAGGTGGTAAGGGATGACAGATTACTATTACTAAAATAGATTAACCACAAATTAGGCTCTTTACAGACATTCATGAATCTAACTCAATCATTATATCAATAAATAAAAAAAGTTTTGGATACTGCAAAGAGATCCTCCACATGTTCAGAGAAGCAGAGCTACCCAGAAAGAATGTGGAGGGGGTGGAGGAAGAGGATGAATTGCACAGAGAAGTGAGAGAGAATGTGTGAAGGGTTGTCGTGAACATGAGCAGATGAGTGAGAAGCAAGTGTCTGAGAGGGCATGAGTCACCATAATGAAGTTTACAAATGAGAGAGAAAGAAAGCTAGATCCTATTTGCTTTTTACCCTATGCCCCAGATTGCTTAATTACTTTAATTTCCTATTTCCCCTGGAGGCCACTTGAAACCGTTTGGTGTGTTTCCGAGTTCATTTCTACTGAATACTCCCAAACTTCCTGATATTCTTTTCTAACTCTTTGACTTCTCTGGCAGAAGTTGTGCAAGAGTAGCCTTGTTCTATCTTTTAGTTACTATTATTGTAATTTTTTGTTTCCACAAACTGAATCCATTTCTTTATTACTACTTTTTTTTTTTTTGCTTGAGTTTTAAAATTTTTACTTTGTAAAACTTGGTACCAGTTGGGACACATGGAATTTCAAAACCCAAAAATGATTTGACTAGAGCATATATCCAGTCTTGGTTAATATTAATATCCTTAAGTGGAACTGAGTACTTGGCAAAGCAAATAAAATGTTCACGAAAACTTAGGTTTATTATGCTTCTTATACTAGCAATCGAAATTTGTGATTACACTTGCATCCAGGTGTCAATTCTGCTGTCAATCAATTAGCTCACAATATTAAGAACATCATTCAAGTAATATGCATTATTAAATCAAAGAGAAATGAAACATATGAAACCTGTGCTTACTAATTGCCCCAATAATTAGTCTCAATTGCTCATACTACAACACAATAAATAAATTTCTTTTGCAAATTTTGCATGGGCTCAAACATAATTTGGGAAATAGTCAAATCCTCCATCAAAAATTTTTCCACTAGTAATGAGACTTCACAATTAAATTTAGTGAACATGCAATTTATGGACACAAACTAAGGCTGCCATTTGATGTTGTAGAAAAAAAAAGATTCCAAAGGGTTAAATATAAATGACTGGAGGCTAAAGTTTCCAAGTGATAATAGTCAATGATTGTAAGTTACATTACAGATTCTTAATTTCAAGACAGTGCCTACAAATGTCCTCCGGGGTACTCTGGGATATAAATTATCAGTAGGGAATTTTCAGATCTGTAATTTGCTTATGTTTTATATAATGAAGTAATGCTTAACAATAAAAATAAGGGGTGAGGCTCATTGTTAAAGTCTTTAACCCTCAAGCAAAGGGACTTGAGTTTGAATCTCCAGATTCCATGCAAAAGTTCCAGTCAAATAGCTATGGCAAAGTCCTGTAATTTCAGCCATGGGAAATAGAACCTGGGAAACCCCAGAGCAGAGCAGTAAGATGAAAAAGCAAAGTAAGATGATTCTGGATGTCACCAGTGGACCAAGCCCACACACACATGTGTACACCTGTACCATACAACATATACAAACACAAATATTTTGAATTTGTTTTTTGTGTATCTTCCTACCATTTGAAAAAGTCGCATATATTCAGCTATCTCCCTCAATGCCTCAATCCATTTCATATTCGAGTATCCCTGTTCTAATTTTCTGGCTTCTGGAGGTACTGCTAGTTAAAGCACAAACCTAAAGATTCAGTCCTAGCATCTGCATACTGAGCAAACTAAACACTTAACACTTAGAGACCACTTGTTCGCCATTGTTCTGAAGTTTATTGTAGTTTCTCGGCATGAACATGGGAAAGGGACTTGTAGGGAAGAGGAGGGTTGATGGTTATTTGTTTGTGAAGAGGTAGAAGTAAAAGAGGGTGGAGGGGCTAGAGTAGTGAAAATTCATTATATATATGTATGAAAATGCTACAGTAAACATATAGTAAATGTTACAAAAAGTCTAGGTTTCTTGCTTATGTTTTATTTTATTTTATTTTTAATTTTTTGTTATTTTATTATTTATTCAATTCTATGTGTGTGTGTGTGTGTGTGTGTGTGTGTAGAACTACGGACGAATTCTGGAACCACCAATGGACGCTTCCACCTCCTCCTTGTTTACTCCGCCCTGGGATTCACAGGCTCTGCCCTACCAGGACCAGAAACACAGGCCGCCCCCCCTCCCCCACTTCCGCCGGGCGTCTATACGTGGGGTCTAGGATCCGAACTCAGGACCTCCTGCCTGCAAGGCAGAGGCTTAACTCCTGAGCCACCTCTACAGCCCCATGTTTTATTTTCTGAGAACCAAAAAGTTAATGCTGAAGATTTTTCTAATGAATACTAAACTGAATATAAATTCCCATATATATTGACTAATATGGTTAATATAATTTCCATTGTCATGCTACTTTATATATACACATAATCAACTTATATTTATTACTTGAATATATTTTGTTTAATGTTGGAAGAAAAGCTATACTGTGCTCTAAACTTTTGTATTGATAAATTTTTCTACTAACTAATCTTGAAAGATATTTAAAGATATATACAGTAAAATGTATCATACAGGATTACTTTTATAGTAACTATTTTTAGTTGAAATATCTGTCTTCTTTTTAGGTAATATGAGTGTACATTTATACATTCATATGTGGTAATACATAAACATACAGTGTCTTATGTTGTTATGAATCAACTGGTAAACAAAATCTCAGACAAGTAATTCTTTCACAATTGTAAAATACATGTAAAATGTACATAATGAAGAAATTAAAACATGGAAAAAGGAATACATCTAAATACAAATAATAAAATTAGATACCAAACATTGACTAAAGATTAAAGTGCCATTTTGTCTGCTTTTTCTATTTGATGAAGTGTTCAACTTGCTGGTCTGTATCATAAAAAGAGTGAAAGACTATTCATCAAGAAAGCTACTAACCAATATATTGATTTTTCCAAGGCACTTCCACTAAACAACAAAACATTTTAAAATCCTATATACTGTACATGTTCAGACAAAGATATTTGCTGCTTTAATCCACACTTGATAGCAGTTCACAAAATATTTCATTGCAATGACTAAAAGCAAAATGAAAGAGCAAAAAAAAAATGTTTTAGTCCATCTTCCAAGACTCACAGTAAAAGACATACTATAACTATTGCGATAAATGTAAGTGAGCAAAGCTTTTTCTGTAGTGCATATTGTAAATAACAGAGTAAAGAATATCTTGTGTGTAGCCTTTTCTTTCTTGCTTTAAAGCAGCAAAATTCTATATCTTAAAGCTGAGTGTATAGACACCTAATTTTTAAGAAACATACATTGCGGGGAAAGAAGACAACCTCTTCAACAAATGGTGCTTGCAATGCTGAATATCCACATAAAATAAGATTGGACTCATAGCTCTTATTCTAAAAAATTAATTGAAAATGGATCAAAAACCTCCACATAAGAACTGAAGCAAAAAAGTTATTAGATGAAAACATAGGAAAACACTTTAAAATATAGGAATAGGCATGGTCTTTCTCCAAAGAATTCTGGTTTAGCATAGGAAATAACTAAAAATTACAAATGGTAATATAAAAATTGAAAATCTTTTACATAGCAAAGAAATAGAGTGAGGACACAACTCACAGAATGGAAAAAATTCTATTCCAGCTTCATTTCACATAGGATTTTAATATAACATATATAGCACAATATGACACATAGCTTTAGAATGGCAAAAATGAAGTCCCAAATCAAAGAAATAAAAAAATCCTCATTAAGACTAGCTGGGAATGTACTACTGATGGATGCTAAATGGATATGTTTGTAAAGTGCCTTCTAAATATCTATACCCATGTATGAGTGCTGCTGTTGGGCTGTGTTGGAAAGGACTCTTTTTGCAGTTAATGCAGAAACTCATAATTGTTATGCAACACTGTGTAACCCTAAATGGTAGGCATGTTATAATCTTCAAGTTGGAGATTCAATCATGGAAGAGGGGGAAGAAGGAATGTAAGTGCTGGAAAAGTACTGTGAAATATCTTCTGGATGCGACATAGCTGTAGTAATTGTGAACACACAAAAACTATAGCTACCTTTATAATACTTGCTCGACAAAAGGAAAGAGAATAAGAGAGGGATGAAGTCCTAGTTGGGAAGAAAGAGAGGGTTGGCTGGAATAGGTGGTTGATAAGAAAGGGTAATAAAGAGATGAAAATGGTCAAAATTTACTATATACATATTTGAAATTTTGAAATTAAAAAGTAATTATAAAATGAATATTGCCCAGCTCTGCAGACTGCATGTTGGCTCAGATGAGTGCCACACACTCTGGCTTCCCCCAGTAATCCCAGAAGCAAACTAGACACCCCAGGAATCACCAAAGGGGGCGGCAGATCAATGTCAGCCTATAGAGGACAGCAATAATCACACTATTCAACAGGGATCATCCATATAACACAATCATAAGACAAGTAATATCCAGTTATTCACAAGAGACGGTCACTCACGCTTAGGACTCCTAATAACCCAACCATGCCCCATACACCTAATCCCACCTGGTCTTAATTTGTTCAACACAGTATATCTCTTAAAATTTTTCACTTCACCCTCTACCATATCTCTCTATTCCTAATTAGTAAATCCAGCTTATCTATCTTCCGGTAACTGTATCATTCTTAAGTTAAACACTACCCACCAAACCTGCACACAAACTTCCACCTAAATTTAAATCACAAGCTCTTTCACCTCCAAAGTAGGCCTGGGCTTCCACATCCCAAGTGCACTGCAGCTACTGTACCCACAAAACAGCATCAAGTCACCCTAAAAGAACAGCATCTCATCAGATCCAAAGAAGCTTTCCCAATAACAGCCAAACTCAGGCAACCTTATTTAACTCAGGAGATAAAAAAAATAAACAACAAATATCAAAAGCAGCAGTTAAAGAATTGACACAAAACACATAAGTCATATCAGAGAATGACAAAATACACTAAATACCAGGAAAAATGTGTCCTACAAAACATCAACCCTCTTACAATACATTCCAATCCAAATAACCTCCTGAATACGTCAGGAAAACAGCACTTAAGAGAATATCCTTCAAAGGAATGTTATTGATGTGATCAATGAAAGCATGAAAGAATTAAAAAAGAATATGATGTATTAGAAAGGAATATGAACAACTCAGAGAGGAGATGAATAAGCATATGACCTTACATCAACTAGAAAAGAACAAAAACTTGTCTGAGATGAAAAAGGTATTAGAGAAAACAGGAATGAGTCAGGAACAGGTGAAAAAGAACTTGAAACTTGAAATTTGTAATGGAAGTGAAAGCTAAGGTAACAAATTGAATGACCCACAGAAAGACCAGACAAACAGAATGGATCAGACAAAAAATAGATTATTAGATCTGGAAGACAAACTGGAGGAAAGGATCTTTCAATTAATGAAAATGAAAAAAAAACTAAAAAAAAGCTATGAAATGAATATTCAAGAATTATGGTACACCATGAAGAAACCTGAGCATTTTTGGAATCCCAGAACAAGAAACACAAGAAAACACTCCAGTATATATCTTTCAGGGAATTATAAATGAGAACTTCCTACATCTAAGAAAAGAGAATCCCATTCAAGTACTAGATGCATACCACACAAGATCCAGCTACAAACAAAAAAGAAGCATAAGGCAAATAATATTAAAAGCATCACAGATACAGGACAAAGAAAACACCCTGAGAGCTGTAAGAAAGAAAAACCAAGTCACGTTTAAAGATAAGCCTATTAGAATAACAGCTGATTTTTCAATGGAAATAGTAAAAGCCAGAAGAGTTTATAGAGGCATTCTTTGGGCTGGAGAGGTAGCTTAGGGGTTAAGAATCTGCCTCTTGGGCAAAAGGTATTAAATTCAATCCCAGGTCCCATATAAAAATACCTGCATTTTCAGCCCTGGTGGGTGGAGAGTTGGAAATCCCAGAGAGAAGCAAAAAAGGAGATTGAGGAAATGCAGAATGATTCTCAAAATTTCCCTTGGTCTTCCACATAGACACACTGCGACACACACACCAAATAAATAAAACTTAAAAAAAGAGAAAAGAGAAGTATTCTTCAAATTGTGAAATATCATAAACCAACTCAGGCTGCTATATCCAACTAAACTACCAGCTACCAGTTATGACTGAAGGTGAAAAAAGATCTCTGAAAAAAGTTAAACTAAAGTCCTTTATGTCTACCAAACCAGGTCTACAGAAAATAATAGAAAAAATACTCAATATGAAAAAAATCGATAAACACTCTCAAGAGAATGGAAAGGAAAAATAATTCCAATACAACTACAACACAAAAAAAAATTAAAAAATTTACAGGAATCAACCAGCATAATCTCAATTATAAACTTAAACATCAATGGAATCAACTCCAGAATCAAGAGACACAGGGTAACAACATGGTTTAAAAAGCATATTTCATTAATTTACTTCCTCCATGAAAAATACCTCACCTTGAAAGATATTCACTATTTCAGGGTCAAAGCATGGTAAAAGATACTCTAAGTAAATGTAACTTGGAAACAAGTAGGAATAGCCATTTTTATATCTGAGAAAACAGACTTCCAATCAAAATAGACATCCAATCAAATTATAAGAGGCACAGCAGGATATGACATACTTGTTAAAGGAAATGACAACTCTAAACATATATGCTCCAAACATAGACTCACCCACATTCATCAAACAAACTACGATACATAAAAAAAAATAATCAACCCAAGCATGATCATTATAGGGGATTTCAACATCTCACTATCTCCTATAGACAAGTCAGTGGTCCAAAAACTGAACAGAGAAATAGTAGAACTGTAAATCAAATGGACCTATCAGACATTACCAAACATTCTATCCTAACACCAAGAAATACACATTTTTTCTCTCACATTTCTTTTCCTAATCATACAAGATCAATAGGTACCCCCATCCTCTCCCTCCCTCATCTCCTCCTGGTCATTCCCCATGGCACTCTCCCCCTTCCCCTTTCCTTTCACCACCCCCCTTTTCCCTCTCACAGCGCCTCCCCCTTCCTCCTTCCCATCCCCTGTAGCATCCTTTTATATGGGCACCAAACCTCCCTCTGAGTCCTCTACCCTAGTGAGGGTTCAGGACATAGTGGCATAGCCCAGAGTCCCCTTTAGCTTCCCCGTTAACATGGGAACTCCATTATCACTGTTTAATCCCTTGCATCTAAGGATCCTACTGGCTGAAGCCTTCTTCCCTGTGATCCCTGCTAGATTTTGGGGAATCACTGACATGTCGGCCATTGTGCACGTCAGGCAAAAGTCCAGTCCTGGCTGCTGCAGCCCTAACTTATGTGGAGTATCTTGCATATGGTTGGTGCTCCCCATCTTAAACTCTTACAATCTTGCTGCCTCTTCTGCAAAGTTCCCTGAGGTTTAGGATGGGGAGAGATATGGCTGGTCTGGTTCCAGATGAATAACGTAGGTTTTTTAATGTTCTGAATTTTGGTTTGTTGTTGTTTTCAGTTTTGCTATTCCAGCACTGCCCTTGGCTGTTTCCTGATTGGTACAGAAGGTCCCCTCCTAGCCAAAGATAAAAAACTATTTAAATGAAGATCTTAATATAAGAGGATATTCAAAGGTTGATGAAAAAATAGGAGTAGGACATAGCTGTATATATATGGGGGGGAGGGGTTCAGTATTCCGTTTGCTGGATGATAACAGTCTATCTGCCAGTCCTTACATCCTCCCTGACTAGTGAGTTTAAAACACTTCAGTCCCAAGTGAAGAAGGGAAGTGAGAGTGAGCTGCACCAGGTATCTTGCTATATGAACTTGGCCTATTTTCTCTACTGAAGTGTGTTCCCCTATCTCCTTTTTTTTGGGGGGGTGATGTTCAAAGCAGCTGCCTGCAGAGTTGGTTGGTGGCTTGCTGAGACCTGACCAGCTTTGGGGAGGGTGGGGGGAGGAGAAGGTTGAAATTCTTGTCCCCTGGCCTTTGGAATGTCTTGTTTACCTTAGCCATGTTTGAGATGTCTTTTGAGAAATGTCAGCTTAGAGAAGTAAAAACCAACTGAATTAAGATTACTTGGCTCCTCTGTCTGGCTTAATTACCTGGTGGGGGAGAGCTGGATTAAGGGTCAGGAGCTGGCAGAACAACCTGGCAATGGTGGGTGGAGACCTGGCACCTTGTTTTCCTGCACTCAACTTGGCTTGCTCTAAGCCAATGCTCTCTATGGATTTCGGGTTTCCCTCTGGATTCCCCTACCACTCTGGGGGGGGGGGGACATCCCTGTAAGAAGGCTTTCTCAGTTTAGATATTGGGAGGACTGCAGCAGTCCAAGCTGTCCTAAGAGCCAGGGAAACCCTAAAAGACAATACACCTGGTCTCCTCCCAACACCACTTCCCCTGGGTGGAGACAAGATGACCTTGAGGTATCCACTTTGGGGGTATGCCTTTAACCCCGAGTCCAGTCTCTCTGGCCTTGTAGCTGAGTGGAGAAGACCAGAGAAGAAACGTCCAGCTTTGCTTTCCTTGGCCTTGACAATAACTTGTCTGTAACAAAAACCTCGGTTTAGGGCTAGGGTGGGTGGCTCCCTATATCCTTTCTTTTGAGATACTCCTTTCCCCTTCCATCCTGTTTATAATCCTTTACAATTACAGTGGGTATTACAAAGATTTACCTTTCAATATGTCATTAAGTGGGTTTGGAACTAGGATCCTTTTATTAGGGAGTACATACAGCATCTAACTTTCTATGTCTTGGATACTTCACTCAATAAAATTTTTTCTAATCCCATCCATTTCCTGGCATATTTTATTAATTCATCTTTTTGATGGCTGAAGTAGAATTCCATTGTATAGGTGTACCACATTTTCATTAACCATTCATCAACTGTTGGACATTCGCGTTGACTTCATGACTTTGCAGTAAATATTGCTGCAGTGAACATGGTTGTGCTTGTCACTGTAGTGAATTGCTGCATTATGAGGGATATTTCCAGTAGTGGTATAGCAGGGTCATATGACATTTCGATCTTTAGCTTTTTTAGAAATCGCCATACTGATCACCAGAGTGGTTGTGTAAGCCTGCATCCCAACCAGCAATGTGGGAGAGTTCCCTTCTCTCCACATCCTCTCCAGCATTTGGTGTTGTTTGTATTGTGAATTTTTGCCATCCTGACCAGGGTGAGATGATATCTCAGGGAAGTTTTGATTTGCATTTCTCTGATGGTTAGGGATGTGCACCATTTTTAAGATATTTATTAGACATTTCGACTTCATCCCTGGAAAAGTTTCTTTTGAGTTTACAGGCCCATTTTCTATTTTGGGCTATTTATCTACTTGATGTTTAGTTTTTCTAAGTTCTTTGTGTAATAGAGTTCTATCAGATATGTGATTAGTGATGATTTTCTCCCATTCTATGGGTTGCTTTTTGCTCGGTTTACAATCTCTTTAGCTGAACAGAAGCTCTTTAATTTCATAAGATCCCTTTTCTTGAGTGTTGGTTTTAATGTCTGGGCTATTAGAGAATTTCTGTTTAAAAACTGTTGGTATAGTCCAATCAGCTCAAGGGAGTTCCCTACCGTTCCTGCTAGGATTTTTAATAGTCTTGCCTAATATTAAGGTCTTGGTCTATTTGGAATTAATTTTTGTGCATGGTGACAAGTATGGGTCCAGTTTTAATCTTCTGCATGTGGACATCCAGTTTTGGCAGCATTTGTTGAAGATGCTGTGCTTTATCCATTGAGTTTTATAGGTCCCTTTGTCAAAGATCAAATGGCTGTTATTGAGTAGGCTTATATCTGGGTCTTCAACCTTTATCCATTGATCTATTTGTATATTTTAGAGCCAGTACCAGGCTGTTTTTATTACTATGAATTTTTAGTATAGAGTAAAGGTTTGATATGGTGATACCTCCAGCAGTGTTTTTGTTACTCAGGATTGTCTTTGCTATCCTGAGCCTTTTGTGCTTCCATATGAATTTTGAGATTGTTTGGTTAATTTCTTTCAAGAATTGCTTGGGGATTTTGCTTGGTATAGCGTTGAATCTGTATATTGCTTTTAATAGGATAAGTCATTTTTATGATTTTAATTCTTTTTTTAACATTTTTATTATTATTTCCGCTCATACAAACTTAATAGGTACACCGGTTCCCACTCTCCCTCCTCCTCCCTCCAACCCCCCTGCTCCCCCTCCCCTCACCCATCCCTTCCCATCCCCCAGTGCTTCTCTTCCCAAACCCCAGAGAATCCTTTAATGTGCATGCCAGACTCTCCTCTGGGCCCTCCTCTCCGATGATGTACAAGGACCCAGTGGCATTTCCCTGAACCCTTTTCTGTGTTCCCCTTAAGCATAGGAACACTACTATGGCTGTCAATTCCTTGCCTTCAAGGATCTTGGTGCCTTTAGCAAATGCTAGACTTTGTGGGGTCAATAGTGTGTGGGACATTGCGCAGGGCATGCAAAGTCCAATTATGATTGCTTCAGTCCTAACTTGTGTGGAGTATCTTGCAAATCATTGCTCCTCCCATCCTTTTGCTCTTACACTCTTACCGCCCCCTCTTCTGCAAATTTCCCTGAGCTTCAGGATGGGGAGAGATTAGGCTGGCCTAGTTCTAGGTGGTTGATATAGAGTCTCTGAAGTTCTGGATTGTGGTTCGTTGATTTTCTTTTGCAGTTTTGCTGCTCCTGCAATGCCCTTCACTCCATCCTGATGGGTATTGTATTACACCCCCTGGCCAGAGATAAAAAGCTGTTAAACTACAGTCTTGTTATAAGAGTATATTCAAAGGTAGATGTAATAAAAGTAGGAAACCACAGTGAGGGAGGGGTCAATCACCCGTTTGCAAAATGGTTACTTCTTATCTACCAGACTATATGCCCTCCCCTTCTGATGAGATCATACCCCCTCAGTTGTAAATGATCAGGAATGAAAGTCTGTGAATTTAACCAGATGTCTCATTACTAATGTTAATTCTTTTTATTCAGGAGCATGGGAGGTCTTTCTACCTTCTGGTGTCTTACATAATTTCTTTCTGAAATATACAGTCTTTTCAGCAGCCTGTTGAGCTTTCCCTAAAGTAGACCACATAGTAGACTACAAAGCAAGTCTCCACATACAAAGAAAACCGAAATCACATTCTGAACTCTATATGACCACCATGGAATAAAAATAGCCATCCACAGCAAAGGAGACAACATAAAGTACACAAACTCTTGGCAGTTGAATAACATTCTAATGAATGAAGAATGGGTCTGGATAGAAGTAAAAATGGAAATCCAAACTTTCCTATATGTCAATGATGATAAAAATACATAATATCAAAACCATTGGGATATGATGAAGATGGTCCTAAAAGGAAAGTTCACAGCACTCTACAGCACCTTCATCGGAAAATAGAAACATCACAAGTAAACAACTTAGCAATGCAGTTTGAAGCTTTAGAATACAGGAACAAACCAATTGCAAAAGCAGTAAATCTTATTAGTAAGATCAGAGGAGAAAGAACTGAAATTGAGACAAAGAAAACAATTCAAAAATCAATTAAACAACTCCATAGTAATAAAAATATCATGATACTAGCTCCAAAAAACTGATAAAAATTGGATTTTTGTTGGATTAAAATTGGATTAAAATTGAAGACCCAAATAAAAACTCACACACCTACAGTCATCTGATTTTTGACATAGATGTCAAAAAGAATCATTGTAAAAAGGACAGCATCTTCAACAAATAGTTCTGGCAAACCTGGATATCTATAATTGCAGAAGAATAAAACTTGACCCTTTTTGTTGCTCTGCAAAAGAAATATCAACTCAAAATGGATCAAATACCTCAATTTTTTAGACTTTAAAGAAGAAAAGACAGAGAATATTGTCTAATTGATGGCCATTGGCCATCAACTCCTTATTAGGGCCTAAATGTATAAGACAAAATTTAAATGTCTGGTAAATATCTTTAAAAATGTTCCATCTTCTTAGCCATTAGGGAAATGTAAATTAAACCACTTTGAAATATCATCTCACTGCAGTTTGAATGGCTAAGATCAAAAACACAAACAACAAATGCTGGAGTAGATGTGGGGAGAAGGTGACATCATATATTGATGGTGAGAATGCAAACTTATAAAGCCCTTTGAAAATTTGGAGGTCCCTAAAAGAGTTAAAGATTGAAAGTGAAATACCTTGTGACACAGCTATATCATTTCTGGGAATAATCTCTAAGAGCAATACTTCTGCTACAGAGTCACATGTGCAACCATATTCTTAGCAGCTCTTCTCACAATAGCAAAGAAATAGAATCTCCTGGAAATTCCACAGTTGATGAATGGTTAATGAACATGTGGTACATATATGGAAGGAAAACAATGCATCTATCAGGAAGAATGAATTAATGAAATTTGCTGGTAAATAGATGGAACTGGAAGAAATAGTATTGAAAGGCATGACCCTATGTTTTCCCTAGCATCAAACCTTAGATTGCTGTAATCAAACAGAAATATTTAAAATACCCACAAATGCAAAGGGACATAAGCTGCGAGGGGCAGAAAGGGGGAATCCTAAAAAGATTAGAGAAAAAAATAGCATGAATAAACAGATAAATAACATAAATAATTATGAAAGAAAAATTTTAAAGGGAACTGTGATATAACACAGTAAGGAGTGAGGTTAGTCTTCAGGTAACCAATTACCTGCTTCCTAGCTTCTAAGCCCCCTTAAAGCCAGGATCCATATGCCCAGTAGTGCAAACCAGTCTAGACAACAGTGTAAGGGGAGAAAATTAACACTAGACTGGATCAGATATCTTAGTACTAACCATAAACACCTGATAATAAACCACAATCTAAACACTCTCGTTATATCTTTAGATAAGAAAAATCCTCAACATCCAGACAGGATGTAGCCTATTGCACTGAAAGAGTAGTGAAATAGACAACTGCAACCAATCAGAGTGCAGAGTGTTGTTGACCTTAACATGATCAGTACAAATCTGGTCAACCAAACCTCTTCTCAACCTAAGGCTCAGGGAATCTCATGTAAAAGGGGAGGTAATATCGTAAGAGCCTGAAGGCAGGGAGACACACTGCTTGTTAGGTTACTCCACTTAAAAGTCATTCACCTTAACCACTCAGCCACCTCGTCTGAAAAGGTCACATCAGTCAGAACAGGGCTGCTGCATCGAAGGGCTCTCTGCAATGAAACTTGCCCCAGCCAGACCTACACAATGACTGGCATATTAATATTCCCCCACGGACCAGTGAAGATCTTAGAAGAAATAGCTCTATGCATGGAAATTATAGAAGCAGGGGCTAGATGCACGCTGTGATGTGATGTGTCCTTACCTGTGGGTTTACCCATGGAAAGGTTACTTACACTGTCACAGAGATCTGATCACCTACTAGAGCAGACAACCCAAACAGAACCCTGTGGCTCATACAATCAGACAGGCAAGTGGGTGGGAGGGAGAGAGATGGATTGGTAAAAGGAGTGTAGGGTGGGAGGGAAGGGGACAGGAAAAACCAATCATTTTATTTGTATAAAAGAGAAAATAATAGAAACTAAACTATACCAAAATCATATTATTCAGAAGTTGCTGGATGGGTATGAGTGTGTGTGTGTGTGTGTGTGTGTGTGTGTGTGTTGCTCTACCTATGAAACATGCAATGAATTGAACATGGGCAGATTTCTCTCATTCTTCACATACAGTTTATATTCAAGACAAAAATGATTATCTTCAAATTTATATACAAGATACTTAAGTGAAGAATGTAAGTTGCATATTTCAAACTGTCTTGGGTCCCCACTTTGAGACTAACCCAAGAAGCACACATATATTAATTTGAGAAAATCTTATGAAAGTCAGTGGGTGACACTTACACTGAAAAACATGAAAGTAGAAAAGAGAACGGTGGGAAGAAAATTTTCAACATAAGTAATAGAAGGGAACTCATGGTGTAACTGTATGTATGAAACTGTCTAAGAGTTTTTAAAAATCTTAGTTGAAAATTTGTATATGACTTTTTAAAAATATATATTTCTGACTTTGTAGGGAGGAAGGATGTTAATACCTATGCCATACATAGAAACTTACAAAATAAAGCAAGCACCATTGATGGTTGAAAAAAAATAAGGAATGAAATAAATTATTGCTTTATTTGTGGCTCTCTGAAGTCACTAGAATCATTCATTTCTCATTTATCCCTGTAATGGTTCTTTCTGTCCTTGCACCTCAGCTCGACTTCTCCAAACACACTCATTAAATGTTATCATCTCAATGACTCAAAATTGATTTTTTCTATACTTTAGCTTTGAACTAGTTCTCAGAATTCAAAGTCTTCTAAACCAAACTATCTTAGTTTCTGCTTTGCTACTGAACATAACAATTACCTTCAGGATACTTAGCTTTTATCACTCCAAATCTGGAGACTTCCACTTAAAATAAGTAGAGTAAGACACCTCATATATATCAAACAAGCAATAAATTACATAGAAAACAGTATATTGGTAGTATGATAGTGTATATGATGAGCAAACAGAAAGTTCTCAATAACAGTTTAGTGAGGATTCATCTATAAGTAAAATTATCTTAAATTGGTCAGATTCATTTTGAGTTGGTTTTTGGAATAATTTAAAAATCATGAAATATTCAAGTCCTGTGCAAGTCCAGCTGCTCAATTTTCCAAAATTATTTATAAATCACTTTTGTTCAATAAGTAAAATTACCTTCCCGGCTAAATTTGAATCACCAGACACTTTGAAAATATTTCAGAAACTAGCAACTGTTTTCTCATTTGCAATTTGGCATATATTCAAAGTCTTCTTTAACTGTCGTGGCAAGGTTTCAGAGTTTTGATAGAGCTTGTTTTAGCGAGTCGGTTTCCAACTATAGCAATATTAATTTAGAGCAGACAGTGTCTCTTCAAATAAGTTTCACGAATGTGGTGTCTAAATCTCAGCACTATGAACAACTGTGCATCAAAGGTTTGAAAGGCTTAGATCACAATGCACTAAGCAGCTGTCGCCAACAATATTCATGACATGGTTGAAGTAATAACCCTAGGACATTTGATTAAAGTACTGAAAGATGTTGAAGTTACTCCCCTAGAAAAGTCATAGTGGTCAAATACCAAGGTCAAAGTCAGGTAGTCTTCAGAAGTAACTGGGCAACATTTTAAATAGAGAACTTCCTGGGCTCTCTGCCCAGAAATTTTGTTCAGTAGACCCTGTGTCCAGAATTCTGTACTTTTTATGAAACTCCTTAAGATTTTTTTCCTATTGCCTATACAGGTGGGATTAGAATTAAAGAGAGAACCATGCTATAATTCTATAGAAATGCCAAGTGCATTTTTAATATATTTTCTATAGTTATCTTGCACATAGTTGTTTTAATGATGTGTCTAGACCTGACTTGGTATTCCCAGTTGTCTTTATAATGTTGAGAAACTACTAAGATATTCTTATTGAAATATATCTGAACTCGGGGGACATGATGAATCATCTTTCTGTTTATCTGCCCAAGAGTTTTTAAACAGTAAGAACCCCTTTAGAATAGGGTAGAAATAAGGTAGCCTGACATTTCTTTATGCAAATGTGGTAAAATAAATGTCCTGACTCTGTCAATATGTAAATCAGTTGTCTCGAAGTTTTCTCCCCTAGACCCCGAAACCATCTCTGAAAAAAGATGCCACAATCCCAAGCAGCTTGGGCAATTCATTCTGCAGAGAGTAAGGAGCCAGTATTTCCTTACCCTTGAGACCACATGGATAAATGGCATGAGATCTGGAAACAGGAGAGCCAATGTTGTATTTATGTGCAAAGATGCCTGCAGAGCTCAGAGCCGTGCCCAGTAGTATTTGTAAGTTTACACTGTGAAGCCTGAATGCTTTCATCCAGTCCTGGTAGGGACACAAAAACCTTTCAACTTTAGGCTCTTTAATCTCTCTTTCCTTCAGATTCCTCATGTGAAAGAATTGGTCAAATTAATACTAAGACTACCTGTCTCCATATTCTGCTGGTATAACTGAATATCACAGAATGGGAATTTTCCCCCTGTATAGTCAGGTTTTTAGAGATGCAGAATCGACCCAATGGAATGTATTGAGTTGGCTTACAGTATGGCTGAGGTAGTCCAACGATGACTTCCAGTAGCCGAGGTAATCCAATGATGGCTGCTGGTAACTGCTCAGTTCAGTAGTCAAGTGGGTAATGGCTGAATGCTGGAGAATTCCTAGAGTCTTTAGTCTAGCCAACAACGACTTGGTGGGTTGGAAGGCTACCGGGCGGCCGGAAGGAAGAGCAATTCCTAGCACAGCTGCAATAAGGCATCTGTTCTCTTTGGTGGCACCTTTTTATATGATGTAGTACTAGGAGGATCCTATGAGAGCTCTGGAGGTTCTCAAAAGATCTAGGGCGGGTACAATCCTATCAAGTGGTCTCAGTTGATCCTTTCCAGAGGTGGTATCAGCTCATCTTAGTTAATACCGGGTGTGTCAAGTTGACACCCATGCTTAACACCCCCCAAATGTAACTGGATCAAGTGCTGGCAGTTGAGGGGTTAGTGATCATGATGCCAGCCTTTGGTGAGGGCCTTCTTGCTTCATCAAGCCTGTTGGAGGATGTCACATGGAGAAACAGAACAAGTAGATTGACCCCTGTACCTTCCCAGGAACCTTGCTTCATGACCTTCTCTAAACCTGGTTACTTCCCAAAGACCCTGCCTCCAGACACATTAATCTAGGAATTTTGGGATTGACTTTCCAACACATGAACTTTGGGGGGACCCACTTTAGTACTCAAATAATTTCCAGAAGAACAGCAGCTTTGTATTACCTAGAGAGGCTAGAAATGATAAGGTGCCAGTATTTGTATTTTTAGTAGAAACCTCCTGTGGTTCATGCTTATGTGACAGCTTGAAAAACATCAATTCAAGACATGTAAATGGTTTACAAGGGTAAATACTTTATTAATTTGGCATAATGCTCAATTTAAATCTTAAAAACAAGTAATTGTTGCCAAAGACTAAAGGGAAAGTAGGTACATAGACATGATACAAGCAACATCTGCTGGAATCTGTAGGGGACAAATCAGATGAGATAGAAATCAGCTTAGACCAGAGATGAACATGCTTGGTTGATTTATAACTAAGAACTGAAGAAAATGTGGATGAAACACAGTAAAAATGCATTTTGGCCAAGTTTCCCTTGCAGTGATCTGTCTAGTGTGGGCAGACAGAACACTCATTACATAATCATACTCCAAGAGATTTTAACTTTTAAAAATTTCACATATTCTTGGTTCTTTAACTTTCCCACATTAATGGTACCGCGCAGGTAAGCAGATGTACTGATGAGGTAAAAGCAATCTGCTGCAAGTGTTCCATCTTGCCCTACTCACCAACTGTGGACTCAGTGGAAAATTTCTAACGTATGATTGAAACTGACCCACATATTTGGCTTGGGTATTCTACATTGTTGTTTAATGAATGAACTTGATAATGGGTGTTCCTTCTATCTCAGGCAGTCCCAAGCACTGCTGGTGTAGCTTTCTGCCCAGCACAGAGTCATCTTTTGCTGACACCTGTGAGTATAATGAACCTTTTAATCTCACACTGCCTAAGAGTGATTTCCCAGGAAGATGGTAATGATCTGTAAAGAATCTGTAAGGAGGATTCCATCCCCAATTACAACTCACATTCATCCAGAACAATGGTTTAGTGAAATGTACTCACATAGAACAAAGGTCAGGTAGGAGATAGACAGTGGACTTGTTCTACAAAAGTCAAAGGCACTCTTCCAAAGAACTCACCTCTGAACTACAATGGAAACAGACACTAGACAAGGAAGAAAGTATGGTGGACTTTGAGAATCAAAAGTACGTTGATGGACATTGTGATGGAAGTTCAGGACATAGGAACTGAAAATCATAGGTTCCTTTGCTGAGTATAGAGGGCAATGGCTTGGTGTATGGAAAGCAAGAATGGTGAGACTGCTAATATACAGCTGGACCTCTTCTATAAAAGTCATATTTGGTGTTCAGGGTGAACTCCATGATTCTGATACTGAATACACCACAGTTTTTTTTTTTAGTAGATTGATCATGAAGGGTTTCTAGTGCTTTCTAAGAAAAATGTATGTGTATTGGGGGAAAATGAGCTGCCAATGAAAGGTTTTAACAGAGTAGTGATGATCAACACTGTATATCCAGGACTTAACTTTGGGGAAAGGCTGGGAAGTTATTGTGATGAATCCAGTTTTAGAAGCAGTAACATCCATTGTTTCTGGGGAATATTTTGTAACTGTATTATGCATCTTGATACATCTCTACCTCCATGTTCTATTCTCTAAAATAACATTGAATGGAGTCATTGTGTGACTGGTAAAGCACTTAGAAACTTACTTAACTTTTCATACAAATATAGTTAAAATATTTATAAAATAATTTATGTAAAATGATATCTATTGTCACTAATATTGGCATTTTACTACATCAGGTTTCAAACAGCATTGCTCTATCAATACATTTGTCTCCAAACCATAACTATTTTATATTTTATTTTATTTAGTTTTATGATGATGGAGTCTTCCAATATAACAAAAGCTGGTCTTGAACTCACAATCCTTCTGTCTTAGACTCTTGAAGACTAGGATTACAGTCAAGTTTCACTATGAGAGATGTGGGATATATTTTAAATATATATTAACAGTTTATTCCTTACATTTAGATATGAATTCATATTTATGTAAATTTCTCTCTGCTGCTTTTAGTAGAGGTATTTATTAGCAGAGCATTTTTGGCATATCTAGACATTTCATGGGATTATTATTCAATGGCTGTAACATCTAATCTGAATAATTAATGTTTAGCTATTATAAAGTAACAATACTTGAAGGGTTTTATGGGCTCAAATATATTTTCACTCAAACTAGAGTCATCAAAACAGTACATAAACTCATGACAAAGAGATGAGCAGAGAAAAGTTTGAAACACTTTAGTATAATTACCACAGCATATGGAATTCAATCTCTATCCATGTAAAAATAATCTCATGCAAGAATAGGTTAGACAAATCCTGGCTCATTATAATGGCAGATGCATAATCCAGGAATTTGCAATCTGTTTCTACATTCAATCATTTTTAGCATCATGCATTTAACACATTATTGTTGAAACACACTGAGTCTTGGCAGATTTTAAATACTTAGAGATGGCATGCATATTCTTTAATTAGCAGTATTCTGAATCATCTTGAATAACAATGATTGATATACCATCAAAAAGGTATATATCTCAAACAAAAATTTATGACTAAGAATTTTATAGCATTATTCTCTTAAAAATCTGTATCTTATCATGTATATATGATAACTATTTAGATTTTGCTGACTTCTAGACCTAGGTCAAATCGATTATAGATATTTCTCACATTCAATGTTATACTTCATTCAAGTGTTGACAATTTTTACTGTGTGTCTATGTGTGTGTATTTGTATGTGTGTGTGTGTGTGTGTGTGTGTGTGTATGAGAACGAGAGGGAGAGAGAGACTTCTGTGTGTCTTTTATAACAAGAAAGAGATGGGAGCAAATGCCTTTAATCTCAGCACTGGGGAGACTAAAACAAGGAGATTTCTGTAAGTTCAGTCTAAACAAGGCCTATGTGGCGAGTTTGAAAATAAATTTAAAAAAATTAACACAGAACACCAATCAAAAGTAAAAGAATCTGGAATTATTGATGCCCATTCAGTGCTTATCAATTATATGACACTTAAATACTAGATAAATAAAGGAATATTTTATGTAGTAATTACCAAGATTCTTTAGTGAAATACCAAAGTAGAAAAAAATATCCAGAATCCAAATATGAACTGACTTGTTTCATAAACCTTAGAAACTGGGCTGGAGAGGTGGCTCAGGGGTTAAGCCTCTGCCTTGCAGGCGGAAGGTCCTGAGTTCGGATCCCAGATCCTATGTATAGATGCCAGGCGGAAGCGGGGGCGGCCTGCGCTTCTGGTCCTGGTAGGGCGGAGCCTGTGAATCCCGGGGCAGAAGGAGGTGGAGGCGTCCATGGTGGTTCACGAATTCGTCCGTGGTTCTACACATACACAGACACACACACGTGCGGGCACATACACACGCACATGCACACAGTTGAATAAATAATAATAATAATAATAATAAAAGAAACTCTGACTTACTCTTCTGAAGACATGGGACATACACCTATAAGTATAATTGTCGAACATTGTGACAGTACTTTAGATTTGTTTTTATTCACTTCTGGCTGCAACCTTCTGGTTAGGTGTAGCTCTGTTCCCATCTTTCAGACAAGAAACTTGAGGTTGTGAGTTCTGTATAACTTGTTCTACTGGGATGGCTAGATTTTAAAAAGCGATTCTTTCTTGTTTCAGACCTATTTTCCATACTAACAATCCTGTAATATTAGAGTGCATTCCTGGATTAGTATAAGTATGATCAGTACCAATCAAATGAATTCTTTTTATAGCCACACCATGAAAAATATCTCATGTGTATTAATAGGGGGTTTTCATAGTTTCACCAGTAATATAGTATCATCAGGCAGATGCAGAGATATAATACTATGTGCACTGACTTTTCCTGGGAACATCTGTGAAAATGTCCTAATGTGTATCTGACTTGAATTTTAATGAAAATGTTCCTGTTACCTTCATTTAACCACTTTTCTTTGGTAACCCAACTAAAAAACATGTAAGATAGTCTGAGGGCAGATAATTTACCCATGGCTCCTTAACAATGACCAATAATTGGCAGCTAACTAATTCTGGTATGGAGGCAACATATTCAGTGTTTTACCACTTGTGTCCAGTAGGTTCCAATGGTCTGAAGCCATGGTCACACAAATAGCACTAGCAGCAGGCACAAAACAAAATAAAAATACATGAATATGGGGGCCGTGTGTACTGAAGAAGGGAAAGTTGTTGGGGAGGGAGGGAGAAAAGAGAGAGTGTGGAGAGAATAAATACTTAGAAGGTATTGTATAAATGAATGAAATTGTCAAAGAAAAATTTTAACAATAATAAATGGAGAAAAATTAGTTCCTAATACATACATAAAAATTCACTTCAGTATTACCAGTGTGTGAGAAGAATAAGCTTCATGGCATGAATGCAACTCAGAATTTTTCTTTTAAGTTGTACAATCTGACATCAAAATATCAAAATCTGCATTTCTAACATTTACCACTTAACTTTAATGAAAGTCTCTTGGAAAGAAGCATGTGCATGGGTGTGTCTCATGTGTAACTGTTTATGTAATTTCAAAGTAGAGGTATTGTCTCTAGTGATACATTTTTGATAGTGTTAATTAAACGTTAGTGCACCATCCTTTAAACAGCAATAATAGGTAATGTTTCCTTAAATCATTTTTTGAACAAAAGAAGTAATTGTGTCTTCTCTTAATAAGAAACTAAACATTCCTGGATGCCTTTAAAGTTTTCAGAATCTAACCTGATATTTGAATATTATTAGTGATTTCTCTAGACATCACCTTGTTTCCATTATTGCTGTTTCATATGACAAATAACACATAAGAAGCCACTTACATTGTTTATATTTGAAAAACAAGGAAAAATTTCCTAACATTCATAGGGACATTATTAATGTGCCTTTCTCTACCTTCATATTTTATGAAAGTAAATTAAATTTTAGCTTTGTTGCCATCATTCTTGATTTCCATTGTTAAATATTGTACAAGTATCCCTTTGACCTCAGCCAATCAAATAACAGATGTTTTTCAGTAGAATTCCCTCTGCAAATTTCTTCAAATAAGAGTACCAAGAATTTCACCTTTGTAACACCAAACAGTAAATTGGCTTAGCACAATCTCTAATAACACACACTCTCTCTCTCTCTCTCTCACACACACATACACACACACACGTACACTCTAATTTACACATAATTACACTATGAAATGAGAAGTATTTATCAATCTAGACAAATTCTGAGTCAAGAATTTTCAAAGCGTGCCAGAGAAAGTTAATTTCTACAAAGTATAAGCTTTTGTTGTTCTTTGAACATTCAACAGCCTCAGATAAAAAGCAGTCTTTTGGACAGTAAGATCCTATATTGAAGACACAACACAGGTGAATCACAGAATATGGATAAAAACCTGGAACTGGTCTGTAAACTTCCTCCTTGCTGGATAGCTCAAAGTATCAGAGAGTACTATGGAAACTACTAGGGGAGAAAAGCAATCAAAAGTCTCATCATTCTGTGACATCTGCAAGTTGTAGTAACACTCAACATGGCAAGAGGTGATCATCTGTAGTAATAAGTGGCATGATTATCAAGGAAGCAATCGATAACTTTCTGATCCGATTTTAGGCCCGCTTCTTAGAAGGGGCCACATTCCTAGGTCTTTCATAAGTTTCATAAGAACCTATAAAAGACATAGGAAAAACATAGGTTCCATGGGAAGAGTAATCTATGACAGTTTAGCAATGAAGACACTATACCAAACTGCCTTTTAAACACCTGTTACTATACTCATATAGTGGAGATGGACCCAGCACTCAACCTTGAAATCTCCTACAACAGAAGGTGTTTACTACAGGAAAACATTGTTGGATAAATTGCAGAAATTAAGAGATCCTGGATTGCTTGCCTTTATCAAGACATTTAAGACATATCCACCCACATCCCAAGGCTCAGGCAACATCTCAAGAGGGGTGGAAGATTGTAAGAGTTTGATGTGGAAAAATGATGGGCCAAAAACTATCTTCTGGACATAAGAACTGCATGGGAACTGTCCTGTCATCATCTCACCAGGAAGAGGGAACAATCTCAAGAAGTTCCACAGATCTCAAGAAGTGTCACATCTTCCTCAGAGACTCATGAGTACAAATAGGGAATAAAAGGAGGATGCTTTCTCCAAAAGTATTCCCACAGATCTATGAACTTGCTGGAGTATGAGCCATATTAGACATATGATATTACAGACAAACTAGGCAAGGCACAGTGGGGCACACAAGTGAAAAGACTTAAAAATTTGAAGGAATGTATAGGGGAGATAAAAGAGTTGTCTGGGTAAAGGAGGGGCATGGGAATGGGGACTAAGGGGAAATAAAAAAGAAAAATAAAGTTATTAGAGACAGCTCAGGGGTTAAGACTCTGCTTTTGCCAAGCAGAAGGTCCTGAGTTTGGATCTCAGGTCCCAAGTAAAAACTCCAGAGGAAACACCTCTTGTGGCCTGCACAGCAGGCTGTGGCGGTCAGAGTCTGGGAAATCCCAGAAGGAGGTAGGAGCTATCCAGGATGATCAGGATGATTCTCAAAGTCACCCTTGGTTCTCCACAGGGACACACAGTGCCCCCTGACACACACAGTAAAATAAATAAATAAAATATCTTTAAAAAGAGGTTTTTATAAAAAAGATTTTTTATTTATCAATCTAGAAATAATACGAAAAATAAAACATAAATAAAATTTATGTGCACTATTATATATGCACAATCTGATTTTCAACTTTTCAACAATAATCAGCATAAATTAAGCCCAAAATGTTTTTGTTCTGTGTTTGTAACCCACTTTCCTTAAAAGCAAATAAATGATATCAAAATCACCTACAAAATAGTCAATTGCAAACTATTGTAGCCAGCACATCTATAAGTTTTAACATTTCATTCTTTTAAAGTGAGTTAAATTGTTTCTTTCCATACATAGGCATTACACAATATAGTATTATCTATTTATGGCACATTTTCAGACTTAACCGAACTTTCACAATCAGTCTATACAAATTCATTTTTGTATGTAGTTATAAAGTTGAAGTGGTTTTTTTTTTCTAGCTTTTCTTTGCTCTTTAGTATATGTCAAGCAGAACAAAGCTGATAATCACTTATCATTGAGTCTCCTTCAATATTTACCCATTTTCATCTTTGAAAACATGTTTTTCTAATCATCTGTAGGTGAGAATTTCTCTTATTATAAAATCTGATGAAACGGAGAGGGAGTAGAGTAAAAATGTTTTCGTACATTGTAGCTGTGTTTCCTAAGACATTTACCGTTTGGACTGGGAAACTGGCTTGTTTGGTAAGATGCCAGCAAAATAAGCACATGGATCTGAGTTTGTTCCCAAAACTGATGTAAAACAAACAAACAGATGATTTGTAGATAGATAGATACACAGACAGACAGACAGACAGAGAACAATGCATAAAATGCCAGGTGAGGTAGAGTATGTTTATAATGGAACACTACAGTGTCAGACACGAGTGATTCTCTGGGATTTATAATCAGCCAGTCAAGCAAGTAATAGACCCAGTCTAAACTTTAAAGGTGGATCATGCCTGAGGAATGAAACTCAAAGTTGTCCTCTGGCATCCACACAGACAAGACTACATGCACACACATGTACAAACACATACATGACCATACACACACACACAGAACACATTTATCAGGAAGGTTGTATTAGTCACAATTTTGGTATAGCTATCACATTATTTAGCATGAGCCTTTTTCTTTCTTCTAAACATCAATCCTACCATAAACTCCCCCCAAAGTAAACAAATAGCATCTCAGCAGATTCTGAATATTTAGTCTTTGGTATTGGAGTTTGGCTGGAAAAATTAGGTCTATTTTCAATAGAATGTCCCCAAAAGAGGCCACAAAACTGTGGGAGTTCACTTCTGAACCAAATACGTAGCTTAATTTTGTTTGCATGTATTCGATCAAAGAAGTCATACATTAAATGGATGATGCATCTCTTCATTTATAATATTGCAAACTTTCCCATAATCAGATTATGGGAAAGACAGAGACTTGAATCTTCAATTTAAATCTGAAGGTGCACTTCACCCTACAGTAATTTCTTGCCCTAAAATAATTATTATGTGCATATAGAATTTATAATTCAATATACTTAAATAGATGGTAAATGAGTTAGAAAGACATCCATGAAGACTTCATGCATACATTCTCACACATTTCACACAAAGCACATAACAGTTTCACTTGCTTGGAATCAGTGGAGTAGGCAGAGAAGGGAATACTAGCTTGAGAAATGGGCGTGCATATCTTGCTGCTCTCCTTGTTACAGGTTAGAAAGAAAATGGTATGAGCAATATATTTTTTTGAGGCAAACTTAGGTGACCTGGTGACTTTGTAAGATTATAGTCTCAGTATTCCTAAGCCGTGTAGTTCTTTTTGAGAAATATTTGTGAACAAACTAATTACCTAGGGACAGATGCTGTACCTCAGGCTCCAAAGGGTAAAATTGATTTCATATGTCTCAAAGACACTATTCTACAACAAATAAAATTCAAGCAAATATCTAAATCATCATTCCCTGTGGATATATACATCAAAACTAAAATTTAAATGTGAACACTTGCAACATTATCTGCAATGAAAATCTCCTTACTCAGTTAGATCCTGGTCTGTCAGACACCATTTTAAATACCTCTTCAAAAGATGTTTTGATTAATTGTGGTGGTTACTGACTTTCAGATATGAAAATATCAAGGAAACTATAGGTTTTATGAGAGATTTATCTTTATAATCTAACTACACAGTCTGAATTTGAGTTAGTGTGCCGTCAACATTGGGAAAGGGAAGGGTCACTGTGGGGACAAAAAATTCTGAAAATGTTAGTCTATAAGCTTCCATGAAGGTGATTAAGAAAATACATGCCAGGATAAAGACGTTTCACTGGCTAATTTTTCAGGATTCTTTGTTACTCACCACTTTATGGTGATAGGAAAGTCTCTAAACCTCTCTGACCTTCACTTTCCTCAGCTATAAAATGGTGAAGTTCAGGACTAGCAAAGTTATGGTAATTAAAACAAACTGCACATTTAAGGATGTTTTAAAACCCTAAACTCCCATAAAGCAGTAAGATGTGGTTTATTCAATGTGATTGAGGAAAGGGAAAGATTTATTTAATTTTCATGGAATGCTTAAACTTGTTGCTAAGCAAGGTAGAAGTCAGCTTCATTCTGTCAATTAAGTAGTTTCTAGAATATACGACATCAGACAGAAGGGAATCAGGCTTGTCATATGGAAAGATGCAAGTCCTGATATAAAAGGTTTACAATAGCACTAGGATGATACTGATATCTAGATTAACAATTTGCATATATAAATATCACCTATAAGTAAATTTTTTGGTTAGGATTTTGACCGTCTGTCAGTTAAATTCTTAAACAACAATATAAACAGGAAGTCATTTATAATATGAATGAAGTCTATTGTGTTCATTGCTCTTTGTGGTGGTTAGAATGTAGAGGGTCTTGAGACACTTAGTTGGTGGTACTATGTGGGAAGGTAGTGGAAACTTCAGGATACAAACCATGCTAGAGGAAATATATGACTTGGGACTGGCAATGAAGATTGTATAGTCTGACCCTTTTTTCTGCTTCCTGAGTGTAAGATGAAATGTGAAGCAGCTGCTGTGCTATCTCAGCCTGCTGCACATTTTCTCTGCCTGCTGCCATCTTCCCCACCATGGCAGATTCTATCCCTCATGAATTGCAAACAGAAAGAAACCATTTCTCCCTTTACTGCCTTAGTCAGAGTATTTTATCACATCGGTAGTGGAAAAATTAAAATTAGTTTTTAGAAAGTTTATTTTTAATTTAATAGTTTTTAGAAAATTACAGAATATTGCTTTGAAAATTACTCTCACACTCCACAGAAACAAAATCAATAACATATATAATGAAGGTTTATTCATTTGAAGATATTAGCTCATACAACTTGAGGCAATAACACTCACAATCTAGACAAGTTAGTATGTTGGCAAATTAATAAAATATTTCCTGTCTCAGTCCCGGGACTTGAATACCAATGGAACCAATTGTATAAGTGTCTATACATGAGAAAGTCCAAATTCAAAAGAAGACCAACATTCCAGCCCAAAGACCTAGAGAGATATAGTTCTTTCTTACTCAGTCTATATTCCAATCAGGTCTTCAAAGAATTGGGTAAGGCTCACTCACATTAGGGAGGACAATGTCTTTCATTAAATCTACTACTATAATTATTAATTTAATTCAGATACACTCACAAACATGCCCAGATATAAGATTTAGTCAACTACTTAAGCTGACACATAAACAAGTTATTAAACTCCTCAAACTAATAGAAATGGTTATCAATTTTCAAAAACTTTTAAATTATTTTCAAGTTAAATTATTATCATAGAAAGGAGACTCTTTTGTGGACATGCCTGCAATTTGAATAGGGAGTCCCAGGGATTTAGGTTTCATAGTTATCAACAAATCTTGTGTAGGTCTCATGGAGATGTAGCCTCCTCTCTGATGCTTATACTCATGTAATAATGCCTTGCCTCTGGTCCTGTTAGCAATCCCAATAAACTCATTGGTCTGTTGTTTCTACCTATTTGGAGTAGATAAAGTTACTCATATCTCACCAATAGACTTACACAGCATGTATCTAGAAAAGCTGTTTTTTAAGACAAGGACTTATGTTGCCTATGCAGTCATCAAATTTTCTTTCCAAAAAAACTAGATTTTGAACTGATTTCTGATCTTTCTGTCTTTATTTTCCAAGTGCTGACATAACAGACAGGCATGCACTGCATGCCTGGGATTAAAGCAACCATTTTCTACTGTAGTATTACTACTAGAAGTCTAGCATACTGTTTGAAAATGCACCAGACTCCTCTTTTTGTGGTCTGTGATAAAGGAAATCATTGTCAAAACTTTCACATTTTTATATAGAATATTTTTTTGGGATTACTACCCAGCTGTACATAAATACTGAGTCTTGTGTTGAAATAGAATGATATGTTAATAAAAGCTTATACTATAGAAAGCCCCCTCCCTTTCACTGGGACTGAGATAAGAGGATGCTGTGAGAAAGGTCCAAAGGACCAAAGTCCAAGGCATTTGCCCTTGGCAAACATCAGTTCTGGCATCTTCCATTCCTAGAACCTTTCCTTATCAAATAGAGTAGATAGGCATCTGGGAGACTGTCACATTCCTCAGATAGATTATTGACAAGATAAGCCTCCCTTTTTTGTCCTTCTGTTTAAGCAAGATGTACATATAATGTGTGTAACCATCTTTTGGCACTTCTGTTTTTGACCAGAGAGCTGGGGTCCTCTAGATAGAATAATAAAATTGGCTTTTTCATTGGTATTTGTGACTGGAGCTTCTGTTTCTGGTCGGCAGTCATCCCATAATAGCATAATTTTCTACATCTTCAGATTTAGAAGACTCTACTCTGCCTTTCTGTAGTGTAGAGTAGATAGTCTTTAAGAGCTCACTTGGCACTTCTTTCAAATTTCCTAATTTCTAGTCTTCTGGGACTGACCTGATTCTTTTATTTTCTTATGGGAGTCTCCCTAAAGTAGGTCTTTCACAAATATCTAATTCTTTTTTTTTTCTTTCTGTTGTCAACAAACTTATGATTTCTATCTGTCTAGTTATGTATCCACATGTGATCATGGCAGTTTGGACTCACTCAGCACTTGAGATGTCGTGAGTGGGGACAAATCCTGTCATAAATGTGAATCAATTGTTGGAACCATGCAGAAATTTACAAAGAGAAAACAGGAAAAGAGTAAATAACAAGATAAATATCTTTTCATATGCATATTTAATTTTTTCTCAAAAATTCTGCTTTTATAATTTTTATTATGAAAAACCAAATGAAATAGGTTTAATTTGACCTCTATGAAAATTAGAGTGTCAAGAACTTTGAATCTGTTCATCTAAATTTTGCCTTCTTTTTGTGTGAATAGATTCTGTAGTATTTCCAATCAGATGGAGACAAGGAACAAATTCTGTTCATGTCACAACTTAACACAAAGCAAATAAGTAATGATAAACAGAAATATTTCTGTTCCCATTCAGTATAAAGGAAAATCAAGAAGAAAAGAAGTCAAGAGGGAAAATGTTGAATAGAGTTTATCTAAGATGAAAAAGTTTCTATTGCCTTGAAATTTTTATTTTGAATTATTGATATGCCACCCAAATGACCCATCACAGAAGGCTCCAATGACTGAAGTTGGATCACAAATCTTTTAAGGAAGATTTGGGCTACTTATGTTCTACTTTGAGTAATCAGAATATGAAGTATGAGGAATGGAATTCACCAGACCTCAGCATTAATAAATAGCAAACATCAAGGGAGGTGTTGGTGATGCTCTGTGAACAAAGAAATGCAAACTTTACAAGTAAGTTATTGCAGGACCCAGACAGTTTCCTGCAAGCTGGCCTTCTGCAAAACTCTGTGGAAACAAGATGTTGCCACTATTTGTGACCATCAATCCAAATACATGCTGACATGGAAGTTCAGATCATAGTTGGTAGAGACTCAACCACCAATCTCAGACTCCATTCTACCGATCATTTAAGTGGGAGAGCCACAATCAATGATGATGTGGAGGTAGAAAAGGTTTGGCACATCTGGCATATCTTATTGCTGTTATAACGTGGTTTGGACCCAAGGCCCTGGATATAGCCAGAAATTATACCACTTCTCAAATATGTAATTTTAAAACGCCACAGTGTAAAGGTTAGGAATCCTACATTAGAGTCTGATGGTCAGCTTTGGTAGCTCTTTGGCCCAAATCTTGATCAACTAGAGTCCTGCAGTTGCAATTAATGTCGTTTGTTATCAGAAGACATATATTTATTATCTAAGTCATTGCCCTTTTGTGTCTAACACAGGAAAATATTGATAAAAGTATAAACTGATACAGCAACTTTTATTTCAGGTACACTATCTAATAAAGTAATTATGCAAACTGTGACTCAGAATATTAACTTCTAGAAATTTGCCTTGTAGATATATTTGCAACCATACTATATTTATTGTAGTATGCTTCTGTATGTTAATAATATGTCTTGGGGGAGAATAAGAGAGTGAGAGACAGAGGGAAAGGGGGAAAAAGGAAGAAGGAAAGAGACAGAGACAGAGTGGTTAACTGAAGAGAGAACTGAGGATCTTATTGGTACCTGCAAAGTTGTGGAACTGATAATTTTGTATCATTTATAAATTGCCTCATAAAACACTGGTATTTGAGAATAGGATTGATTTTATGATTCTCTACAGATGTCAAAATCAACAAATACTTAAATTCTTATATATTTTGGCACAGTATTTGCTTATAATCTATGCATATCCTCTTGTGTATTGTTTACATGAACTATGAGTACTTATCATACTGATGCAAAGCAAATGCCAGTTAAAGAGTTGTTATACCATGCTGATTAAGGAATAATTGCCAGTAAAATGCCTCTGCATGTTTAGTGTAGATAAATCATCATAGATTTACGACATGTTACATAAATGAGATGTCATTGCAGTTCACCTGCAAAGTTGCTGATAAAATCACCTTCAAATGGCTTAAGGAAACAAGGGGTTTATTCTCTAATGGTTACAGTTCCTAATCCTACTTGACTGGAGAGTTCATACCAACACCAGGGAGGAGGGAACTGACCACACCATCTCTACATAATGACTGAGAGAGGGATGATTCTTACTTGCCAGAGCAGCATGTCTGACAAAATGTACAAAAGGATACAAACTTTTTCAAACAGCACTCCTTATTTTTATTCACCTAATCAGTGCCTAGTCCCACCCACCGTGGGCTGGGCCTTCCCCATCAGCTAGACAATCTCCTTCAGGTTTGCTCTGGGCTTAACCCAACCACTAATTCTCTACAAATGTGCCTAGAGCTCAAACCCTCAACTGTCAAGTTGACATTTGTGCCCAACTATGACAGCTGTGAAACAAACAATGTTCAGTGAGTCTTGGAGAGGTGGAAGATCCGTGGCATGGCAAAAGGCCGTAGCCAGGAAAGTGCACAGCTCTTCATTCATGGCATGATACATGGCATATGGCAAAGTCACATTTCACATTTTGGAAATTCTGATTAAAGAAATTGATTCGATGCCTGTTTGGGAAAGGCAGCTGGACTATCCACATAACGTGTAGTAATGTTTAAGCACATCTTTGTAGTCACTTAAAGAACTGTAGTCAACATTTATTCACTCAGTGACCAAACTCAAGATAAGCCTGTCTGTACCTCTCTTGAATCCAGAGATGAATTGCTCTTGGGACAATGTGAAGGAGTTTGCAATTTATTTACATTATTTACATTCATTTGGGTTTGAAATTGGATGTATAACAGTGTCTCTTGCTGATCTTGTATTGTTTCTCATTCACAAGGTGAGCACAATCTTCACAGAGTTATAAAGATTCAAAACAGAACAAAGAGTAAAGGATTTAGGATTGTCTTCATACTACATAAGAGGTGACTAGAGCTTTGCAATTATGAAAAAAGAAAACAGCATTTTTATACGTGAGACAATGAATGTAAAAATGTTTGTTGAAAGTTAAAATACAGAGACTGAAGAGATGGCTTAAAGGTTAAAGCCTTTGCCTTGCAAAGGGTTTGGATATCTAGATCTCACATACAGAAAATGCAGTTTGTAATTCCAGCCATGGAATATGTAACCTGTAAATCTCCAGGCAACCAGTAGCGTAAAATTGAAAAAGCAATCCAAAATGGTTCCCAATGTCACCATTGGATCTTCAAACTTGAGTGCACGCTTGTATACAGATCCATCTACACAATGTATATCCACCCACATACACAAAAATGCATACGCATGCATATATACACATACACCCTCAAACACCTGACACCCACAGACATGAAAAAGAAAAAAAAAATAAATAGACACAGGTCAAAGTCACACAGGTGACAATTAAATAAATAGCTGTTTCATTGCCTGATTGTTCTTCATTTCTTCAGACTTCTAGCCCCATCTCCTCTAGTTCCCCAACTTCTACCTTACAATGTGTAACTTACCTCTGACTTTACAAAGAAAATGAAATTCCTTGTATGAAATATTTCAAAAATTAGACCAGCCCAACTTCAAGAGTACCTGCATCTGCACTCCACTTCTGCACTCACATATGCTAAAACCAGTATCTCCACAGCTATTCTACTGTAGCATGTTCCTTCATGGGGACCAGATGTCACTGACCATATCATGTGTCTCCTGTGTCCTGCATACTTCTACCTATGATGGGCCTATCCAGTGTGCACTTTATTCTGGCTGCCTATCATAGGCAGAACCATAAATAGAACAGTAATGACAGCACTCAATACCTCTGCCACATGTTTATGTTCCTTCCATCAATTTGCCTTCCCAAGTATTCTTTTCCACTCTGCTAACATTTCAAGATAATCATCTATGTATTCCTTGTCTCAAATATTTTGATTCCAATTTCATCCATATTTGAATCCTAGCACCAGAGTTCCAATTATCCCTTGAGTTGCTAAAATCACTACCATCTTCCATTTTAATAAGGTCAATTAAAATCTGTTCATCTCACTTGAATTCTCAAAATCCTTTGGTGCATACTTTCTTTCATTCCAGTTTTAGTGAGGGAAGAGAGGCATGTGTTAGTTTTTTCTCAATGAAAACAGAAGATAATGAAACTGCTTCACCAAGCAAAAATAGCATGATGAGAAACAGACCAGACATTTTTACACATAAACTGAGATTTAGAAAGCTTAAATCCTTACTAGGAATGAAAAGTATGCCACAGGGCCCTAAACTCCCACTAAAGTAGACAATCCAGGGAACCCTGGGGCCTATAGGCAGGAAGGGGAGGGAAGGATAGGATGGATTGATGAAGGGAGGGTAGAGAAGGAAGAAAGAGGGAAGGGGCTTAAGAAGTTTGTAAGACCTTTCTTGATCTAATTCCAACCTCAGGTGAAAGCATTGTTCCATTGTTCTTTATTATGCACTAATTCCACTCTTCAATTCCCTTCAAAATTCCTGAGATTAGCACGGTTACTATACATCTGCACCATTGCTTTGAACATTATTTCTCCATGAAAAACAAGTTGCCAGACTTTTTCACTGGTAGAGCTCCTATTTATTCTCCTGGCATCCATCCTACAAATGTCCTCCCTGACCTCTCGTTCTAGTGATATCTTCCTTTCATGCCCTCTTAGATGACCCTTTGCTTTCTGACTATTGTTCATACATGTCACTCATCTCATCCTTCATTTTGTCATGTCTGTGTCACACATGTATGTAACACATGTATGAAATAAGAGAACAAATGAACATTAAAAAGTATAAATTCCTGAAATCCGATCCCTTTGGCTGTTTAATTCCTACTGAGCTTTGGTGTAACGATCATGTAGCTTGACTGTGAAACTATCAGAACCTCAGTCCTTCACTTAGGATCCACTTTAGCCATCTATAGAATCCAGTTTCCTTTGAATGTAATCATCACGTGCTAACTGAAAGAATGATTACCAGTGTATCTGAATAGATCATTTAGTGTATTACATTTTAGCTATTCTCATAGATAGCATTAGTAATGCAAACATTAAGAAGAGTAAGCTACATAAAGCTTTTGGTTACTTGATTAAAAATTTGTTTATGTGCCATGGTCTAAAATCTACTCACCCATATAAGCATGTCATATAGTTCTGGTTTAATTCACCTACCTATAGAATGAGAAGATAATTCCTGCTTGGTGTTTAACTATGTTATAAAATGACATGGTAAGATTCCAAATGACACCATCCATCAGAAATGCAATCTCTGGGTAGACATAGGACATTTTCCATAAATTGATAGTGCCAGTGCTTTGGATTAGCTTCTTGATGCTCAGACATTAAATTTGCTTTTAGACATTATAAAAATGTCCCCAGAGCCTGTAACACCTGTCACAGTCATCAGTAACAAAAGGAAAGTCAATGTGGCTCATAAGAGCAAAATTCAGAGCAGCTGTGTGACAAGCAGGAAAATGCAGTTTGATTAAATACTGGTGGGGAAGGGGCTACAGGGATGGCTCACAGGACAAAGCATTTGTCATGCACGTATGAAGACTGGAAATCACATTAAAGCCAGACAGTTATGACAGTTGCATGTAATCCCAACACTCAGCGGAAGCTGGATTTACGCTATAAACTGGCTAACTAGACTAGCTGGATCCATTGAAAGACCCTGCCTCAATGGAATAGAACACAACTGTTATGGTTTGAAACGTGTTCCCCACAGTCTCATGTGTTTGGGAAGGTCATGACACCTTTGAGAGGTGGATTCTTGCTGGAGGAAGGTGATCACAGGGGGTAGGCCTTGAGGTAGATTAGTCTCACCCTACCTCTAGGAGAGGCCTGCTCTTGTAGTTGGCAATCTAGCAGCTTTCTGTGTCCTAGATGGGTGTGGCTAAGCCTGTCTCCAGCTTCCTTCACCAGCAGTGCCATTCCCACCATTAAAGCCTGTCTCTCCCATCTGAAGCCATAAGCTGAATAAATCTCCTTTCTCCCTTAAGTTGCTCAACTTTGGGTGTTGTCTCTCTGCAACAAAAAAGACTAACTAGTACAACAATCAAGGTAGACTTTAGGAGTCTATGGGCATCTTCATGCACTTTCACACACAGTCACACACACCTGAGAAGATGTATGTAAATCCACACATGCCACCATAGATATACACATTTATACACATTACATTCACATAGATACCCTAAAAACAACAAAAAGCAGTGTCCAAGAGAAAAGTACAGTCAACTGGCGCTTATTAATGCCAAAGAGAGCTTCAAGGTGGGGGTGCCTGCCCACTTACAACCTATATCACTTTTATTATGATCTCATATTTTACCCTACCTTTACTTTGTCGCATTTGTTGGAGATTTCCCTTGACATAGTTATTAAAGGAAAGTGGAGTGCATTTTTTTAGAAGTTGAGGAAAACATTTTCAAAGATGTGAGTTAACATGGATTCAACAATCCAGAAAGATGTCAAAGTATTCATTCAGTGTGAAGAAAGTTGGCCATGAAGAATCACCTTCCAAGGATGAACTTCCATTGGCTGTACACTGATAGGAGAAAACCAAAACATACAATTTTCTGATCATTCATCATGAGCTGAGGTTTGTTTACCCGTACAACCAGGCCTTTGTTTTCCTGAGAACTTACAAGAAAGAACAAGAAATGTTAAAGTTTTGTGGTTAACATATTCATTTGGCACATGGATTCATAACACTTGCTAACAGTGGTTTTAGTGTCTTCATTGATAATTGTTTAGGTCAAGGATTTCACTTTAAATGAATAAATGTGTATCTGTGACTCACGTAGGTCAGCTTGGCATGCAATTGGACAGACTTTAATGAGGAAGTGATTTTATAGTTTGGTAAAAAAAATATGAAAAAGAAATCTAGTCCTCTAAGAAAGGAGTGTGGCTTCAGATTTGTCAAGTCCTTGCCTCTCTAATGCCCGTGACTCAAGGAGTTCAGAGGCTAAATTTCTGATTCTGATTCTGATCAGGAATTTTTCATGTGACATAGCAAGGTTTTGCCTAAAGAGAACAACTGTAAACAAAACTCCTTACTGGTCTCCTGAAGTTCATTAAACATTTATAAAATCTGCTGTCATCAAATCCATTTGATTTCTCTTTTGCAGCACCTCAGTCAGTGACTTTTAGACAAAATAACAACTCACAATATGAACAATTCCTAAAACTTGGACCCAGACAGAGATGAATAACAGGCACAGATGTGCATCATTTGTACACTGCCAGGAAACTCCAAGTGTGTGGACAGAGGCCACTCTTCCCAGAACCATGCTTCTTCTGTTCTCCTTGGAGCTATTAACTCCATGAACTCCCAGAAAGTCCTTTCTCAGCACTCTTCTTTGTGCATCCAAATTTGTGTATTATTTGCATTTTTTTTAATTTTTAAAAGAATGAAACATTTTTCTTTATTATAAGACATTCCATATTATCAAATTTTATTTGTAAAGTGTTTTCCATGCTGGACAGGTCTCTGAAGGTTTTGGAAAGTCAACCCCCACTGCTGGGATTACCCTGAAGAAACATACCCTTTGCTAACTTCACTCAACACTTTGCTTATGAAAGGATATGGAGATTAGTTCTTCATTACAGATAAACCTTATCTCAAGGTCAGGCACAAGATCAACTGGGTTGGGCCCCAATATGAGCTAACCAATGAGGAAAAGCCAATTTTCCTGGGCTTGCCTAAGTGTATAAATATACCTTGGCAGCCATCTTTGATGCCTGCCCCTCATGGCATTCCAAGTCTGGAGTCAATGAGTTCTTTTCAGCTCCATGCCCCTTATGGATTTCATGTCTGGAGTCTACGAGTTCCATTTTATCTCTACTCTAACAAACTCTATCTTAATCTTGTATAGTGTTCTGGTTTCAATCTTTGACTCCAAACACAAGAACCTGGATACATACAGATTCCTAGAGAGTGACCCTGTTACTAAATGATTTTCTTCAAAATATACCACAAGTGGCATATATTATGATAAAATAATATTCAAAAAATACCAAGGATCAACAAAAAACTAAACCAACTGGGTGAAATAATGGATTTATCACTATGTTGCAGGATGACTGTTCCTTCACTGCAGAGTTCTTATGTTCTGAGTTGAAGATTGAAACCAGAATCAATGTAGAGGATTAAGATGGAGTTTATTAGAGGAGAGAAAGAACAGAACTCACAGATTCCAGGCATGGAATCCATGAGGGGCAGGCAGCTGGAACAGGATTCACAGGCTTCTCTGGAGTGCCCTGGGAGGGGGCAGGCATCAAAGAAGGCTGCCAAAGTGTGGACTATTTATACACTTAAGCAAGGAGCAGGGGAGCTTTTCCTCATTGGTTAATTCACATTGGGGCCAAACCCAGTTGATCTTGTGCCAACCATGTTGATCTTGAGCCCACCTGGATTTGGGGCTGTTTCTGTAAAGGAGAACTAATCTCCATATGCTTTCATAAGCAAAGAGTTGTGGGAAGTTGGTGCAGGGTGTGTTCCTTCTGGGTAACCCCAACAGTGGGGGATGACCTTCAAAGACATTCAGAGATAGTCCCAGCACAGCTGCTCTAAACCTGCCTTGACTATTGTGTCAAACTACATGTAGTTGTGATTACTGACAGGCAGAACAGACCTGGAGAGCAAGTGAACATGCTCCCATTGTTAAGAAGGGGAGAATCCTGGTTCCAAGTAGACAAGTACTAGGTAGTATTAAATTAACTTAGTGGATCAGCATTATGTCTTTATTTTGTACCAGTGCAAATCTGCTTTGATTAAAACATAGTAGTGAAATGGTTTTGGATTTTTTTCAAGGTTCGTTTCTGAAGTACCTACAGGAGAAGAGGTTAATTAATTTGATTTATTTGAGGTTAGTGTTCCATTTATTCTTCTGTATATGAACATATGACTAAATTCTAGCTTCAAGTTCTTGGTTACAGCTCATTGACATGGCATGAGACTTCATATTAATATGAAGAACTGAAGAAAATGGCCACAGCATATACAAGGTCAGACCTGATAGCCAGGGATCTTTTTTTTTTTTTTTTTTTTTTTTTTTGCTTGTCAATTGGCCAAAATACTAAACTAGCTCCCCCAGCTTATTCACATGTTAAAGGAACAGCCCATTTCTCATGAGCTGGGTTATTGTACATCAATTAGATAAGCACCTACAGGCCCTTTCAGAGTCTATTTCTTTTTTAAATTTTATTTACTTTACACACAAAATTTGTTTTTGCCCAGCCTGTCTCCCTCCCACTTCTTCCCTCCCCTATACTTCTGTCCCCCTTTCACCAATCCATTCCTGTCCCTCCTGCCCTCATATCTCTCTGCATTTGTGGTTACAAGGCTCCTTCAGTTCAGAGGCTAATCCTAACCAGAGGACTCTTCACAGATATTTCTAAAGGCTCAGCCCTCATTTGTCAAGTTAACTCATACATGTAACTGATATAATCCATGCATTGTCAACTTACTACAAAAACATAGTGCTTTGAATTCATAATCTTCAATATCTTGTCACTATTTGCTGTCTTACAATATGAACACTTTCAGTCCAATATTGGGAGTTCTCACAGTCCAACTATAACATTTCCACAGTCATTCATAGTTCAAGTTCAACACCTTAAAAGTTCAAAACCTGAAAGATCTTATAGCATAAAAAAGCAAGTTAAAGTCTTCCAACACATAAAACTATAAAATGAACATTCTTACTTTAAAATGGAAACATCAGGACATAGCAAGAAAACATCAAATTAAAAGTAAGATTGAAGTCAAGTTCAAATTTATGACTGAAGTCCAGCAAGGTCAGTACCATATCCTGAAACTAAATTTCAATGTCTGTCCTTGTCACACAGTCAGGTTGGTGATTGCAGGAGTGTACAACATCAGAAGTCACTAGTCTTCATTTTTAAGAGATCCTTTTAGTATGTACAATGCTAGTAAGTGCTTAGTATTGCAACACAGAAAGTTCTAGATATCAGAACCACAAATGTCAGATTTTTTACAGAGGATGGTATTAGAAAATCAACTTTATCATTAGAATATTTCCTTGTGTCATAGCCATGGGTCATAGCCAGTGTCACTGAAGTCTCTTGAAAGTTCTTCAAAGGTTAGCCAACATTTGGTTCACTAAAAGAAAATACTGTCAGGAGGAAAAGGAAAGGGAAAAAATTGGTGCATGATTCTAATTAGTAGTTGGTAGGTTAATGTCATATCATTTAGAAAGCAGAAAACAGGACTAGATCCTTTCTCCATTCAAGGGTTTATCCTATATTTGGCACCAGCCTTTAATATGTAGGTATACATGCTCTTAATCACTTATTTTTTTTTACTTCATTTTGCATTTATTTTATGTTGAATTTATTCCGGGGCCATAAGTCTTTTTTTTTTCAGTGTCTTCTGGGATATCTTTTTCTTCTGTGCAGCCTCCTCTTCTAGCTTAGGAACAATCTGTTCCTTTTCCATGAGGATCATCTCAATGGGGCAGGGGGAGCTCACGTGTGGGTTAATCCGACCCTGAGCTCTGTAAATTCTGCAGAGCATCTTGGGTGCCTTGTTCCCCTGGATATGTTCAATGACCAGAGATTCTACATCCAAAACCTTAAGTTCAGCATGACTCTGCATTTTTAAGCATGTGCAGCAAAAACTCAGCACTCTTTCTGGGCCACCGACCCTGTGTCCAGGCCCACTGTTTAGCCTGGGCACACCTACCAACTCCACCATTATACCGCCAGAATGGCACACATTGTTTCTTTAAAGTGACATCTTTCAGGTATTTGGTGGCTTTTCGGATATGCATGTCCTCCATGGCCTGGGCAGTTTCATGGGTGTTCTTAAAGTGAACACGTAGATTTGAACCTCTTGATTTGCATGATTATGTGGGGTTCTTTGGGTCAAGAGAATAGTGAACCATTTTCGCAGGTCAACTCAGGCTGCTTGCCGAAAAAGAGTTAATCACTTATTTTCATAAAGATAGACGATGCTTTAATATTTATGTCTTACAGAATAGTTTGTCAGTGAAATTTTTTGTCTTGGTATTTTAAATAGTTTTAGGAATTAATTTTAATAACAATACATTTAAGTTTTACATTTTATAAAACAGACTGTTGGCAGTTTGCCTGCATGGGTTGCTGATAAATCACCATCAAATGGCTTAAGGAAACAAGGGATTTATTTTCTTATAATAGTTTGGTTACTGTTCATAGTCCAACTTGACAGGAAAGCATGCACCAATACCAGGGCCAAGGGAACTGGCCACACCATCTCTACATAATGGCTGAAAGACGGATGATCCTTACTTGCCAGACCTGCAAGTCTGGCAAAGTGTACACAAGGACGCCAACTTTCTCAAACAACTTTCTGTATTTTATTCCATGGCTTAATCCCACCCACCATGGACTGGGCCTTCTCTATAAGCTAGACAATCTCTTGCAGGTTTGCTCTGGGTTTAACTCAACCATTAATTCTCAATAAATGTGACCAGAGTTCAAACTCTCAACAGTCAAGTTGACACCTGTGCCTAACTATGACACAGATCCTTTTCAGATAGTTTAAAAAAATGAAGAATTAAACATCATTTATATCCATTTGGGAGAAAATAGTCTGGTTTGTAACTATACAGACCTGGATATGTTCTGTTTTAAAGAATCATTTAACAGAATAAAATTAACAGTCATAATTTCATAGAGATTTCTTTTAGTTAACTTTAAATTTTATGCCACAGTGTCTGCATGTTTAACATTTCTAGTTCTAAAAAATCACACAATTCACTTTTCCAGGCATCATCCTGTCTTAATTTTCAGATTTTGTATTCTTGCAGGCATGCGTGTGTGCATGCGTGCATGTGTGTGTGTGTTTGCATGTGTGTTTGTATGTGTGTGTGTGTGCATGTGCACGTGAATCTTTTAAATAAGATTAAAATACAGTTGCATTTAAGAAAATTCAATTTCTTTAAGATACCTGTTCTTTGGGAACATTTTTCCTTTTCTCCCCATTCTTTACTGTTTTTTGCTTTCACATCAACATCATGCACATCTCTTATTATAAAAAAGAGCATATTTACTATTTTGCCTCATATTTGCAAGCAATTTTTTAAGAGAAAAAGGGAGACTTATTTTGCTAATGGTTCTGGAAGGAATATAGTTCATTATGGTGGTAACTAAATAGCAGAAGGCATAACTTGAAAGCAAAAGTTGGAGGTTCAGATAACAGACATGGAGGCAAAAAGAGCAAAAGAAAACCAAGGAAGCAGAACCAGGTTGCCAAATCTCAGCCCTCACCCCTTGTGACTGTCTTCCTTCAGCAAAGCTCTCCTCTTAATGGTGTCACAACCTTCCCAAGCCTTAGCATAAGCTAAGGATTCAATCACATGAGCCTGGGAGGCAAGCAGCTCACATTCAAACTATGGCAGTCTTCCCCATGATCTACAAGCCAGAGAATTCTGTTGCAATATTAGCTTCTTAGAAGCTGTTTTTAGATGCTGGTGTTCCCGTGCAAACCTTTACTTTTCTAAGTTGTTCTTTATCCTAAATCAAATAGAATTTTTGAACTAAGTTTTCTAGCTGATCATGCAAAAGACAGCAGTGCTTTGTGCTTGCATCCTGTGAAGAACCAGGAAACAAGTTGTGGTTGTGCTGCAACAAAGAGCCTAGTTTAAAAATTAAGAAAGAACATTTCCTACTTTGCAAATGAATCCTGTGTTTGGATGTACTGACCTTCTTTTTGTGTGTGGGCAATGCAGGTTGTGAAGTTCTACATCAGAATAGTCACTTCAAATTTAGAAATTGAAAATCTCCCTTCAAGAAAACAAGGTTTCATACTTCTGGATTTAGAAATTCATCTCTGCATTCTGGATATTGCCTTTTATCATTTCCAAATGTTTTGTTTTTTAAAACTTCTTATTGCTCCCTAAGGAGTCTGAGAAAATCCCATTAGTGTGGTAGCTCAAGCAGAAGAAAACACAGTGTATGAGTGTTAAAACAAGGGGAAGATGCTGAACATGATCTACCTTTGGTGGCAATGCCCGTGACCCAAGCCAACTGCTCTGCAATGACTTTCCACATGATACTGTATCTAAAGCATTACATTAAGTCTTTCAGTTCAACTCATAGTTAACTCGAGTCAATCAATAGATTAAACAAAGAAATGATATTGGGGCAAGAAAATTGTCCAAATGTAGTCATTTGTTTAATTTACTGTATAGAATTTTCAATAGCAATTGAGTTTAACTGCATCACTACCAATGACGATTATGGAATTCTCCAAGTTCAATATGCAGTCTCAGCTCCAAACCATATCATAAATTAAATTAATGGCATTCTTTTCCCATTGCATTAGTTTGATTTAAGTCAAGCTTTAGATCTTTCTTATAGCAGATAATCCCAGTTCATTTTCTCAATGAGCACACAGAAAAAAGTCTTTTTGTTAACCTATAAGCAAGTGACACATTTATGATCAACATACATTATTTGACTTGCATTTCTTTGTTCATGTATTAAATCATCCCCCATTACTTAGCATAAAGTGAATGTTGATTTTACGTTGACTGCAAGATGGTAAATTAATATAAAAGCAAGTTATCAATTCTCCTGATAGGTGTCTCACTTTCAAGGAAAGCAGGATATCTGCAAAACATATAGTTCAAACTTGTTTCTATATGGCTTTGAAATTACCATCTCTTTAATCTAAGGTGATTATTTCAATGCCACTTGTTGGGTCCTTTTTCCGATAGACAAGCCAGTGACATCTGTCGGACCTTATATTGCTGCCCTGCATCTTCACACATATGTTTCTCTGATCTCATTCTGTCTGGCCCAGAGTCTTCAGTGGCTGCCCAGCAGGGTATAAGAATCAAAAGACAACCGTAAGGTAGATTGAAGCATGAATACATTCTAAGGAAATTAAATTTGAAAAATTTGGCCTCTTAATAAGATGAACCTATCAGTTTTCTCGCACTTATTTTATGCGCGGCTCTATTTAAAGACACTTAACTAATCATATTGCTTAATATTGAAAGAAAAAGGCATGGAATGTACTTTTTTCCAATGGAGGAAGAAAAGATCATGAAAAACCAGACATAATTGTTGAAATATAGGAAAGGTATCATACCTCTCGATATTTAAGGCATTCTTTACCTGTAACACAGTACAGAAGAAATAATGTCTCTCTAACATTTAATGATGATTTCTTTATTTATAGGATAATCATAAATGCAAAGACACACACACACACACACACACACACACACACACTTCTTTGAGAATAGTCCTTTGAATATACTTTTTATTCATTGTGGGAAAGTGTAACCATGGCAGATTTTCTACTGTTATTCATTCTTGCTATATTCAGTACAGTTCTATAAATATAAAGTCTGTTTTAAGCCAATGTATCTATTCTAAGTGCAGCTTACCTGACTAAGTGAGAAGGAACAAAACGTTGGATGTAGAACAATTTTCCAAAAAACAACACTACCCTCGAGGACAGATTTTCTGTGTTGAGAAGTCCATGACCAATATCCTCTAACATTCCCTTGAGTGAGGACTACTAAGAAATTTCCAGAACTAAGAGAGTTGCAATTTTCATTGCTAATATTAGCTTGTATTTTGCTCACTTCTTAAAACGTTCAGTAACATTTTCATATTAAAGGGCATCATGCCCTAAATCTATCAGCATTTTACCTGCAGATCTCAATAAAAGGATACAGAGAGTATCTAATGTAGCCTCATCTGTCCCCTTCCTTTGCCTCCAACTCCTCAGAAGCACTTCTTCCTAACACAACTTTCCTTTTCTATAACTCAGTGCAGGTGCTATCATCGTTTCTCCTCCCTCCTTCCCTCCCTTCCTCCCTCTCTCCCTTCCTTCTTTCCTTTTTTCCTTCTCTCCTTCTTTTGTCTGTCTTTCGTCCTTCCTTCTTTGTTTTATTATTTATTATTTATTCAATTGTGCATGTGTGCGTGTGTGTGCATGTATGTGTGTGTATGTATGTGTGTGTATATGTAGAACCACAGACGAATTCGGGAACCACCATGGACCACCTCCACCTCCTCCTTGTTTACTCTGCCCCGGAATTCGCAGGCTTCGCCCTACCAGGACCAGAAGCACAGGCCGCCCCCGCTTCTGCCCGGCGTCTATAGGTGGGGTCTAGGATCCAAACTCAGGACCTTCCGTCCGCAAGACAGAGGCTTAACCATTGAGCCACCTCTCCAGTTCCCTTTTTTTTCTTTTCTTTTCTTTTCTTTTTTTTTTTTTTTTAGCCATCATCTTGCTATAACCATAGTCCAGAATGTCTCAAACTCACTATCTTGTTTCAGCTTCATGAATGAGGGATGATGACTTCTTTATATATAGGATAATTACAAATGCCAACTCTCTCTCTCTCTCTCTCTCTCTCTTTTCTTTGAGAACAGTACTTTTAATATAGTTTTTATTCATTGTGGAAATATGTAACCATGACAGATTTTCTTCCCTTATTCATTCTTGTTACAGTTGTGCATCACCACACTTGATTCATTCATGAAATTTTAGGAGAAAATGTTTTATGTAGTGATAGTTATGGCTTGTGTGTGTGTGTGTGTGTGTGTTGCATGTTTGCACCTGAGAACACTTAAATGGTTGTGCCTGTAGAATTCTAAAGGTGACTTTGGGTATCATCCTGGATGATCTACTTCCTTATTACTTTGTTCTGGAGTTTTCCAGGCTCCATCTTCCATGCCTAGAAGTATAGTCCACTGCCATGTCTGACAGGCATTTATACATGGGATCTAGGGATTGTACCCCAGACCATTATCCTTTTCATGTGGATAACAGTAGAAACATTTATACTCCAATTTCAAACTAATTTCAATTAAGGACAGAAGAATGTGCTTAATTAAAAGAATTTGTTTCTCCTTCCCTTTGCCCAGGAGTGAGATTCTTCCATGGACCTCTTCTGGCTTTCCTTTGTGCAAGTATAAGATTATCCTATAATTTCAAAGGAAACTCATCCAACTCTGCACAGGACCATCTGACAGATTCCCATAGAAGCTATAAATCTCTGCTGTAATTCTGACGTGAGGTTCAGTATCAAGTCTAGGGATCATAAAAAAACAGACACTTCTGCAGTTATTTGCAGGACATGATGTGGTTGGTAAGCTTAATCTCTTGTGTGGCAATGTCACCATGTAGTGAAAAACCTTTAAAAGGTGTTCCTAAAGGGAAATGCTTAGAGCACTGGAATGCATAAATGCTGTCTGATGGAAGTGGTTGATCTGGCACTAGATTAGTATTCACAAGAGTAAGCTGGGATATAATTCTAGAACCTTCCAGAATCCAATCCCTCTTTAGTACATGTTGCTCACAGTTCTCAAACATACTCTCACCATGTGGCTCTGTCTGCCATGCCTTATGGATATGCTGATAGTCAAAAGGTCGTCCCCAGACACAAAACAGAAAGATTTATCCAATCTTGAATTTCCAGCTTCTAAAACTATGTGCTGAATAAACACAAATACAAAGTTTGAGGTTCTTTTTGCATTCTATAGCAATGCAGAATGAACTAAAACAAGGTAAGACATCAAGTTTAGAAGACTTTCCAACCAAAAATTTCAATTCACTTCTAGAAGCAACCAGTTAGGCTGAGTGGAAAAAATTATAAAGTAGAGAAATATTGATAATGATGTTAGTTCCAGTTAAGTCTTGAAGTTTTGCAATTACAGTGCTATTTTGAGTTTGAGTACTCAAAGTTTTGCAACTACAGTGCTATTTTGGACAAATGTTTAAATAGCAAAATTTCTGCTTTATTTTACTTTGAAAGGAATGGAGATCATAGTCTCCACTTTGTGTACCATTACATTGATCTGTCAAAAGTAGCAAAAAAGATTTATAAAGATCTTAATTTAAATTTTGTATGCCATATGATGAACAATAAATGCCTTCATAGTCATCTAAGGTGATGATATTCAGATTTTGCAAATAAAAAAATACACCTGAATCTTAGAAAATATAATTACCTTACACATTTTCTTATCTGCTTCTAGTCTAGTTTTGTCTGATTCTAAAGCTTGCCTCCTTCCTGTATGCTAGCTGTGACTGATAGTTAACTGCTGGTTGAACTTGAACTACTCATTTCAAATAAATGTTATTTGTTTATGATACCTGCTTGCTTCCATGTTAACATAAAAATACAGTTGAACTTAGCAACTGAAAAGGCAAGTGAAATCTCTAGAAAATATTAATTTAATATCTTTTGCATAAAAATGAAGGTATCATATTTGCCAACCCCCCAAAAGTCCCAATCTGTGTTGTTAATGACCTCATCCTTTGAGTTCTGTTATGAACTTGCTCTTTTAGTTTAGGCGCCTACATTCTGGTGACTCACTTCAGTCAATAAGATTACCTTAAGAGAATGAAAATGTACAAAAAGAAAGAAAAGCAGAATTACGAACGATAGTGAAAAGTAGTGAGAGACTTCAAGAAACATGAAGTGTGCTTTGAGGCAATTCAGCAGAAGGCTTTTTCTCTCTGAGGAAAGCTCTTCCCATGGAGGGCAAAATAGGTGACTTACTATCAACAAAGATTAAATGTTTGCTGTGTCAATTACAAAACAAAATTTCTGAGAAAATAAAATGAGCAATCCTTTCTGAAGGGCATCTTTACCCTGATAAGGAACTTTGCATTTTTTTTTTCCTATTTGGTGAGTTGGGAGAGCTGATATTGAAAAGACTTGAAAACCAGAGTCCAAGAGCAAACATTTTATGTTGCCAGAAATTGCACATTTAAGTGTAATGAAAAATCACGAGAAAATATCTGTTGAGCTGTGTTGATGAATGCCTGAATTAGGTTAATTGTAGAGGCCGACTTTTTGAAATGATCCCTAACAATACTTTACTGTAATTCCCTGGAACCTGGTACAGGTTTGCTCTAAAATTTTCAGGCTGGGCCAGAAGTAATCAATCAGTCAGCCTTAATAGAAGAAATTTTCCTAGGTTGGTGGCAGAAGAGAAAGTCTGAGATTCTAAGCTTGGACTCAGTGTGCTGTTGTTGATTAGAAATTGGCTGATCAAAAGGACCTTTGTATTCTGGGGGCATAAAGAAGAACCCACAGCTGACAGCCAGCACAAAACCTGAGGCCACAGACCTAGAGACACAAGGAACTAGATTTTGCCAACAGCCTGAATGCAAACTTAGAAACTGACAATCACCTTAAATTTGACCTTGTGAGACCTTGAGTAGAGAACCCCTCTGACCTACAGTGTAAGCTATTTCAAGGAAATAACTGTTTTTTCAAATCTTTTTGTGTGGTTTGATTTTTTAGACTGCAATAAAGAATTAAACGAATGATCTAACTCGTGTAAAAGAAAAAAAAAATGAAGCTATATGTATTTTTTTCCTGTTTTTTTCCTTTTGTAGGAGGGTGCTTTTCCATGTGATACTCAAGACAAGGGCTAAGCAACTCCATAAAAGTCATTGTTTTGTCTTAGTAAAGTAGGGCCAAACATTTGATGTAGTCACTGAATTTAGTTTTAGTCTCTGAAGTCTAGCCAGTAGGTTCTTTCCTCTTCCAAGCCCAGCATGTGTGATTTAGAGTCTGGGGATCTAAAGTCTGGTCTGACATCACCTGCTTTCTCCACATGTTGTGATGAGCAGAGGGTAAACTAGGTAGGATCTGTAGTACTATGTATGACAATAATTTTTTTCTCTCTAGAAATCACACAGACACAATGATTTTCCATGAGGAAGCAAAATCAAACTTAGTAGAGAGATAAATTATATCCAGAGTTGTTTTCTGAAGAAATTCTAAACCAAGGAAGAAAAGTTCAAAGGGAGAAAATAAATTATACACTGCACAGAGAACAACAAAACTCTTTTTCATGGGACTTTAAGAAATTAAAATTGAAGGTCAGCAAGAGGTTCAAACCAATGTGAGTGACATTTCCAGAGGTCAGATCATGCAAATACTGAAAAATAAGAGGTGGAAGCTTCCTGTTTTTTTTTTTTTTTTTTTTTTAAGGACAATTTTCTGTCCTTAAAAGTACAGCAAAAGGTTTGAAAAAGGATAATAACAGAGAGGGAAAGATCTTTCTTCTGAGTGATTTTTCTCATGTTTTGTTACAAGGACAGAAAGCTAACAGAAGCACAAACTTAACCTCCATTCTGCATTTCTCTCTGCAGCTTTATTGATTCACAACATTCCACATATCTGTATTAATTTCTTAAATAATCATTTCAGTTGTTTGTCCATATATACACATGTAGAGAGTAAGAGGAATTGTTTCTTGTAATTGTTTCTACATACCTAAAAAGTATGTTGTGAATGTTACATGGACAATAAGGCTATACAATTAATAATTTAATGACAAAAATTAGATGCAAGATAAATATGAAACTAACCACAACTTTACATTCAGATAGTCCCAGTGTTCACAGTAGTCAGAACCAAACACACTCAAGATATATTTTGGAGACATGGCTTAAAAACATTTTTTAGTGATCACATTCATCCTTGTTTCCTACCCACCATTCTTGTGGAGGGCACATTATTAAAAGGAAGTAAACTGGCAAATGAGATGCCAGCCTAAGGAGGAATAAATGGCTTCTGCAAAGGGCATGGTCAAGAATTAGAAATACCATGGTATAATTCTCTGTTTTCCAGCTTTTCTATGTCTTTCTCATCTTACTAGGTAACAGCTACCAACTGATATCACCTCCTTCCCTTAGGCCAGTCACTTAGCAGACTTGCCCATAGACTTCATTGACAATTTGCTTTTCATTGACAAGGTGTGGCTGTTTTGGTTGATCTAACAGTCAGTTTTCAGCCACTGAAAACTTATCTCCTAGTGTTCTTAGATAAGGATGCTGCTTTCTAATGTGTCTATTTCAAGGAAAATATGCTTCCTTTTACTGTGATGCTTGTCTATAGCTGGATTTTTCCAACTGACCTCCAGGATGCTCACCATGGATGATACCCATTACTGATACTTAAAGACAGGCAAATTTCAGGCATTTCAAACTACCAATGAATCAATTCATATTTAGTATATTCTACAAGGAGACACTTAAGCAGGCATAAAAGCAATGGCCCTAAATGTAGATTTGATACAAACCTTTTCTATCAAGCACTATAGTTTTTTCTTCTTTTTTCATTTTCATGTGCATGTATGGATATTTCATTTGAGTATGCTTGCTTACATATTTGTAAGCCCACGTACAGAAGCTGAAATTGATTCTGTGAATGATATCTGATAAACTCTTCCATCTAATTTTTTTGGAAACAGAGTCTCTAATCAATCAGCCTCTAATCAGAATTCTCCAATAGACTTGTTTGGCAGACAACTTGCCCTTGTCATCATCTGAGGATGGCATTGCAGGTTGACTCCATAGCAACACTCACCAGGCATTTTACTTGATTTCTGACATCTGAAAATCAGACCTTCTGCATTCACAGCAAGTGTTTCAACTACTGGCTATCTCCTCAGGACTGAAACACTACTCTTCAGGTTGTTTTTTTTGTTGTTGTGTAGATGAATGCAAGTTATATTCTAGTTGAACCAAAGTGTGGATTACTAAAAATGAATGTCACCAAAAATCTTGATTTGAGTATTTTTTCAGTTGCCCATCTTTCTATTAATAATTTTTTAAAATTTTTTCTTTTGCAAAGATCTGACAGATCTTTACAAAATTATCTAAACTAAGTAATGCAAAAAATAAGTGGTAAAAAACACAATGCTCAATTGTGGTTTGTGATTTTTTTTTGTTTTCTAGATTTTTTTTTCGTTTTCTAGATTTTTATAAATTTTTCTCATGCAATGTTCCATTATCCATATCTATGGTAAGTAATATCCACATTCAGGTAAGTACTCTTGTGCTTAAAGGTACTAAAAACCCTGGTATTTCTCCCAGTATTATACATTTTTCCTTCATTAATAACCATGTTACATCATGTTTCTATCCTAAAATCCCATAGGTTATAAGTTTCTTTTGCATCTTTTATTAGAATTATTATTAGGGATCCTAGTTTCTGAAATCTAAGTTTCTAGATTACAACTTTAAAGCAATGCAGAGTGATGTTTGTCCAAAGCTGCAGAAATGGTGAATTGATGAGCAAAGATGTGCTGCTTTCAACTTTGTTAGGAGAAACTAGCTACAGTGTGTATCCATCAAAACATTAATGGATGCTGAAATTTTCAAATACAAACAAATAAATGCTGAGTCATAATTTGAAAAAACTATCAATGAAGCTAGTCTTGAATTATTAAGTCCCTTAGAAGGATGACAAGTTAAGTCATGAGCCTATACAAACTTGGCAAGATTTTGAGGAGTAGAAAGCAATTTCATGAACTATTGGTAGGTGTATGCTTGTTTTAATTTTTGGAAGTCTTCAGTGATAGAATTAAAAATTGCTTCTGCCCTTTTAGCTAGAAATTTCACTTCTAAGAATGAATCATATTTTAAACACATTGTTTTGAAATTTATTCATGAGGATATTCTTTGCAGCAGTGTTTGAAACAGACCAATGCTACAAGACATGAGTGATCATGAAGAGGTATCAGGTTATTTTAAGTTATAAGCTGAAAAAAAAGTAGAATACTTTACAGCTAATTTGAAGTTCTTATAAATAATTAATCTATTCATTTTTAAAATACTAAGCTTATTACCAATACTCTAATTTTTTTCATTCTTTTTTTCTGTTTATTTTTTCCCAATCATACAAACTTAATAGGTACCCCGTGCCCTCCCTCCCTGCACTCCTCTCCAGTCCCCCTTGCACCCTCCCTCCCTTTTCCCTTTCTTTTCATTCCCCTCCCTCCTTCCCAGTGTCCTTCTCTTCCCCTCCCCCCATTCCTGGAGCATCCTTTAGCATGAATGTCAAAGTTCCCTCTGTGTCCTCCACTCTAATGAGGTGTAAGAATTCAGTGGCATTGCCCAGAGCCCTTTCTTGTGCTCCCCTTTAGTATGAGAACACTATAGTGACTGTTAATCCCTTGCCTCTAAGGATCCTAGTGCCTGTGATCCATGCTAGACTTTGGGAGATCAATGATATGTCAGTCATTGCCCAGGTCATGAAAATTCCGATTATGGCTACTGGGGACTTAACTTGTGTGGAGTATCTTGCATATCATTGCTCCTCCCCATTTTAGGCTCTTACAATCTTGCTGCCCCCTCTTCCGCAAATGTCCCTGAGTTTTAGGATAGGGAGAGATTTGGCGGGTTTGGTTCCAGGTGATTAATGTAGGGTCTCTGATGTTCTGAATTATGGTTGGTTGTTGTTTTCAGTTTTGCTGTTCTTGCACCGCCCTTGGCTTCATCCTAATTGGTATTGGAAGTCACCTCCAGAGGAGCAGTGGGTCCTCCCTGGACCGCTTCCGGCGGCGGAAAGGGTAATTTTTTTTTATTCTTATGACAGGAAAACTTTATTTCCTAAATGACTAGTCAGGCTGGAGCAATTATATAGAGAGGATAAATAGTGTGTGTGTGTATGTGTGTGTGTGTGTGTGTGTGTGTGTGTGTGTGTGTGTGTGTGTGTTTCATCTGGGCTGCAGCCCATCCAAACTTCCCAAATTTCTCATCTGTGCTCTTTCTTTGACTTCCTGCAGGGGAACACAGTCATCTGTGCTCTAAGACTCATTTTTTTTTTTTTTTTAGTCAGCCCAGGGCCTGCTTTTTAAAGGGAATCATGCTACTGTTGATGGGAGCAGACAGTGAGTGTTAATGAGCTAAGCCTCTAAGATTGCAGGATCTGCCAGCTGGAGAAGCTAGCATTATCCTCAATGAAATACTGTATTTAAGAAATATTCCAGACATATTAAAGGGAAAAGAGAAGCACAGAGCATCATTGAAAGAATGTTCAGGTGTGCTTAAAAATATGTGCAAAATGAATTACTTGTGGGTAGCTGACTTACTGAGAGTTTAACTTTAGGTGAAATTGGAAATTGTTCTCTACACTATCTCTACAATGCCCTTCCTTAGTACAGGAAAGAATCCTTGGCTTTTGAAATTCACAAGAATAGACTATTTTTTTTTAATTATCATTCATTTTCAGGTCCTAGTGAATCTCACATATTCTGGCTGAAATGTCATCTACTTCATCAATTCTCCCTCAGTACTTAACTTTAGGGAAAATATAGCTTGAAGGTGTGCTATGGGAAAGGAAGTCCAGTGTCTTCCTGCATATTGCCTCTATCTTAATTTCTCCATCTCTAGCCTTGCCCTCTATATGTCTTCCTCTTTTTATCTGCTCTCGGTGTTGGAGTACCTATGGAATGTAACACGTTCACAACATGAGTTTGATGTATTTTGGAAAGAACTGTGGCGTTTCCATGAAAATGACCACATTTCAGGTGATGTGAGTCTTACCCCTTTCTATTTATTTATGATGAACTATCATTGGCCTCCCCCACTGATGCACCTTAAAGTCTCCAGTTTTCAAAGGACTTTTTGGCATCATTTTCAGTTGATTTGGGGGAGAATCTAATTCACTTTCTTCAATGTTGTGCGCAGATTCCTAGATGCCAAGAGACCACTATGGAGTCGACACTGCTGTAAATACATGAGGGAATTTATTATGCAAAACAACCTCTAGCTTGGACTCTCCCTATCACTGACCCAGCAGATCAGGAAGGAGAGAGAGCCCCAAGTCTTTGTTCGACATGATTTCATAGTGGCTACTTCTAGGGAATAGGGGCTTTTAACCTAGCAGATACATTATTGGGTAAATAAAAGCAAAAATAGTGTTGGCGAGTGGATATTGGTCAGCTCCGACCACCAGCAGTTTCTAATACCTCCTACATTACTTATGATCTTTAAATTTCCCAAGGAGCTAGTGGCTTCTGATTGGACAGTTCCACCTGCTCAGTTCATAATGTTTACACACTATTCTAATTTGGAGCCAATTGTTTGTGGCTAATGTCACATACTCAGTTGGGTCAGATAGTCTATGTATAGCATCTGACACATCTGGTGTTTTATGGTGTGGACAAGTGAACAAGTACACAATGGGAACATATATGTAAAATGGCATTTCTTGTGTTCAGGTCCCACATTCAATATTACCTATTATGTCTACTATGCCCTGGTTCTTCTGTTAACAAATGGTGCTGCTGCAGGTTTTCTCTATTTCTCTGCTACCATCGCCCTCTGCGCAACTTCAGGGTCTTCCTGGCAAGCAGCAGGCTTCTATGTCCAGTTGTCTGGGGTACCCATAGAAAATAAATGGCCATCTGCCTCATGAACTTTCTCCCCAATTTTAGTAATGGGTCTGTAGCAGAATGAGGTCCTATGCAGCAAGCATTCAACGGAGGTCTCAAGTGCTGACCTCCTGTTTTTCACTTCTTTCAAATTCCTCCTCATAATACAAGTGACCTTTTAGATATAAGAGATTGTTTAGCCTGAGGAGAGATAGTGACTCCTTTCCTTCCCCCAAGGCAGGGGGGCAGATAAAAGACATCACTTCTTAGAGGTCAACTCTTCCTAGCATCATGTAGACTTTCTCTGATCACCTGTTGAAGTTGAGTCTCCTTTCATGCACCCCAAAGGTAAGAGACTACTATAGAAGTCACACAAAGCAACCTAACAGTATTGTGGACGATTTCTTCAGAAATGAAACACTTACATTTTATTCTCACATTGATTTTGTTAAAAATGAAACATCCATAGAGAAACAATTCAGTATTCAAATGTGTGTGCATGTGTACCTGCATCTCTGTAGACAGGTTCTTATAGAGGAAAATTCTTAGGGGTGGGGGAATCAGAAGCCAGGCTGGAGATGAATGATTCCTGTCACTGCAAATGTTTTTATCTTGTTGAATGCTTTAATCATATGCAGGTCGTAGTTCTTTTTATTTCAAACCTCAATTTAAAATAACAGCAGAAATTAGAACTTTATCAGAGCTACGTTTTTATGTTACAAACACTGCCATTGACAGACATGTAGGAAAATAAATTAAGCATTTGAAAGATCACCATTGAGTCTAAAACTTTACCTAATGACACATGGTTCTTCCTAACTGGGCACAAAGCCCCAGCAGTGACTGCAGACTGCTCCAGCTGTGCTGCCAAATGGCAGAGACCATTAGAAGAGGCCCCGGAGACCTTGTCCTTCAGAAATCTGACAAGTGTGTTCCCGCCTCCTCCAAAGCAGTGCACGCAGCTTCTGGAGGTAATTGTTTATTGTCTTAATTCCCTTCTAACCAAGCGTACCAGGCCACAGAATAATAGAGTAAGTGGCACTCACAACTGTCAGAGATGTAACTATGATTCCCTCCTCTGCAGCCAGCAAAGATCCCAAGCTCCACTTCACCTGTCAACAGTCTTAAACAGCCCATTGCACTGAGATTTCAGCTCAAAAATAACCTGCATTTTGCTCTGAAATTTGGAGCCCAGTGTAATTTTCATGATGAAATATGACTGTTAAGAACTATATGAGGAGTTCCTTTATGAAGCTGTGACAATTGAAGCAAGGAAATATGTATTCTAAAACTTATTAAATAAGAATGTGTATATAGACGACAGATAGATTAGATACAAATATGTTGCAGTTAATTGGATGCATATCAGAGAAGGACTTCTAGGGCAGAATATTGATTTCTCAGCATTGGAGGATATAGTTCATAATTTACAGTGGCTTGACTTCAGAATTTTTGATTTTATAGTGGTACAAAAGTAATGTGCATAATTACTGATGATACTTCAAATTGCATTCTTTCCCAAAGCTCATGGTGTGGGACCTGACACTCTAAGATCTGTTGTAAGATCCAACAAGCTTTAGCGTACAAGCAGCTTTGTACTGATTAATGTAAACAACCATTGTTATACAGTACACTGTTATATAGTACTGTATAGTAAGCATTTTCTTGATACAATTATTAAATAAGTAACATGAGACACTCAGTGTTTCATTGTAAAACAAATTTTCTTAGATGATTTTTTCCCAAACACAAAGTTTCCTCTTCTCCTTACTGAATGCCAAGCAACTATGAGGGATGAGGACTTTTTTTCAGTTTACAATTCTCAGCTACATCTCAGTTACAATCCGCATGGAAAGAGAGATCATACCAACAGGAAATGCATGAACTACCTACCATACTATATCCATAGTAATTTCTGGCAGGCAAGCAAATATCCTTGTTTGCCAATGTGACAAAATACTCAACCAGCAGTTTCCACTTTATCCAACTTTCTGGGTAATGGGCTGGATTTTCCCACATGAATTTGATAATCTCTTACTGGCTTGCAGAATTTGGGTGGGTTATATTGGGTGAATTTACATTAGAGGAATCTGAGACAATAGTTCACATAACTGGTTACTCTCAACTCTGGCTCTGTTTTAGACTCCCTTGGGGAGATTTAGTCATTGTTTCATTTCTCCAGTATTCTGGACTTACCCATGGAGTGGTTCTCAGACATTTGTTACTTTTAGAAACTCCTGGGACAATTCCAATTAGCAGATGAGAATCAGAACCACAGGCTTTGACTAATAGGTATTCACACCACAGATTAAATCTATCTCAAGAGTTCACGGTCTCAGAACAAGTGAATAGGGGAAAAGTGGTGCTTGGAAAGTAACTTGAGAACTAACCAATATGCACAATCACAAAGAAAATATCAGTACATTCAAGGAAAAGCAGAACTACAGACTAGATTGAATGTACAACTGGCAAATTATGTAAAGTTTATGCTCCAAGGAAAATTATATTACAGGCGTGTCTTGTAAAACTAAATAAGACAGAAAGCAAAAATGCAATTACAGGTTCCCAGGTAAACAATGAGTACATCAAATCAATTTAACCATCCTAAATTGATACTGGTGAAAGTGTAGCATAGCACTGTAATTACTTTCCCAGTGATGCCAATACCTTCCAGTATTCTGTTGCCTCTAACAGAATATTTTCCTCTCCTTACTCCACTCCCTTCCCTTCCAGTAGAAGCTGCAGAGAATCTTCATGCTTTAAATTTGGACACTTACTGCTTTCGACCCATTTTAGATTAATTCATATTCATTACTTGTATTTCTGCTATATGATAGTTTCTACCAGCCGTAGACTTTAGATACTGAGTGTTGTGAAAGAGAAGAAAGGGCAAGGACAGAAGCTATAGAGGAGAGAACTGAAAAGGGAAAAAGAAAGCTTGAGAATTACAGACCCCCATGACGCCGGCTATTCTGCACTGAAGTAACACTAAGCAAGTCTGCCATATTCTTACAGAAATCTAGATAGATAGGGCCCTCTGCTCCTGAAACATCTTCCTTATTGAGTAATGATGGAGTTTGACAAACAGATGTCATGAGGAAATATGATCATATCCTAAGCTTTTCTTGACAGTGAACTTGATGCGTGGCTAGAAGGAGCCTTGCACTAACTGACCCATGTGTGCCTCAGAGCAGTCTGCTCTCCATCCTATGTCCATCAAATTGTACTTTATTTAGTTCTGTTATATTTTGCATTATAATTTGAAGCCTTCCTTTGTCAGTGTACCTTCATATTCTTTTATTTATGTCCAAATATGCTCATCTTTTCAGTAATTTTTTGCTGTCAAAATATGCAAAAATTCTTCACTGGGATAAAGCACATGACTGTCATGTTCAAGACAGCTTTTTAGTGGGCAGAGACAGTTTCACTTATCGCCACTCTTTCCTGGCATATTCAGTATTGTCTTTTTATTTATGGCCCATCGATTTTAATGAGGGTTGCTTTTGTGACCATAGGCATAAAAGCAGGAGGTTTTTTTACTGAAGCATAGATTGATAAATAAGATTATTTCTTTTAATTTGTATCTGTGTATGGGAGGATGCATATATATGTATTTATGTTCTTGCATGTGGTGGTACATGCATATGGGCATACATGTACCTGTACTTTGAGTGTACATGTGTGTGGAAGTCTATAAGTGATATCCAAAATCATCCTTGATTTATTTCCTTATTGACTTTGAGGGTAATTTTCCAGTTAAAAACCAGATTACTCTATTACAGGAATCTGGCTAATCAAATTGCTCTGTGGTGCCCAGTCTTCACTGGGAATTCAAACTCTAAAACGTTTGCTTTTCAAAAGCACTTTAACCTTTGAGCCCTCACTGTAACCTGCTAATATATTACTTCTATTCAGTTATTTGTTGAGCAGTGTTTGTCTTTTAAAATGAAAACAAATGCTAAAAAGTTGCAAATAAAAAAGAAAGGATGGATGTTTTAGATATTATCCAAGCTAAAAAAATCTTCTAAGATTTTGAGTTAAAGCAGGCTATCTTTGTCATTTATAAATTACTTTTATGTGAAATTTCCTAATTATTATGACATTTCCATGGTGTGCTATTATTCTAGTCTCCAAATTTCTGCCATTTCAGAAAATGTAATAGAACATGATCACTGAGGGATGAGTTGTCATACACTGTCTCCATAGCTTTTCTGGCATGTTAGCATTTGAAATATGTCCTTCAACTTTCTTTTTACTCTCTGTGTTCTTGTAAGGAGCAGAATCAAGACAACTTTACACACTCTGTGTATGCTCACAGAGTACTTTCTAGAAGATTTCTGTGTTTAATTTAATGCTCTGCTTCTCCCATCATGAAATGCTTCATCAATTATTACTAAATAATTGATATTTTCATTTTGTACCAGGTCCACAAATTATGTATCTATTAGCAGGTGTATTTGTGACATAAGTTCTGCCCTTTCAACAATTATTTACTGTATGAACTAATATAGCTAATATGAATAGTGGTGTCCTAGACTTCATCAATTATTACTAAATAATTGATACCTTCATTTGTACTGGGTCTACAAATTATGTATCTGATGCATTTGTGTTTGCATGCATGTGATATTGATATAAGTTCTGACATTTTTGACAATTATTTACTGTGTGAACTAAAACATATTTAATATTAATGAAAGTGTCCCTAGACTGCCACAGTTTTCTTATAAAAATCATGAAAATGAAATGTCATCTCCTCAATAATTGACCCCAGATTCCTTGCAACAAAATGTGCACTAATCTTCTAACAGGTGACAATACACTTCAAAGACAATTGATTTTCTAATATGCCATAATCAATGTGTCTATAATTATTTGCATATTAAATTTTCCAACTAAAAATGATGATAAACTTTATAGATTTATGGCAAAAAACTTTGTCATTTAGTCTTTTTTTAGTTTTTTACCTTCTGTTTCTTAATTTTCTTTCTTTTGTCTATTGAATTAAACTACCTTTAAGACAAATATTTGACTCAAACATTTCTTGTAATCTGATGAAGCTCATAAATGAAATAAGAGAGCCAACTTTAGTGATGGTTTCAGAAACTAATGAAGATGATCAAGACCCAATGACTAATTTTCCACAGTAGTTTCCAGCAATGTACTATATTTTATTAGTTTTTAGATTGTAAGCCACTTCAAGCACAGGAGGATTGATGAACAATTTTCATATGAGTAAGGACTTGCGAGTATTAATTAGGGTTTTCCAATCATAACCCAAGTATGATTGGATTCAGCACTTCTGCAATTTAGGTGAAATTGACAAGAGGCATTACCCTACTGCTGAGTACTATTTAGCAAACTCTGATGTAATTTGTCTGGAATGCAGCCTGGAAATCAGTGTATCCTGTAGATACTAGAGCTGAAAAACTTTGATTTGAACTCTGTAGTGATAAGGAAAGTAAAAGGGTGTCCTAATTTACATAAAAACATAGCAAATGCCAGAAAGGCTACAGTTAAGAGATTACTAACTGATGAATAGATACTCAAAAGTCACATATATTTCCATCATATACCCACTATCAAAAATAGCATTTCTTTAAATGTAATTTGTTATCTCTGATATATTACCTTCAACTATAACCTTTAGATATACTTTGTAGTTCATATAACTATTATTTATTATAAGGTGTCTTGCCTGTAAGATTAAAAATCAAAGTTATAAAAGCATAATCTTCAGGCAGACAAGGAAAATTTGGAGCACAATTCAAAAAGTTTTGTGGTTATGCTCTTATTTTGTATCAACTGTCAAAAAAGATAGAGAATTTGGTTATTGTCATAGTCAAACTAATTCCTTTAGAAAATATCTTTAAAAAGCAGTTTACATTGCATTTGTCCCAAATGGCTTCAATGTGGCTTCAAATATCCTATTGTTTGTGGACATGGTATAAGACAATATGCTTATTTATTTCATATTGCTTATTTATTTCATATTGATTTTGTATGTGATCTACTTTTGAAATCTATAAATAGGTTTACTAGAAAATGTAGTCTTACTTTGTATAATGTTTCAAAATAATTTGCAGTTCTATCTTATTATATTGGAAATTTCAAGAATTTGCCAATTATTTTCAGTCAGAGAAAAAAAATCTCAAACTGTTGCATGTAGCCCGCCATTTCCCTCACCCCTGTGCTTGATCCCATTAAACATCTCTTAAGCTTCCTGTGGCGGGTAAAGGATTGCCATGTGCTTGGTGTCAGCCTGGGCTAAGAAGTGAGCTCCACATGAGCCTGGGCTACACACTGAGAACTTGCTTCAAAAGATCAAAATAAAATTGAAAGTTAATATCATTTCCTCCAGCAAATTTATGCTTTGTTGAAGAGGTTGTTTGTCACATCCTCTGAATATCCAAAAAAGTTTCCTTTAGTAGAGAAGCAAGTTAGCTAGTTGAAAAAAGAAAAAAAAAAAAAAAGAAATAAAGAGAAGAGAGAAGAAAGGAAAGAAAATGAGAACAAAAAGAAAATAAAACAAAAATTAATTTTCTAAAAGTAGTGCAGAGAGAGAGAGAGAGACAGAGAGAGAGAGAGAGAGAGAGAGAGAGAGAGAGAGAGAGAGAGAATGACAGAATACATTACAATCTTAAGATTACCCAGTATTCCACAGCTTTGTGGAGTAGAACAGAGAGTTTAAATATAATGCTTCTAATTCATCTAAAGGAAATCCATGAAAATGTTTGACTACACCTCGTGTAAGAAACTTAGATTCTCTGTTATTGAAAAGCATGCCCTGCAACAAAACACACGACTGTGGATATGCACAGGAAAATGGAACAATGTGGATTTTTCATTTTCTAAAGCTGACTTAATCCTACTTGTGAATGAGTAGGTGGAATTTAAGTTCTCTCAACTGCCTAACTAATGAGGCTGTTCTGGTTATAATTGTTTCCTCTAGCCTATGTGGGGCTACGGGTCTTCTCTTATTCTCTGTAAGAAGGAGGATGTGGAAGGCTTGATGATTTCATGATGCTGGGAGTAGGGCTTCAGGTTCTGTTTTAAATGTTTGTGAAAGAAGCGCTATAAATAGCAAATTATCTTAAATTTCAATTGTTTCCTTATAGCCTAGGGGCAAAGAATATTCATTGCTGATTAAAAGGTAGAAAACTAATCATTGGTTGACTTCAGATGATTATATGTAGGGAAAAATGAACCTGTCGCCTGTGTTTTATAACTAAACATCCCAGTATGTCATTGACCTAGTGGCCACATTTAATCCATTCTGCTAGAACCTTAAGAGTCCTATCAGCAATCAGCATAGGTCTGGCTGTGTCTATTTCTGCTGTGTGGAAATGGGTGCATAAGTCAGTCACAAAGCAAATCCTACAATCTCTGAGTTGTCACTGTGAAAAATAGGTACAAGTCCCAAGAACTGACCCTTTCAAGTTTCCAGAAAAGAGTGCTTGTTCCTCTGTCAAGTTATATAGCTATTAACACAAGATTCTAATAAATCAAAAAGTCATTGCAGTGAGAAAAAGCTTTATCTCAAACTGACTCCAAGCCCTATGATCAATAAGAGATAAGAAGCTTCTGCAAAATGACAACTTGTTTTGCTGAGTTCCAGAGAATTTCTAAATCCTCACATCGTCAAAGAGATAATTAGAAGTGTCTTCTTGAGGAAAGCGGACAGCAGAAATGACATGGGAGAGGCCTGTGAACATTATCCTTGAATCAAGATGTGATGCCTCAACTACACCTCTCATGATACAGGTGTATTGCTACATATCATCTTTTTGTAAAGCAGCACAAAGACACATTTCTTTGTGATTATTAGGACATTCATTGACTTACAAAACAAATGACTATTAACTGAAACTCTTCTTTCAGGTAAATCAAGAATGTTATGTGACAGAGCAACATGAAATTAGTCTTTAATGTTAATATTATAATGTTAAAATGAAACTGAAGTGTAATTCATCCATTTTATTTTATTTTATTTTATTTATTTTATTTATTTTTCTGCTCATACAAACGTAATAGATAACCCTGTCCCCTCCCTCCCTCCACCACTCCCTAGATCTCCTTGCTCCCTCACCCCTTTTCCCTTTCCTTTCCCCCCTCCCTCTCTTTCTCCCAGTGCCACCTTCCCCCATCTTTGGAGCATCCTTTAATGTGTATATCAAACTTTCCTCTGGGTCCTCCTCTCTGATGAGGTGTAAGGACTCAGTGGCATTTCCTAGAACTCTTTCTTGTGTTCCCCTTAAGTATAGGAACACTATTGTGACTGTTAGTCCCTTGCTTCTAAGGATCCTAATGGCTTTAGTCCATGCTAGACTTTGAGGGGGTCAATGATATGTTGGTCATTGCGCAGATCATGCAGAGTCCTATTATAATTGCTTCGGCCCTAACTTGTGTGGAGTATCTTATATATCATTGCTCCTCCCATCCTTGTGCTCTTTACAATCTTACCGCCCTCTCTTCCATAAATTTCCCTGAGCTTCAGAATGGGGAGAGATTAGGCAGGCCTGATTCCAGGTGGTTGATATAGAGTCTCTGCATCCATTTTAATTATAAGTGTTTATGAGGATTTTGTTACCCAAAGGTCCTCACCCCCTAGTAAAGACTGGCAGTGTTGTGACTGTGTATCCATCTGTGTTTTTTATTCAGGAAAGATGATAAATTTAGCTCTGAAGAGTTCTGCTTACTACTTCAGGATACAATGTAAGACAAAATATATGGTATCACTCTATATCATAAATCCTTTTTGTCTCAATCCCTGTGTCATTACTTTCGAGTGGAAATGTTATATAACATAAAAGATTTCTGTTTCCTAATGCATAGTCATATATAGATATATTTCTGATGCTTAAAACTTGTTGCATTCTGGTACACGACAAATCACAGGTAGTATTTGTAATTGAGATTCTCTGTCATTTTCTCAAATCTTGTTTTCTCTCCACCATTATGAGAAATGATTGGCAAACTACAATTTTGCAATCTAAGAATTTCTATCATTTATGTCGTTATAGAAAATTAGAAGAAATCACTATTAAGTCAATAAATAATTTGACCATAAAAGAAGACTGGTTTGTGCTACTTTGAAACATTCTTTTAAACAATGATTTCCCTCCTAAATTTTCAGTTACAAAGATCTCTAAATGTAAACTTGATCTAAAAATGGAAACATTGACAAACCTTCAAGAAAGTAGCATAATGACCAGCATTCTATATATAATCTAGGCACCTCTGAAATACAGTGTTGGTTTGAATTTTAAATCACAATCAGTTACATACTTTACATATTATTTTCACCTTACTTTTTTCAATTTGCAACTTGTTTTGAAAATTCATTACATGTTGTTACAAATAGATCATCTTTTCAAACACCTTTTATTGAATGTTTGTTTTCATGCATGTATATAACACATTCTCATTATGGTAATTCTATTTCCTCTTTGATTTCCCTCCTTCCCTATTCTATGCCCTCCTCACTACAAGTCCTTTTCCCACACTGAAAGCATCTTCTCTACTGATTAGCATTCATAATACTGGAAGATGCTATGCAGGCATCTAGGAAAGAAAAATTTTCAACCAGCTTAGCCAGCTGTAAATTCAATGGGGCATAATACTGTCAAGGTTTTAATGTGATATGTCTCCCACAGGCTCATATATTTGAATCCTTACATGATGTTAATGGTTGTGAAGGTTGTGGCACCTTTGAGAGGTGGAGCCTTGCTGGAGGAAGGCATGTCACAGAGTGGAGTTCTTGAGGTTTGGTAGCCTAGCTGTGCTTCCTCTCAATTTACTCTTGCTCTCTATGTCTTCCTAATGGTGGTGGTAATGTGAATCAGCTTTCTGCTTCTGCATCAAACCTTCTGCTTTGTGATACTCCATAATGGATTATATCCCCATTGGAACCACAAACCAAATGCATTTCCTTTCCCTCTTGAGTTGTATTTGCATCTTTTCTTCCAGCTACACAGTACAATGAATACCAACTCAGCAGGCAAGATGTGTTAGTGATGCAAAAGTGGCATGACTGCTTGGGAATAACCACCCTCTTTCGATTGGACCTAGGCCAGCTCTATGGGATGCAATACCCGTTGTATACGGTAAAGCTGGTCAAAAGCTTGGGAAGTTACTCCAGGTCATAGTAGAGAATTTACTAATGATATTTTGCTAAATTGACATATGCTAAACTGCCTTCTGCATATGTATCTGGATTTGTGCCACTCTTGGCCTTGGTCAGAGAAGCTCCTACTTGTAGATGGCAGCAGTTAATGCAGAGACTCACTAATCATTGAAAATGATGAGAATGTATGACAGCCCTAAATATGGCAATACTCCAAGGCCTAGGGAACATTGTGAAGAAAGACAGAAAGATGAAGAGTTGGAAAACTGTGGAGGAATGTTGTGAAGTGCTGTGTCCTGAACTTGACTGTACCATTGCAATTGTGATAACCATAAACACACAGTAAGTTGAGTCCCTGAATGAAACATGCATTTAAAAATAGGCATAAACATTAGAGGGCTGGTATAAAGGAGGAAGGGACACAACAGAAGTGCAAAGGGAGATGCAAAAGAGCAATAGAAAGTGATATAATCACAGTGCAGTATAAATAATCATGAAATTCACATAATTTAAAAATAAAGCATGATATACAGTAGCTTCTTACTGTTTATATTAATGACATATTAAATGGATGTTTGTGTAAAAGAAATTAATACATGTAAATGACTAGAACATGTTCTGATAAGGACAGAAAAGCTTTCAGCATAAGGAAGTGAAATAATCAATTAGCACACAAACTAATAAGAAGAAAAAGTTCACCTTTAAAGAAAATGTTTCTATTTCTACTCTTGATAGAAATAGCAGCAATCTTTTGTCACACACACGCGCGTGCACACACACACACACACACAAATCTTGTAAAGTTCAAATAAGATATATTATTTGTTTTCATACTACAAGAAAGCTATTGAAAAGAAAAAAACAAAAACTAAAGGTAGCTGGCTGTGAGGATATTGCCAGTTATACACATGTTCAAGAACCTAGGTATACAGAGCTATTTGCAGAAACACAGTACTGTCAGGAGACAAGGGAAACTACAGATTTGCTGGAGATTGAAGTCATGGGCAGAGACTCCCTACGGCAAAAGAATACAGAACGGTAAAATCTGAAGCTAAGTAATAAGCCTTTGAAAGAAGATGTAACTTTTCAGCAGTTTACAGAAAGAAAATTTAGCAAGGAGGAAGCTTCAGACCAATCCAGCTTGAGTTTGTGTGTGTGTGTGTGTGTGTGTGTGTGTGTGTGTGTGTGTGTGTGTGTGTGTGTCCTGGCAACAATAGGGTCTTATTGTCAGTTTCTGGAAGGCAATCAAGAACAGTGGCAAAATTATTTACTATTTTGTGGGCCAACAGCTTATTGGGAAGCATCACATACCTGGTAGTGGAAATTTTGGTTAATTGCCTATGGCTTCTGGAAAGAGCATCATCGGGGATTTTCCATTATACTCTATCTTCCTCGCTCTGTGTTCACCTGTGCTGGGCATATTTTTAATATCTTCTAACATAGGTTTATATCTGGTTGTCTTACAACCTTAGTGCTATTTCTTACTACCTCAGTTCCTCTATACTGTACCCCCTCATCTGCCTCCTCATTCAACAATTCCCTCCATTATTTCTCTTTCCACCTTACTGTGTGTCATCTTTTATATCTCCTCTCTTAAGGTCTTGACTCTGTTCCTCCTTCTGCCTCTGCTTAATGACTCCTTTCAAATTTTCTGGCTGTTAAAAGAATTCCAATTTAAGCACACAAATCATAATATAAGATTTGGTCAAGAGGGTAATGGTAGCATCTTCACTTAAGAGAGAGCATATGGTGTTTGTCTTTCTGTGCCTGTGATACTTGATATTTTCCAGTTCCATTCATTTACCAGATAATTCTATAATTTCAGCTTTCTTGATAGCTGAATAGTGTTCCACTGTGTATATTATCATAATTTCATTATCCATTCCTTTGCTGATGTGCATGCTGACCAATTTCATTTTATTGCTTTTGTAAATAGAGCTGCAATGAACATAAAATAACAGGTATCTTTGTAGTAAGATGAGAGTCCCTTGGGAATATTATCAGATGTGGTATAGCTTGGTCATATGGTTTTTAGCTTTCTAAAGAAACACCATGCTGATTTCCAAAGTGACTATACCAGTTTACATTCCCACCAGCAATGAATAAGCATTCTCTTTTTCCTACATCCTCCACAACTGACCAGCTGTGGTGTCTACATGTAGAAGACATCTGTGGTAAGATGGTATTACAGGATAAATTTAATATGCATTTCTCTGATGACCAGGAAAGTTGATTTTAAAGATATTTGCTTGACATTAATTTTTTCTTTATGAGAAGTCCTTTTTTAGCTCTGTGGCCTATTTTTTTTAACTGAATTGTTTGCTTTCTTGGTGTCTGACTTTTTGAATTCTTTGTATATTTGGGAGATTACTCTTTTGTCAGATTCATAGATAGCAAAGATTTTCTCCTATTTTGTGGGTTGTCTTTTTGCACAATTAAGAGTTTCTTTTGCAAAATAGAAGGTTTTTTTTTTTTTTAATTCAAGAGGTCTCTCTCATTGATTCTTGGTCTTAGTTCCTGGGTGTTTAGGGTCCTGTTCAGAAAATCTTTTTCTAGGCCTAGCAATTAAAGTGTGCACCCTACTCTTTCTTCTAAAAGCTTCAAAGATTTGGGTTTAACATTGAGGTTTTTGGTCCGTTTTGGGTTAATTTTTTTGTAGGATGAGTGATAAAGTTCAATTTTCCTTCTTATACTTGTAGATATCCAATTGTCCCAATGCTACATGAAAATCTGTTCTTTCCCAATATGCATGTTTGACACCAATGTAAAAATCAAGTGGTGATAGGTGAGTGAATTCATATCTGGGTCCACAGTTCTAATCTATTTCTTTATGTATCTGCTTTTGTTCCAGTTTTTTTTTAATGCTTGCTATAGCTCTGTAGTATACCTCTTTTTTTTGCATTTCTTAAGGCTTTTTATTTCAATTTTTTAAGTATATAAAAATTCTAGAAAGTGACTATATGGTTTTTATCACTGGCCATTCACCAACAACTTTATTTTGAACCTGAATAACTAAATATAACTAAAGTACTTTGTTTTGGTTTATCAATAAATGCACTTGTTCTATTTATAAAATCCAAGAAATATTCATAACAGTTGGAGGAGTGAAAAATAACACGTGATCTAGATGCATTCTTCTTTAGTTATGCAACACAAACACTTGTATGAGTTAGTTTACAGGTATATAAAAGTACAGAAAAAATGACATCATAATATAGCACATGTAGTGATGTAAAAAAAAGAGGCTGTCATTCTTTATTATGAAGAATTAATAAGACTAGCTAGAAAGATGGCTCGGGGTTCAAGACTCTGCCTCACAAACAGAAAGTCCTTAGTTTGGATCCCAGGTCCCGCGTAAAAACGCCAGGCAGAAAGGGCTATGATGTGTACTTCTCGCCCTAGTGGTCGGAACCTGGGAAATCCCAGAGTGAAACAAAAAGGAGGTAGAAACAATCCAGGATGATTCCCCAAGTCACCCTTAGTCCTCCACAGGGACACACAGTGCCCTCTGATACACACACACACACACACACACACACATAAAATAAATTAATTAAAAGTTACAAAAGAATAAATATGGAAAGGCACATAGCATACAAAGTACATTGACTACTAGTTGTCTTGGGAAGTCCGGAAAAAGCTTTGTTTTTGGCCAGGGTGTGATGTAGCTGAGTTCTGTGATGTTTTACAAAGCTGGACTTTGCAAGATGACAGGGAAAATTGCCTCTGGCCAGCTCTGGAAAAATCACCACCATGAAGGAAAATGTTCTTCTACTGGGACCTGCTTCTTTTGTTGGGCTGTGTGGTACTGATGACCCAGCCCCAACAGAGATACTGTTCTCATCTCCACAGCCATAGAACACCTTGTCTCTACATCTGTCCATTCAGGCTCTGTCTGTACCATCTGATTGGACAGGTGTTACTGGTCTTCATTTTTGACTGCCAGTAAGTGACCCTCATTTTTTTTTATTTTCTCCCACATTTTATTTTCTGCTAATCATACAAGCTCAATAAATACCCTAGTTGTCTTCCTCCCTCTTCCTCTCCTCAGTCATTCCCCCTTTGGACTCTCCCTTCTTCCCCCTTTCCTTTCACACCTCTTCCTCTCTCTCCCTCTCCCAGTGCCTCTCCTTCCTCTCTCCCATTCCCTGGAGCATCCTTTTATGTGAATGTCAAACCTCCCTCTGGGTCCTCCACCCTAGTGAGGCTTCAGGACTCAGAGGGATAGCCTGGAGTCCCTTCTTGAGCTCCCTGTTAGTATGGGAACTCTATTATGAATGATAATCTCTTACTTCTAAGGATCCTACTGCTTGGAGTCTCCCCTGTGATTCATGCTAGACTTTGGGAGGTTGTTGACATGTCTGCCATTATACAGGTCAGGCAAAGTCCTATTATGGCTGCTGCAGCCCTAACTTATGTGGAATATCTTGCATATCATTGGTCCTTCCCATCTGTAAGCTCTTACAATCTTGGTGCCCCTTCTTCTGCAAGGTTCCCGGAGCTTTAGGATGGGGAGAGATTTGGCTGGTCTGGTTCCAGGTACATAATGTAGGGTTTTGTATTCTGAATTATGGTTTGTTGTTTTCAGTTTTGCTTTTCCTGCACTGCCCTTGACTGCACCCTGATTGGTATCAAAGGTCACCTTCTAACCAAAGATAAAAGACTGTTTAAATGAAGATCTTACTATAAGAGAAGACTTAAAGGTAGATGAACAATAGGAGTAGGACACAGCAGGGGGGAGGTTCACTGTCCCATTTTGGGGATGGTTACTTTCTATCTGCCAGTCCCTTTATCCTCCTTGATTGGTGAGATCAAACCTTCTCAGTCACAAGTAACCAGGAAGGGAAGTGAGAGTGAGCTGCACCAGATGTCTTGCTCTTATTTGTAATACCTGACCATGACCTATTTTCTCTACTGAAGCATGATCCCCTATCTCCTTTCTTTTGAGGTTCTCCTTCCCCTTCCCTCCTGTTTATAATCCTTTGTGATTATAGTGGGTATTACAGAGATTTACCTTTGAATATTTCATTAAGTGGGTTTGGAACTAGGATCTTTTTTTTTTTCCAATTTTCTAGTTTTTCAAACTTTTTTCCTTTAAAAAAAAAGATTTAAAATAGAAGGACATTTTACAAAACGCTGTGTAGGAAATAAAGTCCCTAAAGTATAAATATAAATGTAACACTAGAGAGTATTTCAGAACATTAGGGAGTACATAGAATGAACATCTTGTTTTAAAGTGTCAGTGTCAGCAAACTCAGCTAACTATTTACACATCTTGTTTTATAAATACTGGCCTTAATTACTTTAGTCTCAATCTCTCCTCAACATGAAAGTCTCACCCTTAACTAGAGCGTTTTCATTCAGAACAGACACTGTAAAGGTATGAGGGACATGAAGTTGCATGACTGACTTAGTGTGCACTTTAGAGATGGGCTTATTATCTAACAGGGTGTGACTATGTATGTTGGACAGGAATTTGTGTGCTAGACACACGTGGGAGAAACAGATCTTGAAAATTTATTTCCTGTCCTACCCGCCACAAGGAACTCTGGTTTCTCCTGCTTGGGCTTAGTAAAAACAGCCTTTGGCTGCTCTCAGGTTTTTGTCCTTGACCCAGAGCTTATTCTGCATCTGCAGAGGTCTTTGACTTGGAATTCCAATATGATTAGAGAACTTGCTGTACACGCTCAATTTATTACAACTACCCTTAACCCTGAACTGCTTGAGTCAGCGGACAAAATCTATGGTGTAAAATTCAGAAATAAGGTTATACATATTGATGTGATCACAGCAAAGATGGTCAAAGATACAGCAAAAAGTGATATTATGCATAGTTAATTAAATAATACTGTCCATTGTGTTGGAAGAGTCATCATAATATAGTCCCCATAACCAGTAACTATAATTTTGGCTACTTTTTGGATGGCATACAGTCCCTTTACATTTCTGTCTTTGCATGTTATAAAATACTCTCTAATGTTACATTCCTATTTATACTTTAGGCACTTTATTTCCTACACAGCTTTTTGTAAAATGTCCACCTATTTTAAATCATTTTTTAGGAAGAAAGTTTGAAAAACTAGAAGATTGAAAATAAAAAGAAATAGAACTAATATTTATAGATGGCATATTTTTCTCCACATAGAAACCACAGAATACTCTGCTGGATTGACAGATTATAGAATGTTCAAAGCCAGTCAGGTTTACATTAAAAGCAAGTCCCAGACCACCCAAAACTGCTTAGTAAGCTTCAGCACAAACAAATAAACAAGCAAACAAGTAAATGAGCTTTGGGCACATTTGTAGAGAATTGGTGGTTGAGTTAAGCCTAGACCTAACCTGCAGGAGATTGCCTAGTCGATGTGACAGACCCATCCCAGGGTAGGTGAGACTAGGCCCTAAACATGTGAATAAAATACTGAGAGTTGATTGAGGAGGTTGGCATCCTTGTGTACACTTGGCCAGACATGCTGATCTGGCAAGTAAGGATTGTCCCTCTCTCAGCCCTTATGTGTTAATGGTGTGGCCAGTTCCCTCAGCCATGGTGTTGGTATGAGCTCTCCAGTTAAGCTGGACTAAGAACTATAACCAATAATTGTAAGAGAAAATAAACCCCTTGTTCCCTTAAGCCCTTTGATGGTGATTTATCAGCAACTATGCAGGTGAACTGCAACACACTGCAAAATTATACACACATAAGATAACAAAAATAGGGCTAAAAAGATGACTCAGAGGTGAAGCTTTTGTTTCACAAGCAAAAGGATCTGAGTTTGGATCGAAGATACAATTAAAAAAGTCAGGCAAAAATGGTGGGAAATCCCAGAGCAAAGCAAAAAGGAGGTAGAGCAATCCAGGATTATTCCAGAAGTAACTCTTCAGCCTCCACAGTCACACAGAGTACCCTTTTCTACAACCACATGCACCTGTACATCCCTCAGCTTCATAAACAAGAAAAATTTAATAATAATAGGTCCAAGTAAATGCATAGAATTGCTAAGTTACTTATTGAAACATTAGTATACAAATACCCATCTGTATATCTGCACATTAATTTAAATAATAAAAAATTAAGTTATTAAGCATTATTATATTCATAAACACATAAAATCATGAAATTTGCAAGAAACAGAACAAAAAGTATGCTGAGGTATTACTTTGAAAGCACAAAGTGTTGCTGAGAAAAATTATGAAAAGTCAACAGATTCATACCAGATACCAAATGCATAGGTTTAGAGATTCCAATCACATATTTGTTGGAATTTCAACTAACATACATATTCTTGAAATTCAACAACTCTATCATAGAATATATATGACTAAGAATATGCAATGAATATAACTGAGTTATTTATATTAGGAGATACTGATTGCAAATCCACACTGATTTATTCAGTACATTGCCCAAACTTTTTGACCTATGGAATAAAATAAATAGAACAGAAATAGACTCACAGAGCTGTGGTCACTTCGTAGATGACATTTTTGTACTATTGGCTGAATCCAATATATATTCATGTTTTATAAATTGCATCTCTGAGTACTCAGTATTCTATAGATACATAGAACCTAGAGGGATTTATAAACTAAAATGAAAACAACAATAACAGCATCATTTCTTTATGTTATTGAGGTAAAGAAAGTGTTCTTTATCTTGTCTAGAATATAAAAGTAAGAAAGGAGTAAATGACATATTTGATGGTAAAAGTAAAATGAAGAGATGTCTAGGAAAGTTAAAAATCAGCACACATGATAGATATTTTTCCTATGCCTGTCTGAATAACTCATTTTCAGAATATGAAAAAATTCATAAATTAATATGAACTCTGTCTATTAAATCACTGTAAGATTTATGCACCAATGAGAAGGAAATGAATGTGCTTAATAATAATAAATAGTGAATATTTGTTAATAAATAATAAATGCACTTGAATGCACTTAAGAGAAGGAAATAGCTATCTGGCATATCCATTACTGAAAAGCAGCAGAAGAAACTAACAAATGGACACAAAGTAAATTTAAAACATGATCTTCTTTGCAATCATCAGGAAATATAGAACAAAAGGTGACCAAACCTAAGTGTAGATTAAATTTAATGGAATTATAATGTTTCTACTTTGCTGGTTGGAATGCAAAATTATTTAATAGTGTTCTACAAACATGAAAGTATTCGTGTTTTAGCATCCAAATACTCTACACATTGGTGAAATATGCAAAGCTTGGAGTAATTTATGCTTTCTTTTATATTCTTCTATTTGTATGTGTATGTATATATGTGTTTGTGTGATGTATGTGTGTATGTTGCAGTTAGCCTGCATTGTTGCAGATAAATTTATGACCAAATGTCATAATTATTACCAATATCAGGAGGGTACTGGCCATAGCATATCCGTATATCCACAGGACCACTGATAGAGGGACAGTCCTTGCCAGACCAGCATGTCTGGCCAGTTATACAGAAGGATGCCAACTTCCTTAAATAGCTTGCTCCATCTTCTTCACCTGCCCAGGGACTAGTCCCACCCACATGGGCTGGACCTTTCCAATCAACTGGATAATCTCCTACAGGCTTTTTCATGACCTAACTCAACCACTAGTTCTTTCCAAATGTGCTCAGAGCTCAGTCTGCCAACTATCAACGTAATACCTGTCACTAATTATAACAGCTCATTGTTATGAGTGTGGCTGTTCATATGTATAGGTGCACACGTATGTGCATGTGGAGATCCAAGATTGATGCTGGGAATCATTCTCTATTGCTCTTTCACCTTATTCTTTTTGTGATAGGGTCTCTAATCAAACCCAGATCTCCAATAGGCTAGTCTGACTAGCCAATTAGTTCTGGCTGTGTCCATTCTCCATTTTCTGAGGTCAGAAGCGTGGGTGGACTGCCATATATGCACAGGTGTTTTACATGGCATTTGGGGAATGAAACTTTGGTGCTTTTGTTTGTAGGGGACAAGTGTGTTCATCACCCACCCATCTTCCCAACCATTGGAGTTCATATGTTCATTTGCAAATTAAGTGCTTACTGAAGATAAATCTCACTAATTAATTCTAAGAGGGGGAAAAAACCTCAAAAGGATTACTTATAGTATAATTTCACTTTATAAATTTCAAAAAGTTGGAATACTAACCTATGCTGTTAGAATTTGGGATGGAGGTCACTTCTGGAGTCCTGGCGATGTTTTCTATATCTTGATGTTGTGTACTTGTGTGTGCTTATGCCACATAGACCATCACAAAGAAGAGATTTATGCCACTTACATTATGTGTGATTATCCAACAAAATTTGCAGAAAAGGAATTGGAAGAAATATAGTTTCAAGTACAACTGTCCTAATATCTTTGTAAGATAACCATAAATTTGGTCAAATTTCTTAAGCAAGTGTTTGAAAAACTAAGTGTATTTCTTCCTTTCAAGGTTAAATCATGACAAAAGGCAACTTTCAAATCTGTAATTGAACTGAAATAACCAGTCTTCTATTTGTTATGATTTCTGGGCGATAGTATCTATTGGATGTATCCTGTATTTAAATTTTTTATTTTGCTTTTTTTTTCTTTTCTCATATATTTTGAATATATTGTTGTGCAAAATAACCTAAAATGACACATTATAAATGACAACTACATAATCAAACAAAATTATTTTCTCCCAATTAGATTATTTCTAATGTCATTACCAGTGAGATGCACAATTCTGAATGTGTCATTATATGATCCATGTAACAAACATCAATAAAGAAAAAATGAAAATGATCCACTTTTGCATTCCTTCTGCTCTTTTTTGTGACAGATTTCCCACTACAGTTAAGCTAGTGGAATTGTAAGACTAACACCATTTATGACCTCCCGTTTCCTTCTGTAGCAACACACTCATCTTCCTCGTGCCTCTCATTAAATAAAGCAATAGACTGTTGATTTTATGGTATGCAATTAGGTTGGAGAACATGAAGAAGTCATAAGGACACATTGAAAGCATTACCTTTATTAGCAGAAAAGACAATTTTAACGAAGGGTCTCGACTCACATCATTTTTTTCTTGATTATGATAACTTTACAAGGTCAAACCTAAATGATGATTATGTAAAATTATTGACAAGGCTGGAAACCTTGAGGGAGTCCTGCAGTTCTACTACCTCAGCACCCGACAGACCTCTAAGTGATAAATGAAACACATAGAAAAATTTTTTATTAAAACTGATGCCCCTTGACTTCATTATGCTCTTAAGTGCATATTTCTTCATCAGCTGCTCATTTTTCTTGTCTCTAGAAGAAAGCTTTCCCTACCTTACATTTTCTAAGTCCTAGTTCTTGAGACACACCTTCCTTATCATTTAACACTCTTCATAAAACTGTTATGAAGGTTAAAATGGCAACATATTGGGGTTTTCTGGGTTCTGTGTGGTGCAGACCTAAAGAAGCATCACTTATGTATCAAGTTTACTTGCGGTGTTGCCATTAATTCACTCACAAGTAGCATGATAATTTGAATTTTGATAACATTTTTGGTGGAGGTATAGGAAGGAGAATTTAGGAAAATGCACTTACATTAAATCTGTGTCCATTTGATGTTCAGTTATATATTCTTTGTTATATTATTATAGTATTGTTTTATTATATTAAGACTTGTATTGTGGTCTGGTCATGACAAAAATTATACCAGTATACAACAACTTGAAACAACTAGCATTTATTATCTCTCTGTCTACTAAAAGAGTTGTAGCTGAGCTGTGCACCAGGACTGCTGCCTCCTCTCGGGTTTTGTGAGGCTGGAGAAGCAGCTTCCAAATTCCCTGCAGTGGATGTGAGCAACAGACTTCAGTTCCTTGCCCTGTGAAACACTAGGGATAATTATGTTTCTCCCAGAGAGACTTGTGTGGTAGAGGGGACCAGTCCATCATATACTACTATTATTTACATGCACGGATTAAGCAGTGAGTTCTCATTGCTTTGACAGGATGCTACTCATCATATGAGGAAAGTTCATGTGTAATGTGGGATGAGAATACAGAGAGAGGCAATGCTACAAGATGAAGATCATTGGGTAGAATTATGAAGCTGGCCCCTGTATGATAATTGCTTCATCACACTTTGGGTTATATTATTGAGCATGTTTGTGTTTGTGTATTATCTCACTTAGCTCCCATGCTAATCTTATTAGATAAGTGTTACAATTCTATTTCACACAGACCAATGTAATACCTAAAGGCATAGAGATACACATGGAAAGTGACCGAATGTTATGAAATGTAATTGTCATGCAACTTCATGTTTTATGAAAACGTAAAAGCAAAGGAGCAAAGATTCAAAAATCCTAAAGGAAACAAAACAAAAGAAAATAAGTCTTTATTGTCAAAGTACACTAGTTTTCTTTGTCACAGTAAAAAAATAAGACCAAGCCTTTATTTCAAGCATTATTTCAGACAAAGTAATTATAACACTCAGGAATCATCTTTATTATCTATGAAGAGTGATATTTTATTGATGGTATTTAAAAATATTACCTCTGTATATTTTCCTCTCTTCATCTGTTATGTTTTTCCTTTGTCCCTGGAATTTAGAGATTTCTCCTATCTCTGTCCTTTTTTTATTACTTCATGTCTATATGATGGAAGTTTTTGCTCATAAGTAATGCTTCACCAGTTAATATTTAATTACTTGCTAAAACGTTCATGAAAGGGTGATTAAAACTTTTTAAGCAATATTCCCCCAACCCTCCTGTAATTCCTCAAGAAGCTATCAAAATTTTAAGATTTTTAAATTCATAATTCTATATTTTATGCAACATTGTCCCATTTCTAATGTATCCATTAATATTTTGATGATATGGAGAGTGCAGTAGTAGTCTTCAAGGATAATGACTAATGTTCTAACTCATATTTTCATGTTATTGACAGAGAAAATGATTATCAGACATTTTAACAACCTTCAGAAGTCTTGTTCCTTCATTTACAATACTAGTACTGTTTCTTTTTATGTTCCAAAACAAATCATCTCCCTCTATTCAGCCAATGATTCTTGATAATAGCAAATTTATTACCAAAGCACTTTTCATTTAAAATTCAGGCAGCCCAGGGCAGATATAGGGTGAAGGAAAACTGTAACTGGATTATCTTAAAAGAGAATAAACCCTTTGCTCCCTCAAGCCATTTGATAATAAATTTATTGGCAACAATGCAAAGTAACTGCAACAGAATTTGGTACCACAGGAGTGGGGTGTTGTTGATAAATCTGGCCATGTGGAGGCTGAATAGCTTTTTTGGAGGCATATGGAAATATTTGAAGATATTAAGACTCTGTTCTGTGAAAAACATTGAGAGCTTCATGAGCCATTTGGAAGATAGTGATGCCCAGTTTGTGAGGAAAAGAACAAGGACTTTGGTGAGACTAAGGTTAAAGATGATGAACAAGTTTGCTTGATGCAGAACTGTCTGGCAGTCCTGAAGTTTTGGATGTGGAAAGGGCAGACAGAAGAGCAGCTGTAGGAGAAATGAGCATCATTGAATGAAGACCTACTTTTTTGCACTGGATTGGTAGAAAAATGAATACCACTATATGGAGATTCTGAAGTTTGAAACCTCGGATTCCTCCAGGGTGGAAAAGTCCAAGCTGAAGCTGTTTATTACTCTTCAAATATTTTGGCTGCATAAAAAAGACTTTCATCTACCCACCAGGGCAGAAGGGCAGGCTGCTTCTAGTTTGGCCTGGCATTTTTATGTCTGACCAGAATCCAAACTCAGGACCTTCTGCTTACAAAGCAGAGTTTTAACCCCTGATCCATCTCTCCAGCTCCAATTTTGGACATTTTTTTTAAAAAAGACTTTATTACATTTTGATAACTGAAATTTTAATGACAGAATATTTTAATATTTATCTATGAGAAATTTCAGAGTTTCAGAATTAATAAAAATTAAGGTATTTATGAGATGAATTTGACAACTGTGTCAAACAAGGATTGAAAATTATTTAAATATTAAAAAACATTCCAACCCGATTGATCCAGAGTGGAATCTATGTGTAATGTCTGTGCGTGCACATGTGCATGGATCCTAAGACATTTGTTTCCCACAGGTCAGTGTCAAGTAACTTCCTCAGTTTTTCTCCAGCTCAGAGAAGCCCAGTAGCAAGGCATTTGGTGATGACATCACATGGCAAATGAAGTTAAGGAACTACTTTCATAAAATCTTTTTTTATGACAATTAACCACCCTGGCAAAAAAGAAAACACTGATCCACCCATGGTTGGTCCCAGACTTAGGAAAAGATCCACTTCTTAATAGCACATTGATAATTAAACCTCATATTAATTTTGTAGTGCTATTCAGATCATAGCAATCATTCATATTGTCATTTGCTAGATTACATGAAAACGATTCATTCTATTTTTATTGTTTTTACTGTCACTTCATACAATTTTAGCTGATATCACTTCTTAAAAACTCCAAATGAACTGTGCATCCATGAGTTCATTGCTTAGCTCTGGATTCTGGGTGTCAATGCTGAATTCCCTTCATGTTCTTCTTACAGTCACTCTGTAGGATGCTCTTACTTGCATTGTTTCAAGTTTAATGCTAAGCATTTTTCATAGATTATTATGAATTTTGCATAGAGAATATGTGTATAAACATATTTTTAAACAGCTGGTTTTATAAATTTTATTTATTCTTTAATTTATTTTTTTAGTTTTACAGGCTTATTGAGTACGACTCCGTTTCCCACCATTCCCCTCTCTCCCATTCCCTTTCCTTCCCCTTCAATCCATCCCACTCCCTCTCACCCTTCAAGGAGCCCCAGGGTTCCCTCTGGCTTGTCTACTCTTATGGGGGTTCAGACCTCTGTAGCATGCCAAGTTGACCCTCCTCTGGACACCTCACTACTAGGGGACATTTTCCTTCACGTATCCAACTCTAGTCCATAATGTTTCCCCTGTGTGATTATCTCTCTTCAATTCCTCGTAGTCTGTGGGGGCATGTTGGTATTTCAGTCATGTCCCAAACCTTATAAACTTACTTAGACTTTTAAAGCAACTAAAACTCAGCTGATGGACTATTCAAATGTTAATATTGCCCTCCTCAACTCTCTTGTGACCATCTGTTTTGTAGAAACAGCTTTTCACTCTTCTTTTCTCCACTGATCTTTTTCTTCAAACACTGAATAAATATTAATACAGAAAAGTTTAGTATTTCTATTGCTTCCTTAGATACAGCTAAGTTTGTGCTTTGTTTTGACCAGAGTTTGATACCTTTAGTATGAATATAACAATTCCTCCAGTTCAGTGGCTTAATGCGAAATATTGCTAGCTAGCATCCGTAGCAGAATTGAAATGACAGATGTATGCAAATTTTTTAGAGTCATGTATTGGGCCATAAAAGGCATACATATCATTAAAATAATGAATGCCATTGACACTTTCATTTAATTGAAGATAAATTTTTTGTATAGCTACATTTATGTATAATGGTGCTGAGAAATATGTTTAACATGTGGAGAAGAAAAAGGAATGTGAGCGTTGATGATGTTAGTGGCTTTTCTAAATGAAGTGAAAATCTATCAGAAATAAATTGTCATTTAAAATTGAAAGGAAATTCATTTATTTTTTTTAAGTCGAGATCAGAGAAGTCTTACAAAGTATTGTCTCTTTGGAGTTTATGACTAATGTTTGCACTTAAATGACTGACAATAGCTCTGAAATTTGTTTTAGTATAAAGCATAGGTCAAGTTTCAGCTCAAAGGTTAACCACTTATTTAAAACCATTGAAGGAATAATAACCTTTATTCATTGGAACATTATTTTGCATAGTTATGAGCTCTATGTCCAGGATACTGTGCAATGAAGATAGAAAGGGCTATGTATCTATAGTCTCGCAAATAGAGAGAAAGGTACATCTCTCTATATCTAGGCATGTCTATAATGTATCTATTTCTATCTACTTATATTTATGTATTAAAAAGTAAAACATTTTGTAGTATAAATTTCACTTTTATGTTATTGCCATAGCAAAAACTGTTGCCAAATACTATAATTTTCAAATCAATTAGAGTGTATGAGATATTGTGTCCCTTTATCATATTTTATTCTAAAATTTTTCATTCTTTTATCTGACTGCCATATATATTTTATACAATTTAAATTATTTTATCTGGGGTCAGAATCCTTGTGCCTGAAGAATGTTTTTTTGATTTGGGATTTCTTATTTTATTTTTCTAGTTTTATAAGCACATTGAATACTCATCTCTGCTTCCCTTCCCTTCATCAATCCATCCCACTCCCTCCAACCCTCCTGACTATCTGCTTCTATGGACCTGTGATAGTTAATCTTGGGTGTCAACTTGACCATATCTGGTGTTAACTAAGATCAGCTATCAGACCACCTGAAGAGATTATTTACAATAAAAAGTCCAGCCCTTGATCTGATTGGAACTCCCAGTAGCAGACCAGATGAAAGTAACCATAGAACAGAAGACTTGGAAGAACATAGATTCCAGGATGTTTATAGTGACTTAGCTGCCTCCAGCTTCAGTCATGAGCCATGTTGCCTCCACCATGAAAGAGTTTCTTCTTTCTGGAATCATAAACTGAATAAATCTCCCTGTGTCCCTTAACTTATTTGACTTTGGATATTCTCTCACAGCAACATTTAAGAGTAACTATTACAGATCCCAGGGTTCCCTCTGTCTTTTCTATTCTTGTGGAGGTTCAGGCCTCTTGTGGCATACAAAGTTGGCTCTTTTAGGGCCACCTCACCAATAGGAACATTTCCCTTTACTCGTCCAACTTTAGACCCAAGATTTCCACTGTATAATCTTACTCTCTTGAATTCCTCTAAAGTCTATGAGGGCATGTTGGTATATCAGTCAGTATGTAGGTCTGGTAAGGACAAGTCTTACTGCACTGAGTTACTGAATGCAGCAGCTCTTCCTTGAATGGATTGTCTTGTCCAACAATGAATCTTCTCATCTTTAGGTTCTTATAATCTCATCGCCCACTCTTCTTTGAGGTTCCCAAATCCTTGGGATGGGACAGATTAGATTGTCCTGATTCTGGATGAACCTTGCTAGGTCACTGGAACACTGCATTATAGCTGGCCATTGCTGTCTACCTTACTGTTCATTTACTGTCCTAGACTGCATCCTTTCAGGGTGTTGAGATCCTTTCCTCTGTTGCAGAAGATTTCTAGGCTGAGTGTTAAGTGTTCTTCCAATCTATGGGCATAATAGCAGCTGTTTACAGAGAATTGTGGTGCACTGTCTTCCTATCTATAGGCGCATTGGTTCCTTTTCTCTATTGATCTATTTCATTCTTTTATTCAGGTTTTTGTTCTAGTTTACAGTAACAGGAATGTGTTCCATTCTGACAAGTGGGTCTTAAGTCCAATCAGAAAGTGGTTGGTTGTCTCCTTGATACTTATGTCACTATTACATAGGTAGTTACCTGTTGCCATGGTGTTTTTTATTGCAATTTGCAGATCTCATGAGTTGATGTGGCCTTTGATTATTCCCCCCCCCTGTATTGCTTGTTACTGTATAAGCAATCCAGCAAGGAGGAAGTTCTTAGACAAGTTCCAGATGATGTATTTCACTATGATCTGTATGTTCTGTGATCTATATGCATTGTATCTTTAGTAATAGGGTCTTTTTTTATACATTTTTTATTATAGTAATAGGGTCTTAATTATGTTTTATTGAAGAGAAACCAAGAGCAATGGAAAAAGTCTATAATGTTTCGGGGTCTTTGAGACCTCTATGACTAACAGGAAGTGTCACATTCCTGTTACTTCTAGTAAATTTTTGTCACTGCGTTCTAAGTGGATCAGCTCAGGGATTTTTCTCCCGTTTTCCTCATTTTATGTTACTCTAACTAGGGACTGCTCTTTCTTATTCCTTTCTTTAAAAGATATTTTTGACATATTACTAGCATAGGAGGTTCCCTCACCCTACTTGTCATGATATCCTAAATCCCTCCCATTAAAAGGGTTGGCCCTAAACATCCCTTCCCACCTTCTTACTCATTGACCCCTTTTGAATTTTCTAGCTCTTACAGTGATTCCAATCCAAATACTTTGAGCAGGATATCAGTGCTAGTATCCACATAAAAGAGAGGACATGAGATGCTTAAGGTGTCTGAGATAACTTGCTCAATTTTGAATTTTCCAGTTCCATCCATTTGCAAACAAATTCCATAATCTCATCCTTTTTGATGACTGAGTAATGTTCCATTACCACATTTTCATTATCCATTCCTTTATTGATGGGCATGCTGGCTGATTCCATTTTCTTGTTATTGTGATGAAGAATTTTTTGAATTGAATAAAATAGTTGACTAGTAAGAAACCATCCTCGTTTTTTTCTTTTTTTACTGATTTGTCTTATTCTCTCTGTATTTGTAGTGTGTGTGTGTGTGTGTGTGTGTGTGTGTGTGTGTGTGTGTGTTTGTGCATGTGGAATCAGAGGTGACATCAGATGCTTTCCTGTATTATTCTCTACTTAGCATTTTGAGACAGAGCCATTCACTGTATCTAGAGCTCCTTGAATCTGGACCTCTGTTTGGTTAGCCGGACAGGTCTGCTATCCCCAGGGATCCTCCTGTCATGGCCTCCCCAGGGATGAAATTTTAGGCATGGGCTACCATGCCCTGGTTGTTTTATCCTTGTAGCAAGCACTTTGCCCATGGGGCCATCTCTTCTTCATTTTTAATGGGTTTGAGTTTGTTGTTCTTTTAGAAGTTTATTGTTTTTACTGTTTATCTATTTATTGTGATATTTATGGACACATAGAACACTTTAACAAATAACGGGAAATGTTTCCTGAGATATTTTTCCCACTTTGCCCCAAATGGTAGCATTTTGAAAACTTTGGTGCATTTTAAAACAAGGATTAATAACATGCACTGATGTTATTCAAGTTTTTTGGCTTTATTTGAATGTGTTAATTTCTTTTTTGGCTTTATTTATGTGTTAATTTCTATTCAGTTTATCAGTTATACAATCAGAATTACTTTTAAGGTACTTTTGATGGATGTAATCTTTCAACTCCTTACATTTTCATTCCCTTTTCTTCTGATTTGTGTGTTCTGTGATTAGAAGACACTATTACTGCATTTTGCCTTTGAAAGCAGAGTGTCTGTCTTCTCTGGTTGCTTTTGGGATATTCTTTTTACTTTTGATCTTCAGCAGTTTTAATATGACACGTCCAGGGGTGGATGTGTGTGTGTTTATAGGAAAGGATACATTCTACTCTGAAATACTTTGAAAAGAAAGAAATTCATGAGAAGAGTTAAATTGCTTATAGGAATAGAAAGCATCACCTTGAAGCTTCCCCTTTATAAGGTGACTGTGATTCTTTAACCAAATCGTGACTAGTGTCCATCATAAAGTTCTATATTTTGAGTGTATATGTGGCTTCACTTTGTCATATTTATTTCATATTCTGACTACTATCTTTATAGATTTATTTCAACTGATTTATAACCTCAGGTGATCCACTTCAGAGAAATCAATCAATCTGTATTTTCCCTTCTGCACTCACACACACTATGCAAAGAGCTAATGTGTTATGACAGTTTTTATATTATCAATGTCCCACGATTTGGAAATACAGAGAGAGCAATGATAGGCTAGAAAGTGAATTCTGTTGATGCTATGTTTCTCTGCACTAATTCAAACTTGCCATATTTATGAAATATCTTAAATCATATCATAAAATAGCTCAATGTGACTATGAACTAAAGGAACACAGAAGCATAGTTCAGAGAAAGTACTTCTAAGGATATCAGTAAATAAATATAAAACAGCAATATCCTGTATCAGGAGCAATTGTGAAAGAATCATAACAAAGTTCCAATTCTTACTACTCACATTCCCACAGAGCCTGCAGAAGAGCACACGTGGTTCTCTTCATGAAAAAAAAAATAAAGCAGCCTCTCTATTTCCATGGAACACAGGACCTCTCAGGTGCCCAGCATACATTCATCTCTTCATTGCCCCACAATTATTTATTGATTTGTTCTCTAATATACTTGAAAACTACAAACTTCACCAGGTAATTCATGAGAAGCAACTGACTTCAGGGTGAAGGTGTGTGCTATCTTGTGCTTTACATCAAGAAGCACTCTTACTAAATTTTTATTTATTTTTAACTAGTTATACAAGCTCAGTGGATAGGTACCCCCCTCTTCCCTCCATTCTCCCTTCTATTCCCCACATCCTACTCCCTGTCCTCTATCCCTCCTTCTCCCTCCTCTTTCCTCCATCCCTACTCTCTCTTGGGGTTTCCTGCCTGCTTCCTCCCATCCTCCAGAACATTACCTATGTGAGCGCTGAAGTTCCCTGTAAGTTGTCTACACTATGGAGAGTTCTGGACTCTGTGGCATACCTTGAGGTCCCTTCCTAGGCTGCCCTAGATATGGGACCTCCGTTGTATCAGTCTAACCCTTGCCTCTAAGTATCCTACTGCCTGAAGCTTTCTCTCCTGAGATCTGTGCTAGTCTATGGGGGCTTATTGACATGTCAACCATTATGCAGGTCATGTAAGGTCAAATCACTTTACAGTTATATCCTGGATGCTGCAGCCCTGTCTTGGGTGGAATATCTTATCTATTGATGGACCTTTCCATCTTTAGGCTCTTACAATCTTACAATCTTGTTGCTCCCTCTTTTGCTTGGTTCCCTGAGCTTTAGGATGGGGAAAGATTTCGCTGGTCTGGTTCTGGTTGAACATTGTAGGGCCACTGGTATTCTGAATTATGGTTGGTTGTTGTTTTCAGTTTTGCTGTTGCTGCACTGCCCTTGGTTGCATCCTGATTGGCTGTCAATGTCATCTCCTAATCAAAGATAAAAGACTGTTTGAAATTAGGTCTTAATATATAAAAGGCTTAAAAGTAGAGGTAAGAATAGGAGTAGGACATAGTTGTAGTTGAGTTGTAGGTTGATTACTGGCTAACTGCCAATCCCTGTCCCCTCCATGACTGAGGAGATAAGCCCAGTTCTTCAAATCCATCCAAACAAGTAAAGAGGAAGGGAAGTGAAAGTGAGCTGTTTCAGATGTCTTGCTACTTACAGGCCATTCATAACTGTGCTGTTGAAATGTGCTCCCTTGTCTCATTTCTCTTGAGGTCTTCTTATCCCTTCCCTCTTAGTTATAATACTTTGTGGTTATAATGAGTATTACAGAGATTTACCTTTATAAGCATGCCATTAAGGGAGTTTGGAACTAGGATCCACCTATTAGGGAGTACACATGGTTTCTTACTTTCTGTGTCTGGGATGCTTTGCTCAATATAATTTTTTCTAATTCCATCCATTTACTGGCAAATTTCATTAATTTATTTTCGATGGCTGAGTAGTATTACATTGTATAGATGTACCACATTTTCATTATCCATTCATCAACTGTTGGGCATTTGGATTGATTCCATAACTTTGATACTGTGAACAGTGCTACAATGAACATGGTTGTACTTATGTCACTGTAGTAAAATGATGCATTTTGGGGAATTAATCCCAGTAGTAGTATAACAGGGTCAAATAACATTTTGGTCCTTAACATTTTTAGAAACCACCATTCTGATCTCCAAAGTGGTTAAAAAGCCTGCATTCCCACCTGCAATGTGTAAGAGTTCCCTTCTCCCATCCTCCCAGCTGTTGTTGTTGTACGTATTCTGGATTTTTGCCAATCTGACCAGAGTAAGATGATATCTCAGGGCAGTTTTCATTTGTATTTCCCTGACGGCAAAGGGAGGCAGAACATTTCTTAAGGTATTTGTTTGACATTTCAATTTCGTCTCTGGAAAATTTTCTTTTAAGTTCTGTGGCCCACTTTTCTAATTGGCCTATTTATCCCCTTGGTATTTAACTTTTTAAGCTCTTTGTACACTCTAGATATAGACCTCTATCAGATGTGTGGTTAGTGAAGATTTTCTCCCATTATATGGGTTTTCTTTTTGCTTAGTTTATAACCTCTTAGGCTGAACCGAAGTTCTTTAATTTCATAAGATCCCATTTGTTGAGTGTTGATTCAAGTGCTCGTATTATTAGGTTTCTGTTTAGAAAATGTTGGCCTAGCCCAATCAATTCAAGGGAATTCTCTACTCTTTCTACTAAGGTTTTTATAATCTCTGGTCTAATTTTTTTTATTATTTATTCAATTGTGTGTGTACGCATGTGTGTGTGTGTGTGTGTGTGTGTGTGTGTGTGTGTGTAGAACCACCGGAGAATTTGAGAACCACCATGGACCGCCTTCACCTCCTCCTTGTTTACTCTGCCCCGGGATTCACAGGCTGCACCCTACCAGGACAAGAAATGCAGGCTGCCCCGGCTTCTGCTGGCATCTATACGTTGGGTCTAGGATCCAAACTCAGGACCTTCTACCTGCAAGGCAGAGGCTTAACCCCTGAGCCACCTCTCCAGCCCTGTCTCTGGTCTAATATTAAGGTCCTTGATCCAATTGGAATTGATTTTCATACATGGTGACAAGTTTCAATCTTCTGGATATGGCTATGCACTTTTGCCAGCCCCATTTGTTGAAGATGCTGTTCTTTTTCCACTGAGTTTTCTGATTTTCTATGCCAAATATCAGATAACTATAAATATATGGGCTTATGTCTGGGTCTTCAACCCTTATCCATTGGTCTATGTGTCTAATTTGGAGTCAGTACCATGCTGTTTTTATTGCTATGTACTTGTAGTATAGATTAAAGTTTGGTATGGTGATACCTCCAGCAGTGATTGTGTTACTTAGGATTTTTTGCCATTCTGGGCCTTTGGTACATCCATATGAATTTTGGTATTGTTTGGTCAATTTCTATAAATTAAATGTTATGAAATAGATGCATAGGCATATAGATTTAATGAGTCTCTTCTGTTACCACAATCTAACAATGAATCAAATCAATCCCTATATTTGTCTTGAAATAGCTCAATTTTGGCTCTTCATATCTCACTGACAGTTCTTTTTTTAAATTTATTTTATTCAATTGTGTGTGTGTGTGTAGAACCACGGACGGATTCGGGAACCACCATGGACCGCCTCCACCTCCTCCTTGTTTACGCTGCCCAGGGATTCACAGGCTCCGCCCTACCAGGACCAGAAACGCAGACCGCCCCCGCTTCTTCCCGGCATCTATACGTGGGATCTGGGATCCGAACTCAGGACCTTCTGCCTGCAAGGCAGAGGCTTAATCCCTGAGCCACCTCTCCAGCCCCCTCACTGACAGTTTTTTTTTTTTTAAGCAGGAGGAAACAGGTTCTACATTTTTTTAAATTTTTTTTATTATTTATTCAATTGTGCGTGTGTGCGTATGTATGTGCGTGCATGCGCGCGCGTGTGTGTGTATGTGCGTGTGTGTAGAACCACGGGAGAATTTGAGAACCACCATGGACGCCTCCACCTCCTCCTTGTTTACTCTGCCCCGGGATTCACAGGCTCTGCCCTACCAGGACCAGAAACTCAGGCCACCCCTGCTTCCGCCTGGCGTCTATACATGGGGTCTCTACATGGGGTCTAGGATCTGAACTCAGGACCTTCCGACTGCAAGGTAGAGGCTTAATCCCTGAGCCACGTCTCCAGCCCCCTCACTGACAGTTCTAAATGCATTGGTTCCTGCACCACAGTAGTCCAGTGAGCAGTGTGGTAGAACAATGTCAGCATCTTTCCTTTTGAGGTCCATGCTGGTGTATGGTTTGGGGCCACACACTTGCTAACTAGGTTCCAAGATGCTCTGGTGTTGATAAGAGAGGACGCTCACTAGACTGTGGCCTTAGAGACTGACACCAAAAGACAAGCTCAAACTCAAATATTCTGATCCAGTACAATAAACATGAAATGCTTTTACAAAGGTGAATTCAAAAACAAATAAAAAGCTCCTGATCATTCAAATATGGAGTAGGCAAGCTGGAAAAGTTAATTTCAACTTACTTTTGTGCTTCCAGTGTGTCTGAGAGCCAGATTTTATAATCATACCAATTTGGGAACTTCCCAAGCTCTGAACTTCCCAAGGCCGTGTCTGCTCTGAAACATTGTGCTCAGAAAACCTACAAACAAAGGTACTGAATGTTTTATTTTAATTATGTTTGCAATAAACAGTTTCCATTTTGTTTAATACATCATTTAAAAAATTGCTTTGCATATATCATTGCCACAAGTAATAATTGCACTAGTCCTTTGAGCTTTTATTAACCTTTTTTAGATGTGGGACACGATTTAGATTAATCCAATGTTTCTAATTTAAAGGATGAATAGCTAAATAAAATATGATTCGAACTCATGTTTACATTGTGAGTAAAATTCTGAGATTGGTCTGTCATCTAAAAGTGTTGCTTATGCTGTCATTTAAAAATGATTTGCAAAAAAAAGATAACACTCAATAATACTTTATGTTTTCATTCCTGTCTTTTAAAGGATAACCCAACTATTCAGAAAAAAGTTCCTCAAACTATAAGGAAATATAGAGCTGCTGGATGATTTTGTAATTGAGGGGAACTGTGGCCAGGAAGCTCAGTGTGAGAAAGGATATACCAGTAGAGTGAACGTGACTCTCCAAGACAAATAAGTCCGATTTTTTTGGAAAAAATATTTCTAACTAAAGTAGCAACAAACTTTGTAGAGCTGATTGATTTAGTGATCTCAGTACAGAAAGATAATCCTGGATTATCTATTTAAAGAATAAATGTCATCACCAGGATCATTACCAGAAAAAAACAGAGAAATGTTTGGCTACAATGGAAGGCACTATGGTGAGATCTCAGGGACCTGAGGACACTAAGATGTGCAGAGTGAAGACACGTGCTACAGGCAGTGAGGATATTGCACTGCTTCAGGAAGGACAGGGAAAAGAGTGACAACCAAGGGAGAGCCCAGCAAAGCATCGGCAGAATTTGCAGCAGGTAAAAACAAATGCCAGGGCAGACACCAGTGCCAACTTGACTGAGGATCTTGAGTAAGAATTTTCCCTCACACAATCTCTAGGAACTCTGTCAAAGTCCATTCCCTTGTTTTTAGTTATGACTCATGGGCTATAGAAGACTGAAGGTTATACATATAAGCACATATAAAACATAACCAATGGTTGTAACATAATGCCTACCAATTTTTTTTTATTTCAGCTCATACAAATTTATTAGGTACACCAGTTCCCTCCCTTCCTCCTCTTCCCCCCATACCACCTGCTCCCCCTCCCCACCCTTCTCCCTCCCCATCCCCCAGTGCCTCCCATCCGAATTCCCAGAGAGTCCTTTCTTGTGCATGTCTGATTTTCCTCTGGGCCCTCCTCTCTGATGACGTACAAGGACCCAGTGGCTTTTCCCTGAACCCTTTCTCGTGTTCCCCTTAGGTATAGGAACACTGCTGTGGCTGCCAATCCTTTACCTCCAAGGCTCTTGGTGCCTTTAGCAGATGCTAGACTTTGTGAGGTCAACAGTGTGTTGGACAATGCGCAGGGCATGCAAAGTCCAACTATGATTGCTTCAGCCCTAACTAGTATAGAGTATCTTATATATCATTGCTCCTCCCATCCTTTTGCTCTTACAATCTTACCGCCCCCTCTTCCGCAAATTTCCCTGAGCTTCAAGATGGGGAGAGACTAAGCTGGCCTAGTTCTAGGTGGTTGATATAGAGTCTCTGAAGTTCTGGATTGTGGTTTGTTGATTTTGTTTTGCAGTTTTGCTTCTCCTGCAATGCCCTTCACTCCATCCTGGTGGGCATTGTATGTTACCCCCTGGCCAGAGACAAAAAGCTGTTAGAGTCTTGTGATAAAAGCACATTCAAAGGTAGATGTAATAAAAGTGGGAAACCATACTAAGGGAGGGGTCTATCACCCATTTGCAAAATGGTTACTTTTTATCTGCCAGACTATATGCCCTCCTCTTCTGGTGAGATCACACCCCCTCGGTAGTAAATGATCAGGAACAAAAGTCTGTGAACTTAATCAGATGTCTCATTACTTATTTGGGTCCTTGGTGGAGGCCTATTTTCCCTGCTGTAACATGGTCCCTTCTCTCATTGTTTCTGGTGTGGCCCTCCTGCCCCATCCCTCCTGTTCATAATCCTTGGAATTCCTGTCTCTAGGTGGGCTGGGTGGGTTTGGTACTAGGAGCCACCTATTAGGGAGTACATACAGTGCTTAATTTTCTGGGTCTGGGATACTTCGCTCAATATAATTGTTTCTAATGACATCCATTTCCCAGCAAATTCCAGTAATTCATCATTTTTGATGGCTGAGTAGTACTCCATTGTATAGATGTACCACAGTTTCCTTATCCACTTGTCAACTGTTGGACATTTGGGCTGATTCCATGACTTTGCTATTGTAAACAGTGCTGCTATGAACATGGTCGTGCTTGTGCTATCGAGGTGAACCTCTGCTGTATGGGGGGTTATTCCCAAAAGTGGAACAGCAGGGTCATATGGCATTTCAATCTTTAATTTCTTTAAGAATCTCCAGACGGCTCGCCAGAGTGGCTGTAGGAGCCTGCATTCCCACCAGCAATGTAGGAGAGTTCCCCTCTCTCCACATCCTCTCCAACATTTGTTGTTGTTTGTATTGTGGATTTTTGCCATCCTGACCGGGGTGAGATGATATCTCAGGGAGGTTTTGATTTGCATTTCCCTTATGGCTAAGGAAGTGGAGCATTTTTTAAGATATTTGTTAGACATTTTAATTTCATCCCTGGTAAAGTTTCTTTTAAGTTCCAGGGCCCATTTTTTAATTGGACCATTGGTTTCCTTGGTGTTTAGTTTTCTAAGTTCTTTGTGCACTCTGGACAATAGAGCTCTATCAGATATGTGGTTAGTGAAGATTTTCTCCCATTCTGTGGGTTGCCTTTGAGCTCGTGTTACAATCTCTTTATCTGAACAGAAGCTCTTTAATTTCACAAGATCCCAACTGTTGAGAGTTGGTAGCAGTGACTGTGCCATTGGATGTCTGTTTAGGAACTGTTGGCCTAGCCCAATCAGCTCCAGGGAGTTCCCGATCCTTTCAACTATGGTTTTTATAGTCTCTGGCCTGATATCAAGGTCCTTGATTCATTTGGAATTAAGTCTTGTACATGGTGACAAGTACGGGTCCAGCTTTAATCTTCTGCATGTGGAGATCCAGTTTTGCCAGCACCATTTGTTGAAGATGCTGTTCTTTTTCCATTGGATTCTTTGGGCCCCTTTGTCAAAGACCAAATGGCTGTAACTTTGTGGGCTTATATCTGGGTCTTCAATCCTTATCCATTGATCTGTGTGTCTATTTTGGAGCCAGTACCAGGCTGTCTTTATAACTATGGATTTGTAGTATAGACTTAGGTTTGGTATGGTAATACCTCCAGCTGTGTTTTTGTTACTCAGGATTGTCTTTGCTATCCTGGGTCTTTTGTGCCTCCATATGAACTTTGAGATTGTTTGGTCAACTTCTTTGAAGAATTGCTTTAGGATTTTGATTGGTATAGCACTGAATTTGTATATTGCCTTTGGTAGGATGGTCATTTTTATGATGTTGATTCCGCCAATCCAGGAATAAGGGAGGTCTTTCCACCTTCTGGTGTCTTCTGCTATTTCTTTCTTTAGGGTTTAAAGTTTTCATTGTAAAGGTCTTTTACCTCCTTAGTTAGGTTTATACCAAGGTATTTCATTTTTTTAGGGGCTATAGTAAATAGGATTGTTTCTCTCAAGGCTTTTTCACTTCTTTCATTCTGGGCATATAGGAAGGCCTCTGATTTTTGCACATTTATTTTGTATCCTGCCACCCTGCTGAACTTCTCAATTAGTTCCAGGAGCTTCCTGGTGGAGTTTTTGGGATCACTCAGGTATAAGATCATGTCATCTGCAAATAGGGATAGCTTGACTTCTTCCTTGCCGATTTGAATCCCTCTTATGTCCCTTTCTTTTCTTATGGCTTCAGCTAAGACTTCAAGTACAATATTGAATAGAAGTGGTGAGAGTGGACAGCCTTGTCTGGTTCCTGATCGAAGTGGGAATGATTCCACTTATTCCCCATTGAGCATAATCCTTGCTGTGGGCTTGTTGTATATAGCTTTTATTATATTGATAAAGGTTCCTTCCATTCCCACTGTCTCTAGCGTTTTGATCATAAAAGGCTGTTGGATCTTGTCAAAAGCTTTTTCTGCATCTATCGAGAGTATCATGTGGTCTTGGACTTTGGACTGGTTTACATGATGAATTACATTTATTGATTTGCGTATGTTGAACCAACCTTGTGTGCCGGGGATGAAGCCTACTTGGTCCCCATGAATGATCTTTTTAATATGTTTTTGAATCCGATTTGCTAAGACTTTGTTGAGAATCTTTGTGTCTGTGTTTATCAGGGAGATCGGCCTATAGTTTTCTTTTTTAAGTGAATCTTTATTAGGTTTTGGGATTAAAACGATATTAGCTTCATAGAAGGAATTTGGTAGTGTTTTTTCCTTTGCTATTTGATGGAACAGTTTAAGGAGTATTGGTGTTATTAACTCCTTAAATGTCTGGTAGAACTCTGTGCTGAATCCATCTGGTCCAGGACATTTTTTGGTGGGAAGATTCGAGATTACTTCCTCAATTTCCTTATATGTTATAGGACTATTTAAATAATTCACAACTTCCTGATTCAATTTAGGTAAGTTGTGTTTACTTAGAAATTCAATCATCTCTTTTGTGTTGTCAAACTTCACAGAGTATAAGTTTTTGAAATATGATGTTAAAATTCTCTGGATTTCTTGGGTATCAGTAGTGATAACTCCATATTCATTTCTAATTTTGTTAATTTGGGTTTGCTCTCTCTTGCTTTTGGTTAGTTTAGCTAGGGGTGTATCAATCTTGTTGATTTTTTCAAAGAACCAGCTTTTTGACTGGTTGATTTTTTCTATCGTTTTCTTAATCTCAATTTCAGATATTTCTCCCCTTATTTTGCTAATCTCCTCTCTTCTACTACTTTTGGGATCAGATTGCTCTAGTTTCTCTAAAGCTTTAAGCTGCATTGTTAAGTTGTTTATTTCTGATGTTTCCATTTTTTTGACGTAGGCATTAAGAGCTATGAACTTAGCTCTTAGAACAGCTTTCATTGTGTCCCAGAGATTTTGGTAAGTTGTATTTTCGTTATCATTCACTTTCAGGAAATCTTGAATTCCCTTTTTAATTTCTTCCTGAATCCAGTTCTCATTCAGCATCATAGTGTTAAGTTTCCAGGAGTTAGTGTATTTTCTCTTGTTTGATGTGTTGTGGATGTCCAGCTTTAGGCCGTGGTGGTCTGATAGGGCACAGATTAGAATTTCAACTTTCTTGTATATGTGTAGATTCATTTTGTGGCCCAGTATGTGATCTATTTTGGAGAAAGTTCTGTGTGCTGCTGAGAAAAATATGTATTCTTTGGTGTGTGGGTGAAAAGTTCGATAGAGATCTGTAAGGTCCATTTCTTTCAGGGTTTGATTAAGTTCCAAAGTGTCTCTGTTAAGCTTTTGACCTGTTGTTCTATCCCATGTTGAGAGGGCGGTGTTGAAGTCCCCAAGAATTATCGTTTGGGGGTTGATTTCTTGCTTCAGACACTGTAGGGTTTTGTTAATGAATGTGGAGGGGCTCGTATTGGGTGCATATATGTTCAGTATTGTGAAGTCTTCCTGGTGAATTGTACCTGTGACTAAAATGTAGTATCCATCCGTGTCTCTTATAATTTTCTTTGGTTTGAAATCCACTTTGTCTGATAGCATAATGGCTACCTCTGCCTGTTTTCTGCTACCATTTGCTTGTAGAATTGTTGACCAGCCTTTTATTTTTAGAGCGTGCCTATCTTTTGTGCTGAGATGGGTTTCCTGCAGGCAGCAGATTGATGGATTGTGATTTTTAATCCAAGTTTGTAATCTGTGTCTCTTGATCGGTGAATTAAGTCCATTAACATTTAGTGTTATAATGGAGAAACTATTAATTCCAGACATTTATTATGTTTAGTAGCTTTTATAAGTATATTGCTTCGCTTTTAATGGTGTTATATTTGCCTTCTGTTCTCTTGGATATGCCTGTTTTTTTCTTCACGCTTGAGTATCATTTCTAGCATTTTTTGAAGACCTGGTTTGGTGGACATGTATCCCTTCAAGTTGTCTTTGTGCTGGAAAGTTTTTCTTTCTCCCTCGATCATGACTGATAGTTTTGCAGGGTAAATCAGCCTGGGTTGACATTTTTGCTCATTCAATACTTGAAGTATGTCTCTCCAAGCTCTTCTTGCTTTTAATGTTTCGACTGAGAAGTCATTTGATATTTTAATAGGTTTACCTTTAAAAGTGACTTGTTTTTTCTCCCTTGAAGCTCTCAGCACCAGTTCTTTGTCTTGAATGTGGAGTGTTTTAACTATTATTTGCCGCGGCGTGCTTCTATTTTAGTCGTATCTGTTTGGGGTGCAGAATGCCTCTTGTATATGGATGGGCCTCTCTTTTTTTAGATCAGGAAAGTTTTCCTTGATGATCGTTTGAAAAATTTCCTGAGGGGTGGTATTTTGAGATTCTTGCTCTGGTATTCCATGAATACGCATGTTAGGCTTTTTCAGGGTGTCCCATATCTCTTGGATATTTCTCTCAAGTATCTTTTTGGCTTTAACAACCTCTTCCATTGAGCTGGTTAGTACTCCCACTTTATCTTCAAGGTCTGAAATTCTGTTTTCTGCTTTGTTAGTTCTGTTGATAAGACTCTCTGTGGCCTTCTGAGTTGAAGATAACTTGTCTTTTAGCTCAGTTTTAAACTCTGCTTGAGTTTGTTTTAACTGCTCTATGCCAGTTTTTGTTTCGTGCACTGTTTTTCTCAACTCCTCCAGATGTCTGTTGTGTTCCTCTTCAAAGCGATTGATTCGATTATGTAATTCCTCCCTGATTTCCTCTTTCATAGTATTGAACATGGTAATGATCATATTTTGAAAGTCTTTATCCTGGGTGGGGCTTTCTTGGCCTTTTTCCGTGGGTTTGTTCTTGTTGGAGTCTAACATTATGGGATTAATTTCTTCAGTGGGAAATTTGTTTACTTGAGTGTTGCTTCTCATGGATTTGCACTTTGACTTTGGCATTGTCATTTCAATTCTTAAGATCTCTCAATTTCACTCAACTGAATTATTTGGCCTGAGGTCCTGCTGGTGGCGGACGGGGGCGGAGACTTACCTAGGGCGCGGGGTGAGGCTGGGCTGGACCGCGTGCAGTGTCCAGACTGGTGGAGCGGGGTGGGGTGACAAAGGGAGGATGGGCGGGTCGGCGTGAGCTATTTAACCTGAGGGCAGCTGGGGCGGGGCCCGGATGCAGAGGGGAGGTCCTCCTCGTCCCTCTGCCCTGCGCGCGCGGGGCTCCGGCTGGATGGTGGGAGTCGGAGCCGGGTCCCTGTGGGCTGACCTGGGGTCCTGGTGGGCGGGGCCCGAACGGGGACTTACCTAGGGCGCGGGGTGAGGCCCGGCTGGACCGCGTGTGTGTCCTGACTGGCGGAGCGGGTTGGGGTGTAAAGGGAGGATGGGCGCGTCGGCGTGGAGCTATTTAACTCGAGGGCAGCTGGGGCGGGGCCCGGGCGCAGGGGGAGGTCCTCCTCGTCCCTTGGCCCCCGCGGGGCTCTGGCTATATGGTGGGAGTCGGAGCCGGGTCCCTGTGGGCTGACCTGGGGTCCTAGGGCGCGGGGTGAGGCCCGGCTGGCACGCGTCCCATCAGGCGGAGTGGGGTGGAGTGAAAAGGGCCCTACCAATTATTTTTAATTGAATAATTGAATAATTACATAGAGGGTAACAAAGTAAAAAAGTGATCATTTACAAATTGTCACATTCTTTTATATATATAAATATAAATATTCTTAGACTTATTTTCCTCAGTTCCTTTTTTGTCACGCACTATGTGATAAGCAATCAACTGCACAAAAAAAACCCAAAATAAAACAACAAAAAAAAACCCCCAAAACCTCTACCTACAATTAATTCCCACTCCTGAGAAGAGAATTTTCACTGGAGGAAGCTACTCTGCAAGGGACTGTGTTTATAAATTTCCTTCCTGTGTCATATTCCAGCCATGGAATGTGAAAGGAAGTAGAATGTCACTTCCAAACCTGACTCACAAAAGCAGAGACTCTTTCCTTCCCACTTAATGAGATGATCAGCGAGACTTGCAAGTTTTCTGTGGAAAACAGCACAGGGTTAGTTAGGAGGCCGGGTCCAGCCCTTACATGCTGTGACTTCATACTTGTCAGTTAATATTGTTCTGATTGATAGACATGTCATTAATTTCATTGTTGAAGTAGTATTAAAGGTAGCTACTATAGATAACATACAAGAATTATGAATGTTCTAGGAAAATTAGTAAACAAAACAAGATTTTTCTCTCATGGGGCTTATATTATTATAAAATGAAATAAATAAATCAGTTAGTAAGCAATGTCCTTCGAAGAGGAAATAGAGAGGGATTAACTTTAATATATATAAAATAAAATACTAAAATAAACAGAGTGGGCATGAAAAGTGCTTCAGAGGTGACAATGAAATGCACACCTGAAATGCATGAGAGTGCCAAGTGATTGTCCCCTAGAAGAACACTTCAGTAAGTGGGGACAGAAAGGGCAGGTCCTCTTTTGAGAATGGGCTTGCTCAGTGTATAGATCAACAATGAAATCAATATGGCTAACTCTCAGTGACTAAGAAAGATGACATAGTTTGTTAAAAATGAGATCCTGAGAGATCTAGTATGAATTTTACTCCAGGTGTACTTAGGAGCAGAAAGTGAAGAGTTCAAAGAAAGAAAATGGCATATAATGCTGTATATCTAAGAAGTATTTCTCTGGTTATTCTGTGCACGGTATAGGAAGGAAAAAATATAAGATTTAAGAGCAGAGACAGAAGGGAACTGCAAGAGCACACGTAAAAGACAACTGTAGGGCTAATCTCTACTAGAGAAAAAGCATAATTTTGAGTAATTCAAAAATAGAATGCTGATGAGATATTAAACACATGAGTAAAAGAATGATTCATGCTTTTGTCATGAGTAACTAGATAGAGGGTGGTGTCATTTCAGAAAGAAGGAAGGGAACACTTAGGGAATGAATGAAGAGCTTGCATTTTAATGTGCTAATGTTTGAAAGTCAATTAGAGATGAATTGGGTGTTTCCAATTTTCAGAATATTCAAATCTAGGATTCAAGAGACAGATGAGAACTGGAAGTATGAATTCAGAGGCATCATGTAGGGGATATGCTTTTTAACTAGTGTGGGAACTTAGGTAGAATCAAATATTGATTATACCAAAGAGATATTTGGAATAAAGTAAAATAGACCTCTTGTTAGTGGGGCTTCTTGCCAAAAGTCCTGGTTTTGGGTCTAAATACTTAGATGCTTATGCTTATATGAATAAAGAATAATAGTTATCCATATAATATATTATATGGAAGTACATGCATGTACACACACACACACATATGTGTATATATATATATGTATGAATTTACTTGTAGTTATGGTTAAAAGTCAGGAGATAGAAATTTTGTCTCTCTTATATGGATCAAAGAATATGGGCAAAATAATCAATTGGAACTGGCCTGAGAACTTCCTCCTTGCTGGACAGCTTAAACAGTACCAAAGAATACTGTAGAAGCTACTGTGGGAAAAACATAATTACAGGCTTCATCAACTCATGAGACCTGCCAGTTGCAATAAAAAGCACATGGGAACAGTGACCACAGTATAATAGTGGCATACGTATCAAGAAGACAACCAACAGCTTTCTAAATGAACTCAAGAACCGCTTATTACTGTTGACTATAATAAGAACTTAAAAAGGGAAGGAAATAGACCAATAGGGAAAACAGCCAATAAACCTATAGGTAGGAAGAGTACATCAAACTGCTCTGTAAATAGCTACTATTTATACACATAAATTTGAAGAACATTTAACACTCAGCCTAGAAGGTTTCTTCCATAACAGAAATAGAGGATCTCAACATCCTAAGAGGATGAAGTCTAGGGCAGGAGAAGAGCAGTGAAGTAGGTAGTAATGGCCAGCTATAGAGTACCGGTGACCCAGCAGGGCTTGCTCAGAATCAGGTCAACCTATTATTTCCCAATTCCAAGGCCTTGGTAACCTCACGAAAGACAGGGCAGAGAGATTGTAAGACTCTAAAAATGGGAAGGTTCACCAATGGACAAGACATTTTATTCAAGCAGGACTGTTGCATTTAGGAAATTGTTGCAGTGAGACTTGTCCTTACCAGATCTATATAATAACTGAAATACCAACATGCCCTCCATAGACTACTCAAGAGAGATATGAACATATAGTGGAAACCTTAAGGACTAAAGGTAGATGAGTGAAGGGAAATGCACCTATCAGTGTGGGGTGACCTGAAGAGAGGCAAATTGTTATGCCACAATAGGCCTGAACCCCCATGGGAGTAGACAAGCCAGAGAGAACCCTGGGATCCATAGGAGCAGACATGTAGGAGGGTGGAAGGTAAATGGGAGGGAGGGGGGACATAGGAAAATAGGGGGGACTCAATATTGTAAAATTAGAAAAATAAAAAAAATAATAAAAAAGAAAGTTTGTCTGTCCCTTTCTCATGTTTCTCATGAAACAACTTGAACACAATATAGAACAAAATCCAGAACATATTCATGTATAAATTTAGTTGTGGGTCTCAATTTTACAAAGCTTGAATTTTTTTTCCTTGCAGATAAGTGGTTTTCTTTAAGTCAGAGCTTTTGATGTAGGAAAATTTCACTCCAGTGCTGTACTACCTGCAGGAATATTAATTCTTTTAGCACTGTTATACTGTGAAGAAGAGACAAGAAAATAAAATGCAGAGCTTAAAGTCAAACCAACATTTGGGATTAGGAACATAGGGAGAAAACAATTAAACAGTAGACACTGAGATATTGATAAAAAAGGAAAATATGATATTCTGATAACCAAGTAAATGACTTTCATAGCAAGACAAAATGATCATTATTTCTTTTTCTGTATAGTTAAGAAAAGACTAAGAGATTTGCTTGTGGGTCAGAGTAAAAAAGAACTGTGAACTGACCATTTCATTTGCAAAGCAGAACTTAATGAATCTTTGAAACAACTTCAACAGAATGACAAACTACTTGTCAATCATGTATCATAAGTGTTTAATATGTAAAGAAGTCAGAAATAAAGACAAGTGACTCTTACTGTCCTACTAATTTGGACTCCTACTGTCCAAATTAAAGAATAGATCAGAAATCTCATTAGACTATTTTTTATAAAAAGAAAAGAAAAAAGCCATATAAAAAGGTGCTGCAGTGTTCCTACACTAAAGGGAAACACAAAAAAGAGCTCTAGGCAATGCTACTGAGTCCTTATTCCTCATCAGAAGAGGAGGACCCAGAGGAAAGTTCGACATGCACAGTAAAGGATGCTCCAGGAATGGAGGGGGAGGGGAAGGGGGCACTGGAAGAAAGGGAAAGAAGGGGGAAAGGAAAGGGAAAAGGGGGGAAGGAGCAAGGGAATCCAGGAAATGGGGTACCTATCAAGCTTGTATGAGCGGGGGGGGGGGGGGGGGGGGGAGGACAAATTATCACAATGAGTCTCCCTTTGTGTATTAGAGTGGCTATTGTAAAAAAGACAAAGTGCTGCAATTATTTATATGTCCCCCCCTCACAGGCAGGTTCACATGTTGGAAACATAGTATCAAGTTTGGTGATGTGCATAGTTGTCAGAGTCTTCTAGAGGAAAGACCTACTGGTAGTGCATTAGGCTACTGAGGTGGTTATCTACGTAAGAAAATATGTAGTTTTACAATGAAACTATGTCTAAGGGATATCTATCTATATTCCATGTTCATTGCAGCCTTATTCAGAAAAGTTAATAAGCAAACGATTTGTGTCTGTCAGTGCAATCAATAAATAAATGAAGAGAATGTGATATATAATTAAATTTTTTAACCTTTAATAAACAGGAAATTCTGCTATTTTCCAGAACATAAATGAACCTGATGCTAATGTACCAAGTGAAAAACAGACAAAGGAAGAAAAGCGTTACAGGGTTATAGTTGCATGTGAAATCTAAACATCAAATTCAAAAAATCTGAGTATAATAGTTACGAGGAGGAGAAAGTGGGAAGATACTGATCAAAAGTACGGAGTATAAAAGTACGAAGTATAAAAGTATGAAGTATAAAAGTACAAAGTATAGTCACGCATTTGGAGAGTATCTGAGATCTTATCTACACCACAATAGCCACAGTAAGGTACTGTTACAGAACTGAAGCTTATTGTTTATTTTCAGTGTTCTCAATACAAAAAAATAATAATCATGTCAAATGACAGACACATTAATTGGTTTGATTGCCACAGACATTATCAAGATCTCACATTGTATACCTTGAACAAACAAAAATTTTTGTCAAGCGTGCTTAGAAAATTTGGAAAAAAAAATGAGCATTTCCTCTATGTATCTTCCCACCCCAAACAGTTATTTCCTCTCAAGTTTGCTCAGCAGTAGTCTCTTCCTGTTCCTACCTCTAGTCCTGCTAGAGGTATACTCAGGTATACCTGCTATACTTCAGAGTGTGAACTTTCCCCTGCTTTAAAATTTATAGTTCTTTTTCAAACTAGAAGACCAGGCTTATGTTTCTTCATCAGGTCTTAGACTGAATGAGAATCTGGATTCCTGTTGGTTCTCTGAGTTTGATTCTTAGTAGCACACTTAACAGAGTAGAAAAGGGACAGGAGAGCAAGGAAAGTTTGTATAGTTGGCCTTAAAATGGATTATCCATGCAGGCAAGCGTGGCTCAATCTCGCTGCACACTGCCTGTGCACAGAACACTCTTTATAATTCTGTGGGGCATTTGCTCATTTGTTCTGAAGCCCGCTTATTAAAAATGTTTTACATATATTAACACTGTTTTCAATTTGTGTTGCTTGAAAAGGAACCATTATCCATGAAACTAGTAAAAGATTACAAGCAGAAGAAGAGAAACACTTTGTGTCATGCCACACATTGCAGTCAATATTTCATTTTCTAGGTGTGGTCAGACTGAAGAAGACTAGGAAATAGCATGATCCATTTTTGAGCTTGAGTTACATAGTGCTAAAGAATCCTGTTCTGTTCTGGACCTCAGAGCCCTTGAGTCTGTCTGATCCTAAGTGCTAATAACCTACATTGGACTCCTTATGGTTTATAGTTTCTTTAGATATTTTAATTTGGCTAAGCAGATCATATCCCCTGATTTAGCACAATTTTTTGGTCTTGCTTGAGTTTGAGGTTCCTAGAAAGGCCAGCTGATTAGCTTATTTTACTTACACATCTTTATTAGTATATATATCATCACATTTCTAGGAGATGTCAGAAAGCTGAGAGGTCTCTCCTCTTACGGAGGTACAGAGTTCTCAGGATCCCCACTGCTACTATCGTTAGGCAGAATTATTTTTCTTGATTTCATACCTCCATCCATAAACATACAATGAGCCAGAAAAAATTCAATTAAAAAAGACCTCAAATTCTGAGGTTCATTAGTGTTTTATAGAGCCACGGTGTTGCTTGAGATTCATTCCTGGGTTATGATCCTGTTGGCCTTGTTTCTAAGTCTTGAAAGAAGGCATGTGATTTCCTTTGAGCTGATTTACATCTATCTACCATTTTCTGAGATTTTATCCTGGTTTCACAATCTGGCGGCTGCAATAAATGCCTGGTCAGCTTAGGGGAGAAGGAGCTTTTATTCATGCTCATGATTACAGGTTACAGTTGCTCATGACAAGTGAGTAATACCAGCAGCAGGATCCTAGGGAATCAACCATGACATATCTACAGCAAGCACAAAGGGCAAGGACCGATGAATATCAGCTTGCTATTGACTTTGCCATATGATGAACCAGCTTGTCCCATTTCATCCTTATGCCTTTGGAATGATTCCATACACATTGGGTTGGGATTTCTCACAAAAAATGGAACATTTAAGATGATCTCCTCTAGGTTGCCCAGAGCTTGCGACAAGTGAATACTTCTTCACAAGCGTTCCCAGAGGCCCATGTCTCAAGATTCAAATGGACAAGAGAAATTGTCACATATTTAACAGCATTTTGCCTTGATACCAGTTATCATAGGACAATTCTATTTTCCTTCTGCCTATTCAAATGTTGTAGAACTACATGAATATGGAGTATAAATACTGCCATTTTGGGAATAGTGGATTTATCTCTGTCAAAGGTTACGGCAAGTTGTCACAATCAGTCTTCATATCTAATGAACTGGAAAAAAAATTTTGCTTCTATTTGTAAATAAAACATCCTTTTGCTTTTTTGGCACCAATATTTACACAAACAGGTGTCTTTGGTGATAGGGTTTTGAACTATGCCCTGAAGAAGGGCATGCATCCAAAGTTTTCTGAGCAAACAGAAATAGACCACCCGGGCTCTGTGTAATGGTGCATCTGAAATAAGTGCTATATAATGATGTTGTGAAACACAATGCTAAAAATGTGCTACCCTCCAGCAAGGCACAAACAAACCACAGCAGATAACGATAGCAGGAGGACCATCCGGTGGTACTGAAAAGAAAGGCCAGAAGTCTTAAATGAAGTGACATATGTTATTTAGCTACTGTGTCGACCCAAAGGTAACAAAGGAAGAACTGACCTGATGTTTGTGCTAAACAAATACAAGCCCCAAAATGACATTTACTCAAAATGACTGCAGTTTCAGCTCTAGAATGTTTGGGAGTTATAGAACAAAAGGCCAACACAGAAAACTGTTTTACCAATATGCCTCTTAGTGTTCAAATGAATGTTAATCATCTTCATTTATAGAGTCTCATAAATGCATATGGCCAAAAGAGAACAGAATGTGTTAGTGACTAAACTCTGAATCATCTCTTTCACTGTGCACATGGAGTCTGGTGCCAAAACTCATCACTTCTTTCTTCAAAATATCCTGTATAATCATGCCTCTTCTCTCTAGTACCCATTGTGGCTTGTGACACACATCATCTCAGTAGAATTTCCTCACAGTGCCAGGACACTACTTTACAGATTAGTGGTTTTAGGCAATCAGTGGTATTAGGAAACTAACTCAATTGTAAATGATGTCACAGAAATAGTAAATGGCATCTTCTCCAATTTTCATTTGGAAGATCATTATTAGGTACCATCTGGCTCTCGAAAGCTGAAGATTATAATCATGCATCCTTCTTCCCACCTTTTAAGACTTGACCATTTCTCCCCTGGGCAACTCTGATTTCCTCTCTTCCTGATAGTTCTCAGAGGAAGCATTCCTTTCTGTCCTTCCTATATTACACTGCTCTCTAATGCTCAGCAAGAACTTTGCTCTTGTGATCATAGCCAAGATATTTTCAATCTTTCCCAAGTCTCCTTTAAAAGACTAGATTGTGAGTGCGGCCACTTATTTTTTAGGGTATTACTGGCTCATTTATCTAATCCCCATTCCCAATTCCAGTTTACTCCTACCCTGAGGCTAGTCAAAGATGTTTCATATAAAAGCATATTTTTTTCATTTCACTACACTTAGCTACTTCCAGCTTTGTCTCCTTCTTTCCTCATTTAAACAATCAAGTCCATCTCCCCAAAGCAGTTTTATAAACTCTTGACTTTATGTGGCCTAGACCTACTTGCCAATGCAAATGGAATGTTAATGATATCTGTTGCCAATAGCAAACTCCTGCAGGGCAGCAGCAAAGCACAATTTTCTTTGCTGTGTAGAAAACATAGAAAGCAAATGCCAGTTATGTGTTAAATAAAGAAAAATGAACATTTTTTTTTATTTCGTTGCTATTTGTTTTCTTTTTCAGTGTCAGGGATCAAAGCAAGCATTCTGCCAACTGAACCTTATACCAGCCCATGGTATTTGATATTTTCATACAATTTTAATTGTTTAAAAAGCATTTTTTTGGAAATGCAATAAGGAAAAAAAATCTTGTGTCTGTTAGAAGTTATCCTAAAGATTATGCTAATTTTCCCACTTATGCATGTGTATATGTGTTTGTGCAGGTTTGTTTCTGTGGGATGAATACACATATGTGTATCATATATGCATGTGTGTGTATGGCATGAGGGGACTGATGGCAACTGCAGATGTCATTTTCAGAAATGCCATTTATTGCCTTTGAGGCAGGGTTTTTCATTAGTCTGGAGCTCCCTAAATATGCCACAGTGTCTAACCAGCAGGTCCCAGGGATGCCCATATCTCAGGCTGCCCAGTGCTGAGATTCAAACTCATGCCATTATGTCTGGCATGGTTTATCCAACTGAGTATAGGGACTTTCAAAGTAAGTACTTTAGTGAATGATTCCCCCAGTCTGACATCATTTTTATACATGTTCCAAGGCCTACCTATGCTTGTTTTATCGGCTTTATTTATTTAAAAGAGATTCTTAGAAATAATGATTCATTTGCCCTGGTTACCTTTAGTCTTTGCAATTTGTGAAAAATGACAAACAAGATGTTATTTTCAACAACTTGATAAGCTTTTCTGTGTTGTCTTGTGTGCAGAGAAGTAAAACTGCGTAAGAACAATGAATCTTTTTGCTGTCACTCTTTTAGACTTAAAAGAAATCCACAGAAAACATTTAACAAATTGAATATTAATAGAAAACTCTTTTATGTAAAATCCCTAAGGATGAAATGAAACTTTTGTTATGCAACTGTAAATTTGTGCCAGTCATGTACTTTGAAAACTTTGGGTGCCCTTATAAAGTGGTACTCCACCCACTGACTCAGTCCTGTTTGTATTTGTAATCTTGAATGTATGTTGGAAGGGGCAGGTGGTTAAAAACTATACTCAAATAACTGCTAGGTGGCATCGTGGTGAGCCACTTAGCAGAAGATTCCAGCTCTCTTGAAGCTTAGCAAAGGAGACTTTTCTAGGTACCTACTTGTCTGGATCTTTCCCCTTTTCCAATCAACTTGCAAGACCTATGGAATTTTCCTTCTAAATACACCTCATGACTGTGTCTTCATTGTCTAAAATTCATGGGCTAAGATCCTTACTTCTCTCACCTAGCCATTATTTCAACAGACACCTTATAAGCTTTCTTGAACCTCATGATTTACAATTCCCATACATTCTTCCAGGTACTAGCAAATGCAATCTTCTTAAATAAGTGTGCTGTCTCTAGTGCTGTTCTTCCCAAGTTGCTGCCTCATATCTTTCTTATCAATACAAATATTCCTTCTCACTTTTAGAAGTTTCTGTAGCCCAGTAAAATGAGACCCTTGTTCCTAACTTTTAACTCATTATCATCCCTGACTTTGAAATTTAAACTCTAATCATTCTGTATGCTTTGTTTTTTAGACTCCAATCTAGCTCTCACATATTCTAGCAAGTCTATGCCATTTCCTCACTATTACTGTCGGCAGCACAGTGGTTAAGATTCAGATTGTCTTATTTCAGTGTTTAGCCTTGTCATTCATTAACTGAATAAGCCTGACCAAAAACACCAACCACCTAGAGCATTACTACTTTCGTTTCTGAATAAGGGATAATAATAGTATCTATCACATCATGGAGAGCCACCTAGCAGAAAGTACTATTGGATGCTGCCTGATGAAAAGGAAGTCTCGTCTCTTGATAAAACATGGAAGGCTGAAAGCAGTTAAAAACAGGAACTTTCCACGGAAAATAGAGGTACAGAAACCCACTGGTACCTAACCCACTGGCTTATTTCTGGAGGTCCTACTGGAATAAGATCATAGCCTGAAACCTTAGGGACTCCTGTTTAACTGAAAAAATAGCTCACGTGTTAAGCTATTTCTCTCTGGCCCATGCTGAATATCTGGAAGGATTTGAGTCTCTGGCTCTGAGGCTGGCAATCTAAGAATGGACCTGAAGCTATAAATTTTCCAATAATTCTACCTCTCCTTCCTACAAATCAGAAGTTCCACGTCTGGATTTCCATACAGATTCCCAGTCCTCTGATTATAAATCAAGACTGGCAGGACTGGGTAGTGGATCTGTCTGTCTGTCTGTCTCTCTGAGAGGTGGTGAGTTTTCCCATATTTTCAGCCAACTTTTTTCTATGTTTCTGTCTCTGTGTATTCTTCTTTCCACCTTTCATATTTTGCAGCCCCAGGGAAGCTTCATGGGCTATACCATGCTAGAACTGGTATTTTTAAGAAGGAATAATAGCTGGGAGTGAGCCACCCCAGAAAAATAACTTTATAATTCATCATACTTTTCTGAAGATTAAATGAGCAGGCAGTATACACAGAGTATTGTGTGGCCCAGAGTGGATGCTGTATAGGCAGCTGTAATCAATTTTATCTCCAAATCCACTGCATGCATAAGAACCAGAATAATACATTAAAATCAGTATTATTGAGCTAAATTTTTGTGTAAAATTCTCCAGAGAATTCTCTTTTTGTACTTCAAATGAGATTCTAATTCTCAGATCTCAGTCCTCCAACATGATCTTGCTTCTACGTACCTGTCTCATTCATCTTGAACTGTTTGCTTCCTTTCTGGTTTTTGCTCCATGATTTCAGCCTCAGTCAGTTTTACAAGACATTATGCTCTTTATGCTTAATCTGGTCTTTCTACACTCTGTTTTTTATCTGGCTGCCTTTAGGTCTTGCTTCAAAGTCAATTTCTCAGATGATTTCTTCAACCACTATACCTATAATTTCTATCTTCGATATCAGTGCTGGAACATTTTGTTGTTGCTGCGTTATTGCTGCTGGTTCTGATAGCCTTGTTTCTGTTGCTACTTCACTTACCATTTTTTTTTTTCTGCCCTTGATTAGTACAAATTACCAGAGGGGAAGGTGCACATAGATATTGTCCATCCCCCACTCAGCAGCACTGAGAGCTCAGAACATGAACCAGACAAATTAGGCCATACATATGACATTGTTACTTACATAACACTTTATCAATAGTTTTATTTACTTAGCTGACAACTTTGCACATGCACTGCTGCAGAACTGTTGCATTTGTTTGTATTTTGCCCATAAATTCATAACCATCATAATTACTCTGCATTTTGTCAGTAAACCAAACTACTTAAAGGAACAAGGAGTTTTATTTTGGTTTGTGATTTGTGCTTTCAGTTCCTTGTCTAGCTGGGCAGAAGAGTTCCAACATCAGAGGCCAAGGGAACTGGACAGATCACAAGTTTGCTGAGAAAGGGAAAATCCTCACTTGCCAGACCAGCATGTCTGGCCAGGTATACAGAAGGATGCCACTTGCTTTACTAGATTCCTCCATTTTATAGACATGCCCAAGGACTATTCCCTAAGGGGTTAGCTCAACTCTTAATTCCTTACAAATATGTCCAGAGCTAAAGGCTTTAATTGTCAAAGTGATACTTGTACCTGCCTATGACAATGCTAACAAGGGGATTTATTCTGGCTTATAATTGTCTGGTTACAATTTTGGCCCAGATTTACAGAAATCATACCAATACCAGTAGCTGAGAAACCTGGCCACACTGTACACAGGATTGCTGAGAGGGGGAAATAGCCTCACTTGTCAGACAGCAAGTCTATTCAAAGTTGCCATGTTGAATGAGGGCAACTTCATGAACAAGCTCCCACCATCTCATCCACCTCTCCAGGGAAAAGTCTCACCCATCACAAGCTGAATCTTCCCTCATAAACTAGACAATCTCTTGCAGGTTTCCTTAGAGCTAGACTGAACTATAAATTCTTCATAGGTGTGTCCATAGCTCAGCCTGAAGTTGGCAAGCTCTTGTGACATACATTCTGTGTGTGTATGTGTGTGTGTGTGTGTGTGTGTGTGTTCAACAGTTTAAATGATTTCACATGGCTCCCCTGACAAGAATATTCAACAATTCTAGCTTGATATACCAAAATTCTTTTTTTATCATTTTTTTAGTCACTGTAATTTTTTTATTTTAACTTATTTATTTATAAACAAACTAGGTTATTGTCTTTGCCCTGACCTTCCTACCCACTTCCTTCCTCTCCCACCCTCCCCATCCACATACCCTTCTCTCACCTTCCCCTCCCTTCAGCCATCCTGCTCTGTTCCACCCCCTCCCACCTGTCCCTCTGCTGGTGTACATCACAGATTCCCTTTGGGGTGCTTGTGTTGGTAAGGGAGTTAGATTTCTGTTGAATTTTATGTGGTTTTTCAGTGGACAAAGAGTGGATAAAGTCACGAGTGGGGCGGTTCCTCTTCTCTTATCCAGAACTGCCCCTGAGATACTCTCTGAGAGCAGTTGTTTCTTCTAAGATTCCTAGTAGGTCCTTGGGGAATATTGACCAAATAACTATAAAAGGGAAGTAAATCAACAGGAACAAATATCCTAGTGTTACCTATAAAAGACTGATAATATAACACCATCTAAAAACTCCTTAAAATACCTTCAGATTAAAAAAAAAAAACCTCTTAGAGCTTAATCAAGTTTCACCCTATTACAATGCAAGATAGAGGAGTGAGGCAGGAAACCTTATCAGGCCAGAGCATAGAATATGAGCACACTTGGAATACTCAGCTCTAATCAGACCAACGATCTACATATGTTAAGATTTCTAAGAACTCTTGTCCTTGATAATCTTATTTATCTTCCTGCTTAGGAATTATCTAAATTTCCATCTAAAATTATAATGTTCGGAGCTGGAGAGGTGGCTCAGGGGTTAAGCCTCTGCCTTGCAGGCAGAAGGTCCTGAGTTCGGATCCTAGACCCCATGTATAGACGCCAGGCGGAAGCGGGAGCGGCCTGCGTTTCCGGTCCTGGTAGGGCGGAGCCTGTGAATCCCGGGGCAGAGTAAACAAGGAGGTGGAAGCGTCCATGGTGGTTCCGGAATTCGTCCGTGGTTCTACACACCCACACATACACACATGCGCACACACATACATGCACAATTGAATAAATAATAAATAAAAAAAATTTAAAATTATAATGTTCAATTCGTATTTTTAATATATTAAGGAACTCAAGAGAGATGGAAAAATATAGTGGAAACCTTAGGACTAAAGCCTGATAAGTGAAAGGAAATGGCCCTATCACTGGGGTAGCTCAAAAAGAGGCAACTTGGTATTCCACAAGAGGCCTGAACTCCCACAGCAGTAGACAAGCAAGAGGGAACCCTGGGGTCCATAGGAGCAGACAGACAGTTGTAGGGAAATGGGAGGAAAGAAGGATGGAGGGAAACAGATAAGTACTCAATATGCTTGTAAAGCTATAAAAATAAAATAATAAAAATTTTCAAAAAAAGAATAAATAGAAATGTGTAAATGATTAAAAAATCTATACTTGTAAATATTTATGCTTATAGTATTCAGTGGTAACTAGTAATATTAGTATAAGGATTAAATGATTTTATGATGAAGAACATTAATAAATCCATATTGATACAATAATATTCTGACTGTCCAAGTTAAATGTCAATTTGAAAAAGTAAATTCATTCCCAAAAAGATTCTTCTGTAGTTCTGTAAAATTTTGCTTGGGTGGTGATGACACCTAACTTCCCAAAGTATTCCAGACTCTAAAAATTGCAGGAACAAAACATGTTGGAGACCATATGGAAACAAGTTCTGCAAGAAATTTCTGTGGTTAGCATCTGTTTCTATCAAAATTGGTGCAGAAACTGATATCCTTAGGCCTTTTGTTTCTTATTTGAAGACAATAACATGCTTCTCTTTTCTCTCTCTGTATTCCTCTTTCAAACAAATACATACAATATGAAAAACAAACATTTACAGAAGGGAGTTGAAATAGCTCAGTGGGTAAGGCACCTACTTTTAAACCTGATGACGCAAGTTCAAGTCCCCCAGAAGCCTACATGATAGAAGGGGCAGATTGATTTCTGAAAGTTATCCTCTGACCTCACCTATGTGCCGTGGTACACATGTGCTCTCTTGCTCTCTATCTATCTATCTTTCTCTCTCTTTTTTCTTTCTCTGTCCTCCCTTTCAAGCAAATCATTAAAATATAAAAAAGCAAACATATATTTTCAAGGCAACACCTGCATGATTGTTTAATTATGGAGTATTATTTAAGGTGTTTTCCCAAGATCAAAATTGATGACTTTTTAAAAAGTAGATAAATCATGCTATGTTTTAAATTAATTCAAATTGGTTCATTTCTTTAACCAAGCCCATTATTTCAGTATGAGTGAATATAATTTTGCCCATCTTACACTCTTTGTTTAACGTGAGCTTAGACATACTCTAAGGAATACTCTTAAAGGAATTGAAGGAATACTTTTATAACACCTTTAACTCTTTCAAAGACCAGCACTGTATCTTTGGCTTTTCCTGTTCACCTGAAGGGCTTCAGAGCCTCAGCCTCAATATACAGATTTTGCAAGAAGATGCTCCCAGTGAAATTCATACAATCCTCAATCAAGAAAGTACAGCTAGCTGTGTGTCAGACGTTATTTTGGCATACTCAAGCATGAAGACAAGCATGGCTTACATTCTGCACAGGCTTCATGGAATAACTGTGGTAATCATACCTCATTCATCTCTGATTTCCATGAAAATAGATAAAAATCAAAATTTTTCTAATTTACCTAACTCTTTTTAATTTGTATCTCTTTAACTCCTATCATGAATTTTCCAGCAAACTCACTAAAAACGAGGTTTGTAAATCTGAGATACCACTAATTTCAGAAGCACACCACTCTTTCATGCAGTATTAAACGTGAATTATAGAGGGTCCTTGAATGAAGCATTTCCAGCTGGTAAGAGTGTATTGGTTTAACAAACTTGTTCTGTTTTAAGGAAAGATTTGACTATGTTGTAGGATTTGTACTATAACATAGTCTATGTCTTCAGTGCCATAAATGTTGCCATGAAAAGTCACAATATCCTCTCAACTCAAGTCTGCTAAACCCTCAAGAGTTGACTTCTCTCTCTTCTACTTAATCCTTTTCCTGTGCCTACAAGTTTTCCTCCCATAATTATGTCCTCTGCTTGGCAGTGTTTTTCTTGTACCATTGGGTGTACCCAGTATGTACTTCATGGTCCTTGGCTTGAGACCATCTCTTGAAGCCTAGTAGGTTACCCCTTGATGGCATAACCAGACATATTTTGACCACTGCATGGAATCTATTCATTACCCATTAATTTTCAGTACTATATAGAAACCCATAGGTTTCTCCATGCCTAGCTGGCCATCAGACAGCCAGATTCATAGTAGGCTTAGTGTCTATAACCACCTCCTGCCCATTGCCCTTTATTTTCTCCATCCTTAAGGACCATCACAAAGGCCTTTGCTATTTCCCCTTCTTGTTATTGCACACAGATCAACTGTGTAAAACTGTTCCCACTTAAAGGGATACTATGGATTGTGACATATTTTTCACTTCTGTATAATTTTACAAGTATTTTAAATGGAGCTCTTTTTTTTAGCCTAAATTTGGGTTCAAAGGCCTATGCAGCACAGATTACAACATGATATAAAGTGGTATGTTAGTTTGTAACTTAATGAAAGTCATATCTTTGTTTTAGCTCATCCTGATAGCATATTTATAAAGATAAATTTCAATAAAGCATTTTATATTATTTTATTTGGGAATATCTATAATTTTGAAGGGTATGTTGGGCCTGACCATGCAAAAGATTTAGTGCATGGACAAAATTAGTTCTGGTGAAGTTAAAGATTCTTGGATTATTATGCTGAACAGAAGAACAAGCTCATTCATAATGACCAAAGATGTAAACCAAGTATATATAATTCCAGACAACTGGCTTCCAAGTGAGACAATATTTGTGTGAGTAGAGTAGTCTGATATCTTTCTGAAGCCCTGGTATCCCATAAAAGATATGTTTGCTTACAAGGACATTAGTAGATATTTTTTCAGCCACTGAATTTATAAAGACTATACCCTTAATTTTAATCTTATTGGTGTAATGTACTGGGAAAACAAAGGATACAATTTTTACCTTTTAGAGTACATAGATCAGCTGGAAAGATACATCTCACAAACCTGTGAAAAGAGACAGAAATCAAGTGCTTGTCAGAAAATCCATTTGCAATCAAAGAAGCGCTTCATCCGCATTACCCCCTTAGTCCACTCATGTGTTGGTGGCACTTGGCTTTAGTGTCACTTCATATCTGGTTGAAAAGCTACTGGCATTTCAAGCACAATTTAAAGATGATACAATGAGACAATTAGCCTGTGGACCATTAAAGTTATTGAAGAACAGAAATATAAAGGAATGATTCTGGACAGATAGACAGCCCTATCTTTGTGTTTGTTTCCTTCTTTCCTTGTCAACGAATCTTTTAGTATAGAACTTATGGAATGATGAAAGTCAGTTAAAAATTTAAGATGTGATTGAAATCCTCTTGATCCCTCTATTTTGGCTTTGCTTAAAAAACAAATGCAGACAGCAGCTATGATGGGTCACATATGATTATCATGAAATAATAACTGCCAGTTTCTGTTGGATAGGCCCAGGGATACTTAAATGATTTGCTATTAATTTGCACATTGTTAATTGCTTTTAAATCAGAAGGTTTTTTTAAAAATTATTATTTATTATTTATTCAATTGTGCGTGTTTGCGCATGTGTATGTGTAGAGCCATGGACGAATTTGGGAACCACCATGGACCTCCTCCACCTCCTCTTCCACCTCCACCTCCTCCTCGACACACCTCCTCCTCCAGACACACCTCCTCCTCCAGACACACCTCCTCCTCGACACACCTCCTCCTCGACACACCTCCTCCTCCACCTCCTCCACCTCCTCCACCTCCTCCACCTCCTCCACCACCTCCACCTCCTCCACCTCCTCCACCACCTCCACCACCTCCACCACCTCCTCCACCACCTCCTCCAGACACACCTCCTCCTCCAGACACACCTCCTCCTCCAGACACACCTCCTCCTCCAGACACACCTCCTCCTCAGACACACCTCCTCCTCCAGACACACCTCCTCCTCCAGACACACCTCCTCCTCCAGACACACCTCCTCCTCCAGACACACCTCCTCCTCGACACACCTCCTCCTCGACACACCTCCTCCTCGACACACCTCCTCCTCCACCACCTCCTCCTCCACCTCCTCCACGTCCTCCACCTCCTTCCTTGTTTACTCCGCTCCGAGATTCACAGGCTCCGCCCTACCAGGACCAGAAACGCAGGGCGCCGCCCGCTTCCGTCTATACATGGCGTCTGTACGTGGGGTCTAGGATCTGAGCTCAGGACCTTCTGCCTGCAAGGCAGAGGCTTAATCCCTGAGCCACCTCTCCAGCCCCTAAATGAGAAGGTTTTGATGATTACTCTGGGATAACATTAAACTTCCTTTGCTTGTCTGTTTATTCAATTCACATATGCAAGTGTGACTGTGTGTAGAGGGCATTTTTGTGTGTCTGTGAAGGCCCAAGGGTGATTTCAGGAATCATGCTGGATTGTCTTACCTCCTAATTGCTTTGCTCTGGGTTTTCCAAGCTCCATATCCCAGGCTCAGAATTAGACTGCCATCATTTCCACCTAGTATTTTTACTTGGGATCTGGGATTTGAACTCTGATCTTTTTGTTTATGAGGTACATGCTTTAATCCGTGAACCCTCCCCCCAGTCCCTAAGTTCTATTTATTAAAAAACTCAGGAAACAAGCTGCTTGAGATGACAGGAGAGTCAATGGTCAAGCTTTTAACACTGCATGGGGCATTCTTAGCTAACCAAAGTGTGGGTTAGTGACTATCACATGCTGTATTCTGTGGTTAAATGATGAATTTGATCATTATTCCTCTCTTGTTTCCCTCAGATGCATATATTGGCTTTCTATTCTTCTAAAAAATATCTATCCTGCAACTGAAAGTAAGACTACAACTAGTATTTGTAACTTGGTCATTTGATAATATGAGACATTCAAGTAAATCTTTCAAAGCAATAAATGTGTAAGTATGGTGTGGAAGAGAGCATTAATCAATATGAATGCTTTTAGTTGATAATAAACATAAAATAATTTTTAAAGTGAAAAAGTGTCAAATTCTATTAAAATACTTTCATATGTGTTTCATTGATGTTATTAAAACATTGATTTTTAAATTTGAACTTTTGTGTATCACTGACATGCAAAAATATACTAAAAATAATAAAGCAAATTGTCAGAGTATTTCTAAAATTTTCTCACACTCATATTCCAAAGTGCTGAGGTTCAAACTTTCCCATTTAAAATTATCTGTTGAGCTAGCAAAATCTTTTGTGAAACACTGCGTTGAAAATTGTGCTTCATTTGGACTTCAGAGATGGCTCAGGGGATAAGCCTTTGTCTGGTTAGCAGAAGAACCTGAATTCAGATCCTAGATCCCATGCAAAATAAAAAATTCTGGGCAGAAATGAGGCTTGTACTTCCAGCCCTGGAAGGCAGGGTGTGGAAAAACCCTAGAGCAAAGCAAAAAAGGAAGAGCAATCCAGGATGATTTCCAGAATCACCCCTGGGCCTCTATGGGCATATAGGATGTCCTCTGATACACATACATGCAAAAACAAACAAAAAAAGATTGTGCTTCATTATTAACTTTGGTATTCTCTTGCAAATTGAATGTATATGTTTGTGTGTGATTGTTCAGAGACCATTGTCAACATGTGTTGAAATGTTAACAAACATAAAATTCATATTCTTAAAAATTATAGAAATATACTGCAAAATGCAAATCAGAGGCTAGGGGTAAAACTCAGCTAGAAAAGTGTCTACCTAGTTATACATTCAAATACCAGCACTGTATAAAACCACGCATAGTAGTGCATGGCTGTAATGCTCAGGAGGAGTTTTAAGAAAATAATAAATAAAAATTTAAAAGAGCAGAGTAAGTCAGTTTATAGAGAACATGCATTATGGATGTACCTTGAGTTTATGCACAAAAAATCTCAGGGGACATGTTAGTTACACATAGGCAAATGAAAAAATATATAGTGAACTCAAAAGTTGATAAAAAATAAACTGTGATCACTTATATTGACTCCTAAGGTAAAAACAGGAAATGCTAACCCCCTTTAGAGTTACCCATGTCTAATGTTTTCTCTATCTGAGGAAACTAAACTATTAGAAGCTAAACAATGATCTGATCCTGCCCACAGAATTATCTTTGCCAAGCACTTTAATTGAGCATCATAAAACCCTAAAGCTGGTAGAGAATTTACAGCATCTGCTCTCAGTCTCTCTTCTTACTCTGGTGAGTATTGACACCTGTGGTCACAGAAATGTACCCAAACCTAAGTTTCTTTTCTTGCTCCACTTTGCAAGGCTTCCAAGGGAAACTCCTGCACTTGCAGAAGAGACATATTTCCTTCTTCTCTCCATGTGATCCTATATGATCTTCTAAGGTAAGGGATGAATGGAAAAAAGAATAGAAAAAAAATCACTTAAAATTGACACGAAAAAGAACAAACAAGTTACAAAACAGAAGTGAAATAATCTAGTCAAATTTAAGAAAGTTATAGCTATCTAATAAACATAAGTCAGAAACTTCTTGGAGGCATCACATACTGATGTCCTTAGGCAAAATGTTCCTGCCATGTGTCTTTTTTTTTTTCTATTCTCATGTATGTGTGCATGCACATGTGTGTGTGTGTGTGTGTTTCTAGTGAGTGTGCACATATGTATATACATGTTTGCGTGGGCGTGAATGCATGTGTGTGCAAGTGCATCTGTATGGATGGATGAATGTGTTTCTGTGCTTATACGATTGCAGGTTCGAAGGTGACATTGGAAATTATCCTCAGTCACTCTTCTACCTTATTCTTTTGAGACGGAGTCTCCAGTCAAACTCGGAGCTCACTGAAAGAACTAAGCTCTCTGGTTAACTTGTTTGAGGGAGTCCCAGTTTCTGCCTTCCTTACACAGCTGGGATTACAGTTGTGTTACCATGTCTACCTGCCATTTTATGTAGAATCTGGGGATCTGAATTCTGGTTATTTGGCTTTTGAGGTAAACACTGAGCCATCTCCCTAGCCCCTGCCACGTATTTTTGAAAGTTAGTTCTGTTGAAACATGCCACTTCCACTTCCACATTACCTATGTCTGCTCTTGCAGTGTGGTCCACACAGCATATCTGAACATTTACAAATGTTTGTCATTCCATGATATGGAATATAAGTGCATAAGTGCTGAAGAATGGAGGCAGGAATAATGACAGGGTTTTTATGCATTATATGTTAAAAGCATGACAAAGACTATCTTCATAATCCTGTGTTCACAGTCATATTTTGTTGGACAGAATATGCTTTCATAAATGTATGTATGTATAATGCGTGCGCATGCACACACATACACACACACACACACACTCATGCATCTTTAGAAAAAAGGGAGTATGTTTTATTCTGCTCGTTATAGCTAATCTCATGACACCAATATAAATGATCTATTTATTTTACTAGCTGCAAAGAATTCTTTGCTTTTCCTATTGATTAATTTTTTTTCTAAAATGTTTATGTGTTTGGACTCAGGCTTCAAATTTTTAATATCATCACAGAATTTTTTCTAATAGACACTGACACTGTGTTGAGCACACCTGCAAAGAATACTTCTCCATGAACATAAGCAAAGGGTCTTGAGTTCTGTTCATGAAACTATATTATAAATTACAAAGCTGGTTTTATTTTTATCCATGAAGATGATGAATATGTATGATCCCCTTTAAAAATATAATCCTGTAGCTATAAACAGCTCAAACTTTTGGAATATTTGTGCTACATACTTAGCACGAAAATATTCACTATGTTAAGCAAATCAAGAGGGCAGCTTGGCAGTGGAAGCATAGCAGGACTCTTTAAAGAATCATCAACATGAATAAACCAAGAATTTAGCTCACAAAAGGAGAACCACTGAATTTATTTGTAAATGGATTTAAGTACTGATTCTAAGGTAAAGATTACTTCAAAGAAATTTTCATGGCACTCATGAGACCAGGATTTGAGATATTCTACAATTCCTGGATTAATATGCTGTTCTATTAGATGAAAAGTAATTACAGAAATGAATGCCTCTGTAAGTATGAAGCCTTCTATAGCTTTAAAAGACTACTTGATAATATTTTACAGTCAGTTCCTACAGGAATAAAAACATCCTGAAATTCAATTCACTAAATGAGTCCCTCAACCATGCTCTTAAAAAAAATCTGAACTCTAATTGATTCTGTAACTTTTCCAACAGAAAGCTTTATGTATGCTAATAGAATGTTGGCCAGCAAGACTCCCTGACAATTTTGCCTGGGTAAGTGAACCTAGGAGAGATGTTGGCAGACATCCCCACTGAGGTCTTTCTAATCCTGCAAGAATGCCTTTAAATCCTGCAATTGGTGAAAATAGCTCTACAGACAGTCACACTTTCCAATACCTCATTTTCCTCCCAGCTTGATTTATAACATTTTGGTTCATTTGCTTTCAACCCAAAATAAAGTAAAGTAATCTTATGGAGGACGCAAAAGAAAATGTAAAGAAAAAAAAAAAAAAACTAGAGATGTTGAGAGAAGAAACATGCAAAAGAAAATTAGAGGCAGCACTGAGACCTGAGAGAACCTTAAGTAGAAATGTAAGGAGAAAGAGAGAAAAAAAGACAACAGTTTATTTGAATAAAGGAATAAAGATCCAAAATCAAAACAAAAGAATCTGGATAGAGTGAGGCAGGAGGGCGCCAGCAGCAGAGCGCCAGCAGCAGAAGGGTGAGGGAAGATATGTGCCCATGTGGAAGCAGAACTGTTCAGTCTTTTGCACTTTGGAATGATTTAACAATATCCTCAGAGGACTGGTAAACCGTGTTGTTCCTGGAAATGTTTACCCTAAAGCTAGGTAAGTTGGCACAGGCAAGTGATTTAGTTGACATTTCTAAATGTTCTTCCAACTCTGATTCTATAATTTGGTAACTGAAGAATGACTAAGGTGATGCCAAAAAATAAATAAATAAAAATAAAAGACCTGCACTTTTGTGAAGCATGCACACAAGATTTATGTTGTGCTTCAGAATTTGATCTGGAGTGTTGTGCAGTGAATTACACAGCATCCTTCTTTGCTGGTAACCATTTGCTTAAATGCTAAGGAGGGGCTCAGAAGAATGTCCTGACAATATTCCATGTATGCACAGAATTGCCCGTTCTGATGCCCCTCATATTCTACCAATTGTTTTCATGTGCTCTAAAATAAATAGGTGTCTAATGAGTTTTCCAATGGTCTTTACCACTATTTCTGTAGTCTCTAATGATCTCATTTGCATATTTCTTTTTTTATTATTATTTATTCAATTGTGCGTGTATACATGTGTGTGCGTGTGTGTATGTATGTATGTGTGTGTGTGCATGTGTGTGTGTAGAACCACGGGCGAATTTGGGAACCACTATGGGCCGCCTCTACCTCCTCCTGTTTACTCTGCCCCGGGATTCACAGCCTCCGCCCTACCAGGACCGGAAACGCAGGCCGCCCCTACTTCCCCCGGCGTCTATACATGGGTTCGAGGATCCGAACTCAGGACCTTCCGCCTGCAAGACAGAGGCTTAACCCCTGAGCCACCTCTCCAGCTCTCATTTGCATATTTCAATGCCAGGTCCAGAATAAGCTAAGCCAGCAATGACTGCTTTAAAATTTTACAAAGTATTGATTCCATTTGATTGAAATGGTATTTGAAATCATCTTTCCTGAAAAGAAACATACTTGCTTTTATTAAAAAAAAATCTCGATGTACAATTAATGGTTAATTTGAGCAGAAGAGAGGACAGTCTATTTTGCTTTCTGTAATTCATCTGCATTCTAAAAGAAAAAAAAATTACTTTCCTTGAGTTTCTCACACATGTAAGACTATTTGTTTTAATTTGTCATCATATAATTTGAAGAAGGGTTCTGACAGCAGTCAAAACATGTGAGAACAAAACTCTCCAGAGTATTATTCTGCATTATTCTCTAATTGCAAGCCCTTTTCCTCAGGGGCAGCATTGCATTTGAAGCTGCATGTTCAATTAGAGTAGGATAAAAGGTTTTGCCATATTCACACCTTGTTGTAGTTCCCACTAGGCCACATCCATGCCCCCGTTTTTCACTAAAATTAAATGTATTTTTCTCTTTTATTCCCACATTCCAAATGATTTTGAATTACCCATTCATTACTTTATTTAAACAACCTCTACCACTTCACACTTTGCTTAGGTTAGTCTACTTTCACCTAAAATTATTTCTTTTGATTTTGCTCATATGCTGATGAGTTTATCAGACCTGTTGCCGTTTTGTCATAATCTTCATTTTAGATACTCTAACATCTTGCCAACATCCTACTCCTTTCCGGTTTTTTCTGCTTTTAAGTGGCCAGTTATTTGAGTCTCAGATATTTTGGAAGAGCACACGAGCACATGGGAAAATTGATGATTCTAAATTTTTAAGATCTTTAGCCAAAGTCATTTGTCCTCAAAAGGAAAGTGTTATTGTTCTTGTTGAATCAGTAGTAGACAAGGAAGGCTCTATTTTTCCATGCGCAAGTTTTTTTCAATCATAGCTGAGTTGCATGAATATGAAACATTTATAGAGTGTCAAGAAATGTTAAGATAATTGATTATTGGTGTTCCATGCATATATAGAGCCAGAAAATTTAAAAAATTCATTTATCACAGGAAGTGCAGAAAAGGTGAACAGACCAATATTAGGAAGCGAAGCTCTGTTTTTTTTTTTCCTTTCACAGGCAGGAAACTGCAAACAGCCAGAGAGGGTTCTCACCAAGCATTAATTCCACCTGGTCTGAATGCTCAGAAATGCAAGGCGAATCTTTCAGGGAAGCAGACATAGCCAATCACACCTGTCCTTTGTTAAGCACCTCTGACACATTTCTGTGGCAGTTTTCCTGTGAGAATTTCCATTTAATCAAAGTGACTATTTGGGCTTCCATTCCCAAAGGGCCACTGACAAGGGGAATGTTCCCCCCTCCCCCCGGGACAGTGGATTCAGCTGAGACTAGACTAGAAAGTGAAGAAAGACAGACAGTAAGGTTCCTGGAACCTTAGGAGCCAAATCTCCTAAGAAAAACCACCAGCACTCACCTGTGTCAAAACCACAATTACAAATCTAGTTATGCATGAAATTGGCTTTAATTTTTTTTATTCGCAAGTTGTTGCAGCATCCATTTTACAAAGCAGAAAGAAAACTCCCAGAAGGCCACAGATAGTAAATTTTGTCAGGTGTAAATTAAAACAGCTGATTGGGAGAAGGGTGGGGAGGGAAACAGCTACACCCACTGGTTACCATCAATGTAATATAGGCTTCTTTTCCTATGAGTTAAACCGAAGGTTGATTTTCCTGGTGTACTAATTCAGGTAGAGACAACCTTCTATTTCACATAAGCAGGAATGCTTGGGACCTTTCTGCAAACTTTCAGTTTGATCATATGGCATTTAGCAAGAAGGACTTCAGTCTGCTCATCTTTCCAAGTGCAGAAACTCAAACGAAAGGAATGGCATTCTGTAACTTTTGTTTATGACATAGGCTGTACATGTAGTCTAGTGGTTTTGATTTCATAAATTTTCGTTATGTATTTGTGTGTGTATGTGTACACATACACGTGAGCGCGCGTGCATGTATATGCTCATGTGTGTATCTTGGGGAGGCCTAAGGGTGACTTTGAGTTTCATCCTGGATTGGTTTCAATGGTTTCAACTCTTTTTTTTTTTTTTTTTTCTTAGCTCTGGGATATCCCAGGCTTTGCCCGTCATGATGCAAGTACAGACCACTGCCATTTCCACCTGCCCTTTTTACGTGGGATCTGGAATTCGAACTCTGGGCCTTCGGTTTGCAAGGCAGAGGCTTAACCCCTGAGCCATCTCTCCAGGCCCCTGTTATATATTTTTGCAGAAAAATTTTTCTGTGTGTATTTTTAATAACATTATAAATAACATTTTGCTGTATGTTATGCAAATAATACAGTAGAAAAAGAATTTGGTGATGATAACCGACAGGACCAGTATTATTTATTTGCTTTCTAGCTTGTGAGATTACCCATATGTTAAAAAACTCTTCATCTTATCCTTCATCTTATCTGCCTGTTCACTAAGGTTTGGGTCTTCTAACATCACTTATACAATAAAGACAATAACCTACAGGCTTGCTCAGGGGACATCCTTAAATAAATAATTCTTCATGTAAATATCAAATGCCAACTTGACACTCAAAACTCACAAATAGGCATAACTATGATAAAGATATATGTTAACATTCTGAGTAGTTGAAAGTTTATTCTACTGGATGAATACTGTATAAATATTCCAAGGGGGAAAAGTTTCCACAAAGGTATTTTCTCTTGAAAAATTCATAGTGGGTACAATCTTTGACTTTGCCACCAGGGTCAGAGGAATGGTAATAGAGGTAGTCAGATGTGAGACATTATAGAAGTTTACTCCATGGTTTGTAATTAATCTCTTGGTAGGGTCTGTAGACTGTATCTAGTACTGAGTTTCACCATGGTGGGCATGGCACTGAATTCATGTCTGACACCTAGGCTTAACTCACTCTCCTTCCCTAGGAAGATGACATCTTAACTTATACTGGGCTGCTCACAATGATAGTGGTGTGATGTGGGCAATTAATTCCTTCTATTATAAAATGTCTTGCTGTTTTGTTTCACAGAAAAGTAAGTACCATAGTATCGCACTTGATTTCTTTTGTGGAAATAGTTTGCATGTGAAGAGCTAGACAACTTTATGTGTCTCTGGGAAGACGACAATTCCTGGGGAAGGGGTTACCCAGCTGCCATCTTGTGCACCCCTCACAATATGAGGAAAAAAAATATTGAAATAAGCCAGGTGTTTATATAGAACCAAAACAGCATTATAAAGCATTTGAGTTACAAAGGCCTTGAAAATAGATCTTTGGATGTATTCTTCGTTGTTTATACTTCTTTTTTTATTCTTGTATTTATTTATTTTTATCAAAGGTCTCATCAATTTGTGATTGCAAGTTGCTATAGCAATCACTATGGCAAGAGATGATCATCAATATAATAGTGGTATGAATATCTCCTTTATAGGACACAATTAACAGCTTTCTGATTGGATTTAAGTAAGGCCCATTTGTCAGAATGGAACACAGTCCTGTTATTATAAACTAGAACAAGAACCTGTGAAAGTGAAAGACAAAGTGATAGATCCTGAACCAGACCTCAAAAATAGAAAACTCCACTTGATAGATCTGAGACTGATAACAGATCTCCACCAGAGACCCTACCAAAGAATGTTAATGGGATCTGATAAGGAAAACAGACAACTGGATAGATTCCTAGTTATTCTGGAGTAAAGGGAACCAACCTGTTCAAGCAGAAATTCCTTTCCCCATGATTCCAACTATTAAAAGCTTGCATCTTTGACTCTAAATCGCTAGTAATTTCCATCTCATAGGGAAATTGCTACTCCCTTCCTAGAGTTTTTGACAAGTTTCCTGAATAAACTTCCGTGTTCCTTGAGGAAGTTTGGTTCTATTCTATCTCACTTTCCACTCTGCCCCTCCATCCCTCTTCTTCTTCCTCTTTTTCTAACACAAAGGTCCTAGAGAAAGAGTAGACTATGAATTTTTTCTATGAATACAGTACACGAAACTGCTTTGTTAATACCTGTTGTTATGCCCATAGATTAGAAAAGCACTCGGCACTCAACCTAGAAGCCTCCTTCTCCAGCAAAAGGAGTTTATTTCTGAAAAGCACAACTTGCCAAAGTGCAAACAATAAATGACTGTGGACAGCTTGTCCCTAACAGGACATAAATGCCTCACACACTCCCTACCCCAAAGTTCAGGGAACATCTTGTTAGAGGGGCAGTAAGATTCTAGGGGTATGCAGTGAGACAGTGGGGCCCAGACATCATATCCTGGACATGTCAGAACTGCGGTATACAAGATCTCACGGGAGATAAGTATACTTACATAAGAATTACATGGAATCTGTCCCAACATCTCACCATGAAAGCAGAAAGATCTCAAGAAAATCTACACCTCTCTGACAGACTGATGAGAACTAATGCTAATAAGGAAGAAAAGGCGCATACATTCCTCAGAGGTATGTCCACTGATGTAAGATACTTATTGAAACATATGTCAGCATATGTCATCAAAGACAAACTGGATGAAACACAGCGGAGTACACAAGTGAAAAGATTTGAAAATAGGAAGGAGCCTAGTAGGGGAGATAGAGGATTGTAAAGGGAAATACAGGAGGAATGGGGCTTGGGACTAAAGGGTGAAAATTAAAAATATTGTGAATTTACTATATTTATGTATGCAACATTAAAAATAAAATAATGGAAAAAGTAAATATTCTACTATACTACATAAATAACTGGAAAATAGAATAAAATATATGTATTATGAAGAATAGTTCTGAAGATTTTTCAGGATCCGTGTGTGTGTGTATGCATGTGTGTGTATTCTTCAGATATCTATTATTTTATAAATGTATGTATAGTTAATATAAAGAGAATAAATACATTTGAATTCATATTCTTTATCATACATAAAACATTATATTCTTTCTTCATTTTAAACCAAGTAGAATACTTAAATTTTAAAAATATTAAGCATAGAAATGACCATACTTATATGCAAAAAGGATAAAAGACCGAAGCATGTTTATATGTAAAACACATTAATTACAGCATTATATAAAAAGGTAAAAGATGAAAAACACAGATGCTCTTCAATTAGAATATTGGTTAAATAAACTATAGCCTTTCTACAGACTAGTGTATAGTCATTAATGATTAAAGTAGATATGTAATAATCTCTAGGAGGAATTGTGTGGAAAAGGCAAGGTTTGGAGCAGTCTATTTAGGGTATCTTCCAATTGTATAAATGAAAATGTGTTTGCATAATTCATACAACACATATGCTTTAGTTCATATTAGGCAAGGGGCTATTTCAGATGTTTGGGATATAGCAGGGAATGGAACTGACAAGTTATTCTCAGGGAACTTATGTTCTAGTTGAGGAAAACAGTGAAAATGTATATTATGGGCTGGTGAAGATGGATCTGTGGTTAATATGCTTGTCACACAAGCCAAAGGACTGCAGTTCAGCTCTCCAGATTCCATGTGAAATCTATCCAGGAGACATGGTGTCTGCTTGTAATTCCAGTCCCAGAATGTAGAATCTGTGAATCCCAGGACATGCTAGCCAGCTAGACTGTTCCAAATGGTGCATGATGGATTTAATGAGAGACCCAGGCTCAAAACAGCAATGAGGCAGAAAATTGAGGATTATGGAGCCTTCATATTCATGTACATTCATCTCTACACATAAACATGCGCACACATGCACCCACACATTCACAAACATGTACTTGCAAGCATGCATCAACACATATATGCACTCTATATGCATATACATATGAAAACAAAATTAAAGAATAAAAATCAAAAATATAGTTTATAGTTATAAATCATTCCATGAAGTGGTAGGTAGTATTAAGGAGCAGAGAGAAAATTAACGACAGCAGGATGACTGAGGAGATGGCTCAGTTGACAAAGTGCTTACTTCTTAAGTTTGATGACTTGAGTTCAGATCTCTGCAACCTACTTAGAAAACAGGTTTAATGCTGCACTGTTCTAACCCCAGTTATAATTCCAACGCAGGATCCAGCTCCATGTTTAATGAGACCCTGTCTCAAAATAATGCAGAAAACACCACCCAATATTGACTTCTTTCACAAGCTCATGCGCACTAGCATGCACACCAATACACATTCACACATGCATATACACATACAAACAAAGCATAAAGGAAAGAATGTTATGAAGAGCATAGTGTTCTCTGAAGAAACAGAATCTATAGAATGTAATATATATACATAGGTTTATTGAAAAAACTCACAATAAAAACAGTGTCCTTCAAGGTAGCCTTGTTCTTTTTTTTTTATACTCAAAAAAGTGTTTATTTTTTTAACATTTTTTATTATTATTTCCGCTCATACAAACTTAGTAGGTACACCGGTTCCCTCCCTCCCTCCTTCTCCCCCCCAAACCCCCTGGTCCCCTCCCCTCACCTCTCCCTCCCCATCCCTCAGTGCCTCCCCCTCCCAATCCCCGGAGAATCCTTTAATGTGCATGCCAGTCTCTCCTCTGGGCCCTCCTCTCTGATGACGTAAAAGGACCCAGTGGCATTTCCCTGAATCCTTTCTCATGTTCCCCTTAAACATAGGGACACTACTGTGGCTGCCAATCCCTTGCCTCCAAGGATCTTGGTGCCTTTAGCAAATGCTAGACTTTGTAGGGTCAATAGTGTGTTGGACATTGCACAGGGCATGCAAAGTCCTATTATAATTGCTTCAGCCCTAACTTGTGTGGAGTATCTTGCATATATCATTACTCCTCCCATCCTTGTGCCCTTACACTCTTACCACCCCGTCTTCTGCAAATTTCCCTGAGCTTCAGGATGGGAAGAGATTAGGCTCGCCTAGTTCTAGGTGGTTGATATAGAGTCTCTGAAGTTCTGGATTGTGGTTTGTTGTTTTTCTTTTGCAGTTTTGCTGCTCCTGCAATGCCCTTCACTCCATCCTGATGTGCATTGTATGTCACCCCCTGGCCAGACACAAAAAGTTGTTAAACCAGAGTCTTGTTATAAGAGCACATTCAAAGGTAGATGTAATAAAAGTAGGAAACCATAGTGAGGGAGGGGTCAATCACCCATTTGCAAAATGGTTACTTTTTATGTGCCAGACTATATGCCCTCCCCTTCTGGTGAGATCACACCCCCTCAGTTGGGATGATCAGGAACGAAAGTCTGTGAACTTAACCAGGTGTTTCATTACTTACTTGCAGTCCTTGACAGAGAAAATAGCCTTGTTCTTGACCGGAATGTTCCACAAAGCCAAAAGATCCCGAGAAGGTCTCAAGCCTTTGCTCCTCTGGAAGGTCGAAGACGCTGGGTTCCGACGCTGGTGAACAACAGCTGGGCTCCGACGACCACGATGAACAGCGAACAGGAGCAAGGTCTAGAGACCAGGCTCCAAAGGCAGCGGGAACAGCAACAACGTGGTGGAGAAAGTGAAGCTCCAAGTCAGCTAAGGACAGAGGCGGCAGCAGCAGCAGCAGCAACAAGAAGACCACCATGTTCTAAAAGTGCGCAGGGTGGACTGCACAGCAAGTGGACACCGGATAAGGGAAGAGCAAGTCCCTCCTCCTCGCAACTCCTATTATCCGGTCCACCACTGGAAAGTACCGCCCACTATGGGCTGGGTTCTCCACAACAATCAGTCAAGTACCTGCAGACTTGTTCAGGGGCCATTCCAACCATTAACTTTCCACAGCTGCCCCCAAACAGTCCGCAACTGTCAAGTTGACACCAAAATGCAACCATGACAGTAACTCTTTCCTATAGGAGCAGACAGGGATAATGTGACATTTGAATAGAGGCCTGAGACACCTAATAAACCGGAAAGAAAAATGTCAGGAGTCATTTTTAATTGTATACATTTTCTACATGATTAAACTTTGAGAATGCAAACATTGTAGCATTAAGTATTAACAATATAAGTGAAATTCACATTTTGAACTGATAATGCAATCATAGAAAGTAGATATGTAATTACAACAACTGAATATACCCTTTGAAAAATGTTTACTTAGGGTTGAGTGGCAGTAAATCCTAAACTTTACTTAGTAGGTTTGATACAGATAGTACCATTTGTGATATATTTCTGAAATTATATAGTCATTTAATAAATCACATGACTTAGTACACTGATGATTAGGGGAAGCAGATCTTTCTCCAGGGAGGGAGACAAATTACAAATATGAAAGTCTATCATTTAGGATAAACTTTTGGAATATAGAGCTCACAGGGTTAGAAATCTAGAAGGATCTCAAGTTGCAAATACAAAAGTGTAGCAGTTAAGGTAAACTCTGTTGAAATACAGAGCTCACAGGGTAAGATATTTTTTCAAATTTAAAATCCATGTAATTTCAAAAAATGAAAAAGCCATTTTAGGTGTAGAAACGTAGAATGATATCATTAGCATCACAATAACACACTCTGACTTAGAGGTTGAATTAGATTTGAAATCATAGTGTCTTTTTGTATACATTGGAAATGTGTAGGAACATTGACAACTTTATAGAAATAATTGTACAGTGTCCAGAGTTTGTTTTCTAAATATATCTACAATGTACCTAGAAATGGGGGATCTCTAATGAAATGACTGATTACAAATTTGAGCAAGAATATGCTAAATAATGCTAAATAATGCCAGACTACAGGAATGCACTCAGTTATGCATATGGTCACATTACCATGGCACAAGGGCCAGGTGAACAAAATTCTTATGGTGAAATTTGTAATTTTTTTGAGTAACAAACGAAACTATGTTAGTAATGATTGCTATATTCATTTCTTTAAATGTCTGAACCTATAATGTATGAACTATTGGAACAAGAGGAAGTTAATGTTAATGGGAGGATTGTTAGTGGATGCTAAAATCACTGTTGCAATATGGTTTGAAGGAACATGAAATTCAAACCGTAATAGAATATCTATCCAAACTAATTCCTTAATTTTGAATTAGTGAACATGATTGCTATGTCCTTAGTAGACACAGGATTACTTAATTTTTTTAATTATTCATTAAGCCAAAGTTCATAAAACAGTAAAAATATATATGATCAGTACTGAGTGGTGTATATACCAAAAATATGCAATATAATGATGATCACTCAAATAGATAATATAAAAGCTTCCCATGAAGATCTGTGTGTGTGTGTGTGTGTGTGTGTGTGTTAGGACATTTTGTATGCCTATGGAACCCTAAAGGTGATTTTGTGAATCATTTTGGATTGCTTCTTTCTCCTTTTGCTTCACTTTGGGATTTCCCACACTCTGCCTTCCAGAGCCAGAAGTACAGGCAACCACCATTTCCTCCTGCCATTTTTACATGGGATTTGGGATCCAAACTCAGGTCCTTCTGCATACCTTACGTGCAGACTCCTGAACCATCTCTCCAGCCCTCCCATGAGGTTCTTAATAAAAGATCATCTTGATGGGTGGGAATAGGTACAAGAGGAGAAAGTGAAGATTAAAAACTAAAGAGACCAAGCAACCAAATGTTTATGAACATTGATTTGACCCTGGCCCATGCTTTTTCTATTATGAAGAATCTATAGAAAGCATTTGTGGGCAATTGGTTTAATTTAAATAGGAATGATTCATTAAATAATATTATATGCTTAATACTAATTTTCATAACTATGAGTATGGCATTGTAGTTTAGTTGTAAAGGAAACTGGTCTTAATTGTAGGAGTCACACAGTTAAGTGTCATGTTATGAACCACTTGAAAGGGACTCAAAGAAAGTCCTTATGAAATAGATCAACAGGGAAGATAGTCAATAAACCTATAAGTAGGAAGACTAGTACATCAAACTGCTATGTAGGTAGCTGTTATTATACCCATAGAATGGGTGCTTACAATGGATGAGTGAAGGAAAATGCACATATCAGTAGGGTGGCCTGAAGAGAGATTACTTGATATACCACAGAGGCCTGAGCCCCCAAGGAATAAATAAGCTAGAGTGAACCCTGGGATCCATAGACACATACAAGCAGAAAGGTGGAAGGGAGTGGAAGGGAATGGTGAAGGGAAGGGAAGAGATGGGAAGGAAGGAGAGGGAAGGAAGTTGGGATGAATTCTCAATATACATGTTAAAAGTAGAGAAATAAATTAAAATAAAAAGTCTTTGTATAGGATTATTTATGTCCACTATGAAAATTATTCATAACTTCTTGAAGCATAAGAACAAAACATAGACTACAATGTATAAATAGCAAATTAAAAACAAAAATCCTGTACATGCCCAAAATAATAATGAGAAAAAGCAGAGACTAACAAAATTATATATTTAAGGTGAATATTTGAAAACCGAACATTTTGTAAGTCTCTAAAGTAATGAAGGAGTATCTAAAAGTCAAGGAATTTTACACAATGAGAAATGAGACTTAACCCCAACCTTACTCTTCTCCTTACCCCTACTTTTTTCCAAAGGAAGAAAATCTATTCTCTGGCACAAGAATGTTACATTTTGTGACTTCCTGGGAAGTGACATTTGATACTAATTCAAGCATAAATGTAAATATGAAGACAAGGATATTTAAAAAGTCTATGTGATGGGCAAGTTGAAATACTATCCTAAATAAAAGCAAACTCTGAAATAATGCATACTATGCATACCACAGTTGTGAGTTTACCAAGATATTTACATCTTTCCAAAATCTGATAGTGTTTAGGGTATTGTTGCATAACTAGGGTTCCAGGAAAATGTCTAGTTAAACTAAGTGGGGAGCTGGCCTCGGGCATAGCTGTAACATGGGCAAGTTTTTCCTTCACTCCAGCTTCGCGTCTCACTTCTAGACCATCCCCACGCTTTGTGGATGACCATCTGCAGCAGATGGTCTTACTTATACATTCAATTTGTTTCTTCACAGCACAAAAAGCGTATCTCTGCCATGTGCCTGCTTCCCTCAACCCTTTGCTCCTAGATTCCTAGTGTTCCACAAAATTCACTTTCTCTATCCTTTCCTTCATGGTCTGTAGCATTCACTAGTTGGCATCATAAATCATTCCTGCTCAGTATGCTAATGAGGGCACTGCATGATCACTTCATACGTGTGTTAACTGCCCTCTTCTGCAGGTAATGGTATAGCTCTTGGCCCAAGACATCAGTTACGTGGATTTCCCTCAACTTCCTGTTTTCTTCTGCAATACACATTGTACATAAATGAAATTATTGTGTCACATCCAATGAGACCAGAGTCCTTAAGGAAAGATGCCAATATTGAATAATTTTGTGTTCCTACCTATGGGTTCGTCCCAGCACATTATGAAAATTCAATAAAGTATTTTTGCACTTAAGTGTCAGATTAAAAATATAAAACAATTAATTCGTGGAATCACTTTAGCTCTGGAGTAGATAATGCCTTTCAGAAGACATTCTTCCAGAAAAGAAAAAGACTAATAAGCATGACTTGAAGTTGATGAAGCCAAAGATTCGAAGCCTTTCTCAGCTTCTGAAAACCACCCATCTGTCAAAAGCAGATTCAAAAGAGGCTTTTCATTTACAAAAGTTTAGCTTTTTGAATGGAGTATGCTATAATTCAGTGTTTGCTTAGTACTTTAACTTGAGATAGTTCAAGAATGTCAATTTCTAAAGGAAAGAACAATGATAAATGTGTATTGCTTAATCATTACTTTTATTTAGGTGGATTTCACAGGTAAACTTGCACAATAAGAAGAAAAACCATCCTAATATATTTTTAACAAGGAATTATAACACACACACACACATACACCCAAGCACACACAAATATCTATTTTATATAAATGAGCCATCCCTCAGTATCCATGTACATTAAATTCTAGGACACATCTGCCCCTAATCCAGTCGTTATATAATATGGCACATTTACATAGAAATTACTTATGTTGATTAATATGCTTCAAATCATTTCTGTATGATAAAGCCAGCTTACTTCAAATGCAATTTCAGTCAATATGCTAATTAGTTGTTATGCTATACTATTTAGGTCATAACGGCAAGAAAGAAAGTTTGTCAATATTTAATAAAGATGTAATTTTTTCCTGGCTAAATTTTTTATGTATGTGATAAGTCTCAGAGAAGGACTTATAGCACACAGCCACAATCTATAGAACATCTAGGTCCTGCAAGAATGACATGGCTCTTAGAAAAACAGAGAAAAAGAAGAAAATGTCTCTGTAGGTAAACATAGATTCATTTTTAAGGTTTGTAGCATGTTGCTGTGGTGACTGGATTCTACAACTTTTAATCATGAGAAACCATTCTTAATATTATTCTTTAGTACTAACCAGATTCTAAAAGTGAATGAAGATAGGGATACAGGAGGGAATGTCAGTGCTTAGACCCTGAATGAGCATCTACCTCTGTTGCTATGGATATTTTCATCAGGAGCGTGGCACCTACCTGAACCTCTGATTTTCATCTGAAAACCAAGTGTATGAAACTTGCTGTGATTTCAAGAGGCTACGTTATCTAATAATTCCATGTTTTGTTTATTCTTTGGAATGGAAATATATGTTCTAAAATCGAGCACACATTTTATTAACACATAAAAAAATTGTAAGGTTTCCTGTGTCCTGATCAGACATTGCCTTTAAGAGTGAAACCCTTCTCAAAGTTGGTGTGTTGAGTGTGAATTCCTCCTCCTATGGAACTATCTGTAAATGACAGAAGCAGTACTCATTCCCATGGGACAGCTTCCTGCCCAATGCAAGGGCACAGAGGCTCAATCTGGAAAAGTATTGAAAGATCATCCCAGGTGAGGAACATTGTAAAGCCTCAGCTGAAGCCTGTTGCGTGAGCACTGGACTTCAGTTTCTCCCTCTGCCTTATCCAGCTTCCCTCCCTCACCTGTGGCTGTCAGGGTCCAGGGCGTTCTCTAACAACCCGCTGCCAGTACATTTCAGTCTCAGGTTATTTCCAGGAAACCCAACCTCACTTCTGTAGTGCTGCAAGTGTTCTGAGAAAGAAAAGCTTAAAAAGGAATTTGGAGAGGTGATAATGTATGGGTAACATAAGTACTGATCATTCCTCACACAGTATTGCTGACAATAAAGTTTTACCTATGGTAAGCTGAGACAGGACATCGATGTATCAGAAAACCTTGGCAGGGGCAGCATCAAGAGCCTTGTGAGGAATTGCTGATACACCGTAGAAATTTAATGCATTCTGGAAGCATTAATTCTCAAACTTATGGCGGAGTATAAATGTCAGAGGTACTCGCTATTAGATTTTCTATCACTGTCGTATAAACCTAAGAAAGTGAGTTAAAGGGAGGAAATGTTTGTTTCCTTCGCTATTTCAGAGTTTTTAATCCATCATGGCAGGGAACGGGATATGCATGGTGAAGCAAGTTGCTCACATTCTTACAGACAGGAAGTTGAGCGAAAGCTCAATGTCTAACTTCTTCCTTTAATCCCTGCTATTCAAACTGTATCCCTCTCCAGCTATGATAGCTAATCCTAGGTGTCAACTTGACACACTTGATGTCAACACTAGGTGTTCTACACTGTGATGTCACACACACTTGGGTGTCAACTTGACATTATGATCAGCTGTCAGACTATCAGAAGAGATTATCCAGGTCAATACATTTACAATACAAAGACAAGCCCTAGATCTGATTGAAACCGCCCAGTAGCAGACCAGATAAAAGGAACCATAGAACAGAAGACTTTAAAAAGAGACATTCCAGGAATCCTCCAGGCTTCAGCCATCTCCCACTAGCCTACTGAACTGAACAGCTCTGAGCCTCCAGGATGTTTGCAGTGACTTAGCTGCCTCCAGCTTCAGCCACTAGCCATGTCATCTCTGCCTGGAAAGACTGTTTCTCCCCTCTGGAACTGTAAATGGAATAAATCTCCCCTTCTTCCTTAAGTTGCTTGACTTTGAATGCTCTTTCACAGCAACAGTTAAGAGTAACTATTACACCAGTGGATGGTGCAACCCACAGTGTGGGAAGGTTCTCACAGTCAAGCCTTACATGCTTTACCAATTTACTAATTACTAATAAGAACAGCTTGATCATATCAAGTTTGCAGCCGCCACAGTTAATCATCATGGTCTCCTTCAAAGTACATAAAAGATTCTTATCTACTGTAGCCAAAGGGCTTAAAGACCAGGCATATCCCTGGCTGTATCAGGAATTCAGAAGTCCAGAGAAACGAAGTTGAATTCTCAACTACAGCTATCATGCCACTGAAGGCCAGACTCTGATACTCAGTGCAGAGAGTTGGATTGAGGCCATCAAGAATCTTGAACTCTCACATCCTACTGTTTGGCTCTAGCTCTGTCTGAAGACTCATTTTCTTTTCCAAAAGTTTAGCATTCTTGTCTTATTTGAAAATTAGAACCTTGATTGTAACAATCTTTCTCCGATTCTAATCTGCCTCTCCTACTGGCCTCAAGATAATATCCAGTGTCAAATTACAACCTAGGTCATCCAAGAATGTGCTAGAAAAAGAAAATCAAGATTCATGAGGAAGTTGTACAGCCATTGGACTTGATTCAGGAAGACCCTGCTGGGTTTGGACTAGATCCTAAAGTTCCTGGAGTGAGCAGTCTGATGAATAAAAGTGAATAATTGAGATCTTATTATCATGGGGTCATTCTCCAGGGACACATATTTAATAATCTGGCAAGGATCCTAAGCGTTGGGGCTGATATGCTAGGATGGTTCTGGAAGCTATAGAAGAAAACAATGGATCATACTCAGAATAGCCAAGAAAATAGAAAGAAGGTTCTACATGTAGATAAGTAAAAGCATTAGGGAGGGCATGCTAATATAAAGAAAGCAAAAACACACAATTGAAAATGTAATCTAATAGCAGAGTGTCTGTTTATCATATTTGTGGCCCTGGGGTCAGCCCCAGGCAGATTAGAAAATAAAGGGAAACAAAGTAACACATACCTACTTAGATACTTTTAGTTTTTGCTCTACAAAGTGGGATTCATGTTGGTCCCCAGATAGAATGTTAATCCTTCCTGTGGCTTTGTGGCCTTTTCACAGGTGCCTTTTCCAGCTAGCAAATGCCCCTATTTTCATAGACCCAATTGCTCAGCCACTGTGGTAGGTCTTCATATTCATGTTGAAAACACATAACTTAATACCCGCAGGGAACAGGCATAAAAGTCATGATGAGCACAGAAGATTTCCTGTCTAGGAGAAATTGGTAATGGGATCTGGAGACGGTTAATCTCTTTGGAGCCTAGAGTGAAATGCCTCCTGTAGCTGGCTGAGCCATGTGGAGAAAGTGGAGCTGCAGAAAGGGAAGAGGCAGAAGAGAGTTACAAATAGCAACAGAATCACTAGAAGGAAATGAAGTTGCTCTAAGCTTTCTGATTCGTGGTGGTCTCCCTGTGACAGAAACATCTACAATCCTTGATACTGAGCCCAGTAAGAAATAGTTTTCACAAATTTTCCTTTCTCTGCTAAACTAGTATAACACACCATTGACCTAGCTAGCATATTTGTGGGATGTAATTAAACTGGAAAGTTTTTGGATTTGTTTACCACTTTCTTAAACCTATTCAGTAAAGGAAAAAACATTCTCTTATCCTTGGATGAAATTCTTTATTTAGTAAGTCCATACATTTTCCATTCCCACTTGAAGTATCAAATGTCCTCTAGGCCATGTAATGAGTCCAAACTGTCTCGGTTCTCCAATTATAGTTATCCATCCCTAGATAATTGCCCACACTCCACTTTCCTCTCAAGCCACTACTGAAGATAACCCCCCTGCAAGTCAAAAATAGGATAAATGAGTGGGTCACACCATCTTTTCTCCTTGTCCTAGCATCTCTTCTGCTGCCTGTGGTTTCTGATCTCTCTAAGGTTTTGAACTAAAGGAAAACAGGCCTGTGCTGTAGTGAACACTCCAACTCAAGACCCCCGTTTCTAGAAGACCGATGCCAAGGGCATTCCTCACAGTAATAGTGTGCTCCCTATGCCAGCTACCTATCAGGATAGTGAGGTGAGCACGCAGGTCACTGAACTCTACACTGTCCAAGGCAGTGTATGTACCACCCACAGGGGAACCTTGTCTGTGACAAATATTCTTAGGTTGGCTCTGTCCCACCAGAGACTTGTGCCCTCATGGCATGGAAGTAATTTTTGCAATATGACAGATTACACATATTAAGGTCATTCAGTCCATGAAAAAAAAAAAAAACTCTTCTTGAAATCCTCAATTTCGGTGGGAGGTTCTTTGGGGTGGAGTTATGAATGAGTCTGTCAGCTTTTCCTTTCCTGTGACTCCACACTTTGTGCTCAGGAAGTGTGTCTTTTGAAAGCTGTCTCTGGAAGTGCAGCTACATGTGCAACCGTCCTGATCTCTCTTCACCCTGCTGCCAGTAACTGACCTCTGCAGCGGTCACCTACTCATGCAGCTTTCTAACCTTGGCCTCTAGAAGGACACAAGGCCAGAGATCACAACTTTCTTTTGTCTTGTTTTCTTATATAAATGATCTGGGCCGAGGTCCCCATGAGGGTACCCACATGTCAATATTTCATATCAATAAATGCCTCTTGAGATCATAGTGAAGAGTAAGATTTTACTGGGGGTGTAGCTCAGAGGTAGAGTGACTGCCAACATAAGCAAAAAAAAAAAAAATGATGGGTCTGACTCCCAACAAAAAGATAATTTTATCATGTAATGGCTTCTATTACTATCTGCTGAGGACCCCTTACTGAAGCACTGTGCCAATATTCATAGTAAACACATCTTTGCTTCATGAAGTTAGAAAGTAACTTTTATGTTTAAATGAGTGTGAAGATTAATGGAAGGAAGCAACTTGCTGAATCAGGAATTTGAATGACATTACAAATGAGGTAGCAAAGCTTTCAACATTCCTATGCAGGTGTCTCAATTTCCCTCACTCAAAGTAGATAAAGTACGGATGTCACCCCCTGGCCAGAGATAAAAAGCTGTTAAACTAGAGTCTTGTTATAAGAGTATATTCAAAGGTAGATGGAATAAAAGTAGGAAACCACAGTGAGGGAGGGGTCAATCACCCATTTGCACAATGGTTACTTATTATATGCCCTCCCCTTCTGGTGAGATCACACCCCCTCAGTTGTAGATGATCAGGAACGAAAAGTCTGTGAACTTAACCAGATGTCTCATTGCTTACTTGCAGTCCTTGATGGAGGCCTATTTTCTCTGCTGTAACATGGTCCCCTCTCTCCTTGTTTCTGGTGTGGCCCTCCTACCCCATCTCCACTGTTCATACTCTTTGCAATTACTGTATTACAGAGATTTATCGTGGAGTGTCTCTAGGTGGGCTGGGTGGGTTTGGTACTAGGAGCCACCTATTAGGGAGTACATACGGCGGTAAGAGTGTAAGAGCACAAGGATGGGAGGAGCAATGATATGCAAGATACTCCACACAAGTTAGGGCCGAAGCAATCATAATTGGACTTTGCATGCCCTGCACAATGTCCAACACACTATTGACCCCACAAAGTCTAGCATTTGTTAAAAGCACCAAGATCCTTGGAGGCAAGGGATTGACAGCCAAAATAGTGTTCCCATGCTTAAGGGGAACAAAGGAAAGCGTTCAGGGAAATGCCACTGGGTCCTTGTACGTCATCGGAGAGGAGGACCCAGAGGAGAGTTTGGCATCCACATTAAAGGATTCTCCGGGGATTGGGGGAGGGGAGGCACTGGGTGGTGGGGAGGGAGGGGGGAGGGGAGGGTGAGCAGAGGGGTGGGGGAGGGAGGAGGAGGGAGGGAGGGAACCGGTGTACCTATTAAGTTTGTATGAGCAGAGATAATAAAAAATGTTAAAAAAAGTAGATAAAGTAAATATTGTGAAATAGTTTAAGGAAATATTCTTATTTAGATATTAACAGCTTCGGGACTGGGAAATGGCTTTGGGAATAAAACCTTTGCCTCACTTGCCAAAGGACTTGAATTCAGATGCCTGAGCCCACACTTGACGACCTGTAATTCTGATCCTGGAAACCAGAGAAACTCAGAGCAAAGAAATAAGGAGGCATGGTGATCTAGGGTGATTCCTGATATCAGTATTGAGCTTCCTCAGGCACTCAGATGCACACACTTACACACGAGAAATTAAAAGCTTTTAAAACTTCACAGTCATAAAAGGCTGGCGTCTTCAGCATTTGAGTTCCAATTCTTGAAATTATCAGTCTCCACTCTCATGTAAATGCCCAGTGCCTATCATGTGCACAATATTGTAATGGGTGCTGATGTCAATGCAGAGCCCAGTGGATATGACTCCTACTGCTTTGAGGTTAACGATCAGCATTTGTTTTGGATAAATTTAAGAAAAATATATTCATGAAATTATTTCTCCCTGTTCTCTATTTACACATCAAGAAAGGAAATTTGATGAAGGGCAAAAATCTATCAATTTATGGTGTGAAAACTATGCAAGGCAATGTTTGCCTTTAGGTAAAAAATGTGAGCTGTTGGAGAACCAAGTACCTATACAAGTTCTTTTCAGAACACAAACAAAAATTCACTGACTTTTAGTATAATTAATGGTAAAGGGAAATATTTTGAATGTGTGCTAAATAAGGTTAACGGGAAAAGTAGAAAAAGGTGTTTATGGTTTTGTAGAATTTCTTTCCCGTAGCTAGTGAAGCTACTGGAAGATGAAGGCTATATCCTAGAACAAGTGCCCATGGTTTGTTAGAGGAAAATGTCTTATCAATGTGGCATGTGCCCATCAGAGCAACAGCCTCCCTCATTTCTCAGCTTTGTTGTCCCCACATGTATTTCAGGCACTTAAAGATTGATATTGTAGTGATTATGAAATATAAGACACTTAATAACTTGAATAACTTGTTTTCCTATTAGAAATCTTATTTTAAATTCCATAAATTGTATCTTTTCTTTTCAATTTGATTTTAATGCTTTCAGAGTTTTGTTCATGAGTGCAGTGAATTTACAATATTTTAATGTCTTAATTCCCAATCTTGTCCTTTCTTTTTTCATTCATCCTCCCCACAAATCTTCCTCCCATTTTAGCGCCTTTTTGCATATGTAACACACTTTCATGGTGAAGTGCTGATAGGACAAATCAAGTTCAGGTCTTGTAGACATACACATAGCTACAGTGAGTCTGTGTATGTAACAGTTCTGACAGGTACAGAAGATACTACTTGGCTGTGCCCCTCCCCTTCTTCAGGCTCTTACATTCTTACTGCCCCCTCTTCCACTATGTTTAGTGAATCTTGGGACAAGAGGAGGATGTCCTATTTAGGGTAAAGAAGTCTGCAGTCCCTTGCTTTCTACACTTTGAGCAGCTGTGATTTTTCTGTAATAAACACTTTCCACTGATGATTTTCTTAACATTTTACTTTCACTATTCCCTCTCCACATACATGTCCTTAGATCACCAAGACAAAACTAAATCTACATATGCTCATTAAGTCCTGGCTGCCACTAGTTTTGTTAACTGTGAGCAGTCAGAAGAAGCTTGAGTGATGAATATGTGGAGACCTGTTTTAAATAGTTTTATGAAAATGATCACTGGTGACCCGAAGTGACATTTCTGGTGTATTCACACGTACCTTTCAAAGATGTACTGATATAAAATAATAGCAAGCAATTCTCGTCTTGGTTTTGGAATGGACGTAGTTACTTCAGGAACAATATATGCCAAATCAAGAGTCATAAATGTGCAACAGCCACTTTTGGTTATTCCAATCAATTCAGTAATTCAGAGCCTAGAATATTTGCTCCTCTTGAATTGCAGAATAGAAATGTAATGCCTAAGAGGGGAGGGGCCCCATCCCACATACAGTGATGTGTTTATTCTCTGCTGCTTAAACTGCTCATGGTGGAGCGACTGAAGAAAAGACAAAGACGATCTGGCACCTCTCTGCCCACACCCCATTCACATCCCACAGATTCAGGTGGGTGACTCACAAGTACTCTTAGTGGATTACAGAATGTGCAGGGCATGACACTGACGTATGGAGCATGCAATTTGTGATCAGAACACTTGAGTCAAGGTGGAATAATAATAGATTCCACAAGAATGAGCTTCATTAGCCCAGGAGTTTAGGGAGATATTTGTGGAAATTTAGATTCCTATAATTTGTCAATTATTCACTTTAAATAAATTTGTGTTTCTATTATACTGCAGAAGCTTTTATGCCACCAGAGCTCTGACATATGGTTATTTGTATCCCCAAGGTTATTTCTATCAGATATACCCAGAAAGGTCTCAGATTACACATAGCCAGAATGCTATAAAGAAGTGTAGTTTTCTCACTGAAACTACATTACAAATCCTTTGGTTATGCTAACATTATTGATATTTAATCCTGGCGGAAAGGCAGAGCATTACTGGAGTGAATTACCCATAAGATTTATCTCTGCTACTGTTCCACTATGAAACCAATATCTGTCTACTGTGTTCCAGGCATTGAGTTTGGCAATAAGAACATGATGATAAATAATAGGTTTCTGCCCTTGCAAAGATTTCCATTCAGTGAAAGAAAGAGGCCACAAATCCACAAAGGCAAATTTATGAGAGGATCTAAAGGGAAGCTGTGATAATTAATCTTGAGTGTCAACTTGACCAGGTGTGGACCTGGCATTAACTAAGAATCGCTGTCAGACTGCCTGAAGAGATACTTGTGATCAGTTCTGAGACTATCTGAAGATATTATGCAGATCAATACATTTACAATATGAAGACCAGGCCTAGATCTGATTTGAACTTCTCTAGATCAGATTGGAACCTCCCAGTAGTGGACCATAGAACAGAAGACTTTGATGAAGAGAGACTCTTTGTAGCTCTGAGCCTCCAGCTTCAGCCACCAAGTAGCCTGTATCATGAAAGACTTTTTCTTCCCAATGGAACTGTAAGTTGAATAAATCTCCCTTTCTACCTTAAATTGTTTGACTTTGGGTGCTCTCTCACAGCAACAGTTAAGAATAACTGTTACAGAAATAAAGATTCAACTTACTCCATTCTTTTTACTGTTTCTCTTTTTTTTATTTTTTTCTCAGATTTCTAGCCATATGTGGCATGACATTATGTTTTTTTCTCCGTTATTTTATTTTTAATGTGGCACACATGAATATAGTGAATTCATAATATTTTTGATTTTTATTTCTTAGTCCGAAGTCTCACTAACTCTTCCTTGTCCCATTGCAATGGTTCATCTCCTTTGACAGACTTACTCATATTTTCAAATCTCTTCACTTGTATTGCCCATTATGTTTTACCTAGTTTGTCTTTGATGACATATGCCTGGCAATGCTTTATGCTCTAGTAAGTATCATTCATCAGTAGACGTACCATTGAGAAAAGCATCCTCCTTTTCATTCCTATCAGCTTTATTCTCATCAGTCTCTCTGAAAGGTGTAGATTTTCTTGCTATTTTTTTACTTTCATGGTGAGATGATGAAACAGATCCCATACAACTCTTATGTAAGGGTCTGCCATGAAATCTTGTTATCATAACTTTATCGTGTCTAGGAGATAATGTCTGAGACCCAACATTGTCTCACTTCAAACTCTACAATCTTCTGCCCCCTGTTCTGTAAATGTTACGGTGGTATGGAGAGGCATATATGTCCTGCTTAGGGACAAGCAGGCCACAGTCATTTATTCATCTATTTTCTGCACTTTGGCAAGTTGTGCTCTTCAGCAATAAACTCCTTCTACCGTAGAAGGAGGCTTTTATGCTGAGTGATGAGTGTTTTTCCAGTTTGTAATTACAGGTATTTGCAAAGTAGTTTGGTGTATTGTCCTCCTTGCTAAAGATTCATAATCTATTCTTTTCTCAGGATCTTGTCTTTCCCTTTCGCAGGATCTTGTTCCAGCTTACAGTAACAAGAATGTGTTCATTTTAACAAGAGGTCTTAAATTTGATCAGAAAGCTGTTGATAGTCTTTTTGATATTCATTCCACTATTACGCTGATGGTCACTTATTGCCATGTTGATTAGTATTGCAACTTGAAGATTTCAGAGATTGATGAGACCTTTGATTGTTTTTCTCTCCTTGTAGCGTCCATACTACACTGTGGTATTATGTAAGCTATCCAGCAAAGAGCACTTATGCTTTTTTCATCCATATGTACTAGGTTGTTTTTTAAAATTCATCTCACTCTCTTTGCTCTTTCTTATTGTGGTCACTGCGGGAAATCTCTTAAACAAAACCTTAGAAAATGCACTGTTTATCTCTGATGTGCTTAAAATTTAAACTTCAATTCATAAATTTTGTCATCTTACATAAGAAGCATTGTTTGAGTTCTTGTGAAACAGGGGTTAGAGCATATCAGGAATAATTTACTTGAAATTTCTTTCAATTTACAGAAAGGATGTGAATCAAAATGTGTTGAATTGTTCCAAATGCCTCTTGGTATCTTAAATACTATCTTGTGTTTCTTTTCTCTTCCCTTCTGACTCAAAATTATTGTGAGGATTTTCTGAACATGCACTAAGTATTTATAACATCAAAACTTAGCAGAAGGAGATATATTTGATCATTCTAAGTATCAATTAAACAAGTTTACTAAACTGTATGTCATGAAGAATGTAGAGACAGCCTTTCCCTGACTTATCTGATCAGATAAGACAAAATATGCCTTTGTTATCACAGACACACATTTATCCAAACCTTCATTAGCCTACAGTTAGTAGAAAGAAGTTAATATGAATATGATAACTCTAATGCACTAATTTATACTACACTCTTAAACCATAGTCTGCATTCATCTTAAGTTGCCACAGACATCTGTGTGTTGGTTGCTCATAGGTGGTATATTCAGTTTCTGCCAGATGATGCTAATATTCTATGGTTTCTGACAGTTGCGTCATCTTACAAAGGGAATGCAGTACTTTTAGTTTTTGTTTATATCCCTTTCTCTCTGCATTTTTTGCTACCATTATAATGACTATTATCCTTTCAAGGGACTTCATGTCCTTTGCATAACCATGTGGATGGTCATTTATCACCTAATCAAGCACATTTGGTTGAATGTGAGCAGAGTCGGTACTATTTATTCTTTTTTTTTTCTTTTTTTTTTTTTTTAGTTTTAGATTTCTTTTTTTTTATTAAAAATTTAATTATACATTTTAAAATTTTTTACCAGTTCCCTCCCTCCCCCTTCCTCCCCCTCCCCTTCCCCCAGTGCCTCCCCCCCAATTCCCAGAGAGTCCTTTATTGTGTACGCCTAACTCTCCACTGGGTCCTCCTCTCCGATGACATATAAGGACCCAGTGGCATTTCCATAAGCCCTTTCTCTTGTTCCCCTTAAGCATAAGATCACTACTATGGCTGTCAATCCCTTGCCTTCAGGGGTCTCGGTGCCCTTAACAGACTTTATGAGGGCAACAGTGCACTGGACATTGCGCAGGGCATGCAAAGTCCCATTGTGATTGCTTTGGCCCCAACTATTGTTGAGAATCTTGCAAATCGTTGCTCCTCCCATCCTTTTGCTCTTACAATCTTACCGCCCCCTCTTCCGCAAATGTCCCTGAGCTCCAGGATGGGGAGAGATTAGGCTGGCCTAGTTCTATGTGATTGATATAGAGTCTCTGAAGTTCTGGATTGTGGTTTGTTGATTTTCTTTTGCAGTTTTGCTGCTCCTGCAATTCCCTTCACTCCATTCTGCTGGGCACTGTATGTCACCCCCTGGCCAGAGACAAAAAGCTGTTAAACTGGAGTCTTGTTGTAATAGCACATTCAAGGGTAGATGTAATAAGAGTAGGAAACCTCACTGAGGGAAGGGTCCATCACCCATTTGCAAAATGATTACTTTTTATCTGCTAGACTATATGCCCTCCCCTTCTGGTGAGATCAGGAAAGAACGTCTGTGAACTTAACCAGGTTTCTCATTACTTACTTACAGACCTTGATGGAGGCCTATTTTCTCTGCTGTAACATGGTCTCCTCTCTCCTTGTTTCTGGTGTAGCCCTCCTAACCCATCTCTCTTGTTCATAATCCTTGCAATTACTGTGTTACATAGGTTTACTTTTGAGTGTCTCAATGTGGGCTGGGTGAGTTTGGTACTAGGAGCCACCTATTAGGGAGTACATACGGTGCTTAATTTTCTGGGTTTGGGATACTTCACTTAATATAATTCTTTCTAATGACATCCATTTCCCAGCAAATTCCAGTAATTCATCATTTTTGATGGCTGAGTAGTACTCCATTGTATAGATGTACCACCTTATCCTTATCCACTCGTCAACTGTTGGACATTTAGGTTGATTCCATGACTTTGCTATTGTAAACAGTGCTGCTATGAACATGGTCGAGCTTGTGCTATCGAGGCGAACCTCTGCTGCATGGGGGGTTATTCCCAAAAGTGGGATAGCAGGGTCATACGGCATTTCAATCTTTAATTTCTTTAAGAATCTCCAGATGGCTCGCCAGAGTGGCTGTATGAGCCTGCATTCCCACCAACAATGTAGGAGAGTTCCCCTCTCTCCACATCCTCTCCAGCATTTGTTGTTGTTTGTATTGTGGATTTTTGCCATCCTGACCGGGGTGAGATGATATCTCAGGGAAGTTTTGATTTGCATTTCCCTGATGGCTAAGGAAGTGGAGCATTTTTTAAGATAATTGTTAGACATTTTAATTTCATCCCTGGTAAAGTTTCTTTGAAGTTCCAGGGCCCATTTTTTAATTGGGCCAGTGTTTTCCTTGGAGTTTAATTTTCTAAGTTCTTTGTGCACTCTGGACAGTAGAGCTCTGTCAGATATGTGGTTAGTGAAGATTTTCTCCCATTCTGTGGGTTGCCTTTGAGCTCGTGTGACAATCTCTTTATCCGAGCAGAAGCTCTTTAATTTCACAAGATCCCAACTGTTGAGAGTTGGTAGCAGTGATTGTGCCATTGGATGTCTGTTTAGGAAGTGTTGGCCTAGCCCAATCAGCTCGAGGGAGTTCCCTATCCTTTCAACTATGGTTTTTAAAGTCTCTGGCCTGATATCAAGGTCCTTGATCCATTTGGAATTAAGTCTTGTACATGGTGACAAGTACGGGTCCAGCTTTAATCTTCTGCATGCGGAGATCCAGTTTTGCCAGCACCATTTGTTGAAGATGCTGTTCTTTTTCCGTTGGATTCTTTGGGCCCCTTTGTCAAAGACCAAATGGCTGTAACTTTGTGGGCTTATATCTGGGTCTTCAATCCTTATCCATTGATGTGTGTGTCTATTTTGGAGCCAGTACCAGGCTGTCTTTATAACTATGGATTTGTAGTATAGACTTAGGTTTGGTATGGTAATACCTCCAGCTGTGTTTTTGTTACTCAGGATTGTTTTTGCTATCCTGGGTCTTTTGTGCCTCCATATGAACTTTGAGATTATTTGGTCAACTTCTTTGAAGAATTGCTTTGGGATTTTGATTGGTATAGCATTGAATCTGTATATTGCCTTTAGTAGGATGGTCATTTTTACAATGTTGATTCTGCCAATCCAGGAACAAGGGAGGTCTTTCCACCTTCTGGTGTCTTCTGCAATTTCTTTCTTTAGGGTTTTAAAGTTTTCATTGTAAAGGTCTTTTACCTCCTTAGTTAGGTTTATACCAAGGTATTTCATTTTTTTAGGGGTTATAGTAAATGGCATGGTTTCTCTCAAGGCTTTTTCACTTCTTTCATTCTGGGCATATAGGAAGGCCTCTGATTTTTGCACATTTATTTTGTATCCTGCCACCCTGCTGAACTTCTCAATTAGTTCCAGGAGCTTCCTGGTGGAGTTTTTGGGATCACTCAGGTATAAGATCATGTCATCTGCAAATAGGGATAGCTTGACTTTTTCCTTGCCGATTTGAATCCCTCTTATGTCCCTTTCTTGTCTTATGGCTTCAGCTAAGACTTCAAGTACAATATTGAATAGAAGTGGTGAGAGTGGACAGCCTTGTCTATTTCCTGATCGAAGTGGGAATGCTTCCAATTGTTCCCCATTGAGCATAATCCTTGCTGTGGGCTTGTTGTATACAGCTTTTATTATATTGATAAAGGTTCCTTCCATTCCTACTGTCTCTAGCGTTTTGATCATAAAAGGCTGTTGGATCTTGTCAAAAGCTTTTTCTGCATCTATCGAGAGTATCATGTGGTCTTGGACTTTGGACTGGTTTACATGATGAATTACATTTATTGATTTGCGTATGTTGAACCAACCTTGTGTGCCAGGGATGAAGCCTACTTGGTCCCCGTGAATGATCTTTTTGATATGTTTTTGAATCCGATTTGCTAAGACTTTGTTGAGAATCTTTGCATCTGTGTTCATCAGGGAGATCGGCCTATAGTTTTCTTTTTTAAGTGAATCTTTATTAGGTTTTGGGATTAAAACGATATTAGCTTCATAGAAGGAATTTGGTAGTGTTCCTTCCTTTGCTATTTGATGGAACAGTTTAAGGAGTATTGGTGTTATTAACTCCTTAAATGTCTGGTAGAACTCTGTGCTGAATCCATCTGGTCCAGGACATTTTTTGGTGGGAAGATTCGAGATTACTTCCTCAATTTCCTTATATGTTATAGGACTATTTAAATAATTCACAACTTCCTGATTCAATTTAGGTAAGTTGTGTTTACTTAGAAATTCATCCATCTCTTTTGTGTTGTCAAACTTCACAGAGTATAAGTTTTTGAAATATGATGTTATAATTCTCTGGATTTCTTGGGTATCAGTAGTGATAACTCCATGTTCATTTCTAATTTTGTTAATTTGGGTTTTCTCTCTCTTGCTTTTGGTTAGTTTAGCTAGGGGTGTATCAATCTTGTTAATTTTTTCAAAGAACCAGCTTTTTGATTGGTTGATTTTTTCTATCGTTTTCTTAGTCTCGATTTCAGATATTTCTCCCCTTATTTTGCTAATCTCTTCTCTTCTACTGCTTTTGGGATCAGATTGCTCTAGTTTCTCTAAAGCTTTAAGCTGCATTGTTAAGTTGTTTATTTCTGATGTTTCCATTTTTTTGACGTGGGCATTAAGAGCTATGAACTTACCTCTTAGAACAGCTTTCATTGTGTCCCAGAGATTTGGGTAAGTTGTATTTTCGTTATCATTCACTTTCAGGAAATCTCAAATTTCCTTTTTAATTTCTTCCTGAATCCAGTTCTCATTCAGCATCATAGTGTTAAGTTTCCAGGAGTTAGTGTATTTTCTCTTGTTTGATGTGTTGTGGATGTCCAGCTTTAGGCCGTGGTGGTCTGATAGGGCACAGGTTAGAATTTCAACTTTCTTGTATATGTGTAGATTCATTTTGTGGCCCAGTATGTGATCTATTTTGGAGAAAGTTCCGTGTGCTGCTGAGAAAAATGTGTATTCTTTGGTGCGTGGGTGAAAAGTTTGATAGAGATCTGTAGGGTCCATTTCTTTCAGGGTTTGATTAAGTTCCAAATTGTCTCTGTTAAGCTTTTGACCTGTTGATCTATCCCATGTAGAGAGGGCGGTGTTGAAGTCCCCAAGAATTATCATTTGGGGGTTGATTTCTTGCTTTAGACGCTGTAGGGTTTTCTTAATGAATGTGGAGGGGCCCGTATTGGGTGCATATATGTTCAGTATTGTGAAATCTTCCTGGTGAATTGTACCTGTGACTAAAATGTAGTATCCCTCCGTGTCTCTTATAATTTTTTTTGGTTTGAAATCCACTTTGTCTGATAGCATAATGGTTACCCCTGCCTGTTTTCTGCTTCCATTTGCTTGTAGAATTGTTGACCAGCCTTTTATTTTTAGAGCGTGCCTATCTTTTGTGGTGAGATGGGTTTCCTGCAGGCAACAGATTGATGGATTGTGATTTTTAATCCAAGTTTGTAATCTGTGTTTCTTGATCGGTGAATTAAGTCCATTAACATTTAGTGTTATAATGGAGAAACTATTGTTAATTCCAGACATTTATTATGTTTAGTAGCTTTTATAAGTATATTGCTTCGCTTTTAATGGTGTTATATTTGCCTTCTGTTCTCCTGGATATGCCTGTTTTTTTCTTCACGCTTGAGTATCATTTCTAGCAGTTTTTGAAGGCCTGGTTTGGTGGCCATGTATCCCTTAAAGTTGTCTTTGTGCTGGAAAATTTTTCTTTCTCCCTCGATCATGACTGATAGTTTTGCAGGGTAAATCAGCCTGGGTTGACATTTTTGCTCATTCAATACTTGAAGTATGTCTCTCCAAGCTCTTCTTGCTTTTACTGTTTCGACTGAGAAGTCATTTGTTATTTTAATAGGTTTGCCTTTAAAAGTGACTTGTTTTTTCTCCCTTGAAGCTCTCAGCACCAGTTCTTATCTTGAATGTGGAGTGTTTTAACTATTATTTGCCGCGGTGTGCTTCTATTTTGGTCGTATCTGTTTGGGGTGCGGAATGCCTCTTGTATATGAATGGGCCTCTCTTTTTTTAGATGAGGAAAGTTTTCCTTGATGATCGTTTGAAAAATTTCCTCAGGGGTGGTATTTTGAGATTCTTGCTCTGGTATTCCATGAATACGCATGTTAGGCTTCTTCAGGGTGTCCCATATCTCTTGGATATTTCTCTCAAGTATCTTTTTGGCTTTAACAACCTCTTCCATTGAGCTGGTTAGTACTCCCACTTTATCTTCAAGGTCTGAAATTCTGTTTTCTGCTTCATTAGTTCTGTTGATAAGACTCTCTGTGGCGTTCTGGGTTGAAGATAACTTGTCTTTTAGCTCAGTTTTAAACTCTGCTTGAGTTTGTTTTAACTGCTCTATGCCACTTTTTGTTTCTTGCACTGTTTTTCTCAACTCCTCCAGATGTCTGTTGTGTTCCTCTTCAAAGCGATTGATTCGATTTTGTAATTCCTCCCGGATTTCCTCTTTCATAGTATTGAACATTGTAATGATCATATTTTGAAAGTCGTTATCCTGGGTCAGGCTTTCTTGGCCTTTTTCCGCGGGTTTGTTCTTGTTGGAGTCTAACATTATGGGATTAATTCCTTCAGTGGGAAATTTGTTTACTTGAGTGTTGCTTCTCATGGATTTGCACTTTGACTTTGGCATTGTCATTTTAACTCTTAAGATCTCTCAATTTCACTAAACTGAATTATTTGGCCTGGGGTACTGGTGGGCGGGGCCCGAACGGGGACTTACCTAGGGCGCGGGGTGAGGCCCCGGTGGACTGCGCGCGTGTCCCAACCGGGGGAGCGGGGTGGGGTGAAAAGGGAGGATGGGCGCGTCGGCGTGGAGCTATTTAACCCGAGGGCAGCTGGGGCGGGGCCCGGGCGCAGGGGGAGGTCCTCCTTGTCCCTCGGCCCCCGCGCCGCTCCGGCTGGATGGCGGGAGTCGGAGCCGGGTCCCTGTGGGCTGACCTGGGGTCCTAGAGCACGCGGTGAGGCCCCGGCTGGATCTCGCGTACGCGTCCCGACCGGCGGAGCGGGGGTGGGGTGAAAAAAAGGGGTACTATTTATTCTTGTCACACAACCCTTCACATGTTTTAGCTGTCACCAGAGGCTGGAGACTACACATAAGGGTCATAACCCTTGTGAGTATCAATCCAACCAAAGTGACGAAGTTGACGTCTCCACATGTGGTGCAAGCATCATACACAACCAAGTGACTAAGGTCATGTTTCCTCTATGTATTTTATCTATAGTTGAGAGACCAAGAGGAGGTCTATGTAAAAAAGATAAGACCATGTCTTAAGAGTCCAGTTATTTAAGGAGGAGGGGAAGGAAGGGGGAATGTTGAGGCATAGAGGAAGACCTTATAGAAGGGAAAAGCTCAAGAGTATAGAGAAATGAAGGGATATAGTACAGAAAGGGGTGTGAGAGGGTAAGTATCAGTTAGCACAAAAGTTATATATATATGAACAGATGTACCTACTCAGAGAACATAGAGGAAGATAAGGTACAACAGAAATTGACCTGAGATGCTATTTCCATAATCATAGAGGGAAAAAGAATAATCACAGTACCAAATATTTGATACCTACTAAGGACTCTAAGGAGTTATATAAGTCAGAAAGATTTCAAAGACCACAAAACAAATTAGGCTTTTGCCATTGTTCCTAGATGTTCACCAGAAACTGACGACAAGACTCTATTTTTGAAGTCATTTCATACGTTGATCATAGGGCATGGAAAATTAGTTCTGATCTGGGAGATTTCTCCTTGTTAATCACCTTTCACCATGTCAGAAAGTAATGTGCAAATGTCAATGCATATCTCAAATACAGGTATACTGACTTGCATGAATGAATCCAAGGATTATCCAACTACTGTTTATTTTTAAAATTCATAGCCTTACAGAAATCTGTAGTGATACCTACAGGACTAATTTCTTCAGTGTTTTAACAAGCACAATAAAATTCAGGTTCCTGAGGCATATCCTAAGACTAAAACATTCAAATCAGATATTTTGATTCACCCCCATGTTCACATTTTATTCAGAAACCTTCCTGCTTTCTGAATGTTATCATTGATCATAATCAAAATCCTGCTCCATGAGATGCTTCGTTTTTCTCGCTGTAATTAGGCCCTAATGGGTTTTATTAGATGGTCTTTCTTTTCCTGGGCTTTCAAGTGTTATTTTTACCACAGTCCTTAGAATGGTAGAATTAGAGATTCTCCTTGTTTCTCACTCAGATTACTTGTATCCCACTATGTATGAGCCCTACTAGTCAATTCATGGTCATGGCACATCATCTCTTATTCAAAGATGATGGAGTAAATAACTTGCTCTTTTTCCATGTGCTAGCATCATGTGGCATCTGTGAGTATTGATCAAAAACCATTTCTGGTGCTTTTATGCATTAAAAGACCTATGAAATGAGCAAGAATAATAAGGAGATAAAGAAGAAATTAATCAATGATTGACGAAAAAGATGTTGGAAATGACAAGTGAGTTTAACCAATAGAGAAAAAAATTGTCTGCATTAGACTTTGAAATTTATTGGAAAGTATTTTAAGGTGACAACTATGCATTCTTTAGGAATAAGAAGCAGATATAAAGCTGAAAAATAGACTGATTTTTATAGTCAGTAATCTTTAATAAAAGCAAAGTTTAACCAATATCTTATGTGCACTGTGACTGCAATAAAATATTTTAACTGCAGGGTCTGGAGAGGTGGCTCAGAGGTTAAGCCTCTGCTTTGCAGGCAGAAGGTCCTGAGTTCAGATCCTAGACCCCACGTATAGACGCCAGGCGGAAGTGGGGGCAGCCTGTGTTTCTGGTCCTGGTAGGGCAGAGCCTGTGAATCCCAGGGCAGAGCAAACAAGGAGGAGGTGGAGGCAGTCCATGGTAGTTCCTGAATTCATCCGCGGTTCTACACACACACACATACATACACACACGTGCACACATGCATACATGCACAATTAAATAAATAATAATAAAAAATTAAAAAAATTTTAACTCTCTGGGAAGATGTAATATAGAATGAAGGAAGGTAAAATAAGATAAATACAAAGTTGTTGCAGTATGTCATGTGAGACATTGTGAGGTACTTAACTGGACAAGACTATAGAACATTTAAGGAAAAAGAAAACAAATTAGATATGTTCAGGGAAAAGTTAATGAATCTTAGTAACTGAAACTATAAGAAAAGGTGAGATCAATAGAGAGGCAATACTGTTATTCATAATAAGTTTAGCTCAGATAAGAAATAAAGACCACAAGACAGGCAGAAAGTGAAAAAGGTCTTTGATCTGGAAGATATTTTCATTTCCAGGAGACCCTGAAGTATGTATTGATGACTCAGTAGAGAAGTTTAAGGTAGAACACTGTGGTTATAATTCTTAGTTAATAATGCAACTCTAAGCATTATATAGGTTCAATGTAATAACAATCAAAATTACAACCATTCTTCACAGAAATTGGTAAAACAATCTCTCATTTCATAAGGAAACATAGGCAACTCAGGATAACAAAACAAATCCTGAATAATAAAAATCCACTGGAGGTAGCATCATACCTGCCTTTATCTATGTTATCAAGCCACAGTATAAAAAAAGGTATTATCTCAAAAAAAGATACGAACCAATGGATTATACTTGAAGACTGAAATATAAGTGCACTGATTTACAATCAATTGATTTTTGACACAGGTATAAAAATACATTGGAAAAAGGATAGCATCTTCAACAAATGATGCTGGTAAAAATTGGATATCTACATTCAGAAGAATGAAACAGGACCTTTATTCGTCTCCCTGAATGAAAATCAACTCCAAATGGATCAAAGGTCTCAATGCTAGATCACAGACTATAAAACTCCTAGAAGAAAAAATAGAGAATACCCTTGAATCAGTTTGCCTGGGTCAACATTTCCTTAGTAGGACCCCCAAAGGCACCGAGAATAAGACCAACTCTAAACAAGTGGGATTATATCAAATTAAAAAGCTTTTGCTCAGCAAAAGACACTGTTAATCACGCAAAAAAGCAACCTATGGAATGGGAGAAGATCTTCACTAGCCACACATCCAACAAAGGACTAGTATTCAGAGTGCACAAAGAGCTTCAAAAATTAAATACCAAGGAAGTAAATAACCCCATTAAAATGGGCTATAGAACTGAAAACGAACGTTCCTGAAGCTGAAATTCAAATGCCTAACAAACATCTTAAAAAATGTTCCACTCTCTTAGACAGTAAGGAAATACAAATTAAAACCACCCTAGATATTATCTCATTCCAGTCATAGTGGCTAGGATCCAAAACACAAGTAACAGCACATGCTGGCGTGGATGTGGAGGATAAAGGAATCCCCATATATTGTTGGAGGGATTGTAAACTCATACAACCTCTTTGGAGATCAATTTGGAGGTACGTATAAAAGGTAAAAACCAAAACTCCATATGACCCAGCCATACCACTGCTGGAAATATTCCCAAAGAATACTGTATCCTGAATCACAGACATGTTTAATTATGTTCATAGCAGTCCTTTCCACAATTTCAAAGCAATGGAATCAACCTAGATGTCCAACAGTTGAAAAATGATTAATGAAAATGTGGTACATATATACAATGGAATATTATTCAGCAGTCAGGAAAGATGAAATAATGAAATTTGCCAATAAATCATACAGAGTGAAATATCACAGAAGCAGAAAGACAGAAGTCATACGTTCTCTTTTGTAAGTGGATCCTAGCATTAAACCAATGATTGGATGAATCAAACACAGAGCTTTACAATATCCACAAAAGCAAAGGAACACGAGTGGGATGCCAGAGTTGGTGTGGGCGGGAGCGGTTGCAAGGAGGTCCCAAAAGAGCAGATGGAAAAGAACATAGGCAAACTGTTAAAAAAAAAAAAAGGCTTCCATATAAGAAAAGGAGAAGAAAAACAAGAATAGGACACAGTAATTGGTGGGTTTAGCCTCCAGGTAACCAATCACCTGTATACTAACCCCTAACCTCTTCCCCATGATAGGGAACACACATCGAGAACTGTAAATCAGCCAAACAACAGTGGATGGGGAGCAAACAGACAGTGGAAAAGATCAGATTTCTCAATACTAATCACAAACACCTAAGAGTAAACTTCCATCTAAACACCTCTCATTTTATTTTCAGATAGGAAAGTATGTCAACACCCAGACAGGATACAGCCTGACATGATGGAAGAGCAATGAATTAGACAAAGCCAACCGAATACAGAGTACCAGTAACTCTGCAATGCTCAATCAAAATCAGACCAATCAAATCTCTTCCTATCCCAAGGTTCAGAGAACCCTGTGGAAAATTTCAAGTGCCAAATATGGGACGATCCACTGCCAGACAAGATATTCCATTCAAGATAGGGCTGCTGCAACCAGGAACTCACTTCAGTGAGGCCTGTCTTATCAGACCTGCACAACAACTGACATACAAACACGCACCCATAGACTAGCAAGGATTCCAGGAGAAATAATTAAACACAGTGTGAACCTTAGGGGCTAGGGCTAGACAGGTGAAGGATAGTGCCCCTTTCTGTGGGTCTGTCCAAGGAAGTGCCACTTGGTCTTCCACAGAAGCCTGAAACCTTATTAGGGCAGATGATCTAGAAGGAACTCTGGACCCATAGAAGCAGACAGAAGGGTGGGAGAGAGTAACATGGATTGATGAAAGGAGGGGAGAGACAGAAGAAAGGGGGAAAGGAGAGAGTGGGAAGGAAGGAACAGCGATAATTACTCACTATGCCTCTAAAAAATAAATATATAAAAAAGAACATAACTCTAATGTGTTTGAGTGAGAATACAAAAGGGGAAGCTAATGTTGCTAGATGGAAATATGGAGATCTTCAGCTAAATGGAGGGAATGATCTCATAATGCACTTACAAAAAGATTAAGAATAAAATGGATGTAAGAGAGTTAGGGATGGAATTCTGAAGTTATAGATATTTGATAGGTAGATACAAGCTCTATTCATTGAATAAAGAATAAACCAAGATTATTAGAACAGAAGACAGGACAGACGATGAGATCAGAGGAATCATGAACCAGTAACATGAATGCCAATATCCAAAAGGACAATAGCAGCTATTTGAATCAAGAGAAAAACCTATGAATTCACTGTATATTAAAGTTTAGAATGTAGGCAGTATCAAGCAAAATAAGTCATAAACGAGATTTATATTTATACAGTTATTTACCCAGATGAAGCAAAACCATAAAACTACTTTTTAAATTAATCATCCAAAATATATTAAGTTTTCTGAAATATATTCTGGACTCAATTATATTTATTAAAATACATGAACAAACACCAGGTTTCCTAAAGAATTAAAGAGAATTGCCATCCATAAACCTTAGAGATCATGCATTCAAAAGTCAAAAGTTTATTTCACAAGATTTAATTTTTTAGTGTGCCACATATCTTCCTTGTGAAGTAGTTAGGACTTTTAGTAGGTTATATAATGGATATGAGAATTATTCGACATAAAATAAAATGAATATGATAATGATTAATGTTTTCCATTATATTCAGCCTTTAGGTTAAATTACAGGCTCTGGAGGTAATAGTACAAAAGGCCATAAAACAAAAAACATCACTTTCATGTATTTTACAAGTCAAATTTAGACTATTATTTTTTAATTCATAATTCACATATGTAGTGTATATCTCTAAATTCCTTTTAAATTATTACAATCATATATATATATCTAAATACAGATGTGCATCACTATAACTATATAAATTATTTTAAGTAATGAATGAAATCATTTGGCCTCATAAAAAGTTATTGGTTACACATCAGAAATTCAATATTTTCTTTCATATTTTATTTAAATATTTCTTTAAATATTTTTCTTTAATATTTCTTTAAATATTTTATTTGATAGAGACTAGATGCAGAGAGAAGAAAGAGACAGAGAAAGAGAGAGAAAGAAAGAGAAAAAAATATATGCTGTGGCACATGGGTAGAAGTCAGAGGACGGTTGTAGAAGTTATTTCTCTCCTTCTACTATGTGGACTTTTAGGGACAATCCCAGGTTGCCTTGTTTGTAAGCAATACCCTTACTTATTGAGCTTCCTCTCTGGCTCCATAAATTCACTTTGTATGCAATGTTGTGACGTCCACTTGTGTGATTCTCTACACTGTGACTGGAAAAATTCATAGCTGAAGTTTAGAACCATTTTTCTGACAGAATATCTCAGTGATTAACATTAAATGACATCACCTTAAAAAGGTAAGGGACATAGACAGTAGCAAAGATAATTAACATTGAAAAAAAGAGCTAGGAAAAAAATGATCAGAGAAAATTCTGGTTTGTCAGAAATTTTTCTTTAAATGCCCTTGAGCAGGAAGCTACCCAGTCTCTTTGTCCGCATTTCTGTCTTCCCTTATTTACTGATCCATCGATCTGTGGTACATGAAATAATGCCTAGACCTCAGATGAATATATAGGATTCTCTCACAATTCTTGTGTCTTATTAGTTTGTCTTCAGGACAGCATAAATGAAAACTGATAGTTATCAAGTATTTTATGTAGAAGATGCTAGTTTGTGACTATTTTGCTTTAGGAAAAGATGAGGATTGGAGTCAAGTTGATTTCCATAATAAATATGTTGCTTTAAGAAAATAGTCATAGACTTAAGTTTGCCAGCAGTTCCTAACAATAAATATATGTTTATTTATAGTTAGGCAATATTATCTGTTACTCAAAAATCAGTAGTTAATGAGGTGACAAACTATACTCAACTTCTGATGAATCCAGAAATTAGAACCTGGGAGACGAGACAAACTGCTTCACAGGTTCATAGTGCTGGCCTGGAATGTGCTGGAGAGAAATGCTAGAGTGAAATGTAGGCTCGTAACCCTCTTAGATACACACTTCAACACTCCAAGGAACTAATGAACCTATGTCCATTTCCATGGATACAGATCACTGGTTCCTGTCTGAAAACAGATTCATTCCTTCAGGATAAGAAACAAACCAGATGCCCTTAGTTTGAATTCTATAAAGTGTATTTGTACTCCAATAGGAAAGCATCTTATTCAAGCAATGAAAAAGTAAATACTTAAATTGTCTAAGCATTTTGGTTTAGGTATGTCGTAGATAAAAGAGCTTCTATATTGGATTGTTTGGAGCACTTGCCAAATTCCTTATTAAGACTCTGACTTAATTTCAATGGTGCACTGCACTGAAATGAGCAGTTGTGGTGGTTAATATTGCTTGTCAACTTGACAAGATCTGTAATCATTAGAGAGAGAAACCTCTGAGCACTGGGAGGTCCAGTATGGAAGAAAACCTCCCTAAATGTGACGGGCATCAATCCATAAGGGTGGGTTCCAAGACTGCATAAAAAGGAGAACGCTAACTAAGCATTAGACTTCATTCCTTTCTACTTTTTGAGTGCAGATGCAATGTGACCAATTCTCTTCATTTTTGTATAGTGCTTTTTTTTTTCTGTGGGCAATAAAGTGATGCTATCTTTGGCTTTTTTCCAGTGGCCATTGTAAATAAAACAGAACAGCACAGTAGACAGCTAGGCATTGAATGCCGACTTAAGGTGTGTGTATGTGTGTGTGTGTGTGTGTGTGTGTGTGTGTGTGTGTGTGTGTGTGATGGAGGTGTTGTCTCCAATGTTTTACAGGAATTTGCAACATTCCTTGTTTAATAATGACTCATTAAGATTCAAGAAATTCTTGAAACTAAGGTGATTCTTGTTGCGTCTCCCCAGTGAAGAAAGCAGTAACTGCTGAGGGGAAGAGGTTCTGGGACCAGATGAAGAGGCAGAGAATTTCTGTTTTTCCTAGCTGGTTGCAGGTTGCACAGGTAACTCTAAAGAGCATTTGTGAGTGATCACCCACATAGAGGTGAGCCTTTGATGATACAGCTGCCTGTTAAGTTGTCTCTGCCATGTAACCAACCCCCTCATTCATATTCTTGTAAGTGACCCAGCTAAATATTACTTTCATCTCTCACTGGACCCTTATCTGGATACTTTTGTATGGTGCTTCCTTAGGAAAAGTGTCACACATGCTAGTGTTTCTGTTACCATACCTTCCCTGTCCAGATGGAATGTATTCCAGAGTGTGAACCAAAACAAACCCTTCTTTCAGTTGTTTTCACCAGGAGTTTTTAGCATGACAACCAAATAATTAATGGAATACTTAGCTCCTTGAATTCAAATGATGGAAAGCAAGCACAGAAAAACTATGCACTTCCTTAGGAACTTCCATAGTGATCAATACTCTGGAACCAACAAAGATATAGGTTCTGCTACATAGCAATGTAGCAGAAAATACTGTGACAGGTTTTCTAAGAGTGAATCCTTTACTTTCACAATTTTCTCATGAAACCTAACCAGGTGAAGGAATTAATTCCAACAATATACTTCTTCAGTAGCAAAAGATTTTCTTTTACCATTGCCTTTGTATTTTACTGGTTAGCAATCATATTTCAATAAAAATCTAATATTTTTCCAATTTCAAAAATTAAAATGAAATATTTGTGATTCAAAAGGTTAAAGAGCTCTTTTAAGAGTAAAGGACATGGTATATTATGCTTAAAATTTATTTAATAAAACACAGTAACATTCATACTATTATTTGATTTTTCATGAATTGTGAGTGATCAGGTGTCCTGTCTGTTGCTTTCATTGTAATGTGTTCTTCAAGAGTGAGCCAAAGACAGATGTCAAGCTTGAAGTAGAGGCCCATTTACCTTCATGCATTTCGCAGGGAAAGCCATTGGCAATTATATAAGATGCCATCAGAATTAATTATCACATGGATGAATGATTTTTAAAATGAGGTTATAATTCATTGAACAAAATCTTGTTCACCATTCTTCAATTAGGGTGAGCCTTTTCCATCTTGAGTTAACAGTCTTTCTTTTCCTTAATTGATCTCTTGTCATCCTTGAACAAAAAAAGTCATTTATTAGCACAGGAAGTAATTGAAGTGAAACCAGAGACAACTGATTTGAAGGACTTTGTGTCACATGAAGCACATGTTATATAATGTGTGTAACAAGCAAAGGGGACATCACAAACACAGAAAGAAAGAGACAGACAGACAGAGAGAGAAGCAGGGAACCATATTGGGTATTATATTAGGCAGGGCTGATGCTCAAATTATTTAAAAAGTATATCATGAGCACAAAACATCAGAATGATTGCATACTTAGTTTGAATGCTCAAGACATATACTGTGTGATACAGACATATTAACATGTATGAGTGAATATCAGATTTGAATGACATTATTGACTGTTCACCTAATGGCCAAATTTTACAGCATTCTCACATGATCAGGTTCACACCTAAAAGCATGCAGAGTGCCAGTAAGCATCTTAAAATGCTGGACATCTTTAGTGTAGCCAACTACTTCTGAAACAGGATGTCTTCCCCATGGTATAATTATGGCAAGAAAATACTTTATAATAAAAGTAAATAAACTACAAAGCTCCAAGATTTCCTACAGCTTCCCTTAGATTATAAAGCATTGGGTCTATATCTCATTCCATTCTGATGCTTAGACTTAGCTTGGAGCTCCTCATTTTATATGTTTCCTACTGAAGAATGACGGGAGGTTTTTGTCTCTTTGTTCTTGCACTATTTTTTTCACATAGCTTCCACTCTTCTGAGTGAACCACGATAAGCTGGAGATTGATGCTACTTCACAGAAAAATGACAGAAAAATATGCATTGTTTACCAAATAATAGATGTCAAACAACTCAATTCTTTTGGAATGTATGGGACTTTTGTAAGCATTAAATATAATCTCAAAGAATCAGAGAATGGTCAGTTCCAGATGAGGAATACTCATTTGTGAGCATCTGGAAACTTACAAAGCTATTGAGATTTTATACACCCTACTCTCCCATAACTGAATAAACTCAATTTTTTCCCTTCATGTGATTTCATGAAAACTACAACAAGTTTGTTAGCATAGCGATCCTAATGTGGCTACAAACAACTCAATTATTGACTGGAGGTGAAGAAACTCACAGTTCCCAAGAGACTTCTAGAGCAAACTGTGGTACCCAGTTCTTTTAAGGCTTGATAATTCCACAACATACATTGAAAAGATTTAAAATTCTAGGAATTGGTGAATCATTAAATACTGCAATATGTGAATCTCAGACCTAAGATATATAATTTGGTAGCTAATTATTTATTTGGATATTTGAGGAAAGTGGGTAGGAGGAATAAATATGCAAAGAGAGGAAGACAAAGTTGATATAAGAGACTCAGCTTGATCACTTGCTAATATCCAGTGATGACTAATTCCCAAGGTCACCAGACAAATGACAGAAAGAAATTACAGGCACTAATGGGAGGTGTCTCAAAGCCAATAGCTATTAAGGACACTGACCTCATACAAAGAAAATTCATAAAACAATACATTTTGTGAGACCTGACAGCACAAAATGTGAAACCAAATACTACTTATAATTTTCACTGTACAATGTATTTTGAGATAACCCCAGTCTTTCAACTAATGATGACAGTTCAGCTGCTATGGCAGTCTATACACATGGAAGGTGATTAAAGACCAGCATCTTCCTATTTTGACATTTATGAAGTCTAAAAATATTTCTTGTATAGAAAGTGTAATGGCAGCATTAATCAGCCTTTTCAAATCTGTTGTTTTTCAAGATGGTACCAGAGCTTTTCATTCTCCCTTTGATTATTCATTTCCTGAGAAAAATGTTACGTGATAAGCAAAATTCAGGTTTGTTAAAGTTTCTGCTCCTAAATAGCTATCAGTTTTTCAGCACCCTGATAAGGGAAAGAAAACATCAATAAAGTTGGTATTAAAGACAAAGTTATAGCTAGAGATATTCACTATAAATGAAAAGAAAATACTTCATGTCAAACATTTTACCAAAACCTATTTAGAACTTGCTTCAGGTAGTGAATTGCTATATATGCTGATCTTCATAGACATAATTATTTAGATTTATTTTTATTCATGTCAACTGATTAGATTGGAAGACAAAGTATTTGCATGCAGTCTTAATTCCGTGGTGTCAAGAATATGATCTGTTTCAAACACTTAAACTAAATAATAACATGGTAATAGCAAAACAAGTGGTTTTAAAGATGCTCCCAATTAATTAATCTTTTTAGTCTGTTGTGTATTGAATAACCAAAATTTTTTACAGTCTGGAAAATTAAGAAAAAAATTGTCATAGTTAGACACAGGCCTCAATTTAACATTGAGGGTTTGAGCTCTGGGCAGCTTTGCAGAGAATTAGTAGTTGAGTTGAGCAATCCTGCAATGCGGATTGTCTGATAAGGAAGACACAACCCATGGTGGGTGAGACTAGCCTCTGAGCAGGTGAATTTAATGCAGGGAAGAGTTGAGAAAGTTAGCATTCTCCTGTGTACTTGGCCAGATATGCTGATCTGCAAGTGAGAATTGTCCCTCTCTCAGCTGTTACATGGCCAATTCCCTTACCCTTTAGTGATGGTTTGGGCTTTTCTGCCAGTCTGTACAAAGAATTGTAACTGAACTATTGTTAAGAGAAAATAAAACCCTTTATTACCTTATGCTGTCTTGTTGTTAATTTATTTGCAACATGCAGGCAAACTCTGACAGAATTTGGTATCAAAGAAATGGAATGTTGCTGATAAATCTGGCTATGTGGTATTTGTGGATTTTAAAGGTTTGGTTGCAGAAATGTTTGAAGATTTTGGGATGGTGGATTGCACAAACAATTGATTCATCAGAGATTCATGAGCTATTTGGATAATAGAAATGCTAAAATAGTTCTTATTTGTTTGGATCCAGATTGGGATGAAGGGAACAAAGTTGAATTTAAAGATGATGGACTGGTGTGCTTTGTAGAGGAGAGCTGTGTTGGCAGTTTTGAAGCTTCAAGTGATGGAAGGGCAGACAGCAGAGCAAGTGTGGCTGTTGGAGAAATGAACATCAGTTAAGAAGCAGTCCATCTGTGGGACATGGAACTCAGAGCCTGGGGTTTGTCCTGCTGGTTTTCAGTCTTGTTATGGACCAGTCTTCTCTGGATAGGCTCCCATTCGTCCACTTTGGAAAGGGAATGTTTATTCTGTGCATTGTATATTAGACATATGTCCCTTGTCTTTTCATTTTATAGGAGGCTTTGGACTTTGGACTTTTTGACTGTGTTGGGAGCACTGATGTAGTTTACGAAGACTTTTAAAGTAGGACTGAGGATAGTTTGCATAACGTATGGCACTGAAACTGTAGGGGTCCAGGGTGGAGTATAATGGTTTGAAATGTGAGTTGTATCCCACAAGCTAAGGTGTTTGAATCTTTAGTTGTTTGGGAAGGTCATGACACACTCCAGAGGTGGTAGCTTGCTGGAGGAAGTCAAAGAGAGTGGGCCTTGAGGTGGATTTGTCCCACCTTCCTTCCAGGAGAGGTCTGTCCTTTCAGCTTGCACTTTTGCAACACTGAGCTTTCTTGATGGAGGTAATTTAGGCTGCCTGCAATTTCTGCCAACAAATCATGTATTTTCTGACATGAAGGAGTAAATTTTCTCTCTGGAACCGTAAACTGAATAAGTCTTTCCATCTCCCTTAAGTTGCTTAACTTTGAGTAGTGTCTCACAGCAACAGAGAAGAGAAACTGATACAAAAGTACTTTTTGAATCTAGGGAAAAGTCCACTTGTATTTTGAGAGAACATGAAAACAATGATAATGATGACAATGTCATAAGAGAGAGTTCTGAAACTTCTATATTGAAATGGGATCTCAATAGGGAAAATGTCAGACACATCATGATTACAATAAAGGCAGACAGAAATCTCTGGATGCATAAAAGCACTGCAGCCCAATTTTGCAAAAAGTTTCTCACTTTAGAATAAGCAGACATGAAATCAAATTAACCAGAGAATCTGATAAAGAGACCACGCCGGTGAAAACAACAGAAGACTACAACTAAGTCAAGTTGTTTCTGATTGGTAGCAGAGATCCCAGTAATCAGTGTACTAGTACAGAAGTGGCTGTATAAATCAGAAGACAGTGCAAATTGAAAATGTAGCATCAAAATGCAAAGCAAAGTTTCATAAAAACACCAAAATTTTTAGCTTATTTTATCCTTCCATAACTTTGTTTTCAAATTTCTCATGTAATGCTATTCTAAATAAGGTAAAAGGTACATTACTTATACAGGCATTACTATTCTTGTGCACATTTCATACTAATCTTAAATACTAAATCACCTATCAGATCTGTAGTATATACATTTCTGTAACTCATAGATAAAATATGTTATTTTAACAGTGGAAAAATCTATGTAAAGTTAGCAAATGATTTTTCCCTTTTTTATATGTGTTTCTTACATAATCCTAAATATTCTTTATCAACAGCTTTAGAGATGAGTGAAGAACTGAAAAGAAACAGAACTATAGGTTGCAAGCTTCTCTTTCTCATGCTTGGCATTTTCAGTGCAAATGACTGGCTAATACAGAGAGAAAAAGGAGGATATGACAAGATTCCTTGATTATCTTTGCTTCTATTTCCACATCAAAACAAGTTAAAACTGAATCACAAATTGTTACTATTTGTAGCTGTTGGTTTCATCAATTTCTTGTTGGTAGATACAGTGCAGTTACTGATATGCTCCCTGTTTTACTGAATTCTGCATATCATGGATTGTGATATGTCAGATGTTTAGAAATGCTCTGAGCTTTCTGTCCTCTCTCTGGCATGTTTACCCTACAGAATTTGCATCTACTACTACCTACTCTACTATCACTGATCATGCAAGTGTAAAGACTCTTTTCAGACATAATAATTAAGTTCTGAATCAGTGGACTTATGTTCATCAAATGATCAGTTATACTGGGTGACAATGACATAACAGATCAAGTCTTTAAATTGACTAGAAATTCTGAACATGAGCAGAGACATTCCTCTCCCACCATTTTCTCACCTCTCCTCCCTTATTGCTTTTAAGTCTTAAAGAAGCAAGCTGTCATAAACTCCACTGCCACAAGAAAATGAATTCTGCCAACAACCACTGGGACTTGGAAGAGCATCCTTCCCTCATCAAGTCTCCAAATAAGAGTGGAGCTGAGCCAGCCTTGAGTACATTCAGCCCTGGGAGCCAGCAAATAGAGGATCCATTTATGCAATGAGAAAACCTCTTACTACAGAAACTGCTAGATGATAAATATATGTTGTTTTAAAATGCCACACGTGGTAAACTATGCACAGTGTGCATAATTAATCTCTCTCTGCTGGAGTCTATGCTCTGGATGCAACACATTGTAGATGCAACACATGACAAACACTATGTAGCTTAGCAAGGAGGAGCCCACCCTATGTGTTTCTCTTTGCCCAAACATGTGTCATTGATCTATCACAATTCACTTACAAAACCCAAATTAAAAATAAATGTTTTTATTCAAATTTTTTAAAATTACAATGAATTTTTTGTCTTCTTTCTATTACTCTACCTCATTCCTCCTTCTCTTCCTCATGCTAAGAGACTTCCAAGTGGCCTCTCTCTGGCACTGATGTCCCTTCTTGAATCCAATAAGGAATATCTGTTCTTGCATGTGCCTAGGTGTCCACTGCAGCACAGACAGTATTTCAGTAGGAGTACCACTGCATGAGAGGCCACTTCTTTCAGCCAGCTTTGGCCACTGATGATCATTCCAATAGGTGTGGGGCCAACTGAATTCCTTCACCACGCCTGGGACAGTCTTGTTTGGTATTGTTCAGGTAAACTTAGTAGCGGCATATTCATAATTTTATCTGTTTTTCAGTGTCTCAAATTTGATTCTCACGTGCTCCTTGTCACCTCTTCCTTGGTGTACTCTGGACTTTGGATGGTATCAGGGAAATCCAAATGTCATGTTTATGGTCCAGTGCTCCACAGTCTCTTACTTTCTACTGTAGATCAGTTGTAATTCTTTATATAGACCAATGTCCATTGAGAGAAATCTTAGATGTATGAGCTTAAAGACAAATGGTAGGAAGGTTATCTGTTATCAAGTCTGCTTGGTAGAGCATTTAACTAAGGACAACCCTTTGTGATCTTACACTGCTTTTAACCACATTTGTGTAGTTCAGCTCTATCTCCAAGGACAAGCTATCATGCTCTAAATGTTAAGATTACCTATGTTACAAATTATTGGCTCCCTTCTCCTGTAAAAATAACACTATGTCCTAGAGAATTGCTATTCATAGTAATAATATGATAATTGTTGCAGTTGCTCTACATTGTTGCTGATAAATGAACAATCAAATGGCTTAAGGGAGCAAGAAGCTAATTTTGACTTAAGACAGTCCACTTACAGCTCCTTGTCCATCTTGGCAGGAGAGCCCACATCAACACCAAGGGCCAAGGGAACTGGTAACATCATGTACACATAATGGTTGAAATGGGAACAATCCTTACTTGCTAGACTAGCATGTCTGAGCAAGTACACAGAAGGATGTTTGCTCCCTCCTTCTTCTCATTTGGTCGTGGATTGTCCCACTATGGACTGGACCTTCTTCATCAATTTGACAGTCTTCTTTCTAGGCTCAACTCAACTACCAATTCTCTACAATGCACCCAGACCTTGAACCCTCAATCATCAAATAGATACCCCTTGCCAATTTGGCGCAAGACACATCACTGTTAGACTGTAATCTTTAATCTTATAATACATGTACATTTAATTTTATTAATTCTGAATGTCTAAAAGTTCCCATAAGCAAATTTTAAAATGTTCTGTTATTAAAACTTTACTTCCAACATTTTAAAAGTTCAAAGTTTCTTAACCATACGAGTCTATTACATCAAAATATTTTAAATACTTCAACATAATTAAAACATCAAAATGAAAGCATCATGACACAATAAGAAAATATCAAATTAAGATTAAAAGTCTACCAAATCAAATAAGGCATCCTATAATTCAATGTCCATTTTCTGTTGCTCATCACATAGTCACAAAGAGTCAAATATTCTTGTAAATCCCAGCCCCTCTTCATAACTTAAAGGTGCACAATCAGTGTTTCTCTGGATCAGGTTAAATCTCCACTTGCAATCATCCTCAGCATACATCCCGTAGTTCCAGCATTCCCACAAAAACTCTTGAGCTCTTTTGTTGGAATTTCAAACCTACCATTTGGTGGCAAACTTCATCTGTTTTCCATGAAGCTCTCAATCTTTCATTGGGATTAATATCACTTGTGTAATGCAGACAAATTCTGCAGTGAGGTTGAAATGTAGTTTGGGCCACGCAAAATACAGTTGTACCAACTTCTGCATGCTAAATCTGGAAAAGCCTCTCTTTTTTTTTAATTAAGAATTTACTTTTATACAGAAAAAAATGCCCTTGCCCTTGCCCTCTTTTCTTCCCCCTTCCTCTCCCATCCTACTCTTCCAAATATCCACCCCTCTCCCTCTCACCTTTATGCCTGTTTGCTTATGTGGGCAGGTCTTCCTTTGGGATGCTTGTCCTAGTATGGGATAGCAGTTCATGGCAGTAAAGTGGACTTTCTGTAAGTAAACATATAGATAAAGGTGCTCACCTTCACAAATCTAGTCACTGCCTCTATGATTCCCACTAGGTATAGCTATTTCTCCTGAGTTCCTTGCTGGCCCGTGGGGGCATGTTAATTTATTAGCCATTGTGCAGGTTTGATGGGGGTAGGTATTATAGTTTGCTTCTGGATGCAAAAGCCCTATTGTGACTGGAGTGATCTGGTCAGCAGTGTACAAAATCAATATCATACTGGTTCCAAAATCAAATAAAGACACAAAGAAAGAATACTGTAGGCCAATCTCATTGATGGATATGGATGCAAGAATACTCAACAAAATTCTAGCAATCCTGATTCAAAAATATATCTAAAAGATCATCCATTATGAGCTTGTTGGATTTATTTCAGAAGCACAAGGTTGGTTAAATATACATATGTCAATAAGTATGATATATAAGAACATATAAAGAAATACAAAATTAAAATCACATGATTTTCTCAATTGATTCTTAAAAAGCTTTTGACAGCTTGCCGTTTCAGACATGGTGACTCTTCTGAGAGGGATGTTCTTGGAACAGTCTACAGGTACCCTGCAGGCCCCACCAGGCCTTCCAGAACAGGCCTCGCTTCTTCAGGCAGCATCCAGTAGTACTGCCTAGACTAATTAGAGTCTTCTTTCAAGGCTTGCTTGCTTCCTTTGAGAGTCAGGATTACGTCAACAGCACTGATCAGGAAGAGATTCGAACTGGTGTTGATCAGTACATCTAGAAGTTTCTAGACATTGCAAGACAGAAAGAATGTTTTTTTTTTTTTCTTACTAAAAGGGTTTCAGTTGTCTGTCCAAATATCATAGAGGACATGTCAGAACTAAGAAGTTAGCTAGGATGGAAAGATGCTCTTGTCTGAAGCATTTAACAAAGCTGAGACATTTGGCAGCAGGTGCTGGAAGAAATCAACATGAAGCACAAAAAGCCAGCTGAAATGTCTCCGGGCTCCTTGGCCTACCTCAAGTAGACATCCATCATTAGTCCTGTGTCTCTGAAGCAGACCCAAGAGAGGCCTTACCTGTGAGGCAGCCTTGGACTCTTGCCAGAAATCCTTCCTGTGGACATGATACAGTGGTCCTTACAGAGAATGAATTGAGACTACTGTTATGTTCCCACTTACAATAGTTATAAGGTCTTTCTATTTTATTTCTGAGATTCTTACCATGTAGTCCAGGCTGGCCTTGAAACTCGTTCCCTCAACTAAGCTACAGTCTTGCTAATTCTTCATAAAATGCCTATACTTTGATACACTATGTAAATTGTTCTTCATGTTTAGCAAAGTACATACTGTTAGAGTGATGACACAGAGACTTGTTTTGAAGATGTTTTATTTTGTGTGCCTTCATCTCTTTTCTAGTTGCTATATTAGTTCAATATAGGGTCTGATAGAAAAAAAATTTAATTGTTTGAGAAACCAATTGGTATAGCCTCAATAATTCCCCAGAATTGTGCAGACAAATAGGTAACTGCTGTATTTCAAGACTTTGAGTTACCTCAAGCAGAGAAATCTAGCGCAGCAGTGCTCTTGCAGAGTGGCAGATGGTAGAAGATGTAAGTGATTTGCACAAAAAAGTTAAGATTAACTAGGTTAGCATAGGTGTGGGATGGTGTAGCACAGTACAGTATTCCAGTACTGTGATAGTTAATCCTGGGTGTCAACTTGACATACCTGGTATTAACTAAGATCAGCTGAAACCACACCTGGAAAAGTCAACTGAGACCACCTGAAGAGATTACACCACCTCTAAATCTCATTGGCACCTCTATAGATCTCATAGAAACCTCCCAGTAATGGACCACATAAAAGCACAGAACAGAATACAGAGAATAAGAGGAGAGATGCTCCAGGAATGTTCCAGCTATGTGGATGTCTGCTGTGAATTAGCCTGCCTGCCACCATCAGCCAGCCATGCCACCTCTGCCATGTATCTTCCCTCTGGAACCCAAAGGTGAAAAAATCTTTTTCTCCCCTGCGCTACTTGACTTTGAATGCTGTCTCACAGCAATAGTTAAAAGTAACCTTCACAAGTTCAGTGGCAATCGCTTGGATACTGACTTTTATTTGGGGTATTTTTTGTGTGTCATTTGCTCTTGTGAGAGGGCATGTATCAGGAGCATGCCATGCTGAAATCTGTCAGGCTGTAAGTGATGAGGACCAGGGAAGACTTCCAGTAGCATCAGGCACAGGAGGCCTTATCGCTTCTGGTTTGTCTTGTTTTGAGTTTGTGTTGCTTTGTTTTATTGTTTTTCAAGGTATATTACATCCTTTGACCCAAAATAAAGATTCCACTGTCTCCTGAAAAAAAAAGCTTTTCACAAATTCAACACCCTTTTATGGCAAAGATGGAGAAAGTAGGGATGAAAGGAGCACTTATCAACATAATAAAGGCCACATATAATAAGTCTATAGCAAAAAAATAATCATCCCAAATGGTGAAAAACTTAAAGAATTCCTACCTAGACTTAGAACTAGACAAGGCTGTTTACTCTCACCATTTCTTTTTTTTTTTTTTTAACATTTTTTATTATTGCTGCTCATAAAAATTTAATAGGTAGACCAGTTCCCTCCCCCCCTCCTCCCCCTGACCTCCCTGCTCCCCCTCCCTCCCTCCCCATCTCCCAGTGCCTCCCCACCAATTCCCAGAGAGTCCTTTATTGGGTATGCCTAACTCTCCTCTTGGTCCTCCTTTCCGATGACATAAAAGGACCCAGTAGCATTTCCCTGAACCCTTTCTCATGTTCCCCTTAAGCATAGGAACAATTCTGTGGCCATCAATCCCTTGCCTCCAAGGATCTTGGTGCCTTTAGCCAATGTTAGACTTTGTGAGGTCAATAGTGTGATGGACATGGCGCAGGGCATGCAAAGTCCTATTATGATTGCTTCAGCCCTATCTAGTGTGGAGACTCTTCAAATCATTGCTCCCCCCATCCTTTTGCTCTTACAATCTTACCGCCCCCTCTTCCACAGATGTCCCTGAGTTTCAGGATGGGGGGAGATTAGGCTGGCTTAGTTCTATGTGGATGATATAGAGTCTCTGAAGTTCTGGATTGTGGTTTGTTAATTTTCTTTTGCAGTTTTGTTGCTCCTGCAATGCCCTTCACTCCATCCTGATGGGCACTGTATGTCACCCTCTGGTCAGAGACAAAAAACTGTTAAACTGGAGTCTTGTTATAATAGCACATTCAAGGGTAGATGTAATAAAAGCAGGAAACCTCGGTGAGGGAGGGATCAGTCACCCATTTGCAAAATGATCTCTTTTCATCTGCCAGATTATATGCCCTCCCCTTCTGGTGAGATCATACCCCCTCAGTTGTACATGATCAGGAACGAACGTCTGTGAACTTAGCCAGGTGTTACATTATTTACTTGCATTCCTTGGAGGTCGATTTTCTCTGCTGTAACATGCTCCCCTCTCTCCTTGTGTCTGGTGTGGCCCTCAACCCAATTCCTCCTGTTCACAATCCTTGCAATTACCATATTACATAGGTTTACCCTTGAGTGTCTCAATGTGGGCTGGGTGAGTTTGGTACTAGGAGCCACCTATTAGGGAGTACATACGGTGCTTAACTTTCTGGGATTGGGATACTTCACTTAATATAATTGTTTGTAATGACATCCATTTCCCAGCAAATTCCAGTAATTCATCATTTTTGATGGCTGAGTAGTACTCCATTGTATAGATGTACCACAGTTTCCTTATCCACTCGTCAACCGTTGGACATTTAGGTTGATTCCATGACTTTGCTGTTGTAAACAGTGCTGCTATGAACATAGTCGTGCTTGTGCTATCGAGGTGAACCTCTGCTGCATGGGGGGTTATTCCCAAAAGTTGAATAGCAGGGTCATATGGCATTTCAATCTTTAATTTCTTTAAGAATCTCCAGACGGCTCGCCAGAATGGCTGTACGAGCCTGCATTCCCACCAGCAATGTAGGAGAGTTCCCCTCTCTCCACATCCTCTCCAGCATTTGGTGTTGTTTGTATTGTGGATTTTTGCCATCCTGACTGGGGTGAGATAATATCTCAGGGAGGTTTTGATTTGCATTTCCCTGATGGCTAAAGAAGTGGAGCATTTTTTAAGATATTTGTTAGACATTTTAATTTCATCTCTGGTAAAATTTCTTTTAAGTTCCAGGGCCCATTTTTTAATTGGGCCATTGGTTTCCTTGGTGTTTAATTTTCTAAGTTCTTTGTGTACTCTGGACAGGAGAGCTCTATCAGATATGTGGTTAGTGAAGATTTTCTCCCATTCTGTGGGTTGCCTTTGAGCTTGTGTGACAATCTCTTTATCTGAACAGAAGCTCTTTAATTTCACAAGATCCCAACTGTTGAGAGTTGGTAGCAGTGACTGTGCCATTGGATGTCTGTTTAGGAAATGTTGGCCTAGCCCAATCAGCTCAAGGGACTTCCCTATCCGTTCAGTTATGATTTTTATAGTCCCTGGCCTGATATCAAGGTCCTTGATCCATTTGGAGTTAAGTCTTGTACATGGTGACAAGTACGGGTCCAGCTTTAATCTTCTGCATGTGGAGATCCAGTTTTGCCAGCACCATTTGTTGAAGATGCTGTTCTTTTTCCATTGCATTCTTTGGGCCCCTTTGTCAAAGATCAAATGGCTGTATTTTTGTGGGCTTATATCTGGGTCCTCAACCCTTATCCATTGATCTGTGTGTCTATTTTGGCTGTTTTTATAACTATGGATTTGTAGTATAGACTAAGGTTCGGTATGGTAATACCTCCAGCAGTGTTTTTGTTACTCAGGATTGTCTTTGCTATTCTGGGTCTTTTGTGCCTCCATATGAATTTTGAGATTATTTGGTCAACTTCTTTAAAGAATTGCTTTGGGATTTTAATTGGTATAGCATTGAATTTGTGTATTGCCTTAGGTAGGATGGTCATTTTTACGATGTTGATTCTGCCAATCCAGGAGCATGTGAGGTCTTTATACCTTCTGATGTCTTCAGCAATTTCTTTCTTTAGGGTTTTAAAGTTTTCATTGTAAAGGTCTTTTACCTCCTTGGTTAGGTTTATACCAAGGTATTTCATTTTTTTAGGGGCTATAGTAAATGGAATTGTTTCTCTCAGGGCTTTTCCACTTCTTTCATTCTGGGCAGATAGGAAGGCCTCTGATTTTTGCACATTTATTTTGTATCCTGCCACCCTGCTGAACTTCTCAATTAGTTCCAGGAGCTTCCTGGTGGAGTTTTTGGGATTCCTCAGGTATAAGATGATGTCATCTGCAAATAGGGATAGCTTGACTTCTTCCTTGCCGATTTGAATCCCTTTTATGTCTCTTTCTTTTCTTATGGCTAAAGCTAAGACTTCAAGTACAATATTGAATAGAAGTGGTGAGAGTGGACAGCCTTGTCTGTTTCCTGATCGAAGTGGGAATGCTTCCAATTGTTCCCCATTGAGCATAATCCTTGCTGTGGGCTTGATGTATACAGCTTTTATTATATTGATAAAGGTTCCTTCCATTCCTACTGTCTCTAGCGTTTTGATCATAAAAGGCTGTTGGATCTTGTCAAAGGCTTTTTCTGCATCTATCGAGAGTATCATGTGGTCTTCGATTTTGGACTGGTTTACATGATGAATTACATTTATTGATTTTTGTATCTTGAACCAACCTTGCGTGCCGGGGATGAAGCCTACTTGGTCCCTGTGAATGATCTTTTTGATATGTTTTTGAATCCGATTTGCTAAGACTTTGTTTAGAATCTTTGCGTCTGTGTTCATCAGGGAGATCGGCCTATAGTTTTCTTTTTTAAGTGAATCTTTATTAGGTTTTGGGATTAAGACGATATTAGCTTCATAGAAGGAATTTGGTAGTGTTCCTTCCTTTGCTATTTGATGGAACAGTTTAAGGATTATTGGTGTTATTGACTCCTTAAATGTCTGGTAGAATTCTGTGCTGAATCCATCTGGTCCAGGACATTTTTTGGTTGGAAGAATCGAGATTACTTCTTCAATTTCCTTATATGTTATAGGGCCATTTAAGTAATTCACAACTTCCTGATCCAATTTAGGTAAGTTGTGTTTACTTAGAAATTCATCCATCTCTTATGTGTTGTCAAACTTCACAGAGTATAAGTTTTTGAAATATGATGTTACAATTCTCTGGATTTCTTGGGTATCAGTAGTGATTACTCCATATTCATTTCTAATTTTGTTAATTTGGGTTTTCTCTCTCTTGCTTTTGGTTAATTTAGCTAGGGGTGTATCTATCTTATTGATTTTTTCAAAGAACCAGCTTTTTGACTGGTTGATTTTTTCTATCATTTTCTTAGTCTCGATTTCAGATATTTCTCCCCTTATTTTGCTAATTTCCTCTCTTCTACTACTTTTGGGATCAGATTGCTCAAGTTTCTCTAAAGCCTTAAGCTGCATTGTTAAGTTGTTTATTTCTGATGTTTCCATTTTTTTGATGTAGGCATTAAGAGCTATGAACTTACCTCTTAGGACAGCTTTCATTGTGTCCCAGAGATTTTGGTAAGTTGTATTTTTGTTATTGTTCACTTTCAGGAAATCTTGAATTTCCTTTTTAATTTCTTCCTGAATCCAGTTCTCATTCAGCATCATATTGTTAAGTTTCCAGGAGTTAGTGTATTTTCTCTTGTTTGTTGTGTTGTGGATGTCCAGTTTTAGGCCGTGGTGGTCTGATAGGGCACAGGTTAGAATTTCAACTTTTTTGTATATGTGTAGATTCGTTTTATGGCCCAATATGTGATCTGTTTTGGAAAAAATTCCATGTGCTGCTGAGAAAAATGTGTACTATTTTGGAAAAAATTCCGTGTGCTGCTGAGAAAAATGTGTATTCTTTGGTGCGTGGGTGAAAAGTTCGATAGAGATCTGTAAGGTCCATTTCTTTAAGGGTTTGATTAAGTTCCAAAGTGTCTCTGTTAAGCTTTTGACCTGTTGATCTATCCCACGTTGAGAGGGTGGTGTTGAAGTCCCCAAGAATTATCGTTTGGGGATTGATTTCTTGCTTTAGACGCTGTAGGGTTTTCTTAATGAATGTGGAGGGGCCCGTATTGGGTGCATAAATGTTCAGGATTGTGAAGTCTTCCTGGTGAATTGTACCTGTGACTAAAATGTAGTATCTATCTGTGTCTCTTATGATTTTCTTTGGTTTGAAGTCCACTTTGTCTGAAAGCATAATTGCTACCCCTGCCTGTTTCCTGGTTCCATTAGCTTGTAAGATTTTGGACCAGCCTTTCATTCTTAGAATGTGCCTATCTTTTGTGGTGAGATGAGTTTCCTGAAGGCAGCAGATTGTTGGATTGTGGTTTTTAATCCAAGTTTGTAATCTGTGTCTCTTAATCGGCGAGTTAATACCATTGACATTTAATGTTATAATGGAGAAATTATTTTTAATTCTGGACATTTTTTATGTTTAGTAGATTTTGTAAGCATGTTGTTTGATATTTATGTTTTGGTGGTATTATACTTCCCTTCTGTCCTCCTGGATACGCTTGTTCTTTTCTTTAAATTTGAGTATCATTTCTAGCATTTTTTGAAGGCCTGGTTTGGTAGATATGTATCCCTTCAAGTTGTCTTTGTGCTGGAAAACTTTTCTTTCTCCCTCAATCATGACAGATAGTTTTGCCAGGTATATCAGTCTGGGTTGGCATTTTTGCTCATTTAATACTTGAAGTATGTCTCTCCAAGCTCTTCTTGCTTTTACTGTTTCCATTGAGTAGTCATTTGTTATTCTAATAGGTTTACCTCTAAAAGTAAGTTGTTTTTTTTTCTCTTGAAGCTCTCGGCACCTTTTCTTTGTCTTGAATGTGGAGTGTTTTGACTATTATTTGCCGTGGCGATTTTCTATTTTGGTCGTATCTGTTTGGAGTGCGAAATGCCTCTTGTATTTGGATAGGCCTCTCATTCTTTAATTGTGGGAAGTTTTCATTTATGATGAATTGAAATATTTCCTCAGGTGTGTTATTTTGGGATTCTTGTTCTGGTATTCCATGAATGTGCATGTTAGGCTTCTTCAGGGTGTCCCGTATCTCTTGAATGTTCCTCTCCAGTATCTTTTTGGCTTTAACAATCTCTTCCATTGAGCTGGTTAATTCTCCCACTTTGTCTTCAAGATCTGAAATTCTATTTTCTGCCTCATTTCTTCTGCTGATAAGACTCTCTGTTGAGTTTTGGGTTGAAGATAACTTGTCTTTTAGTTCAATTTTAAACTCTGCCTGAGACTGTTTTAACTGCTCTATACCTATTTTTGTTTCTTGAACTGTTTTTCTCAACTCCTCCAAGTGCCTATTGTGTTCCTGTTCAAAGTGGTTGATACGGTTGTTTAACTCTTCTTGGATTTCCTCTTTCACAGTATTAATCATGGTAAGGATCATACTCTGAAAGTCGTTATGTTGGGTCTGGCTTCCATGGCTATTTTCTGTGGATTTGTTCTGGTCCTAATCCCTCATTATGGGATTGATTCTTTCAGCAGGAGATTGGTCTTCTTGGGTTTTGTTTCTCGTAGATCTGCACTTTGACTTGTAAATTGTTGCTTTGTTTTTTAGGACCTTTCAGTTTCTGTGTTTTTCACTGAATCAACATAGTTAGTATTGTTACGCTTGCCAGTTATTACTAGTGCTGTCCTTGGATTGGGTATGTTTGTGTATTGTTATTATTATATCCTAGATGAGGTTACTAGGCTGTTAGTATGTCAGTTAAGTCAGGTTATGTTACCAGGGGGTGAATATTAGTTTGGTAGTGCACTTTTACGATTTAGTTTCTTGGTGAAATGTGGGGGTGAGTGGTGTACTCCCTGGAGTTGTATGTTGTGGGGTGGCTGTATGAGAAAGTTGATCTACAGCATTGATATTTTAAAGGATCAGTAAGGTGAAAAGAAAAAGTTTACTTATCTTTGGGCTGGATGAGAAGAAACTCGCCCATGTGATATAATGATTGTAGTGGAGTCCAGATGTATGGCCTGTGCTCCCTTTGTTCCTTAGAATTTTGCTTGAGTTTCCTTTGGGCCCTATTGAATAGCAGTGTGTCTTCCGTGGACCACGTGGGTAGGTCCCCGGTGGGCCAGAGAGGCAGAGGGTCTGATGTTGATGGCAGAATTCTTCACCTGCGACCTGGGAAGGTAGGTGTGGAGAGGGGCGGGGCCCCGGGGGCAAAGCGGGCAGCTGCGCAGCGTGGTGCTGCTGGCCAGGCGGCTCCCGGGTGGGGGGGCGGGGCTGAGCTGGGCTCTTTCGCTCCCTGGCTCAATGGCAGAATTCTTCACCTGGGATCCAGGGGGGTGGCTAGGCGCACAGGGGGCAGGATGCGAGGGGCTTGGGTCCGGGGCGGGGCCCAGGCTAAGCCGCTGTCGGCCTGGGTGCTCGCCGCCGCTGGGACGCGTGGGGCTCCGGGTTGGTTGGGGGCTGGACTGTGCTCTCTCTCTCTCTCTCTCTCTCTCACTCACTCACCTTGGGCGGGGGCGGGGCGGCGTGGAGGGGGCTGGGGTCGGTCTGGGCCGGGGGCGCAGGCCAAGCCAAAGTCGGCCTGGGTGCTCGCCGCCACCGGGACGCGTGGGGCTCCCTACTCTCACCATTTCTATTTAACATTGTACTCAGTCTTAGCTAGAGCTATAAGACAAGAGAAGGAGATAAAAGGTATGTATACAAATAAAATAGAAGTCAAATTATCTCTATTGAAGATGACATGAATCTATACCTCAAAGACCCTAAAGATTTTACCAAGAAATAAATAAATTCAGTACAGTGGGAGGATACAAAATTAATGTTCAAAAATCAGTGACTTTTCTATGTACCAAGGATGAACAAAATGAGGAAGACCTGAGAGAAACAATTCTATTTACAATAACTCCTAATAAATGAAAAATCTTCAAATAAATCTAACCAAGAATGTGAAATATCTATACAATATCAAGTTTAAAAAAATCTAAAAATGTTATTACAGAAAACACCAGAAAGTGGAAAGGCTTCCTATGTTCCTGGATCCATAGAATTAACATTGTTAAAATGACCATTCTCCCAAAAGCAATAAATAGGTTCAGTAAAATGACAATCAAAATTACAACCCAATTCTTCACAGAAATTAGTAGAAAATATCTCAAAATTTATAGGGAGGTACAAGGATAGCAAAAACAATCTCGAAGAAGAAAATCTTTGTGGGAGGTATTGCCATAACAGACCTTTAACTAGTAATATGAAGCCCCTCTAGACAGTCAAAAGTTTTGAAGGTTAGGAAAATGCTTCAGCTTAGGCTTGTGCCTCTTGACAAAATAAGGGCTTTCAAACCACTAAACCTTTATATGGTGGTATTGATGTTTTCCACCATACCTGTGCAAAACACTATTCTTTTCCTCAATGACATTATTCTCTTCAATAGTCAAAGCTGATCTGTTCCTTAATCAAAGCTTCAAGGATGCAATACAGCTCTCCTCTACCAAGAAAACCAGTCTGTCGTCTTTAAAATGAACATCACCAAAGTCCTTGATTCTTTCATCACAATCTGGGCCCAAGCAATTCACAATTTTTTCAGCATCACGATCTTCCAAAAGGTCTACACACTGCATGGTTTTTACAACACACAATCTCAAAATCTTCAAATGTTGCCATATTCTTACAAAAAGTCACTCAGAGTCCATGAAGTCAACACAACAGAATCTATAAGCAGCACTCTAATTCTCTGGTACCAAGTGTTGTTGATCTCACAGCAATACCCCATTTCTGGTACCAACTACGGTTTCAGTTACTCTTCATTGTTGCTGATAAACACACCACCAAATGACTTAAAGGAACAAGGGATTTATGTAGGCTCCTGATAGTCAAGATTTACAGTTCCTTGTCTGGTTTGGCAGAAGAGCACACACCGACGCCACGGACTGAGATCTGGCCACATCATAATGGCTGAGAGAGGGGTAATTCTTACTTGCCAGACCAGTATGTCTGGCCAAGTATACAGAGGGATGCCAAATTTCTTAAATAGTTCCTTCCATCTTATTCACCTTCCTTAGCACTAGTTCCACTCATGATGTGCGGTCCTTTCCAATGAACTAGACAATCTCCTGCAGGTCTTTTCTGAACTCAATTACTAATTCTTTATAAATGTACACAGAACTCAAACCCTGGACCATAAATTTCATACCTATATCTAACCATGATAGTCATATATCATGAATTACTCCCACACACATACAAAAAAGAGTTTAGCTGGCCTTAAGATGTTTCAAGTCCATTTCATAGCTACTCCATTCCTTTATATTTTCTTGTCCCAAGTAAGTCCCAAAAAGTATACCCGAATTTTTGTAAAAAACATTGAATTTTCTTTAAAATATGATTGGCAGTATGAATATATTTTGACACCATTTTGCTCAAGTCACAGGATTTAAGCTATTTTTTAAACAAATAGTTTCAAATTGTATAGCACTTTGAAGAAATAATCTCTTTAAGGTGTGCTCTGGGGTTGCAGTCAGTCAATCATCCTTTCAACACGCTTTCATCCCCAGTAATGCCATAAGTATAAAGAAAGGTGGTTTGGATGGTTTCGAAGAAGTTTTTTCTTTTCTATTTTGAAGCTATTAAATTTCACTAAATTATCAGTTGCTAAATGCCTGAATATTGCAGATTGCTATATTCGAATTCTCTGAGAATAGAAGCTGTGTAGCCTTTTGACTTTTGTTCCCTCTAATCACCCTGCCATTTGAGAAAAAAAAAAGTGTTGAACTGTTAGCATAGACAATGGCTGAAGGCAAGACATGTTGAAATGTAAGGTCAGTTTCAAAACCTCTATCAAGGACTGCAACCCATGTGGATCAGGTCCTTGGTGGATCAAGTAGCTCAAAGGTTCTTCCTTTACATGTATAATAATGGCTCCTTCTTTTATTAGAAATTTTATTTATTGATTAGGAATGAGAGAAAGATTGAGAATAAACCCATTTTGGGGGAGTTCAGAGGACAGCTTTCCTTCTTCCACATGGATTCCTAGAATCCAGTTGTAATCACCCAATTCTGCACGCTAGTGCACTACCTCTGAAGCCCCAAAATTTTTCCTTCTATAGTTAAGCTGCAGATGCTTGAGTTATCTCAGAACTGTCTCTATCTTCCTGTTTCCTATTTCTCCTGCCTCAAACTTTGGAGTTGGTTTTCTTTTCTACCTGCTTGAACGCTTTTTTTTCCTATGACTCTTTTTATTGAAATATTCGGACTTCCATACATCAGGAAACTCTAGACTCTAATAACATTTTATCACGGCATGTCTCTGTGTGTGTGTGTATGCATGTGTGTGCACACGCAAACGTGTGTGTGTGTAAGAGGGCACTGTGTGTGCCTGTGGAATCCCAAGGGTGACTTTAGAAATCTTCCTGTATGGCTCTATCTCTGTATTGATTTTGCTCTGGGGACTCCAGACTCTGCTTTCCAGGGCTGGAAATTCAGGCTGCTGCAATTTCGGCCCTAGGTTTTTATGTGAGATCTAATATCCAGTTCAGTTCCTCTAGCTTTTGAGGCAGAGGAAAATAGTTAAAACTCCTGAGCTTATAGTAGACAAACTTCAACACCTGCATTGCCTTGTAATACCTTTCTCTACTTCATCTCAAATCTTTAAATTAATTAATCTCTCCATAATGCTTTCTACAATTACATCATAAGTAAATTGTTTAAGATGGCATCAAGATCTCTTCTAAACTCGGCTTCTACCATTTTCTTAACTTGGTAACTTTCTTTGAAAAGAAAAACGTATTCTGGACAGCCTAGTTTGTCTCTCTCCTGCGGGTTCCCTCTCTTGAAGTTAGTACTTCTGATGGGGAAATCACTTTGAGGATTCAATTAGCAAGCATTTTTCTATGGCGTTGTCTGTATGACATACAATATTCCTCATATTGAAGATCCTAAGATATGGCTCTAAATGTAAAGAGCCCACACCATAGCATAAGAGAGTTTTAAAGGCTTCCTGCCTCTTTCATACTTTTGCTACCAGAAAATATGTCAGTTTTTAGATGGGATTATACATACAAGATTGATGAAAATGCAGAATAGGGCTCATTTATTTATCATCTTTATTAATCACTTTATGCTTAGAGTAAGTATAATGTTGAAAAACTAGAAAACTGTCTTTCTTGGTGCAGGGTGATGTATACGTATATTAAAATGGAAATTCAGAAGAGGGCAAAGGGTTAGACCTTCCTACAGAAGAATCAGTGAAGTTCTTTAAATGGAAACAAGAACAAGAGGGGGGCATTATCTGCATCTCAGAGCATTGTGTCTGAGTCCCTGAGAGCAAATAAGGTGATCAGCTGTAAAGCAAAATAGATAGAGGCCTAGACAAGGAGAAGGAGGGTTTTAATCTGTTGTTGAAAGAGATGCTTCTTCTCTAGCAGGAATTTAAGGTATTGGGTATTGATAGGAAGATATGATAAAATTAGGGAGGAGGCTCAAAGAGGAGAGATAGACAAGAAAAAGAAAACCCTTAGAATCATTCACACTTAAGATCAGCAGAATCTGGTAAACTCAGCTAAGAAAATAAAACTCGACTGTCAGAAAGAAGAGAAATTCCATGTGATCTAGAACTCATCAGTCTTGTCATGTGCTGCTCTGAGGTAAAGATTGCTAATCATCTTCTGCCCTAGCATATTTGCTTGCTAAAAACACTTTTCTAAATTATCTCTTGGAGTTCATGGATAGTCTAGATTTTGAAATTTTTTTTCAAAATATAAAGCGAGGATCCTTATAGTGTACACAAGGGAATGTTTTGAATTAGGAAATGACAATATGAGAGAAAATCTGATGAAATATGCTATTGTTCACTTACAGAATACTGAGTTTAAAGGCCTGACCTATAGCTTCTCTTCAGCTGATTCACCTACCTCTGGTAGACATACTGTGGTCAACCACTTCCAGAAGCTTTAAAACAAGAAACAATCAAGACAAAAGAACACAGAAGGTTCTTTTACATATTACATATTAAAACTATTGTGTTTTAGTTTTATTCCTAATCCTAGGATTAGGATCCTAATCCTCCTTATTGTTAACATTGATAGGAACAACCAACAGTGCATAAATTCATGCTATAAATTCATGGACACTTCTCACTGATACTGTGTTGTAAGTTTTATAAGCCCTTTTGGGGGAAAGCACTCAATTTCAAAGGCCACCAAAGGACTCAAGAACACTGGCCTTTGCCTGAAGGACAAACAAATCAAAGTCAAGTATTAGCACTGAAAAATGAGAATGTAACCAATTAATGTGCAAATTAGAGTGTTGCAAGGATTGTATTTTTTAATTAATTTATTTTTGCGTGTGTGTGTTTGTGTGTGGGTGTGCGTGTGCGCACATGTGCGTGCACGTACGCATGCACACACACACATGTGCATGTATCAGAGATCACTGTATGCCCCTGTGGAAGACCAAAGATGACTTTGGGAAGCATCCTGTGTTTTTTCTACTTCCTTTTTGCTTCTGTCTTGGATTTTCAAGCTCTGCCCACCAGGACCAGAAGTACAGACCATCCTGTTTCTGCATGATGTTTTTACGTGGGACCTGGGATCCAAACTCTGGACCTTCTTCTGCTTGTGAGGCAGAGTCTTAGCTTTTGAGCCTCTCTCCAGGCCAGAAGATTATATTTTTCATAAATAGAAATCAATAAGGTTTTGTATCTCATAAACCACTGTCCAAATTCTAGTTCTGATTTTTAATAGCTGTGTGACCTTGATAATGTGACCTAGAAAATTTGAAGTCAGTGGTTAATTATAACTTATAGCATCATTGTGAATATAAGGATGATATATATATACACCCACACATATATGTGTGTATATATAAAAATCTTAGCTTGATAAACATCTGTGTGTGTGTGTGTGTGTGTGTGTGTGTGTGTGTGTGTGTGTATGATTGCTAGGTATATGCACAATAAAATTGATTGGGAAGTATTGTTTTGCTTGTTTTAAAGAATAGCACCAATTTTGTTTGACCAGCTTCCTCTACCACAATTTTATTGACTTGTATTATCAAGAAAGCAGTATTTTTGTAATCTGACATTCTCAAGATTCTACATGATCAATGTAATACCCAGCAAACTGTATTGTTAATTTCTCTTGCCTTTATAACCAGCTATGATTAATGCCCTCTTAGGTAGCAATAAACATGATGATTTTATGAGTTCTGCAACGTGAAGCATTATAAGTAGGACAAAAGTAGATGATTTATGCAACTGAAGACAGGTAGCACAGCACAAACTTGACCCTCTTTCAAGAAATAAGAAATAATTTATGTTTATAATGAAGGGCTATTTAGGGGAGAAAAATCCATTGTGTAAAGATCAAGGAACTATAATTTTAGTAGTCTGAAATTAGCCTGAACCTTGTGTTAAATATATATTGTTCATTTGCAACCAAGTCATTGAAGTTCTCAGGAACTCAGCTTCCTTGTCTGTTAAATACTAAGTGAAAGGAATTATTTGCAAGGGTTAAAGCCAGAGAATAAGAAGTGGGGGCAAGACTAACCTCAACAGCAGAGAAGCCTTTTTCAAGCCCAGGGAGGATTCCTTCCCCAACTCAAAAGGCCAAAATGGACATGAGTTAGGCAGGAGAGCACACTGAATGGGAATTTGGGCCAAGGTTTCATAGCTTAGAATTTGTGTGGAAGGGGATGAGGAAACTTATGTTCTTTGTCCTTTTGGCTATTTGTTACATTCCCTAGCAGAGTGAAACTGCTGAGAAGTCAGTTGATTACTGACTCCTAGATATGTGTGTTTTTGTTCCAGTGTACTGGCATTGTAGGTTTTCTGGACTTAATTGCTGCCTACACTAATTACAACCTACTTTCTTGGAGTTTTTTTTTATTTTCATGTGTTTTTGATATCATTTGTATATGGGTATGTGTACATGTAGAACCACATGTATGTGCAGGTGCACCTGCAGTGTATATATGTACATGAAGAAAGCTGGGGTTGATATCAAGACTTTTGCTGTCACTCTTCTGCCTTATTTTGAGATAGACTCTCTAACCAAACCCAGAGTTCACTAATATGGCAAGTCTCACTAGCTAGCTTGCTCTGAGGTTCCCTGTTCCCAGGGCTTTCTGAAATATGAATCACAGGCATGATTTCATGCCCATATAGTATTTAAGTGGCTTCTGGGGTCTGTATGCTTACAAAAAGTACTTTAACTGCTGACCCATTTCCTCAGCCTTGTCTCATAGAGATTTAATGATGAAGCAATCAGTATATATGCTAACTAGCTGTCAAGAATACATTTAATTTCAAGAATTGGTTATTGGCATAATTTTTATTCTTTAATTCATCTGTGTTCTGGGAATAAAAAGAAACAAACTCAGATAGAGTTATGAAAAAATTTAATGTGGGGATACTTTCAGAGTGACAGATAATTTGGATATTTTTGCAAGGGATAAGACAAAACATACTCACTGATCTATGATACTTGTTTAAACATGAATGATGTCAGACGTATGTCATCAAAGACAAACTAGATGAAATACAGTGGGCCACAAAAGTGAAAAGATTTGAAAATAGGAGTTTGATAAGGAGACGAAAGGCTGCAAGGGGAAAAAGATTTGTTACTAAGAGGTGAAAATATAAATTCACTGTATTCATGTATTCAACACTAAAGTGAAAGAGAACAGAAATGATATTTTCACATCTAAAAAAGACTATTCAATAGTCAGAGTGTTTTCTTTTAATATCAACAATGACTTATTTATGGAAGGTTGATTCACTATTAGTCCTATCTGCTCCCAGGTGAACATGGTAGATAGACAGGACCCCTGTGTAAGACTTGCACTACTTCAACTGTGTATGGAAGGTGGTTCAGAGAAATCTGGAAAGAAATGAAGATTTGAAATTCATTTGGTTGTATACTTCAACTAAATAGAAGTGTTTTAAGCAATAAACAGTGACATATATGCTCATTAAGGTAGACGATATAACTCTTCTCAAGGAATTCCTCAGGTCTTCACTGTAAGGCTGTCTTAGCCCTGCTCCATGGGACAAACTGGAAAATTCCTCTCAAAAAAATTTACAGAACATAACAGGTAGTAAGTGATCAAGAAATGAAAGTTCTTATTTCTGGGGTGATCTGAAATTATGTTATTTCTTTGCCAACTATTTCTTTTGGTTGTACTATCTTTCTTGGAATTTTTCTACTTGAACTATGTTTCTCTTCTCTCTTCTCTTCTTCTCTCCTCTCTCCTCTCTGTCTCTTTCTCTTTTTCTCTCTTTCTTCATCTCTAAGTTGATATAAACCTCTTTGTGAGATTTCTTCTGTTCACACTCAGCCCATGTTTGTATAATGTCTCCTCTAAGCTCTCTCTCGTTCTCTTTCTCTCACCACATACGCATACACGCACACGTGCACAGTACACAGGTATCATTTAACACTGGTGGTGAACACCCAAAGAGAAAGCTAATATTGCCTACATTTGATAGAAGAGGACAGTGAGGCTCAGAGTATGATAGAAGAATAGTTCAGAGAATGAGGCCCATAAAAATCTTACACAAAAGCTACAAAATTAACGATTAGACCTCCACACAAACCAAGATAAAGAATAATTAGTTTTAACCACTAGTTCAAATGCAAATGTGTGTAAAGATAACCTGGAGCTCATTGTAATATTAAAATGTACATCCATGGGAGGGGATGAAAGATGCCAATGAGCTATACCATGCATGTAGTTGCATGTTTAGAACTGTATGTAGTGGATGCACATGAGCCAGAAAGTCTGCACCCTTCAAGTGGCATAGAAAACCCACACTATGCAGATAATCCGGAAAGCCCCCACTATGTGAAATGAAAGTCCGGTCTTTATGCAGATTCCACGGAATGGCACAGCCTTCTCCCTAATGGGGCCCACTTTCTTTTAAGGAGGTGCATCTTTTTCTAATGAACTGTCTCTGGTTAAAAAAAAAAAGAACAAAAAAATAGAGATATTGAAAAACCAAGGAATTGTCAGCAACCAGTATACCAGTTACTTTTCTCTGTTGCAATGAGAGAATAATAAAACTCAAGAAATTTAAGGGAGTAAAGGAGATTTATTCAGTTTACGGTTCTAGAGGGGAGATGCAGTCCATTATGGCAGGAAAGGCATGGCTGACTGGCAGAAGCTGGAGATGTCTTAAGTCACGTCCATCAAGGACACTGAGAGCAGCAAACTGCAAGAGTAGATCTCTTCTAGAAGCATGGTGAGGGTTAATCAACTTCTTGGTCCACCTGTTGTGAAGTGCCTTCCTCCAGCAAGGCTCCACATCCTGAAGTTTGTGACAATCTTCCCAGACATCAACTAAGGACTCAGATACATGAGCTGATGGGGGAAAAATCATTTTCAAACTGTGAGTGCTTAAAATGGTGTGGCCTACACTCTGGGTAGGTCTTCCTACCTATCCTGCTATTCCATTCTGGAAACTACTTCTCAGATTTGTCCAGAGATTTGATTATGCAGTTTTTGTAAAATGTCTGTAAGATAACATCATGACTAATTCTATGAAGAGGATTTGCAATGGAAACAAAAGGAAAGCCATCTCACAGTACCTGGCAGTCATAGTGGGACATAAACACAGAACAGGGAGAAGAGTAGAAATTCTCAAGTGACTAGACCCAAAAGGAGGTGAGATGGCAAGAGACTGGGCATTGGAGTCCATGGGAACCAGCTCCTCATGCTTAAATAATAGATCTGAGTGGTTGTTGGGGGGAGGGAGAACAGTTTAAACAAGACTACCTGGTGTCAATTTTAATTGGATAATTAAATCCAATCATTTCTTCATCATAGTCAATTCTAGTCAAATTTAATTGGATAATTAAATCCAATCCCTTCTTCATCACAGTCAGTTCTAGTCAGGGAGTCCTAATTTACTCACTGCATCCCTTTCTGAGGCCCTCGTTCCCACCAAATCTGTTTTATTTTAGGTAGAGAGACCTTTTATGACATCTGTGCTACATCTGATATCTTCTATAATTTTGACTAGTGAACTGTAAGACATTTCTTGTTCTCTTTTGTTATTTCAATTCATAGTCAAAAATAAGAAAGTTTTGGTGTTAAAAAATGTCGTGTGATAATTTAAGTGGTCCCTTCTTGCAAAAAGGCAGAGGTATCAGCATTTACTAAACTGTTTAATATTCTTGTATATCTTTAAGGAAGCAACAATAGTTCACTGCTTTTGGTCACTTGCTGTCCTCTGCCCAGTAAAGTGATTCATAATGGCAAGGCTCACTTTTTTAAAAATTTTTTTTTATTTCCGCTCATACAAACTTAATAGGTAGACCAATTCCCTCCCTCCCTCCTCCTCCCCCCGAATCCCCTGCTCCCCCTCCCTTCCCTCCACATCACCCAGTGCCTCCCCCCCCAATTCCCAAAGAGTATAAGGACCCAGTGGCATTTCCCTGAACCCTTTCTCATGTTCCCCTTAAACATAGGAACACTACTGTGGCTGTCAATCCCTTGCCTCCAAGGATCATGGTGCCTTTAACAGATGCTAGACTTTGCGAGGACAATAGTGCGTTGGACATTGTGCAGGGCATGCAAAGTCCTATTATGATTGCTTTGGCCCTAACTAGTGTTGAGAATCTTGCTGCTCCTCCCATCCTTGTGCTCTTACAATCTTACCGCCCCCTCTTCCACAAATGTCCCTGAGCTTCAGGATGGGGAGAGATTAGGCTGGCCTAGTTCTAGGTGGCTGATATAGAGTCTCTGAAGTTCTGGATTGTGGTTTGTTGATTTTCTTTTGCAGTTTTGCTGCTCCTGCAATGCCCTTCACTCCATCCTGCTGGGCACTGTATGTCACCCCCTGGTCAGAGACAAAAAACTGTTAAACTGGAGTCTTGTTATAATGGCACATTCAAGGGTAGATGTAATAAGAGTAGGAGACATCAGTGAGGGAGGGGTCCATCACCCATTTGCAAAATGATTACTTTTATCTGTCAGATTATATGCCCTCCCCTTCTGGTGAGACCAGGAACGAAGGTCTGTGAACTTAACCAGGTGTCTCATTACTTACTTGCAGTCCTTGATGGAGGCCTATTTTCTCTGCTGTAACATGGCCCCCTCTCTCCTTGTTTCTGGTGTGGCCCTCCTACCCCATCCCTCCTGTTCATAATCCTTGCAAATACTGTATTACATAGGCTTACTTTTGAATGTCTCAATGTGGGCTGGGTGAGTTTGGTACTAGGAGCCACCTATTAGGGAGTACATACAGTGCTTAATTTTCTGGGTCTGGGATACTTCACTTAGTATAATTGTTTCTAATGACATCTATTTCCCAGCAAATTCCAGTAATTCATCATTTTTGATGGCTGAGTAGTACTCCATTGTATAGATGTACCACCGTTTCCTTATCCACTCGTCAACTGTTGGACATTTGGGTTGATTCCATGACTTTGCTATTGTAAACAGTGCTGCTATGAACATGGTCGAGCTTGTTCTATTGAGGCAAACCTCTGCTGCATGGGGGGTTATTCCCAAAAGTTGGATAGCAGGGTCATATGGCATTTCAATCTTTAATTTCTTTAAGAATCTCCAGACAGCTTGCCAGAGTGGCTGTAGAGCCTGCATTCCCATGAGCAATGTAGGAGAGTTCCCCTCTCTCCACATCCTCTCCAGTATTTGGTGTTGTTTGTATTGTGGATTTTTGCCATCCTGATTGGGGTGAGATGATATCTCAGGGAAGTTTTGATTTGCATTTCCCTGATGGCTAAGGAAGTGGAGCATTTTTTAAGATATTTGTTAGACATTTTAATTTCATCCCTGGTAAAGTTTCTTTTAAGTTCCAGGGCCCAGTTTTTAATTGGGCCATTGTTTTCCTTGGAGTTTAGTTTTCTAAGTTCTTTGTGCACTCTGGACAGTAGAGCTCTATCAGATATGTGGTCAGTGAAAATTTTCTCCCATTCTGTGGGTTGCCTTTGAGCTCGTGTTACAATCTCTTTATCTGAACAGAAGCTCTTTAATTTCACAAGATCCCAACTGTTGAGAGTTGGTAGCAGTGACTGTGCCATTGGTTGTCTGTTTAGGAAATGTTGGCCTAGCCCAATCAGCTCGAGGGAGTTCCCTATCCTTTCAACTATGGTTTTTATAGTCTCTGGCCTTATATCAAGGTCCTTGATCCATTTGGAATTAAGTCTTGTACATGGTGACAAGTACGGGTCCAGCTTTTATCTTCTGCATGTGGAGATCCAGTTTTGCCAGCACCATTTGTTGAAGATGCTGTTCTTTTTCCATTGGAATCTTGGGCCCCTTTGTCAAAGATCAAATGGCTGTATTTTTGTGGGCTTATATCTGGATCTTCAAGCCTTATCCATTGATCTGTGTGTCTATTTTGGAGCCAGTACCAGGCTGTTTTTATAACTATGGATTTGTAGAATAGACTAAGGTTTGGTATGGTAATACCTCCAGCAGTGTTTTTGTTACTCAGAATTGTCTTTGCTATCCTGGGTCTTTTGTGCCTCCATATGAATTTTGAGATTATTTGGTCAACTTCTTTAAAGAATTGCTTTGGGATTTTAATTGGTATAGCATTGAATTTGTATATTGCCTTTGGTAGGATGGTCATTTTTACAATGTTGATTCTGCCAATCCAGGAACATGGGAGGTCTTTCCACCTTCTGGTGTCTTCTGCAATTTCTTTCTTTAGGGTTTTTAAAGTTTTCATTGTAAAGGTCTTTAACCTCCTTGGTTAGGTTTATACCAAGGTATTTCATTTTTTTAGGGGCTATAGTAAATGGGATTGTTTCTCTCAGGGCTTTTTCACTTCTTTCATTCTGGGCATATAGGAAGGCCTCTGATTTTTGCACATTTATTTTGTATCCTGCCACCCTGCTGAACTTCTCAATTAGTTCCAGGAGCTTCCTGGTGGAGTTTTTGGGATCCCTCAGGTATAAGATCATGTCATCCGCAAATAGGGATAGCTTGACTTCTTCCTTGCCAATTTGAATCCCTCTTATATCCCTTTCTTGTCTTATGGCTTCAGCTAAGACTTCAAGTACGATATTGAATAGAAGTGGTGAGAGAGGACAGCCTTGTCTAGTTCCTGATCAAAGTGGGAAATATGCAGAGTTTTTGTATACATTCAGCCAACAGTCTGACTCCATACACAGGTTATCCTGCTGAACTGATATAAATTCTTGTTTCATGTGCTAATAATTAGAATGATTATAAAAAGATATCCTTTTATAAATTTGAGCTTAAAAGATCTGAGATCTCATGTTCTCTGAATATATATGTAAAATGAAAATGAGTATGTAAGTTTAGTATAAAATTCTCAACTGCCGCTCATATTTTTTTCTTACCTTAGTAGGCATTTTTTATTCTATATTTCCCTAACTATTTAATTCCTTTATATTTATGTATTTCATTGATTCCGAGCTTTTAATACTTCTGTAAGTTATGCATAACTGAGTTAAATGGAAGTGGTTCTTGATCATAGTCTGGCAAAATAATCATTCCTGTAGAGAGCAATAGCTTTCCTGCCCTCATGAGTAGGAAAAGTAACATCTACTCTATTTTTAAATTCATTTCAATATTCCCCATTATCTCAGTAGGGTGTCTGAATTTTCCTTTGAATTTTTGAAAATCTATTTTTGGCATATTTTGTAGTGTGTGTGTGTGTGTGTGTGTGTGTGTGTGTGTGTGGTTTATGGAAGTAGGTTTTCAGTTTCCATCTTTTTTGTAAGGTAGTGTCCCACCTCTTATTATTTCTGCCACTATACTGCTTCTTGCAGTCTCCTATCTCTGTCTCCCATCGCTTCATAAGAGTGCTGGATTGCTGGTGCAAGTCACTAATCTGACATTACAAAAAAATGGATTTTGAGAATTGAACTTGGGTTGTTGCAGCTGTGTAACAAGTGCTTTGATTGCTAAATCATCTTGCTGACCAGTTCCTTGGAATTTTTTGTAACATCTTCATAACTTTTCACATACTACAGAGTAAAACTTGGCAATGCTCACTTTGAATTTCCAAAGCAGTCATGATTTTGCTTTTAAAAATTATTCTTTTACAATATTAAAACTACTTCCCAATGCTACAGTTGATGAAAGTTAGGCATAGAAAAGTTTGACGACTAGCCCACACAGGAACTACTAAAACTCCAAACTCACAATTATTGAGTTTCTGCCCTCTTGCACCATGAATTTGAAATGGTAATCATGTAAACAAAATTTCATGGAATTTTTGAGTTTGCACACTTAGCACAACATTGGCTCATATGTAGCATGGAAACTCTAAGAACTAATAATTATTACCAATTAGATAAGTAGAGACTAGAATTACTAATTACATTTCAACATAGCTACTGTATGGTAATTAAACAATAATAATGGCCCAGTGGAGCAAAAATAAAACAATGTTATTCAACCAGTCATCAAATGTACCAGGGATTCTCACATATGCTTTTCTTTTCTTTCCTGATTTATTGGATTAGCAGAGAATATTAGTTATTTTGACCAATGCAAAAGAACCAACGGACAAAAATAAAGTGGAAAAAGATCAGCAGTCTTCAAAATGTGATAAATTGGCAAGACATATGTATAGACCCAGCAATTCTCTTCTGCCTTGGGTGACACTGAACAAGTTACTTCTTAAAAGTCAAGTTTTAACTGTATTATGTGGAGATATACCATCTAGCACTAAGCTATCAAAATAAAATCCAAATGTGGCTGTAAACCTTCTGGTATAGCACACTTTCAGTGCATTTAAAATCCCTTTGCTTACCTACTTCTGCCCCTAGATGGGTCAATATCTCTGAAAATAAAACAAAGCAGTACACAGAAAGAATGTAGAATATATTTTAATATTCAACTGTGCCAAAAAACCCAAAATGGTAAACCTGAATATTTAGCTATTTTTTTCAATTCTGCAGCTCTAAGATACAAATATTTAAGAACACATTTACAAAGCAGATCACGTTAAGACTGACAGTGAAATAAAATAATGTCCCTTAAAAAGTGTTAGATAGACAAATGTCCAGTGTCTTAGAAGCTCTGATATTCAAACAGCATATGAAGGGAAAATTCATGATGGTTACTGAGTGGCATCCAGGGGGGAACCACTTTTATGTTCTGGTTATCTTTCTGATAAGCTGACAAGACAAGCTAATATATCATCTTTTATGTTTATTTGTTTTTAGTTTTCAAGCATATTGAGTACTAATCCCTGTTTCCCTCCATCCCCCCCTTCCCTCCCATTCCTCTGCCTTCCCCTCATCACTCCATTCCATTCCCTCCCACCATCCTGCCTGCTCCCCTCTATGGACCCAGGGCTCCTTCTGGCTTGTCTACTTTTATGGATGTTCTGGCCTCAGGGGCATACCAAAGTTGCCTTTCCTTGGGCCATCTCACTGACAGGGGCATTTCCCTTTACTTATCCAGCTTTAGTCCCTGAGATTTCCACTGTGTGTTCTTATCTCTATTGAATTCCTCTACAGTCTACGGGGGCATGTTGGTATGTAAGTCATTATGCATGTCTAGTAAGGACAAGTCTCACTTCAGTGAGTTCTTGGATGCAGCAGTCCTTCCTTGTACAATGGTGGACCTTCCCATCTTTATGTTCTTACAATCTCACTGTTCCTTTTTCTGTGGTTTCCTAAGCCTTAGAATGGGGAGAGATTAAGAATGATCACCCTGATTCTGGATGAGCATTGCTGGGTCACTGCATTATGGTTGATCATCGTTGTCCACTTCACTGCTCTTCTACTGCACTTTGCTGCATCTTATCTGAGTGTTGAGATTCTCCATCTCTTTTGTAGAAGAACACGTCTAGGCTAAGCGCTGTTTTTCAAATCTATGCATACAATAGGTATTTACAAAGCAATTTGATGTCTGTCTTCCTACCTATAGGTTCATTGACTATTTTTCCTTACTGATCTATTTCCTTCCATTTTTATGTTCTTATTATAGTTAACAGTAATATAAATGCATTCCATTCTGACAAGTGGGTCTTGAGTTCATTCAGAAAGCTGTTGGTTGTCTCCTTGATACTCATGCCACTATTATACTGGTGGTGGCTGTTGCCATGGTGATTTTTGTTGTAGCTTGCAGATCTCATGAGTTGATGAGAACTGTGATTAATTCTCTCCCCTTGTAGCTTCTGTAGTATTTCTTGGTACTGCGTAAGCTACTTAGCAAGGAGGAAGCTCTCAGATCAGTTCTATTTGATGTGTTTTGCCCATGTTCTATCATCTATTTGTGCTGCATCTTCAGCAATAGTGTCTTACTGATTTTTTTGGAGAAAAACCAAGAGCAATATCAAAAGCCTATATCCTTTGTGGGGCTTTGAGGCCTCTCTGACCAATATCGAAGATATTATCTTATAGCCACTGAAGTGCTATGAATTTTCTTTTTTAGTTACAGTATTTTAGGGGGTTTGGGGAAGGTTTTTTTCCTCTTTATGATTCCAGCTTTGTTAAAGAGAAAAATGTCTTTTTAAAATTTTCCTATATCTTCTTAAGTGGTTTCTCCAATTTCCCCTTCAATTTCTTGTAGAAACTTTTCAGTCCCATTAAGTCCCTCCCCTGAATTAAATGTTATATTAGGAAATATATGCTCAATTGCTTTTGTGAACTAATATTCTATATAAACTATAAACTGTACATATATGATAAAGAATGTTAAGAGAAAATGTTTATCTTGAGTATCCAATTAAAAAATTGTTGGCAATAAACACAGGGGAAAGCAGTTGCTTGAAACATAGGAAAAACAAAGAAAATAGAATGAGCTACTCTATAAAATTGTGGCAATCAGTATTAAGCAAATAGCCCCTTGGACACAAAGATGTTAAACATGAGGCAATTTCCACTCACAACAGATCCGCTCCAGGTTTTATACCAGTTGGCTGAGTTTTAACATGTAACTATGAAGAGCACCTTAGTTCAGTCTACATGTTTGCAGATTGCATGGTCTGCAGCAGGCTTGTCACACATGATCATTCATCTGCATAGTGAAGGAGACCAATATTACAGTCTTAACAATGATAGTAACTAATCCTCTTGTCACTAGTAACTGTTTCTTACTGACTAAACTCCTGGAGGTCATATCAACACATCTTGATAGTAGCTCACTGCTAATATTCTTCAGTTTGTTCAGATCAAACTATTGCAGCACGTCCAAACAAGTGAAGATAGAAGTCAAATACCTTTGTTAGTAAATTACCAAGATTAGAATTCTATAACATAATGCCTATTTTCTTCCTAGCTTGGAAAATAGCATTTTTGCAAGGTGTGCTATTGTTTTTTTTGAAAAAAGGATGCATCAATAGATAGTTCAATAATATTTTTTCTACTTGGAGTCTTGTCTTTCAACCTCAGTTGTGCAGTGACTGACTAATATATTGAAAATACAATCAATTTTTATTGTAGATTGTATTCATAATGTACAGGATAAAACATACAAAGATTTAAAGCTAACATGCATGCTTATCAACTGCAGGATAATAAAGAATAAATAAATTATCTCAATAAAAGAATTTACCCACCCAAGAACTACATAAGTGGTCAATTAATAGGTTAAGAAATATATCTGTAGATTGCCAAAATAGCTCATTGCATAAACATTTCTTGTTGCAAACTTGATGATATGACTTCAGTCCCTGAGGTCCTCACATTGGTGGAGAGAACTAATGTCTGTAAGTTGTCCTCTGACCCCCACAGATGCTCTGTAGTGTGTTCATCTTCCTTCCTTTCTTCTTCCCTCCCTCCCTCCTTCCCTTCCTCCCTCCTTCCCTTCCTTCCTCCCTCCCTCCTTCCCTCCCTCTCTTTCTTTCTATCTTTCTTTCTTTCTTTCTATCTTTCTTTCTTTCTTTCTTTCTTTCTTTCTTTCTTTCTTTCTTTCTTTCTTTCTTTCTTTTCTCTCTCTCACTTTCTCTTCTTCCTTCCTTCCTTTCTTCCTTCCTTTCTTCCTTCCTTTCTTTCTCTCTCTCTTTCTCTTTCTTTCTGCCTTCTATCTTTCTCATTCTCTTTTTCTCTCGTTTTCTTTCTCTGTCTTTCTGTAAATAAACAATTTTTTAAAAGAAAAATTCACAACTGCAAATAGTCCCGTAAGGAGAAAGAGAACACTTTAATATTACTGTGAAAATATGTAGTAAAACTCATCGTAGTTCAGGGAAATAAATAATGAACACAACATAAACATTTTGGAAATTTTCATCCTGTTAGAATTTTAAAAAATTAAGAGCACATGCTTTATTTGACAGCTACACTATAAAGATTTCTGGAATTAAGCATGCAATTCTCACATCACAACACTTATCTTAATATAAATTTCACACATGAATTTTTACCTCATGATCAGGTCTAATATGGAGACTTTCAAAACTGTAAAATGTGTTGACATTTTTCAAGTTTACATATATGTCAACTTAGACAAGTTCTTATGGCTTATATGTAAATAATAGGAAAGAACCTAAAAAGCTAAATCATACAAAATAAATTACAGAAACATCATATAATTCTTCTATTGCCATAGTCTTTAACATTTTATAAAGTTATTTTGTATTGAATATATAAATGTATATTTTAAACAAATTTTTATATACAAAAAGAGACTGAATGGGGCGTTACAAATAAATCAATGATGTGTTCTACTTCCTGTTCATATTAAAACTACTCTTATTCAGGTCAAAAAGTGACTTATGGCAGTATGCTATATTGACACTTTCCATGAGATGATGCATGTAGCTTCTCAGGTTTCTGTCCCATATAGGACTTGACATGAATAACCCTACTCATCCTCATTTGGCAGAAGAATTAATTTCAGCTATACAAGATCAAAACTCAGTCTTAACAATGTAAATTTCATGTTAATTATTTGATTGACTTTCTCCCCTTCAATAATGGAACTAACTGGGCAAAGGTCATTTAAAAGTCAGTCTTGGATTCTGGAATTGTTTCTTTGAAAGCAGAGATTATCTTCTCTGAGACTTAAAAGATAGAAAGGTCACAGATGAGAGATTAAGAGTCCTGGATGTTTCCAAGGATCTATCAAGATGTCATATCTGAGGGGTGAGAGTCGAATTCCTAAGGCCTAAGGGTTGCAACAATAGTTACTATTAGGAACCAATGATCCAGGTACTAAAGGCCTGAAAGCCAGAATACTAGTCATGCCCCTCTTGCTTACAATGTTGGTTATTGCTATGAATTGAGGATTGATGGTCACCAAGTACAAGGTCACTGACAATCAAGGTCTAGTGTAATAAGCCTCAGACCTAAGAACTTAGAAATGTAAATCTCTGGCATCTAAACTTGATATCCCAAGTTTAAAATACGCAGTCATAGCCTGTGGGTGTTTTAGTACAGACTGAAGGCCTGCTCTTGTCATCATCATCATTAAGAAAGCCACACTTTCACTTTTCTTGACTTCCACTTAGATATAGCAAAAGCTAAGTTGAATGGTAATATAACCTCCTTTGCACATACTGTTGAGTCTGGAGATGGCTAAGAATGTATATGGGGTTTATTATTTAGGAAATTACTCTTCATCTTGCCTTCCACAGAAACAGAAATGTCCCTGCTTTCCACACAACAGTGTTATAAAACAAGATTGCCACAGCAATGGCATGACTTACTGATTGGCAATCCTTACTTGTGGCCTCTCTCTCCCAGGCTCTACCCTTCAGCATAGTTCTACTTAGCTTGATATGCTGGTCTATTCCTTTTGAACTGAGGCAGAAAAAGGACTATGAGTTCAAGGACAGCTTGCACTGAACAGTCAATCTTGTGCAGAAAAACAAAAAATAAATAAATAAATAATAAAGATTTATAATAAGTGCCACTATTAGTGACATATGCAATTGGCCAATGCTAGCTGCATTGAAGAAAATTTACATGGAACCAAAGAATTTCATCCATAATAGTTAAGGAAGATGATGCTATTGAATTCAGTCCCCGAAACTGCACACTGGCTAGTGGTATAGGAGTCAAAAAAGGATTAAATTTAGGAGCCAGCATCTATCAAGAGATAGCTATAGGTATTACTCTACCACAGTAAAACTTAATCAAAGCACATACCATGTTGTATCTATCTCTTACAAGTTTTGCTTCCTAATCTCTATCATATACACTATAGAAACATTAATTTGCCACTTTCACAGAAAAAGTCTCCAGTGTCATATTAGGAGAATAAGGTCTTTCCCTGCAACAGTCAGGTCTTTCTGAAGTGTCTTCAGTGAGTGAAGAAGGGCAAAGAGCAGAGTGCAGCAGATCAGGGAGACAGCTAATATTCACAAAAAGTCACAATCATGGAAAGGAAATTATGAGGCACTGGAAGTGTGACCTCAGATTTGCTGGGTATTCGTTTGCCTACATGGTTGCTGATAAATCACCATCAAACAGCTTAAGGAGATAAAGGGTTTATTGTCTCTTATTATTACTGGTTACAGTTCTTAGTCCAGCTTGACTGGAAAACACACACCAATATCATGGGCGAGGGAACTGGCCACAACATCACCACATAATGGCTAAGAGAGGGATGATCCTTACTTGCCAGACCAGCATGTCTGGCCAAGTATACAAAAGGATGCCAACTCCCTCAACCAGCCCTCTGTCTTTTATTCCAAGGCCTAATCCCACCCACCAGAGGCTGGGCCTTCCCATCAGCTAGACAATCTTCTGCGGGTTTGCTCTGGGCCCAACTCAGCCACTAATTCGCCACACATGTGTCCAGCGCTCAAACTCTCAATTGTCAAGTTGACACCTGTGCCCAATTATGACATTGGGTGATGATTTCCACCACAGTCTAGACCATCAGGTTCTCTTTTGGGGAAAGCTTCCCAAATTCTTGGTGTTAGAGTCTTATGTAACAACTATTTATTTAGGAAGTTAAATGCAGTAGGCATAAAAATAAGCTCAGGGGCCAGAGAGAGGATTGAAAAAATGAAGCCCTGCAAAGATTCACTGAGAGTAGTCTTATTTCACAAATCGTGGCAAGGAAATGACTTAAAACCACATGACAAGCTGAAAGGTTGCCACTTTTATCTAGTGGAGATACAAAACAACTGTCTACTGTTTTCAAAACGAAAAAAATCAGAACGTACTATTGACTAGAAAATAATCTGTTTTTAAAACGCAACATTTATTACTCTAATATAGTGCTGCTGTACAGAAATTATGAAGATCAGGAAATTATAAGCAAAAAAAAAGCATCTTGCCTCCAAGGCAACCATTATTATTTTGTCACTTCTCCCTCTATATTTATGCATATTTTTCTGTAATGGAGATACTGAATATGAAATATTGAACTATTATATTAAAGTATATAATAAATGTTTGCCAACTGACTGTGTTTTGATGGAATCTGGCTTATACATTACAAAGTATTTTCTTTCAGATCTGTGCAAAATAAAGCATATTTCACCATATAGAAAACAGAGATGAAATAAATTATGCATTCTTCCTAGGTTCTCCAGAAGATAATTATTGTAAAATTCAGCATCAGTTGATGAAACTCATATCACATTCCTTTTGTCAGTGGACAGTGACATTACCTATATTGCCCCAAGACTCAGGGAACATTGGGTAAGAGTGGTTGGTAAAAAGGTAAGAGCCTAAGGATGATCAGAAGTGTGACCAAAGAGTACGATGTCATGAAAGAGCTATTACATCCATGAACTCGTTGTAGCTACATGTACTTACACAAGACCTGAATAAGATTTGGCCTATGGACATTTCACCATGAAAGAGGAAAGATGTCAAGTGGCTCCACATCTCTTTGAGAAACTACTGAGGGCTAAGTCTGATATATGTGGAGAGAGAAAGAGGAGCTATGTTCCTCAGTCATATATGATCCCTGCTCCAGCAGCTGCCTAGGTACATTTCATTAAAGACAACCCAAATGAAATTCAGTGGATCACAAATGCAGAAAGACATCAAAGGAGGAGGGAGACTGGTAGGAAAGAAGCTTTGCAGTGGGAAACGGAGGGGCTTGGGATTGTGTAATAAGGGTTGAAATAGCCCACTGCATTCATGTATGAAACTTTAAAGAAGTAAAAGCAAATAATTTGAAAAGTCTTATGCGAGTTCTCAAGGACTGTATATGCTTTCATTCAGTTTCTTGGTATCCTGACTTGTCTATTTGCAAATAAAAAAAAAAGAAAGAAAGAAAACAGCTCCTTTTTAATTGCCTCAGATCTCCTGAACAATTTCCTGAACACTTCAAGCTTCAGGTTACTATAGCTCTTCCTTATTCCTTCAGTCCTACAAGCATTCACTGATTTCTCACTTATGTCTCATGAGACTTAGAGTAGCACTTTTCATCTATTTATATTTATATTTATATTAGAAACTTATCATAATTGCTTGATCCTTCACAATCTATGAATTCTTTGAAGAGAGATATAATGGATATTTTCTTCAGTCTCTAACACTAAATGGCTAGTAGAGTAAGAGCACTGTAAGTATTTTTAAAGTCATTATTGATTAAATTTAATGAAACAATTTAAAAATATTGGCTAGTAATACTGTACAACTTTTATCAGCAAAGATATATAATTACACTCCTGTTATGTGATAGTTAACCCTGGGTGTCAACTTGACCACACCTGGCATTAACTAAAATCAGCCCTCAGACTACTGAAGAGATTAACCAGATCAGTACATTACAATACAAATATCAGACTTAGATCTGATTGGAACACCCCAGTAGGAGACCAGATAAAAGGAACCATAGAACAGAAGACTTGGAAGAAGAGAGACTCTCTACTTCTTTGACCCTCCAGAAATCCTCCAGCTTCCACTGTTGCCCACTGGCCTACTGGACTGAGCTCTGAGTCTCCAGGATGTTTGCAGTGACTTAGCTGCCTCCTCCTTCAGCCACCATGTTACCACCATTGTGAAAGACTGTTTCTCCCCTCTTGAACCGTAAACTGGATAAATCTCCCTTTGTCCTTTAAGTTGCTTGATTTTGAATGCTCTCTCACAGCAACAGTTAAAGTAACTACCACAGTGTTACTTTTTTATTTTTAATCTTTTCTTTCTTTCTTTCTTTCTTTCTTTCTTTCTTTCTTTCTTTCTTTCTTTCTTTCTTTCTTTCTTTTTCTCTTTCTTTCTTTCTTTCTTTCTCTTTCTTTCTTTTTCTTTCTTTCTCTCTCTCTCTCTCTTTTCTTTCTTCTCTCTCTCTCTCTCTTCCTCCCTCAGCCCCTCTCCCTCCGTCCCTCCCTCCGTCCCTCCCTTCCTTCCTTCCTTCCTTCCTTCCTTCCTTCCTTCCTTCCTTCCTTCCTTCCTTCCTTCCTTCCTTCCTTCCTTCCTTTCTTCCAAGGATTTCTCCATGTAGTGCAGGGTCACCTTAAAATTATAATCCTCCTGGAGGACTGAAATTATAAACATGCATATAATGCCTAGCTTTGAAGTAGGACTTAGGCTATATTCACTTTTCTACACTACTGAACTGTATCAATTTCCCTGCATGTGGCCAATAAATTCACAACCAAACGGCTAATGGAACAAAGGACTTTAATCCAGGTTAGGTTAATCCTATTACAGTCCTTACTCTGGTTTGGCAGGAGAGTCCATACCAACACCAGGGGTCATGACTGCTGAGAGAGAAGATCCTAATTTGCCAGACCAGCATGTCTGACCAAGGATACCAAAGAACGTCAACTTCCTTAACCACTTCCCCCAAATATAATCACCTGCCTGGGTCACAATCCCATCCACCATGGTCAGGCTCTTCTCCACTAACTAGATTATCTCCTTCAGGCCTGCTCAGGGTCTAACTTAACCACTAATTCTTTATAAATGTGCTTAGAGCTAAATCCTCAACAGTCAGATTGACACCTGTATGTAACCATAACATCAATCATTTCTCTGTGCATATGTATGTACTCATGGGTATGTGTATGTGGGTGCATGTGTAGATGTGGGTACACATGCACATTTGCATGTGTGTGGGTCAGGAGGCCCAAAGTCAACCTCGGGCAAGTGCTGTTCCTCAGCTACTATCCACCCTTGCCTGGAGCTTAGCCAGTAGGCTGGGCTGGCTGGGAAATGAGGCCCATGAATCCACTTGTCTCTGCCCCTTCCCTCCTCCCTGTGCTGGGATTACAAGTGTTTACCACTGAACTCATCTCTCATACCTATACTCTAGGCATGGAAATCAGGAATTTGTGATGGCACCAAGGTACTTTATCTACTGATTTATTTATTTATTTATTATTCATTTTTATTTAAAATGCATAAGAACAGCGTTTCTTGAGAATGAAATGTTTATTAATTGTGTGAGGCTATTAGTCATTTAACACTGGAGTGGTTAGATCTACAGAGTGAGAAATGGTAGAACATGTATACATTTGCAGCTACATAGAGGTTTAAAATTTCTTCCCAGCCATCAATGTCAGGAAAAATTATTCATCCTCCTTTTCAACTGTCAAACATGCATGTCAATAAATTATAGACATGTGCTGGAGGGACAGCATGGAGAATAGAGATTACCTTAAATCACTTTCCATAATCACAGTAAACCAAAAAGTATGTGTAATCCAATTATACTGTGTTTCCTGGTGTACTAGTTAATCCTGGTTGTCAACTTGAGCACATCTGTCATTAATTAAGATCAGCTGTCAGACCACCTGAAGAGATTATCTGGATCAATATATTTACAATATAAAGACCAGCCCTAGATCTGATTGGAACTTCCCAGCAGCAGATCAGATAAAAGGAACCATGAAACAGAAGAGTTTGAAGAGAGACTGTCTGAAACTGTGCTAGAAAAGTTCTTTCCTCCTGCTGCCAGGCTTCTTCAACCCTCCACTTCTCCTACTTTCCAAGTCTTCAACGTGACTAAAGACTCTCCAGGAATCCTCCAGCCATCACTCTGCACCCACTGGACTATTGGACTGAGCAGCTATGGCAGTCACTGCTGGACTACCTCAGCCATATCTCATAAGCCAACTCAATAATCCCTTTTTATGCATTCATTATCTTGATTCTGTGGCTCTAAAAAACTCTGACTAATACACCTGGCAAGTACTAAGGATATCTTTAGATCCACTTAAAAAAATTTAATCTTTCCAGAAGAAATTACCCAGTCTAAGAGTTAATGGGAAGGATGCCAGTATTCTGTCTTATTACTTCTTTATGTTTTTCTGAGTTTATTTCATAACATTTTCTATTTTAAATTTGTAAAAAAATATAGCTAAATGGTTTATATATGCTACTACTTTATCTAAATACCTATTTTATAAATAGCATCAGAAAACTAAAATGAAAAACATACGCAATAGGTTTGACATCCTGTTCAGGAAACATGAATTTCTTCTTACATTCAATTGAAATCTCACCAGACAAATTCACTGATAACATTGTTTAGTATTGATTCCAAGTGAGGCTGGCCTGATTCTTTGGATGGGAGTATCTGTTACAGCAATCAGCACTATGAGAGCCAGAGAAACAATTGAATCCCAGCAGCTACTAGCAAATGGCCAAACAAATTGATGATTTTAGATGACAAGAGAAAAGACTTTAACACAGGGAAAGCATGAGCCCTATTCATTTTTTCCCCTACTAATGACAGTGTTTTCTCTTTAACCAGACAATATGAGGTTGATCGTGCTATTATGGCAAAGCTATTCAGAGGCTTAGGAAATGACTTTTGGAAATGTTCTTTCTTTGGTTTTGTAACAACACAAATATCCCTGAATAGCCTGGTGCCGACTGGCTTCTTCACAATGCCCTTTCTCTTTAGGTGGCATCATTTTGGAAGAATTATGAAGATTCTCAGGTCCACCTGACTTTTCAGGCTCACAAGGGCACATCTCTCTCAAAGAGGACTGTGCCTTGGAGCAAATGATAAACTCAGGAGGTATTTGGGAAGGCAACTGGAAAGTTGGATACTGATTTTGAATTGGAAAACCCCTAAAAACAGCCTTGGTTTGGTTAAAAACAAAAGATTTTAAAGTCCAGTTGACAATGTAAATAGCAAGAAGTGTCAAATAATAAATGATGTCTTTTTTTTATTTATTTATTTTTATTGTCTCCGCTCATACAAACTTTTTTTTTTTAAATACAAATTTGGAAAATGGTTTTATTTTTTTTATTTTTTATTTTTTCAGTTGAAATATTTTTTATTTCAGCTCATATAAACTTATTAGGTACACCAGTTCCCTCCCTTCCTTCTCCCCCCCCCCGTACCCCCTGCTCCCCCTCCCCACCCCTCTTCCTCCCCATCCCCCAGTGCCTCCCACCCCAATTCCCAGAGAGTCCTTTCTTGTGCATGTCTGATTTTCCTCTGGGCCCTCCTCTCCGATGACGTACAAGGACCCAGTGGCCTTTCCCTGAACACTTTCCCGTGTTCCCCTTAGGTATAGGAACACTGCTGTGGCTGCCAATCCTTTGCCTCCAAGGATCTTGGTGCCTTTAGCAGATGCTAGACTTTGTGAGGTCAACAGTGTGTTGGACAATGCGCAGGGCATGCAAAGTCCAATTATGATTGCTTCAGCCCTAACTAGTATGGAGTATATTACATATCATTGCTCCTCCCATCCTTTTGCTCTTACACTCTTACCGCCCCCTCTTCCACAAATTTCCCTGAGCTTCAAGATGGAGAGAGACTAAGCTGGCCTGGTTCTAGGTGGTTGATATAGAGTCTCTGAAGTTCTGGATTGTGGTTTGTTGATTTTCTTTTGCAGTTTTGCTGCTCCTGCAATGCCCTTCACTCCATCCTGGTGGGCATTGTATGTTACCCCCTGGCCAGAGACAAAAAGCTGTTAGAGTCTTGTGATAAAAGCACATTCAAAGGTAGATGTAATAAAAGTGGGAAACCACAGTAAGGGAGGGGTCTATCACCCATTTGCAAAATGGTTACTTTTTATCTGCCAGACTATATGCCCTCCTCTTCTGGTGAGATCACACCCCCTCAGTAGTAAATGATCAGGAACAAAAGTCTGTGAACTTAATCAGATGTCTCATTACTTATTTGGGTCCTTGGTGGAGGCCTATTTTCCCTGCTCTAACATGGTCCCTTCTCTCCTTGTTTCTGGTGTGGCCCTCCTACCCCATCCCTCCTGTTCATAATCCTTGGAATTACTGTCTCTAGGTGGGCTGGGTGGGTTTGGTACTAGGAGCCACCTATTAGGGAGTACATACGCGCTTAATTTTCTGGGTCTGGGATACTTCACTTAATATAATTGTTTCTAATGACATCCATTTCCCAGCAAATTCCAGTAATTCATCATTTTTGATGGCTGAGTAGTACTCCATTGTATAGATGTACCACTATTTCCTTATCCACTCGTCAACTGTTGGACATTTGGGCTGATTCCATGACTTTGCTATTGTAAACAGTGCTGCTATGAACATGGTCATGCTTGTGCTATCGAGGTGAACCTCTGCTGTATGGGGGTTATTCCAAAAAGTGGAATAGCAGGGTCATATGGCATTTCTATCTTTAATTTCTTTAAGAATCTCCAGACGGCTCGCCAGAGTGGCTGTATGAGCCTGCATTCCTACCAGCAATGTAGGAGAGTTCCCCTCTCTCCACATCCTCTCCAACATTTGTTGTTGTTTGTATTGTGGATGATGTCTTTTATGACTATAGTTGTCCTCATTCATTTTGAGCTCAAATGAAACAATATAGCAGTACAATAAATGGTATTTAAGAATAGCTATCATTTCATAATTTTTGAAACTTAAAATGTTTTCTTGGCTCTATTACCAGCTATGATGGAGAATTAAATAATTTATCTTCAATAATAGCTAAGAATTTCCAGTAATGTCTCCTTTTTACTTTTTCTTCCTGGTCAGTCATTTCACATTATCAACCTTGAAATTATTGTTTTGGTTAAAAAGTCATATTTGAATGTGTTCAGTAAATATATATTTAAGAAGAATAAGGGCAGAAGAGATGGCTTAGGGGTTAAAATTTTAGTCTTACAAGCAAAAGGACTTGAATTCATCCCCCAAGTGAAAATGATAAACCAAATGAATATGACGTCCTGTATTTATGACAGATTCTGGAGGTAGAATAATCCAGAATGATTCCTGATGTTACCCTCAGGCCTCCATAGGCACACACAGTCAAGTGGCATCTTGTACGTACACACACACACACACACACACACGCACACACACGCACACACACCACACACACACACACACATACACCCAGAGTATTCCCAAAAATAGTCATATACTTATTATCTAACTTAAGACATAAAACCTTACAGCTTTTCCTATGTTCTCATTCCTAGCACTAACTCCTTTCCTCATTGTGAAACAAAATAACCAACCTCTGGATTGTTTGATTTAATTCCCTCATCATTCTTTATAGGCTTACCGCATCATTGGGGAACACTGAATACTACATTATCTCACTTTAAGTTCACTTTAATATCAGGAATAAAAATCTTTGTTTTCCTTAATATCTTTTCACTATACTTCTGTGACCAAAAGATCTGCCCATTTGATCAGTACAGCTGTGATTTATCCATTTCAGTGATTGTGTGTCATTTCATTGTATACTAGAGCAACATTCTTACACATTCCATTGAAGTTGGGCATTTGTGTCTTCTAGTTTCATAACCACGTATTGAACCAAGCATAAACCAAAAATATTCCAAGAAAAAAATAGTATCAGCGATGAATATGTGTACACATTCCCAAATATCATATTATTGCAAGAAGAGCTGAGTACTGCATGGTTTTGATATCCATGCTCGGTCTAGGACCAGACTTTACAGATCATGAGGGACAGCTGGATTGCTTTAAATTTTCTAATACAGGAAATAATACAACTATGGACTTTCTTCTGGTGGATTCCTCATAGTGAATTTGCAAGAATATTTTTCCTTTGTGAAATTTCTTAATAGAATGCTACAATTTATTGAATGCTGTGAAGTATCTTCCATAGATTTTGAAAAGAAAAAAACAATCCCACCAGCAATTTCATACTAATTTTCTACTTTTCTCCAATTTCATGAACACTTGATAATTTTCTACATTATAATTTTGTCAATCTAATAGGTTCATTCTATCATTTTTTCCTTGTTTTTAACTTATGCCTGATGTTAGTAAGAATTTTATTATTTATTTTATTATCCATCAATTTTTCATAAAATATTAGTCATATTTTTACACTTCCTCCTGTGTTAATTACTTATTTATTAAATTGTATCTATTTAAGGACTATTATCACATCAATTTCTTATGTTCCAGAGAAAAATTTCTAATTTATGTCACAGTTTTCCCTCTTTTGTTTCTTTCCCTATTATAAATTCCTGGTTGTATTTATTTATTTTCTTCTGTTTGTTCTTCTCAGACAGGGTCTCACTGTGGCTCTGGGGCTGGATTGGAATCCACAAGCCTCTGTTTTCTTTGGGTTATGTTGTGGTTTAATCTTCAAAATTTTGAGATTATAAACATATATGTTTTGTGAATTTTTAGTTTCTCTCTACATATATCTATACACATATACATATATACATATATATATGTGCCAAGACTCATGAATTAAGGTACAGGTAAACTTTATTTGTTCTGTGTGTATAAAGAATTCCAGTACTATTTATTAAATTCACTTTGGAAGGCCAACCCTACTATGAATTAAGTTTACATATCCACAAGAGCTATATCTGGACTCAATTCTGACTTGTTTCTCAATTTTTCATTGTGTGGGTGAATATAATTCTCAACAGAGATTTTTAGGTTTTAATGATACGTTTTAATATTGGGGGAAAGCTCCCTTTTCCTGAAATTATTTTTCATCTGCTTCATCTTACTTAATCTTAACGCTTTAATATTCTAAACTATATTTAGTTTAGGCTGATATTTTCAAGTTCCATAAAAATTTGTGCTCTGGATTGGCTTTTATATATCAATGTAGGGATAATTAGTAAATTATATATATAATTCTCAACAGAGATTTTTAGGTTTTAATGATACGTTTTAATATTGGGGGAAAGCTCCCTTTTCCTGAAATTATTTTTCATCTGCTTCATCTTACTTAATCTTAACGCTTTAATATTCTAAACTATATTTAGTTTAGGCTGATATTTTCAAGTTCCATAAAAATTTGTGCTCTGGATTGGCTTTTATATATCAATGTAGGGATAATTAGTAAATTTTCCTTTACATGCATACCATGTTCAATTATTTGCCTTCTTTTTGTAAAATCTGCATATGTCTTTTATATATTTGTTCTGAGGTACATTATATGTTTGCTTCTATTTTAAATGGTAGTTAATTTTAAATTAAGCTTATATACTTTAGGTACAGCAGCTGATTTTTAAATTAATTTTTGTCCTGAATAACTTTTAAATGTGACTTGTTTTTTTAATTTTCCAAACTAGTTTTGTTCTTTATTGCATAACCATGATATTAAATAGTTTTATTTCTTCTATTTTAGCAAAAGGAACCTTGATTTTTTCATTTTGACCCTCTTCACTGGTTAAGGTTTCCAATTCAATATGAAATGAGGATATTAAGAGTGATTCTTTGTCTGGATTTTGGTTCTTTTGAAAGAAGTGGTTGTGTAGTACATTATTAGATAGACTATATATTTTCTTCAAAATTTTATTTTCCTAAATTCCCTTAGAAGTCATCTTCATTTCTTATTTACTATCAGTTGTCAGTATTTTGTACTGCTAATTTGAATTTAATTTATACTTTTTCGTTTATTGAAAATTTATTTTCTTCTTAGGTTTCTATATTTTAAATAGATTGTTTTTTAATGCTAACCCTCTAGGTTTGACCACATTAGACCATCACCTGTTCATTCTCTTTTTGCACATCACTGTATAAATTTATTATCTGAGTTTTTTGCCTGTTCATTTGTGGATATTTGCTTATTCATGATATAAACTATATCAGTCTCCTTCCTTTTCTGGTGTCCGTCAAGTTTATATTTTCTGCATAAAGTAGTGGGAGAGTGTCACATTTTATATTATTGTCTGAGTTTGTGTAAGGTTGGAATGAGTCATTCCTCAAATGTTTGCTAGGGCTTCCATGCAAAGTTATTTGAGTCTGAGTCTTTGAGTTTCTTTTTTGGAAAATGTCTAAGGCACTGATTATATTTCATTAGCAATAGAGCTCAAATATATTATATTTGATATATATATGCTGAGCTCTATTGCAAATTATATATATATATATATATATAATAAGTTAATTCAGACAACTTGGATGACTGTTTCAAATGGTTGCATATTTTCAGTATTGTTCCATTTCATTTGATACGAAGTTCATCCTAAAATTTTCTTTGTGTACTTTAATTGCCAACTGTGTAAAACTTATATTGTCTTTTTCATTTCTGGTACTGGTTGTACTTTGTGTTTTCTTTATTTGCTCTTTGACCTTTGCTAAATGCTTGCAATATTTCTTAGGTTATTGATAGCATAAACTGTAGACTTCCTCAGTGTTTATTGGAATATTTTTTGTTGTTGTTTGCATTCATTTTGGTTCTTAAGTATGTTTGCCATTTCTTGGACATAAGAGCCAAATGATTACTTGGAATCATGAATTCATAACCCCGTTTGTTTTGAGTATCTTAAAGGACCCAGCCATTTGAGGCCTGGGATACCTTCATTGGCCCTGTGGAAAGTATTTATTTGATACAAAAAAAAAGACAAAGAAGAGGGAAACAAGAATGAGGAACTTCAAGTTAATTTTACCATAAAGGGTGGATAGAATTAGACAGTAATGGTAAACAACAATTTGATCTAATCTATATATACTTGGAAAGAACATTACATTTCCCAGCCAAAGCTTGCCCTGATACTGAGGCTTTGGCCTCAGTAGTTAATCTCAGCTCAGCTATCTGCAACCAGGCTTTGCTGTTTAACAGACTTTGGTCTTTCAGGCAGGTGGGAGTCTTAGGCAAGGGTTTCATGGTGGTCAGAGGAGTATCTCATACAAAGCCTAGTATTCCCATGTTTGAGTCTCCCTGTTACTTGTGAGCTGCTTGTATTGTGATTTATAACTTCTTTTATGTAAATTTTTTTTATTTTTAGTGTGTGTGTGTGTGTGTGTATGTTCTTGTGGAGGACCAAGGGTGACTTCAGGAATCATGCTGGACTGCTTCTACCTCCTTTTTGCTTTGCTCTGGGATTTCCCAGATTTAGCCTTTCAGGCCAGAAGTGCAGGTTGCCACCATTTCCACGTGGCCATTTTATGGACCTGGGATCTGAACAAACCCAGCACTCACCTACATTGTTAGTCTGGGTAGCCAGTTTGGTTTGGAGATTATCAGACTTCAGTTTCCCCAGATGAATTTATAGCTGGCCACCATTTTCTGTCTAGGATTTTCACATGGGATCTGGGATCAAGTTCTAGTCCTTTAACAAACACTTTACTCACCTATGACACAACCTATGACACAGACATTTGAGTTCCAAGTTTGGGACAGAAGTCTCTCAAATTGTTTAATTGCCCAGAATAGACTTTCTATCCTTTCCACAGTTATCATCTTTAAATATTCAGTGTTTTAATCAACTGATAGTTGCCCAAAGATAGTCTGTCATTCTATGTTTCTTGGATATTTTTTCATAAGAGTCATATTTATATCTTATGTTTATTCTCTGAAAACTTTTCTTGCTTTCTGATAAGCTCATAATTGACTTTAAATAAATCTATTTTTTTCATATTCAAGTTTATTTTGAATTGAAGTAGCAGGGCTTTTAATTATCACCAGAAATTGAAAGTCCATAATTCCATTACATTTTTCAGTCCCTTCAGTTAACAGTAATGGTTATTTAACTAGCATTGACAGAAGATGGGGAAGACACCTAGTGCACAAGATGAGGACTTGAGCATGATAACATATGCTCATAACCTTAGTGTTGGGGATGGAGACAGGAATTAATAGGACTTCACTGGATAGTCAATTGAGCAGAAACTACGAGCTCCAGATCTATCTAGAGACCATGTCTTAAAAAGAAAGGGAAATTTATGGTTATCTCGATATCAACCTCTGGCATCCATACCAGTGTTCCTACATATGTCTATACCTCCTCCACCCTGTATGTGTATACAAAGAGGTAACCCTAGATCATTCTGAATAGCCTAAACAAAGTGGTGACTAGAAATTTCTGGAGACACCTCTTCACAACAAAGGATAAAACAAGGAAAATACAACAGCTGTTTAAGGATTCTGTGAGGATGCAGCAAAGACATTTTTGAAAAATGGAGATTTTCAGATGCACTCAAAAGCCTTATAAAGAAAAGAACTAAACACAGGACATCTATAGTCCCCTGTCTTAAGACCATGTCTGAACTACCAGAGACTTTACTATGGGGAAGGATAAGCTGGAGTCCTCAGCAGTCCCTAGGGCACCACAATATAGACCCTGAAAGCAGCTGTTATTGGAGAAGCCTGCAGTGCCTGTGGTCCCTGAACCAAGTTTAGGAAACTGAGCAATCACATTTCCACAGAGCGTCTAACCTACTTTGTGCTCTCCTCAACCCAGACACCTATGACATGCTGCCATCTCGAAATCATCACAAAATTCTGGGAATCTGCCTAAAAGCTGTCCCCAATAACTTGACTAACATTTCATTTTAATAAGACTGTGCTACTTCCCAAGGTCTTGTCCCTAGGATAGATCCGTGAAGCCTACTTTGAAAAGCTTAGTCTGCAAAAATCCTAGAAAAATCTCAGGGATTACTATTCTCTCATTGTTAGTCCCACGGAGTAGATAGACATCTGTCTTTGAGTGTCTCAGACCTCAGAAGACTTAGCAATTAGATCAACATTCTCACCCACCCACCTCTAAGGATTGCTTCCAGGAAGTACACAGGGAGCCTTTCCTGACTATCTTGGCTCATTAAGAAAAAATCCCTTAAAGCACATGAGTAAGCAAACTCCAAGAAGCCTGTTGGTAGCATATCCTGAGCAGGTTGGCCTATAGATGTAAATTCATCTACAGAATACTCAGGCATTGCAGAGAGTCCCTGAATAGATCCATGTGCCTTAAGATCTTGAGGCCACTGAAGTTCTTGGAAAATGATAAGCATCATGCCATTAGTATCACCATGTCAGGCACCTCCTTCATGTGTGTACCAGAAAGGATACATGCTCACACAATCCCTGGAAATAGATAGTCATAATTTCAGGGGTATAGAGATCATCTTGGTGTGAAATGAAAGGAAACAGAAGCAGGAGGCCAATTGCTCACATTGCACCCAGGAAGCAGGGGAGATGAATGCAGGTGCTCAACTGGTTTTCCCTTTGTATACTTTCTAGACCCAAAACACAGGAACAATATGCTAAAATTGGGGTTAATCTTCAGAGCTCAATAAACATAACCAAGATGATTCTTCACAAATATGTCCAGACACTAACCTAAGCTAGATAATTCCTCACAGGTTTACTCAGAGACTTGTCTTCTAGATGAATCTAGAACCTGTCCCCTGCGCCCCCCCCCCCGTGAGAATCAGTTTTAACTCTCACAGATGGTAAATTACCAAAACATGATCAATTGATACAGTGAAAATAATACAAGAGATAACTATCAATATGTTCCAATAAAAAGTACAAATAAGTGATATAGCTATACAACTCAGTGAGAGAAAAACAAGAACAAATCAAACTCAATTTTAGAACTAAAGAAATAAAGGTCAGAGAAAAAGTAAATTGAATAGAGACAAAAAATTTTAAAAGAGTTATGATACAATGAGGCAATATTTTGGAAAGATGTAAAGTGATATGCTTCATCTTAAATAATCAAGAAAAAAAGGACCCAATTCAATAAGATAGTTGGAATGAAAAGAGTGAGCTGCAGTTACCAAAATATAATGAGGGCTGTCATGAGCATTCATGCCCCAGAATAATTAAAATCCTAGAAATAAATGAGTATGTTTCAAGACATATGTAACCTAGGAAAACCAAACCAAAGAGGAATAGAAAGCTTGAACCAACCAGTAGCAATCAATAGCATGAAATCAATAATTAAATGTCTACAAAGAAAGCAAATCCTAGAATTGAACTCAGGACACCAGACTGTAATGCAGACATCTTTGCCCAGTGACTTATCATGCTGGCACCATTCATGAATTTAATAGATTATTTTTAGTGATCACTTCATTTTTTTCCTCATATAAAATTATCTAATTTGCAAATGAAGATTTCCCATTCAAAGCTGTTGTTTGTAAGTTTGTCATATTTTTTAGTGCTAAAATGTGTTTCTTTCGTATCTTATTTGCTATTGGTTTTATATTAGAGGAATCTTAAATTTCATTGGATAATGTTGTCCTACACCTACTGTGGTGATCATATGACTTGAGATTTCATTCTGTTGCTATTGTCCTGTTTATCAATTTGCGTATTTCAAGATGTTTATTCATGTTTTAGTTAAATTTCATTGATCATGATATGTAATCTTTATTATTCTGGCAGCACTGGGAATTAAATTCAGAGACTTTTGCATACTAAGCAAGCATTCTACCACTGAGCAACATTTTTTAAAAAAAACATATGAATCAATTCAGTAAGATTGAAGAAAATAAAATCAAAACATAAAGCTCAGTGTGTTTCATAGCCAGCATTTAAGTTCCTAATAAAGAATTCAAGAAAGCAATTTCATTTATTATGTACAGCTCTCAAAAAGAGGAAATCTTTAAGAGTAACTTTTTTTTAAGAGTAACTTTTTTTAAACAACTTTTTTTATTTTATTTATTCAATTGTGTGTGTGTGTGTGTGTGTGTATGTGTGTGTGTGTGTGTATGTATGTGTGTAGAACCACGAGCGAATTCGGGAACCACCATGGACCACCTCTACCTCCTCCTTGCTTTACTCTGCCCCAGGATTCACAGGCTCCGCCCTACCAGGACCAGAAACGCAGGCCGTCCCCGCTTTCACCCAGCATCTGTACATGGGGTTTAGGATCTGAACTCAGGACCTTCCACTTGCAAGGCAGAGGCTTAACCCCTGAGCAACCTCTCTAGCTCCAAGGGTAACTTTAACAAAGGAAATAAATATGTCTATAATTAAAATTACAAACTTCTAAAAAAGAAGCTGAAGACATAACATATTCTATGTTTATGGGCCGAAAGGAATATTACTAAATGTCTGTACTACCCAATAAGATATAGAGGTTCAGTGAAATTCTTATAAAAAAGGCTATTTTTTGCAGGAATAGAATTCAAAAAAACACTCCTAAAATTTCTATGTTAACAGAGAGGACTGTGAATATTTAAAGTAACCCTGAATTAAAAGAACCAAGTCAGGGATACTTGACTTCAAAATATAGCACAAAGCATAATAGCCAAAAAAAACCAAAACTTGACATTGGCATGAAAACAGAGGCAAAGAATAATAGAGAACTTAGAAATGATCTGTTTATTCACAGTAAACTGATTTTTAACAAGGTTAGCAGAGCAGACAATGCAGAAACATCTCTTTTGATAAATTATGCTGCAAAAAATTGTGGATACATAAGTAGTAGAAAGAAAACAGATTCCCTATCCCTCACAATATAAAAGCATACAGGTTATGAAAGTTTAGCTATAAAGATATTACAGCAAAATGCCATTTAATCAACTGTCATTATTCCCATATATTGGAGGAGTACTCTACACTCAACCTTGAAGTTTCCTTCTGCAAGGTGTTTATCACTGCACATCTGGCCAAAGTGCAGAAAATAAGCGTTTGCTGTAAACAGCACATCTAAGCCATCCCCAATCCTTACTCCAAGATTCAGCGAACATCCAGGAAGAGGGAACAGTAAGAATCAGAGTCTGAAGGGAGGAGCGGTGTGACCAGACACTCTCTATTGATAGGGCTCTTGTATCCGTGAATCCACTAAGGCTGTGGACCTGCATAGGAATCATCCTATTAGCACTTCACCGTTAAAAGAGAAAGATTTCAAGAGGCCCCATGCCTCCATGAAAGACTGATGAGTATTAATGGTGATGGGGAGGAAAATGGAAAATGCTTTCCTTACTGGTTTATGATTCTTCTCCAGCAAGTATTCAGACACAAGTCTTCGAAGGCAAACAGATGAATCTCAGTGGGCTGCTCATGCAAAAAGACTCGAAGGTAAGGAATGAGTCTGGCAGTGAGAAGAAGCGAGGGATGGATTTGGGACTAAGATGTGAAAATATCATAAACATATTCATGCATGAACTACTAACAGTAAAAATGATTTTATGAAAATCAACTGAAATTGATCATAAAGATAAAAGTGTGATATTTTTTTATTTTTATTTTTTATTTTATTTTTTTTATTAAAAATTTAATTATACATTTTAAAATTTTTTACCAGTTCCCTCCTTCCCCCCTCCTCCCCCTCCCCTTCCCCCAGTGCCTCCCCCCCAATTCCCAGAGAGTCCTTTATTGTGTACGCCTAACTCTCCACTGGGTCCTCCTCTCCGATGACATATAAGGACCCAGTGGCATTTCCATAAGCCCTTTCTCTTGTTCCCCTGAAGTGACAAAAGAGTTCATGTGGGAAATGTCTCAGATAACAGTCTGCACAGATGTGCTTGACATGCCTCCAAAACCACACAACTAACCAAAAATGGGCAAATGGATTGCATCAAAGGGTAAAATATGCATCTACATGTTTGAGAAATATTTGCCAACTACTCACAGTGCATTGTTATACAAAATATATAAGGATGTCATTTTTAATAACAAAAATAAAAATAATTCATTTAGTATAGATAAATGACCTTTACAGACATATACTCAAAAGAGAATACATAAATTGACAAATATATGAAAAAATGCTCAGTATCACCAATAATTAAGGAAAAAAGATCCAAATCACAATGAGAACAAATGTTATCCAAATAATAAAATAAATTGGCAAGGATGCATAAAAGAGGGACTTATATACAACATGTTGATGGGAATGTAAATTACTATATCTTATAAAATAATATGAAGGAGCATCAAAAAACTTAAAATATAACTATGATGTGCTATGACCCAGCAATCCCACTGTAGCCCACTACGTATTTAATAGCTAAAATAATTGAGTACAATATATTGAAGACACATAAGCAGGTTTGCAAGTTTATCACAGTACTGTTCACAATAGCTAATACATATAATCAATTTAAATATCTCTCTGTACTTGAATTGATTAAGAAAATATGACATGTACATATTATGTACTATTTTTCAAACACAAAATTATTAATTGCTAAAATTAATTGCAGTATCATGGACACAAAAGAAGGACTCTGTGATAAGTGACATGAGTCATGAACTTATAATGCACCAATACTGCACATTTAAACATGTAAATGGAAGGTATAAGGTTGATACCACAGAAGTAGTGAATAAAATTGTGGTTATGAGATCCTAGGAAGGGTGTGGAAAGGATCAAAGGACAAAGTAGTTGATTAAAAGAGGTAACTTCTATTCTGTAGTACAGTTTTGTATATCTATGATGGACAACAATTAACTGGATATTTTACTTTGCTTGTGTGTGTATGTGTGGTGTATATATATGTTCAAATGGACATGTACATGTGTACATGCAAGTGTATTTGAGTGTGTACGTACATGCATGTAGAGGCTAGAAGCCAATATCAGTTGTTTTCCTCAAACACTCACCACTTTATATTTTGAGACAGGCTCTGTTAGTGAAGTGGGAACTCAGTGATTCAACTAGGCTGAGCTACCTCTCTAGCACTGGGTTTATAGGCACATGCCACCATCCTCTGCTTTTACAAGAGTGTTATGGATCCAAACTCAGGTAGGTCCTCATGCTTACATGGCAAGTATCTTACTGACTAAGACATTCCCCCCAAAACCTGGTTATTTCTATAAAATAGATATAATCTTCTGTAAAAATAATNTTGTAAATCATAAATATAATAAATTTTAATATATATAATTTTATAACATAAGAACTAGCTAGTAGAGAAAACTTTGAATATATTTAACTCAAAGAAGAAGAAAAATATTTGAAGCAATGGATGCTTCCTTAACCTGACCCATCACAACATATGCATACGTGCATCAAATAGTCACGTTGTATCCATAAATACTATTTCTATGAGTATATTTAAAAAATGAAGCTACATTTAAATTTTATTTTATTTATTATTCTTGTCCATGATATAGGTGTGGAGGTTAGAAAGATATTTTGTGGGGTTGATTCTCTCCTATCTTTATGTAGTTTCCAGGGATGGAACTCAGATTGTTAGGCCTGGTAACAAGTGCCTTTATGCTAAGTCATCTCCTCAGCTCTAAAATCACATTTTTTTTCAAAAAGATAAGAATAGTCATACACAATCCAGATTACTATTATATTTATTTCCTCTTACATCACTGTTTTCCACTGAAATAGGTCTTAAAAACAAAATATCTTTTTCTTCATTAAGCATATCCAATGATGATAACCAAACTGGATCATACATTGGTTGACCGAATACACAGTTGAGAATTCAGACCAATCTAAAAAGCACTCTCCATTTCCTATTTCCATGGGTCACAGAGACGATGAAGTTATCACGTTTTCATGCACCATTCAGCAATAAAACTTGCACCCGTATGCATTCAGTATCATGCCTATGAATATAGGCAAAGGATGAAAAACAAATGAATGTTGTTGTACTTAAGAAGATGAAAGATTGCTGCAGATTTGTTGGTTCGTGTCTTACAAAAATTAAGGGCAACAGTTAACCAATGGTGATTAGTAGTTATTCTACTCGCCAAAAATTAAAGATGGTTGTTATATCTAAGCCTTTCTATAATGAGATCTTGAATGTCCATATGTCTAGTGACAAACATAACAGAAGACAACCTGGAGACCAAAAGCTTCCTGTTATTATTAGAAGATGGCATGGAATTTACATTACCTAGCATAATGGGAATTATATAATGTGATTTATGTAAGGTACCATAAATATTTTGTGATTTTAGTATATTGGCATTAATATTAATGTCATTTCCTGCTTGTGCTTATTAATCTGTTTAGATCATTAACCTTTAATGGTGAATATAATGTTTCTCATTACTTTTATAGCTATATCTACATAGTAATCAATGAGGTGCTTGGATGTTATTACAGTTAATTAATCCTCACAATAATTACCAAAAAGCATCAAATAATCAATAAGTACCTATCATAAAATGGACACTTGTGATTACAAAATGTCTATTCCAGAGATTTTCATTGTTCTATTTTCTTGTTTACCTTGATTAAAATTCCTTGCATTATAAAATCCACCTCCTTTAATTGGAATTAAGTGAATTAAATTAAATCAGTAGTCCAGTATTTGTTGAACCACTGTGTTTTCAGTATTGATCAAATTAGAAATGATTCAAGGAAGTGACATATCTCTGTTTTTAATTGTTGGGGTGTCACCAACATAATCAGGGGAGCAGGAAGTTGTAGGCACATATAAACATAAAGGAAATTTGGAGGAAATCTTACAGAAATTGAGAAATTTGAGTTTCTAAAATAAGCTATGATTTTAATTGGCTCTAGAATGGAGAGGCTTATGTGAACATAACAGGGAAAACTAGAAAAATAGTTGTGTCATAGGTGTATAGACTAAGGAAGACTCCTAACTGAAGTGATATTTCTTTCACATCTGCACTGGAAATTGTCTATTACATATTCACAAAAGTCCTGTAGTAGCTGTTGTGGTTATTCTGTTTATAGATGAGGACAATGAGCCTCAAAGAAGTCAAGCAGCTTGACTGTAATTATTGAAATGATAAGTAGTAAAGTCAATAATTTAGCAGTGCTTGATCCAAATAGGTATTCTGAATGAGAATGCCTGTTATACATACACACAAAAAAATTGTGTTATACACAGAGAACAGATCTGGAGAAGCAAATAAGGTTTTCAAAGTTTGCCTCATCATGAGAGGGTCAAAATAGCTTTATTCTGCTGAGAATAAAGGGCTAATGACTGTTTGGAGGTAAAAGAACTGCACATAACAGAACATCTGTAACAAAACCAAATTTTCTTTGGGATAGAATAAAAAGGTTGCGTCAAGAACAGTTAAACAAAAAAAGAGAAAAGGGTCTGAGCAGAGGCTTGATGAACCTAAGGCCATAGTGAAAGTGAAGAGCAAAGAAGAGACTGCATAAACTGTCAGTTTCATCACAGATAAACAGACCTGACTTGCAGACAGCCTTCCTTCTGTCTTGTACTTTTGTCCTTTGGGGGACATGTTTTAAAGGATTATCATCCATGCCTTTCAGTCTGACTTCCAGCTATGGGTAACTAGCTGGCATGATAATCACAGGCTAACATGAGCTAAATGTTTAAGACAGTAGATCTCATAACTGCTAGTCTGATTTGGGGTAATGAGGAGACAGGGAGAGAACTGGAAGGAGAACACATGGAAATCACCTGGTGTCCTAGGTACTACGCTCAGCAGTTTTGCATGTATTTGCCAATTACCACTCTACTTTATAGACAAAGCATACATTTCTATTCATACAGATAATAATAATCATGGCAAATAATAATCGTGATAGGGCTAAATTTACATGAAGCACTTCAGAAGTCCATATGCTAGTGGGAAATAAGTTAATATCTTTGTATTGGTTTGAAATTCAGTATCTCTAATCAAAACATATGCAGATCAAAATTTTTTTTATTTTAAAAATAAGCTATTTTCCCTCAAAATACTCTGGCTTGATTCTTAAAATAATCAAGTAAGAATGAACATATTTTGAAAGGAGAGAGATCTCAAGATCTGGCAGTAAAGTTACTTTCCCCAAACAAAACATATCAGAATTGGTGTAACAGTGTATCAGAGTATCATCCAGGATCTTCTCTTTTGGATTGATGATATATCATGATATTTTCACTTGACATTACATCAATATATGAATTTTACATACAAAAAATTGTATGTCTTCAGGTCAACGTTGTGGATGGACACATATGAAACCATCATAGTTTCCTAGGAGAGGGAGAAAAAAGGAGAGGAAGTGTGTGTGTGTGTGTGTGTGTGTGCAAGAAAGAGATTGAGTATAATGGTAGAAGTAGGAAGTAAAAGTTCTATAATTATCATTTTTTATTTGCTACTTTTCACAATGATGACTGGTGATCTCAAAGTAAATAGTCTACTGGTATGATAATTAAGAGACAGGAGCAGGAAAAAGACTAGAAGAGGAAATGACCAGAATACATTATAAAAATGTCAGATAACAAATAAAAGCAATTCAGAAAAGAACGGAAAATGAATGGGCTAAAACAAAGTAGTCTGAGTACTATTCATCTTTCATTAACTTCTTGGAAGGGCAACCTTTCCAAAAATGAATTGAACAGCATGCCATTTGAGCAGACAATGTAAGTGATTATTTTCAGCTCAAGTTTAACAAAATTTAGCAGGTGCAAGAATATTCTTGTATGCAGAGATAGAGAAATTATAATACAATAAGATTAAAACTGATATAGATTAATATAAAAACTGGAAGTTTTTAACTTTAAGTGATTTAAGCATTTAAGTGATTTTGTCCTTTATCTTAGAACTATGGCCACCAAGCAAGAGTATGTTTTTTTATAGTGACATGAGTTCAGAACACGCAGAAGTGGTTAAAAAAGTTTATTGTGCTAATCCAATAATAACTGTAGGTGTGAGCTAGGTAGAAAATTTCAAACTCTTATAGTTAGAAGAACGACCTGGTAAAATAACACAGGATCTTAAAAGCCATCGCAGGAAATATGCTATTGCTAACTCTCAGAATTTTGAGGTCCACGACTAGAACAGCGGAACTATAAGTGATGTCAGTATACAAACGGATTTCCTAACTCTGATAGGAAATGGGATTCTCCAGGCCTCACAGATAATTACATCCCCAGGTTCCAATTCTCAAATATATCCAGGTACCATTTGTGTAGTGGCACTGGAGAGACCATCTCAAGTCTCAGAGCTGCACTCCCAGCCCTGCCAGAAACTCTTGACACCAAGTAGCACTGGGAATATGCCAGTTTTAAAAGACTATTTATATCTAGATGAAGAACAGCCAGGACTAATAATGAAACACATATATCATAATATATATATATTTTACAAGTGACAGGATTTTTAAAATGTTTTATTTATTTTATATGTATGTGTGTGTATGTGTGTGTGTGCGTGTGCATGTGTGTGTGCATCTCTGTGTGCATTTGTGTGTGTCTGTGTGTATCAGAGGACACTATGTGTCTCTGTGGAGGTCCAAGAGTGACTTTGGTAATCATCTATGGTTGCTTCTACCTTCTTCTTTCTTAGCTCTGGATTTCCCAGACTCTGTTCATCAGGGCCGGAAGTTCAGGACACTACCATTTTTGCAATGACAGGATATCTTAAAAATATATTTGTATTAGAGTGTATGAAAAAATTATACATGTATGATTTAATACACATGTAAAGAGGTAAATAAATAGGAAATAGAAATGGCTTCCAAACTCGTCTATGTAAATACCCCTCTGCATTTAAGTAGTTTAACTCTTCTCCCCAGTATATGCTAGAATTAGTGATTTGTTTTGCAGAAGATATGGAGAAAAAAATGAGATATTAACTTTATAGTATTAAAGAGGTTTATTGAGAAATACTTTACTTAGGTGATAAAGTTAATATCACCTTTGACCACAATGGATGTCTTATGTCCGTGACACCATGTTTCATCTCTGTGGTATTTTTTTGGGGTGTGTGTGTGTGTGTGTGTGTGTGTGTGTGTGTGTGTGTAAACCTATAAATATTCTAATTTTAAAAAAGACAGAAAATCTTGGATTGGAAAAATTTTTATGGCACACTTATTAGTACTTTTCAAAACACTTAAAGTCTCAAAATAAAAGCAAGGAAAATAAGTCAGTCAGAGAAAACAATAGTGCAGACACACAGCAACTAAATGTGCTGTGCTGACGAGGATGGCTTCTGGAACAAAAAGAAAATACAACTGAGAACTGATGAAATCTGGCAAATGTCTGGTTCATTAAGTATTTTTTATGTTTTTATTAGTATATGCTTATACTTATATTGGTATCATTATGAGATTTTTAATATATATAATGTATTTTGACCATATTCTCCCTCGCTACCCTCTCTTTACCCTTCTACTCTATTGATCCCTTTTCTCTTCCCAACAATCTATGTCCCTGCCTCCTTTTTTTTTTCTGATGACAGTAGCATGACTCACAGACAGATGAGGTGATATTTAAAGGATCATATGCATCTTATCAGTGGCTATACCTCTAAAGAAAATATTTCTCCCTGCTCCATCAACCATGAACTGGACACAAATCTTCATGGTTGGGGGGGCCTCATGAGCACCTCTCACACCATGACAGCATGCTGGTACAACTCCATCTTGTATAGGTCTCATAAAGGTAACCACAGCTGAGAAATCAAGAGTGCAATAGTCATGCCATTATCTGGAAGTCCACATGCCACTCTGCTCCTGGCTTGAAGGTTATCACCTCCACTGCCCCCCTTTTTTCCCTGATGTTTCCTGAACCTCAGGTGCTATAGTATACCATTTATGGCTGAGCATTCAACAATCACTCATTTTCAACCCTTTGAGCAGTTATGAGTCTTTGCAATTCTTCCACCCTACAAAAATAAGCTTTTTTTGATCAAAGCTAACAGAAGTCTTTGGACAAAAGCAAACTCATTTAGGAGGCGAGTTGACAGGCACATCTTGATCCCTTAGCAAAGCAATGACATTAGTTTCCTTACTTTGGATTATGACCTTTGCAACCACAGGTTTTTAATTGGGTTTGTAGATGTACGTTTCCTCTTGAGGAACAGCTTGACAAACCAAATACAAAGCAGTTGGCTGTTCCCGCAACAGACTTGCCACTGTTGGACCAGTGAGAACATCTTGCCTGGCTGATCAGGGTATACAACTCAGTGAGATTCTTAGTGATAATCTGCAGCAGCCTGCACAGTAACGTCAGGAGCTGTTAGGACCAGCCAGCAAGTTGGAAACTCCAGGGCAGGCCTAGTTCAGTGCCTTTGTATTCTCTGTCTGGAGTGTATAGTGATTACATACTGATGTAGTGGACAACTGATTGTGGTGACAATTGGTTGTTTTGTTGGAAAGGGGAGAGGCTCGGGGATCTGCCCTGACCTGACTCACGGGGAGAATAGATTGCTAGCTCTGTTACTGAGATTTTCATTTAATAATTTATAGCTCTTGGATCAGTTTTATTCACTCACACAGAATACCGCCTGCAAAATCTTTTGCTAGATTTTATTTTATTTATTAGCTATCCTAAGGTAACAATGTTAGATCCATAATTAAAAAAAAATCTAATATGATAGGGAAGGCTTGGAACTTGCCAGGGACAGGAAGGCGTAGGCAGGAGCCATTTACAAATTTTATGATCTCTGTAAATTAAATATCCCTAAAATTGGGTATTTAAAAAATCAAGTTATAATCAAGCATCAAAACTCTACAAAAACAAAATTTAAAGTGTTATCACAAAAGCAGACTTTCTAACACCAGGGATTGTTGTAAAATTTAATATCCAAAGGCATATCACAATACTAGATGATATGATTATCACAGTGGGCATCAAGCCTGCAAGACAATCCATGTAGCAATCCATATGTAAAGAGAGTTCTGTGGCAAGGCCTAAAAGACCTAGTAAGATTAGGGATGGGGTTTATAGGCAGTTGTTAACTGAATTGCACAAATAAAAATACTGGAACACTCTGAGCAGTAAACTGATGTCAAGCATAAGGAGGAAAAATCTTCTTTTAATCATTTTTAGAATAATGTAAGTTGATTTGGAATCCATTTGCTGCATCCCCTTAAGGAAGAATCTTCAAAATCATCAGAAACATATGTGCAAATAATTCAAAGCCATTTTATCCTTAGGAATTTATGACATCATAAGAGGACAACCTCATTGAAAAAATGGGAGACAAATTTCAAAATGGTTGATAAATGTTTGACTTTATTTTTAATTGACATATAATAACTCTACATGTTTATTCAATAATAGATCACATTGTTTTCTACATAAGGATATAATAAGCAAATAAGATTGTATTTTTCAGTCCTTTATACCTCAGACTCTTCTTTCCTAGTTCTTTGTAAAATACAAGAAGCAGTTACTGAATACTTTTTATAAATTTTGTTAATTGCTATACTGGTCTGCCACTGGAATTGGGCAGCAAAAATTCCATTAGGTTCTTCATTTCATGTATTAAGTTTATGGATATTAGGAGTAAAAGAAGTCTGTTCAATTCTCACAAGTGGTTCAACATTTCTGAAGATTAACATCTTATTGAAATAAATATTTTAAGTATACTGGAAAAAAAAGTTCATGCTTTTTGTTGAACACTTAAAATGTCCATGGTAGCTGGACTATATAATGAAGCCCCTGAGAGCCATTTTCTGCAATAGAGCCAAAAGAGTAAGCAAAACCACACTGCATTCTGGGAAGAGTTTATCTGGCTCTTAATGGATATGAGTGATTATCTGAATTAAACAACTTTTAAATTTATAGTGTTTAGTTCATAGAAACAATATAAAAAACAAAACTTGTCATGAGAAGTTGATGGATGAGATGCATCAATATAATTAACTTGTATATTCAGTCATATAAGTGAGGCATCAGTGGAAGATGTGGAATTATTATTAGAACAAGTTTAGTGCAACTTCCGGGCACTGAAAATTGCATTTTTTCTGTTTCCATTAGTGGAGAGTACTGAAGTCAGTATGTATTGACTTAACCCAAAACTTTATTCTCATATTTTCGATCACAGTTTAACATGCAGGAAGCTCAAGCGGCCTGAAATTCTCTGAAACATTGGTTTGGTTCATCATACAAATAATATCTCATGCAGATTGGAAGAATACATATAACTCCCATGCCCTGTAACTAATATGCTATTCAAAAATTCAGCTTAAACATTTCAGATATTCTTTTTGTCAGTATAGTAGAAAGTTTGCATTGTACAGATGACTAGAAAATGCAAGAATGTTTCTAATAATGAAAAGGAACACTTGCTTAACCAGAGCTCCAGGTATAAGAACAACATCACAGTTACTGAACTTCAGACAATTTGGAAAATTATATTACACATAGAATTAATTGTTTGAGTCATTTATGACATGACTCACACATACAGGTGCAGATAATAAGGCAAAGATTTGCAACTGTTTTAGATTATGATGCAGGATATCCTGTGGTTTGGACCAAAATGATGCTGAAAAATCTAATCATACTTAAAATATCTAAAATGGGTAGAATTTTCTATCAAGGTCCAATTAAATAATCTTAGTAGCCTTTCTGCCCTGGACCCACAGTCCAGGAAGGACCCATTGCTCCTCAGGTAAATCCCCTAGACTATGCCCCAGGCCCCAGGTCACCCACTCATCCCACCAGCCAGCCCACCAGCCAGCCAGCCCACCAGCCAGCCAGCCCACCAGCCAGCCCACCAGCCAGCCCACCAGCCAGCCAGAGCAGCAGCCAGTCTGCTCTGGGCTAAGGAAGGACCCTAGGTCACGCCCCACGTCCCAGGTGATCTGCGCAGCTAGAAGCTCTGCCATTTTGCACCCTGGACTCACATTCAGGGAATACCCACTGCTCCTCAGTTCACACGGTCAAGGGAGAACACACTGCTGGTCAGAATTCAAGAGTCCAAAGAAAACCCAAGCAAAGCTTTAAGGGACAAACGCCATACATCTGAAGTCCTCTAAAATCATCCTACCACATGGGAGAGATTCTTCACATCCAGCTCAGAAGAATTTTATTTTTTTTAATTTTTTTTTTTAGTTATTCAATTGTGCATGTGTGCGTATGTATGTGCATGCGCGCGTGCGTGTGTGCGTGTGTAGAACCACGGACGAATTTGGGAACCACCATGGACCACCTCTACCTCCTCCTTGTTTACTCTACCCCGGGATTCACAGGCTTCGCCCTACCAGGACCAGAAATGCAGGCCGCCCCCGCTTAGCCTGGCGTCTATATGTGGGAACTAGGATCCGAACTCAGGACCTTCCACCTGCAAGGCAGAGGCTTAATCCCTGAGCCACCTCTCCAGCCCCCTTCACATCCAGCTCAAAGATAAGTAAACCCTTTTTGCCATCCTGTTCCCTTCAATTATTAGTCACTGTAGTTTACTTTTTCCATATAGCCACCCCAAAATGTATACAATTCACCCTCACACATCACCAAGGTACTAAATCGTAAAAGTGCACTACTATACTAATCTTCACTCCCTGTCTACTAAATCTGAGTTAATTGATGGATTAACAGTTTAATAGCTTCATTTAGGAAATAACAATACCAGACAAATGTACCCAAATCCAAGGCAAACACTAGTAATACACGCCCCAGGTCCCAGGTGAAGCCAACCCTATCATCCTTAGCCCCTCCTTCCCTCTGCTGGCCCTGAATGCATGCTCCCTCATGTGGTTCAAGTAAGGCACCCTGCTTCCCAGGTACTCCCCACCAGAACCCAGGTCATCTGCTCCTTCCGGCCTCTACCACCATCCAACCTGAACAGCACCAAAGCTGGCCAGGGCTTGGGTGGCCTCCTGACCCCGCTCCAGATCCTCTCAAGTGAAGCCCTCTGATCATCCTTAGCCCTTCCCCCCTTCCACAGGCCCTGAACGCATGCTCGCTGGCTCTCAGACCAGGAAAGACACCCTCTGTCTACTAAAACTGATTTAATTGATGTACTAGCAGTCTAATAGCCTCATCTTGGAAATGACAATAACAATAGACAAACGCACCGAACTCCAAAGCAACCACTACTATTAACTGTCAGAGAGCAGTTATACCAACTAAATCACTTCAGTCCAAAACACATAGAAACTGTACAGATTCAAGAGACAAAACAATGCCTAAGTCAAAGGGTAGATCCATGAGAAACAAAACCCAAGAAAACAAATCTCGCACTGAAAGAATTAACCCCATAGCGACAGATTCCAACCAGAACAAATTCACAAATAATAGCTAAGAAAGCCAGGCCCAAGATAATGACTATCAAAGCATGATAATTACCATGATCAATACTATGAAAGAGGAAATGTGGGAGGAGTTAAATATCCACATCAACCACTTTGAACAGGATCACAAGAGACATGTGGAGGAGTTGAGAAAAACAGTTCAAGAAACAAAAATAGGCATAGAGTAGTTAAAACAGTCTCAGGAAGAGTTTAAAATTGAACTAAAAGACAAGTTATCCTCAACCCTGAACTCAACAAAGAGTTTTATCAGCAGAACTAATGAGGCAGAAAATAAATAGAATTTCAGATCTTGAAGACAAAGTGGCAGAATTAACCAGCTCAAATGAAAGAGGTTGTTAGTGCCAAAATGATACTTGAGGAATATTCAAGAGTTATGGGACACCTTGAAGAATCTTAACATGCACATTCATGGAATACCAGAGCAAGAATCCCAAAATACCACACCTGAGGAAATTTTTCAAACTATCATAAATGAAAATTTCCCTCATCTAAAGAGAGGCCCATCCAAAAACAAGAGGCATTCCACACCCCAAACAGATATGACCAAAATAGAAACTCCCCAAGGCAAATAATAGTCAAAACACTCCACATTCAAGACAAAGAAAAGGTGCTGAGAGCTTCAAGGGAAAAAAAAAACAAGTCACTTTTAAAGGTAAAACTATTAAAATAACAAATGACTTCTCAATGGAAACAATAAAAGCAAGAAGAGCTTGGAGAGATGTACTTCAAGTACTGAATGAGCAAAAATGTCAACCCAGATTGATATACCCGGCAAAACTATCCTTCATGATCGAGGGAGAAAGAAAAATTTTCCAGCACAAAGACAACTTGAAGACTTACATATCTACCAAACCAGGCTTTCAAAAAATACTAGAAGTGATACTCAAGCTTGAAGAAAAAAACAAGCATATCCAAGATGACAGAAGAGAAGTATAATACCACCAAAACCTAAAATCCAAACAGTACACTTACAAAAGCCACTAAACATAAAATATGTCTGGAATTAAAAATAATTTTTCCATCATACCATTAAATGTCAATGGAATTAACTCACCTATCAAGAGATACAGACTACAAACCTGGATTAAAAACCATAACCCATAAATCTGCTGCCTTCAGGAAACTCATCTCACCACAAAAGATAGGCACATCCTACAAATAAAAGGCTGGTCCAAAATTCTGCAAGCCAATGGAACCAGGAAACAGGCAGGGGTAGCATTATGCTATCAGATAAAGTGGACTTCAAACAAAAAAAAAATCATATGAGACACAGATGGATACTACATTTTAATCAGTTACAATTCACCAGGAAGACTTCACAATACTGAACATATATGCACCTAATACGGGCCTCTCCACATTCATTAAGCAAACCTTACAGCATCTAAAGTTTCTCTGCTTTGTTTATTGAAGTAAAGTCCCTTAATTGAACACAGAGCTTGCCAATCTGCTGAATTATAGGCAGCCACTATGGCTGTCCAAATTTTTACCTAAGTTTGGAAGACAAAAATTATATCCAATAGCACAGTCACTAGAACCAACCCTCAATAAGTGGGATCTTATGGCTTCTTCTTGATATATTCAAAGATAAATCTCTGTAAAGCCTATGGTAATTGCAAAGATTATAAACAGGAGGTAAGGGGAAGGAGGTCTGCCCCCCAGAAACAAGAAGAGAGGGGATCATGGCACAACAGAGAAAATAGTTCACTATCAAGTACTGCAAATAAGTAGTGAGACATCTGCTTAAGCTTACAGAATTTCCTTCCTGGTCATTTTCAACTGAAGGAGTTTGATCCCACCAGTCAGGGAGGGCATAGAGTCTGGCAGACAGATGGTAACCATCCTGCAAATGGGAGACTGACCCCCCCACACACACACACCATCACAGGCACTAGGATCCTCAGAGGCAAGGTATTAACATTCACAATAGTGTTCCTATGCTAAAGGGGAGCACAAGAAAGGGGTCTAGGCAATGCTACTAAGCTCTTACACCTCATTCGAATGGAGGGCACAGAGGAAGTTTGATATTCACACTAAAGGATGTTCCAGGGATTGGGGGGTGGGAATAGGGGGGCACTGGGAGAAAGGGAAGGAGGAGGGGTAAAAGGAAGGGGAAAAGGGGGGAGGGAGCAAGGGAGACAAGGAAGGGGTGGAGGGAAGGAGGGGACCCGGGTACCTATTAAGTTTGCATGAGTGAGAAAAAAATACAACATTAAAAAAATAACAAAAAAATAATTAAAATAAGTAATTTTAGTACATGCTCAAAGATGAATACTTCTGACCAGGACTTGTATGACAAAACCAGAAGAAACAACTTGCCAGAAATCAAATTCAAGCAATGATTTTCACTATGTAGGTAGCAGGCATGAGAGGTCAGTGATATTAGGTCTGGTGAAATAATCCTGAGGATCCACAACTACTTCATTCACTGCTTTGGGGTGATTTAAAGACCACTGTGCAGGAACTAAGAAATCAGTTTCACAGAGATCATTAGATACTCTCTACTTACAGTATTTTTGCTTGTATATATGAGGAAGTGTGTGCAGGTATTCATGCAAGTTCCCATGTTGGGGGGGATGTACTTATGCATAGGTGCATAAGCACATATATTTGTGTTCATATGAAGATCTGAATTTTATGTTTTTTTTCTTCTTCAATGGTTCTCCACTTTGTTTACTGAAGTAGAGTCCCTTAATTGAACACAGAGCTTGCCAATCTCCTGAATCTACTTACAGGAATAATATGGAATTATGGGTCAATAACACTGGGGAGAAGTCACAGAATAAGAGAAGAGAAAAAAGTTTGAAGAAACAGTTTTATAGTCAAGTTTTTCAATTTTTCAATTAAGTATTGATCAGGAAAGTTGGTGATGCACCTACTTAATAAATAAAAGAAAATAAGATTAGAGCGATCAATCTATGGATCTTGTGCTTAACAGCCAGAGCAGAAATCCTCATACTTTAATAATGGAACAAAACTATCCCCCAAAGTAAAGCTTAGTTGGTCTTTTCTGTCAGCTTTAAGACAAGATTCAAAATACTCAACATTTTTGTAAATAAGCAAATTTCAAAAAGTATTTTTGCTTGTATATATGAGGAGGTGTGTGGAGGTGTTCATGCAAGTTCCCATGTGTGGGGAGGGGGATGTACTTGTGCATAGGTGCATAAGCACATATATTTGTGTTCATATGAAGATCTGAATTTTATGTTTGTTTTCTTTTTCAATGTTTCTCCGCTTTGTTTATTGAAGTAGAGTCCCTTAATTGAACACAGAGCTTGCCCATCTGCTGAATTATAGGCAGCCACTATGGCTGTCCAAATTTTTACCTAAGTTTGGAAGACAAAAATTATATTTTTCACTCTAGTACATCCTCATTGTTTTGGGGCAAGCACCACTGAATAAGCTATTTTTCTAGGTGTCCTTAAATAACATTTAATAAGACCCATTAAGAAAGGCCAAGAATATGGGCAGGAACATGAAAATATCAATCTAGCAATGTAATATCCATGATTTTGCACAAAAATTCTAGACAAAATTAGTTACTAACAGTTGTATGATATTATGTGAAATATTTAAACAGTCTTCTTGTTAGAAAAGAATATGAGACCAAAATACTTTTCATCTAATTATTCATTCTATTTAAAATATACTCCAGGGAAGGCAGTGATAATCTAATGTGTTTCACTGCAATGCAGGTCTCTGATTTCAAGGCCTTTCTATTATTAAGTTATGTCCTGCATGAGAGGGAACTTCCACCTATGCTGAGTCTCACCAAGTCAGTCCTGACATCGTGCTTTAAGACAAAGTCCGGTGCTAAATTTATGGTCTTGCTTCATGGTGAGTGGTCCTTAGCCTTATTGTGCCACCTAAGAAGGAGTTGAAGGAAGGATAGTGGAAGCAGTCCATTGCCTGGCTGAGTATGTGGCTATTGGACTGGCAATAATGCTTGTGGGACTTTGCTCACCTTTGGGCTTCCTCATGGCATACCTGGTTCTGGGTTTCAAGTCTAAAGCTTAGATAAGTACTTGATAGCTCTGAGCAGGTCTTTGTTTATAGTGGGCTGCTTGGAGTTGAAGGAGGAATAACCCAGTAGCTGCATTTTTTTTCATTTTCAGTTTTTGTACTAGCAGTCTGGACTGTGGTCTCTCACCTGATTGTCTTTACCTTTCGTGAATGTAGTTGTTGAATAAACAGCTACATAACTTGTATTCTGCAGGGAGTAATGAATAGAAGAAGGATCTTAGCCACCATTTTACTCCACCTCTTACCATGAGTACTTGCTGAATTAGGGAAAATAAGAAGAGCTACATTTTTCAATGACAGCCATTTTTTCCACCTTTAAATAGTGTCGTGTTTTATTTTATTTTACTTTGTTTTTTTTTTTATTTTTTGCTAGGATATCTTCATCCTCAAAACTTTGTCTGAAGTCATTCTTCAGTGTCTCCAGTTGCTTGGATGACAAGCATGCATTACCATTAAATTCCTAGTTGAAACTCTTCTCATGCGTATGTGTATGCATGATGCTAGGGATCAATCTCAGAGCCTTCCTATTTATGGTAGATAAGCATTCTGCCGTTGACTTACATTCTCCTCCTTAACTTTTTTTCAGATAATAAAGCTACTTGTAAATCAATTTAATCACTTTTGGCCTGTTTACAGTTTTGCATAGAATGCTTAAGAATATGTTTTTGTTTTGGAGTGGGTTGTGTGAAACATTCTCACTCTGTATTCTAGAGGTCACTATGTAGCCCAGTTGAACTTTTACTTGAAGCATTTCAACTTGCCTCAGCTCTCCAGTGATGGAATTAAAAGCATATGCCCCAATACCTGATCTTGAGAGTAGTTGCACATCTCCTTGTCTGACTGTACCTGTAGGGGAAGATATATAGGCATATACAAATACAATGTCATTTTATGTAAGGGACTTAAGCATCATATTATTTCCACAGAATGATGGCATCAATTACCTATTGACAGTGACAAAAACTTACTGTCATATAGAAAATTCTCTGCTTATCTTTAATATTTTACTTTTATTTAACATAAAAATTCAGCCAAAACAAATTTTGTGGAAAATTCAGAGAGATAAGTTTTAAAAGACAATGTTGAAATTAGCCTTTCGTTAAAGAAAATAGAGAAACCAATGTCAGAAGTGATAAACTGCATCATCAGAACTACTAGCAATACAAGCTTGCAGCACACTTTACCTGTCCACAAAAGTTCTGTCTTTACTGGAGAAAACACTCACACATGCCTTTCAGTTCAGAAAACTACAAAAATCAGAAACTAATATTTACCTGGAAGACACGGAAAATATCTGCTGGGAATAACTACATTTTACTTACCTTTGGAATATTTAATAAATGGTATAAAAACAAGTTGTACAGATGCTACATGAATTGAAATTGCTATGATTTGAATCTGAAATTGTCTCCCATAGGTTCATGGCTTGGAAACTTGGCCTACAGCTTGTAGCACTATTTCGAAGGCTGTGTAGTTTTAAGGGGGTAGAACCTGATTTACAGAAGTAGGTGTGTTGCTGATTCCCCACAGGGCTCCAGGAGAATGGGCGAGAGGCAATGGGGTCACCACCCAGCCCCTGGGAGTCTAGGCGTAAAGCAACAGGCAGACAAAGAGTTGACTGCAGACTCAGCTTTATTCAGGAAGTGTTTGGGCTTTTATAGAGTCGGGGGTCCAATCAGGTGTTGCCATCCCTCTGCTGGGGTGGGGGGGGGAGAGCAGCCACCAATCATTTAGCTGTTTACTAGGTGTCCAGGTTAGATGGCCACTTTTCATTGGTTGTCCATCCCTCCTTCCCACTGCCTGTATGGTTCCTCTATCGGGACATGTTTAGGGCATGTCCGAACTTATTCAGGCCTGTCTGTAGTCAGACCTCCTGGATTCAGGAGCCCGGCCTAGGGCCTCCCTTGAATTGATAGTGCCACATAGGTGAATATGGACGGGCTTAATTTATTAAGCTAATTAAGCTAATGAAGGTAATTCTAACTTCATTGAAGACTTTCTGGTCGGCCACGTGACGAAGCTGGCAGTCCAATCTCCTGCTGCCTTGCCTTGCCTTGCCTTGCCTTCCTTAATGGATGCTGAATTGTTAGTCAAAACATCCTCCCTGAGGTTGTTTTTGCCAGGTATTTTGATCACAACACAGACAGTAACTAATACAGTCAGTGTCCATAATACAGAAGAATAAACCTTGCTTTGTTTTTTTACTTCTTTAAACTAAGAATGTCTTATTTAATTAGGAATAGTGAAGAGCAAGCATGCTTACGCAAAATCATGTTCTCTTTTGTCAGATTTTCTTTTGTTTTCATTCAATGCCTTGCCTTACACACTGTACTCTGAAATTTTAATCTAGACAAGATTAAGAACTCTATTCTCAAAAGAGAGTGTGCTTCCATCAGTGTGCTTGCAGATTCTTTGAAGTAGGAATATCTATGGTGGCTTTCATGTAGCCTGAGAAAACAGCAGGAAAAGTAATAGTTAGCTGCCATATCTGGTATTAGCAGATCTTTCCACATCTAGTGTCCCCAATACCCTGACATAAAACCAAGTCATATAGAGTAAGTTCTTCTTGCTCAGTAGTATAGCCAGTATGTTTGTTAGGCTTGCCACCAAGTAAAGGACTGGATCCTACTCCTGCTTAGTATGATGACTCAAGAGACAAAGAAGGGGAAAAATTTACTTGATTCAGTTGTCAAAGAATGGAGAAGTAGACGAGATGTTGTCTACAAATCAGCCTCACCAATTGAGCACAGTAAGAAGTTTGGGAGACAAGGGGGGGGATAATGAGGGAGACATGTGATAACAAAAACAAGAAAGAGTCATGTCTTCCTGTAATATAAGGAAGTTGTCCAGGAACTCAGGTGCCCCCTCTCTTTCCTCCTGGTTATGTCAGCTGGAAAGTGACTTTAATCCAAAGGTCACTTAAGGCCCCAGAGGAGACATACTATGAGAACAGAGATGCCAGGCCCTTTCATCTAATGCATCACCCTATTAGACAGACGTGAACAGTGAGCAATTTCAGCAAATGATCCTCTAATCAGTGAAAAGTAACCTAGGTAACTATTGCCATCATATTGCACATAAAAGAGACTCTACCTAGAGCAAAGCCAGTTAGACACTGACGATGCATTGTGCAGCTCTGTGACCTCAAATACAGTAAAAGCAATTCAAGTTTTGATGCAACTAAAAAAATGGAGAAAGATGGAGGGCTTATTCAGGCTATTTTAGGTAATAGAAAAATTAAAGAGATATTATGCTTATATTCTAGATAGAAATTTTAGTTGGATGAAATGGAAATATGCCTTTATTTACCAAAGAATATTCTAGTCTAGTAGCATTATTTGACAAAACTACTTTTGGTTGTGTTAGACATGTCAAAGAAATGTCCTTCCTATTTAGAAAACTTCTTGTATTATATTAGTAGAAAATTTAAGGCCAATTATTACAAAATTTAAAAGTAATTTTGTAATAGATTCTATGAAGGAGCACATAATTAGTGATAACATTTCAGAAAGTTAACTGATAATTTAACTGTGGAAATGAGAATATTATTATGATGAATAAGGGTGAAATTAAGCTTTTATAGCTATTGAATTAACTTACTACTCCTCAACTACCTTTTCAATTAGCAAAATTAAGCTTTAAAAAAATAATGACAAAGAAAAGCCCAACAGAGATCTTGTATAATTCAAATGTGTCTCCTGTGTACAATTGGCTAAAGCAGTAAGCTCTATTTCCATATCATCTTCTACATAATCTGTTGTTAGGTCAAGGTCAAAACTAGGAAATTTAGAAATAAATTTTCTTCAACTCTTTCAAATTTGAATAATATTGCTGCAGGACATATTTTGATTAAATTTCAGAAATGTTCAGAAAACATAAGTTACAATTTCCTTTAATCTTATTGTTATTGACTAATTTAAATTTTAATTATTGTTATTGACTCATTTAATTTTAAATTTTAATTAAATGTATACATGTATACAGTGTATGCAGTATATGTGGCAAATATAAGATGTTACAGTTAACCTATTAACTCTATTAATCCATTAATTCTATTAATATATCTATACATTATATGTAGGATATGTGGTAAATATACTCTGTGTTGCTATGAGACAATACTCTGATACAAGCAACTTAAAGGAAAAGAGATCCTTTATTTGACTTATGGCCCCAGAAGGTATATAATTTATCATGACAGGGAATACATAGAGAAAACATGGCAGCAGAAGCAGGAGCCTGTCTCTTGTAATAACTGGTGTCAGGAGGCAAAGAGTGAAAGAGCAAGGCGCATGCCCATGTCACCAAACCTCAAGGCTTACCCTAAGAGATATACTGACTCAACATCCTAAAGATTCATTTTCTACCAAAATTCTTAGGAAAACTAAATTGGCCTTTCTAGATAGACTTACACAGTGCTATCTCTTTCAGTATGGGGGACAGGAAGCAAGAGTCATTCACAGTGAGCATTTCATAGACAGAAAACTTGGATTCAAGATGGAAAGAGAAGTCTCATTCTTATTACCATTCTAGTCTCCATTTTAATAAAATGTTCATCAGATACCACAACTTTTTTGGCATTTTGAATAATAGGTCCATTATCAGCAACATGTAAATTTTATCTCCTCCCAATGCATTGTTTGAAAGGCTGAGTCATTACACTAATGGAAAACACCTTCCAATAATCAGAGAGAAATGACTTTTGCAGTGACAAATTGCTGAAAGCAAAACTAAAGTGTCTGTGCAATATTTCTTAAGCCTGACAAATATGAAGAAATTTGAATATGCAAATACAAAATGCATCTTCTGATTTTAGGTAATATTTTATATAAAGAAGCAGAAAATTTTAGGTGAAAAAATGACACTAGATAATGAAAGGTATAATTTATCCATGTTCCAAAGTTTAGTAGAGGTTTTATAATGCCAGTTTTGAAAGAAAAAAATCTGTTATTTACATAAAATTAATTCAGAGTTTTGACATTTTGATGATGCTCCAAATTCTAGAACCATTTAAGATTTATTTATTCATCATACACCCACCAATCTTACTAATTGAATTATTATGCAACTATTGATTTTCAGTGTCTTTTAAGTCAACAATAACAGCAAAAATAATGCTAAGTGCAAATCTGTAAAAAAAAGTAGGTATTATAAAAGTCATGTCATCAAAGTGAAATATTGGCACTAGCTTTTTATGGGCTATTTTTAAACTCTCAATTAGTTTACCTTTTCTAAGTGAACATGTTTGTACTGTCTCTTGAAAGAATTCAATAGAAAAAGGCACAGTTTTGTATAGATTTCAATTGTAATTTCTTCTAAAACTTTTCTGAGATACTCTATTTTATGTGGATTTACAGTAACTAAGTAGTATTTTTTCTATGATAGTAATTTGCATTTCTATATTAACTTCCACAAATTTATTTATTATTGAATTGAAGGTTTGATTTAGACCATAACCAGAATTCTAGGCCCTAGAATTTTTCTGAAGATAAAATTCTAAATAAATGAACTTTAAGCATAAAACTTTAAAAGCTCTTGTCCATGTATAAGGGGATTGGTTACATATTCTAGAAGTTTAGAGAAGTAAATATTATGAATAGTGGATAATGAATGAGGAAGAGAAAGTCTAAAAACCATGCCAAGCAGAAAACAGTTTGTACATAACTTAAATCTATGTGAGAAAGTTGTGCATTTTGTTTAAACACTGAGCAGGGTAAAAATAAAAAATTAAAAACATCATAAGTTTTAATATTCAAGTTTTTCAAAACCATACCTGCTTTTTTCTCTGTCTAGGAAATCATGGTTTAGAATGTATTTTCATTGTGCTCCATGGAGAAGGAATCTGTTACAAAACTGCATTTTATCTAGAACATTATACAGCATATTATGGTTAGTTTAATAAATTATTTGATGTAAAAACACTGTATAGGACATTTGTTTATGGTGTACATGAATAGTCCAAGGTATACCATTGCATATACAAAGTATACCGTTGTATATACAATTTGCACATGAGACACATTAACTAGTTAACTGCTTTAGGAACTCTGTATCACAAGTTTCACAGTAATACACAAAATATTTCACACATAATAAGAAAAATGGATATTCAATATCTTAGATGTACATTTTATGTGATACATTGTTTTGTAACGAAACTGTCAACTTTGGCTCCATATGGGTAAATAGGCAACTAACTTCTTTATCTTAAAGCACAGGCTTCCCTATATTGCAAATAAAGAAGATGTGTGGATATCAAAAGAAAAAGAATGTTGACATCAATTAACAAATAACAGATATAAGTTTAAGAACTGGAGATTGATTATAAGGCACCCTCACTCACATTTGTTATTTCCATGAAACATGAAGTCTAACGAAACTGGCCTTAAGACATTGTCTATACTATTTTTCAAAGAGAGTAATTATGTACCTTTCATGGTTGATACTATTTCTATTTTTGAAATATTCGTAATTCCTCACATGTAATAATACAAGAGCAGAAACAAATAACTTGATAGTAAGAGGAAATCTGTAATATTTTGCTAACATTAAACTTTTTTATGTAATCACCCATCTAAATTATATGTGAAATTTCATTTTTATTATTTTAATTGAATTATTTAATTATAATTAAATGAATTATTTTAATTCATTTATTTCTGGAACTGGAAAAGATTTAAAAAGTGACAGTGTTTTTGAGAAAAAAAAAACTATTATCCCCCTCAGGAGCAACATATTCAAATGGCTTCCATTCAAGTGTACTCAAAATTTAAAAACTATAGCAGATTCTCCTACTGAAATATTTTTTTGTGTAGGATAAGGCAGTGAAAACATTATTTTAAATAGATATTTAAAGTTCAGTCAAAATAAGCAGCTGCAAACAATGTTTTAGACTGAATATGAATGGGAATGAGGAACTGTGAGTGGAAACATTCTAGAAGTCTATGCATTTGGTAGCTGTGAAATTTAGCTATTGATTTTTTTAGAAAGGAAATGAGAAAGAAATAGAAGCATTCTAGAGGGGCTACCTCACTCAAGATGTTCATTTTCTAGGGGCTTTGAGCTATACTTTTCTACAAATACCACTGTCCACAAAGGAATATGAGTTTTTGAAATCTGTCTAACAAGGATGATATTTTAGTTTTTGTAGTAATTGTCATAGTAATTAATTTCAACAAAAAATGTAAGTTATTTCAAAAGTTTATCTTTGTTTAAAACAATGTCGGCATGTAAATCTACTTTTTCAATTGCAAATACTGAAAAATACACACACAGATGCTTCATCTGTATAAATATTCTTCTAGAATCACTCTGTGTTCTCGGGGGTTAATCCTGTGTATTGACTTGGTTTGGATTTGAAATCAGCTCACAGACATGCCTGTGGATGGTTCTGTGAAGGTATTTTCAGGTAGGAGTAAAGGGGAAAGGCTCTCCCCAAGGATAGACAGAAGATTCTGTGGACAACCTAGATCCAAAGAGGACCACCTAGGAAACAGCCATGTGGGCAGGTAGTTTGCTAACCTTGGCTTCTGGCTGCTGTATGGACTCTCCTCCCCAATTCTGCCCCCCTTTATTGCCCTGGAGCCTGATTGCTTCTTCTTTCAAGGTAGACTAAATAACAACTACTCTCCAGAAATTTTCTAGACCATTCATGACAGACTAGAACCACTGAGTTTTCAGCCTCTCCAACATGCAAACAATTTTTCTTGGACTAAACATACAAGCCAATCTGTGAAATCTTCTTCTGTAATGTATCTCCATGCTGCCATGTCTGTTACTTCGTGAACCCCAAGAAACTACCCTAACAATAAGGAACTGAATTTCAAAGATTCAGTAGGTAAAAAGAAAGTCTCAATAACTTCTACATTGATTACCTATTAAAATAATATTAAATAATTCATATTATTAAATTAGCTTTATCTTTCTTTACTTTTTGTTTTCATTACTATAATCTTTGATAGTATGTATAAATGTTTTATGTTATATTTCTTTTGAATAGTGCTAACCATGTGAAGTTTTAATATCTATGTATAGATTGACCAAAATGTATGCATTAAACCAGTAGCAAGGAAAATTATCTTTATTAAATCGGTCCATCAAAATCTTATCCCATGCTTGGGGCTGGAGAGGTGGCTCAGGGGTTAAGCCTCTGTCTTGCAAGTGGAAGGTCCTGAGTTCCGATCCTAGACCCCATGTATAGACGCAGGGCAGAAGCGAGGTGGCCTGCATTTCTCGTCCTGGTAGGGCATAGCCTCTGAATCCCGGGGCAGAGTAAACAAGGAGGAAGTGGAGGCGGTTCATGGTGGTTCCCGAATTCACCCGTGGTTACACACACACACACACACACATACACACACACACAAACACACACATACATACACACACACATATATACACACTTGCACACATGCACAATTGAATAAATAATATTTTTTTATTTTTCCACTCATATAAACGTAATAGGTACCCCTGTCCCCTTCCTCCCTCCACCCCTCCCCGGACCTCCCTGCTCCCGCCCCTATTTTCCCCTTCCTTTCTCCCCTCCCTCCCTTACTCCCAGTGACCCCTCCCTGCATCTCTGAGGCATCCTTTAATGTATATATCAAACTTTCCTCTGGGTCCTCCTCTCTGATGAGGTGTAAGGATTCAGTGGCACTTCCTAAAGCTCTTTCTTGTGTTCCCCTTAAGTATAGGAACACTATTGTGACTGTTAATCCCTTGCTTCTAAGGATCCTAGTGCCTTTAGTCCATGCTAGACTTTAAAGGGTCAGTGATATGTTGGTCATTGTGCAGATCATCCAGAGTCCTATTATAATTACTTCAGCCCTAACTTGTGTGGAGTATCTTGCATATTATGACTCCTCCCATCCTTGTGCTCTTACAATCTTACCGCCCCCTCTTCCTCAAATTTCCCTGAGCTTCAGGATGGGGAGAGATTAGGCAGGCCTAGTTCCAGGTTTTTGATATAGAGTCTCTGATGTTCTGAATTATGGTTTGTTGATTTTTTTTTCAGCTTTGTTGCTCCTGCAATGCCTGTGGCTCCATCCTGATGGGTATTGGATGTCACCTCTGGTCAGAGATTAAAAAGCTGTTAAAATAGAGTCTTATTGTAAGAGTAGATTCAAAGATAGATGGAATAAGAGTAGGATACCATGGTGAGGGGGCATCAGTCTCCCATTTGCAAAATGGTTACCTTCTATTTGCCAGACTGTATGCCCTTCCTTTCTGGTAAGATCATACCCCATCAGTTGTAAGTGACCAGGAAGGAAAGTCTATGAGCTTAACCAGATGTCTCATTACTTACTTGCAGTCCTTGATGGTGGCCTATTATCTCTAATGTAGCATGATCTCCTCTCTCCTTGTTCCTGGTGGGGCCCTCCTTCCCCTTCTCTCCTGTTTATAATCTTTGCAATTACTGTAGGTATTACAGAGATTTATCATTGAGTGTGTCTCTAAGTGGGTTTGGTACTAGGATCCACCTATTAGGGAGTACATATGGCGCTTAATTTTCTGTGTCTGGGATGCGTCACTCAATATAATTGTTTCTAATTTCATCCATTTCCCAGAAAATTTCATTAATTCATCATTTTTGATGGCTGAGTAGTATTCCATTGTACACATGTACCACATTTTCCTTATCCACTCATCAACTGTTGGGCATTTGGGTTGATTCCATGACTTTGCTATTGTAAACAGTGCTGCTATGAACATGGTCATGCTTGTGCTATCGAGGTGAACCTCTGCTGTATGGGGGGTTATTCCCAAAAGTGGAATAGCAGGGTCATATGGCATTTCAATCTTTAACTTCTTTAAGAATCGCCAAATGGCTCGCCAGAGTGGTTGTATAAGACTGCATTCCCACCAGCAATGTAGGATAGTTCCCTTCTCTCCACATCCTCTCCAGCATTTGTTGTTTGTATTGTGGATTTTTGCCATCCCTATCAGGGTGAGATGATATCTTAGGGAAGTTTTGATTTGCATTTCCCTGATGGCTAAGGATATGGAGCATTTTTTAACATATTTGTTAGACATTTCAATTTCGTCCTTGGTAATTTTTCTTTTAAGTTCCAAGGCCCCATTTTTTAATTGGCCCATTTGTTTCCTTGGTGTTTAGTTTTCTAAGTTCTTTGTGTACTCTAGAAAATAGAGCTCTGTCAGATATATGATTAGTGAAGATTTTCTCCCATTCTGTGCGTTGCCTTTGTGCTTGAGTTACAATCTCTTTATCTGAACAGAAGCTCTTTAATTTCATAAGATCCCATCTGTTGAGTGTTCATTGTATTTCTGTAGGAAGTGTTGGCCTAGTCCAATGAGCTCGAGGGAGTTCTCTACCCTTTCGACTAAAGTTTTTATAGTCTCTGGCCTTATATTGAGGTCCTTGATACATTTGGTATTAAGTCTTGTACATGATGACAAGTACAGGTCCAGTTTTAATCTTCTCCATGTGGACATCCACTTTTGCCAGCACCATTTGTTGAAGATGCTTTTTTCCATTGGATTTTTGGCAAAGATCAAATGGCTGCAATTGTGTGGGCTTATATCTGGGTCTTCAACCCTTATCCATTGATCTGTGTGTCTATTTTGGAGCCAGTACCAGGCTGTTTTTATAACTATGGATTTGTAGTATAGACTAAGGTTTGGTGTGGTGATACCTCCAGCAGTGTTTTTGTTACTCGGGATTGTTTTTGCTATCCTCGGTCTTTTGTGCTTCCATATGAATGCTGAACTTCTGTATCAGTTCCAGGAGTTTCCTGGTGAAGTTTTTGAGATCACTCAGGTATAAAATCATGTCATCAGCCAATAGAGATAACTTGATTTCTTCCTTGCTGATTTGAATCCCTTTTATCTCCCTTTCTTGTCTTATGGCTTCAGCTAAAATTTCAAGTACAATATTGAAGAGAAGTGGTGAAAGTGGACAGCCATGTCTAGCTCCTGATCGAAGTGGGAATGCTTCAAGTTTTTCCCCATTGAGTATAATCCTTGCTGAAGGCTTGTTGTAGACAGCTTTCGTTATATTGATAAAGGTTCCTTCCATTCCAACTGTCTCTAGGGTTTTGATCATAAAAGGCTGTTGGATCTTGTCCAAAGCTTTTTCTGCATCTATCGAGAGTGTCATGTGGTCTTGGATTTTAGACTAGTTTACATAGTGGATTACGTTTATTGATTTGGGTATGTTGAACCAACATTATGTGCCTGGGATAAAGCCTACTTGATCCTCGTGAATGATCTTTTTCATATGTTTTAGAATCTGATTTCCTAAGACTTTGTTGAGAATCTTTGCATCTGTGTTCATCAAAAAGAATGGCCTATAGTTTTCTTTTTTAAGTGTATCTTTATTAGGTTTTGGGATTAAGAAGATATTAGCTTCATAGAAGGAATTTGGTAGTGTTCCTTCCCTTGAAATTTCATGGAACAATTTAAGGAATATTGGTGTTATTAGCTCCTTAAATGTCTGGTAAAACTCTGTGCTGAATTCATCCGGTCCAGGACATTTTTGGTGGGAAGATTTGAGATTACTTCATCGATTTCCTCATATGTTATAGGACTATTTAAGTAATTCACAACTCCTGATTCAATTTAGGTAAGTTGTACTTACTTAGGAACTCATCCATTTCTTTTGTGTTGTCAAATTTCACAGAGTATAAGTTTTTGAAAATATGATGTTATAATATTCTGAATTTCTTGGATATCTGTAGTGATAACTCTATTTTCATTTCTAATTTTGTTAATTTGTGTTTATTCTCTCTTGTTTTTGGTTAATTTAGCTAGAGGTGTATCAATCTTATTGATTTTTTCAAAGAACAATTTTTTGACTGGTTGATTCTCTGTATCATTTTCCTAATCTCAATTTCAAATATTTCTCCCCTTATTTTGTTAATCTCCTCTCTTCTACTGTTTTTGGGATCAGATTGCTCTAGTGTCTCAAAAGCTTTAAGCTACATTGTTAAGGCATTTATTTTTGATGTTTCCATTTTTTTGATGTAGGCATTAAGAGCTATATGAACTTATCTCTTAGGACAGCTTTCATTGTGTCCCTAAGATTTTGGTAAGTTGTATTCAAGTTCAAGAAATCTTGAATTTCCTTTTTAATTTCTTCCTGAATCCAATTTTCATTCAGCATCATAATGTTGAGTTTCCAGGAGTTAGTGCATTTTCTGTTGTTTATTGTGTTGTGGATGTCAAGCTTTAGACCATGGTGGTCTGATAGGGTACAGGCTAGAATTTCAACTTTCCTGTATATGTGGAAATTCGTTTTGTGGCCGGAGAAAGTTCTGTGTGCTGATGAGAAAAATGTGTATTCTTTGGTGCGTGGATGAAAAGCTCGGTAGAGATCTGTAAGGTCCATTTCTTTAAGGGTTTGGTTAAGTTCCAAACAGTCTCTGTTAAGTTTTTGGCCTTTTGATGTATCCCTTGTTGAGAGAGCAGTGTTGAAATCTCCAAGAATCATCGTTTTGGGGTTGATTTCTCACTTTAAAAGTTGTAGAGTTTGCTTAATGAATGTGTGTAGGGGGACCATGTTTGATTCATATATGTTCAGTATTGTGAAGTCTTCCTGGTGAATTGTACCTGTGACTAAAATGTAGTATCCTTCTGTGTCTCATGATTTTTTTTGGTTTGAAGTCCACTTTGTCTGATAGCATAATGGCTACCCCTGCCTGTTTCCTGGTTCTATTAGCTTGCAGAATTTTTGACCAGCTTTTTATTTTTAGGATGTGCCTATCTTTTGTGGTGAGATGGATTTCCTGCAGGAAGCAGATTGATGGGTTGTGATTTTTAATCCAGGTTTGTAATCTGTGTCTTTTGATCGGTGAGTTAATTCCATTGACATTTAATGTATAATGGAGAAATCATTATATGAATGTGCATGTTCTTCAGGGTGTCCCTAATCTCTTGAATATTCCTCTGAAGTATCTTTTTGGCTTTAAGAAACTCTTCCATTCAGTTTGTTAATTCTGACACTTTGTCTTGAAGATCTGAAATTCTATTTTCTGCTTCGTTTGTTAGTTCTGCTGATAGGACTCTTTGTTGAGTTTTGGGTTCAAGATAACTTGTCTTTTAGTTTGATTTTAAACTCTGCCTGAGACTGTTTTAACTGCTATATGCCTATTTTTGTTTCTTAAACTGTTTTTCTCAACTCCTCCAAGTATCTGTTGTGTTCCTGTTCAAAATGCTTGATGCAGTTGTTTAACTCATCCCGGATTTCCTCTTTCATAGTATTAATCATGGTAATGATCATACTTTGAAAGTTGTTATCTTGGGTCTGGCTTTCTTGGCTATTATCTGTGAATTTGTTCTGGTTGGAATCCATCATTGTGGGGTTAATTCTTTTGGTGGGAGATTTGTCTTCCTGGGTTTTATTTCTCATGGATTTGCACTTTGACTTTGGCATTGTCATTTTGAATCTTAAGACCTTTCAGTTTCTGTGTGTTTTTGACTGAACTGATTTAGTTGGTATTACTACTCTTGGGAAGTTATTACTAGTGCTTGCCTTGTAGTTGGGTTCGTTTGGCTGTCGTTAGTATTAGTTCCTAGATGAGGTTATTAGGCTGTTAGTATATCATTTAAGTCAGGTTAAGTAGACAGGGAATGAATATTAGTATGCTAGTGCACTTTTACAATTTAGCATCTTGGTGATATGTGAGGGTCAGTATAATCCCTGGAGTTGTATATATTTTGGGGGTGGCTGTATGGAAAAGTTAATTTATAATGATTAATACTAAAAGAAGCAGTATGGTTAAAAAAAAAAGAGAGGTTTACTTATCTTTAGGCTGCATGTGAAGAATCTCTCCCATGTGATAGGATGATTTTAGAAGACTTCAGATGTATGACCTTTGTCCCTTAGAGCTTTGCTTGGGTTTTCTTTGGATTCTGTTGAATTCTGAGTAGAAGTGTGTCCTCTGTGGACCATGAGCGAGGGTCCCCGGTGGGTCGGAGGGGCAGAGGGGGGCTGTTGGTGATGGCAGAACTCTTCACCTGGGACCTGGGACTTGGCTTAGTGGCCCACTCTGGCTCCAGGTATGGAGGAATCAGAGCAAGTCCTGTCCCAGTAGGACTGGCAGGCAGGCGGGAGGAACAAAGGGGCTGGGGCCCTGGGCTTCGGCCAGGCAAATGGGGAGGCAGCCTGGGTGTTGCCCCGGCTGGCCTTGTGGGAAGAGCTGGGGCAAGGGGCGATCTAGGGGCTGGGAAACTTACCTGGGATGGAGGACCGACCGAGAGCGGGTCCCTTCTCGGGTGGGCAAGCATTTGGGAGGAACAAAGGAAATAAATAAAAAAAATTTAAAAAAATCTTATCCCATGCTGAAGGCTCAAGGAACGTTGTGGAAGAGGGGATGTAAATATTCTAAGAGCCTAAAGGTTAGCAAAGGACTGCTTACTAACATTCTCCAGCCACAACAGGGCTACTATATACAGAAGGTCACTGCAGTGAGAACTTCTACTACCAGATCTATGCAATGGCTGACTTATTAATATTCTCCTCAAGGACTATCTAGGATCTTAGAAGAAACAACTGTTCTCAGAGTGTCTCAGGAGAAGGTGCTAGACAAAGGAAGAGTTACTACCCCACTTTCGATTTTCCTACTGAAGAACCATGTAAAGTTCAACAGAAATGTGACTCTCATACCAACACAAACACTGCAATGGGAGTCCTGTGATACACACAAGCAGGACAGGAGGTAGGGTGGGAGAGCAGGAATGATGAAAGGAGGGAGGGGAGAAGGACATATATATAGATGGGTAGAGTGGGATAGAATAAACTTGTCTAGACAGGGGTTCTCGGCAAAAACATAAACCCACTTTGTAAATAAATAAATTCACATAAATTTTAAAAGAAATAAAAAATAAAGTGCAAAGTGAAGAAAAGATTTATTTGTGATGATTATTTTCATAAAAACACATTGACAGAGGGGAGGAAGGAAGAGAGAAGGAGAGGAGAAGAAGGTATCTATTGAGCTTGCAAAACTAAGCAAAAAATAGAATAAAACAGCTTTGAGCATTAACTTGAAAAAGCACATTGATATTTTAGTTTATAAAACAAAACATATCAATTAATTTAAAAAATTATGGTTATGGGAGGAGAAGGAAAACAAATAAAATTTGCCCATACAGGTTTTGTGATTTGATACTATACTATTGTGTGCTCTGGAAAACATAAAATTAATGGCCTAGTTTAATGTTATTCAACTAAGCAGTGAGTCCAAGAGGCTGACAAAAATAAGCAGAAGCCCTCTCCAGGAAAAACTGTGTTTCATACATAGTTCTAAGGAGTGTGAGCTGAACTCAAAATTGGCTAAACTTACCTGGACACAAAGCACTGTAGAACAAGAGAAAAAGTGGGCAGGAGATCAGGCACATAATATTTTAGAATTGGCAAGATTAGACAGAGAATATTTTATCTTAAAATTACCCAACAAAGATTTACAGGGTTCTTCTGCTTGGCAGATATTCTGCTTTGAAAGTTCAGAAATGTACGAGCAAAGAGTTTGCATAGAGGTGTGCTAAAGCATTTCATCAATTTTAGTTTTGAGATTTAAATGACTTGGGTAAAATGACCTAACAGGTAAAAATGCTTGCCATACAAACCTGATGACCTGAAGTCTATAACTGACCTAATATGATGGAGAGAAGCATCTCCACAAAATTGTTCTTTGTCAAAGGCTTTTTCTGCATCTATCGAGAGTATCATGTGGTCTTGGACTTTGGACTGGTTTACATGATGAATTACATTTATTGATTTGCATATGTTGAACCAACCTTGTGTGCCGGGGATGAAGCCTACTTGGTCCCTGTGAATAATCTTTTTGATATGTTTTTGAATCCGATTTGCTAAGACTTTGTTGAGAATCTTTGCATCTGTGTTCATCAGAGAGATCGGCCAAAAGCCTTTGACAAGATCCAACAGCCTTTTATGATGAAAACACTAGAAACAGTAGGAATGGAAGGAACCTTTATCAATATAATAAAAACTGTATACAATAAGCCCACAGCAAGGACTATGCTCAATGGGGAACAATTGGAAGGATTCCTACCTCGATCAGGAACTAGACAATGCTGTCCTCTCTCACCACTTCTATTCAATATTGTACTTGAAGTCTTAGCTGAAGCCATAAGACAAGAAAGGGACGTAAGAGGGATTCAAATTGGCAAGGAAGAAGTCAAGCTATCCCTATTTGCAGATGGTATGATCTTAAACTGAGTGATCCCAAAAACTCCACCAGGAGGTTCCTGGAACTAATTGAGAAGTTCAGCAGGGTGGCAGAATACAAAATAAATGTGCAAAAATCAGAAAGAAGTGAAAAAGCCTTGAGAGAAACAATCCCATTTGCTATAGCCCCTAAAAAAATGAAATACCTTGGTATAAACCTAACCAAGGAGGTAAAAAACCTTTACAATGAAAACTTTAAAACCCTAAAGAAAGAAATTGCAGAAGACACCAGAAGGTGGAAAGACCTCCCATGTTCCTGGATTGGCAGAATCCACATCGTCAAAATGACCATCCTACCAAAGGCAATATACAGATTCAATGCTATACCAATTAAAATCCCAAAGCAATTCTTTAAAGAAGTTGACCAAATAATCTCAAAATTCATATGGAGGCACAAAAGAACCAGGATAGCAAAGACAATCCTGAGTAACAAAAACACTGCTGGAGGTATTACCGTATCAAACCTTAGTTTATACTACAAATCCATAGTTATAAAAACAGCCTGGTACTGGCTCCAAAATAGACACACAGATCAATGGATAATGGTTGAAGACCCAGATATAAGCCCACAAAAATACAGCCATTTGATCTTTGACAAAGGGGCCCAAAGATTCCAATGGAAAAAGAACAGCATCTTCAACAAATGATGTTGGCAAAACTGGATCTCCACATGCAGAAGATTAAAGCTGGACCCGTACTTGTCACCATGTATAAGACTTAATTCCATATGGATCAAGGACCTTGATATCAGGCCAGAGACTATAAAAACCATAGTTGAAAGGATAGGGAACACCCTCGAGCTGATTGGGCTGGGCAAACATTTCCTAAACAGACATCCAATGGCACAGTCACTGCTACCAACTCTCAACAGTTGGGACCTTGTGAAAATAAAGAGCTTCTGTTCAGATAAAGAGATTGTAACATGAGCTCAAAGGCAACTCACAGAATGGGAGAAAATCTTCACAGCAGAGAAAATCGGCCTCCAAGGAATGCAAGTAAGTAATGTGACACCTGGTTAAGTTCACAGACGTTCATTCCTGATCATGTACAACTGAGGGGGTATGATCTTAGCAGAAGGGGAGGGCATATAGTCTGGCAGATGAAAGGTGATCATTTTGCAAATGGGTGACTGACCCCTCCCTCACCGAGGTTTCCTGTTTTTATTACATCTACCCTTGGATGTGCTTTTATAACAAGACTCCAGTTTAACAGTTTTTTGTCTCTGACCAGGAGGTGACATACAGTGCCCATCAGGATGGAGTGAAGGGCATTGCAGGAGCAGCAAAACTGCAAAAGGAAATCAACAAACCACAATCCAGAACTTCAGAGACTCTATATCAACCACATAGAACTAAGCCAGCCTAATCTCCTCCCATCCTGAAGCTCAGGGACATTTGTGGAAGAGGGGGCGGTAAGATTGTAAGAGCAAAAGGATGGGAGGAGCAATGATCTGAAGATTCTCCACACTAGTTAGGGCTGAAGCAATCATAATAGGACTTTGCATGCCCTGCGCAATGTCCAACACACTATTGACCTCACAAAGTCTAGCATCAGCTAAAGGCACCAAGATCCTTGGAGGTAAGGGATTGACAGCCACAGTAGTGTTCCTATGCTTAAGGGGAACAGGAGAAAGGGTTCAGGGAAAGGCCACTGGGTCCTTGTACGTCATTGGAGAGGAGGACCCAGAGGAGAGTTAGGCATACACAATAAAGGACTCTCTGGGAATTGGGGGAGAGGCACTGGGAGACGGGGAGGAGGGAAGGGGAGCAGGGGGTTCAGAGGGAGGAGGGGGGGAGGGAAATGGTCTACCTATTAGGTTTGTATGAGCAGAAATAATAATAAAAATGTTAAAAAATTAAAAAGAAAAGAAATGCCATGTGACCCTGCTATCCCACTTTTGGGAATAACCCCCCATGCAGTAGAGGTTCACCTTGATAGCACAAGCATGACCATGTTCACAGCAGCACTGTTTACAATATCAAAGTCATGGAATCATCCCAAATGTCCAACAGTTGACGAGTGGATAAGGAAACTGTGGTACATCTATACAATGGAGTACTACTCAGCCATCAAAAATGATGAATTACTGGAAATTGCTGGGAAATGAATGTCATTAGAAACAATTATATTAAGTGAAGTATCCCAAACCCAGAAAATTATGCGCCGTATGTACTCCCTAATAGGTGGCTCCTAGTACCAAACTCACCCAGCCCACATTGAGACACTCAAAGTAATTGCAAGGATTATGTACAGGAGAAATGTGGTTGGAGGGCCACACCAGACACAAGGAGACAGGGGACCATGTTACAGCAGAGAAAATAGGCCTCCATCAAGGAATGCAAGTAAGAAATATGACACCTGGTTAAGTTCACAGATGTTCGTTCCTGATCATGTACAACTGAAGGGGTATGATCTCACCAGAAGGGGAGGGCATGTAGCCTGACAGATAAAAAGTAATCATTTTGCAAATGGGTGATTGACCTCTCCCTCACTGAGGTTTCCTACTTTTATTACATCTACCCTTGAATGTGCTATTATAGCAAGACTCCAGTTTAACAGCTTTTTGTCTCTGACCAGGGGTGACATACAGTGCCCAGCAGGATGGAGTGAAGGGCATTGCAGGAGCAGCAAAACTGCAAAAGAAAATCAACAAACCACAATCCAGAACTTCAGAGACTCTATATCAACCACATAGAACTAAGCCAGCCTAATCTCCTCCCATCCTGAAGCTCAGGGACATTTGCGGAAGAGGGAGCTGTAAGATTGTAAGAGCAAAAGGATGGGAGGAGCAATGATCTGAAGATTCTCCACACTAGTTAGGGCTGAAGCAATCATAATAGGACTTTGCATGCCCTGCGCAATGTCCAACACACTATTGACCTCACAAAGTCTAGCATCAGCTAAAGGCACCAAGATCCTTGGAGGCAAGGGATTGACAGCCACAGTAGTGTTCCTATGCTTAAGGGGAACAGGAGAAAGGGTTCAGGGAAATGCCACTGGGTCCTTGTATGTCATCGGAGAGGAGGACCCAGAGGAGAGTTAGGCTTCCACAATAAAGGACTCTCTGGGAATTGGGGGGGAGGCACTGGGGGATGAGGAGAGAGGGGAGGGGGAGCAGGAGGTTCGGGGGGAGGAGGAGGGAGGGAGGGAACCGGTCTACCTCTTAAGTTTGTATGAGCGGAAATAATAAAAAATATATTAAAAATTGTACTTTGATCTTTGTATATGTGGCATGTCATATGTACCTCTACATATATAGATCACATCATCATCATCACAATCAAAAATTTCTGAAAAGGTCTAAATGACTTCTTAGAGATTACTTATCAGGCAGGGTCTCTTATCAGATTTAGAAAGGAACTCTAAGAGTAAACTGAATCTTAGTATTAGGAATAAGCTAGAAGCAGCAGAAATGGTCTATTCTTATATTAAGATATTCACTTAAACACTCTTTTATCTTTGATTAGGAGATGAGATTTGATACCAATTGGGTTGGAGCCAAGGGCAGTGCAGGAGCAGCAAAACTGAAAACAACAACAAACCATATTTCAGAACACCAAAGACCCTACATTATTTACTTCGAACCAGACCAGCCAAATCTCTTCCCATCCCCCCCAAGAGAACCTTGAGGAAGTGGCAATATTGTAAGAGCCTAAAGATGGGGAGGACCATGTACAAGATACCCCACAAAAGTCAATGCTGCAGCAGCCAGGATATAGACACAGTGTGGACTTTGCCTGACATGCACAATGGTTGACATGTCAACAACCCCCCAAAGTCTAGCACTGATCACTGGGGAAAAGGCTTCAGGTAGTAGGATCCTTAGAGGTAAGGAATTAAACAGTCTTGATAGAGTTCCCATGCTAATGGGCAGTCCAAGAAGAGGCCCTAGGCTATGTCACTGAATCCTGAATCCTCCTTAGTGTAGATGACTAAGAGGGAGATTCTACGCTCACATAAACAGATGCTCTGGGGGATGGGAGGGAGGAAACCAGGGGGAAAGCTGGGGAAGCTAAGAGGAGGGGGAAGAGGGGAGAAGTGCAGTGGACCAGGACAGGTAAGGGAGAGGGTGGGAGAAGACAGGTTACCTATTAAGCTTGTATGATTAGGCAAAAAATTATGTTATAAAAAAGGAAAAAAAGAAGAAATGGGATAAAAAGTATATTGATCCTTGAAAGTTGAATTCCATATTCTATCTTAATCTAAACATGGTTCTTGTTTTGAGAATTTCTTGATTTGTTTTCTACTAAAACTAAAACTTTCCTGAGTTTTAGTGGTTCAGTCTATTTCATGGCAATTAAACAAGTGACTTCAGGGCTGGGAATCAGTGGTGGAGTCTTTGCCTAGTATGCCTGAGGCCTAGGTTCAGCTTCTAGCACCATAAAAGATGATCTCAAGCAAAAATGCTCCACTTTGACTGAATCTTCCAACTCTAATTCTAATACAAGACACTGAACAAACAAATGCCCCTAAATATTATTCAACATTCTATGTCTAAAATTAATTAAAACATGACTTGAAATATGAAATACAAAATATTCACATATTAGAGTTGTCAGCAAGCCTGATGACCTGAGTTACAAACCCATGTGATAAAAAGAGAGAGCAGATGCCTGTAAGCTGTCATCTGAGCCGTATGTATGTACTTACAGTATGCATGCACCCACACTTGTGTGCATGTGCACACACAAGCATACCCATAATGTATAGATAGATAGATAGATAGGTAGGTAGGTAGGTAGATAGATAGATAGATAGATAGATAGATAGATGATAGATAAATAGACAGACAGATAGATAAATGTAAATGGCATGGTATTCAAAGCAAGACACATAGATCAATGGTCTATAGAAATGAAGGCCTTGTACCTGTAGCACCCAATTTTTGAGAAAGGTGACAAAATGCACATTAGAGAAATAATGTTAGGAAAAGTGACCATTTACATGTAAAGAATGATACTTGACTCTTGTCCTTCACCTTATAGAATGTCAATTCCAAATAATCGGAGATCTTATTTCTAAAGCTAGCATTCTAAGACATCTAGAGAAAAAAATAGGAATTAAATTTCAAGAGACAGGTCTAAGTGAGAACTTTCTCACAGGACTGAATTTGTGCAGAAAATAAGGCCAGCAATGAATAAGTGAGACTTCACAAACTGCAAAACTTACTGTTCTGAAAAAGGAACTGTCAGTCAAACAAAAAGCAACCTAAACAATGGGAGAAAAATCTTTGGCAGCTGTCCATGGATTAGTATTTAGAGAATAAAAAAAAGATATTAAACATCAAGAAAGCAAACAATCAAAATTTTAAAATGGGCTTTGTAAGTAAACAGAGACTTTTTAAATTTTGCTCTTTTTTAATTTTTTAGTTTTTTATTTTTCTACTTTTACAAGGATATCAAGTATTTTATTTTTCTACTTTTACAAGGATATCGAGTATTAATCCCAGCTTCCCTTCTCCCTCCTCTCTCCCATTTCCTCCCTTCTCTTCACCAGTGTGACGTGAGTACCAAAGAGAAAACCAACAGCTTTCTGATTGGATTCAAGACCCACTTGTCAGAATGGTACCCATCCCTGTTACTGTAAACTAGAACAATAATCTTAAAAAGGGGAAGGAAATAGAATAATAGGGAAGACAGCCAATAAACCTATAGGTAAGAAGACACTACAACAGAAATTTTTTAAAAGAGGAAATTCAAATATCTATCAAATAACTAAAATAGTATTAAATATCCATAGCTATTAGGAAATGCAAATTTAAACCATTTTGAGATTTCATCTCACCCCTGTCAGAATGTCTAAGTTTAATAACACAAATAACAGTAAATAGTAATAGATATGAAGAGAAAGAGGAGCACTAGTTCTTTTACTGTTGAGAACTGAACTAGTATAGCCAGTTTGGAAAACAGTGTTAGTGTGCCTCAAAATTCTAAAAAATGAGTTACTGTATGACCTATCTCTACCACTACTGGTTGTATTCCAAAGGATTCTGTTTCTTGCTATAGAGATACTCCCTTACTCATTTGTGACCTTATTCACAAAAACCTAGGAATGGAATCAGTTTAGATATGCATCAATAGATTAATGGATATTGAACATGTACAAAAACACCATGAAATATTATGTAAGAAAAGCAAAACTACAAAATTTTCTAGTGAATGGATAGAACTCACAAACTTATTGAGAGAGGTAACCCAAACAGAAAGATAAAGACTGCATATTCCGTATTATCTAGGGATCCTAGCACTGAAACTTCAAATTGTATACCTAAGTAGGAGTGCCTCTAACAGTCAGAAAATCTAAATGGTGCTGATGATGAGGAGGATGAATCATAAAGGAGGAAGATAGAAAGAATACAGGTGGTTTGAAGGTAGACAAGTAAATTAAGGAGGAAAGAAGATGTGGGAGAGAGCACAGGGACAGAATGGGGAAGAGTAAGTAGCATTAAGGATGTATGATCTAGCTAGACAAAGGCATACTGTATTCTATGTTTATCTAAAAATACAATTTAAAAACCATGAACAGACATACCCTATACAGGAGTTCACAAAAGAGGGAAAGATAAAGTTAACACAAACTTTCTTGATATGCTCCTCCCAGAAGTCATACGCAATTAATCTAGTACCAGGTATTAGATATCTCCTAATGAGCTTTCTGAGAGATCTCAAAGGGCCCCAAATCAATATAAGCTTTTGCCACAGTTTTTATTTGCTCATTAGAATGTAATGGTATGATTCAACTGCTGAACACACAAGTTGATCAGAGGGCATGGAGCAAAGTCAGAAATTATCTACTAGTATCTCCTTGTTGGTCAGTTTTCATGGTACCAGAAGGAGAGAAAACCTAGCAATGGTCTCACCCAGATTTCAGTTTTGCAAGTTGCAATAACAATCAGCCTGGAAAAATTGGTAAATAGTGTATGAATGTTATGGTGGTAACTATTTGCTTCTGGTTGGATTTAAGGCCTGTTTTCCATCAGGGGACACATATCTTGCATCATAAACAAGGTTAAGAAGCTATGGGGAGATCCTAGGTCCTAGCTGGGAAAACTACTATTGCTTTAATATGTGGACATGATATCAAACTGCCATCTTAACACTTATCATTGTACTTAGAGATTAGAACAGCTCTCAGCTTTATATCCTGCCTTTAGCAATGGAATAGGTTTCATTCAAAGAATTGCACATGGCAAAGTACAAAGAATAGGTGGAGCTGAGTTGCTCCATCCTAAAAACATCTAAATCACTTCTCACTCTAAGACTCATGGAACAAAGCAGCAGAGGGGGTAGCTAGAAAATGAGAGACAGAAAGTTGGGAAGAGTGCTCTCAAATCGTGTTTTCTGTACATAGCAGGGTTGCTGTACACATGAACTCACAGCTGTGTTTTCTTCCACAAGACTTACATGACATTTAGCCTGTCAACACAGTCCCATAGCATTTCACTCTCCTCCATAATCATTGAAATTCTCATCAGTTCATCAGCCCTACAAAAGTTTGTGCTCGTTAAATATGTAGGTGTCACTTTAACAATAAAAAGCTGGGCTCAAGAATTAGTACTTGGGTTATTTCCTGAGCACACCTACAAAGAGACTGATTGATGTAAGAAGTCCAGGCCACTGTGAATGGGGCCATTTTCCTAGACATATGGAGAAGATGGAGGTAGCTTGATAATTAAGCTGACATTCTTCAACGTACTTTGGCAGTGTTGCTGTCTGACAGTTGAGGAAGTTTGCACCTTTCTCACCAAATCCTGTGGATATGCTGTGACTGGCTTCCTCGCCTCTTGGTGTTAATATGAACAGTTCTGCCAAGCTGGAGTAAGAACTAATCTTAATTGTAAGAAAGAATAAAATCCCTTCACTCCACTAAGCTCTTTGATTGTGACTTTATCAGCAACATTTAAGGAAACTTCCATAAAGCTTCAGTGTGGTTTCTTTTCTGAACTTACATTCACAGTAGAGTTTCCATGCTCAGATCTTTTTTTTTATTAATACATTTTTATTATTATTTCAGCTCATACAAACTTATTAGATACACCAGTTCCCTCCCTCCCTCCTCCTCCCCCCGTACCCCCTGACCCCCCTCCCCACCCCTCTCCCTCCCCATCCCCCAGTGCCTCCCGCCCCAATTCCCAGAGAGTCCTTTCTTGTGCATGTCTGATTTTCCTCTGGGCCCTCCTCTCCGATGACGTACAAGGACCCAGTGGCCTTTCCCTGAACCCTTTCCCGTGTTCCCCTTAGGTATAGGAACACTGCTGTGGCTGCCAATCCTTTACCTCCAAGGATCTTGGTGCCTTTAGCAGATGCTAGACTTTATGAGGTCAACAGTGTGTTGGACAATGTGCAGGGCATGCAAAGTCCAATTATGATTGCTTCAGCCCTAACTAGTATAGAGTATCTTACATATCGTTGCTCCTCCCATCCTTTTGCTCTTACACTCTTACCGCCCCCTCTTCCGCAAATGTCCCTGAGCTTCAGGATGGGAGGAGATTAGGCTGGCTTAGTTCTATGTGGTTGATATAGAGTCTCTGAAGTTCTGGATTGTGGTTTGTTGATTTTCTTTTGCAGTTTTGCTGCTCCTGCAATGCCCTTCACTCCATCCTGGTGGGCATTGTATGTTACCCCCTGGCCAGAGACAAAAAGCTGTTAAACTAGAGTCTTGTGATAAAAGCACATTCAAAGGTAGATGTATAACTTACCATGCTAAGAACTTTCATTCTTAAATTCTGCTGTGTTGCCCCCTTTTCAATAGGAGGAGTCAGAACAGAGGTGTTAAGCTGTTATGCACCCAACAAAAATCAAATAACAGATCAAAAGAAAAAAAAGGGAGATTTTGCTGAATGATTTTGCATCATTTGCATAAAACAACTCTATCTATCCATCAATACTTATGAGGGAACATGGATTCGAACTGCTTCTGAGAATTTATCTTCATGAAAATATGATAATATCCTAATATCTTTGGATATACAGTCTCTCTTCAGATAATTTTACTTAATTAAAAGAAGTCATAGCTTTAGTAAATGAGTCCCCATAGTCTTCTTGTTTGTTGCACACAGAGGTTACCTTTTGTGACCAATGATCTCAGTGCTGTGTTCATACACGACTCCCACCAGGATTAATGACAATAGAAGCACAGTGGGAAAAAAAAGTGTATGTATAAATGAAACAGATATGAATTAGTTAAGAAAATATGATGGCTGTTTAATATCCATAATTAGAAACATTAAGATTAAATTGAATCTTGGGCTGGAGAGGTGGCTCAGGGGTTAAGGTGGAGGGTCCTGAGTTCGGATCCCAGATCCCACGTATAGACGCCAGGCAGAAGCGGGGGCGGCCTGCGCTTCTGGTCCTGGTAGGGCGGAGTCTGTGAATCCCGGGGCAGAAGGAGGTGGAGGTGTCCATGGTGGTTCACGAATTCGTCCGTGGTTCTACACACACAGACACACACACACACACACACACACAGACACACACACACACACACACACGCACATAAACACGCATATGCACACAGTTGAATAAACAGTAATAATAAAAAAAAATTAAAAAAAAGATTAAATTGAATCTTGAAAACTTTTAACAGTGCAAAATTCACTAAATAGAACAAACAGAATGCCCTACACTCCACAACCATTAAGAGAAATGAACTAACGGCTTAATAGTTCTGTGACGATTTCATTAGTGAATATAACATCAAAAATATGTATTTACAGACTGATATTATTTTAAATTCATTTTAAGATTTTTTTAACAAAATCTAATAAGGAAGTACAGAAGAAATATTAGCAAATATTACTTTCGATATTGGTTCAAACATCCTAAAATTAGGACTGGAGAGATGCATCAGGGTTTAAAACTTGCCTCACAAGCAAATTCAGCTGGGGAAGGTGGATTCTAGAATAGTCCAGAACAAAGCAATAAGGAAGTAGAGCAATCCAGAATGATTCTTGATGTTACCCTTGGACTTCCACAGGTACACACACTCAAGTGCCCTCTTCTCCATATGCTTACACACACCTACACACTAAAATCCTAACACTGTTGTGATAAATATTAAGACAATGAATGAAAAAGATATTAAATTTGATGTAACTGGGATTTTACTGTTGTTTTCCACTTTAAAATACTGAAGGAGAAGCACAACAGTTATTTCTATAGATGGAGAATGTAATTAACTTCAAAAAAGTAAAAAAAAAGATTATGCAGATAAATAATATCTATAAACTCTGTAAAAAAGAAACCCAATGGTGGAATAGTAAAATTGCTTCTTTAGACATCAAAGAATAACACTTAAGAGCAAAATGACTGTCACAGTTCTTAATCCACTATGTTTTGTAATACATTAAGATCAAACATTTAAAAATTATTATCATTAAAATATTTAAAAGCTGAGCAAGGAAGAAATAAAATTCAGTATTCATACTGAATGTTTGTTTTTCTATTCATAAGCCTAAAGGATACACAGATAGCTTCTTGAATATGTAGCTATCACAACACTGTTGGAATTGATATTAATAAATAAGAGACATTTTAGTATATTAACAATGCTCAATTTTGAAGACAATTAAAAATAAATCACTGTGAATTTCAGCGTCCAGGTCTCTGCAAACCCCTCACAGACGACTGTAAAATCTGTTAAAATAGAAGAGAAACCAAAGATTGAAAAAGATTTAAAGGCACTAGAGAGAGGCCCAAAGCTGCTATATCTGATGGATGTGGCCTTTAAAGGAAGGAAAGCATCGAAAAAGGGTGGTTGAAAAGGTGGCTTTGCTTCCAAAGGTTTCCGCAAGCCTCAGGCTGTGGAGCTCAGAACTCTAGCTTGAGCTGGCAGAGAATGGATCCCAGCCTGGAAACTCAGTGGGAGAAAAGTTAGATTGGAAATAAGTAAAATTGAGGACTCTAAGTTCACTTTTCTCAGAATTAGGAATGCATGGGGGAATTAGAAACTTTAAGGTCAGGTGGAAAACAGCTGGCTGAATGAGAGGATTCCACAAAAACTGTGTGGAGTACTTACCACAGGTAAGCTAGGGTTTGGATGAGATTCCAAACTCGAGGGGCATGTGAACATTTTAGGCTACATCTGTGCATAAACCATTTACAGACTATGTGAAGGAAATTTGAAACAATCTAGTCTATGAAAACAGCAAAGCGAACTTTAACATCAAATAGTTATATTCCCGTAGGTTTATAGGAAAAATGTAGTGAGAAATTAAACACGTGAGAACCTTTAGCAGAGGAATGGAAATTTAAAATTAAAACAAATAGAAGTACTGTACATCGTTATTTGAGGGAAAATAAGGTGGTGAGGTCTTGTAGTATGATGAAGACTTTCTGATCCCCTGTGAGCACAGTTCAGAGAGCTGTGGTTCTAAACAATTAATGGCCACCAAAGCTACTGCAGGGCATATGACTTCTGGGCCATTTGTCATCCAAACTTCAGTAATGAGCTTCATGGGGAATGAACACCATTTAAAAGCCTATCATGCCAGTAAGTGAAGGTCCAAAAGAAGAAAATGCACAGAAATAGAAAATGTCATTGAGAAAAAAAAATAGACTGATATTTTCACAAATAAATGAAAAATACACAAGATCTCATCATAAAGGAAAATACATGATGTTAGACATAGCTGGGTCATCTTATAAAACCTCGACTCTGCCCCAATCTAATGGTCTTAAGAAAGGCCCTGATCTTCCTTCACTCCTCATTCTGCCTTGTCCCACTTCCCTAAGAACTTAATAGCAGAGCCAAAGGCCCCTGTTTTCTCTAACACATAAGATACTTAAAGGAAGAGAGAGAATAGTACTAAAGAATGGAGAACAGAATGAAATCACAGACATCACAAAGCAGAAAAACACATTTCCTCTCTCAATCAGTTGTGACAGTTGTTCTAGATAATCTTTTCTTCAACTCCTCTATGCATGTCATTCCCTCAAACTGAAGTCCTCTTCATTACCCATAGAGAGAAAATTCCTATCCATTTTTCAAAATGTTTGTGAAAAAGAACAGTGATTCCAAAATTATCCATGCCCTGAATTTTGGAACTTGTGAATACATTATGTTTCAGGAAAAGGGGATTATGTAAGGACCTAGATGGAGCAGTGTTGCTAACCAGCTGAGAATAAGATAAGAAATTTAGCCTGGATTATATCAGTGGACCCAATGGATTTGCAAAAGCTCTACAATTTGAGAAAAATGTGGCCAAGGGGTGACAGCCAGAGCAACATGGACAGACTCATCCTACCACTGCTGTAGCTCTGAAGATGGATGGGACAGTGGGCCAAGAAATACAGAGGGTCTTTGGAAACTGGAAAAAGTGAGAAAATATTTGATATTTGAGGGAGAATATAAAAAATAGCGTCTTAAAGCTTGTAGGAAAGAACCCAAATCTGTCCACATTTGGGTTTATTTTTTCTCCAATCATACAAGTTCAATAAGTACCCTGGTAATCCCTCTCCCTCCACTCCACCCCGTCTTCCCTGCAGTTTACACCCTCCCCCTCCCATCACTTCCCTCCCTGTCCCTCTCCCTGTGCACCCAGACCATCTCCTTGTGTGAATGCCAAACCTCCCTCTGAGTCCTCCACCTTAGTGAGGTGTAAGGACTCAGTGGTATAACCCAGAGCCCTTTCCTGGGCTCCCTGTCAGCATAGGAACACCACATTGACTGTATATGTATACATATGTGAATTGTGTGTGTGCTCACATTTATCTAATGACAGACAAGAACAAAACCTCATGTACACTGAGTTATTTTTTATTCTTCACATATTTTTATTATTTTTTCTACTTTTACAAGCATATCGAGTACTCATACCTGCTTCCCTCCATCTGCCTCTTCTCCGTTCATGAATTCCCCACACTCCCTTCCTCCCTCTTTTAAGGACCCCACTGTTTGTGATCCATGCTAGACTCTGAGGGGTCCTTGACACCATGCAGGTCATTGTATGGAGCATTTTGCATATAGTTGATCCTCCCCATCTTTAGGCTCTTACAATCTTGCCGCCTCCTCTTCTGCAAGTTTCCCTGAATTTTAGGATGGGAAGAGATTTGGATTGTCTGGTTCCAGGTGATTAATGTAGAGTCTTTGGTGTTCTGAATTAGGATTCCAGCCAAGGGTGGTGCAGGAACAACACGCTTGGGGGTTTAAACCTGTTTTTGCACTTCTGACTTCTAGCAGGGGAAGACTGTATTTGAAAGAAGAGGTCTCATTCACAAGAGAGATCAGTACTAATGAGTAGGATTAGAAGTTCTACATATGACAACATTCAAGAAAAAAAATTAAAATGTACCCCAAAGCGTGGGTGTCAGCTTTTCAAAGAGTCTCAGTTTATTAGATTAGATTAGAAGAGATTTTAAACAGATTTGAAGAACAAAAGAAAGGGAGGTGCTCAGGGAAAGAAGTGAGCATACCCAAGTATCTGCATGGACCTCTCAGAGGAGAGTCACAATCACGTCTCAGCATTAGTCATATGTAACATTTTGGTGCCTTTCAAGTTACAGCAGAGAACAATTACTAATAAACTTCCCATGGACTCACTTCTCTTTCTGTGCCTTAATCTGTCTTTTTTCTTTCTCTGTCTCTCTCCCTCCCTCCCATGAGGCTGGGATTCAAAATAAATGAGGTTTCTTCCTCAGTGACTCTCCGTGTTATCATTTGAGGAAAGGATGCTCACTGATCTGCAACTTGGCAGTTCAGTTGGATTGGCTGGCCAGCACATGTCCCCAGGACCTTCCCATCTCTAACTCCTTTTTTGCCAATGAGTTTATAGGGCAGCTCCAGAGGTTTCTTGCATGGGATTACAATCTAGTAAAATGGAACCAGGAGCCACTAGGAATGCTCTAGAGGTTCAGAACATGTGTTTTCCTTGTAAATCATTTTCTGATGAGATTCCTAGAAAATTGTAAGTTTATAGCTGGGAAGGGAGAAAGATCTTAAGCAATTGTTGTGCAACATATTTTCTTTTATTCTCAGTGGGCAAAAGACCAACTAAACTCCTGATTGAGAAATTGTTTTTCCTTCTTCGGTCCATAATGTCCCATCTTTACAGCCTGACTCAGAACCACAAATTGAAGGAAGAAACGTTTTAACAGCTGACTTCATCAAATGACACTGACTGAGTATTAGTTCTCTCTCTCTCTCTCTCTCTTTTTCTTTGTATTCATGTGTGTATACACATGTGAATGTGTGTGTGTGCTCACAGTTATCTAATGACAGACAGAACAAAACCTCATGTACACTGATAGTTATTTTTTATTATTCACGTATTTTTATTATTTTTTCTACTTTTACAAGCATATTGAGTACTCATCTCTGCTTCCCTCCATCCTCCTCCCTCCTTTCACTTCATGAATTCCTAACACTCCCTCTAACACTCCTGCCTGTCTGCTTCTATGGACCCCAGGGTTCCCTTTGGCTTGTCTACTCTTGTGGGGGTTCAGGCATCTGTGGCATACCAAGTTGCCTCTCTTCAGGGCACCTCACTGATGGGGCATGTCCCTTCATTGGTCCAGCTTTAGTCTCCAAACTTTCCACTGTACGTTCTTATCTTTCTTCAATTCCTAGGTAGTCTGTGGAACATGTTGGTATGTCAGTCACATATTTTTATTCCTTGACATTTTTCTACATGAATATGATAAATTTGTCTTTTCACCACAAATTACCCAGTTCCATGCTACCTTCTTGTCCCGTTTAAAATCATTACCTTTCCAATCAGTTTCCTTCCTAGTTTATTGTATGGTTTTTTTTGTTTTGTTTTGTTTTTTTTTTTTTTTTTTGCCTGTGACTCACTGAGTTTCATCTGGGGTGTCTATGTTAGCATAGGCCTGAACATTGGCTGGACATGGGTGATGTATCAGTGGGTATTCAATTAAGAAAACTATCTCTCCTTTTCACAGTCAAAATTAACCTTCAATCCCTTGAGGAGGTGTGTGACTCAAGAAATCTTCCCTGTTCCATACTGAAAAGCGGACAGGCTAGATCTTGTGTAAGTAAACATAAGCAGTGAGTCCCTGGCTACAACAGGCCTGTCATGGCCAGAAGTTACTGTCTGGCAGCCCCTTCCCCATTCTTTGACTATTACATTCTTACCAGCACCTCTTCCTAGATGTTCCCTAAACTCTAGGGTAGGGAATGAATTAGATGTCCTTTTAAGAAATGAAATACACAGATAGTTATTTAGCCTTACACATTTTCAGCCTTATCTTTATATTTTGGTATAAAAAGATAAGAAACTGCCTTTGGACACAGATCTGAAGATTATATGGTTCTCTATTCCCCACTCTCCTCTTTTTTAAAATTTTCTTGTTCTTTTAGATTTTAATGCCTGAATACAATGAATTTATGATATTTCTGCTCCTTAAACCCTAATCCCAACCTCTTCCTTTTACCATACAGCCCTTTTTTTTCTTACTAGTCTCCCTCATATTTTACATGTGTGACCCAATGAGTTTCATCTGGGATGCCTTTGATGACATTGGCTGGGTACTTACTGGGGTATGAATCATATATCGGTGAGTGTCGCGGAATTTCCATAGAGGAGAGCATCTTCTCTCCCCTATGATCAACACAATCTTTCTTGGTCCTATAACTCATAAGGAATTCCTAGAATAACAAGTTTATGACCAGAATAATTTATTTGGCTTTTTTATCTTTAATTGTATCCCAACAGCATTGAAGGTATTTCTTTTTCTAGTTTTATTTATTTTTTTCTAATTCTTTTGTTTTGCTATTTCTTTACTTCTTCTCTCTCAGGACACTGTTTCGATATATTGAGAGATATGTATATATACTTGAAACCTGAAGACTTTGATCCATTTTAGGCCTCCTTTTCAACTTGAAACATGTTTCTATGTCTGACAAAGTATTGTCACAAATGATAAGTTTCAGGTATATATTTTTATCCAGTTTGAATGTCCTTGTGTTCTTTATATTTTTATATTCAGTACCTTGGTTTTGGGGACAGCAGTTAATTATGGATACATGTCTATTTATGCGATTTCCAAATCACATGAACATTTCATACAGTCAGGAATTCCAGTGCAATGCAGTCTTTATAATACCATGAAAACATTAAGAAGACTTTCTTAATAATAAATAACCTCAAAGATCTGCTGGGATAGATGTTTGTATTCTAATTATCCCATTCCCCTTATTTATGACATAGATTTAGGAGGTTTAGAACCTATGTGCCAACCATACATCCAAGACTGAAGGATTTTCTTCTATAGTCTTATAAACTAGGTTCTGAAGTTATATTTTTTGCAACCAAATATCCAGATAAAATGTGTGGGGATAGATGCTGAGTGCTGAAGAAACTCAAAAGGGGAAGAGTCAGAAGATGCTTCAGAGGGAGGGAAAGAGGCTGACAAGCTGATCTTGTATCAGGGAAGAATTTATATTTGTAAACAATAAAGAGAATGGAAACTCATGGTGATAAAGCAGAACATATAGCTGTGTAAAGGTAAAATTCTAGAATGTGAAGAGAAGAGGAAGCACAACTGGACTGTTTCCATAGTTACTGGAACAACTCATGGGTGAGCCTAAAATGACCAACACATCCGAATGACAAATATGTCAGTAGACATCAATTGTTCTCTTTCAAATAGCAACGTGCCCTAGTTTATTATTGAATCAGGGTTGTGACTCCTTCTTAGTCCAGCACAGCTTTCAACCAAATGGAAGGTGCAAAGATGGCTTTACAGAGTGACAAAGCTGAGGTAGGGTGGCATGGCTGCAGAGTTGAGAAGCAGTGGTCATGGATTTAGTCAAGTGTAGCACTTGTGATTCTCTTCAAGTCAACTTCACAGTCTAAATGATGTGTCAAGGAAAGATAATCAGACTTCTTTGCAGCACAAGAGAAGTCTCAAATATTTTTCTAGTACACATTGAAAGCCAAGGCAGGGATGCTAAAAACAACAGGAAGCTGTGCCAACTCACAATAAGGCTGCTTGCTTTCCTCCAGAACTGTCTAGCTGTATCTCTGCTTCCTAATCAAAGGCTGGTGACTCCCTTGTTCTCTAACACCTGCTGTCTGTACTTCTGAGATGTCCCTGATCCTCACTACTGACGTCAAACTCTTAAGTTGTCATTTGTGTTGCACTTGTTCCTAAAGTTCCATGACCTTTCAATTCCAGAAGCTGTGATCCTCCTATTCCATTTCCTTAAAGTAATTAAAAAATAATGTTTCTAAGTAAATTCCTTTTATTTTAAAGCATTATACAATATGGAACACCGGAAATACTGAAGTAACACACATCAACAGTATGAAGACACACTAATTTGTGAAAGTATTTCAATACCAAAGTCCATAGGTCAGGCAGCTTGCAGAAGAGAAATTTATTTCTCAAAGTTCTAGAGTATGAAAGTATAAGATCAAGCTGTTACAGGTTGGTTTCTCTTGTGTCCTTTCTGTCGTACTCCAAATTGCCCCTTCATACTACATACACACTCTGTCTTGGTTTGAATGTGAGTCGCCCCCACTCCCCAACAGGCTCGTGTAGTTGCATCCTTAGCTGGCATTAATGTTTCTAACATCTAAACGGTATAGACATAATGAAGGATGAAACATCACAGGGGCCAGGACTTGAAGTGTGGCAAACTAATCCTTCTTGTTCTAGCTTTCTTGCTTCTATGCCTCCTAATGTCTGTGGTGTCATGCCTCCAGCCATGCCTTTTGCTATGCGATTCTTTACATTATTCTTACATATATCTCCTTTGGAACCTTAAGCGAATGAAATACTCTTCTCTAAATGAGTGTGATTGTGAATACTATCTCAGAGAAAAAGCAGGGTAACTGAAGCATCCTCCAGTGACATTTCTTTTTGTACACACATGCTGAATGTCTCTTCTTCCTAGTACAGTTCATTTTGAATTGGGAACCAATCCTATGAGTTCACTAAATTTTAATTACTATTTCAGAGCCATAAATAAAATCACATTGGGATTAGGACTTTTACATTTGAATTTTGAAAAAACATTTTAATACTGAGCATAATTTTAAAATTCTCTTCTTGCATACACACATTTGCATGTGCATAATTATAATTTTATTTCACCTTAATTTAATTATACATAACATATTTCTGAAATCTTTATCTTTCTGTTTCTTTTAGTCTCAATTCTGACTTCTCCTTATCTTTATCTGACCAGCACAAGTAGATAACCAGAACTTCTAATAACTTATACTTATTTCTCTACTATATATATTTAGATATATTTATGCATATGTATGTATATATCATATGTATGTATGTGTATATATACATGCATTTATGTTTATATATGTAAAATGAGCAAATGTCTGGTATCATCCATTTTTAGTGTGATCAGATTTTGCAACTTATGTTTTATTCATTGGAGAGAGTGAAAGACTAGAATCATGTAAAGGTAGCTCTAGTAAATTTTTTCCATATTTTTTATGTTTTAATATTTCATACATGAATATAGTGAATTTATAATATTTTCACCATTTAGCTCCAAATCCCATTTCCCCTTCTTTCCCCTTGCAACCATCTCCCCTGCCAGACTCTTTTCTATTTTCAAATCTTTTCCCCTGTGCAGCCCAACTGTGCTTCATCTAGTTTGTCTTTGATAACATGTGCCTGACATGATTCATGCTCCAACAAGTATCATAGATCAGTGAATGCACCATTGAGGAAACCATTTCCTTTTCTTCCCCAGCAGCATTAGTCCTCATCAGTCACTCAGAGAGGTGCGATGCTTCTTACCATCTTTCTGCTTGATGTTGATAAGACAGTTCCTGTGCAATTCTTATGAAAGTATATACATCTGCCATGAAATCTTGTGTATCACAACTCTGTCATGTTCAGGAGGCGATGTCTAGCCCATCAGTGTTTCACTTCAGACCCTCACAATCTTGCTGCCTCCTCTTCCACAATATTCACTGAACTTTGGAGTGGGGTTAGATGAGGAACTTAAGTCCTATTTAGGGACAAGCAGTCTGCAGTAACTTAGTTTTTAATATTCTGGTGAGTTGTGCTTTTCGGAAATAAAAACCTTCTGTTACAGAAGAGGGCTTCTAGGTTGGGTATTGAGTGTTCTTCCAAACTATGGGTATTTAAGAAATATTTACAGAGCAGTTTAGTGTACTGTTTTCCTAAGTAAACATTCATAGTCTGTGCCTCCTTCTGGAACTTATATATCTTTCCCTTTCATACCTTGTTGCTCTAGTTTAATGTAATAGAAATGTTTTCTATTCTGACAGCAGGCCTTAAATCTGATCAGAAAACTATTGGTTGTCTCCTTGATATTCATGTCATTGTTACACTGATAGTCATCTATTGTCATGATAATTGGTTTTCCAACTTGCAGATTTCACAATTGATGAGATTTTAATTGCTTTTTTCCTCCAGAAGGAGCTACAGTGCTTTCTGGTATTGTGTAAGCTCTCTAGCAAAGAGGAGACTTCCAGACTAGTTCCAGCTGGTATTTTTTTGTCTCTGTCCTATAATCTATGTGTACTGGTTACTCTTTCGTGTTGTTCTGAGAACACCCAGAGTCAAGAAACTTAAGGGAGAAAGGGAGATTTATTCAGTTTATGGTTCTGGAGGAGAGATACAGTCTTTCATGGCTGAAATGGCATGACTGGCGGCAGAAAATGGAAGAGGCCGAGGTCACATTCATCTAGGAGACTCAGAGCTGCAAGACTGACACTGCTACAACAGACATGTCCCTGAAGTAGGTGGCACTAAACCACCTCAAGGCCCACCCCACTGTGACCACCTTCTTCCAGCAAGGCTCTACATCCCCTAAAGGTGTTGTGACCTTTCAAAACATATGAGTCTGAGGGGGGGCGCATTTCAAACCATGACGCCATGTGTGTTGCATCTTTGTAGTAGAGTCTTACTGTCATTTTTTTGGAGGTAACATACCTGTTACTTCCAGCATAGTTTTAATTATCAATGGGTTCTGGGTGGAGCATCCCATGGCATTTTTTGCTTTGTCCTGTTTTCCTCTCTGTATTCCTCTGCATAGGGACTGTCAATTCTTATTCCTTTTTAAAAAGAAATATTTTAATGTATTAATGACATAGGAGGTTCATCCCACAATCAGGTTTTTCTTTTAACCCCTCAGTCCCTCCTACAACCGATCCCTTCTCTTCATCCCCCTAAATATTATCTTCCATTATTCCCTCTCTCACTTTGCCAACCATGGTATCTAATGTCTCCCCTTCCAAAAATATCACTCTAACTTTCCCTGCCCACCCTCCTTGTTAATTGATTCCAATTATCTCACTCTTGCAGGAATTCAAAGTCATATACTTTGGTCAGGAGATCAATGTTAGCATCCACATACACAAGAGACCCTGCAATGTTTGTTTTTCTGTGTCTGACATACCTTGCTCAATATTTTCCAGTTCCATTCATTTACCAGTAAATTCCATAATCTCATCCTTCCTGAGAGCTGAAGAGTATTCCACTTTGTATATGTGTCACATTTTCATTACTCATTCCTATGCTGATGTACATGTTGGCTGATTCCATTTTCTTGGTAGAGTGAATGAAGCTGTAAGGAATACAGATTAACAAGTGTCTTTGTAAACAATATAAACTTCCTAGTGCATACAAAATATCCTCTTAAAACTGTGTCTTTTAATGTTAAAATTTGTCCCTGGACAATTTTTACGTGTATTTAAAGCATTCTGATAATTGTACCTTCTACATTTTCCCCCTGCTGGCAACCTCCTTTTCTTAAGCCTTCCTCCTATGTTCAAGTCCTTTTGTTTCATTTGTGCCCCCACTGGATTTAAGCAGGGTCTTTTCCGTGATCCTGGTCTCAGGTCTATCTCTTGGAGTCCACTAGGCTTCCCACTGGGTATAAAACTGGCTATTTTTGTTTCCGTCCCCTCAAACCTCTTTGCCACCTTACAGAGGCCCCTGGCCACTTCAGATCCCTAAACCCTGCCTTCTGGCTCTTTCACTCTTTTTGTCCCCTCTTCTGCAGAAATCCCTGAGCCTTTGGGGGTAGTACATTTGCCCCTTGAAGGTTAAATCCTCAGCCTTCGCTTATTCTTGACATCTGTATACCACAGTTCTCTGCGTTCACCTCTTATCATTGCAATGAGAGGCTCCTTATTTTTCTTGCCACTTTTCTGTCATGTTTCTTGATTCCTTATGAAGAAGGTGAGACATTCTTTCTAACTCAGACTTCACCATATTCATCTATTTTTTTATGACCATCATCTTTCGCAAAAAGAATCTTTGTGGATGAAGGCTACAGTAATCAATGGGTTCAAAGGCATAAAGAAAAAATTTATGCTATAGAAGCAACACAATTTATTTAATAGTTCTTAATTATCATAAATTTTAGATCCAATTGTTTTCATTGCCAAAGGCACAACTCTAGACACATTTCATTATAAGCTAATGACATAATTTATTTAGGATTTCATTGCTGGAACAAAGGTTAGGTATATATTTAAAAAGTTTTAAAATTCCTGCCAAAGGATATAACACTTCATATTTACATTATAGTTATTAATGGTGTTTTTTCTAATATTCAGGCAACAGAAAGAATTATAACTAACTTAACTCTCTGCCAGTCAGATAAGTGTAGAAAAAAATTGCTCTATGAATTTTATTTCTGTAAATACACTGAATCTGAGATGACTGGCCATTATCTTTGATGTGAATTGTCTTTTTTAAATAAATTCTTTATTTTTATTTTTTAATTCCTGACTTTTCTAAGAGAACATAATTTAACAATTTTATAGGAAGTTTTCATTTTATTGATATTCTGCATTTGTTCAAAATTATACAAACTCATTTTCCAAATATTCTTTAATTTGCTGACAATATTTTTAACTTACTAAAAAATTATACAATAAATAGATCTATCCTTTTCTTCTCAACTTCTGAAGTGCCAATATTGGTGACGGTCAGCTAAATATTTAATTGCTGTGTATCTTCTTATGTTCTTCAATGATTCAAACCAGACTCTAAACATGCATCTTTCTACTAAAATTTCAGTCTTCTCATTCAGAAGATTTTAGTCTCCAGGCAACACGCATTCCTCTTTCTAGTAGAGCTTGTTCTTAATCAGTCTTCCTATTTTTTCTCCACTTTTCTCTGTGATGAATTTTGCTGTTCAACAAATTCACACATGAGGATTATATATTCTAATTATTTTCTCCTCTATCCTTTCTTATCTTCTTCCACTCTAGCTGCCAGCCCCTTTTCCTATTCAAGTCATTTGCTCTCTTTTTTGTTCTGTTGGGTCTAACAAGGACTTTTTGTGTGTTCTTTGGTTTGGATCAAGCTTTTAGACATTCTAGGCTTACTGCTGAGTTAATGACAGATTTTTTTTGTGTGTGCTTTTCCTTGCCCTACATCTGTTAGTTGCCCAATGTTCATCAGTACTTTGTAGAACCCTCATGGATTCCTATTCAGTTCATAGCTGACCATTAACCTTATTAGTCTTATCAAACCACTCACAAATAAATCCAAGCTTTTGACTGAAGTTTTTCTGTTACTTTTGTAATATTTCCAGTATGTTATATTCTAATTCAGTTTACCTATTCATGACATTATAGACTGCAAACAGATTCTTGAAAGAGAACCTTTAGGTTAAGAAATGTAAATTTTGGCCTAATAAAATAAATAATTATTAATAAAATTAAATTATTTTATATTAAAATTTTCAAAATGACTTTCAAATATTAGTTAAGATGATGACATACTTTCAACTTAACCTTTCCTGGGAAGGATCATGTCAATTTCCATGGTCACAATACCAGCTGAAAGAACAAGAAATGTATGCAAGGAGTGTATACAAGTAGAAGGAATCAGTAATCTTAATTGAATTTAGTAAAATCAGCCTTATGAGGGCATGTGATCATTTTAATTCACTGAAGAGTTCATGAAAACTTTAGCTACACTGGTTTCATGGTGTGCCATTTTGTGATAAACCATTTTGTTTCGTGTGTGTGTGTCCAAGAATTTTGGATTGCTCTGCCTCCTTATTGCTTTTCTCTGGAGTTTCCCAGTTACATCTTTCAGGACCAAAATTACAAATTACTAGCATTTTCTGAACTGCATTTTTATCTGTTATATGGCGATCTGAACACAAGTCTTTTTGCTTGCAAAACAAAGGCTTTCACCCCTGAGCCATCCTCCCAATCCCATTATATTTTATTTTTAGACTTGGACTCTTCTGGAAGAATCTGTCCCTGAAATGATGTACTTATCACATAAAAATTGGAGCCAGCTGTTATGCTGCCCTTAGTGCTTCAGTCCATTTCTTCACAAACATCAGCACACCATCAGCCACCAGCTGAACTTTTTATAAGACTCTTTCCTGAATTGTTTAACTGCTTATCTTAAAACCTTTGAGAACAACACAACATTGATGAGATCCCAAAGGAGAAACAGGTGATTCAAGACAGGCATATTTCTAAATAACATCAAATAATAACAAATCAGAGCAACTCAGCCTAATTCATTTGGTAAGGCTGTGATGGATTTTGGCCTAGTTAAAATAATTCTAGCCTAAAGGGGTGGGGACTGGAAATCCCCAAAGCAAACTGACTATGGGCTTGATTATAGGATCTATCTCAAAAATAATAAAAGAATAAAATTCAATATCTGTCTTGGCCTTCCACATTCACTCTTACACATATACATGAGCAATTGCAAACACACAATTGCATCCACATGTATGTAGACTCACATCCCCCCTTCTAAAGACAGGCATATGAAAGAAGGAAAAGAAAAAAAAACATTATGTTGAAAAAAGTCAGAAAGAATGCAAACAGTATGATTCTGTATAAATAAAATTGTGTTTATATATTACCTATGATTGAATGAATATTATCTAGCAGTGCTACTCTAAAATCCAAATGAACTGTTAGACAATCATATTTCAGAACGTGAAATCATTTATAGGTATGGAGGTAGAAGATAAATTCACACATGAGCACTTAATATGAATTTCTGTATGCCTCTCTTGTCTTTACTATTGAACATCTACCCATGCCACTCATAACCTAGCATTCCAACACAGGTAAGTGTTGGAAGTTAAAAAGTACTTTATCACATAGGCTTTGTCCTTTTCAATATCTCTATATTATCCAGAGTTTTGAGTGATCACAATAACTTTTAATATTTTCCCAAGCAAAATTATCATCATTTTTTTAAAATGTGGAGCATCAAATTTGTCATCAGTCTTGAAATATAAAGAATGTGGTTTTATTCTTCCTTAAGTAAAGACAGTGTAAAATGAGTGGACAGCCATGATACTCAACGGTATATGACTCTCTCTCTCTCTCTCTTTATGTGTGTGTATGTGTGTGTGTGTGTGTGTGTGTGTGTGTGTGTATGTGTGTGTATACATGGTAATGAAGTTATTGAGAATCTGCTCTTACTTGCTCCAAAGTCAGTATTGACCTAGTCTCTTAATTATTTCTGCTGTGCCTAACAGCAATTCCAAAGACTCTAAATGCAATCAGAGAGCATATGCAATGAACTTGCCAGAGACATTTTTATGATGCCTATTAAGTGCAATGAAAATGTGAAAGTTGGAAACTTAAAAGAATGAACACCAGGAATGAAGTCCCTAGTGCTCCCACCACTGCTGATTTCCATAATGCACATTTGTCAGATTAAAGGAATAAAATTAGTATTACTTAGCTATGCAGCAACCAAGGAGCTTGGTGTGAACTCATAAAATTCTGAAGGGCACAAAACTCAATAAAAAACATTAAAGAGCATTATTGAAAATGAGTTAGAATTAGAAATGTTAGCACATGTTTTACAAAACATGATGGATGTTTTCAATATCTCAAAGTTTTGTAAGTGAATCTATATCATTTCAAGTCTTCAAAAAATTTCTAGAAATCATGTGTAATTGTCTCAATGGGATAGCACAGGCTTTGTAGTCACTAAAGATATCTACCAAGGATCTACCATTTACTTTTAACATGAGGTAAAAACTGCAAGTGAAATAAAATACCTGTAAAAACCTCCATATAATTAATGATGGAAACACACAGCTCAGAGTAAAATAAAATCAGAAAACAGGTGAAACTTGCCATTGTAAAGATTTCCTTGTTGTTATTGCTTTCAAATTGCAGAATCTCACTGTTTCAAGTCAATATAATAAGTGCACTTTCTAAATCCATTTTATATTCTGCAGAACCTAGGTAACTTACAGTGTATAACTATTTTTATTATTTAAAATAATTAAATATTCTATTATAATCTATATTAATTAAATAATGTTTTATGCACATGTAATAGAATAATATTTACCTTAACAATTAGGAATTCATGAACTGTGGAGACAGTTCAGCTGTTAAAGTACTTGCTGGACAAGCAAAAAGAACAGAGTTAGGATCCTCAAATATCATATAACATTTTGACTGGGCATAGTGATCCACCTCTAATTCTAGCCCTGGGAAACAAAATATGAGAATATGTAGACAGATGAACTGTATAAGTGAGTTCTATATTCAATTACTACCCATGCTCAAAATAAAAGGTAGAAGAGTAAAGAAGAATGATTACCAATATCACCATTGAGCCTCCATTCACATACACACTTACGTGCATACACACATACACGTATATGAGCTTGCCCAAATGCAAACATGCATACTTACTCATACAACACCATTAGACATATACACATGTCAATGGAAAAAAAATGAAGAATTCTGAATGGATTAATCTGCAGGACTTCATACTATGTTAGATAAGCCAATGACCAAAATATATACCTCATTATCTTATATATATGTGTGTGATTTAAAGGTCAAATCATGGAAGTATAAGTAGTAACTTAGAGTGAAAAGGAATCGAGAGAGACTAATTAAACTGTACAAAGGTTGACTTCCACATATACAATATGAATGTATTCTGGAGGTCTATTATATAGCATATCAATATAATTAATTACATATATTTAAAATTAGTACAAAATTAAACCTTAGATGTTCTCATACAACAAAGTAGCAATTTTGTGAGGTAGTACATATGGTGGTAATTAACTATACTTACTCATCTCACAAAGTATAGCATATTTTAAAATATTTCACAGCAAACACATAAAATTTTATTCATTTACAAGATAAATTCATTTATTCATAAATTTATTCATTACAAGATAAATAAACATAGTAAAAAAAGAATATTGTCTCATACTTTTTGAGTGCAATCGTTATGCACAAACTAAGATCTTAAGAAGTTTTGACATATTTTATTCTAAATAATTCACAATTAATCACAGGCTACTGCAAGAAGGTTTTCTATAAAATTTCTTTAACAATTCTGTACAATTTTTAAAAATATTTCTCCCAGTATTATCCAATTTCATCCTCCATTGAGAATCTTTTCTCCCAGGAAGTTTCCTAACTATTCTTATGTCCTTTCTTTCTATGTGTCCTTTCTTCACTGAGTTCTACAAGATCTCTCTGCGTTAGAATCTGCCTGGGAACTTGCTAAAGTTTAAGTGAAATATCGAGATCAACAAACCATTGAAGCAAGTGGGCTCCCTTCCTCCAGCTATCATTATGAATCAACATTCACTTAGTGAGGGAAGGGGCCAACTGACTGGACATTCATGATGCCATGTTGATAGGCCCACCCTTGAGTAGGTCTATCCAGGTAAACATATGTGCAGTAGGTTTGTAAATGTAGTACTCTCATACGATGTTATGTCATAGGTCCTGTTAGTCATGCTAACACTTATCTTTTTTACAAGGATATAATCCATATCCACACTGCCTACACTGATATCTTCATTCATACTTCACTGACAAATTCTTTGAATATTATGGAGACCAAGAATTGGGTTGTGCTTTGTGAGTTTGGTGCTCCATCTAAAACAACAGTAAGGCTTGGAATCCTAGTTACTTCTTGTAGCAAACACAGAAGCCTACAGATGCCCCCTGGGGGGCATTTGGTAACAGATGAGATCACTTCCTCAAGTAGCCTAAGAACCACTGTGTTAAGAAGAAAACGGTGGAGCATTGGGTGGTATTGGTGCAGGTCGATGTCTGGGACCCTTATGCCAAGTTCTGCATCTGTCTGCTTCACATGAATCTTTTGTCACTTGACATCTCTAGATTTGGTACATTGGATGCCTGGTCTTATCTCCCCTCTCACTTTTTCTTCCCTGGGAACCTGAAAATGATCCATCTCCCTGGGATCCTAGTAGAGAGAAAAACTTTAATGCAAATTCAGGCGATATGGATAGTTCTCAGAAATCTGTCAAGGCATGAATATCCCACTGCTAGATAAACTACAGAATATAGAGGCAGCCCCTTTCTTTTGTCTGCACCAGTCCCATATAGTCCTCAGGGTAGCATTATGTCTGATAGGTTCTTCTCTGCTCCATGGCAAAGCATTCCTAGGTCAACTCCTGTAGAGGTTCAGTGGAAATAGACAGTGTTGCATTGAGCTATTGGTATTACAGCCCTGACATGAATAACAGATACTGTCATTACTTCTTCCTGTGCTCCAACTCTTACATTCTTACTGCTTTCTCTTCCAGAAGGTTCCCCGAGCTTTGGTATAGGAGTTGGTTTAGATGTCCTAATTAGGACTTTGTTGTCTACATATGCTTTTACTTTGTATCATGGCCAGTTATGGTTTTCTACATTACACATTTTCCATTGCAAACAGGTTTTTCTTGGTTTAGTGCTTTTATGAGTGTAAACACTTATCTTTCAGTTCATTAATTAGTATTACCCTTAGCCTTCATTCAAATAGCCTCTTTCTTCAATGGACAGTGATGATTAATATAGGAGAGTCACAACTGCTAAAAGTGTAAAGAATCAATAATGTGGAGCTCTCAACCCTAAATAGGACATGCAAACCTCAACAGCTTCCCCATTAAGGTTCCCACAACCTTAATGAGAGAACACAGGAATCAGAGGGCGTGGAAGAATAGCTTGCTAACATATTCTGTAGTTATCTCAGTGAATTGTTGAACAAGTAGATGTTCAAAAGCAGGTTGGCAATTCTGTAATTCTGTTGGCATATAAATTCAAATCTTAGGTCCTCAAACCATTCCTGACTTCTTCCTATTCTTCACACTGGTTCTATTACTGAATGGTACTAGATATCCCAGACTCTAGCCACTGCTATAACTACATCGTTGCTTCTCTTTTGGTGCAGTCACCTACATTTCTACATTATCTCTTCTCTGATTTCATTCTTCTTTCTGTATCACTTACCAATTTTATATGGAATAGTTTGTATGGCCAGAGCCTGTGAAATACTTGGGGGCTTGGCATGAGGAACATCTAAGAGGGGCTCAAAGCTGGAAGAGATTAAGCATAAGCAAGACCAAAAGATCATAAGAGAAGACAGATCATTTTGCACCAAGAAGGTGCTTTGTTACATGAGGACAGCTGAAGAAGAGTTTGTGGCAACTGCGCTGAACAGTATAGTCTGATTCACATGGTGAGGGCTGAGTGCAGCACCAGCAGAGGAAGAGGACGCAGCAGTTAGAATATTGTAATATATGTGAAAACAGATGACAGCGATTTATATAAGACTCCCAAGGACAAGGGGATTTAGATTTGGCACACATTTTGAAAGTAGGATGAATAAACCTTAGTGATACATGGAGTGAAAAGTGTGCAAGATAAAAATCAAGGGTAGGAATAGGCATATGGATTATGCCTGTAAGCCCACCATTCAAAAATCTAAGGCAGGTGAATCATGGTAGGCAATAAGCCAGCCTGTACAGTGCAATCTTGGTTAAACTGGGATGCAAGACAGAAATAAACTATCTCAGAAACAAGCAAAAATCCATGTTATGGTTGGTGTTTATTTTCAACTTAAGGAATTATAGAATCATCTAAATAAGAAGTTTCTGGGCATACCTGTGAGGACGTACCTGGTAAAATTCACTGGGAAGAATATATGTGTTAGATTATCTTAATTAAGTTAATTGATGGAAGAAGACCAATATTGACTATGAGTGGTAGCATTTCCTGGCTAGAGGATCTTGAACTATACAAAATGAAGAAAACCAGCTGAGTGTTGTCAGGCATTCAACCCCCTCTGTTTCCTGATTGTGGATGTGATTTGATCAGCTGTTTCAAACTCTTGACGCCTTGATGTCTCCACTATGATAGAACAAATCCTAGAACTCTCAATCCAAATAAATCTTTTTCCCTTATGATTCTTTGATCAGAGTAATTTATCATTGCAAAAGGGGAAATAAATGACAATCCATTAAGGATAGCATGTTTTGATGAAATGCAATTATGTAATTCTCTTTATTGAAAGGGATTCTGCAAACAGAATGACAATGAATGAGAATAACAGAGAGAGTAGCATAAATGATCTGCAGTCACTTAAGTGATGATATCAATTAAGCAGTTGCAATTGTGGAATATAGGACAGTGACAATTTATTGGAATCACCAGCAATATTGGTAGAAATTATATAGAGAATTAGGGAGATCAGTAAGAGATAATGAAGCCCAGGATCTGAAAACCTACTTATGAAGAAAAAGATAATCCTGAAAATGATTGTCCCCAAAGATACAGTTGAGGAAATGAATATAAAGAGAGAATGATGGCCTAAACGCTGACAGAAATGTAATAAAGAAGGTGTGACAATTCCACACAAAGCTGACGAATCAAATGAGATCAAAATGATGAATCAAAATAGTCAAGTATTCAATTCATCACACATGGAGGTCACTGTGAGGTATACAAGAGCAATGTTGATAATATACAGGGTCAAAAACACTATAGATAGGAATCAAGGAAGAAAAGAAGGTAGAAAAGTAGAGACAATGCTGGTTTAATTTCCTGTTGATATTTGACATAAGACATAGCAGGAAGAAAATTGAGTTGAACATTAATATGAATAGAGAATGTGTATTCTGTGGTCACAGGACCATTTACAATATTTACCACAGAGTATACTTTTTTTCTAAGATTATGGAATGATAAATATATAATAATCTATTGTGATTTTCAAATAAAAATATTGTTAACAAAACAAAGAGACAATCAGGAGCAGCACACTTAGACTTTACAGGTAGATTCAAAGTTTTGTATTCAGTTTAATACAAGATTTGTAAAGTTCATCTCTAAACTTTAACTGTTCTTGAAGATTTCATTTGTGTTAGGATTCTCTTCGAAATGGAAAGAATAGAATTGTGTACTATATTTCCTCTTTCATGCTATTATCAACATCAGTGACTTGGGGAGAGAGAATTCAGGGAACCAAAAAAATATAGACATCAGTAATAATTCACCTTTGTCTTAAAAGAGCTGTTTTTCCAAGACATTTCTTAATGTAAGATTTTGATATACAGATCAGTTTAAATATCTTTTTGAGAACCCAGTGCTTGCTTGGGAGCAGATCATAAAGAACATCTGAGATCAGAAGCAATCCACATATCACTACAAAAGTAGAGGTCATCATAACCCAATACAACAGTTGCAACCAAGTCACTGTTATTTCATCCACATTTAATCAATATAAATTAAAACTCTTTTTAACTTAGTGCTATGTGCCTTCTAACCCTAAAAGGAATTGCAGCATTGTTTTATGGTTTTTCAAAAACACTTATTATTATTAACTTATTTCAATTTACTCTGCATGTTTCTAATACATTTACAATAAAATGGGTTATGAGAATGTCATGGTTTGAAATGTGCCCCCCACAGTCTCATGTGTTTGGCAAGGTCATAGACCCTTGAGAAGTGGAACCTTGCTGGAGGCAGGCAGTCACAAGGGGTGCACCTTGAGGTGGGTTAGTGCCACCCTACCTCCAGAAGTCTGCCTTTGAGGCAAGTGCTCTGCCTTTGCAGCAAACTTCTAAGCTATCTGCAGTGACGTAGCCTCTTCCAGCTTTGGCCAGCCAGCCATGCTGCCTCTGCCATGAGAAACCATCTCCCCTCTGTAACTGTAAACTGAATAAATCTCCCTCTCTCCCTTAAGTTGCTTGACTTTTGGTACTCTCTCACAGCAATACTTAAGAGTAACTGTTACAGGGAATAAGGGATTTTATTCTGGTTTATGATTGTCTGGTTATAGTTCTTAATCTGTCTTGGCAGGAGAGCTCATACCAACACCAGGAAATGAAGGAACTGGCCACACAATATCCACAAGACTGATGAGAGAGGGGGAAACTTTATTTGTCAGATAGCATGTCTGCATGTCAAACAATGCTAACTCATTGAACCAGCCAAAGAAGTAACCACAGTGGGTTCATTGAACCAACAAAGAAGTATCCACAGTGGGTCCATGCTCATACAATTCACTGGCCTTATCAGCTTAGTTCAAAAGTAGTTCCAGTCTGGTGCTGAAGAATGCCAAACTTTACTAAGCTAGCTTCCTCTATCTTAACTATCTGCTCAGTGAATAGTACCACATATCATGGGCTGGTCTTCTCCATCAACTAGACAATTCTACTGCAGACTTGCTTAGTCTCTGGCTTAACCACTAGCTCTTTATAAATGTGCCCAGAGCTTGAGCCTTCAATTATTAAGTTGACACATGCATATAATTATCATGTCCTGTATGAAAGATAAAATAAAATGATAATTTAGATAATGCTATATAATTTAGATAACAATAACCTTTGACTTAGTGCTGAGGGTGAACCCAAGGACTATTTTCCACAACTTATTTCAGCATACCAAATTGTGGTTCCATGGTTAGTGTCTGTAACTAAGCAGGTCTCTGTGTAATTCTATAAGAGCTTTCTGTGTGTGTTCCTATTCTATTTTGCCATTATGAAAGATAAATATCAAGTAAGTATGCCATACTCTAAATGTCTGTAATGTTAGAGCCCAGATATGCAGATATGACTTACACTTGTGGGAGTAAAAGGGAATAAATATTAGATTTATTTTACTGTTCTGAATTTTTCTTTCTTGCATAACTGCATTCTGAGGAAATGTAAGTGATCAGTGTTAACAAGCATCACATTACCTGTGGCAAAGACATTTCTTGATATCTTCTTTGATAAAGAGAGGCACTGTGAGGAAAGTAAAAGAAGAAATGAGGGAGTCTTTTGCAGGTACATAAAAGTTAAATGACAGAACCTTTATAGTTCTGTCAGAATGCAAATTCTTGAGTCTATTAAGGTCTAAAGCTCTGTGTAAAACTGACAAAGTACATCAGACTTTAATTGGCAGGAGAGAGATAATGGAAAAGAATTGAGGCTTAATTGGAATTTTCCTGCTGTAAAGTCAGAGTTTAGCAGTGTCTTATGATTATTTGTGACCATTAATCCTGTAATCATCTGTTATTTTCACTATAGATTCATCAGGAAGCATTTAGATGCTCTGTTTGTAAAGCAAATGTGTCTGAAAGGAAAAAAAGAAAGAAAAATAGCGTGGATTCTTTGTCTTAACAACTATTTTGGAGATCAGAAATTAATTTTAAATCCTGAATAGCCAGGATGAGGAATATCTTCAATTCAATTCTCAATTCAGACATGTATTTAATCTTTATTAACATTTCAGTAACTAATTAATGTAATAGTTAAGACAGTTTCCTTTAATAAGTTTTTTATTACTTATATAATTACAAATATACCATAATAACTGGCCACCTGTGCATTATTTTATAAATGAGAGTCTTTTCCAAAATGTGAATAGGAAGAGTAAAAGAGATTTTAGGTAAAAGTAGAGTAATTGCCTTTTTTTAAAGAGTTTTTAATATTCTATTTTTTTCCAGATAACTATATAGTATACTTGAGATTTCAATGCTCATTAACCTAAGCTATTAATCCACAGAAATATTACTGAGGTTTTTAAATTTTTTTCAATTAATTTACAAATATATAAATTATCATTTTTGTCATTTAAAAGGTAAGCAGGCACCCTGAAGTGAACCCTGACATACACATATACAGACGGACATGAAGGCAGGAGGGATACGGCAGGATCCGTGAAGAGAAGGGAGTACAAATTCAGCTTAGTCTCCTATAGTGTGTTCTGTTGGATGAAGACAAAAATTTAAAAAATTTTACATATGAAAAATTTTATAGAGGAGAGAGAAAGAAGTTACAGTCAGGGTATTAAGACACAAATGTGTGACTATTTTGCAGAACCTTTCTGCCACTAAGACTACAGAAGTGGAAAAGAATTTCTGGCCAGATCAAAGTCTTAAGCATTGCTTGTTGGTTATACAAACTTTGTAAAATGACACATTTCTGTTTTCATAATTCTATTACAATTTTTCTATTTTGAACAATGAGATAATAAATATATAACAGATATCCTTGCATAAAGTATATATTTACAATAATTATTATAGTTTTATAAGTCATATAGCTCATTCTGCAAGTATCATGACTGTGTCAGTCTAATATGTGTGTGGTACTTGCTTGTCTATTTAACATCTTTTTTAATAGCTCCTTAGTGTGAAATCAGTTTCTGATCATTATGAAATGAGTAAGCCCAAGGGGTGAAGACACTAGAGTTGGCCATGCAGTGGTAAGCATGGAGTCCAACCCACAGCAAGATGTCAGCCAGTATGAACATGTTAGTTTTGTTGAGCCCTTGGCACACCTCATCTCCACCATCTTGCTACTGTATCTCTACTTACTCATTAGAACTGACAGGGATCATATCCTTTTATTCGTATTTCTTCATATTTAGCATGGAGTCAGTTCGTGATATTCTAAAATAAATGCATGAGCTAAAATAATCACAAATATGAATGGAATACAGACATAGATGACAGATGCATGTGTCTGGAATACATAACATTGTGCATTTGCTTAGCAATATCATTAACAAGATTTCTTGAAAACATTAGGTTAAGAAATATTGGCTTTAAAGAAAATTTCCAACAGTCGAATTTACATAACTGGGAAGTAGAAAGTAGGGGACTGGGAGTGTGAAGATTTAAGTGGAGATACAGTAGCAAGATGGTGGAGATGAGGTGTGCCAAGGGCTCAACAAAACTAACATGTTCATACTGGCTGACATCTTGCTGTGGGTTGGACTCCATGCTTACCACTGCATGGCCAACTCTGTGTCTTCACCCCTTGGGCTTACTCATTCTCACAAGAGACTTGCAAAACCAATGTTTATCATGGTATCTTAAACATGTGGAACTGAAAGCTCAATCCAGCAACTATCTACATTCTGCCACTCATATATTATGTTACATTACCATCTTTTAGAAAATGAGAGAGGACATGAAAGTTGGAGTGGGATACTTGGTAGGTCGTCCAGGGGGAACAGAAAGGAGATGACTACATTACACTGATGAATGAACATTTAAATAAAGAGACAAATTTTTTTAAAAGAAATAAGGCTAAATGGGCATGCAAAAGTCATATGGAAATCTTTATTTCATAAGCTAATTTGAAAAGCAACATAAAAATTAAAAACTGCTCTCACCCTCAAGCTTCTTTTTAATAAATGCAGAGAATCATGGTTGGATAAGACACTGGGAATCAGTGACGGTGAAGCACACAGTCCTCTGCTTGGCATTGATGCTGTCCTTTGAGGTTCAGAAACCTTTGTGTAAGAGGAGGCAGAAAGAACGCAAGAGTCAGAAGCAAAGAGGAAAAGTATCTGGAATGACATCCTTCAAAAACAACATAAGCATGGCAATCATGAATCCACAGCAGAGGTGCTGACAGAATATTTGCAGGTGAGTGGCCATCTTTTCCCAGCTATGGATGAGGTAGGAACGTTGTGGGGCCTACAAACCACTGATGAACAATGGGTAGCTAACAGATTTAGGGAAGGGTGGCGGAGAAAATATATCCCATGGCGTGCCAACTGAAAGACCTTTGAGAGATGGTTTCAAGCTCATCGTCATACAAATCACTCTGGTTAAACACTGTGAAACACAAAGCAAACATAAAAAAGGATATCGTTGTAGTTACTATTTTTATGCTGAGATAGAGTAACTCATTGAGTTTCACTTGGAACATTTGCACTAGCAAGTATCTTAGTATTTGTTGGGGCACGGTTAACTTACCAGTGGATAACATATCAAGTACAGAAACTTCCCTTCTCCTGGGTCTGGAGAGGTGGCTCAGGGGTTAAGCCTCCGCCTTGAAGGCAGAAGGTCCTGAGTTCGGATCCTAGACCCCACGTGTAGATGCAGGGCGTAAGCGGGGGCGGCCTGCGTTTCCGGTCCTGGTAAGGGCAGAGCCTGTGAATCCCGGGGCAGAGTAAACAAAAAGGAGGCGGTCCATGGTGGTTCCCAAATTCGTCCGTGGTTCTACACACACACACACATACACGCGCACAATTGAATAAATAATAATAATAATAATAATAATAAATCTTAAAAAAAAAAAAGAAACTTCCCTTCTCCTGTCTGGTTTAAGCCTTACATAGTCCCTCAAGAAGATGTATTTTTTTCTTGTCATCCATTGTGAAATATTAATGTGCCAACTATCATGCAGGTCTATTGAAAGTGAACATTGCTGTGGTGAGTTCTTAAGTGTGGCAGGCCTGTCATAACCAGAGACCACTGTCTACGGTCCAGCAGTACCACTCCCCGCCCTGAAGCTCTTACATTCTTATGACCCCCTCTTCCACAGAGTTTCCTGAACTTTAGTATAGGGGAAACTTGCATGTCCTGTTTAAAGCTGAGCTCTCTCACTTTTGTTCTGCTCTAGCTGCTTTCCTGGTGACGATGGCGACCTGACCCAGCTTCCTTCTTCTCTCTTCGCCCATTTGATTTCTTTCATAATCCCTTCTGGAAACATAAACCAAAAAAATCTTTCTTCCTTAAGTTGCTTGAGTCTGAGACACACATGCTGAAAAGCATGAAAATAAGAGGGAGAAGTGATGAGATAAGCATTATACATGTGTAGAAAATTGTAAAGAACAAAATTTATCAATAAGGAAAAATGGAAAAATTATCCTCACAAGGATAATGTATATGTGTGTATGTGTGTGTGTGTGTGTGTGTGTGTGTGAATGGAAGTGCCCTGCATAAATGGATGATACTAGACCTAGAATCCATGGGTTATTCAATGGAAAGGCCAGTTGTCATATACAAGACACCTCCTAATGAGTCACTTAGGACCCCAATGTTCCTCAGAACTGTACAGCATATTGGCATCATTCTTGGTTTTCCACAGAACTAGATGGTGATACCCTATTTCTGAAGACCTCACACAATTTGCCTGCAGGACATAAAGAAATCAAGCTGGGAGTAAGCTGAAGCATCCTTTCCAAGAAGCTTATAGACAGCTAATCAGTATTGAGGGAGGGAAGTCGTATGGGTCAAAAAATACTGGAAAAAAGTAAGTGGTGTAGCAGTTTACAACAATAGTCCTTCTCAAAAATGAGCATTTTTTGATTCTTGTGCCTGACGACTACTTCTGTCCCGGACAAGATTTGGAAGTGCTCTGATTCTGTTAAGTTTTGTCTTTTTCAGAGGGTAAAACTACCCAAAGTGTTTAGGGACATGAGTTTATGCACTAGTTTCTTGTTTTTGTCACCTTCCTCTTTTACACAGCAGCTCCATGAGCAGAAGCTGCATTGATCATATTCTTCATGGGCCCTTGAAGATGTGTTTGGAACTCCAGTCCAGACACCAGGATGGACATGTGGATAAATACTCTAGATGGGACAACTCTAATGATCAGCTTGCCCCCATGCCTCAACCCAATAAAGACATCCTAACCCTGAAATATCACCTTAGGTGAAAACTTATTCTTGCAACCAGCTCCTGCTGTGTGGATCCAGACACTACTGGCTTTGAGTGGGTGAGTGGGTTTGGTGACCATTGATTGTCTAGGAATCTAGCTCCCCATAATGTTATGATTACTTGTTATGATTACTGAGGTGAAAGAGCCTTCATCACAGTTGAAGGTACATACACGTTTCGTTTCCCCTGTTTCAATACTCCTCAGTGATGTAGGCATTGGATGATTAAATAACAGTCTCCCCCTATGCTCATGGAAGCAACTCTAATTAAGAGTTGTAATTAAGTTGACCAACATATCATTGACCCCCCCTAAGCCTAGCATGGATTACAGGCACTAGGATCCTTAGAGGCAAAGGATTAACAGCCATGGTAGTGTCCCTATATTAGAGGGGAACACAAGAAAGAGCTTTAGGCAATGCTACTGAGTCCTTACACCTCATCAGAGAGGAGGCCCGAGAGGGAAGTTTGACATGCACATTAAAGGATTCTCCAGGAATGGGGGGGAGGGGGCACTAAGAGAAAGGAAGGGAGGGAGGGAAAAGGAAGGAGAAAAGGGGGGAGGGAGCAAGGGGATCCAGGGAGGGGTGGAGAGAGGGGAATGTGGTACTTATCAAGTTTGTATGAGTGGAAAAAATAAAAAAAGAAAATTAGGTTGTTTTTGAGGATATATAGGTCCATTTCTCTGAGACTTTACAAATAAAATGACTAGTCATAAAAAAGAGTCATAATTAAGTACAGATGATAACAGGAATAAAAAAAGATGTTGAAGTAGGAGGGCATTTATTGAAAGAAAAAAGGGGTCAATGGAAAAGTTAAGTATAAGGGAGAATAATATGAGAAATATGAAAAAAGAAAACATATACATATGAAATTAGGAAAAATACATTAAAAATAAGTAATTTTGTCATTTCTCATCTTGCTGCAAACATATATTTAAGATTGTGGTTGTAATTTGAATTCCTCTATTCACTCTCTTGCTTGTGTAAATACAATTTTCTCAACACTATTTACAGAAGAGACTTCCATTTTACTATTATACTCTGATATCTTGTTAAATATCAACTCAGTTTGGTAGCTTACTTTTGGTCACTATTCTACTTTTCAAGATGATAAGCCTATTTTGTTCTAGAATCAAGAAGTTTTATGCTGTATGATATTTTTATCTTACAGCAAGATTGACTTAGATATTTGAGAATTTCTCTAGTTTTATATGAATTTTGAAATCATGGATCATTTTAATTATACAGATATGTTGGTAATATTCATTCCAAACCCATATTCTTCTACTCACCTGTGTCTTCCTTATTTTCATTCATTAACTTTTTTGTCATTTTCAGTAAATGAAATACTTAGAATTCATATTTGTGTTAATGTTATGGAAGGACATATTGCATTGCTTTTCAGAGTTAGCTTGTGAACATTGAAAAGGAAAAGAATTTTCCCAGATTCTGCCTCTACTTCCGCTTCTCATATATTGTCAGTACAATGTGGTGTGATTATCTTCTCAAATATTTTCTTTTTAAAAATGTTTATTATTTTTGCATGTGTGTCTCTGCATATGTGTATGTCAGAAGGAATTGTATGTGACTGTGTAGGCCCAAGGGTGACTTTGAGAATCACCCTGGATTGCTTCTACCTCCTATTTGCTTTGTTCTGGAGTTTCCCAGGTTTTGCCTTCCAATACCAGAAGTACAGACCACCTCTGTTTCCTCTTGGTGTTTGTACATGAATCCAGGATCCAAATTCAGAACTTCTGTTTATAAGGGAGAGCTTTAACCCTTGAGCCATCTCTGCAGTCCCCCCCCCCAAATATTTTCTATATTGTTGTCTTAAATATATTTTAGGACTATATTTGTTGATATATGATAAATTCAGGTATATTGGACCAATGCCTGCTATATTGACTATCTTTAATTGTTAATCTTTTTTCATTCATTTACTATAACAAAGATGAAGGAGAGTAATAGAAGAGTTTAAACTGGGAGAAATGGCTTAGCAAATTGAAAATTCATTTTTATGAAACAATATGCAAGTTATAAAAACTATTATTTTGTAAGTAAATGGTGGACTTTTATAGAATTAATGAAAGTTTATAATCATACCACTGCTCTTGCTCAGAAACTCAATAAACACCCATCCTTTTTGTTAGTTCCAGGTCAGTGAGCAAGAATAGGATAGATCAGAAAAACATATGAAATGAAATCAACTTCATAAATTTGATGATCAAAAAAATAAATATTGTATAAAAGCAAAGCTGCACGGAATAGATTATTTTGTGGCTCAGAAAATTAATTTTATATTAACAGCCAAGCTGGAAATTGGGTATGTGATTTGATATTTACTTGTTTTATTTTAAATTTCTTGAGCAAGAGAGGCAGGAATCCAAGAAACATTTTGAATATCTTAAGTTAAAAGTGCTTACAGAGTAGAGCAGACACCATAGTTCTCCAGTATTTCAACAAATAGAAAATAAACACATTTGAAGTTAATGTATTTTTCATTTTTATATGCAGATTGTTGCAGTCAGCCTGCATGGTTGCTGATAAATGACCATCAAATGGCTTAAGGGAACAAAGAGTTTATTGCCTCTTATGATTGTGTGGCTAGGGAACTGGCCACACCATCTCTACATAATGGCTGAGAGAGGGACAATCCTTACTTGCCATACCAGTATGTCTGGCCAAGTGTACAGAAGGGTGCCAACTTCCTCAACCAGCTCTTTATATTTTATTCACCTCTTCAGGGCATAGTCCCACCCACCATGGGCTGGGCCTTCCCCATCAACTAGACAATTTCCTGCAGGTCTGCTCTGGGCTTAATTCAACCACTAATTCTCTACAAATGTGCCCAGAGCTCTAAACCCTCAACTGTCCATTTGACACCTGTGCCTAACTATGACACAGCATAATGAAATCATCTACTATAATGTGGCATCATGGGAATATATTGTAAAAGCTGTATACGAGTTGATTTCATCATTTATTAGATACCATAGTGCACTTACACAAGCCAAGATAGCTAGGATGCCACAAAGCACTATGATTGTACAGGCCCACAGCATTGTGTGGTTTGCCATGTTGATCTATTATTAACTTACTCAATGTTATGTGAAACTTTAACACATAAATTATGTATGCATGTGTGATAGTATAAAAGTCAATTGGGGAAGAATTTTTAGATAAAGATTGGCCTTTGGTCACCCTGTAAGGGGCTATCTGATTCCACGGTTGATCTGAAAAGACCTAACCCATAGTGGATAGGAGCATTGCCTGGAGAGGTCCATGATGATAAAGCCAAGTATAGGCAGGAAAGCAAACAACCATGAGAACATAGGCTCTTGCTCTCTGTTCTTACAGGTCTCTGGCCATGATGGACAGTATTCAGGAATTATTGGCCAAAGATCTCATTGTCCCTTAAGTTTCCTAGGTCAGTACTTTGTTCTTGTAACATATGCTAAAAACTAAAGTACAAAATTTTAGTCAAATTCAATGTTGATGTAAGTTGCAGTATAGTTAAAATATATTATTTGTCCTAGAAAACTGTAATTAATTTTTCTGAGCATCTATTTTGCATTCTTTTTGTTTAAGGTTTTAGAGCATATACATGACCTAAGAAAGTCTCAGAACCTCTATGGTTCTCATTTAAAACAGAAAAATCTTGAGAATATATCAGCATTTCAAAGAGTAAATAATATTTAAAACACTCGAATCAGATGCACTTCTATGAATTATGATAACAGAAAAAAATAAGTGAAAATCACTTCTGAAGGTCATCAAGAATTTTTAAGGGTATTTGATCAGTTGGTTGAACAAAGAAGTGTTATGAAATATAGAATTTCATTGCATGTCTTCTTAGAATTCTCTTTAGTCTGTATGTGTAAGACTGATGGACTCATGCTGTAAGACAGTGGAATGCACAAGAACTAAACCAGATTGAGACAAACAATATTTAACCATGGATAAAGAAAGAGTAAATGAGACCCCACTCCTTCTGAGGGACTGCTAATGGCTAATGCTGGCTGTGGGAAGGACAGCCATTTATTTTACTGACACACGCAATGATGTATCACCCTTATGTTCAGCAAGTTCCCAGTCACATGTCAAAGCAGGTAATTCTGATTGAATTCACTGGGTCAAAGAAACCCATATGGGAGGGAGATAATGAAGAAAATGAAGGTTTTCAGTGGGAGAAGGGGGAGGAAAGGGGATGAGATAGGATAATATGGGGGGTGGCAATGACAAAAATTGTTTATATATATATGTGTGTATGTGTGTGTATGCATATATATAATGAAATTGTCAAAGAATTTAAAAATAAATAAAAATAGAAAGAACATACATAATAATTAAATTTATGGGATCTAAAATTTAAGTGATCCTTAAAAGGTATTAGAGAACCAAGTTTAAAAAATATAGTATGAAATGGTTAAGAAGGAAAAGACACTTTTGCAAAAATCTGTCAACCCAAGTTAACCCCTGGAGCCCCAGAGAGAGCTGAATGCTGAAAACTGTCCTGAGATCTTCATATGTGTGCTATGGCATGTGTACCTCCCCTCCCCTCCTGTCTCTTCTCTCCTCGGTCCTGTCTCTCTCCTCTCTCTGTCATAGATAAAATATTTAAAAAGAAACTGAATTATTATTCAGAGAAATTGCATGATTTTTCAACCTATTCATCTTACATACTAAATTCAGAGACTTTTATGTTTAGTCAATTTGCTTTTCATTGATTAATATGACTAAGCCTAGCGTACTTTAGCAGTCATTTTGAACTCCACAGTGCTAGTATTCTAGGTATGGTGAACAGCTCAGGTTGTCTCCTGCCACAGAGTAGCATCTTCTACTGCATTCCTTGCTTCCCCTGGTCTGGAAACCTCCTGTACCTGCTGCTTTCTGCTCCTCCATAACTGTGCTCCTTCCCTTTCTCCTTCTGTTCCATGGCAAAACGTAAGATTACTTCTGCTACATTATTTCATCACTTCTTTCTTAAGACTTGGTATGAAATACAGTCTCTCAAATGTCTTTTTGCCTCCTATCCCTAACCATTACTGTTATGCTTTTCTCTATTAATCCACAGCACTTTGCTTACAATGGTCTTCAGTTATAATAAAGAATATTTTCCCAAAATGGCCTCAATTTCTTAATCTTTCCAAGGACAATAAAAACTTTCCATGACAGTTACTGATTTACTTTTGATTTGCACAAAATTTGCCCCAACCTAAGTTTAGAATGAACATAGTGCTCAGAAAAAATTAATATTTTTGATCTTGTTTTTATGTCAGAGGATGAATGTTGGATTTCATTATAGACATTTTCCAAAGTAGAAAAATTAAATTAAATTTGTTTACCTACTAATGGATATAGTTTGCTGATCAAATGAATTAAAGTGTCATTTATGCTATTATGTTACTAAAGGCCAATGTACACATGATACAGAAAGTAAAATAGGTGTGAAAGCAACATTATTATACTGAAAAAATAGAATGTTCTGACCTGTTTCTCCCCATAAACACACTGAGTCAACAGATAAATCAGATATATAATGAAATGTACCCATATAGAACCTGGTAGGACCAAATAAGATGAGTTTTCACTATAATCATTGTCAGTCCTATACCATGTGATCACAAAGGGCTAATCAGCTCTGGATGTGAGCTATGGACCCATAGGGCTTCCAAGAATAACACAGTTGTTTGACTTGAAAGGAAATTTTGGGAAACATCAAAGATCTCTGACTAGGCTGATTAGTCTAGGGTTGTCCTCATCCACAAGGGCAATATGAAAAACTAAAGAGTGGATCTGTATTTTATTCCTCAAATAATAGCATAGTTAGTTGACAAAAAAAAAAAGATGAAATAGGGAAGTAGGTTCTTTTTTTCCCACTTGTACACACTTGATAGGTACCCCATTCCCTTCCCTCTCTTCACCCCTCCCTAGATCCCCTTGCTCCTTCCTCCCTTTTCCCCTTCCTTTCCGCCCTCTCTCCCTTTCTCCCAATACCCCCTCTCCCCCCATTCCTGGAACGTCCTTTAGTGTGCATATCAAACTTCCCTCTGGGTCCTCCTCTCTGATGAGGTGTAAGGACTCAGTAGCATTGCCTAGAGCCCTTTTTTGTGTTCCCCTTTAGTATAGGAACACTATTGTGGCTGTTAATCCTTTGCCTTTAAGGACACTAGTGTCTGTGATCCATGTTAGACTTAGGGGGGTCAATGATATGTTGGTCATTGTGCAGGTCATGCAAAGTCCTATTATGATTACTTCGGCACTAACGTGTGTATAGTATCTTGCATATCCTTGCTCCTCCCCATCTTTAGGCTCTGACAATCTTACTGGCCCCTCTTCTGCAAATTTCCCTGAGGTTTAAAATGGGGAGAGATTAGGCTGGCCTGGACCCAGTGATTGATGTAGGGTCTCTGATGTTCTGACTTATGGGTTTTTTTTTTCCCAATTTTGCTGTTCCTGCACCATCCTTGGCTCCATCCTAATGGGTATTGGATGCCACCTTCTAGCCATAGATAAAAAGCTGTTAAATAAAGTCTTATTATAAGAGTAGATACAAAGGTAGATGGAAAAGAGTAAGACACTGCAGTGAGGATAGAGGTCAGTCTCACATTTGCAGGATGGTTACCTTTTGTCTGTCAAACTGTATGCCATCCCTGTCTGGTGAGATCAAACCCCATCAGTTGCAAGTGACCAGGAAGGAAAGTCTATGAGTTTAACCAGATGTCTCATTACTTAGTGCACTACTTGATGGTGGCCTATTTTCTCTGCTGTAGCATGATCCCCTCTCTCCTTGTTTCTGGCAGGTCCCTCCTTCCCCTTCCCTCCTGTTTATAATCTTTGCAAATACTGTAGTTATTAGACATTTATCTTTGAGTGTGTCACTAAGTGGGTTTGGTACTAGGATTCACCTATTAAGGAGTACATACGGCACTCAATTTTCTGTGTCTGGGATACTTCACTCAATATAATTGTTTAATATTGCATCCATTTCCTGGCAAATTTCTTTAATTCATTATTTTTGATGGCTGAGTAGTATTCTATAGTATAAATGTACCACATTTTCCTTATCCACTCATCAACTGTTGGGCATGTGGGTTGATTCCACACGCTATTGTAAACAGTGCTGCTATGAACATGGTCGTGTTTGTGCTATTGAGGTGAATTTTTGCTGTATGGGGAATTATTCCCAGAAGTGGAATAGCAGGGTCATATGACATTTCAATCTTTAACTTCTTAAAGAATCGCCAAATGGCTCACCAGAGTGATTGTATAAGACTGCATTCCCACCAGCAATGTAGCAGAGTTCCTCTCTCTCCTCATCCTCTCCAGCATTTGTTGTTGTTTGTATTGTGGATTTTTGCCATCCTGACTAGAGTGAGATGATATCTCAAGGAGGTTTTGATTTGCATTTCCCTGATGGCTAAGGATGCGGAGCATTTTTTAAAATATTTGTTAAGACATTTCCATTTCATCCCTGGTAAAGTTTCTTTTAAGTTCCAAGGCCCATTTTTTAATTAACCCATTTGTTTCCTTGGTGTTTAGTTTTCTAAGTTCTTTGTCCACTCTGGATAATAGAGCTCTATCAGATATGTGGTTAGTGAATGTTTTTCTCTCATTCTGTGGGTTGCTTTTGTGTTAGAGTTAAAATCTTTATCTGAACAGAAGCTCTTTGATTTCATAAGATCCCATCTGTTGAGTGTTGTTGTAGTGACTGTGCTATTGGATTTCCATTTAGGAACTGTTGGCCTAGTCCAATCACCTCGAGGCAGTTCCCTACCCATTCAACTAAAGTTTTTATAGTCTCTGGCCTTATATTCAGGTCCTTGATCTATTTGGAATTAATTCTTGTACATGGTGACAAGGTTAGGGTTAAGATGATATTAGCTTCAGAGAAAGAATCTGGTAGTGTTCCTTCCTTTGCTATTTGATGGAACAGTTTAAGGAGCTCCTTAAATGTCTGGTAGAACTCTGTGCTGAATCCTTCTGGTCCAGGCCATTTCTTGGTGGGAAGATGCGAGATTCCGTCATCGATTTCCTCATATGTTATAGGATTATTTAAATAATTTAAAACTTGCTGATTCAATTTAGGTAAGTTGTGTTTACTTAGGAATTCATCCATCTCTTTTGTGTTGTCAAATTTCACAGAGTGTAAGTTTTTGAAATATGATGTTATAATTCTCTGAATTTCTTGGGTTTGGTAGTGATAACTCCATTTTCATTTCTAATTATGTTAATTTGGGTTTTCTCTCTCTTGCTTTTGGTTAGTTTAGCTAGGGGTGTATCAATCTCATTTGATCTTTTTCAAAAAACCAGCTTTTTGACTGGTTGATTTTCTGTATCTTTTTCCTTATCTCAATTTCCTATATTTCTCCCATGATTTTGCTAATCTTCTCTCTCCTCTTGCTTTTGGGATTGGATTGCTGTAGTGTCTCTAAAGTTTTAAGCTGCGTTGTTGAATTATTTATTCGTGATTTTTTTTAATTTATTTTTTTTCAATCGGTACAAACTTGACTCCTTTCACCCCTGCCTGGATCCCCTTGCTCCCTCCTCCTTTTTTGTCTTCCTTTCCCCCCTCCCTCCTTTTTTTCCCAGTCCCCCCTTCCTGGAGCACTATAAACTTACCTCTTAGGACAGCTTTCATTGTGTCCCAAAGATTTTGTCCCAATTGTATTTTCATTATTATTCATTTCCAGGAAATCTTGAATTTCCTTTCCAATTTCTTCCTGAATCCAATTCTCATTCAGCATCATAGTGTTAAGTTTCCAGGAGTCTGTATTTTCTATGTTTGTTGTGTTGTGGATGTCAAGCTTTAGACCACGGTGGTGTGATAGGGTACAGGCTAGAATTTCAAGTTTCCTGTATATGTGGAGATTTGTTTTGTGGCCCAATATGTGGTCTATTTGGAGAAAGTTCCATGAGCTGCTGAGAAAAATGCGTATTCTTTGGACTGTGGACAAAAAGTTCAATAGAGATCTGTAAGATCCATTTTAGGAAGAGTTTGATTAAATTCCAATGTGTCTCTGTTAAGTTTTTTTTAATTACTTTATTTCTATTTTACTTTTTTTCCACTCAAACTTGATAGGTACCCCATTCCCCTCCCTCCTTCCACCCCTCCCTGGATCCTCTTCCTTTCTCCTCTCCTCCCTCCATTTCTCCCAGTTTTAAGTTTTTGACCTGTTGATCTGTCCCATGTTGTGAGGGCGGTATTGAAATCCCCAAGAATTATCGTTTGGGGTTGATTTTTCACTTTCGATGCTGTAGGGTTTGCTTAATGAATGTAGAGGGGCCCATATTAGGTCCATATATATGTGAAGGCCCATATATATGTTTAGTATTGTGAAGTCTTCTTGGTGAATTCTACCTGTTACTAAAATGTAGTACCAATCTTTGTCTCTTATGATTTTTTTTGGATTTGAAGTCCACTTTGTCCCGTAGCATAATAGCTACCCCTGCCTGTTTCCTGGTTCCATTAGCTTGCAGAATTTTTGACCAGCCTTTTATCTTTAGGATGTGCCTATCTTTAGTGACATGAGTTTCCTGAAGGCAGCAGATTGATGGGTTGTGATTTTTAATCCAAGTTTGTAATCTGTGTCTCTTGATTGGTGAGTTAATTCCATGACATTTATTGTTATAATGGAGAAATTATTTTTAATTCTGGACATTTTTTATGTTTAGTAGATTTTGTAAGTGTATTATTTGGCCTTTATGTTTTCTTGGTATTATACTTTCCTTCTGTCCTCGATATGCTTGTTTTTTTTTCCTAAGCTTGAGTATCATTCCAGCATTTTTTGAAGGCCTGGTTTGGTAGATATGTATGCCTTCAAGTTGTCTTTGTGCTGGACAACTTTTCTTTCTCCCTCAATCATGACAGATAGTTTTGCCAGGTATACCAGACTGGGTTGACATTTTTGCTCATTCGATACTTGAAGTACGTCTCTCCAAGCTCTTCTTGCTTTTACTGTTTCCGTTGAGAAGTCATTTGTTATTTTAATAGGTTTACCTATAAAAGTGACTTGTTTTCTTCCCTTGAAACTCTCAGCACCTTTTCTTTGTCTTGAATGTGGAGTTTTTAACTATTATTTGCTGTGGCAAGTTTCTATTTTGGTCATATTTGTTCGGGATGTGAAATGCTTCTTGTATTTGGATGGGCCTCTCATTCTTAAGTGAAGAAGTTTTCATTTATGATAATTTCAAAAATTTCCTCAGGTGTGGTATTTTGGGATTCTTGCTCTGGTATTCCATGAATGTGCATGTTAGGCTTCTACAGGGTGTCTCATAACTCTTGAATATTCCTCTCAAGTATCTTTTTGGTTTTATCAACCTCTTCCATTGAGCTGGTTAATACTTCTACTTTGTCTTCAAGATCTGAAATTCTATTTTCCACTTCGTTAGTTCTGCTGATATGACTCTCTGTTGAGTTCTGGGTTGAAGATAACTAGTCTTTTAGTTCAATTTTTAATTCTGCCCTGAGACTGTTTTAACTGCTCTATGCCTATTTTTGTTTCTTGAACTGTTTTTATCAACTACTACAAGTGTCTGTTGTGTTCCTGTTCAAAGTGTAGATGCAGTTATTTTACTCCTTCTGGACTGCCTCTTTCATAGTATTGATCACGGTAATGATCATGCTTTGAAAGTCGTTATCTTGGCCCTGTCTTGACTATTTTCTGTGAATTTGTTCTGGTTGGAATCTATCATTATGGGGTTAATTCTTTCAAATGGGAGATTTGTTGTCTTGGGTTTTGTTTCTCATGGATTTGCTCTGTGACTTGGGCATTGTTGTTTTGTCTCTTAAGACCTTTCCTTTTCTGCGTGTTTTTTAACTGAACTGATTTAGTTGGTATTACTACTTTCAGACAGTTATTGCTACTGTTTGCCTTGGAGTTGTGTACATTTGTCTATTCTTATTATTTCTTAGATGAGGCTCTTAGATTGTTAGTATATCAGTTTAATCAGGTTTAGTAGTAGACAGGGGGTGAATATTAGTATGTTAGTGAACTTTTATGATTTAGTACCTTGGTGATATGTGAAGGGTGAGTAGTATAATCCCTGAAGTTGTATATGTTTTGGGGGTGGCTATATGGAAAAGATAATCTACAGTGATTAATAATTGAAAGGAGCAGGATGGTAAAAAGGGGTTTACTTATTTTGGGGCTAAGATGTGATAAGATGATTTTAGAGGACTGAATATGTATGGCTTTTTTCCCCTAGAGCTTTGCTTGGGTTTTCTTTGGACTCTGTTGAATTCTGAGCAGTGTGTCCTCCCTGGATCGTGAGCATTCTGGGTGGGCAGAAAGGGCAGAGGGGCTGATGGCGGTGATGGTGCACTTCACCTGGGACCTGAGGTGTGGTCTAGTGGCCTACCCCAGCCCAGGGCAGCCCAGGGAGCTGGGATGAGCAAGTGACCTGGACGCTGGTGAGATTTACCTGAGAAGCAGTGTGTCCTCCCTGGACCATGAGCATTCCAAGCAGGGCAGAAAGGGCAGATGGACTGATGGTGATAGCGGCTTCCTTCACCTGGGCAGGAAGTAGGTTCTGATAAAAGAATAGCATGGAGAAAAGAATTTATTAAGGGACTGTGCCTTGAAGAAATGGGATAGTTCACTGCAAATCACCAAGTCAGAACTGCAAAAGAATTAAAAAAGAATGAAGAAAGGTTAAGGAAATTGTGGGGTATTCCTAAGCCTATTACAGATACTTCATGAGATTTTTGAGAAGGATTAGAAACAGGACCAGAAAACTTACTCAAAGATATAGTGGCAGAAATCTCTAGAAGTCCATAGAAATAGAAATGCATATCCAGATATTCAAGCAAAGAAACAATGGGATTGACTGAGGGAGCATTCATGTGTTTCTAGTGATCACACTCAAGTCACCATATTTGCCAGCCATAACCTTCCCTAATAAACTATCTTGCTTGTCCTGTCCTTCTCATTTCTTAAGCCAAAATTCCAAATTCTCTTGGGATTGCAATGCAGATTGCTTAAATAGGATAAAAACTGTAATTTATGCCTCCCTACAAGAAAGAGTGGGGTGGATTTGCTTCAGCTGGCTTTATGTTATTTAAGCATTTTTAGGTAAAGAATTAAATCTTGTGTACATAATGAAGCTTCCTCACTAATCCAGAACTTACTACTTTTTGAACTGTTTCCACTATGCAAAAGTTGAAATGAAAAGTAGCTGAGAAAAGAACTGAAAAAAATGGAAAATTAGTTCCTTGATGAATTTCTCCAGCTCCCAATTCAATAAATCTGGGGACACCAAAGGCTCTCACCTTGCTATATAGGATTAATGGACCACTAAGGAAGCAGAGTGGCTTAATCTAAGTGATTTAAACCTGCTCATGTTACCTGTGCAAAACCATTGCAACATCACTATGAGCTTAATGCTTCTGAGCTCCTGAGCATCATCTCTCTGTTGCCCACAGCGTTCTAGTCCCCAGTCTCCACACGAGCTTCTATTTCACAAATACCTTTTTGTATTAATGACATTAGTTCTTCAGTTTGTGGCTTATGTTTTTCTATAATGACAAAAATTGCGTTCCTAGTTTTAAAAGTTTTCATTTTCATTTTATGGTTATGTGAGACTCAAATAAATCTTGATAACTTTTTAAAATTCAGGTGTTGTATTTAATTTAAAAATTGATGTTTTAACATGCAGAAAAATGTCATACTTAAAAATTTATAAAATAAGGCATGGCTGTTCTTAAAATAATGTGACTCTATTTTTATAATATTAAAAGAAATATTTGTATGGAGAAGATAGTTCTCCACATAAATGGATTTTTATGGTTGGATTTATTCACTTTTATATCAGTGAAATAGTGTTCAGAATCTTATCTTTAATTTCCATTGTTTAGTATTCCTTTTTCCAAGCCCCATTTCCCACCTAAACCATAACTAGGCTAATACCTTTTCCCTACAGTTATCTGATATTTGCAAGATAAAACTATTCAAAAGCTGTCATATTATGTCTATTAAATTATTCCCACAATCCTGCAGACTTTCTTTGAAATTGAGCATTCCTTTTGTATTTATGCATATTTCATTATATTATAACACAATATGTTAAGAAAAGCAATTAAAAAGATTGACTTTTATTATAAACAATCTAATAGTACCAGTCCTTTTTCTACTGGCTTAGTCAGGTTCATTTACATAATGTGTTGAAGAATAGAAAAACTGCTGTTTATCCCAATGACCAAACTTCAGCTATATTATACTGCTATTGTTTGCAATGTGAACTCTGCCTTAAAGATTTAATAAGACAGACAGGCCAAACTCTCAAAAGTACTATTTTTTGATTATTAAAGAACATAATGAAACTTCAAAGAAATCCAAAACATCAACCAGTGGATTCTATTCTTTGGACCACTTGAACCTGTACGCTGCTTGTATGGTACTTGAATGGAAAAAGAAAAAAAAAAGACAAAACTACATTACAATATAATGTTACTTCATAAAATAATTGTAAAAAGTAAATAATTTGCATTGTCTGTGGTATTATGTAAATGAATATATTTATAAACACATGAACTTATTCTTTTTACAACTTCGTAGCTTTTCTTTTGTATTTTATGTATTCACTTAGAGACAGACAGACAGACAATCAGAGAGAGACAGAAAATGCATGAATGCTAGGACACATATACAGAGGTCAAAGGACAACTTTCAAAAATCAGTCTTCTCCTTCCACCATGGTGGTTCTGTGTATCAAGCTCAGGCCACTCGGTTTGCAAGCTGATTCCTGAATTACCTCAGGGGCTAACACACACGTACTCTTATGTGCACAAATCTAACTTCCATTAAGTAAAATGTTCAAGTTTTACCTGTATATCCAGGATTCATTTAGTCCTTAACCACTTTTAAAGTATTATTCTGTATTCCTAGGTAAAGCATTTCAACAGACCTAAGAAAATGAAAAAAAAAAAAAATGGCACAGGGCATTTGTGGGGACAAGCAGAGCTAATTACAGAAAGGAAGTAAAGGAAATTTTTCATATCCTTTATGATAAACTTCAGGTATTTCAGTAGGAGCTGAGCAAAGGAATTTAGGAAAAGAACGTAAGATGAACAGCCTTAAATATCTCCAATATCTTTAGGCTCAAATTTATCGATGGTATTTTTTGACAAAACCCATGTTAAAGTGATAAGGCCAGAGAGAAAACTGACATGACAAGACAGTGGACAGTGTAAAAACAGGAGACAAAAGGCATCCTTTGCAAAAGTTTGGATATAAATCAGTTGACAATGAAAGAATAAGAATTACTGTGCTTTTGCTAATAAGTACTTGAGAATCTTTTTAAATTGCTAAGGAAATATGAGTAGAAAAAAAAGGATTCCTTAGTTGATAAAGTGTCAAAATTAAAATAATGATTATAAGGGACATTAAATTGTTGGCTTTAATGGAACAATTAGATGTTATTTTGCATTTAGAGGTAAGATATAAGATAAATGTAAATAAATTGATTTTATTCATGAAATAAATATTTTCGAAGCAATGAAATATGTTCCTAAAGAAAGAACTGCCCATTTCTATCTGCACAAGGAGCTATTTTATCTTCTGTGATTACAGGTTCGGGGAGTATTTTCATGAGAAACAGACAAGGGATCTATGAATAAATAAAATCCCAAGTAGCAATAGAGACCCAAGTCACTGAGTTTGTTGCTGCTGAGTCTATAGCCATGTTACATAGCTTTCATTTGCAGGAACGTTCACAGTCAGTATAGGTCTCAGTGGGTGGTTCATGGGGTAGATGTGTGGATGAAAAACCCTTTGGAACACAATGGAAAGTCTAGTGGCATTGTAAGTTGAAGTCATGGTGGATATTAGGTGAATATGAAATATGTACAGCAATAAAGAAAGAAAGGTCAGTGGAACATATGTGGAACATAAGATGACACTAAAAATTTTAATGACTGTAGTGAGAGAACTAAAGAATTAGTTTATGTCAAAATTTTATATATTGGAATAAAACATTCTGTGCTTTAGTTACAAAGCTATGTATGTAGTACAGTCTGAACTTATTCTTTATGAAAGTTCACATTATTAGAGTCATAGCTCCCACACTTATATGTAAAAATAGTAGTTTTAAAAAGTGACTTAAGTTGCAGTAAATTTACTAGTCCCTAATTCAATATGACTATTCTCCTGCTAAGAAGAGGATATCAAGGCTCACATACATAAGAAAGATTCAAGTAAAATCATTTACAAGCAAGAGAAATACCTCAGAACAAACCAGTTTTGTGATTCCCTGATCTCTAGTATTTTGCCTTCTGGAGTTGAAAAAAAATAATTTTATTTGCTCACTTAAATGGTGATATCTTGCTTTTGTGATCTTACAAACTAATACAACAAGTAACAAAAATCCAATCAGCAACTAATCAGGAAATAAGTTTATAAAGATTCTCATCATAAATGAGAATAGAGTTGCTCATATAAGCAGGAATGTTAAACAAAGCGAATATAATGTCCATATTATAATATTTTGAATATAATTAAAATGTCTTGCAGGCTAATTAATTGTACTGATATAACTATTGACTTCCATAACATTTTTTTGTTTATACAGATCTTGTTTAGCAGGTATAAGCTCCTTGATAAGAAAAGGCTTCACAATTATATTCCTATTGTTTCACATGCAATCTGACAGCTGGGACTATAAAGGAGAAACATGACCTATAGATAAGGGGTAAGGACGACAGGGGTTTACTACCTTAACATTTGCTGCTCTCAAAGTGTTGACAAAAAATGTTTTGCAAGCTTCATCTGTGTTAAGCACAGATGCTTCTTCAACATAAAATATAACATTTTTTATTTTACTATTTGATCCTAGAAAGAATGCATGATAAAATGATAATATTTATAAAATGCATTTCTGAATTTCTCTTTGCCACAATTGTAGGCAACAGAGATGGTTAAAGAATAGTATATTAAAATGAAAATTAAAAATTTAAGATGTTAGTTGACTACAATAATATTAAAAGTATTGGCTTTTCTTTAAAAGGAAGAAGGAGTAGTGAATGATAAAGTGGCATTTTCATTGCTGACAAGGCACTGTGAATAATATGCAGAATACCAGGAAGTGAATTGCTATTAGAGAGGTACAATATAACAACACAGTGGAATTGTTCATTAGCTGAAATGCTTGGAGACTATGGAGCATTCTGAAGGATCATATATAATAACTCTGATCAAAATTTATGATTGCAGAATCCTGATCATATTAATAGTATTGCATTTTGTCTGTGTTTCATGGTAATCATGATAAACTTTCTTAAGATATACATCTTACATGCTCAGGTACAAATAGCCTAACATATGATTAATGGTTGGCACTATATTACATATGTTCACATATGAGAAAAATCCTGTTAGTCAAGTAACCAAATCAACATTCACAAGACAATTGCTTCTTTTTTTCCTCAAGGAATCAGCACAAAACAAAATATTGAAAATGTTGTTCAGTGTCAAGAATTATAGGTGAATTAGAAAGTAACTTTCTGATGCTGGGAAGTCCAAGTCTCATGGCTTTACAATTATATTGCTATCATTTCACATGCAATCTGACAGCTACGACTATAAAGGAGAAACATGACCTACGGATAAGGGGTAAGGACAACAGGGGTTTTTGAATGGTGAGGAAATTTAACATCTCATGAATGTCCAAGAGGCTGAGAAGAATATTTTCTATATAGAAAAACATGAAAATTGTCCATATGTGGCTTCCATGCAGCGAGGGTAAAGCGTTTCACCTTGTTTATTAGTGAAACAATGAAGCTAACGATGTTTGACTTTTCAGGGAATTGGAAAGCCATGAAATGACAGGTTCAGATCTGAAAGGCTTCAGAAGGATAATTCTCTGTGAAGAATTATCTGAAGTAAATCATCTATTTCTTAGGCCAAACAGTTAAGAGAATGAGTGCTTTAAATCAGAGAAGAGGTGATAAATATCTAGAGTTGAAGCTGAGAGATGGGAATAGGGAAATAGATTATTCACTCAAGAGGGTTATGGATTGATAATCCTAATAGGATTTAGAGCATCATTAAAAAGGGTAAAGGTAAAATTTGCAAGTTACTCTAAGATTTTTGATAAGTGACCACCCACATATCCAGAGATGCTTTAACCAAGAGACAGAAAGCTATGGTTTCAGTTTCGGTTGGTTTGTTTGTCTAGTTTACTTGCTGAGCTATAAATATCCAGAAAGGTAAACTCTTTATTGGAGCAAACATCCCATATCTGCAAGATATACAAATGGATTTATCAAGATTAAGTAGAGGTCAGAGAAATTTTGACTTATATTGGTTTTTCATTCTTTGTTTCAAGTTGATATTTGACCCTGGGCTTAAAACATGGGCTTAATTCATTTCCAAATTTAAGAGTGATGGATGAATGGTAGCACTTAGATAGGTTGGTATATTTTTTCTTCCTTAACATATTCTGATGCTGGGAACTCCATCCTTTCAAATCTTTCATATGTTTAAGAATTTTCTTTTCCCTGATATTCTCCTGAAAGTCATATTTGGTCAGGCTTTCTTACCCACAATTCCTTGGGCTCCTCGTTTCCAACCTGGGTCAGTCACAATGGCTCTCCCAAAGAAAGAGAACTGAAGGGCTTTTCTGTTGTTAACAAGATGGTGATCTAAGAAGACACCATCAGCATTCACAAACTCATCCCTTGAGTGGATTTTGAGAAGCATGACTATCAGAGTTTCCTAAATTTGCCTTGAAGGACATGGGGATGGATAACAGGCTCAACAAGTCTTCTGGGTCAAAGGAATATGACACATTCCACACCATGTCTGTGTGTTTGTTCAGAACAGAGAATGAAGACAGCATTCACCAAACAAGCTTTTACACTTTGGCCACCTATGTCTATGTGACCGTGTTCAGAAAATCTAGTTAGTTTGGATGGGAACTAGCTGCAGAGTGCCCAATAAAGTTATAAAACTGTCAAAAACAAAAATCTTCATAAGAATAATGAGTTGACTACTTCTGTCTTTCTTTGGACAAGAACATACATATAATTCAATGAAATTAAATTTATATCTAGCACTTAACAATAGTACCATTACAAATGCTAATTACTCTCTTCATTCCAGAGGACAAAACATCAATTAAACCAGTTTCATAACTTAAAACTCATTTATCACTGGTATTATTCATGTGGCTTCTCTGAAATTGTGAACAATTGAATCTTTCTGAGATTATTTGAACAATTTCAGAAGGTTGAAGATGCCAACAATTTGCCCTCATTTTCTACTTCTAAAAATAAATAATAAAGTCTTTAAAATTGGATGTAGTTATTGAAAACTCACATTGAGCACATATAAAGAAAACAACTAAATAAACACCAAACTAGGTTGTGCACTGGAAACTTAAATGCATTGACAAAAAAACGATCCCTCTATAGAGTTCTCTGATTCCTACCAAGCCAGAGTAAAAATATACATCAAATTTTGGAAGGTAAAGCAGTGTTTCCAACTTTGATGCACATTAAGATCCCCTGGGGAGCTTTTCAAAATCCCTGTGCCCAGATAACAGTCAATACCAATTAAGCCAGTTTGCTTGGAGTGGGAGCTTGGCATCGATGTGTTTTAGTATCCCCAGGTGGAGATTTAAAAGAGCAGCAAATCTGGGAAACCACTGTGATAAGATAACCATTTCTAATCATCACATCTGTCCAGAAAACATGTGAAGTTGTGTATAAAAATTTAATTTAGATAAAGAAGGAAAATGTTTTTCTATCTTGCATCCTACTCAGTATTTCATAGACACTCCACTCCACAGACTGTCTCCTAACAATTCAACATTATGTGAACTTAGGAGAAGAGAAGGAAGAGAAGGGATGAAAGGGGAACATAAAGTGTACAAGGGAGGGATTAGAGGACTTCATTTCCAAATCACTTGTTTTTTCACCCACAAATTGCCTCAGATTAACATATTATTAGTTCTACCTCCCCTGTCTCTGAACACAGGCAATCAAACTGTGGTCAGTGTGGCTGTAGCAGGGACTAACCCAAAGTGGTAAAAGAGAAATGATAGATGGTGAATTCAGTGAACCAGTTCTTGATGTGTGTGTGTGTGCATGTGTTGTTATTTTTGGCTTTAAAATATCAATCTAAAAAGATCACTAAAATTATAAATGATATTTAATCAAATTAATTAAGAAGCTGATTTCAAATCAACATTGGATGATAGATATATTAGCAAAATTAAGCAAGTATACACATTTTCTGTATAATACATAAATAGTGTATTTGAGACAAATGAAGACTTAAGTGACTTTCTAGTACTAAAACAATAACAATACACTGAAGGTTGTATCTGAATCATGGTACTCCTCAGTGTTGGAATAATTAAAGGGACTATAAGTTCAAAGATATGTGACATACTTAGAATTTCTTACAAGACAGGCAAAAAGTAAGGAGAGGGAAGCCTGAAAAAATACCCAATGTTTTCAAGTTCAAGTGACATGACACATCAAGAAGTGTCAAGCTCTCAGAAAGCCATGGATTCCCTTAATACCAAAAGTACCAGAAACTGGTCATAGTCATCTGCTTGAGAGGATGCTCAGATGGAGGATTTAGAATATCTGTTTGGAAAAACACAAACGAAATGCTTCAGCATTCTAACAAAAGAGTTAACAAATATATGGAAGCAACTCTAAAATAGCAAACAAAATTAATGAGCTGAAAAAACATACTCTGTAGGATGAGACATACAGAACTGAGCAGACCAAAAAGAATGGGTATTAGTGAACTAGTACATGGGATGCTTGGAGAGAGAAAATGAAGGAAGTCTAGAAAACAATAGAGACAGCATTGAAAGGGCAAATGTCTATGTTGTGCAATTCCAAGAGGGATTTCAAAATGCAATTTTTAATTTTTTTTCAGGAGGAAAAAATAATAACAAAAAACTTTTAAAACTTCATAAAGATACAAACATCCAGGTGGGTCAAATGTGAGCAACCAGACTCACAACCAAGTCAACCCTAATACATCTTATTACCAACTTTTCAAATATTATTGAGACAGAAAGAGGAAAGAAATGAGAAAACTATGCAGGGATTGAATACATATGTTCCATTTCACATCTTTCCATATTGTCTACCTTCATCTTATCAATTTAGCTATAATTTTCAATTGCATTGCTTTTAGTTTGTATACTAAGCAATTTATTCACGATGCTTTCCACATGTGATAGTTTGAATGAGAAATGGCTCCTTTTCTTGCATGCACGCATCAGGATGAGATAATGTGTTTGAACACTTGGTCCCTAGGTGGTGACATTGTTTTGGAAAATTAAAAAAACATTTAGGCACAGGCTCTAGCTGCTACAGTGACATAATTAGACTTCTAAACTAGAGCCATTTGGCAAATAGAGAATGGCATCAAAATTTCACAGTACTAAATGAAAGTACATACACACACGCACACACACACACACACACACACATAGACTTGAAGAATACATAAAAAAAGATACTCCAGGACAAAATCAGAGAGAATATATATCTATAAGAAATATGCTACAAAAATCACCAAAAGAAACTCTTACAATGAAAAAGAGGCGTTCATGCGCATGAAGAAAACACGAACAGGTGTAAACTTCACTGTTATATAATTTTATTAACAGGCTGAAAATTCTTTCATGTGGTGTATTGGTGAATTTTCCTGTCATCGTGATTTAATGCCTGGATGCACAACTTAGAGGAGCGGTTTATTCTGGTCTGTGGTTTGAAAGTTATAGTATATTCCACTATGGTAGAGACATGTTGGCTGGGACCATCATGGTTTGAGGAGGCAGGAGCTTGTGGTACAGTTTCCTTGGTGGATCAGGTAACAGAGAGCTTGGGGCAGAAACAAAGCCAGCATCTAACTCTCAGGATCCAATCCTGTTGCCCTATGCCTGCCAAATAAGTCTTATGTCCAAATGGTTCCGCAACCTCCCAAAATAGTGCCATCTTCTGGATGCAAAGGCTCAAACACATTAGCCTGGCAATGGATGTGGACATCACATGTGGAAAGAATGTCAGAAAAACTATGTGAATTTTGGTAAATAAACTTAAAGCCAAAGGATAAAGAATACCAGTTAAGTTAATCTGTTAAGAGATGAGCAATAAAGATGTGGAATGGGATATCAGAAAGTCAAAATGGGTCTGGTAAATTGGTTCAGAGGTTAAACAAAGTCTTTGTCTCACTAGCAAATGGACTTGATTTCAGATCCAAAGTCTCACATAAAAATGCCAGGCAGATACTTCAGTGGCCTGTAATCCCAGTGCTGGAAGGCAGAGTCTGGGAAACTCTCAAGCAAAGCAAGAAGAATGTAGAGCAATTCAGGATGAGTCTGGATATCAATCTTGGGCCTCCATAGACACAAGAGCCCTCTTAAACACATGCCTCTGCACAGATGTTCACACACATACACACACACACTGCCAAACCAAAAATAAAATGAACAGTAAGAAAGGAAAGTCAAGTGTAGGAAAGACCGAAGCACTGCTATAGGCTTTATGCTGTAATTCTCTTGCTCTTGTTTCTGTATGTTCTTTTCCTTATGTCTTTGCCAAGTTTCTACCATTTTGAAATTTCTCCTTATAATAAAAAAATCCATAAGACACTATGATTCAGTAATTCCTTTGAATATATATGGGTTAGACCTTCCAATGAGAACACTTAGAAAAACCTATTAAATTCTGAAAAAAAAATCCAACTAGATGTTTCTATGCTGTTTGGAAGATGCTTATTTTAACTCTAAGGAAGCACATACTTCTAAAATGAAAAAAATCATAAAATATTCCATAATAAATTGATAAAATGAGAATTAGCCACAACAGTATTAGATAAATTAGTTTTAAACCAAAGCAGGAAAAAGATACATGGAGGGTTATCATAATGTAAAGGGCTTAATTCCAGCAAGAGAAAATAGGAATTGTAGATATAATTATATATTTGGAATATGCAAATATGTAAAGAGAATATCAATAACCCTAAAAAAATCAACAGCACTGTAACAGTTACTCTTTACTGTTGCTGTGAGAGAGCACCCGAAGTCAAACAACTTGTGGGAGAAAGGGAGATTTATTCAACTTACAGTTCCAGAGGGGAAATAGATACAGTCTTTCAAGGCAGTGGAAGTGGCATGGCTGGCTGGCTGAAGCTGGCAGGCAGGCTAAGTCACAGCAGACCTGCACATGGCTGGAACATTCCTGGAGCATCTCCCCTCTTCCACTCTGGATTCTGTTCTGTGGCTTTTATGTGTCCACTACTGGGAAATTCTGATGGGATCTAGGGCTGGTGTCATCTCTTCAGGTGGTCTCAGCTGATCTTGGTTAATACCAGGTGTGGCGTGTTGACACCCAGGATTAATTATCATAAGCGCTATTGGGGAGTTTAACACTCCATGTTCAGCAACACACATACCAGCCAGACAGAAGTGCACGAGAGGCACAGTAGAACGAATCACAATATCAGTGTAATGGAAGGAAAAGTCACCGACAAAATATCTGATATAAAGTCTACTGAGTGCGTGTTGGCTTCTCACCAGCACATGAAGCATTGTCCAGAGGGAGAACTCATTGCGGGGCCCAAAATGTCTTTACAGCCTTTAATACCATTTCTTAGTTTTTATAGGCTTTTTATTTTGACAATTTCATGTATTTTGATCATTTTAAGCCTTCCTTTTCTCCCCACTAAAGCTGACTCTCTTCTTTCCAATTGGTTTCCTGCCCATTTGCATGACAAATGTTTAGAAGATAAACATGTTTAGCCTACTTTAGACATTATGAATGTGAACAACAAAATATTGCATAGTACCTCACCCATTTATATGACTATCTTTGCTTTCAGGTATCAGTTAAAAGCAACTCTGAAATATTTTTATATGCACACAAAAATGTTTATAATCTATTGATTCAAGTTTATATATATATATAAAACATTCAAGCTTACTTATCTAATTTAGGAATATTTTAGTTGATACATAAAATATTTCTTTTCTCATTTCAATTGTATGTGTGCAGCTTGTGTATATTTGCATATGCATGTACATTTGTATGTGTTGAGGGTTATGCATGTATGGGTGGCACCTATATGTGGAGACCCAAGACTGATATGAAAGAGCACTCTACCACTCTCCCAACCTTGCAATATTTTTTGAGACTGTGTCTCTAAACACCCTTATAGAGATATAATTTAAAGCAAGAAAGCATGAATAGAATTAACAGAAAGACATTTAATGGTCAGATTTGTATTTTTATCATCACTGTTCTACATTTTATATTCCAGCTTTTGATATAGGCCAAAGCTAACACTGCTGGTGTCCTTGCCCATGTCTTTACATAACCAGGTTGACTCACATACTTTGACACTTTGGTAAGAATTGTATAAAAATCAGTGATTTCAGCTTATTTTTATCACTTTTTCTTATTACTAAATGTCTTTCTGTTAATTCTATTCATGCTTTCTTGCTTTAAATTGTATTTAGATTGATATTTATATGATGTCAGCCTAGGTTTGTGCTAATAGTCCACTGCAGTCAATTTTTTAGCTTGCCTTATAACAATTGAGTTTTGACTCTTACATTTATTTCAAAAGCTAATAGGTCTGGGATGACTTCTAATTCTCCATCTGTTCTTTCCATTTTCTCTCTTTAACAGCTTTCTATTTATGTGAAGACCTGCTCCTTTCTAGCAAAATCCTGGTTTGTTTTAGGCTTGAGCTATCCTTGGTCTTAGGAGACAAATATTCATTCTGTATGCCAGTTATATCATAATATTCTTTTTTCCTAGTAGTCGATTTTATGTAAATAATAGTAAGGGAAAGTTTACAGAAGAACTTGTCAGGTATGTTTCTCTGATAAAAAGGAAGAAATGGGGGCTGGAGAGGTGGCTCAGGGCTTAAGCCTCTGCCTTGCAGGCAGAAGGTCCTGAGTTCGGATCCCAGACCCCACGTATAGACGCAGGGCGGAAGCGGGGGTGGCCTGCATTTCTGGTCCTGGTAGGGCAGAGCCTGTGAATCCCAGGGCAGAGTAAACAAGAAGGAGGTGGAGGCGGTCCATGGTGGTTCCCAAATTCATCCGTGGTTCTACACACACACACACACACACACACACACACACACACACACACAGAGACACACACATGCGTGCACACATACATACGCACACATGCACAATTGAATAAATAATAATTAAAAAAAAAGGAAGAGATGGGTTACTGAGATGATTCCTACATCCAAATTGATGACCTGAGTTTGATATTCAAAGTCTACATGTTGCTAGGGAAAACTAACAACTGAAAGTTGTCTTCTGATACGCACTTAAACGCTGCACCATGTATGTTCCTGATCTTTCATATATATTTGCACATATAAACATATATATACAATATATATCTGTATCTGTATATGCTACTTTGTTTTCTCCCAAACTTTCACTTAAACTTAATTCCTCATCAGCTGTCACAGTACATAGGCCACACTGCATTTCTCTGACAGAATTTAGCAATGTAGATCTTTCTCACTTGCCCATGTTTGTCCTCTGAGCTCTTTCACATGAGCTTCCAGGTTTCCTCTTTCCCTTTGATGGGCAAAAGCACAGGAAACCCAGGGACTTTAGGCTTTTTGAGAGACAAAAGTTCCAAAGTAAGAGACCCATGAACATCCTGCATATTCAGTTGAGAAAATTTAATGACTCTGTTCTGAGGAGACTTAAAACAAACATTCTCTTGGTTGTTCAGAAGTTTGAGAGTGCTGACTAAGTCAATGCCTAGTGCAGCTTGGAGGTACTGAATGTCATTGGACATATATTTCTTAAAATACCTCCCCTGAACCTATTCATCTCTCTTTCAACACCCCCTCCCTCTCCTTCCTATCTCCACTGCACAGAAATACTTCTATGACTCAGTTGAAATATTGTTGGTTCGCAGAATTATCTTTTAATGTGGCTTTTGCATCTGATATTCTAAAGTCAAGAGTTTTTCCTTTTTTGTCTTTTTATTTTTAAAATTTCATTTGCTTATTTATGTATTTATTTATGCAGTTATTTATTGTGTCTGTGTGTTTGTTTGTGTCTGTGTATCAGAGAGCATTTTGTATATGTGTTTGTACAGGTACCAAAGGTGACTTCAGGAATAATCCTGGATGACTTCTACCTCCTTTTTGTTTTGCTTTGGGATTTCCCTGGCTGTGCCTTCCAGAGCCAGAAGAGCAGGCTGCTACCTTTTCCTCCTGACATTTTAAGGTGAAATTTAGAATCTGAATTCAAACCTTTCTGCTTCAGAGACAGTCTTAATCCCTAAGCCATTTCTACAGCTTGCTTTTTTTTTTTTTTTTTAATGCAATCACCTTTTTTTTGCAGGTGACTGGATGGGGAAAATCCAATGGCACAGAGCAACAACGATTTTTTCAATTATTTTAAAAATAGTATCCTGCTACATAATTTTAAATATTTTGACTAATATTAGAGTGTTTTCCCAAAACTCAAATATTAAATACTCAAGTAAAATTACAAACCCTTTAATATTAGTTCCTCTCTGTTCCCAAGTGTATTTTATTTTATATAAGTTTGAATAGTTGTTTTTAAAAACTTCAACTTATGAACAAATATTCATAGATATGATATGTGACATATATAGCCTTATGAGGTTCTTAATATATTCTCTTGTATCTTTCCTAAAACGAATATTTGAGTTGACATCATTCAAAGCATTTAATTTTTTTTACTAAAAAATTTACTAAAAATACTTAATATAGAGAAATACTACTTAATTTATATGTATCTAGTGACAAATAACAATGTAATTCTGTTATTAATGAGTGCTTTTGGAAAGGTGCTTCTTTTTCTTTCTCATCTTCTGATTTCACTTGTTAACCAGATCACATTTCCCCTAAGCACTCAGTGAACATCATTAAAGTTCAATAAATATTGTAAATGGCTTCAGTTTCCCTCAGGATTGTGAAATTTTAAGTTCTTCACTTCTCTTTTCCCTTTATGCAAAGACATTTTTCATGGTTATTTCTTCTCTTAAATTTCAGTAATGATCTGATTGATTTCTTTTGTTTTCCTTTTCTTTTTAAGGTACTGATTTTGATTGCATGCTATAAAGTTATAAAAAGTGCTAGTGTTCTCCTGGGGGCCTTCATTACTAGACCCTGTAACTTAACCTCTGTCCTTAACTTCCTCACACACAAGGCCAAGGCAGGGAACAGGTGACATTTGAAATGCAAATGCAATGTGTTTTACCCTCTCCCTTACTTTACATATCAGCTAACTTGAGAAAAAGGTGTTTTCTTTTTTTTTTTTTAAGGGAACAAGGGATTTATTTTCTTATGATACTCCAATTACAGTCTGTAGTCTAGCTTGACAAGACAGCATGCACCAACTCCAGGGCCCAGGGAACTGACCCCACCATCACCACATAATGGCTGAGAGAGGAATGATCCTTACTTGCCAGACCAGGATGTGTGGTCAACTTTCTCAATCTGTTCTCAGTATTTTTTTCCAAGGCCTAATCCCACCTACCATGGGCTAGGCCTTCCCCATCATCTGGACAATCTCTTGCAGGTTTGTTCTGGGCTTAACTCAACCATTAATTCTCTACAAATGGAGAAGACGGTGTTTTCTCAAGAAACAAGACCTCCATTCTGGTAAACATTTGCTATTTATTTTTTCAATTTTCTACAAGGCAGAACTTAATCAATGATAATGTTAGTTTTATGGTATTTCGCATATCCTTAGATTCAAATATTTTACATTGATCTTAGATCTATGTGAAATGGCATGTTATTTACTGAAACGTTATCTAGCTTGTTATTGCTAGAGAGATTTGATGAACTTTCAAAATATTTTTGAGAAAGAATATGCACTTGTGGATGGCATTTTGATTAGTTTACTTTTTTATTTTTTTAATTTTTTTTTAAATTTTTTTATTATTTTTTATTCAACTGTGCGCATGTGCGTGTGTGTGTGTGCGCGCGTGTGTGTCTGTGTGTGTGTGTGTCTGTGTATATGTAGAACCACGGACGAATTCGCGAACCACCATGGACGCCTCCACCTCCTTCTGCCCCGCGATTCACAGGCTCCGCCCTACCAGGACCAGAAGCGCAGGCCGCCCCCGCTTCCGCCTGGTGTCTATACGTGGGATCTGGGATCCGAACTCGGGACCTTCCGCCTGCAAGGCGGAGGCTTAAGCCCTGAGCCACCTCTCCAGCCCCAGTTAACTTTTTTAATATTTTATTTATTTATTGTGTGTGTGTATGTGTGTGTCAGAGGGCACTGTGTGCTCCTGTGGAGGACCAAGGGCAACTTGGAGAATCATCCTGGATTGCTTTTATGCTTCCTTTATGCCTCATACTGAGATTTTCCAGGCTATGACATCCAGTCCGGACTGTTTCTGTCGAGAGTTTTTTATACGGGATCTGAACTCAGGACCTTCTACTTGGAAGGCAAAGTCTTAACTCCTGAACCATCACCCCAGGACTAATTAGTTTATTTTATAGTCCTATGCCTTGTGGAATAATCTTATTAGTTCTTACCATTTTATTGATGGATTCTTTGGGTTCTCTAGATAAAGTGAAGATACACACACACACACACACACACACACACACACACACACACACACTATATATGCAATGTAAAACCACAGGGCATTTTACTGTAACGTATGCTCCATAAATACATAGTAACTTTTGATAAAAAAACCATCAAAGAGTACATTCATTCAGCTAATAATTTTATTTAAATTTATTTATATTCTTGTGTTCATAGAATTAATTTAAAGCTGATACGAGCATTTACATGTTTGTGCAATTGTTATAAAACATGCTGCAACGGAGCAGCAAAACTGCAAAAGAAAATCAACAAACCACAATCCAGAACATCAGAGACTCTATATCAACCACCTAGAACTAGGCCAGCTTAGTCTCTCCCCATCTTGAAGCTCAGGGAAATTTGCGGAAGAGGGGGCGGTAAGAGTGTAAGAGCAAAAGGATGGGAGGAGCAATGATATATAAGATACTCTATACTAGTTAGGGCTGAAGCAATCATAATTGGACTTTGCATGCCCTGTGCATTGTCCAACACACTGTTGACCTCATAAAGTCTAGCATCTGCTAAAGGCACCAAGATCCTTGGAGACAAGGGATTGACAGCCACAGCAGTGTTCCTATACCTAAAGGGAACACGGGAAAGGGTTCAGGGAAAGGCCGCTGGGTCCTTGTATGTCATCAGAGAGGAGGGCCCAGAGGAAAATCAGACATGCACAAGAAAGGACTCTCTGGGAATTGGGGCGGGAGGCACTGGGGGATGGGGAGGGAGAGGGGTGGGGAGGGGGAGCAGGGGTTACGGGGGGAAGAGGAGGAAGGGAGGGAACTGGTGTACCTAATAAGTTTGTATGAGTTGAAAAAAAAAAAAAAAAAGACCGAAACTTCCATCTTTACAGTTATTTAAAACGTGTTCAGCTAAAAAGTTATACTAAATGCATGTACAATGTGTGCTCATTTAGTTCTAAAATTAATGTGTGTATATATATATATTTATTTTAAAGATAAGAGAATTCTGTGCAATAAATACTTTGTGAAACATCCAAAAAAAAATGCTGCAACTTTATTTCCATATTATTTCAGTGCTATTTTTTTTCAAAATTTAACCACTTCAATTAATATAGGTTCCATTTAACTCTCTGATACTGCTCCACTTTGTGTCTGCAGCATCATTTCTTCCTACTCAAGTATTACTGAACAAGTGTTTGGTTCTATCCGTTTTCTAGAACAAACATGTCACAGGACCATAGACCTTTCCTGGAAGTCAAAAGAGGTCAAACTATTTCTTTTTAATGCTCTAAGCAGACTATCTTCGGTTATAGGTGGAACAAAAAGTTCCATCCCCCATACAGAGAGGTTCCTTAGACTCCTCCCTTCCACTAAGCATACAAATCTCATGAGACTACGCCTTCACCAGAGCAAAGACAGTTGGTGCTGAGGTTAAACCGCCTGGTTTAGAGGACCAATCCAGACAGGAAAACTCAGCAAAGACTCCTGCTGGGACTTAGGGGATGTTGGTGGGGTATATAAGCAGCCTGATATTTACAATAAATGAGCCTGCAAACGAGCCTGCAAGCCTGAGAGCCTGAGAGCCTGAAAGCCTGCTTTGCCACTCGCACCAGTTTATACCCACGCCCATGGGTCTCCGTGGGCCCCTGAGACACTCTTACACTGTTACACATGAGCAACTATGGAGAAGACAAGCGATTAATTTTGCATGTTCTACTAGACTCCTAGGATAGTCTGAAATGATCAGTGGCTCCTCCTCTTTCTTATCTCCAAAAGAACTGGTTTTCCCTGAAGGATTGGAGCTAAATATACTGGATTAACTTCTAAGATGGTACTCTGTGAAGGATCTCTCTTTTAGTTTGGCCTCTTTCACTTCAGTACATGTAATAACATTACCTGGTAAGATGGATCAGTAGTGCCGTTGGTCTCACTGCCTATTGTTGAGGTTCATGTCAGTAAAGGTCCAAAAGCAGGGACCCTGTAGTCTGAAACAAAAGTGCATGAGCCAGAAGGAATGAAATCAAACTAGTAGATATTTGAAAACCTATGTTTTCAGGAGTCAGGGCCTGGCCATCTGGGTGCTATTTATTTCAAAGTATAACTGGAAACCTCAATAACAAATCACTTTCTACCTATAATCAAGGAAAATGTAATAAAATTAGGTTTTTAAAATACATGTCATTGTTCTTTCTTAGCATAAGCCCTATATCTTCTATGGGAAGGTGGCCATAACTCATACAAATATTCAGGAACTCTTTTTGGTAGCCTTGTTTCAGCTGGTACTGTGCTACTCACTCTGATTTGGAACATTTGAGTAAGTGGATAGTATTCATGTCTACAGTTATTATACACTGCAAATATTTTAGGCACTAAGAATGTAAAATCATTCAGATGAACCTGGCCCAATTCAAATAATCCTATGGAGAAATTCTGATCTTGGGGATCTCTGAGCTTGTTTTGTTTCCTCTTAATGTTAGGGTTTGCTCATCACCCCTATTCCCACCACAATTCCTTTAGACATTGGAAACACTCAGAGGTCAAGCATAGACTCAGAATAAATAGAAGTACACCCTCCCCCCAGTATCATTGATCCTAATGATACAACCTTGTACAGAGGCAAGAGAAGTTTGTCTGGCTTCAGTCAGTTCATTGTCTAGATACCGCCACCTTATTCTCATTCTCTAGACTCTCCTCTCATTCATTTCTGGTCTGTAATCTCTTCCCTGAAGTGTAGACTGCTGACTCAATGAGGATAGATCCCAAGATAGAAAGAACATCAGGGATTCCAAAATAACAGCAGGCACATCAGGAAAACTTCCAAGTATTTATCCTGACATATGTTAAAAATCACACATGCAGTACATTAAAAGTTGCACAGTAAAATTATTTAGAAGCTTATTAAAGAAATTTTCCTTTAATTCCTTTCTCAATGTATTCCAATGATTAAAGTTATTGCAACTAACTCTTTTGCTATGAAAACCTTCAGATATTTTTTTTCTGTACATGCAAAAAAATTTCTTATTGGCTTAGAATATGAAGTAGGTCAGCTCAGAATTGCTGCAGTTGTATGATTCACTCTCTCCTACTGAGTCATCCACTAATAAAATAGCCTTTTGCATGGAAAAGCATTTCTCAGAGCAAATAGTTAACATCTAGTGAGTGCTTCTATAAGTCAGAGAACTTCTAGTTGCTTTATACACAATTACTACATGTAATTTTTACAAGTTCTAATTAGAAGAGCTGATTAAGCTTACTTGATAAACAAGTGAACACCAAATCATGTATCAGAAACAGAGCAAGCTGAAAACAAGAAAACCAACTAAACAAGATGAATGTAAGCTAGGGACTACAAGTTACAGATTCAAGATTCCCATCCTCCTTTTATTTAATAGTTTCTTGAATATAATTTATATAATGTGCTGCTTAGGAGGGAGTCCAAATAATATAGAAAGATGAATTTATGCAGGAAGCACTTAGAGTTTGGCCAGTACTTAGAAGGTAGCATTATTGGGGCCAATGGAGAATCTCCCATACAAAACCTTACCCTTGTCCCAAAGGTTCCTGCAGGTCTTTGGAAAAACTGTCCCAGAGGCACTTAGTTGCCTCACTTTATGGCATGGCAGCAACTTTGAGTTGATGGAGTCACAAGAAAGCCTTACATTTGGCAAACATTCTACATTTTTGATCGACTAATATTTTCCAGAATATGGGAGGATATCAAGCTATGAAAATATCCGTGGAGAGATTTGTTTATTGAGTCTATTTTTTCAACCTTCCCAGCGTTCTTTTTACTTATCATCATGAAGTTCCCTTCATTTTTAAGCTTCATCTTTTTTCTCTGTCTAATGAAGTTTAAAATGTTTTTGATGAGCTATTAAGCTTGAAAAACATAAACAGCTCTTTAAAATAAGAAGACAAGCAAGAAAATGCTTAGAATTGAAGATGTATTTCATTACAGCCTATTCTCTAAAATAAATGGTTTGTACCATTTGAGGGTATATAAATGAAAATTGAAGATTATCTGAGGTATCTATAGGGCCCCTATATCTGACCCCGAGGAGTACCAATCATTTCTGATGAATACAGTTGGAATATAAAATATAGGAGGTGTAGTTAAATTTTAATGTCAGAAAAACAATGAGCAAATTCTTAACATGAGCTTTCCACATTATTACATAGGATATACACATAGAAAACATTATGTGTTATTTACCTGAAACTTAGATGTAAGTGATAAACATTCTATTTTTTGATGAAGTTAGGAAAATTAGTGGTAGACCATTAGCTAAGGGAAGTAAGATCTCCACTGTTTCTTGAACACTCACAGGCTCCATGAGGAGCTCCTGCTGATTATAAAATATGTTATGAGTTTATCTAAGAAGTCATGGTCATGTCTTGATTACCTGTAGTTCCCTAGGCTTCTTGGAAATGAAGTTACCATTTCTGCATTTCCAGGTAAAGCTATTTTAATTAGGCTGGAAGCTTAAGTCCAAAAGACAAATTCCAATGGCTGACTCACTCTCATATCCATGTTTCCGTTTCAAGATTGAATCTTCCTAAAAATGGCTACATACAACTGATAAAGAGGTTTGTAGGACTTTAGATTAAAATACCTTCTTCCTGTGGTTAGTATTACCTTCTTCGTAAACTCAACAAGAATATATAGGTTTGAAAAGTATACAGTAATGTCCTGAGTTTCAAGGGTTCCTTTAATAGATTATAAAAACATTCAATGACACATAGCTAGTTTCCAGTAGAGAAATAATGGAGGAGACATCAACTTCCTCTACTGTGTAAGCTTTTATATTTGTTTCCATATAGATGGTATTTCATAGGTGCAGCTTATTTACAGCCATAGAAGCCTAGAAAATTCTCTGATATGCTCTTTGAATTCTCACTCCTAAATAGAAATCTGGGCTGCTGCTACAGAAAAGACATGAGTTTTCCAGGCTAGTGAATGCATTACCCAGGCTCTGGCAATGTGACAACGCACCCCGAGGAGCTCAAAGAGAATGTTCATCTGTTTTGTGGCCTTTGATAGCATCATGAAAAGAGGCTATCGAGCTGTTGCACTTTGCTCAGAGAATTTCAGATGCACTGGAGGAAGATTAACGACCTGGAAAACAATGTGGCAGGAGAGATGTCTGCAATGTGAAGGGCACTACTAGAACTTCACAAGTGCAGCAGAGCCTGGAGAGACAACTACAGGTGCTAGACCATGATTTTGGTGCAGGTCAAGAAGTGAGGTATAGGGTGGTGCTAGCTTCATAAACCTTGTCAGTTCATTATTTATTCATTAGACTTGTGTTATCCATTCATCCAATAGGTATTTGTTAAGCAACTATCATGTATTGACGAATGGTCTTAGTTTTGTGATACAGCAACAACAAAAGGTAGTTCTCAATCTTCAAAGTTCTTTCCATCCAGTTGGAGAAAATGATTAACAGACCATTGTATCATAAGAATAAGAGAACATGTTGGTGTGTACAAAAAGGAACATCAATTAACTAAGCCTAGTGATAGTGTTGTACATGGGTGACTCAAGGCAGTACTTACAAAATAAGCAAAAGTGGAAATCTACAAAGAAAGGAGAGTTATTCAGACCTTGCAGAGAAAATGGTTTGTGCAAACTTCTACCATAAGAAATTGTCACATAATCTTCAGTATGACTGGTGCATGCAACTTGATGAGAGATTGGTAGGAGATGTTGCTGGAACCATAGAAGAGCTCTGATGACAAGCTTAGAGTCCTCTTAGTGGTAATAAGCTAAGCCTGTTAGCAGATAAGTCTTTAGTAGGTGAATATTCTGTTAGTTGTTGTGTTAATGGATAAGTGATTTGTTAGATGTGTGTTTTAGAAAAGTATTTTCTATATATACTACTTTTCTATATATACAACACTTCCTCAGTTCACCTAATGCACAGCAGCAGTGAGTCTGGCCTCACATAGACAGAAGCAGCAGCAAGCCATTCAATGCCCCTTTAGATCTGAGGAACAGCATCGGTCCGCACAGAAACAGAGCTTATTGTCTTCTTGATGCTACTTAAATCCACTTCATGTACAGAAATCTATGTATCTATGCTATGTTGACTATGTACAAAGGGCATACTTTGCCTACAGAACTTATTTCTGGTCTACTGTTTATAAAAGTTACATTAATAATTGTTATCAATGAGTAAATTACTAAGGAATACTATACTTTCATTATTTTGCAAAGAAAAGAAATGTGATCAGAATTGTATAAGCAAGGTTTTGTTTTATATGTCTAATGAAGTTTTCATGGCATTCGAATACATACATCATGACCACTTGACTGGATTTAAAATTACCTAGCAAATACATGCTGGTAGAGTCTGTGTGGGCATTTCTAAAGAAGATTAACTGAGCAGGGAAGATCCTCTCTGAAAGAAAGCAACATTCCATAGCTGGGGCCCAAATATGAGGAGCAAAAGGAAAAAAGTCAGCTTGTCTGCTCCCTGTTTTGCTGAGGTGTGAGCATTTCCAGCTGCGTGCTCCTGCTGTTGTAAAATTCTCGGCCTCCATGTATTTACCTAGTCATAATAGACTGTATTCCTCAAACTTTGAGTCAAAATAAGTCTTTTTTCCCTTTAGATGAATGATTCAATCATAGCAATGGGGATAGCAGCTAACAGTATTACTCTTCTTATCAAATTCAAAACAAGACATTAACCTTCCTTGTTCCATTCCACTGTAAGAAGCAATCTGAATAAACAACACATTAGAACAGGAAAGGCAAGCTCATTTGAGTGAATTTGGTTCAGCTGATCATTACTTTACATTATGCAGTCTTCTTCAGTCCCTTTATTTTAACTTGCACTTCTTATCTTAAAGAAAAAAAATCATTAATAATGCTACTCTTCTTCCCTTCTAAAAATGTGCATTTCTGCTTTATGCCATCTTTAATATGCTTTAGAACCATGAAAAAGAACTGTTGTGTAATTTTAAGTTATGGTACCATTTATTCTGTACAGTCAGTTGCCGGAATATTCACAAATTCAACTGTTCATAAAGCAGGATGCAAAGTGTTTGATGTTTTACTCTTTGGAAAAAAAATCACAAAGTTTATTTCTTTGTATTTTTCAGATACTCTGTGCTGTTGTCGCATTTCTACTTGTGACTTGGGAATTTTATTTCCTATACAACTTTTTGTAAAGTCTCCTCCTATTTTAAATCTTTTGAAGCAATAAATTTTGAAAAAGGGACAATTTTATAAACATGGTTTAATAAACATGCCATCTTCAGCCACTTTCAGTTTTTCTATTACATAGTATTTTGTTAATGCAATTTAGTGGATTGGATATTCTTGAAAATTTTGAAAGCTGTTTTATCTTTATAATTTATTAAGTTTACATTTATAATTTGAAAAATATTGCACATATTTATTGTAGAAATATGAATTTCATTATTAATGTAAGTACTTATTTTCTTTCAAAATAGTTTCTGTAGCTTATGTTTGAAGGTAAGATTTAGATAAATTTCTCTCATTAAAGGAATTTTAATTTTTTGTTGGAATTGTTTTGAGCCATGTGCTAAACAGGGAAAACTTGGGAAACTCCTGCTCCTATTTGATTGTGGAAAATTTTATTACATATGTCCTCTTCTTCTAATTAGAAACTTCAGATTAAATCACATTAGCTTAATCTATATTAATTTAAGCAGTGGTTTTGGAAATATTGTGATATTTTGATATATCAAATATTTACATTTTATAAGGTAAAATGTTCAAGTTCATATACATTTAGTGTTGGTGATATCTGTACTGACACATTAAAAGCCAGGATATGAATATTCCTGATATCTACATTTTCTTGATTCTATTCTAGGAGAACTCTGACTACTACAATGAAATATCCTGAGGACACTGTAATAGTTCACAGACTAGGTGATTTAAACATTAGAAACCAATTTTCGCACAATTTTAAAAATTAAATGTCTGAAATCAAGTCATTGGTCATGTCTTTTTTTTTTTCTCTTCTAATCTGTGAAGGAGCATCTTCCTCTTGTGCTTTTACATGCCTACCTGTATAATAATGTCCAGCTACTTTTTCCATCTTTTATTCTTAATGTTTCTTGTGTGGAAATAGTGAATTTATGTTATTTTCATACCTTAATCTCCAATCCCACCTTTCCATTACAACCCTTATTTTCCCCACCAGTCTCCCTCCTGTTTTCAATCCTTTAAGCATGTGCGTGAACTAATGGGTTTAATATGCATTGCCTTTGATGACATATTTGAGCACTTGATGATGGATGAATCATTTATTCAGTGGGTATACCACTAAGGAAACATCTTCCGTTTCCTTCACATCAGCATTAGCCCTCATCAATCCCTCAGGTAGGTGTGGAGCCTCTTGACATCTTTCCCTTTGGCTAAATACTGACAGGAGAAATTCTGTGCAGGTCTTGTGAAACTATACATAACCTCAGTGAAATCATGGCTGCAACACCCTGTCATGTCCAGAAGACTGTATCTAGTCTCGCCCTCACCCCACTTACAATTTTACCACTCCCTTTTCCTCTGTGATGATCCCTGAGACCCAGGTGTGGGTAGAGGACGTCCTGTGACTGAGCAGGCTGCAGTAGCTTATTTTATGGACTCTGGTCAGTTCTGCTTTTCTGAAATTAACACCTTCCATTGTAAAGGAAGCTTCTAAGTTGAGTGCTGTGTGCATCACCAATCTATGGGTTCTGAGTTGCTTAAAATCATTTTGGGGAACTGGAGAGAGAGATGGCTAAGGGGTTAACCCTCTGTCTTACAAGCAGAGGGAGCTGAGTTTTGATCCTAAATCCCGAGTAAAAATGTCAGGCAGAAATGGTGGTAGCCTGTACATCTGGTCCTGGAAGATGGAGCTTGGGAAATCCCCACAGCAAAAACACAAAGGAGGTAGAGAAATACAGGATGATTCTTGAAGTCACCTTTGGACTTACACAGACACACACAGTGCTCTTTGATCTATGTGGGTACACACAAACACACAAACACGCACACACACACACACATAAAAATAAACGCAGTTTGCTATAGTGTCTTTATAGCTAAACCTCCATGGTTTGCATTCCAACTAGGAATATTCTCCTCTTTCATAGTTTTTTGTTCTACTTTATAGTGCCACCAGTGTGATCTCTGCTGAAAAGTGAGCCTTCAATAAGATCAGAAAACTGTTGGTAGTCCTTTTGACATTAACGTAATACGTAATCAGGGTGATCGGTATTACAATTTGATGAGACCTTTAATTGTTTTTCTCCCCCAGTGGCCCACATAGTATGTTCTGGTATGATGTAAGTTGTCCGACAAGATGGAAACTTTCAGACCAGTCCCAACTGTTGCTTTTTGTGCATGTCCTATAATTCATATGTGCTGCATTTTCAGTCCTAGGGGGATACTGTCAGTTTCTCGAAGGGAAGTCAAGAGCAATGACAAAAGCTTATAATGTTGGGGGCTTTTCAGATTTCTCTGACCAACAATTTTTCAAAAAAAAATCACATACTTATTATTACAGTATTGTTTAATTGTCTCTGGGTTTTATTTGAAGCATTATAGAACATTGTTTGTTTTGCCCTGTCTTCCTTTCTCTGTGTTCCCCTGTATAGGGAATGTCTGTTTTTGTCTTTTTTAAAAACTAAAATGTTTTTTGACATAATAATATAAAAGGTTCTATTTGGTTGCATATTATAATCTTAGTACTTTTTGTTACTCCCTCAGTCCTTCCTATACCCTCTCTCATCCTTTTCCCCTTAAACATTCTCCCCAGCTATTCCTCTTTTCACCTTGCTGTATGAGATATTCTATATCTCATCCTTTAAGGTCTTCACCTTAGCCCTTCTCCCCTCTTGCTTAATGGTCCTTCTCAAGTTTCCTGGCTATTATAGGAATTCCAAGTTAAATTATAAAAATCAGAAGTTTAATGTAGCATCTACATATAAAAGAGAATATGTGATGTTTGTCTTTCTGTGTCTGAGATACTTTGCTTACTATTATGCTTTGTGTCATTGATTTGACAGCAAATTTCAAAATTTGATGTTTCTAGATGTCTGAATAGTATCCCATTGTGTATATATACCATATTTGCATTATCCATTTTTCTACTAATGGACATGTAGGCAGATTGCATTTCCTTGTTATTGTGAATAGAGCCTCATTGAGCATGGATGTTCAAGTAGTAAGATATACAGTCAATCCTTGTAGGGATCCCAAATACCTGTACTGGATCACATTAATCCTGTTTTAAAGATTCTTACTCCAAAGTATGACTGGGTACATGCTGAAGGAAAATTCATCCTAAAGCAGATTCAATAGCATATTCTATGAAGAACTCAAGGCCAGAGTCCATTTTACTTTATGAATTACATGTATGGATATGTCGTTGACATTTGGAGTTTTCAGAATATCTCTTTCATCTTGAAAACATCTTCTAATACATTAGCTTTTGTTCTAATAAGCATTTGGATTAAATGTTCTTTGCACAGTCATTTTCCAATTAAAAAATGAATCAATATGCCAAATTTAGTGTAATTGATATGCCATTGGCATATTTTATAGTTACTAATTTCAAGAGAAATATCAGCATAGAATGCAGTTTTATCATTAGTGTGTAAATAATTATATCTTAATACAAGATTTAAAAAAATCTCATTTACCAAATGGAAAATGCTGCCTTGATTCTGAATATTAGAGTATTAGAGTCAGTTTAGACCTCTGATCACACTGGTCCTTGTGTTTTCAGCTATGAGAAATGTGACTTTAGTATCAAACTTGTGGATAGTTCTCCTGTAGAAGCACATTCATTGCTGATAAGAGTGCAAGCTGGTGCAGACACTTTGGAGATCAATATAGAAGTTCATCAGAAAACTAAAAATGGAACCATCATATGACTCAACTCTAACACTTCTGGGAATATTCCCAAAAGACTGTACATCTTACTACAAAGACACTTGTACATCCATGTTCATTGCAGCTTTATTTACAATAGCAAGGAAATGGAATAAGTCTATATGCCTTTCAGTGGAGGGATAGGTAATGAAAATGATTAATTTAACATTTAAATTATCTAAAAATCAAGACATTACACAGACTTCATAAAAATATGCATAGTTGTATATACCAATTTAAAAAAAATTTTTTCTGGAAACCCTTCTTTATTTTTCTAATTTAAAGAAATATATTCTTTAAAGAAATTCTAATTATATTAGATGGCATTTTTGTAACAAATGATTATTTTAGAATTATTTAACTGAATTTCCTTTAGTATTATAATTTTGCATTATTAGGCTATCAAGGCAAAATAAATCAGAGAAAACAGTAAAAGTTTTTTTTATTCCATCACATTCTGTTTTTCTAAGTTTTGCAGTCAAATTTACAGAAAAGAATTTCAGTCTTTATATATTTCAAATTCTAGAGAAACTTACAACCTAAAATTTATCTATACTAGAATCATGATATTTTTGATGTACTAGACTTCACTTTGTTGCCTGCCCATTGTTTTATTTATGAATAAGCATGAGTATTTATAATCTATATTATTGCTGTATATATTCTACATACCATCTTGACCAAATAGAATTGTAGAATATGTCATAATTTCTTTATGTAACTCCTATTGCTGCTAGTTTTTATTATTTTAATCATGTCCTTGACGTGCTTCTACTTACCTAGTTTCATTTTTAACAATTGTTATATTTATTTATTTATTTATCATTTGTGGGTTTTTATATGTGTACACATTTGGGTTCATGCATATCACAGTGCATATTGGATGTCTAAGTGCAACATGAAGGAATAGGTTTTCTTCTTCTGCTATTTGGGTTCTGGAATCCAACAGGCCATCAAGCTTGACTGTACATGCCTTTTCTACAAAGCTATCTCTCTGGCCCAATATCTGTTTATTTTCTTAAAATTAATTCCTAAAATTTAGGTTTGCACGAGAGAAAAAAAAATGGATGACATTTAAGGCTTTCCTTACAATGCCAAAGTTTTTCTTTGAAAAGGTTGAATTAGTTTGTACACCACTTGCAAACATCTCTGAGACTACAAATTCCCTGCATACCTCCTTACAATACCTAATGTTTATATTTTGTCTCTCTCCAGGGAATTTGAAGATACAATGACTTCTTATGTTAATATTGATATTTACTGATCTTATATTTGTTGAAGAATTTTCTTCTTTATACTTTTGCCTATTTTCACATTAACATGTCCAAAATAGTTTCAAAACAGAAATATGATTGGCAATAATAAAGTATATAATTATGCCCCAGGTTATTTCTAAGTACTTTGATGTGTCTAATTATAGTCTCAGAAACATTAGTAGGAGGGAAATAGTTTTAATGTACCCTTTTGACAAATAAGCCAAGATTTGAAATTATGCAATTTTGCTCCAGGACCCACACTAATAGCCTTCATGAATTATTTTCCATCTTTAATTATTTTGTGTTTATATATCTTCTAACAAGAGGTCATAAATTAATTATCATGTATTCAACAACATATTTTTCTTTCAATTATCTTTTTAATCCTTTAGAACAGTCAAATCTAACTCTATATGAATCATAGATGTCTGCCCATCTATTTATCTAATTGATTTCCTGTTTGAAAATATTTGCTTTGGGATTCATATTCATATGTGCCTGGACTATTTTTAATCTCATTTTGGGGTCAAATTTTTATTTTCAATTAGGATTCAGTAGCACACATATTTTGATGATCTCTTTTAAATTTCCTTTACAATGGGATTGGTAATTCACAGATTTCAACATTTTTCTTACACATAATACATGATGACTGACACAAGACTGTGTGAATCTGGAGTTGAATCTTTGCCTCACAGAAGTATGTTTTTGGATATTGCAACACATTTGACAAATCAAGAAATTGGCAAAATGATTGTAGGCATCAAAAAAATTAAAATGGAACAAATGAAACTAAAAGAAGAATTTCTGAGCATTATAGAGAAAAATGTTTAGCAATTGCTTTTAATAATGTCCATGAACTGCTTTATCTTCCACTATATCCATGTAACATTTCATTAATATTGTAAAAAATTTAGCCATTAGAAATTATTTTTATTTGAAGATGAAATTTGAAAAAATTATGAGTAATCATTTTAAAACTCCACAACTTCATATAGGGCTGAAATGATATTCCAAATTTTCTCTTATTTCTGGAGGTATTTTGGATCTTTCCTTGAATTTCTAATTTTTAATCTTTCTTTTGAACAGATCATCTTACTGTTTTAGCATTATTGCCCAATTTTATTTGCTCTCTATTATACTTGTCTTTGAAAGCATTTTTGTTATTATTTCCACTAGTTGTTCTTCTAGAATCAGGTACCAAAAAATAAAATATGTGCAAAGAGAAAGTTGAGATATAATTCATATTAGAGAGAAACACACTTAATGTACTTTATTAAAAGTGCCAATTTTTGATTCCTGGCTCTCTATATATAGCATGTTATTCCTTTAGAAAGAAAAAACAAACCCCCATAGGCTACCAGACAGTTTCAGACTTTCTCAGGTGTGAGGTTTTGCCAAAGTGCTCAAGTGTTTTTGTTTATTTTATTTTACTTTAACTTATTATTGTTTGTATATATATATACATCATAGAGGACATGTGGATATAGGGAGATCAGGGGAAACTTTACTGTAAATATTATTTTGTTTGAGAAAAATTCCAATATTATGTGAGTTAATGTTAAGATTGTTTTTCTGCTTCCTTATTTGTTCTGCATCAGCAAGTCATTAAGTGAAAATGCCTGCATCTACTTTTCATTTAAAGCCATTTATAACAAAATATTCTTCATTTTGACATTATTTTTTGTTTCAACAAATGTTAAAAGATAACATACTGTATACAGATGATGTACTAATTCTGTCTATGACATATTTAACATAACTTCCTAATTATTTGCAGAGACATGGTATAACTAAATAGATGATCATTGAATCAATAAGATAGAAGAGAGAAAACACGATTAGAAAAAGAGATTTGTGGTTAAAGGACTGGAGTTTTGACCCTCAGATCGCATGTATAATGCAAAGTGTGCATGGCAATCCTGTCTGTAACTTCATCTTACAAAGCTAGAAACTGGGAATTCCTTGAATAAGATGGTTAACCAGACTAGTTTTATTGGCTGGCTCTGTTTTTAATTAGAAATTAATTTAAAAAGTATGCTAAAAGAGTGATTTCAGATGTCAAACTTGGGCATCCACATGCACATATGTGCACATGTCCTCCTACACACATACACATGGGAAAATAGGCAAATACAAAAGGAAAACAACTGGATGTAAACCACAAGGGTATGCTCTGAAATTTACTTTACATTCTAAAAATATATTCGCAATACATATAATTGCTTACCAAGTTAGGTGAGCTACATTCACATATCTTGGATCCTATATTAATTGAAATTCTTGTTTTACACTGCAACTTGTTGAATATCTGTCTTCATAGTCCTTTAAAGCTTATTTTTGCTATTTCTTTCAAAAGAGTCACAAGTAGATAGTGACGGTCCCTTATGTTGAAATCATTTGTGCTTTTTTGAACTAACAATATGAATAAAAAGTAGAGATTCTCTGAAGGTTAAAAACTCTCATGAGAAGCTTAAGAAGCATAGAACATCATCAGTATAATCCTTCCCATCTTTGGCCTTCATGGAAGTCAGACCTCTTATCATCTGTACAGTGAGGACAGGTCATGAAGCTGCTTCAGTAGTTTCCTTCAAGGTCTCATTGAGGTTCATCCCACCAAAGTTCTTCACAATGGCTGTGCTATTGCCGCAATTCAAGCTGTGGCCTCGTGATCTAGAGCTCTCCTGGACCAAGTGTGGCAAAGAGTCAGCAAATGAGAATCAGACACATACAACTCTAGGCTGGGTGAATCTGAATCTGATTTATTGAAATTTTGTAACACCTTTTATACTAGAAAATTTTTTTGGATAGGGAATATTGCACCTGTAGACAGACAAGTATCCTAATCAGCAGGAATCACCTTTAGGATAAACATTCTTTAAGAATTTAACCCAATGTTTAAGGGTGAGACACAAACAAATCCTTATCACATCTTAACAGTTTTTTTCCCAGCCCTATAACAGATTTTTCCCAGCCCCTCAGTCTCTCTAAATTTATCTATTTTATAATGTCTGTATTGTATTTAACAAAGACTTCATTTGAGATTTAGTAAAAATACACTGAGATTGAGCTTCTTATTAATTTGTGTTGTATCTATTGTATGCTCTTGTAAATGGTAAAGGTGGATCTTAATTATACATTTTTTTTTCTTTTTGAGGGTATCAGATCCTAGCTGCTATCATAGAAGCCGACCTATATTAGGTTATAATGGTAAGAACTATATTAGGATTTATTTTATTTTTATTTTTTATTAACTCATGTGCTCTATAAGAAATAGTTGTGTATTAATTTTAGGAATTATATTATTATTATTTTCCATTAACTTATGTGTCCTATAAGAAATACTTGTATACTAATTTTAGTGAACAAATGACATAGTCTCATATTTGTAGAATTTCTGAATTAATCTAACAAGAGTCACATTTTTTAGGGAATTCTACCCACCTATGTTTTAAGATTCTTGAAGCTGTTCTCTAATTTCTTTACAATCAGCATATACATTCTGGCTAACAAGTCTATTTACTGTGTAAGATTGAGCATGAAATTTTTGGTTAGAATTTAATTTAAAGTTAAAAGCAGGCTTGGTTTTTATTTAGGAAACAAAAGACTTAAAGGCAAATTACTTGACATCTGTAGTTCCCAAGGCAGGAACTTAGGGGGAGGTGATAACTTAGTTTTTGGGAAAAAAACAAAAAAGAGAATAGATAGGAAGACTCCAATCTACAAAAAAGGAGAAGAACTCCTCTGTCAGAGATAGGAGGCATGCACAATCACAAAAAGAGAGGAACTTGTCTGTCAAAGATAAGAGGCAAGACTCCTAGCTCAGGCCACTAGCAGCTGCCCATTCCAAAGGGCAGGCTGCATGCCTGACAACTCCCATATGTTTCATATTTTTATTATTTATTTTAAAATAAGCCATGTCCTGTTTCCAGAAGGTGCTTTCTTGAAGCTCTCTTCCCCAGGTTGGGATCTTATCTACCAGCCTGGTTGGCACAGGACGTGACATGCTATGATCATCATGGCAAAGCAGGAGAGAAAAGTAGGGGACACATACAGGGGAAAGGAGCCCCCACCTGAAAACCAGTTGAAGCCTCTTGACAGAAAGAAGCAAGACTTTGAACTGCTTATGGCCTTTACTTCCTGCAATAAACCTGCAGATTTCCTAGAATCTCGCCAGGCCCTCATCTTCAGAGAAAGAACATATTCTAAATCCTGGGCAACCTAGTGGCTTGTGCTTTTACTTTATCAGACTATAATTCCATTCAAGCCAGATACAATCACTTCTCAAAAAAGATAAAGAAGGGAAAAAAATAAGAGGTTTCTTAACTACATTTTGACATGTAACTTGAAAGAAAATGGCTGATGCTAAGACAATTAGTTACATACTGTTCCTTAAAAACCTGCGTCTGTACCTGGTATGTCTCGTTTTCTGCTACTTTTTCCAGAAGATAGTGATCTTCTTCTAAATGCCTTTTCTATTCCTAAATCTTGTGCTTAAGCCTATATTAAATTATCTTTAATAAAATCTCCAATTCATAAACTAGCTAGTCCTGAATTCTTTTCCATGTCAAATTCATGTATCACTGTTTAGCCTGTTGAAGTACCTAAAAGTTGAGGAAGTTCTCAGACTGCAGAAGATCTTGTGTAGACTTGTCTCCAGTCTCTCACCACTCATAATATAAACACACCTAAGTATGTTTTGTCTACTAAAACAAAACAGCACATACTGAGTAACTTATCAGCAGTAGAAATACATTACTCCTGGCTCTCGAAAGTGAGAACTTCAAGGTTACATCCTGGCAAACATGATTTCTGATGAGGGTCACCATTAGTTTACTGTTGTCACATTCATGCTTTGTCTTTCTGTGGAGGAGATGGAGAGAGAGCCTTGCTCTGTTCAGCTCTTTATAAAAATGCCATTGCTGTAAATGAGGATTTCACCTCTCTGCTCAAATTCTCACTAGAGAACTATCAACATGCAAATATGGGGGAGACACATTTATCAACAAGTTGACATTGTTAAAAGACCCTCTGTTTTGATCTGACCAAACTTTCTCAGAATGCAGCCTACTCTTCTCTACCTCTTCCACAAGAGGACCCATGGTCATTTTTCAGGGGTCTATCGCCAGTCCTCAGATGGTATTCCCTTTAATCATAACAGATGCATAACAGATATCTTTTATAGCTTACCTCATCTTGGTCTTTTCTTCTCAGAGAATCTTAATTTTCACATTAATATTATATTTACACAAATCAAGTTTCAATTCTTTAGTATGAAGACATTGAAACTGAAAATAAGAAGTTATGCTTGCACTGAGAACACTTTGCAAATGCATTGGACTGAGTATTTGTGATGACACATAAAATAGAATGGTGAAAAAAATACAATTAAAATGAATGTTAAAATTACTGCTTTCAGGAACTTTTCAGGTCTGTTTTCTAAAATTACTTTAATAGCAACAGATTTGGGCAAAACTCAATATCTCATGTCTCTCTTCCTTCATCAAGCTTAGCCCTTCACTCTTTAGTCCTTTTCGTATTTTCATTAAACACCTAGTGTTCTAGTAGTCAGGCTTTGCACTGTACGTGTCTTCTAAGTATTAGGCCATAAATAGAGCTAAACTTTGTCTTGTGTTGAATCTGACATTTGGAACACAAATTTAAGTAAATGCCAAAGTTTTACTCAGAAGATGTAGCAATTTCCTCTGTTTGAAACTGTTTGTCCTTTTTGGTTCTGCACAAAAACATTCATAAAACTTCTGGTCTGGTAGTTGATTCCCATAACTAAATTGTGTAAATCCAATATAACCACAAGATTCAGCAACAGGATATGATTCATACCTTGTGCAATATCTTTGTTTCTGACTTTGGGCCTTTTTTCCCCCTATTTTCTCTAATGTGGGTCCAACCAGCACCAGGAACATCTTGTATGTATTGTGTTTTTCTTTCTTTGTTACAGCCCTGTTATATACTAATGTAGATGAAAATTTGAATTGATTTTTTAGAGACATTGACATATGGGTTTCTTGTGGTAAACTTGCTTTACTTAACGCTCAATGAATATACCAGCAAAATTTATGTACTAGAGTCACATTAATACTTAAACTAAGAGAGGAATTCCAGTTATGCAAACAAACTAAGGATCACTCTTATAATTATTTTCCAAAATTATTAAAATTCCTCCAATGGTTCTCGCAAAATAATAATCAAGTTTACCAATATCTTAAACCAAAGAATCCATTGCACGAAAGATTACCTTTCTTTGCTAAATAGGCTAGGAAAAGTTGAAAAGGAAGGGAAGCTTTACATCTGAAGTTATCTTTTTAGAAGTGTGCCACTATCTTAGCTTCAAATGCTCTTTTACAAGAGGTCAGCTCAAATGACAAGCACATGCAGATGTCTAGAGTGCTTGTGAGGAAGTCTGATTAAAGAAATGATGTCTGTATTTTACTCTGAGAAAAATGCTTGTTGTAGACAGACTCTTCTACTCTTTTCTATTTCTACATGTGGCATAGTATAACTTTAGGTGCTAAAGGAAAACGTCCTTTAATCAAGACACCAAAAAGCTTATATCTCTCACTGATGGATCCCTTGTGTGAGTCTATGTATGTGTGTATATATAGGCTTTTCAGCTCTTGAATTCTTACCAATCATGATCATGCTATTCTCAGTAATCTGTTACTAATAATAAGTGTTGTAGAACTGGAGAGATAGCTCAAGGGTTAGGATTGTACCTTGTAAGCAGAAGGTCCTGAGTGCAGGTCTCAGGTCCCATGTAAGAATGCCAGATGAGAAGAGTGGAACTTCTGGAAATACCAGAATGAAGCCAGAAAAAGAAACAACCAGGATTATTCCTGTAGGTCACCCTTGATCCTCCACAGGACATACAGTGCCCTCTGACACACACACACACACACACACACACACTAAAGTTTGAAAAAAATAGATGCTATAGTAATTCCTTCATTTTGGAATTTACACTAAATCTATATTCATAAAAAGTACATTATATGGCTGGAGAGGTGGCTCAGGGGTTAAAGACTTTGCCTTGCAAGCAAATGAACCTAAGTTCAGATCCCAGATTCCTACAAAAAAATGCCAGGCAGAAATAACATTGGTCTGAACTTCCAGCCCTGAAAGGTAGAATCTGAGAAAATCCAGAGAAAACCAATAAGAAGGTAGAACAATCTAGTGTGATTTCCAAAGTCACCCTTGGGACTCCTCAGGAATACACATCACAAACACAGACACACACACACATACACACACACACACACACACACACACACACAAAGAAATCACATTATAAATTAATTTTCAAGTGCATTTTATGAATGATGGTGTTTAATAGAAATGAACTATAAAGCAGAGAATGTTACATATAATATATCCTACTATTTCAAGAATAACAGTATATTAGAATAAAAAGTTATAGAAGAAATGGAAAATAAATAGGATTTATTAAAGAAAAGGGATTACACTTTTAGTATTGAAAATGATTTATTCATAAATTTCAGCAGACTAAATGTTAATTACATCATTACTGATATACTAGAATCCTTGTGAATATATTTTAAAATAATATCATAATTGCATATAAAATGCATAATAAAATTAATGATGAAAACAATAAATATTTTGCTGGAAAAGTTACCTCAGAAATCAGAAAACGACTCTTACTATTTGAACTGCTATAACAAAGTATTTTAGACTTGATATCTTACACCCAACGGACATGTATTTTTCACAGGTCTAGAGGTTGAGAATCCCAAGATGAAGTAGATAACTAGTGTATATTTAGTTAATAGTTGGTGTACCCTGATTCATAGATGGGAAACCCCATGCTATGTGAAGGGGAAGGCAGCCCCCTCAGTGTCCAGCTCGAGTGAAAAACTACAGAACACACTGGTTTGCACTAGAGATTTATTTATTCAGGAGGGAACTGAACAGAATGGCTGTCTCAGTGCGAATGCAAGAGTAGCAATAACTTTCACTTTCTCCCTGCTTATGTAGCCTGCAACCCGGAGGGCCACAGGGGGCGTAGCAAACACTACTACTGGACTAACGCTAGATCTGGGGGCCCAGGGGCTGGACTGCGCACATGAGGTAGGAGCGACTCTGGGCGCTATTCTGGGTAGTGGAAAGGGCATATACTCTGAGCGGTTTAGAGGGCAGAGCTGCAGCATGATGCAGTAGCCTAGCACTTTTTACTTAGGCACTAATCCCCCTCATAAAAGTTCAAGCAGTGTGAATGAATCAGAAGTTAGAATTTCCACAGATGAAGTTTAGGGAGGTGAAGGAGGACAAAACATTCAGATCATGTTGAAGCTACACTGCAAGTTGTTAGTAAATTCACAGCCAAATGAGTTAAGAGAACAAGGAGTTTTATTTTTGGTTTAGGATTCTTGGTTACAGTTGCTTGTCCAGCTTGGCAGCAGAGCTGAAGCCAAAATCATGGGTCAAGAGAACTGACCTACCATATCTACAGGAGTATGAGAGAGAGAGAGAGAGAGAGAGAGAGAGAGAGAGAGAGAGAGAGAGACCTCATTTGCCAGACCAGCATGTCTAACCAAGTATACTTCCTAAACATGTTCTCTCCATCTTATACACCTGCCTGGGACCTAGTCCCACATACCATGGGCTGGACCCTCAATTCAATTCTTCACAACTGTGACCAGGGCTCAAGTCAAGTCGATATCTATATATATAACTATGAAAGATCATATCAGAATGTAATGGATTGAAAATTGATCATGCATGGATCTTAAACATGAAGTTATCAACAGTTAGCAGCATCATACATTCACTATGTCTTATGCCCCCCCAAGTGTTTTCATTTCTTAATTAAGAAATAAGTTTTCATTACTCAATAACTTTGTAATCATCCCAGGAGTTTATTTTTCCATCTCTCCTTGAAGATATCACTCACTATGATAAATGTTCGATATGGAACGTTTGGTTTATGTGCTGTTTTCCTCACATCATGAATAGTGCCACATTATTTCCCCCTTTAGTTTGATGTTATGGAGTGAACTTCAGTGGCACACAGAGCACTTCTGACTTGCCAAGTTAATTGCAATGGCTCTGAATGGCTGTGGTATCAAGGTGCAGATTGTTAACAGAAGGAAGCTCAACCTACAGTGGAGCCATATTCTGAGGGTAAGGGAAAACTGATCATCACCTCAAGATTCTAATCTTATTTGAATTTCCCAACTCAATCTTTTCCTGAAGATTAAACTCTTCAAAAAAAAAAAAAAACCACTTATTAAATGTGAAGTCTAGGGATGGGGACATGGTTCAGTAGGTAAGTCACTTGTCATGCAAGCATGAGAACCAGACTTTGGATTTCCAGACTCATTTAATATCCAAGTAGGCATTCAGCTATCTTTAAAAATACAAAGATAGGGAAAGATTAGCCCACTTGTAAACTCTATATTCAAAGATCCAGGCAAAATAAATGAAGTGGCTAACAATTAAGAGAGACACTCCTGATTTCAATTCTGAGACTCCAAACACAGGCACAAATACATGATCCCATGCATGAGTCAACACACACAAACTTCCCCAATCTATTCTCCACACAAAATATGCAAATAAAAAGTATTGAAGTTAAGGGATGCATTCAAATCTGTATCTCCTTTGAATTTTATGCGCTAATAATACAGTTGACATTCCCTTCCCCCACTCCGCTGCCTGGGACGCGCGCGCGGTCCAGCCGGGCCTCACCGGACCTAGGTAAGCTCCAAGCCCTCCCGCCCACGCCCAGAACCCCAGGCAGCCCAAGGGACCCAGCTCCTCCCGCTATCCAGCCTGGAGCCGTACAGGGCGTGGGAGGAGGAAGAAACCCCCTCTGCGCCCCGGGCCTCGCCCCAGCTACCCCCAGGTTAAATAGCTCTGCCCGCCGATGCCCCATCCTCCTTTCCCCCACTCCGCCTCCAGGGACGTGCCTGCGGTCCAGCTGGGCCTCACCACGACCTAGGTAAGCTCCGTCCCTGCCCACCCCCAGAACCCCAGATCAAATAATTCAGTTTAGTGAAAAACGCACAGAAATTGAAAGAAGATCTACAGAGTTAAAACGACAATGCCAAAGTCAAAGTGCAAATACATGAGAAACAACACTCAAGTAAACAAATCTCCCACTGAAGGAATTAATCCCATAATGTTAGACTCCAACCAGAACAAACCCATGGAAAATGGCCATGAAAGCCTGACCCAGGATAACGACTTTCAAAATATGATCATTACCATGTTCAATGAAAGAGGAAATCCAGGAGGAATTAAATAATTGAATCAATCGCTTTGAAGAGGAACACAACAGACACTTGGAGGAGTTGAGAAAAAGAGTGCAAGAAACAAAAACTGGCATAGAGCAGTTTAAAGCAGTTTAAAACTGAGCTACAAGACAAGTTATCTTCAACCCAGAACTCCACAGAGAGTCTTATCAGCAGAACTAAGGAAGCAGAAAACATAATTTCAGACCTTGAAGATAAAGTGGGAGTATTAACCAGCTCAATGGAAGAGGTTGTTAAAGCCAAAAAGATACTTGAGAGAAATATCCAAGAGATATGGGACACCCTGAAGAAGCCTAACATGCGTATTCATGGAATACCAGAGCAAGAATCTCAAAATACCACCCCTGAGGAAATTTTTCAAACGATCATCAAGGAAAACTTTCCTCATTTAAAAAAAAGAGAGGCCCATACATATACATGAGGCGTTCCGCACCCCTAACAGATATGACCAAAACAGAAGCTCGCCATGGCAAATAACAGTTAAAACACTCCACATTCAAGATAAAGAACTGGTGCTGAGAGCTTCAAGGGAGAAAAAACAAGTCACTTTTAAAGGTAAACCTATTAAAATAACAAATGACTTCTCAGTCGAAACAGTAAAAGCAAGAAGAGCTTGGAGAGACATACTTCAAGTATTGAATGAGCAAAAATGTTAATCCAAGCTGATTTACCCTGCAAAACTATCCATCATGATCAAGGGAGAAAGAAAAATCTTCCAGCACAAAGACAACTTGAAGGGATACATGTCCACCAAACAAGGCCTTCAAAAAATCCTAGAAATGATACTCAAACTTGAAGAAAAAAACTGGCATATCCAGGAGAACAGAAGGCAAGCATAACACCATTAACAGCGAAGCAATATACTTATAAAAAATAAACATAATAAATGTCTGGAATTAAAAATAGTTTCTCCATTATAACACTAAATGTTAATGTAATTAACTCACCGATCAAGAGACACAGATTACAAACTTAGATTAAAAATCACAATCCATCAATCTGCTGCTTGCAGGAAACCCATCACACCACAAAAGATAGGCAGGCTCTAAAAATAAAAGGCTGGTCCACAATTCTACAAGCTAATGGAAGCAGAAAACAGGCAGGGATAGCCATTATGATATCAGACAAAGTGGACTTCAAACCAAAGAAAATTATAAGAGACAGGGATGGATACTACATTTTAGTCACAGGTACAATTCACCAGGAAGACTTCACAATACTGAACATGAACATATATGCACCCAATATGGGCCCCTCCACATTCATTAAGAAAACCTACAGCGTCTAAAGCAAGAAATCAATCCTCAAATGATAATTCTTGGGGACTTCAAAACCGCCCTCTCAACATGGGATAGATCAACAGGTCCAAAGCTTAACAGAGACACTTTGAAACTTAAACAAACCCTGAAAGAAATAGACCTTACAGATCTCTATCAAACTTTTCACGCACGCACCAAAGAATACACATTTTTCTCAGCAGCACACGGAACTTTCTCCAAAATAGATCACATATTGGGCCACAAAACAAATCTACACATATACAAAAAAGTTGAAATTCTAACCTGTGCCCTATCAGGCCATCACGGCCTAAAGCTGGACATCCACAACACAACAAACAAGAGAAAATACGCTAACTCCTGGAAACTTAACAATATGATGCTGAATGAGAACTGGATTCAGGAAGAAATTAAAAAGGAAATTCAAGATTTCCTGAAAGCGAATGATAATGAAAATACAACTTACCAAAATCTCTGGGACACAATGAAAGCTGTTCTAAGAGGTAAGTTCATAGCTCTTAATGCCTACATCAAAAAAATGGAAACATCAGAAATAAACAACTTAACAATGCAGCTTAAAGCTTGAGAGAAACTAAAGCAATCTGATCCCAAAAGTAGTAGAAGGGAGGAAATTAGCAAAATAAGGGCAGAAATATCTGAAATCGAGATTAAGAAAACAATAGAAAAAATCAACCAGTCAAAAAGCTGGTTCTTTGAAAAAATCAGTAAGATTGATACACCCCTAGCAAAATTAACCAAAAGCAAGAGAGAGAAAACCCAAATTAACAAAATTAGAAATGAACATGGAGTAATCAATACTGATACCCAAGAAATCCAGAGAATTATAACATCGTATTTCAAAAACTTATACTCTGTGAAGTTTGACAACACAAAAGACATGGATGAATTTCTAAGTAAACACAACTTACCTAAATTGAATCAGGAAGTTGTGAATTATTTAAATAGTCCAATAACATATAAGGAAATTGAGGAAGTAATCTCGAATCTTGCCACCAAAAAATGTCCTGGGCCAGAAGGATTCAGAACAGAGTCCTACCAGACATTTAAAGAGTTAATAACACCAATACTCCTTAAACTGCTCCATGAAATAGCAAAGGAAGGAGTACTACCAAATTCCTTCTATGAAACTAATATTGTTTTAATCCCAAAAACTACTAGAGATTCACTTAAAAAAGAAGACTATAGGCCGATCTCTCTGATGAACACAGATGCAAATATTCTCAACAAAGTCTTAGCAAATCGGATTCAAAAACACATTAAAAAGATCATTCACGGGGACCAAGTAGGCTTCATCCCCGGCACACAAGGTTGGTTCAACATACGCAAATCAATAAATGTAATTCATCATGTAAACCAGTCCAAAGTCCAAGACCACATGATACTCTCAATAGATGCAGAAAAAGCTTTTGACAAGATCCAACAGCCTTTTATGATCAAAACGCTAGAGACAGTAGGAATGGAAGGAACCTTTATCAATATAATAAAAACTGTATACAACAAGCCCACAGCAAGGATTATGCTCAATGGGGAACAATTGGAAGCATTCCCACTTCAATCAGGAACTAGACAAAGCTGTCCACTCTCACCACTTCTATTCAATATTGTACTTGTAGTCTTAGCCGAAGCCATAAGACAAGAAAAGAACATAAAAGGGATTCAAATTGGCAAGGAAGAAGTCAAGCTATCCCTATTTGCAGATGGTATGATCTTATACCTGAGTGATCCCAAAAACCCCACCAGGAGGTTCCTGGAACTAATTGAGAAGTTCAGCAGGGTGGCAGGATACAAAATAAATGTGCAAAAATCAGAGGCCTTTCTATATGCCCAGAATGAAAGAAGTGAAAAAGCCTTGATAGAAATAATCCCATTTACTATAGCCCCTAAAAAAATGAAGTACCTTGGTATAAACCTAACCAAGGAGGTAAAAGACCTTTACAATGAAAACTTTAAATCCCTAAAGAAAGAAATTGCAGAAGACACCAGAAGGTGGAAAGACCTCCCATGTTCCTAGATTGGTATAATCAACATTGTGAAAATGACCATCCTACCAAAGGCAATATACAAATTCAGTGCTATACCAATTAAAATCCCAAAGCAATTCTTCAAAGAAGTTGACCAAACAATCTCAAAATTCATATGGAGGCACAAAAGACCCAGGATAGCAAAGACAATCCTGAGTAACAAAAACACTGCTGGAGGTATCACCATACCGAACCTTAGTCTATATTACAAATCCATAGTTGTAAAAACAGCCTGGTACTGGCTCCAAAATAAACACACAGGATTGAAGACCCACATACAAGCCCACAAAATTACAGCCATTTGACAAAGGGGCCCAAAGAATCCAATGGAAAAAGAACAGCATCTTCAACAAATGGTGCTGGCAAAACTGGATCTCCACATGTAGAAGATTAAAGCTGGACCCGTACTTGTCACCATGTACAAGATTTAATTCCAAATGGATCAAGAACCTTGATATAAGGCCAGAGACTATAAAAACCATCGTTGAAAGGATAGGGAACTCCTTTGAGCTGATTGGGCTAGGCCAACAGTTCCTAAACAGACATCCAATGGCACAGTCACTGCTACCAACTCTCAACAGTTGGGATCTTGTGAAATTAAAGAGCTTCTGTTCAGATAAAGAGATTGTAACACAAGCTCAAAGGCAACCCACAGAATGGGAGAAAATCTTCACTAACCACATATCTGATAGAGCTCTACTGTCCAGAGTGCACAAAGAACTTAGAAAACTAAACACCAAGGAAACCAATGGCCCAATTAAAAAATGGGCCCTGGAACTTTAAAAGAAATTTTATCAGGGATGAAATTAAAATGTCTAACAAATATCTTTAAAAAATGCTCCACTTCTTTAGCCATCAGGGAAATGCAAATCAAAACTTCCCTGAGATATCATCTCACCCCGGTCAGGATGGCAAAAATCCACAATACAAACAACAACAAATGCTGGAGAGGATGTGGAGAGAGGGGAACTCTCTTACATTGCTGGTGGGAATGCGGGCTCATACAGCCACTCTAGCGAGTCGTCTGGAGATTCTTAAAGAAATTAAAGATTGAAATGCCATATGACACTGCTATTCCACTTTTGGGAATAACCCCCCATACAGCAGAGGTTCACATCGATAGAACAAGCACAACCATATTCATAGCAGCACTGTTTACAATAGCAAAGTCATGGAATCAACCCAAATGTCCAAGAGTTGACGAGTGGATAAGGAAACCGTGGTACATCTATACAATTGAGTACTACTCAGCCATCAAAAATGATGAATTACTGGAATTTGCTGGGAAATGGATGTCATTAGCAACAATTATATTAAGTGAAGTATCCCAAACCCAGAAAATTAAACACCGTATGTACTCCCTAATAGGTGGTTCCTAGTACCAAACTCACCCAGCCCACCTTGAAACACTCATAGTAAATCTATGTATTACCTACAGTAATTACAAGGATTATGAACAGGAGAGATGGGGTTGGAGGGCCACACCAGAAACAAGGAGAGAAGTGACCATGTTACAGTAGAGAAAATAGGCCTCCATGAAGGACAGCAAGTAAGTAATGTGACACTTGGTTAAGTTCACAGACGTTCGTTCCTGATCATTTACAACTAAGGGGGTATCATCTCAGCAGAAGGGGAGGGCATATAGTCTGGCACATAAAAAGTAAGCATTTTACCAATGGGTGATTGACCCCTCTCTTACTGAGGTTTCCAGCTTTTATTACATCTACCCTTGAATGTACTCTTATAATAAGACTCCAGTTTAACAGCTTTTTGTCTCTGGCCAGGGAGTGACATACAGTGCCCAGCAGGATGGAGTGAAGGGCATTGCAGGAGCAGCAAAACTGCAAAAGAAAATCAACAAACCACAATCCAGAACTTCAGAGACTCTATATTAACCACCTAGAACTAGGCCAGACTAATCTCTCCCCATCCTGAAGCTCAGGGAAATTTGCGGAAGAGGGGGCGGTAAGAGTGTAAGAGCAAAAGGATGGGAGGAGCAATGATTTGCAAGATACTCCACACAAGTTAGGGCCGAAGCAATCATAATTGGACTTTGCATGCCCTGCGCAATGTCTAACACACTATTGACCTCACAAAGTCTAGCAACTGCTGAAGGCACCAAGATCCTTGGAGGCAAGGGATTGGCAGCCACAGTAGTGTTCCTATGCTTAAGGGGAACACGGGAATGGTTTCAGGGAAATGCCACTGGGTCCTTGTACATCATCTGAGAGGAGGGCCCAGAGGAGAGTCAGGGATGCATATTAAAGGACTCTCTGGGAATTGGGACGGGAGGCATTGGGGGATGGGGAGGGAGGGATGAGGGGAGGGGGAGCAGGGGGTTTGGCGGGATGAGGAGAGAGGGATGGAACTGGTGTGCCTATTGAGTTTGTATGAGTGGAAATAATAATCAAAAATGTTTAAAAAATACAGGTGACAATTTTATTTCTTGAAATCCTGATTTTCGCTCTATCATTTCACTCCTAAGCTTTCCTACTTCTCTAATATTTCCTCTGAAGGTCATCCTCTGCCTAGCCCCAAACACCTCTTCTTACTGCTAACTGTCTTTTAAAACACACTCACTGATATTTAGCTTCTAGTAATATGTGAGCAGAACTTTATTTAATCTGTGTTTTCAGTGTATATCCTCATGTTGAGCTTTTCTTGAATCATACATTCTACTTTTAAGAACATTCATTCCAATGCCAGTTAAATTTCTTTTCAATTTTAGAGACATTGTTGCTCTAAGAGGATACTGTATATCCCATAGTTTTTCCTGTACTCCAGAGTACCCTGTCTGGTATAGGAACATGTTGCTCTTCTTTAAAGCATGAGGGAATACTTCAGTTTCAAGCTATTTGTTTCTCACATGGAATGCTTTATCAAACATTTGGGCCACTTTTCCCTCAACACAGCTATTTTGAACTCTATTCTAAGCTTCTGTTCTTTCCAGCTGTGGCGCTCATTTCTAGTTTGTTCTCATATTTAAATGTTCTCTCTCCTGAGGTGTTAACCCAGATTTCAAAGGCTGAGAATAGTCTTTCTTAATTATTCTATTACCTATTCATCTTAACTTTCTAGATTTACAATAGAATGCATTATGCATACAAATTCATATGGACATTAAGCCAAATGCAGTCTTCAACTTATAGGCAATACAAGCATCCATCCATCCATCAATATTTACAACCCTAACAATGTTACTTCACTGTATTCAAATTTATTTTTAATTACATTAACGTTGAATTATGTGTTTTCATCACCCCACTACCTACCCCACCCACATCCCTACATGTACAATTCACTCCAATCTGAGTATCTTCCTTTAGTTAGTGCTTGAGCCCCTACCAGGTCATGAATAGCTCATCAGTGAGTAAATTCATTATAATGGCTCCCCTCTTTCTTGTCCAGCACAGTTCCATAGTCTTTTATGAAATCCTAAGCACACAGTGACAATGTTAGGAAATGAAGACTTTAGGAGGCAATTAGGTCATTGGGACAAAACTCTCAGGAATGGGTTGTCCATATAAAACTCCTAAGAGCCATAGTTTCCACTTTCTCTCTGCTTTACAGAATTGAAGGAAGAACTTGGCAGTTTGTAACCTTGTAGCAGAATCTTACCAGAACCCAAACTTCATGGTACCTAGATCTAGACTCTTGAAACTCCAGAGTGTAAATATTTATTTGTGCTGTTCGTATTAACTCAGAATAGCAGCCCAAGCTTACTAATATAAATACTTGAGGCTTGCACTTCAGGTCCTGGATGGAAGAACCCTGGGAAACTCCAGATTACATAAAAAAGGAGGCAGAATAATTCGAAGAAACTTTTAACCCTTCACAGGATCACACAACACACCCTCTGATTTGTACACAATCACACAACATACAAATAAAAATTTAAAATAATTTTTTAAAAAGAAGTTCTTGATAAATGAAGAGTTAAAAGAAGACATTCATTGTGAGAGTTGGGATACATTGAGCGTTGTCAGAATAATTGTTAATTACTACAATTTTGAAGAGATTGATTTCTTTTAATGTAAAAGCCTAGAGCCTGTGTTATATTTTGGTGGAATCGGCAGTCACTTGTGGGTAGGACTTGAAAAATGTCTTATACTATTGCACAAATTTATCTCCCTTAAAGTTTCTGCTTCTGATCTTAATGGTGGAACATTAATCGTTTAGTTTACAGAGCCCAGATGAAAATGAAAATACTATTTGAAAGAACATTTTACCTGATATTGCTGCTTCAGATTTGCCTAATTACCCAGACCTCTGGAGGGCATTCAAATAGACCAAAGTAAGGAAGAGCCGGAGCATGCAACTCAGAAGAAGGTGATGTCATGAAAAATATTTTTGCAAGCAGAATGTGTGGTTGACTGAAAATGTAAGAAAGTACTAGCTTCCATAGAGGAGTGGACATACAGAACAGCTGTCAAGTGTTAGCTACTTCTACCAAACTATATTTACTTGCATATTTTAGATTTTCTCAACTACTCAAGAAGAAGAATGTCGATTAAGAAAGGTGTAGTATACAGTCAAAATGTAAGAGAAGGGATATGTGTATGTCCAGTACCAGAGAAGCTAGTGAGGTCTTAAACCCATGAAAATAATTATTTTATGTATTTTCACAACAAGTCATAAGCACTAACATATTCAGAGATACAGAATTCCTGTAACAGAGGTAAGAAAACAAAATCCCAGAAAACAATTTTAAACCACAATGAACACCAAGAAACTCAACTCAAAGAAGGAATAGAACTGGTCAACAAATACTGGAAAAGAGGCTAGCATCATTCATCATCAGGATGTTGCGAATCCAAGACACAATGAGCCATCACATCACATCTGTTAAACTGGCATTAGAGAAAGCATGATAGATAAGTATCAGTAAGGATGCTGAAGAAATTGAAGCTTTTGTACACTGTTGCTGGAATGAATGCCAATACAGTTGTTATAAAAATAAGTACTAAGTTTTCTTAAAAATAATAAATGGGGGCTGGAGAGGTGGCTCAGGGGTTAAGCCTCTGCCTTGCAGGCGGAAGGTCCTGAGTTCGGACCCTAGACCCCACGTATAGACGCCGGGCGGAAGCGGGGGCTGCCCGCGTTTCGGTCCTGGTAAGACAGAGCCTGTGAATCACGGGGCAGAGTAAACAAGGAGGAGGTGGAGGCGTCCATGGTGGTTCCCAAATTCGTCCGTGGTTCTACACACACACACACATACATACACACACGTGCCCACACACATATATGCACAATTGAATAAATAATAAATAATAAAAAATAATAAATGTATAGCAACTATGTGGTTCACAAATCCTGGTTCTGGGTACAAGTCTCAAACACTGGACACCAGATACTCAAAAAGACATTTCTCTCCACTGCCATTTATATCACTATTAATTTTTGTTAAAAATCATCCATAGGGGCTAAAAAGGTGGCTCAGGGGTTAAGTCCTAGATCCCACGTATAAACGCCCGGCGGAAGCGGGGTCAGCCTGTGTTTCTAGTCCTGGTAGGGAGGAGCCTATGAATCCTGGGGCAGAGTAAATAAGGAGGAAGTGGAGGCAGTCCATGGTTCACCTGTGGTTCTATACACACACACACACACACACACACACACACACACACATACGAGCACACACACAGTAAATAAAAAAATTAAAAAAATACGAAAGTGGTCATCCTTTCATGTTGCAGAAATTTCTGTAAGATGGTTCCTTGCTATCCTCAGTCTATTCATATTTCTTCTTTCCAAGTTTCATGCAAACCTTAATTATTGCTGGAGTCTTACCATGTCCTTCTGGTTATGGAGTCTGGAAAATGTAGTCTTTATGTTTTACGTTCTTAGGTCACAGAGAAGAGATAGAAGGCATCATGAGAGAAAATCCTTACCAATCCTTACCATTTATATCATTATTAATTTTAGTTAAAAATCATCAATAGGGGCTGGAGAGGTGGTTCAGGGGTTAAGCCTCTGCCTTGCAGGCAGAAGGTCCTGAGTTCGGATCCTAGACCCCACGTGTAAACACCAGGTGGAAGCGGGGGCGGCCTGTGTTTCTGGTCCTGGTAGGGCAGAGCTTGTGAATCCCTGCGCAGAGTAAGGAGGAGGTGGAGGCCGTCCATGGTGGTTCCCCAGTTCACCCTTGGTTCTACACACACACACACACACACACACACACACACACACACACAGATGCATATACATACACACATGCACACATGCACAATTGAATAAATAATTAAAAATAAAAAAAATCATCCATACACAAGGGAAATGTAGCATATACATACAATGGAGTATTATCAAGCTTCAGGAAAGACATTCTGCCATTTTTGGCCATATAGACGAAGATACAGGATGTTGTGATAAGTAAAATAAAATGATCAGTGAAAGACATATACTGCGTAATTCTACATATATAACACATATAAAATAAACTTTTGGAAATGAGATATAACCAAATGTCATAGAGATAAAGTATTCAAAACAATGCTTATGTGTCCTCATTAAATGGGCTATTTAAACAATGGACTTGGAAAAATTGGAATTTATCCCCATGAGTCTCACACTAGAAAGAGAGAAAGAAAAAGAAAGAGAGAAAGAAAGACAGAGATAGACAGAGATATGAAGAAAGCCAAAAGGAAGAAAAGATTTTATATAGTCCTGAAAACTTGTTAGATTGCCTCTTGCCTAAACAATGATGGGTCAGTGGTGGGGGGAACCACACCTTGAGCATAACTGAACATCCATGCATAATCCTTACCCTCTATTTAAACATAAACAAGTTCTTGCCTTCTATTTAAATGTAAACTCATGTGAAAAAAACCAAGACAGACTTTGAATATTGGATATTCTTCTTCCTAATATGGCCTTGTTGAATAAATCTCCATTTTCTGCTTTTCATTGTTAATTGTTTTATTTTTTAAATTGATTTGTAGAGAGTAGACAGCCATATAGAGATTAGATGCAGAGGTGGTTACCAAGGCCTGAGGAGAGGAAAATATAGGAAATTGATCTTTAATGTAAAAAAATTCAGCTATGCACTAGAACTCTAGTCCATTAGCATTGTCCCTATTGTTTATGGGATGGTAAATTCAATAGAAGGCAGGTACCATATTAAAGTTGTTTGTTTCTTTATGTGAGACCCAGTAACCAATGCTGATTTTTTTTATTTTACTACATTTTTTGCTTAATCATACAAGCTCAATAGGTACCCCCTTCTTGTCCCTCTCCCCCTGACCTTGTCCCCCATTGCACTCTCTCCCCTTTCCATCCTCCTCCTTCATCGCCTTTCCTTCCCTCCTCCTCTCTTCGAGCTTCCTGCTTTCTCCTGCAAGGTTCCCTGAGCTTTAGGATGGAGAGAGATTTGATTGTTCTGGTTCCAGGTGAATATTGTATCTTTGGTGTTCTGAATTCTGGTTTGTTGCTAAGAATGCTAAGAAAATCAGTCTTAGGAGTTAAGCAGTCTAGAAAATTTACAAAATGACTCTAATGAATGCATGTTGTGGTGACCTAACAGCTAAGTCCATGAAATACTGAAGTTGAACCTTCCAGACCCAGCTAGTCCTGAGCACATGGCAGCCATGGTAACACTGCTACTGCAGCTGCTGTGGGCATTTATCCTGCCTGCCATCACTTTCCCCTTGGATAGAGAGCTTTTTTATCCCATTGCTTCAAAACAGGTCCATCTTTGTGTCATTTTCACAGATTTTCAAAGTTTAGGTAGTTTGCCTGCCTCAGCTGCAAGAGACTCAATATTGCAAAGATTAAATTTTTGTGACTTTAACTACTAAAGTAGGATGACCACTTTATTAATGTCATAGAAATTCACAAAACTGTGACAAATGATTCCATATGGACAAAAGTAAGAAACCATTAAAATAAGAGGAAAAGACGTAGGAAACTTATTCTCCAGAAAAGAATAACAATATCTATGATATGTAGCTAATACATTTTGACTCACATGTTTAAAAATTTTTTGTTGGGTTATTTCCCAGAAATAAATTCCACCTCTCAGGTTTCCAGCTGAAGAGCACACATTGAAGGTCTCACCTTAATTGGGGAGAAACAGCGATTCCTTCCTTCTCGGTTTTACCTCGGTTCTTCCATTGTTTAAGTTTTCTGTGTCCGTGTTATTTTGTTTTCCTGGATTTGAAAGTACTTAGCTTTGGGATTTTTCTTTTCTTTATTTTCTCTGGATGTGTAAGAAATTTTGCTGTGAGAAGTCTTTCTCCAAATGTTTCCCAAGGGCATGATTAAAAGCAGAGAGGAGCAGGTTTTCTGTGTTGGTTCTCTGAGCTACAGACACATTGTATACATCATCAGGCTGAGTCCATGCAGGCAACGCATTCTGACCCTGCAGTACAATGACCAGAAAGCATTTGAGATAAAGGAAAAGGCATAGTGTGAAAACGAGGAATTAGCCTCAAGGGAGTCTGCAGAGTACACAAACTCCATTATAGGGCCATAATGAAGGAAAAAGATAATTACTTTGGAAATGTTGAGTGGCAATTTAATCTCCAATAAAAACTGTTCATCAATAGTTAGGGCACGTATGAGATACTACTTGTTGTTTGGAAATGATTTGGATAACTACAGTTAAGATTTCATGTACCTTTCAATGGAGCCAAGTAGGGAATATGGGGATTTTGTGATACTTAGTGTATCAAAATACTTAGTGTCTGTGTAATAATACAAAGATAAGGAAAATGTACCCTGTGAATGGACCCCTGGTGAACAGCTTTTTGAGTGATTTTGTGTTGTTGTTAAATGCTTAATTATCGTTTCTTGCCATGTTGAAGAAAGTATAGATACCTTGACAACCTCTGGGAATCTAACTCATTATCTTTTAAAGGGAAAGTTGCTTCTTAGCTATTATAAATCATATTATCTTCAAATCGATTTCACATTCAAAGAATAAAAGGGGTCTGCATGTTCCAAATGCTGAATAGCTGTTATTTTCCTAAGCCGAGAAACTGATCTTATTTTATGATCTAATTTAATTTCGCTCTGAATATCTCAGTTTTATAATACCAAGTACCTTGGAGATAATGAAACAGATAAAGCTGTTATGAAAGGCACAAAGGAACAAAGCTTCAAGAATTTCTTTAAGACTTTCTTCTCTCAATTTCTGCCAAAAGTGAATGGTTAAAATAATGCTATTATACTAGTTTTCCGAAAGGATGACAAACTGCTCTAATTAAGCCATTTAAAACAACGATTTCATCTCAAACATATGTGCAACCAAAATGTGCCTTTAAAATTGATTTTCCATTGCTATTTCATAAAAAATTAGAATTTTCATTATTCTAAATTTGATTTTTAAAATAAAATATTGAAGGCAATATTTCTGACATAATGAACTTCTTGCTGATTAAAAAGTAACACATAATAGATGCCAAAAATCATGCTTAGCTTTCTAACAATAGAAATAAATTGGTTTATAAACATTGAGAATATAAAGCTATAATATGGTAAGTGCTGAAGCATAAACCTCGGTTAGCAGTATATACATGTTTAGGAAAACATTAGATTAACTTAAGGGCATTTTTCTTCAGATAGAGTTAAAAGATCATTTTCCCAATTTATTTTTAATGTACTTTTAATAATTTGACATTATCATGTATGAATACAACCAATTTATATCATTTCACTCTCTTATTCATTCTGATCCCATCTTGCCTCCATTACCCAATATGAACTTCCTTCTTTCCAAACAGCTTCCTTTTATATTCATACATTTTCTTGTGTAGTGCAGGAAGTTTTGTCTCGGATGCCTATACTGTCATGTACTTGAACATTTATTGGATTGTGAATGATGTATCCATGCATACATCATTGTCTAAAGAAGGGGAGAAAGCTCTTTTTTTCCATCTACCCTTATATCTCAATAGTCTCTCAGGGTACTTCAGGAAATTTTCTGGAGTACTCTTTTCATTCTTCATTTCCTTATGATACAATTTATATGTTGTATGCTAACTTGAATTACTTATTCTTATGTTGTATGATAAAATTTGAAATTTCAAGTCATCTGTGTTTCCAGTATATCATTTAAATTTATTTCCATGTACCATAGCCCTCTAACATTGTAATCAGTGTCAAGAATTTTTGTAAAAGTAGGGCTGGAGAGGTGGCTCAGGGGTTAAGCCTCCGCCTTGCAGGCGGAAGGTCCTGAGTTCAGATCCCAGATCCCAGATCCCACGTATAGACGCCAGGCAGAAGCCGGGGCGGCCTGCGCTTCTGGTCCTGGTAGGACAGAGCCTGTGAATCCTGGGGCAAAAGGAGGTGGAGGAGTCCATAGTGGTTCGCGAATTCGTCCGTGGTTCTACACATACACAGACACACAGACACACACACGCGTGCGCACGCACATACACACGCACATGCACACAGTTGAATAAATAATAATAAAAAAAATTTTAAAAAAAATTTAAAAATTTAAAAAAAGAATTTTTGTAAAAGTAAAAAATTCTCAATAACAGAAAAAATAGAAGGTTATAAATTATACCGTTCAGTAATTTGCAATAGTGCAAATAAAATGCCAAGCCAAGTTTGCAGGTTCATTTTAAAGAATCCTACCCAATCAGCTAAGAAACCAACAACTTTTAACAAATCTTATTTCTTGGATACCTTCAAGACAATCATATCCTGCTATCAATTTCTTCTCCACAAAGCAATCTAAGCAGAATAAAGTTGAAAGGCATTAGCACAGTATGGAAATCTCTGGATAGTATGGATCTTTTCCAATTCTCTGTCCTCAACCCAAACCTCTCTAAAGTGACTTTTCTGGTGGATTTATTTTCTTTCAGTTATTATCTATGTCATTTTTCATATAATTCATTACTTTTCGTCCATTTATGTATTAGTGGCCAAAAAAAAATCTTTTGGTTAAAAACAAGTTTCATCACAGATCAATCTCAGATCTTGTCATAAATTCATGAATAGCCTTATTATTTCTCTTTATAACATCTCTTATATGTTAGTAATCATTCACATGTTGTTGTTCACCTAAGATATATCTCCTCAGATAAACTTTGTATTCTGAAAGGAAAAGAGTATGTATAATCATGATCACAATTTTCTCTCTCACATTTTGCATACTGTATGCTATCTACTAATAGATATAAAAATTGGATTAAATTAAGAAAATGCAGTTTTTCTAGCAAATTGAAAAATGTTTTCAGTACCATTACTAAATGAGACTGGTAAAGTTTCTTTTTAAAGTTTTATATTTTTCTTTTGACACTTTCATACATGAATACTATAAAATTTATGTCATTTTCACCCCTTAAATACCCAATCACATTCTACCCTTCTTTCCCACCACATACTTTCCTCTTACCACTAGTGTCTGTTCTCTTTCATGCCTTTTTTAAGGGTTTGGCTCACAAGATTTCATCTGGGACACCTACACTTACTAGTGTCTAGGTATTTGCTTGTGTGGATGACTTGCTTCTCCTCTTTGTCATCAACTGTCAATAGTCTATTGGAATGTGCAGTGAATTTGAAAGGTCTTGAGGAATTAAACGTTGCAGTGAGCTCTTAGTTGCAGCAGCCCTGTCATGCCCAGAGGATCCTGCGTACAAGAGCCCTGTAAAGTCTTCCCTACCACCAGGCTCTTATTTTCTTATTGACCCCACTTCTACAGGGATCCCTAAGCTTTGGGATGGGGGAGTGATTTCAACATCCTGTTTAAATCCACAAACTTCACAGACACTTATTTTCTGGAATCTGGCCAGTGATAGTTCTCTGCATTAAAAAAAACCTGCATTGTAAAATAATGCTTATTGGTGGAGTGCTTAGACCTTTTTTATTTTATAGGTACAATGATAAATGTTTAGATGGAAGTTTGTCATCATGTGCTTAAAGTCAAACCTTAGTTGTCTGTTTCCACCCATGGCCTATACGTTCCCCTTCCACAGGTAGTTGGTTCAGTTTGAAGTAACACTAAGGTGTTATCTGCTGAGAAGAGGGCCTTAAATCCAGCAAAACACAGCGAGTTACCGCCAAACCATTCATATCACTATTGCAACCAATGGTTACCTCTTGCCATAGTGTTTACTGTTTCAGCTTGTTGCATTCTTGTAGTAAGATACAGGCTTCTCCCCTGGAAGCCTATATAAAAAAAAAACAAAGGATATGATCACCATGAATTAGCATGGTAATCACACAAAGCATAATCTGAAATGATTTGGAAATAGTCATGGAAAGCTAAAACTAATTTACTTAAACTGATAAGGGACACATAATGGTGAAGACACACTACACACATGCACATATGAATAGAAAAATCAGGAAAGAGCTGACTGTATATTATTGCCATTTGTATACAATACCCAGAACAATTAGGTAAGATAAGGAAACAAAAATACACAAATTGCAAAAAGAAGCATACTTAGCTCTGCCTGCACATAGCATAATCTAGTATATAGAATCTTGAATACACAATTAAAAGTAAAAATCAAAAATAATCAATTAATTTAATACATTATCATGATAAAAGGTCAATGTACATTTATGTACACCATCAATGACTACTTTTAAAATAAAATTAAAGCAGTATATTCATTTAAAGTAACTTCAGAAGGAACAAAAAACACAAACTATAAAACATGGAAAGAGATAAAGTAAACTGAGAGAAGTCACATGTTACAGATAACATAAAATATCATGGATAAAATACATAGTAATGTAAAGATGAAGGATACAGATATCTATATATATATACACATATATATCATAATGGCCATTGTTTTCTATAGCTATATATATATATACACACATATTATATATATAGTTTTCTAACCATATATATATCATCTTTTTCATGAGAGCTAGAAATAAATGCTTGCATTGATGGTCCATTGATTTCCTGCAAAGATGCTATAAAAAAGTCAATAACCTCTCATAATTATGAAGGATGTTATTATTTCTGTAACAAGATCTATTGTTGTTAAGTTGATTCAGTTTCTGTTTGTTCTTGGTTAAAGTACCAACTGCAAGATACCTTCATTTTTCTTTGAAGATTGTGTTGCCATTCTTTTTTTTTTTTTATCATTTCCAGTTTTTTTTATTGCCACTCATACAAACACCAGTCCCCCTCTTCCTCCAACCCTCTATCCCCCTGTGCCCCCTCCCCTCCTCTCTCCGTCTCCATCCCCCAGCGCCTCCCCCTCCCATTCCCGGAGCATCCTTTAATGTGCATGCCCAACTCTCTTCTCCGATGAGGCGCAAGAACCCAGTGGCATTTCCCAGAACCCTTTCCTGTGTTCCTGTCAAGCACAGGAACACTACTGTGGCTATCAATCCCTTGCCTAGTGTCTTTAGCAAATGCTAGACTTTGTGAGGTCATTTGTGTGTTGGACATTGTGCAGGGCATGTAAAGTCCAAATATGATTGCTTCTGCCCTAACTTGTGTGGAGTATCTTGCATATCATTGCTCCTCCCATCCTTGTGCTTTTACAATCTTACTGCCCCCTTTCCGCAAATTTCCCTGAGCTTCAGGATGGGAGAGATTAGGCTGGCCTAGTTCCAGGTGATTGATATAGAGTCTCTGATGTTCTGGATTATGGTTTGTTGATTTTTTTTTTCAATTTTGCTGCTCCTGCAATGCCCTTGGCTCCACCCTGATGTGTATTGGATGTCACCCCCTGGACAGAGATAAAAACCTGTAAATTAGAGTCTTGTTATAAGAGTATATTCAAAGGTAGATGTAATAAAAGTAGGAAACTGCGGTGAGGGAGGGGTCAATCACCCATCTATGAAATGGTTATTTTCTATGTGCCAGACTATACGCCCTCCCCTTCTGGTAAGATCATACCCCATCAGTTGTAAATGATCAGGAACTTAACCAGATGTCTCATTACTCGTTTGCAGTCCTTGATGTTGGCCTATTTTCTCGCTATAACATAGTCCCCTCTCTCCTTGTTACTGGTGTGGCCCTCCTTCCCCATCCCTCCTGTTCATAATCTTTGCAATTACTGTAGTTATTACAGAGATTTATCTTTGAGTATCTCTAAGTGGGTTTCGTACTAGGAGCCACCTATTAGGGAGTACATACGGCACTTAATTTTCTGTGTCTGGGATACTTCACTCAATATAATTGTCTCTAATTCCATCCATTTCCTGGAAAATTCCATTAATTCATCATTTTTTTTGATGGCTAAGTAGTACTCCATTGTATAGACGTCAACTGTTGGACATTTGGGTTGATTCCATGACTTTGCTATTGTAAACAGTGCTGCTATGAACATGGTGGTGCTTGTGCTATCGAGGTGAATTTTTGCTGTATGGGGTGTTATTCCCAAAAGTGGAATTGCAGGATCATATGGCATTTCAGACTTTAATTTCTTTAGGAATCTCCAGACGGCTCGCCAAAGTGGCTGTATGAGCCCGCATTCCCACCAGCAATGTAGGAGAGTTCCCCTCTCTCCACATCCTCTCCAGCATTTGTTGTTGTTTGTATTGTGGATTTTTGCCATCCTGACCGGGGTGAGATGATATCTCAGGGAAGTTTTGATTTGCATTTTCCTGATGGCAAATGATGTGGATCATTTTTTAAGATATTTGTTAGACATTTTAATTTCATCTCTGGTAAAGTTTCTTTTAAGTTCCAGGGCCCATTTTTTAATTGGGCTATTTGTTTTCTTGGTGTTTAGTTTTCTAAGTTCTTTGTGCACTCTGGATAATAGAGCTCTATCAGATGTGTGGTTAGTGAAGATTTTCTCCCATTCTGTGGATTGCCTTTGAGCTCCTGTTACAATCTCTTTATCTGAACAGAAACTCTTTAATTTCACCAGATCTCAGCTGTTGAGAGTTGGTAGCAGTGATTGAGCTATTGGATGTCTGTTTAGGAACTGTTGGCCTAGCCCAACCAGCTTGAGGGAGTTCCCTACCTTTTCAACTATGGTTTTTATAGTCTCTGGCCATATATCAAGATCCTTGATCCATTTGGAATTAAGTCTTGTACATGGTGACAAGTACGGGTCCAGTTTTAATCTTCTGCATGTGGAGATCCAGTTTTGCCAGCACCATTTGTTGAAGATACTGTTCTTTTTCCATTGGATTTTTGGGGCCCCTTTGTCAAATATCAAATGGCTTATATCTGGGTCTTCAACCCTTATCCATTGATCTGTGTGTCTACTTTGGAGCCAGTTCCAGGCTGTGTTTATAAATATGGATTTGTAGTACAGACTAAGGTTTGGTATGGTGATACTTCCAGCCATGTTTTTGTTATTCAGGATTGTATTTGCTATCCTTGGTCTTTTATGCCTCCATATGAATTTTGAGATTATTTGGTCAACTTCTTTAAAGAATTGTTTTGGGATTTTAATTGGTATAGCATTGAATCTGTATATTGCCTTTGGTAGGATGGTCATTTTTACGATGTTGATTCTGCCAATCCAAGAACGTGGGAGGTCTTTCCACCTTCTGGTGTCTTTGCAATTTCTTTCTTTAGGGATTTAAAGTTTTCATTGTAAAGGTCTTTTACCTCCTTGGTTAGATTTATACAAAGGTATTTCTTTTTTAGGGGCTATAGTAAATGGGATTGTTTCTCTCAGGGCTTTTTCACTTCTTTCATTCTGGGCATATAGGAAGGCCACTTATTTTTTACATTTATTTTGTATCCTGCCACCTGCTGAATTTCTGTATTAGTTCCAGGAGTTTCCTGGTAGAGTTTTTGGGATCACTCAGGTATAGGATCATGTTATCAGCCAATAGAGATAGCTTGACTTCTTCCTTGCTGATTTGAATCCCTTTGATGTCCCTTTCTTGTCTTATGGCTTCAGCTAAGATTTCAAGTACAATATTGAAAAGAAGTGGTGACAGTGGACAGCCTTGTCTAGTTCTTGATGGAAGTGGTAATGCTTCAAGTTTTTCCACATTGAGTATAGTCCTTGCTGTTGGCTTGTTTATTTTAAGCTTTTATTATATTGATAAATGTTCCTTCTATTCCAAAACTAGGGTTTTGATCATAAAAGGTTGTTGGATCTTGTCAAAAGCTTTTTCTGCCTCTATTAAGAGTGTCATGTGGTCTTGGATTTTAGACTGGTTTATATGGTGGATTACGTTTTTTGATTTGCATATGTTGAAGCAACCTTGTGTGCCTGGGATAAGGAGTACTTGATCCCCATGAATGATCTTTTTGATATGTTTTTGAATCTGATTTACTAAGACTTTGTTGAGAGTCTTTGCATCTGTGTTCATCAGAGAGACTGGCCTATAGTTTTCTTTTTTAAGTTTATCTTTATTAGGTTTTGGGATTAAGACAATATTAGCTTCGTAGAAATTATCTGGTAGTGTTCCTTCCTTTGCTATTTGATGGAACAGTTTAAGAACTATTGGTGTTATTAGCTCCTTAAATGTCTGGTAGAACTCTGTGCGGAATCCATCTGGCCCAAGACATTTTTTGCTGGGAAGATTTGAGATTACTTTTTCAATTTCCTCATATGTTATAGAACTATTTAAGTAATTCACAACTTCCTGATTCAATTTAGGTAAGTTGTGTTTGCTTGGGAATTCATCCATCTCTTTTGTGTTGTCAAATTTCACAGAGTGTAAGTTTTTGAAATATGACAATATAATTCTCTGGATTTCTTGGGTATCAGTAGTCATATCTTCATTTTCATTTCTAATTTTGTTAATTTGGGTTTTCTCTCTCTTACTTTTGGTTAATTTAGCTAGTTTCTGATCTAAGTGGAAATGCTTCAAGTTTTTCCACATGGATAATAGAGCTCTATCAGACATGTGGTTAGTGAAGATTTTCTCCCATTTTGTGGGTTGCCTTTGAGCTCCTGTTACAATCTCTTCATCTGAACAGAAGCTCTTTAATTTCACCAGATCCCAACTGCTGAGAGTTGGTAGCTTTTTGACTGGTAGATTTTCTGTATCATTATCCTAATCTCGATTTCAGATATTTCTCCCCTTATGTTGTTAATCTTCTCTCTTCTACTGCTTTTGGGATCAAATTGCTCTAGCGTCTCTAAAGCTTTTAGGTGCATTGTTATTTATTTCTGATGTTTCTATTTTTTGATGTAGGCATTAAGAGCTATGAACTTATCCTCTTAGGACAGCTTTCATTGTGTCCCAGAGATTTTGGTAAGTTGTATTTTCATTATCATTCACTTTCAGGAAATCTTGAATTTCCTTAGTAATTTCATCCTGAATCCAATTCTCATTCAGCATCATATTGTTAAGTTTCCAGGAGTTAGTGTATTTTCTGTTGTTTGTTGTGTTGTGGATGTCAAGCTTTAGGCCATGGTGATCTGATAAGGTACAGGCTAGAATTTCAACTTTCCTGTATATGTGAAGATTCATGTTGTGGGCCAATATGTGATCTATTTTGGAGAAAGTTCCATGTGCTGCTGAGAAAAATGTGTATTCTTTGGCGCGTGGATGAAAAGTTCGATAGAGATCTGTAAGGTCCATTTCTTTAAGGGTTTGATTAAGCTCCAAAGTGTCTCTGTTAAGTTTTTTACCTGTAGATCTATCCCATGTTGAGAGGGCAGTGTTGAAATCCCCAAGAATTATCTTTTTGGGATTGATTTCTTGCTTTAGACGTAGTAGGGTTTGCTTAATGAATGTCAGGGAGTGTGTATTGGGTGCATATATGTTCAGTATTGTGAAGTCTTCCTGGTGAATTGTACCTGTGACTAAAATGTAGTATCCTTCTGTGTCTCTTATGATTTTTTTTTGGTTTGAAGTCCACTTTGTCTGTAGCATAATAGCTACCCCTGCCTGTTTCCTGCTTCCATTCACTTGTAGAATTATTGACCAGCATTTTATTTTTAAGATGATCTATCTTTTATGGTGAGATTGGTTTCCTGCAGGCAGCAGATTGATGGATTTTGATTTTTATTCCAAGTTTATAATCTGTGTCTCTTGATCGGTGAGTTAATTCCATTAATATTTAGTGCTATAATGGAGAAACTATTTTTAATTCTGGGCATTTATTATCTTTAGTGGTTTTTGTAAGTATATTGCTTCCCTTTTAATGGTGTTATACTTGCCTTCTGTTCTCCTGGATATGCCTGTTTTTTTCTTCACGCTTGAGTATCATTTCTAGCATTTTTTGAAGACCTGGTTTGGTGGACATATATTCCTTCAAGTTGTCTTGTGCTGGAAGATTTTTCCTTCCCCGTTGATCATGACGGGTAGTTTTGTGGGATATATCAGCCTGGGTTGACATTTTTGCTCATTCAATACTTGAAGTATGTCTCTCCAAGCTCTTCTTGCTTTTACTGATTCGACTGAGAAGTCATTTGTTATTTTAATAGGTTTACCTTTAAAAGTGACTTGTGTTTTTTCCCTTGAAGCTCTCAGCACCATTTCTTTATCTTGAATGTGGAGTGTTTTAACTATTATTTGCCGTGGCGAGTTTCTATTTTGGTCATATGTGTTTGGGGTGTGGAATGCCTCTTGTATATGTATGGGCCTCTCTTTTTTTAGATGAGGAAAGTTTTCCTTGATGATCATTTGAAAAATTTCCTCAGGTGTGGTATTTTGAGATTCTTGCTCTGGTATTCCATGGATACTCATGTTAGGCTTCTTCAGGGTTTCCCATAACTCTTGAATGTTTCTCTCAAGTATCTTTTTGGCTTTAACAACCTCTTCCATTGAGCTGGTTAATAGTCCCACTTTGTCTTCAAGGTCTGAAATTCTGTTTTCTGCTTCGTTAGTTCTGCTGATAAGACTCTCTGTTGAGTTCTCAGTTGAAGATAACTTGTCTTTTATTTCAGTTTTGAACTCTACTTGAGTCTGTTTTAACTGCTCTGTGCCTTTTTTTGTTTCTCGAAATGTTTTTCTCAACTCCTCCAAGTGTCTATTGTTTTCCTCTTCAAAGCGACTGATGTGATTATTTAATTCCTCCCGGATTTCCTCTTTCATAGTATTGAACATGGTAATGATCATGTTTTGAAAGTCATTATCCTGGGTCAGGCTTTCTTGGCCATTTTCGGTGGGTTTGTTCTGCTTGGAGTCTATCATGGGGTTAATTCCTTCAGTGGGGGATTTATTTACTTGGGTTTGTTTTTCATGGCTTTGCATTTTGAGTTGGGCATCGTCTTTTTTTAAATTTTTCATTATTATTTATTCAATTGTGGGTACATGTGTGTGTGCGCGTGTGTGTATTTATGTGTGTGTGTAGAACCATGGACGAATTCGAGAACCACCATGGATGCCTCCACCTCCTCCTTGTACCTCTGCCCCGGGATTCACAGGCTCAGCCCTACCAGGACCAGAAATGCAGGCGGCCCCTGCTTCCGCCTGGTGTCTATTAGTGGGGTCTAGGATCCGAACTCAGGACCCTCCGCCTGCAAGGCAGAGGCGTAACCCCTGAGCCACCTCTCCAACCCCTGGCATCATCGTTTTAACTCTTAAGATCTTCTTTCAATTTCTGTGCGTTTTTCACTGAACTGAATTATTTGGCCTGGGGTATTGGGTTGGGCGAGGGCGGAGCTTACCTGGGTCTAGCTGAGTGCTGGCTGGGGAGTTGGGGCGTGGCCCAGGGGGGGTCCTCCCGAGCCCTGCGTGGCTCAGGCTCTGCTCTGGCTGGCTGGTGGGAAGAGCTGGGTCCCTTGGGCTGCCTGGAGTTCTGGGAGTGGGTGGGTCCGGAGCTTACCTGGGTCAAGGTGAGTTCCCGGCGTATCCTGGGGACCGCAGAGTGAGCAAAGGCTTGTGTTGCCATTCTAAATTTATTTTTATTCCAACATTTTTAGGCACATCTGCGGTACTGCATTAGGATGAAAGACACGTGCCAGAAAAGTCACCTAGATGCATATATGCCACATACTGAGGTTAGACTCCTAATTGTATCATATTCAAAAATAACCAAAATTGAATCATAGTCTTAAGTGAAAGAATTAAAAGCTATAAGTGTAATAGGACCTAAGCAGTAGTTTCTTATATAATACAAGAAACGAATACACAAAAATGAGAAAACTAAATTGAATATATAATTTAAAAATATACTTTCAGGCTTGAAATGATACAATCAGTAGAATGAACAATAAAATGAATAATAAAAATGAAAAGCTATAAATCATATGTCTGATGATGAATATGTTCAGAATGTATAAATGATTCTTCACATTCAATATCAAAGTGCAAATAACCCAATTAAAATAGAAAAATGGCCTCCCTTTACACCCCACGCTCCGCCGGTCAGGACATGTGCGCGAGGTCCAGCCGGGCCTCACCCCGCACCCTAGGACCCCAGGTCAGCCCACAGGGACCCGGCTCCGACTCCCACCATCCAGCTGGAGCCGCGCGCGGGTCCGAGGGACGAGGAGGACCTCCCCCTGCGCCCGGGCCCGCCCCAGCTGCCCTCGGGTTAAATAGCTCCACGTGGACGCGCCCATCCTCCCTTTACACCCCACCCCGCTCCGCCGGTAGGGACCCGGGCGCGCAGTCCAGCCGGGCCTCACCCCGCGACCTAGGTAACTCTCCGCCCACTCCCGCCCACCAGGACCCCAGGCCAAATAATTCAGTTTAGTGAAATTGAGAGATCTTAAGAGTTAAAATGACAATGCCAAAGTCAAACTGCAAATCCATGAGAAGCAACACTCAAACAAATTTCCCACTGAAGAAATTAATCCCATAATGTTAGACTCCAACAAGAACAAACCCGCAGAAAAAGGCCAAGAAAGCCTCACCCAGGATAAAGACTTTCAAAACATGATCATTACCATGTTCAATACTATGAAAGAGGAAATCCGGGAGTAATTAAATAATCACATCAGTCGCTTTGAAGAGGAAAACAATAGACACTTGGAGGAGTTGAGAAAAACATTTCGAGAAACAAAAAAAGGCACAGAGCAGTTAAAACAGACTCAAGTAGAGTTCAAAACTGAAATAAAAGACAAGTTATCTTCAACTGAGAACTCAACAGAGAGTCTTATCAGCAGAACTAAAGAAGCAGAAAACAGAATTTCAGACCTTGAAGACAAAGTGGGACTATTAACCAGCTCAATGGAAGAGGTTGTTAAAGCCAAAAAGATACTTGAGAGAAACATTCAAGAGCTATGGGAAACCCTGAAGAAGCCTAACATGAGTATCCATGGAATACCAGAGCAAGAATCTCAAAATACCACACCTGAGGAAATTTTTCAAACGATCATCAAGGAAAACTTTCCTCATCTAAAAAAAGAGAGGCCCATACATATACAAGAGGCATTCCACACTCCAAACACATATGACCAAAATAGAAACTCGCCACGGCAAATAATAGTTAAAACACTCCACATTCAAGATAAAGAACTGGTGCTGAGAGTTTCAAGGGAGAAAAAACAAGTCACTTTTAAAGGTAAACCTATTAAAATAACAAATGACTTCTCAGTCGAATCAGTAAAAGCAAGAAGAGCTTGGAGAGACATATTTCAAGTATTGAATGAGCAAAAATGTCAACCCAGGCTGATTTACCCTGCAAAACTATCAGTCATGATCGAGGGAGAAAGAAAAATTTTCCAGCACAAAGAGAACTTTAAGGGATACATGACCACCCAACCAGGCCTTCAAAAAATGCTAGAAATGATACTCAAGTGTGAAGAAAAAAACAGGCATATCCAGGAGAACAGAAGGGAAGTATAACACCATTAAAAGGGAAGCAATATACTTACAAAAACCACTAAAAATAATAAATGCCCAGAATTAACAATAGTTTCTCCATTATAACACTAAATGTTAATGGAATTAATTCACCGATCAAGAGACACAGATAACAAACTTGGATTAAAAATGACAATCCATCAATCTGCTGCCTGCAGGAAACCCATCTCACCACAAAAGATAGGCACACTATAAAAATAAAAGGCTGGTCAAAAATTCTACAAGCAAATGGAAGCAGAAAACAGGCAGGGGTAGCCATTATGCTATCAGACAAAGTGGACTTCAAACCAAAGAAAATTATAAGAGACACCGATGGATACTACATTTTAGTCACAGGTACAATTCACCAGGAAAACTTCACAATACTAAACATATATGCACCCAATATGGGCCCCTCCACATTCATTAAGAAAACCCTATAGAATCTAAAGCAAGAAATCAACCCCCAAACGATAATTCTTGGGGACTTCAACACCGCCCTCTCAACATGGGATAGATCAACAGGTCAAAAGCTTAACAGAGACACTTTGGAACTTAATCAAACCCTAAAAGAAATGGACCTTACAGATGTCTATCGAACTTTTCACCCACGCACCAAAGAATACACATTTTTCTCAGCAGCACACAGAACTTTCTCCAAAATAGATCACATATTGGGCCACAAAATGAATCTACACATATACAAGAAAGTTGAAATTTGGGGCTGGAGAAGTGGCTCAGGGTTTAAGCCTCCGCCTTGCAGGCAGAAGGTCCTGAGTTCGGATCCCAGATCCCACGTATAGACGCCAGGCGGAAGCGGGGGCGGCCTGCGCTTCTGGTCCTGGTAGGGCGGAGCCTGTGAATCCCGGGGCAGAAGGAGGTGGAGGCGTCCATGGTGGTTCCTAATTCGTCCGTGGTTCTACACACACACATACACACATGCGCGGGCACATACATACACACACACACACACACACACACACACACACACACGTACAATTGAATAAATAATAATAAAAAAAATTAAGAAAGTTGAAATTCTAACCTGTGCCCTATCAGACCACCACGGCCTAAAGCTGGACATCCACAACACATCAAACAAGAGAAAATTCACTAACTCCTGGAAACTTAACAATATGATGCTGAATGAGAACTGGATTCAGGAAGAAATTAAAAAGGAAATTCAAGATTTCCTGAAAGTGAATTATAACGAAAATACAACTTACCAAAATCCCTGGGACACAATGAAAGCTGTTCTAAGAGTTAAGTTCATAGCTCTTAATGCCTACATCAAAAAGTGGAAACATCAGAAATAAACAACTTAACAATGCAGCTTAAAGCTTTAGAGAAAGTAGAGCAATATGATCCCAAAAGTAGTAGAAGAGAGGAGATTAGCAAAATAAGGGGAGAAATATCTGAAATCGAGATTAAGAAAATGATAGAAAAAATCAACCAATCAAAAAGCTGGTTCTTTGAAAAAATCAATAAGATTGCTACACCCCTAGCTAATTTAACCAAAAGCAAGAGAGAGAAAACCCAAAGTAACAAAATTAGAAATGAACATGGAGTTATCACTACTGATAGCCAAGAAATACAGAGAATTATAACATCATATTTCAAAAACTTATACTCTGTGAAGTTTGACAACACAAAAGAGATGGATGAATTTCTAAGTAAACACAAATTACCTAAATTGAATCAGGAAGTTGTGAATTATTTAAATAGTCCTATAACATATAAGGAAATTGAGGAAGTAATCTCGAATCTTCCCACCAAAAAATGTCCTGGACCAGATGGATTCAGCACAGAGTTCTACCAGACATTTAAGGAGTTAATAACACCAATACTCCTTAAACTGTTCCATCAAATAACAAAGGAAGGAATACTACCAAATTCCTTCTATGAAGCTAATATCGTTTTAATCCCAAAACCTAGTAAAGATTCACTTAAAATAGAAGACTATAGGCCGATCTCCCTGATGAACACAGATGCAAAGATTCTCAACAAAGTCTTAGCAAATCGGATTCAAAAACATATTAAAAAGGTCATTCACGGGGACCAAGTAGGCTTCATCCCCGGCACACAAGGTTGGTTCAACATACGCAAATCAATAAATGTAATTCATCATGTAAACCAGTCCAAAGTCCAAGACCACATGATACTCTCGATAGATGCAGAAAAAGCTTTTGACAAGATCCAACAGCCTTTTATGATCAAAACGCTAGAGACAGTAGGAATGGAAGGAACCTTTATCAATATAATGAAAGCTATATACAACAAGCCCACAGCAAGGATTATGCTCAATGGGGATCAATTGGAAGCATTCCCACTTCGATCAGGAACTAGACAAGGCTGTCCACTCTCACCACTTCTATTCAATATTGTACTTGAAGTCTTAGCTGAAGCCATAAGACAAGAAAGGGACCTAAGAGGGATTCAAATCGGCAAGGAAGAAGTCAAGCTATCCCTATTTGCAGATGACATGATCTTATACCTAAGTGATCCCAAAAACTCCACCAGGAAGCTCCTGGAACTAATTGAGAAGTTCAGCAGGGTGGCAGGATACAAAATAAATGTGCAAAAATCAGAGGTCTTCCTATATGCCCAGAACGAAAGAAGTGAAAAAGCCTTGAGAGAAACAATCCCATTTGCTATAGCCCCTAAAAAAATGAAATGCCTTGGTATACACCTAACTAAGGAGGTAAAAGACCTTTACAATGAAAACTTTAAAACCCTAAAGAAAGAAATAGCAGAAGACACCACAAGGTGGAAAGACCTCCCTTGTTCCTGGATTGGCAGAATCAACATCATACAGATTCAATGCTATACCAATCAAAATCCCAAAGCAATTCTTCAAAAAAGTTGACCAAACAATCTCAAAGTTCATATGGAGGCACAAAAGACCCAGGATAGCAAAGACAATCCTGAGTAACAAAAACACAGCTGGAGGTATTGCCATACCAAACCTTAGTCTATACTACAAATCCATAGTTATAAAGACAGCCTGGTACTGGCTCCAAAGTAGACACACAGATCAATGGATAAGGATTGAAGACCCAGATATAAGCCGACAAAGTTACAGCCATTTGGTCTTTGACAAAGGGGCCCAAAGAATCCAATGGAAAAAGAACAGCATCTTCAACAAATGGTGCTGGCAAAACTGGATCTCCACATGCAGAAGATTAAAGCTGGACCCGTACTTGTCACCATGTACAAGACTTAATTCCAAATGGATCAAGGACCTTGATATCAGGCCAGAGACTTTAAAAACCATAGTTGAAAGGATAGGGAACTCCCTCGAGCTGATTGGGCTAGGCCAACAGTTCCTAAACAGACATCCAATGGCACAGTCACTGCTACCAACTCTCAACAGTTGGGATCTTGTGAAATTAAAGAGCTTCTGTTCAGATAAAGAGTTATAATGCGCGCTCAAAGGCAACCCACAGAATGGGAGAAAATCTTCACTAACCACACATCTGATAGAACTCTGCTGTCCAGAGTGCACAAAGAACTTAGAAAAATAAACACCAAGGAAACCAATGGCCCAATGAAAAAATGGGCTCTGGAACTTCAAAGAAACTTTACCAGGGATGAAATTAAAATGTCTAACAAATATCTGAAAAAATGATCCACTTCCTTAGCCATCAGGGAAATGCAAATCAACACTTCCCTGAGATATCATCTCACCCCGGTCAGGATGGCAAAAATCCACAATACAAACAACAACAAATGTTGGAGAGGATGTGGAGAGAGGGGAACTCTCCTACATTGCTGGTGGGAATGCAGGCTCATACAGCCACTCTGGCGAGCCGTCTGGAGATTCTTAAAGAAATTAAAGATTGAAATGCCATATGACCCTGCTATTCCACTTTTGGGAATAACCCCCCATACAGCAGAAGTTCACCTCGATAGCACAAGCACGACCATGTTCATAGCAGCACTGTTTACAATAGCAAAGTCATGGAATCAGCCCAAATGTCCAACAGTTGACGAGTGGATAAGGAAACTGTGGTACATCTATACAATTGAGTACTACTCAGCCATCAAAAATGATGAATTACTGGAATTTGCCAGGAAATGGATGTCATTAGAAACAATTATATTAAGTGAAGTATCCCAGACCCAGAAAATTAAGCACTGTATGTACTCCCTAATAGGTGGCTCCTAGTACCAAACCCACCCAGACCACCTAGAGACAGTAATTCCAAGGATTATGAACAGGAGGGATGGGGTAGGAGGGCCACACCAGAAACAAGAAGAGAAGGGACCATGTTACAGCAGGGAAAATAGGCCTCTACCAAGGACCCAAATAAGTAATGAGACATCTGATTAAGGTCACAGACTTTTGTTCGTGATCATTTACCACCGAGGGGGTGTGATCTCACCAGAAGAGGAGGGCATATAGTCTGGCAGATAAAAAGTAACCATTTTGCAAATGGGTGATAGACCCCTCCCTTACTGTGGTTTCCCACTTTTATTACATCTACCTTTGAATGTGCTTTTATCACAAGACTCTAACAGCTTTTTGTCTCTGGCCAGGGGGTAACATACAATGCCCACCAGGATGGAGTGAAGGGCATTGCAGGAGCAGCAAAACTGCAAAAGAAAATCAACAAACCACAATCCAGAACTTCAGAGACTCTATATCAACCACCTAGAACTAGGCCAGCTTAGTCTCTCCCCATCTTGAAGCTCAGGGAAATTTGCGGAAGAGGGGGCGGTAAGAGTGTAAGAGCAAAAGGATGGGAGGAGCAATGATATGTAAGATACTCTATACTAGTTAGGGCTGAAGCAATCATAATTGGACTTTGCATGCCCTGCGCACTGTCCAACACACTGTTGACCTCACAAAGTCTAGAGACCATCTGCTAAAGGCACCAAGATCCTTGGAGGCAAGGGATTGGCAGCCACAGCAGTGTTCCTATACCTAAGGGGAACACGGGAAAGGGTTCAGGGAAAAGCCACTGGGTCCTTGTATGTCATCGGAGAGGAGGGCCCAGAGGAAAATCAGACATGCACAAGAAAGGACTCTCTGGGAATTCGGGTGGGAGGCACTGGGGGATGGGGAGGGAGAGGGGTGGGGAGTGGGAGCAGGGGTATGGGGGGATGAGGAGGGAGGGAGGGACCTGGTGTACCTAATAAGTTTGTATGAGCTGAAATAAAAAAAAAGATTAGCATGAAGTAAAAAAAAATAGAAAAATGTTTAAATAAATATTTCCTAAGAAAATGCACAAATGGTCCAATATCATAGAGAAAGATATTATTTGATATCATTATTTGATATCATTTGATTCAAATAAAAATTACAATAAGGCAGTTCTAGTGGGGATATAAAATGAAATAGCCACTTGGAAAATGATTAACAATTCTTCAACAATTTAGATAAAAGATAAATCATATGACTCAAAACCACTAAAATTAGCATGTGTAAAACATTCATCCATAAAATAATATCTACATGAATTATGATTATAGAATTCTACAAAAAGCATCAAAAATAGAATATGCATAAAAATCTAGTAATTGAAGCATAAGTGAATAATATCCCTACATAGATGTATTATTTGTCAATGAAAAGGAACAAAATACTGTTCTATGATTCAACTAGTCGATGTTTGAAATACCATAGGTGAGTAAAGCTGGTGATGAATCCATGTGCCACGATGTATATAAGACCCAGCACAGACAAATCCACAAAGACAGAAGTGAGATTAGAGGCTAGTGTGGGTAGGAATACTGAGATGAGATAATGGACATTGAATTCTGTCTTTTAAATGAATGAATGATTAGGCTGAATAAATAAAGAAATTAGCATTGAGATAATAATGATGATAAAAGTACAATACATATTAAGTACAGTGAAGTTTTTGTGTGTTCTGTCAATATAGACTCTGTTAATTTCTTGTTAAGTCAGACTCTACACTGATTTTCAACTACTTTTTGGGTGCCAACATAGTCAAAAGTTTGAATGCATATACTGCATTTATCATTACTAAAATGATCTCTGTTGTTCCAACATTGAAGAAGACCTAGCTTTTAAACATTGCTATGTGTGTTAAAATCCATCATCAATCTATAAGTGGTCTTTCTACAGAGCTCAGTAAAAAGTAAAAGTCAATCAGATTCATGAGGAAGGTTAAAAGATTTATTTCAAAAATTGTACCTGGGAAACATTTTAATAAACATTACATTTGGCTTTCACTCATTTCATAACTTCATTTTCTCTGAACTAAGTTGTCTTGTACTACTGTGTCAATTTTCATCTTCCAGTCCAAATCTCCCTTTTTGCATAGTTACACAGAATTTCTCTTTTGGTCATGGCTCCTGCTCAGTGTCTACACACTAGAAATAATTTCTGTATATCAAAATCCTTACAAATATATTTAAAATATTGCTAAAGAATTGTACAAGACAAGATGATTTAGTAAGGATAATTGACATGCATGCACATATAAATTTTGTGATATCATTAGTCAACTACATATACACTTAATCTAAATGTATCATTAATTTTTATATCTCACATAGTTCTTATTATATAAAATAGAATGTAGTTGTATTAATCAGAGTTCTCTGAAGAAACAGAATCTATAGAATATAATATATATAAATAAATTTATTAAATTAACTTACAGTAAAAGTGTCCTGTAAAGTAGCCACCCATAGCTGCTTCATTTTTGACTGGAATGTTCCACAAAGCCAAAAGATTCCAAGAAGTTCTCAAGCCTTTACTTCTCTGGAGGGTCGATGATGCTGGGTTTCAACATTGGTGAAGAATAGCTGGGCTCCAATGTCAGTGATGAGCAGCAAACAGCAACAAGACCTAGAGGCCAAGCTCCAAAGGCAGGGGGAACAGCAACAACTGGTGGAAAAGGCTTAACTCTGAGTCAGCCAAAGATGGAGGCAGCAGCAACACCAGCAACAAAGAAGGCCACGATGCTGTAAAAGTGAACGATGCTTGCAGAGCAGACTCCACAGCAAGTAGACACAAGATAAGGGAAAATCAAGTCCCTCCTCCTTGTACTTCCTATTATCTTGCCCACCCACTGGAAAGTACTACTCACTATGGGCTGGATTTTCCACAGCAATCAATCAAGTACCTGCAAACTTGTTCAGAGCCATTCCAACCATTAACCCTTCACAGCTGCACTCTAAACAGTCTGCAACTGTCAAGTTGACACCAAAATGCAGCCATAACAGTATTTTCATTTGTTTAAGCGTAAGAAATTTCCCAGAGATCTATCAACACTGTGGGCATGTTTTATTTTTTGTCCTAATAAAGAAGACCATAATCTTTTCATGTCTATGAGCTTTCTAGATCAATTTATCCTGGTATTGGGAAAATAAATGACACAAAGTATGTAGTGCTTCTTGTCACATCCAACATTGCTTTCCATTGATTTATAATTTAGGCAGTTTCTAAGTGAAGATGTGGTTGATAAAGTATGTGAATTTTTTGGCCATAAACCTCATGGCTTAGGTTTTTGCAGCAACATAAATTTCTTGTTGAAAAGAAAGAAACATTGGGCAAGATAGTACATTCTAAACAAGATATTTCAGAAGTTAATAATATAGTTATTTCTCTTCTTCCAAGTGTGGTGAAAAAGGAAATCAAAACTGTATAGAGAATATGTGGTTGTTTCCATAAGAACAAATTTCTCTCTATTAGGATGTACTCTAACTGCCATGGGCTTTGTTACTCAGTTATATAGCCATACAGAAGGCTTTGGGGCAAGATGCTGCTGCCAGTATATCAAACAAAAATTGGTAGAGAAAGTCAGCTTCAATGATGACCAGCTTCTCTTTCTATGCCTTGCATCTCTTCTATCATATTACTTGATTAGTGATCTCATTAAACAATCAATGGTCATTGAGGGAAACAACTCATTGATATCCTTACAGTGCTTAATTTTATCAATTTAATTATCAAGTGCATATTCAGCATTACACATGATAAACTACTCCCAGACTCTGGACTCATCCTCAGAGGAAAACTTCCCACATTCTTATACCAGTTCTCTATTCTTTTATCTTCCAAGTTCTTCACATTCTTGATAAAACATTCTTTAGGTTCTTATACTTACAGAAAAAAATTTTCTTTGGATTATGTATGCTGTATTCATGGGGACATTTTCTGTACTGTCTTGGTCTGTACTTTGTCACAGCCAAATCCTTGTGGGTTTATAGGACATAAATAGTTCACTTCCAAGTTCAGCTACATTTTATAAAACCATCTATTACTTAAGCCTCTGGCACATGTCTTTCATCCTTATACAGTACCGCAGATGTGCCTAAAAATGTTGGATTAAAAATAAATTTTTGAATGGCAACACAATCTTTGAAGAAAAATGAAGGTACCTTGCAGTTGGTACTTTAACCAAGAACAAACAGAAACTGAATCAACTTAACAACAATAGACCTTGTTACAGAAATAATAACATCCTTCACAATTATGAGAGGTTATTGAACAAGGAGGGCCTGAGATGCAACAAGTAAGAATAAACAAAGAATGTGAATATACTTGAGAAATGGGAAGCAGCAGTAGTATTATCTAACTTGGGAAGTTAAAAAATAAGAAACAGTAAGATATTGGAAAACAAGGAAGCTAAAAAGTGAAGGGTAATTAAAATGGATGTGTTCTATGACCTTACTTTATACATACAATACTATATATATATATATATATATATATATATATATATAACCTTTTGAAATCTAATAACCATATGATTAAAAAAGTGGAATGGCAGTTATTAAAATATTTGAAATAAATTGAGAGAATTAAATCCTAAAAAAGAAGCAGAAAGAAATAATATAGAGTAAATAAAGTGAAAACAGCAAGCTGAGATCTACCTATCTATCTATGTAATTGCAATATGCAAAGTAAAATATTAAGACGTTCAAACTGAATAAAATCAAGAATGTAATATATAAAATCATAATTAAAAATAAACACATAGAATAAAATGAAAAATATCAGGAAATGTCAATCAAAACAGATAAAATATTCTTTGAGCAAAATTTGGTACCTATTATAATTCCAGCTTTGACATTAAAAACACTCATAAAAGAATTCCAAATCAAAAAAATGAACAAATGAAACATCAGCACATATCTGCTATGATTTATAAAGAAATTAAAACAAAACCTCATAGCAAAATATGTTATATAGAGCATAAGTGTGAATAGAATACAGATTCTGTTGTTTCTGTGTATATTTATATTAGTTTGATATATTTCTCACCTATACAAGCCAATTTTCTCTTATAATTTTTATTATTTGTTCTTTGACACTTTTGCACATGTACACAGTTTGTTCTAATTACTGTCTTCCCCATTTTTAATTTTCCTCCCATTTCTATCATCTCCTCCACCACCACATCCTTACCAATTCCTTTTCCACATTTAAGACTTTTGGCATTGTTTTGCAATCGACTTAGTTTTATGAGAACTTTCTGTATGGTCATCAATTAGAACTTTCACTGGAGTTTGGTCAGGTTCCATGAGTGGGCACACATCTGAAGGCTCCTCCTCTTTCTGCATATATCTGTGACACCAAGTTCCATAAGTATTAGAATCTCCTTAGCTCCTCCTCCACCCAGGCCTAGCTGTTGATGACATTCTTTGGCTGACCCAATGCAAGCATTAGAGTTGATGCAACTTTCTGACTGCACTGTCTATCTGTGTCGGTCCAGACGATGGTATTTTATAACCCTTCTCTTCATCTTCCAGCTCTTACATTTTCTTTCTGCCCCTCTTCTGCATCCCCTCTGAACTTTAGAGGGGATGGTAAAAAATATCTTTTTAGGGATGAACACTCAACTGTTATTAAATTCTCAGCACTTTTACCAGCCACGAGTAACTACACTCATCATCACTCACAGGAAAGCGACACTTTTCCAATTAAGACTAAGATTAGCTTTTATCTATGGATATAATTGCAAAATTTAGGAACTTTCACAACACCTTTAGGACTATGAAAGTTTATTATCAAGAAGGAAGGTTTCACCTTAGTTGCAGCTTGATTTCTCTATAAAATGTATAGTTCTTCATCAGGAGGGTTTTATCTTCAATTTCTATTGGGTAACCAAGAGGAATGTCAAAAGCCTATTTGTTTTGACAGCCTTTGGGAGCTTCCTGGGATTCCTATCTAATAATCTATGGCTTCTGGAAGCAACTTTTTCCATCTATGCAGTTTATGTTCCTCTAAACGCTTTCTTAAATTTATGAAAAAATATATGTATCTAATTTGATTGCAAGACAATAGATTTCCACATGGTTTTCTCATACTCATACTTTTGATTAAACCCTCCCCTTTGCCCCCAGCAAGTTTTGAAACTAAGGAAAACTTTGAGCCAGTATACTAACCATATTTGATCACATCGAATTTTTCCTTTGTGCATGTGTTTTTCTATTTCTGTCTCTCTGTCTCTTTCTGTCTCTCTGTCTGCCTCTCTCTCTGTCTCGTGTGTGTATGTATGTATGTGTGTGTGTCGGGGGGGCAGAGAGCACTTGAGTATGTGTGCCTTTGGAAGCCCAAGGGAGACTTCAGGAGTCATCTCGGATTGTGTTGTTTTGCTTTGGGATTTCCCAGGTTCCATCTTCCAGGGCCACAAGTACAGGTAACAGGCATTTCTTTGGGGGCATTTTTATGTGGGATCTGGACATTCAAACTCAGGTCCTTTTGCTTACAAGGCAAAGATTTTTAAACTCAGGAGCACCACATTATGTCCCCACCACCACATCATGAGTTCATTTAACAGAAATAATAGAAGCATTTCAAATACTTGAATTTTTAAAGAACACTTTAAATATCTAATCACTTAAAATATAAAACAATATAAAAGAAGAAACTATTTTAGACTGAATGACTTATGTGGACAGGGGGTAGATGGCCTCTAATGCTTGCAAAGGGAACAAATTAAAGGTTTAAATTGATGTTCTAAACATAAAACAAGAATTTTTCAAATCAATAAAATAAATCAGAAAAAAGAAAATCTATTTTGCTTTTCTCTGAGATTTGACAGACTCTGACCACCACACCAGGAAGTGCAGACCAAGGTCTTTACTGCCTGGCCTTTGAATGTGGGACCTGGGATCCAAACACAGGACCTTCTGATTGCAAGCAGAATCTTAACCTCTGAGCCATGTCTCCAGTTCAAACAATTTTTTTTCATTTTTTCTGGTTTTACAAACATAATGAATAATAATGCCCCCTTTCTATCCCACCCTCCCTTCCTTCACCAGTCCCTCCCACCATCCTGTCTGCTTCTGTGTGTCCTGGGGTTCCCTTTGGATTATCTGCTCTAATGGAAATTAAGGCTTCTGTGGCAGACTGAGTGGCCCTTCTTTAGGTAGAATCACTGATAAGGGCACACCCTTTCACTTGCCTAGACTTAACCCCTAACGTTATCACTGAATGTAATTGTTTCTCCTGAGATCCTCCCTAGGCTATGGGGGAATGTTGATATGTCAGCCATTGGGCAGGTATCTTTGCAGTGGGTTCTTGGATGGAGCAACCCTGCCTTAAGTTAAATTTCTTGGTAAGCAATGGATTCCCCATCTTCAGGCTTTTACAAACTTAAGGTACCCATCTTCAGTAGGATTCTCTGAGCCTTAAGAAGGGAAGAGATTTGGTTGGCCTGAATCCAGCTGCATATTTCAGGGTCATTCTGGTTGGTTACCGTTATCTGTTTCACTGCTGTTCAGGTACACTAGATTGGCTTTTGCTTGGGTATCAAGATCTATTCTCTAAAAATAAGATGAGAGGTGTTTAGATGGAAGGTATATACTAGCATCCACTTAAGGGAGAACATGTGATGGTTTTCTTTCTGCATCTGTGGTATCTAGTTCATTATGATTTCTTCTAGTTCCATCCATTTCATTAGATCATCATTCATGAGAGCTGAATAATATTCCATTGTATATATGTACCACAATTTCATTAACTATTCATCAATGCTTGGAACATATAGGTTGGTTCCATTTCTTTATAATCATGAAGGGCTGCAATGAACATGATTACATGCATTTTCTCTAGTAATGTCCTTTGGGAAAATTCCCAGAGGTGGTAGAGCTGACGTGTATGGAAATTTTTTTAAATTTTCTTCCTTCCTTCCTTCCTTCCTTCCTTCCTTCCTTCCTTCCTTCCTTCCTTCCTTCCTTCCTTCCTTCCTTCCTTCCTTCCTTCCTTCCTTCCTTCCCATCCTTCCTTCCTTCCTTCCTCTCTTTCTTTCTTGTGTGTGTGTGTGTGTGTGTGTGTGTGTGTGTATGTGTGTGTGTACCTGAGGGCAGTGTGTCCCTGTGGAGAACCAAGGGTAACTTGGGGAATCATTCTGGATTGCATCTACCTCCTTCTTGCTTTGGCCTGAGATTTCCCAGGCTCTGATCACCAGGGCCCTAAAGGCAGGCTGCTGTTGTTTCCTCCTGGAATTTTTATGTGGGACCTGGGATCTGAACTCAGGACCTTTTTTTTTTTTTTTAATTTTTTTTTATTATTATTAATTCAACTGTGTGCATATGTGTGTGTGTGTTTGTGTGTGTAGAACCACGGACGAATTCGCGAACCACCATGGATGCTTCCACCTCCTTCTGTCCCGGGATTCACAGGCTCCGCCCTACCAGGACCAGAAGCGCAGGCCGCCCCCGCTTCTGCCTGGCGTCTATACATGGGATCTGGGATCCGAACTCAGGACCTTCCGCCTGCAAGGCGGAGGCTTAACCCCTGAGCCACCTCTCCAGCCCAGGACCTTTTGTTTGCAAGACAGAGTCTTGCCATCTCTCCAGCCCAGAATTTTTATTTTTAACATTTTTTAAAAACCTCCAAATTGATCTCCAAAGGAGTTATATTAGTTAACAATCTCACCAGCAAAGTGTGAGGGTCTCCTTCTCCTCACATCCATGCCAGCATTTGCTTTTCTGTGTTTTGGATTTGAGCCATTCTGATTAGAGTGAGATGCTATGTCAGGATAGTTTTAATTTGAATATACCTAACGTCTAGAGAGGTAGGACACTTTTCAAAATGTTTGTTAGACATTTGAATTTCTTCTTGTGAAAAGTTACTTTTTAAAAAATTTATTTAATTTTCGGGGCCTCACCGCGCGCTCTAGGACCCCAGGTCAGCCCACAGGGACCCGGCTCCGACTCCCACCATCCAGCCGCAGCCGCGCGCGGGGTCCGAGGGACGAGGAGGACCTCCCCCTGCGCCCGGGCCCCGCCCCAGCTGCGCTCGGGTTAAATAGCTCCACGCCGACGCGCCCATCCTCCCTTTTCACCCCACCCCGCTCCGCCGGTCGGGACGCCCACGCGCGATCCAGCCAGGCCTCACCGCGGGCTCTAGGACCCCAGGTCAGCCCACAGGGACCCGGCTCCGACTCCCACCATCCAGCCGGAGCCGCGCGGGGGCCGAGGGACGAGGAGGACCTCCCCCTGCGCCCGGGCCCCGCCCCAGCTGCCCTCGGGTTAAATAGCTCCACGCTGACGCGCCCATCCTCCCTTTTCACCCCACCCCGCTCCGCCGGTCCGGACAAGAGTGCGGTACACCCGGGCCTCACCCCGCGCCCTAGGTAAGTCCCCGTTCGGGCCCCGCCCACCAGTACCCGAGGCCAAATAATTCAGTTTAGTGAAATTGAGAGATCTTAAGAGTTAAAATGACAATGCCAAAGTCAAAGTGCAAATCCATGAGAAGCAACACTCAAGTAAACAAATTTCCCACTGAAGAAATTAATCCCATAATGTTAGACTCCAACAAGAACAAACCCGCGGAAAAAGGCCAAGAAAGCCTAACCCAGGATAACGACTTTCAAAATATGATCATTACCATGTTCAATACTATGAAAGAGGGAATCCGGGAGGAATTACATAATCGAATCAATCGCTTTGAAGAGGAACAGAACAGACATCTGGAGGAGTTGAGAAAAACAGTGCAAGAAACAAAAAGTGGCATAGAGCAGTTAAAACAAACTCAAGCAGAGTTTAAAACTGAGCTAAAAGACAAGTTATCTTCAACCCAGAACGCCACAGAGAGTCTTATCAACAGAACTAATGAAGCAGAAAACAGAATTTCAGACCTTGAAGATAAAGTGGGAGTACTAACCAGCTCAATGGAAGAGGTTGTTAAAGCCAAAAAGATACTTGAGAGAAATATCCAAGAGATATGGGACACCCTGAAGAAGCCTAACATGCGTATTCATGGAATACCGGAGCAAGAATCTCAAAATACCACCCCTGAGGAAATTTTTCAAACGATCATCAAGGAAAACTTTCCTCATCTAAAAAAAGAGAGGCCCATTCATATACAAGAGGCATTCCTCACCCCAAACAGATACGACCAAAATAGAAGCACACGGCGTCAAATAATAGTTAAAACACTCCACATTCAAGATAAAGAACTGGTGCTGAGAGCTTCAAGGGAGAAAAAAGAAGTCACTTTTAAAGGCAAACCTATTAAAATAACAAATGACTTCTCAGTCGAAACAGTAAAGGCAAGAAGAGCTTGGAGAGACATACTTCAAGTATTGAATGAGTAAAAATGTCAACCCAGGCTGATTTACCCTGCAAAACTATCAGTCATGATCGAGGGAGAAAGAAAAATTTTCCAGCACAAAGACAACTTTAAGGGATACACGGCCACCAAACCAGGCCTTCAAAAACTGCTAGAAATGATACTCAAGCGTGAAGAAAAAAACAGGCATATCCAGGAGAACAGAAGGCAAATATAACACCATTAAAAGCGAAGCAATATACTTATAAAAGCTACTAAACATAATAAATGTCTGGAATTAACAATAGTTTCTCCATTATAACACTAAATGTTAATGGACTTAATTCACCGATCAAGAGACACAGATTACAAACTTGGATTAAAAATCACAATCCATCAATCTGTTGCCTGCAGGAAACCCATCTCACCACAAAAGATAGGCACGCTCTAAAAATAAAAGGCTGGTCAACAATTCTACAAGCAAATGGAAGCAGAAAATAGGCAGGGGTAGCCATTATGCTATCAGACAAAGTGGATTTCAAACCAAAAAAAATTATAAGAGACACGGATGGATACTACATTTTAGTCACAGGTACAATTCACCAGGGAGATTTCACAGTACTGAACATATATGCACCCAATACGGGCCCCTCCACATTCATTAAGAAAACCCTACAGCGTCTAAAGCAAGAAATCAACCCCCAAACGATAATTCTTGGGGACTTCAACACCGCCCTCTCTACATGGGATAGATCAACAGGTCAAAAGCTTAACAGAGACACTTTGGAACTTAATCAAACCCTGAAAGAAATGGACCTCACAGATCTCTATCGAACTTTTCACCCACGCACCAAAGAATACACATTTTTCTCAGCAGCACACGGAACTTTCTCCAAAATAGATCACATATTGGGCCACAAAATGAATCTACACATATACAAGAAAGTTGAAATTCTAACCTGTGCCCTATCAGACCACCACGGCCTAAAGCTGGACATCCACAACACATCAAACAAGAGAAAATACACTAACTCCTGGAAACTTAACACTATGATGCTGAATGAGAACTGGATTCAGGAAGAAATTAAAAAGGAAATTCAAGATTTCCTGAAAGTGAATGATAATGAAAATACAACTTACCAAAATCTCTGGGACACAATGAAAGCTGTTCTAAGAGGTAAGTTCATAGCTCTTAATGCCCACGTCAAAAAAATGGAAACATCAGAAATAAACAACTTAACAATGCAGCTTAAAGCTTTAGAGAAACTAGAGCAATCTGATCCCAAAATCAGTAGAAGAGAAGAGATTAGCAAAATAAGGGGAGAAATATCTGAAATCGAGACTAAGAAAACGATAGAAAAAATCAACCAATCAAAAAGCTGGTTCTTTGAAAAAATCAACAAGATTGATACACCCCTAGCTAAACTAACCAAAAGCAAGAGAGAGAAAACCCAAATTAACAAAATTAGAAATGAACATGGAGTTACCACTACTGATACCCAAGAAATCCAGAGAATTATAACATCATATTTCAAAAACTTATACTCTGTGAAGTTTGACAACACAAAAGAGATGGATGAATTTCTAAGTAAACACAACTTACCTAAATTGAATCAGGAAGTTGTGAATTATTTAAATAGTCCTATAACATATAAGGAAATTGAGGAAGTAATCTCAAATCTTCCCACCAAAAAATGTCCTGGACCAGATGGATTCAGCACAGAGTTCTACCAGACATTTAAGGAGTTAATAACACCAATACTCCTTAAAATGTTCCATCAAATAGCAAAGGAAGGAACACTACCAAATTCCTTCTATGAAGCTAGTATCGTTTTAATCCCAAAACCTAGTAAAGATTCACTTAAAAAAGAAAACTACAGGCCGATCTCCCTGATGAACACAGACGCAAAGATTCTCAACAAAGTCTTAGCAAATCAGATTCAAAAACGTATTAAAAAGATCATTCATGGGGACCAAGTAGGCTTCATCCCCAGCACACAAGGTTGGTTCAACATACGCAAATCAATAAATGTAATTCATCATGTAAACCAGTCCAAAGTCCAAGACCACATGATACTCTCGATAGATGCAGAAAAAGCTTTTGACAAGATCCAACAGCCTTTTATGATCAAAACGCTAGAGACAGTAGGAATGGAAGGAACCTTTATCAATATAATGAAAGCTATATACAACAAGCCCACAGCAAGGATTATGTTCAATGGGAAACAATTGGAAGCATTCCCACTTCGATCAGGAACTAGACAAGGCTGTCCACTCTCACCACTTCTATTCAATATTGTACTTGAAGTCTTAGCTGAAGCCATAAGACAAGAAAGGGACATAAGAGGGATTCAAATCGGCAAGGAAGAAATCAAGCTATCCCTATTTGCAGATGACATGATCTTATACCTGAGGGATCCCAAAAACTCCACCAGGAAGCTCCTGGAACTAATTGAGAAGTTCAGCAGGGTGGCAGGATACAAAATAAATGTGCAAAAATCAGAGGCCTTCCTATATGCCCAGAATGAAAGAAGTGAAAAAGCCTTGAGAGAAACCATGCCATTTACTATAACCCCTAAAAAAATGAAATACCTTGGTATAAACCTAACTAAGGAGGTAAAAGACCTTTACAATGAAAACTTTAAAACCCTAAAGAAAGAAATTGCAGAAGACACCAGAAGGTGGAAAGACCTCCCTTGTTCCTGGATTGGCAGAATCAACATTGTAAAAATGACCATCCTACCAAAGGCAATATACAGATTCAATGCTATACCAATCAAAATCCCAAAGCAATTCTTCAAAGAAGTTGACCAAACAATCTCAAAGTTCATATGGAGGCACAAAAGACCCAGGATAGCAAAGACAATCCTGAGTAACAAAAACACTAAGTCTATACTACAAATCCATAGTTATAAAGACAGCCTGGTACTGGCTCCAAATTAGACACACAGATCAATGGATAAGGATTGAAGACCCAGATATAAGCCGACAAAGTTACAGCCATTTGGTCTTTGACAAAGGGGCCCAAAGAATCCAATGGAAAAAGAACAGCATCTTCAACAAATGGTGCTGGCAAAACTGGATCTCCACATGCAGAAGATTAAAGCTGGACCCGTACTTGTCACCATGTACAAGACTTAATTCCAAATGGATCAAGGACCTTGATATCAGGCCAGAGACTTTAAAAACCATAGTTGAAAGGATAGGGAACTCCCTCAAGCTGATTGGGCTAGGCCAACACTTCCTAAACAGACATCCAATGGCACAGTCACTGCTACCAACTCTCAACAGTTGGGATCTTGTGAAATTAAAGAGCTTCTGTTCAGATAAAGAGATTGTCACATGAGCTCAAAGGCAACCCACAGAATGGGAGAAAATCTTCACTAACCACATATCTGACAGAGCTCTACTGTCCAGAGTGCACAAAGAACTTAGAAAATTAAACTCCAAGGAAAACACTGGCCCAATTAAAAAATGGGCCCTGGAACTTCAAAGAAACTTTACCAGGGATGAAATTAAAATGTCTAACAATTATCTTAAAAAATGCTCCACTTCCTTCGCCATCAGGGAAATGCAAATCAAAACTTCCCTGAGATATCATCTCACCCCGGTCAGGATGGCAAAAATCCACAATACAAACAACGACAAATGCTGGAGAGGATGTGGAGAGAGGGGAACTCTCCTACATTGTTGGTGGGAATGCAGGCTCATACAGCCACTCTGGCGAGCCGTCTGGAGATTCTTAAAGAAATTAAAGATTGAAATGCCGTATGACCCTGCTATCCCACTTTTGGGAATAACCCCCCATGCAGCAGAGGTTCGCCTCGATAGCACAAGCTCGACCATGTTCATAGCAGCACTGTTTACAATAGCAAAGGCATGGAATCAACCCAAATGTCCAACAGTTGACGAGTGGATAAGGAAACTGTGGTACACCTATACAATGGAGTACTACTCAGCCATCAAAAATGATGAATTACTGGAATTTGCTGGGAAATGGATGTCATTAGAAAGAATTATATTAAGTGAAGTATCCCAAACCCAGAAAATTAAGCGCCGTATGTACTCCCTAATAGGTGGCTTCTAGTACCAAACTCACCCAGCCCACATTGAGACACTCAAAAGTAAACCTATGTAACACAGTAATTGCAAGGATTATGAACAAGAGAGATGGGTTAGGAGGACCACACCAGAAACAAGGAGAGAGGAGACCATGTTACAGCAGAGAAAATAGGCCTCCATCAAGGTCTGCAAGTAAGTAATGAGAAACCTGGTTAAGTTCACAGACGTTCTTTCTTGATCTCACCAGAAGGGGAGGGCATATAGTCTAGCAGATAAAAAGTAATCATTTTGCAAATGGGTGATGGACCCCTCCCTCAGTGAGGTTTCCTACTCTTATTACATCTACCCTTGAATGTGCTATTACAACAAGACTCCAGTTTAACAGCTTTTTGTCTCTGGCCAGGGGGTGACATACAGTGCCCAGCAGAATGGAGTGAAGGGAATTGCAGGAGCAGCAAAACTGCAAAAGAAAATCAACAAACCACAATCCAGAACTTCAGAGACTCTATATCAATCACATAGAACTAGGCCAGCCTAATCTCTCCCCATCCTGGAGCTCAGGGACATTTGCGGAAGAGGGGGCGGTAAGATTGTAAGAGCAAAAGGATGGGAGGAGCAACGATTTGCAAGATTCTCAACAATAGTTGGGGCCAAAGCAATCATAATGGGACTTTGCATGCCCTGCGCAATGTCCAGCGCACTGTTGCCCTCATAAAGTCTAGCATCTGTTAAGGGCACCGAGACCCCTGGAGGCAAGGGATTGACAGCCATAGTAGTGATCTTATGCTTAAGGGGAACAAGAGAAAGGGCTTATGGAAATGCCACTGGGTCCTTATATGTCATCGGAGAGGAGGACCCAGTGGAGAGTTAGGCGTACACAATAAAGGACTCTCTGGGAATTGGGGGGGAGGCACTGGGGGAAGGGGAGGGGGAGGAGGGGGGAGGGAGGGAACTGGTAAAAAATTTTAAAATGTATAATTAAATTTTTAATAAAAAAAAAGATGTAATAAGTATTTTCCTTCATTTTATTAATTTATTAATTCTGGAAAACAAAAACAGTACTAGTTCCCTGAATGGAACCTATTGGTTGGTTAGATTTATGAACAAAAAGTGAGTTTGCATAATATTTTCTATCCATTAAAAACAGAAAAAAAGAAAAAAAGTTATTTAATTTTCCACTCATACAAACATAATAGGTACCCCTGTCCCCTCCCTCCCTCCACCCCTCCCTGGACCTCCCTGCTCCTGCCTCCCTTTTCCCCTGCCTTTCTCCCCTCCCTCCCTTTCTCCCAGTGCCCCCTCCCCCCATCTCTGAAGCATCCTTTAATGTGTATATCAAACTTTCCTCTGGGTCCTCCTCCCTGATGAGATGGAAGGACTCAGTGGCATTTCCTAGAACTTTTTCTTGTGTTCCCCTTAAGTATAGGAACACTATTGTGACTGTTAGTCCATTGCTTCTAAGGATACTAGTGCCTTTAGTCCATGTAGACTTTGAGGGGTCAATGATATGTTGGTCATTGTACAGATCATACAGAGTCCTATTTGTTTAATTTATTTTTTATTTCCACTCATACAAACTCAACAGGTACACCGGTCTCCTCCCTCCCTCCAACCCTCCCACCCCCCATCCCCCATTCACCTCCCTTCCTGTCCCCCAGTGCCTCCCCCTCCACTCCCCGGAGCATCCTTTAATATGCATGCCAAACTCTCCTCTGGGTCTTCCTCTCTGATGAGGTACAAAGATCCAGTGGCATTTCCCAGAACCCTTTCCTGTGTTCCCGTTAAACATAGGAATATTACTGTGGCTGTCAATCCCTTGCCTCCAAGGATCCTAGTGCCTTTAGCAAATGCTAGACTTTGTGGGGTCAATAGTGTGTTGGACATTGCGCAGGGCATGCAAAGTCCAATTATGATTGCTTCGGCCCTAACTTGTGTGGAGTATCTTGCATACCATTACTCCTCCCATCTTTGTGCTCTTACAATATTACCGCCCCCTCTTTGCAAATTTCCCTGAGCTTCAGGATGGGTGGAGATTAGGCAGGCCTGATTCCAGGTGGTTGATATAGAGTCTCTGATGTTCTGAATTATGGTTTGTTAATTTTTTTTTCAGTTTTGCTGCTCCTGCAATGCCATTGGCTCTATCCTGATGGGTATTGGATGTCACCCCCTGGCCAGAGATAAAAAGCTGCTAAAATAGAGTCTTATTATAAGGATAAATTCAAAGGTAGATGGAATAAGAGTAGGAGACTGTGGTGAGGGGTCAGTCTCCCACTGCAAAATAGTTACTTTCTATCTGCCAGACTCTATGCCCTCCCTTTCTGGTAAGATCATACTCCATCAGTTGCAAGTGACCAGGAAGGACAGTCTGTGAGCTTAACCAGATGTCTCATTACTTACCTGCAGTCCTTGATGGTGGCCTATTATCTCTGCTGTAGCATGATCCCCTCTCTTCTTGTTCCTGGCGGGACCCTCCTTCCCCTTCTCTCCTGTTTATAATCTTTGCAATTACTGTAGGTATTACAGAGATTTATCTTTGAGTGTGTCTCTAAGTGGGTTTGGTACTAGGAGCCACCTATAAGGGAGTACATACGGCACTTAATTTTCTGTGTCTGGGATACTTCACTCAATATAATTGTTTCTAATTCCATCCATTTCCCGGCAAATTGCATCAATTAATCATTTTTGATGGCTGAGTAGTATTCCATTGTATAAATGTACCACATTTTCCTTATCCACTCATCAACTGTTGGGCATTTGAGTTAATTCCAGGACTTTGCTACTGTAAACAGTGCTGCTATGAACATGGTCATGCTTATGCTATTGAGGTGAATTTTTGCTCTATAGGGGGTTATTCCCAAAATTGGAATATGGCATTTCAATCTTTAACTTCTTTAAGAATCGCCAGATGGCTTTGCCAGAGTGGTTGTATGAGCCTGCATTCCAACCAGCAATGTAGGAGAGTTCCCCTCTCTCCACATCTTCTCCAGCATTTGGTGTTGTTTTTATTGTGGATTTTTGCCATCCTGACCGGGGTGAGATGATATCTCAGGGAAGTTTTGATTTGCATTTCCCTGATGGCTAATGATGTGGAGCATTTTTTAAGATATTTGTTAGACATTTTAATTTCGTTCTTGATATTTGTTAGACATTTTAATTTCGTTCTTGGTAAAGTTTCTCTTAAGTTCCAAGGACAATTTTTTTAATGATTTTTTTATTATTTATTCAATTGTGTGTGTGTGTGTGCATGTGTGTATATATGTGTATGTGTATGTGTGTGTGTGTAGAAACATGGATGAATTCGGGAACCACCAAGGACCGCCTCTACCTCCTTCTTGTTTACTCTGCTCCAGGATTCACAGGCTCCGCCCTACCAGAACCAGAAATGCAGGCTACCCTGCTTCTGCCTTGCATCTATATGTAGGATCTAGGATCTGAACTCAGGACCTTCTGCCTAAGAGGCAGAGGCTTAACCCCTCAGTCACCTCTCCCGACCCCCCAACGCCCATTTTTTTAATTGGGCCATTTGTTTTCTTGGTGTTTAGTTTTCTAAATTTTTTGTGCACTCTGGATAATAGAGTTCTATTAGACATATGGTTAGTGAAGATTTTTCTCCCATTCTGTGGGTTGCCTTTGAGCTCGTGTTACAATCTCTTTATCTGAACAGAAGCTCTTTAATTTCACAAGATCCCAACTGTTGAGAGTTGGTAGCAGTGACTGTGCAATTGGATGTCTGTTTAGGAACTGTTGGCCTAGTCCCATCAGCTCCAGGGAGTAACTTACCCTTTCATCTAAGGTTTTTATAGTCTCTGACCTTATATTGAGGTCTTTAATCCATTTAGAATTAAGTCTTGTACATGGTGACAAGTGCAGGTCCAGCTTTAATCTTCTGCATGTGGAGATCCAGTTTAGCCAGCATCATTTGTTGAATATGCTGTTCTTTTTCCATTGGATTTTTTGTGCCACTTTGTCAAAGATCAAATGCCTATAATTTTGTGGGCTTATATCTGGGTCTTCAACCCTTATCCACTGATCTGTTTGTCTATTTTGGAGCCAGTACCAGGCTGTTTTTATAACTATGGATTTGTTGTATATAGACTAAGGTGATACCTCCAGCAGTGTTTTTGTTACTCAGGATTGTCTTTGCTATCCTGGGTCTTTTGTGCCTCCATATGAACTTTGAGATTGTTTGGTCAACTTCTTTGAAGAATTGCTTTGGGATTTTAATTGGTATAGCATTGAATCTGTGTATTGCCTTTGGTAGGATGGTCATTTTCATAATATTGATTTTGCCAATCCAGGAACATGGTAGGTCTTTCCACCTTCTAGTGTCTTCTGTAATTTCTTTCTTTGGGGTTTTAAAGTTTTGATTGTAAAGGTCAGTTACTTCCTTGGTTAGGTTTATACCAAGGTGTTTCAATTTTTAGGGGCTATAGTAAATGGGATTGTTTTTCTCAGGGTTTTTTCACTTCTTTCATTCTGTGCATATAGGAAGGCCACTGATTTTCGTATTTATTTTGTATACTGCTCCCCTGCTGAACTTCTCAATTAGTTCCAGGAGTTTCCTGGTGGAATTTTTGGGATCGCTCAGGTATAAAAATCATGTCATCAGCAAATAGAGATAACTTGACTTCTTCCTTGCCAATTTGAATCCCTTTTATGTCCCTTTCTTGTCTTATGGCTTCAACTAAAACTTCAAGTACAATATTGAAGAGAAGTGGTGAAAGTGGACAGCCTTGTCTAGTTCCTGATCGAAATGGAAATGCTTCAAGTTTTTCCCCACTGAGTACAATCCTTGCTGTGGGCTTGTTGTAGACAGCTTTTATTATATTGACAAAGGTTCCATTCCATTACAAAACTAGGGTTTTGATCATAAAAGTCTGTTGGATCTTGTCAAAAGTTTTTTCTGCCTCTATTGAGAGTGTCATGTGGTCTTGGATTTTAGACTGGTTTATATGGTGGATTACGTTTATTGATTTGCGTATGTTGAACCAACTTTGTGTGTCTGGGATAAAGCCTACTTGATCCCCATGAATGATCTTTTTGATATGTTTTTGAATCTGATTTGCTAAGACTTTGTTGAGAATATTTGCATCTGTGTTCATCAAAGAGATTGGCCTACAGTTTTCTTTTTTAAGTGTATCTTTATTAGGTTTTGGGATTAAGATGATATTAGCTTCGTAGAAAGAATCTGGCTGTGTTCCTTCCTTTGTTAGTTGATGGAACAGTTTAAGGAGTATTGGTGTTATTAGCTCCTTAAATGTCTAGTAGAACTCTGTGCTGAATCTGGTCCAGGAGATTTTTTGGTGGGAAGATTTGGGATTACTTCCTCAATTTCCTCATATGTTGTAGAACTATTTAAATAATTCACAACTTCCTGATTAAGTTTTGGCAAGTTATGCTTACTTAGGAATTCATCCATTTCTTTTGTGTTGTCAAATTTCACAGAGTATAAGTTTTTGAAATATGATGTTATAATACCCTGAATTTCTTGGGTATCCATAGTGATAACTCCATTTTCTTTTCTAATTTTGTTAATTTGTGTTTTATCTCTGTTGCTTGGTTAATCTAGGTAGGGGTTTAGCAATCTTATTGATTTTTTCAATGAACCAGATTTTGACTAGTTGATTCTCTGTATCACTTTCCTAATCTCAATTTCGGTTATTTCTCCCTTTATTTTGCTAATCTCCTCTGTTCTACTGCTTTTGGATCAGATTGCTCTAGTGTCTCTAAAGCTTTAAGCTGCATTGTTATTTATTTTTGATGTTTCCATTTTTTTATGTAGGTAAGAGCTATGAACTTACCTCTTGGGACAGCTTTCATTGTGTCCCAGAGATTTTGGTAAGTTGTATTTTCATTATCGTTCACTTTCAGGAAATCTTGAATTTCCTTTTTAATTTCTTCCTGAATCCAATTCTCATTCAGCATCATAGTGTTAGGTTTCCAGGAGTTAGTGTATTTTCTGTTGCTTGTTGTGTTGTGGATGTCAAGCTTTAGGCCGTGGTGGTCTGATAAGGTACAGGCTAGAATTTCAACTTTCCTGTATATGTGGAGATTCGTTTTGTGGCCCAATATGTAATCTATTTTGGAGAAAGTTCCGTGTTCTGCTGAGAAAAATGTGTATTCTTTGGTGTGTGGATGAAAAGTTCAATAGAGATCTGTAAGGTCCATTTCAGTAAAGGTTTGATTAAGCTCCAAAGTGTCTCTGTTAAGTTTTTTACCTGTAGACCTATCCTATGTTGAGAGGGCAGTATTGAAATCCCCAAGAATTATCTTTTGGGGATTGAGTTCTCGCTTTAGACGTTGTAGGGTTGGTGTAATGAATGGGGGGGGGGCGTGTATTGGGTGCATATGTGTTCAGTATTGTGAAGTCTTCCTGGTGAATTGTACCTGTGACTAAAATGTAGTATGTTTTCTGGTTCCATTAACTTGCAGAATTTTGGACCAACCTTTTATTTTTAGGATGTGCCTATCTTTTGTGATAAGATGGGTTTCCTGCAGGCAGCAGATTGGTGGATTGGGGCTTTTAATCCAAGTTTGTAATCTGTCTCTCTTGATCAGTGAGTTAATACTATTGACATTTAATGTTATAATGGATAAATCATTTTTAATTCTGGAAATTTTTTATGTCTAGTGGCTTTTGTAAGTGTATTGTTTGACATTTAGGTTTTGGTGGTATTATACTTCCCTTCTGTCCTTCTGGATATGCTTGTTTTTTTCTTCAAGCTTGAGTATCATTTCTAACATTTTTTGAAGGGCTGGTTTGATAGACATGTAAGCCTTCAATTTGTCTTTGTGCTGGAAAACTTTTCTTTCTCCCTCAATCATGACAGATAGTTTTGCCGGGAGTTGACACATTTGCTCATTTAATACTTGAAGTATGTCTTTCCAAGCTCTTCTTGCTTTTACTGTTTGCATTGAGAAGTTATTTGTTATTGTAATAGGTTTATCTTTAAAGTGACTTGTTTTTTTTTTCCCTTGAAGTTCTCAGCAACTTTTATTTGTCTTGAATTATGCAGTTGTTTAACTCCTCCAGGATTTCCTCTTTCATAGTATTAATCATGGTTATGATCATACTTTTGAAAGTCATCTTGTGTCTGGATTTCTTGGCTATTATCTGTGAATTTGTTCTGGTTGGAATCCATCATTATGGGTTAATTCTTTCGGTGGGAGATTTGTCTTCCTGGGTTTTATTTCTCATGGATCTGCACTTTGACTTGGGCATTGTCGTTTTGAGTCTTAAAACCTTTCAGTTTCTGTGTGTTTTTGACTTAACTGATTTAGTTGGTATTACTACTCTCAGGTAATTATTACTAGTGCTTGCCTTGTATTTGGGTTTGTTTGTCTGTCGTTAGTATTATTTCCTAGATGAGGCTATTAGGCTGTTAGTGCAACAGTTAAGTCAGGTTAAGTAGCAAGGGGTGAATATTAGTATGGTAGTGCACTTTTACGATTTAGTATCTTGGTGATATGTGAGGGTGAGTGGTATAATTCCTGGAGTTATATATATTTTTGGGTTGGCTGTATGGAAAAGTTAATCTGCAGTGATTAATACTAAAAAGGAGCAGTAAGGTGAAAAAAAAGAGGTTTACTTATCTTTGGGCTGGATGTGAAGAATCTCTGCCATGTGATAGGATGATTTTAGAGGACTTCAGGATGTATGGCCTTTGTACCTTAGAGCTGTGCTTGGCTTTTCTTTGGATTCTGTTGAATTCTAAGTAGAAGTGTGTCCTCTGTGGACCATGAGCAAGGGTCCCTGGTGGGTCGGAGGAGCAGAGGGGCTGATGTTGATGGCAGAACTCTTTACCTGGGACCTGGGACTTGGCTTAGTGGCCCACCCTGGCTCCAGGGATGGAGAAACCAGAGCAAGTTCGGTGCAGGCCGGGTGGGCAGGCGGGAGGGAGGAAAAAAGGGGCCTGGGGCCAGGGGCGTGGGCCAGGCAAACCAGAAGCAGCCTGGGTGTTGCCCGGGCTGGCTGGTGGGAGGAGCTGAGACTAGGGGAGACTTGGGGACTGGGTAACTCACTTGGGATGGAGGACCGATGGAGAGCGGGTCCCGTCTTGGGTGGGCAGGCGGGCGGGAGGGTGAAAAGTTTCTTTTCAGTTCTATAGCCCACTTTTTAAAAGTGGTTGTTTACAACCTTAATATTTAAATTTTGAAGTTTTTTATGTACTCTGGATATTAGTCCCCTATAGGATATGTGGTTAGAGAAGATGTTCTCCCATTCTGTAGGTTGACTTTCTGCTTGATTAACACTCACTTTTGTTAAGCAAAATCTTTTTAGTTTCCTATATTACCGCTTTAGCATTGAACTTGTATTCTCTGCCTTGGGATTCTGCTAAGGAAATGCTGGCTGAGGCTAATTGATTAGTGGGTATTCCCTACTTCTTTTACTAGGATTTTATAGTCTTTGGTCTAACATTGAGGTCTTTGATCCATTTGGAGTGGACTTTTGTGTAGGGAGACAAATAAGGGTCCAATTCCATTCTCCTGTATGTAGCTATCCAATTTGTTCTTTTTCCAGTGGTTTTTTTTACAACTATGTTAATGATCAATAGGTGAAAACACTCATATTTGATCTTCAATTCTAATTTATAAATATTTCCTTGTTATAAATGACAACCTTTATTTCCTTGTTGTCTTATTTTCATGTATTTGTGCAAGCTAGACCATGCTGTTCATATTACTGTGGCTTTGTAGTTTAATTTAAGGTCAAGTATGGTGATACCTCCAGTGGAGTTTTTATTACTCAGGATAGTTTCTGCTATCCTAGGTCTTTTATATTCCCACATGTATATGAGATTGTTTTACCAGTTTCTGATGAGAATTGGGTTGGAATTTTGATTGGTATTGTACTGAATCTGTATAATGCTTATGGTATAATTGTCATTCTAACAATGTTAGTTGCGTCAATCCAAGAGCATGGGAGGTCTTTTCATCTTCTAGTATCTTCTGTAATCTTTCTCTTTTTTTTAGGGTTTTAAAGTTTTCATTGTATAGATCTCAAGTATCCTTGTTTAAATTTATTCCAAGGTATTTCAGTTTTTGGAGCAATGTTAAATAAATGTTATTGTTGATCAGATTTTTCTTGCTTTGTTTGTCCTTTGAATTGTAGAAAGGCCATTGATTTTTGAATGTTAATTTTGCTATCTGACACTCTGCTGATATTGTATATCAGTTCCCAAAGTTTTCTGACAGAATCTTTAGCGTTCTTGAGATATACAATCATGTCATCTGCAAATAGGGATAACTTGATTTCTTCTTTTCCAATTTGAATCCCTCTCATAAAATGATGAATAAAAGTGTTGAGAGTGGGTATCCTTGTTCAGTTTCCAATATGAGTGTGAATCCTTCCAGTTTTTCATATTTAGGATGATTTATGCCATACGATTGTTGTACATGTCCTTTATTATGCTGATATATGTTCCTTCCACCACTATTTTCTCAAAGGTCTTTGTCATAGAGGGGGCATTAAATTTTGTCAAAAACTATTTCAGAATCAATTAAGAGAATTACATGTTTTTTGTCTTTGCATTTGTCTATATGGAATATTATATTTATAGATTTATGTATTGAAACCAAGCTTGTATTTCTGGAATAAACCCAATTTGGTCATAATAGATGATCTTTTTAATAATTTTTAAATCTTGTTTGCTAGAATTTTATTGAAAATCTTTGCTTCGATGTTCATCAATGAGATTGGCTTATTGATTTTCTTTGTCGTTGTGTCTACTTGGTTTTGGGATCTGTGAGATGCTAGCTTTGTAGAAGGAATTTGAAAGTATTCATTTCTTTTTTGTGGGATAATTTATGGAGTATTGGTGTTGATTGTTCTTTGAATATCTGGTAGAATTCTGCACTGAATTCATCAAGTCCTGGGCTTTTTTTAGTAGGTAGATTCATAATTATTTCTTCAACTTCATTCCTTTTATTAGGACTACTGAAATAATTCAATTCTTTATGGTTTAACTTTGATGTGTTGCATGTTTTTAAAAATTCATCCATTTCTTTATTGTCAAACTTGGTGATGAATAAATTTTTAAAGGCCAATCTTATTTTTCTGAATTTCCTTGACATCTATTGTGATATGTAGTAATAGCTCCATTTTCATCTCTAATTTTATTAATGTGTGTTTTCTTTCTTTTGTTTTGGTTAATTCAGTTAAGGATTTGTCTATATTGATACATTTTCCAGAGAACCAGCTTTTTGATTGATTAATTCTTTGTATTGTTTTCTTTATGTCAGTTTTATTTATTTGCTCTCTGATCCTGCTAATCTCTGCAGGTCCATTTTTGGGGGAATTGGTCTTGTTCTTGTTTCTGTAAAGCTTTAAATTGTACTGTTAGGTTGTTCAGTTGTGATATTTCCAAATTTTTTTGATGCTATGAATTTTCCTGTGGAGCCACCTTTATCATATTCCAGAGGTTTCAATATGTTGTGTTTTCATTTAAGTTCTAGGAATTTTTGAATTTCTGTTTTTATGCATGTCTGGACCCATTCCTCATCCATAGTATATTGTTATGTGACCAAGAGTTTGTGTTTTCTGGTGTTTTCCTTGTTATAGATGACAACCTTTATTTCCTTATGGTCTTATTTTTATGTATTTCATGCAGGCTAGTTTGTGGACTAGTGTGAACCATTTCGAAAAAAGATCCATGGGTTGCTGAAAAGAATGTATATTCCTGGATGTTAGGATGAAATGTTGAGTAGATGTCTGTTAGGTCCATTTGGTCTATGGTTTAATTTAGTTCCAGTGTATCTCTGTGCAGTTTTTGTCCTGTTTACCTGTTTATCAGTAAGAGTAGAATGTTGACTTCCCAGACTATTATTGTGTTATGGTTGATTTGTTGTTTTGCATGTTGTGTTTATTTAACAAATGTGGAGCATATTTATGTTTAGAATTGTTCCTTTGACAAGTATGTAGTATCCTTTCTTTATCTGTTATGATTTGTTTCAGTATGATGGCTGTTTTGTTGGGTATTAGAATGTTTCTTGCATTTGCTTGGGGTGCCTTTGACCATTCTTTATGTTAAAGTGAGGTGTGTTTCTTGGAGGCAGCATATTGATGGGTTATGGCTTTTAATCCATTCTGTTAGCCTATGTCTCTTGATTGGGGAGTTGATCTCATTGAAGTTTAAAGTTATAACTGAGAAATTTTTGTTGATTGATTCCTGTCTTTTTTTTTAGTTTATTGTGTGTGTGTGTGTGTGTGTGTGTGTGTGTGTGTGTGTATTGGCAGTTCTCTGCCTTGTAGTTGTAGTGTATCAGCATTATTTTTTTGTTATCCTCTTGAATGTGATGATAAGTTTCATCTCTCTTGAGAATTTCTTCAGTATTTTTTGCAGGCCAGTTTTGGTAGATAAGGCCTTTAGTTTATTTTGTTGGGAAATATTTTTATTTCTCTTTCAAGCATGACTGATAGTTTGACTGAATATAGCAGCCTGGGTGCACATTTGTAGTCTTTATAATGTCTTGAAGAATTCTTTTCCATGCTCTTCTGGCATTTACTTTTTCCACTGAGAAGTCAACTGTTATTCTATTGGACTTGCCTTTAAATCGCACTTGTTTTTCCTCTCTTGAAGCTCTCAGAACCATCTCTTTGTTTTGTATTTGAAATGCCTTTCTATTATTTGCCTTATCTACTTGGGTTATGTCTGGATAGTGTGTGATATTCATCTCATACTTAGATATTGCACTCTTTTCTTATGTGTGGGAAGCTTTCATTTATGATTGACTGAAAGATCTGAGCTGGAGGTTTTTTTGTTTTTGTTTCTTGTCCTGGGAATCCATGAATGTAGAGGTTTGACTTTTTCTTGGAATACCATAGTTCTTGAATATTCCTTTCTCCATTTTTTTAAAGACTTTTCAGAGTGACTTTGTTCTCTGAGTTTAATCTTCCAAATCTGATATTTTGTCTTCTGCTTGATCTACTCTCTGTGTGTGTGATACTCTGTTGGGTTTTCAATTTCACTTAGTTTTGCTCTGAATTGCAGCTTTATTTCAGTTTGGCTTTTTTTTTTTTTAAATCTGTTCTAAATTTATTCTTGTTTCCTCTACTTCTTTTTTCATCTCAGATAATTTTTTATTTTTTTTTATTTATACAATTCCTAAATCTACTCATTTCTTCTCTGAGTTCCTCAAATTCTGTTTGTTGTTCCTCATGCTCCTTTCCAAAATCTTGAAAAATTTGTTAATCATGTCAATAAGAAACATGTCTTTGGAAGATTTTATCTTTAATACTGCTTTCCTGACTGTGAAGAAGTTGTTCTGATTAGAATCTATAGTGTGGGTGTTGGATTTTTTTGAAGGAAACATGCTTTCCTGGTAGTGTAGGTGTTGGATTTTTTTTTGAAGGAAACATGCTTTCCCGGGTAATGTGGGTGTTGGATTTTTTTTGAAGGAAACATGCTTTCCTGGTAGTGTGGGTGTTGGATTTTTTTGAAGGAAACATGCTTTCCTGGTAGTGTGGGTGTTGGATTTTTTTAAAGGAAACATGCTTTCCTGGTACGTATTGTTTGTGGTTTTAAGTTGTGACTTGACTATTTTTCTGAAAGTCTGTGTCTGCTTTATTTCATAGTTGCTACTGGCTCTCCTGAGTCAGATGAGGCTGTCTAACTCTGGGTGTTGTTGGCACAGCTTCTCTGGATGTAGATGGGATCTACTAGTTGTTTAAAGTTCCTGACTTCACATGCCTCTTACCTGGTGTGGGAGGGTTCCTTCTAGGCTCTGGAATGGGTGGGTGGAGCCTGAGCTGGCTCCATGCATGTTTGTTTTACCTTGCTTGTGGGTCCATTCCTGGGGCTCGTGAAATACAAAGAAAATTTACTAAGTGTCCTCTGTGTGTGTGTGTGTGTGTGTGTGTGTGTGTGTGTGTGTGTGTGTGTGTATCAGACAGAGCACAGTGTGTGCCCCTATGGGGCACTAAGTATGACTTTGGGGAATCATTCTGTATTGCTTCTACCTCCTTTTTGCCTTGCTCTGGGATTTTCCAGGCTCTCTCTACCAGCATCAGAAGTAGGCCACCACCATTTCTGCAAGGCATTTTAAACTGGGACCTGGGATCTCAACTCAGGACCTTCTGCTTGTGAGACAGAGTCTTAAACCCTACACCATCTATCCAGGACCCTGTGTGTTGTGTTTTAAACAGCAGTTTTGTTTTTTGTGGAAAATTTTTTTATTTATATATTTTATCATTTATTTGTTTACTTTATGTACTGGGCCATTACACACAGGTCTTGTACTTACAAAACAACTGCTCTATCCCTAATATACATCTCCAGCTTTTTGATTTTTTAAATTTCATAGTAGAATTCCACTGAGTTGCTCATGTGAGGCCTTCAACTCACTTTGTAGTTAAGGAGTACCTTATTTTTGTTTACTTTCTGCTTCAGTGACCCATCTAGCACTCACAAGCCCAAGCTACAGGACCTAGCTTATTTTCTTTGGAATATTTTATCGAAAGCTGAAACTCATTCCTTAATTTTAAAAACTTTTGTTTGTTTACAGAGGATATTCAAGGGCAAAGGTACCTGTAACAAACCACACATTAGAAGGTCAAAGGACAACTTGTGAAATACATTCACTTCTTCTACTATGTGGGCTCAGAGAACTAAACTCAGGTCCTGAAACACACACACACACACACACACACACACACACACACACACACACAAACACATGCAAAATAAATAAAGTTCAAAAAACACAACACAGAGAAAAAAAATACGTGCTATACCTATAGAATTTCTAGTTATAAGTGTAATTCTTTTTTGACAAAGATGTATACATCATTATCCCAAAATGTCTCATACTAAAAAGGAACTATACAGATATATTAATCAAAGAACACATAATATTATCTAGGGACACTCAGTATAATCACTGTCTTTAAAAATGCCAGGACAGGCATAAAAATGACAGAAGAACAGATAGGACAACAAGATCACTTGCAAATCCATCGTATATTCTAATTTGTCATGAAGAAATATAAAACCATCCAGTGCATTTATCAAATGCTTTCATGAAGCCAACTTATATTTCTAAATAAAAATCACTTATCATCTCAGAAATAAAAAGGGAAATTGTTTATGATATAAGAGAAATTTGTCCTTCATAGGCTTTTATGCTTGATAGGACCTTTTAGAGATGGGGCTTGTGGAAGAATGGAAGTCACAAAGGGTGAGCCTTGAGGTGGACATTAGTCCTATCCTACTTTCAGGAGAGGTCTTAGCCTGTGACTTAGTCTATCTCTACCTTCTGTCATCAGCCATGCTAATTCTGCCATGAAAGACTCTAACTTACCTATGGATCCATGAGCTAAATAAATCTCCCTTTCTCCCTTAAGTTGCTTGACTTTGGGTTGTTCTCACACAGCAATGGAAAAGAGAAACTAGTACATAAATTGGTACCAGAGAAGTGGGGTATTGTTGTGTACCAAAAAGTGAAGTTGTTTGTGAAACTGAGGGAAGTTTGTACCTAACAATAGCCCGATGCAATACTGTAATTAGTATGACTTTGGAACTGTTTCTTGGGAGAAATATGAAAAGCTTTGGAACTTTGTGCTGGGAAAATCTTCGCATCTTGGCAAGTGGGCCAGAAGGGTCTTTCTTGTGAGAGCTTGGACAGAGTAAAGTTGTTAGATACACAGGTAGTGGAAACCCACCCTGTGATGTTCCAGAGAGGGACAGAGACTATGTTTGGAACTGGACAAGTGGCAAATGGAGTAACATGTTGGCAGTGAGTTTAGTGAGGTTTTTTCTCTCATCATGAAAATTTGTCTGAAGTTAAACTGGAGTGCTTAGCAGAGGAAATTTCAAGGCAATGTTGTCTTGACAATGTGACATGGCTACTTTTTAGCGCATTTGTTCAGAGTTATGAAAAACAGCAAGAAATCAGGCAGAAAGAAGCAAAAACTGTGAGGTCTGATGAGGAAAAATGTGATGGCAAATTTAAAGAACTGAACCAGGAAGAAGCAGAGAGCAAAATATCTGCTGCTATTAAAGAGAGTAGCTGCATTAGTGAATCAAAGCCTGCTCTTAATCTGGGTAATAGGAAAGGCTGCCCCCTACTGTAAATGCCTCAGGGAAGGATTTCACCAATAAGAATGCAAATCCTTTTGGAAGGAATGAGCTAAAGGAAGGGTTCCAAGAGAGAGGTTTGTTTCTTCTTTGAAGAAACTGGCCAAAAGAGATAGAGATTCTTGCCAACATGGAAAATCTCAGCTTTCTGTGAGTCAAGGGGTACAGTCTCCAACTCAAGGCTATAGCTGACATAGTGACATAGTCATCTATGTCACATAGTGCTGGTTTCAGAGGCAGCAAAGATGAAGGCTCCTCCAAGGTTTCAGAGAATGGCAGAAACATGTGGCAAGAAGCCTGCAATTTAGAGGCCCAAGAAGCATACTTTGTGCTGTGGAATTAAAACCTAGCTTGCCATTAAGAAGTAAAGATGAAAAACAAAAAAAAAAAAAAAAAGGAAGGAAATATACATATAGGGAAGACATCCAATAAACTTATAGGTAGGAAGACATCACATCAAACTGCTCTGTGGGTAGCTGTTGTTATGTTGTTATACCCCATAGAATGGGAGCTTACAGTGGAAACTTTTGGATCTAACCTGGATGAGTAAAGGAAAATGCACATATCAGTGCAGTGGCCTAAAGAGAGGTAACTTGAGCCCCCATAGGAGTAGAGAAGCCAGAATGAACCCTGAGGTCCATAGAAGCATATAGACATAAAGGGGGGAGGGAGTGGGAGGGAATGATGAAGGGAAAGAAGGAGATAGGAGGGAGGGGAAGGAAGGGAAGCTGGGATGAATACTCAGTATGTTTGTAAAATTAGAAAGAAACAAAAACAGGGGAAAAAAGAAGTGAAGATGTTAGAGAAGCCAGAGCCAACATAAGACATCTCCTAAGGGGAGCCATTTACCCTAGGAGGAAAGAGCGATGCATTCTACAGGCAACTGTATTGGAAAGAGTGGAACCCAAGCCCTTTGGAACTGAGATGATTTCCACAAAGAGGCCCACCTACTGGACTTGGAACTACAGAGTGTGGACTTTGTCCTGCTGTTTTTCATTCCTGTTATGGTCCAGTCTTTGTGGATATGTCCCCATTCTTTGCCATTGTATGTTAAAAGTATGTAACTTGTCTTTTCAGTTTTACTAGAGACTTTGAAATTTTGGATTGTGTTGTGACTGCTGATGTAGTTTGTGTTGGGATTTTTAAGGTTGGACTGAGTATGGTTTGTATAATGAGATGCCAATTAACCATGGTGGTCAGAGCTGGAATGTCATGATTTGAACTTTGTCCCCCACAGGCTTATATGTTTGGGAAGGTCATGTACCTTTAGGAGGTGAGATCTTGTGGGAGGAAGTTGGTTGCAAGGGGTGGGGCACTCTACTTCTGAAAGAGGTCTGCTCTGTTAGGCAGACTAGCAGCTCTCAGCTTCCCAGATGAATGTGACTTTGTCTCTAGCTTTTGCCACCAGCCATGCCACTTCTGTCATGAATGACTGTATCTTCCCTCTAGAAACCATAAACTGACTAAATCTCCTTTTCTCTTTTAGGTTATTTGACTTAAAGGGTATTCTCTAACCATGATAGAGAAGAGTACTAGTCCAAGATTCAATTGGTCTAAGGAAAATATAGAAAATTGAATCTACCAGTACACCAAAAGAACCTTTTGAAACATTGCGGTTTGGGGGGAAACAAGGATGACTGAATACAGAAAGTTTAATGGAAAAATAGATGCATTCCAATTAATTCTCAAAATTTTCCTCTCATGATAATAAGTAATATTAGTAAAAAAATATAATTTCTATACTAGTTTGTGAAAACCTTCAGAAACAAAACTTAAATTTCAAAATTTAATGTTTCCTAGAAACTTAGATTAACACAAGCATACTTTCCATCACCTTTTCAGTAATAATCCAGTTTCTACACAATTCAAGATAACAATAAGAGGGTTTGAAAGTATAGACAAATAAGCAAAAGTGAATTACACTTATTTTTCATAAGTAATGTAGTTAGTTTACATATGAGAAAGTCATATTGAGGTTTTCCTGGCTTACATAGGGTAGTATACCATGACATTATTATTTAATACTAATTGTATTTATATGTATATTGCATATTTTCATCAGAAAATGGTTTTTTATTTGTATTATAGGTTTCTGTCCATTCCATATTATTTCCTATTAAATTTCATTATTATTTCTTCACATTTTTGTTTAGGTCATGCCATTTCCCTTGTAGGCAACTGTTGAATATTTTACAGGATTTGAAAAATCAGAAGTAAGTGTTTATTATTTTTCTTTATTTAAATGTCATATTTTTAATTGATATACGTCAATTAGTGGACATCATTGCCTTTTCTGAGGGGCATATTATTGCCAATTCATTTAAAAAACTATATCATATAAGAAATCCATAATTTATCAATTTATGAATTTATCAGACATAACTTTAGTGATAGTTGTTGAGAATTCTGTGATGCTGGGATTCCTGGAACTCCCAAATGCAGAAAAGGTAATGATGATTCCTATGGCAATATATTTTGATGTAACAGTTATTCTTAACTATTGTTGTGAGAGAACACCCAAAGTCAAATAACTTAAAGGAGCTTTATTCAACTTACAGTTCCAGAGGTGAGACCAGACTTTTACAGTGACAGTGACATGGTGGCTGAAGCTGTAGGCAGGCTAAGTCACAGCAGACATCCACATAGCTGGAGTATTCCTGAAATCTCCCCCCCCCACACACACACACCCCTAACCCGTGGCTCCTTTTATTTGGTCTACACTGGGAGGTTCCAATGGGATCTATGGAGGTTCTGATGCCATCTAGGGCTGATCTTTGTATTATCCAGATAATCTCTTCAGGTGGTTTTAGCTGATCGTGCCAGGTGGAATTTTAGTTGATCTTATTTAATGCCAGGTATGTTAAGTAGATACTCAGGATTAACTATCACATGTGATAATTTAAAAAAAAAACTTTATTTTTATTTATTTTGCAGAGGCGCAGGCCACCACCCTTTCTGCCTGGCATTTTTATTTGGGACCTGGTATCTGAACTCAGGACCATCTGCTTGTGAGGCAGTGTCTTAACCCCTAGCCATTTCTCCGGGACCTTATTGTGATAATTTTTTACATAAGATTAAGTCAAGAAACATCTATCCAAAGAAAATCTTTTCCCACTATGTGACTATGTTACAATGTAGTGTATCTGATTGAGCAGCCTGAAATCTAGAGTGTTTCTACAAGGCAAGTGGCTATGAAATGTGAGAAAGAAGCCTGCTTTAAACACATTAGGAATTTAGATACTGTCTTATTTACTTGTATCATTTGCTGTGATAAAAATAATCTTATAAAATCAACTTAAGGTATAATAAACAAATAAACATAAAATTGATTATGGTTTATAATTTCAAAATACAATACAAAAGGTGGGGACATCCAGGAGCTTGAGGAAACTGATCATGCTGCATTCAGTCAGGTAGCAGAGAACAGTGACAAATGTCTGTGCTTAACTCTGCTTCTCCATTTATACAGTAAAGATCTCAACCTAGGGAATGCTATCCATTCTTTCAGCATCATTAACCTGATCAAGAAAACCCCTCATAAACATTCCTAGAGTTTAGTCTTACCCAGACAACCCTCTCTATATGATTCTAGATCCCATCAAGCTGACAATTGACACTATCTGTCACAGATATCATCATGAAGTTATTGGGAGGATCAAATGACTTACATCTTGAACATATTGTACCTCTCACTGAGGAAAAAAAACATAATAAATTAATAAAAAGTTGCACTATATATTCACAAATTGGAGATGAATTTCAAGTGACATAATTCAAAATTAAGTGCCCAGATGTTTACACCAGAGTCTCCAAAATATATCCTTTCAGTGTCTTCTCTAGTTCAGAGACTGTGTTCTGCAATTCAAAGTGTGGTATAAGTAGGTTTCAGATAGGTTATAAATTTAAGTTTTTGTTTTACATTGTGAAATAAAGAAGAACAGCAAACCACACAAGCTCTTTGTTTTGTGTTTATAATAACTTTTATTCCCTAGAAGTTCATTTCTGCAATTCAATCGCATAAGTGTTGAATACATTGTCAGCTTTAACACTCTGAAGTGTTTAGGGTAAAATAGTTGCAATTGGGAAGCTTTACAAGAATAATAAAGTAGATTAAACTCCATTTATAATATGTGTTAAATTCATTTCTTCTATATATCACCAATTACTCTTAGGTATAGTAACTGTTATGCCCAGATCACAAAGTCTAAAGAAACCCACTGAAATCTTCAACTGATGCAAATACAAGATGGTCATTTTTATTAAACAAACCTAGGTTTGAGCCGCACAAGTCCTCAGCACAGTGAGGGAGTGTGACCCCAAGGCAGCAGGGTTTAGGGATTTTATAAGCAGGGACTGAGGAATTTGCACGTAACCCACATAGCCTTTCTCAACCCCTCCCCTGGTGACCGATGGCACTCTGATCTTCCTGGTACGTGCTGGGGGGGACTGGCACCAAGGGGTCTGTGGATGCTCCAAGGATATCAACACTTAAGTCAGCTCTGACTCCCGTAAACAGTTTCTAGCACCCCTTGGATTACTCATGGCCCTTGAAAGTCCTCGAGCAGTTAGTGACTGGCTTCCACCTGCTGTGACCACAATTTATCCTTGACAAAGTTGGTGAAATATTACTGTAAAGGCTGCTCTTCCAATTCAGGGGGGCTCCCAGAACGTTAAGTATATTTGGAGCTGACTGGTCATTGTTACAGTCACATACACAAATTGAGCCAAACAGTCTGGTATTTCACAGGGAGGCAAGTGAACAAGTACAAAATGGAAACAAATATGTTCATGTCCCACAGTAACCAGCATTACCTCTGCAAATTCAACACTGTTGCTTTGGGAGACAAATTAAAGACAGAAATGCAGCTTTGTGGCACCTGAAGTAATGCTTCATTTCTGCTGTTTAAAAAGATTTGCATCACGAGTGTCCTCAACAAACCCCTGAAGATGTGTTCCTTTAGTCAAATGGTCAACGGAAGTTGTGAAGAGTTCAGGTGATTTGCATCTGATTTCAAATGTTTAAAATGAAAAAAGATAATTAACTATCATAAACTACAGTCAAGATTCATGCTGAATCAACTAAGTGTTTAAGTAAGCTTTGACAGAACTTTTCAAATCAGCAATTAGAATAGTATGAGGATATTCTGTGTCTAGTGGGACATTTGATAACTTGGACTTTTGCAAGGGCAGGATGACCTTTGTCCGCATATAAATAACATGTTTCCTGAGCTCCTGCTATCTAAAATCTGAGGATTATTTTTGCTTAGAGTTTTGTTATAATATGCAAAGTAAGATATGAGAAAGAAAATACCCTATTCCCTTACTTATAACCTATTAACAACTTGGTATTGCATTAGGACAAATCCCAAATTCAGCACCATAACACCAGGTCTCTGAATGACCCGGCCAGAATTTTAGCTTGTTCAAAAATTTCCATTAAAGTGTCTGATTGGTTCAGACACACACATACACATATACACACATACACATACACATACACATGCACATACACATACATACATGTACACACACATAATCATACTTGTGACACTTATGCAAACATTAGAAACTATCACCTCTTCAGAATCATTCCATATTTTCAGAAGTTAAGTTCTTGACTCAGTAACTGGGGACATAATCAGCATCAGACTTCAGCCTGAGCCTCACTTTCTCACCTCTCAAAAGCCTGTTTAGCCTGTCTAGCAGGGGAGCACAGTTGCTCATAGGTACTTGACTGAAGAATGGGTTGCATCTACCAGGGAAGGTTAATTCTAGTCAACAAAGGGTACAGTTTCAACAAAAGGACAATCATGGAGGAAGTGAGGGAGGAAGGGAACACTAACCACATAGATCAGTGAGGTACAGATGTCACAGCCAGATCTCCTTTCACATTCAATTCTCTGCTTTCTTGGAAAAGATAATCATTTCTTAATGGCAAATAATCCCAACGTTTTTTTCTAAGCACAGGTACACTTTCATAGCACAGACCAAGTCCCTAAAGTGTAGCTCTATTGATGAAAATAAACCCATGTAATGAAATGATGCACTTCAAAATGAATATAATGATCCTGTAAAAGTTGTATTAAAATTAAAAAAAGACTTTAATGCCACATTTATTAATGTATTATTTTTACCTAGTTGTGACCCAAATAATTTGACAGAATGACTGAAAGGGAAGAAAGATTTGGCTTGTGTTTTTAGCAGGTTTAGTCTTGAGTTGCTTTGCCCCATGTGCATAGGCAAAGCATTATGGTGGCCAGAAACATGTGGAAGATGAGCCAGGAATGAGAGAGAGAGAAAGAAAGAGAGAGAAAGAGAGAGAGAGAAAGAGAGAGACAAAGAGAGAGAGAGAGAGCATAAGCAACTGAGAAGCCCATATAACATTCAAAAACATATCCCCTGAAACCTACCTTTCCCTGAGATCCCTTGATTTCATCACTGACCTATCACCTAAAGTTTTTATAAGTTTCCAGAACCTTGCTAGGCATCAAAAATTTAGCATAAGAGTTTGTAGGATACATTTCATATTTAGAGCAAAACAGCATTTGATAATCTATATCTACATTTAAACGTTTAAACTAAAAATCTTTGAAGCTAAAGCCAATTTTTTTTTGTTCACCACTTGAGGTCTGATAAATGATATATTATTCATTTTGATAATAGATATATAGCCCTTTGTAATATAAATATCATAGAATATATGCTTAGATGAATATCAGATAACAACATTGACAGTCAAATATTTTTATCAATAACCTAGTAATTTTACTGGGTATTTACTAAAATTTTGCTAATCTCTATGGTAGCTAAATGGAAATTATTACCATTGAGATAACTATCAATTTCAAGCTTGGTATGGTCATTTGCTCATGTGATCCCAAATCTTGGGAAGCATAAGTAGAAAGATCCGGAACTCAAGAACAACTTAGGTTACATAATGTGTTTGAGTGTGGCCTTGGCCAAAACCCATTTCAATAAACCAAATTAAAAGAAATTTAATAACATTTTCATGAATATTTGTCGTATTTCTGCCTATAATTCCAGAAATATTGGATAAAACATCTTTTATTCTCTTACTTTAGATATATGAAAAGTTACTTGAGAACTATTTCATCTGGTTCATTGGTGTATACATGTAATTTACATTGAATCACTTTAAATTTACACATCACTTCGAGTGCTAATGGTGGCAGTTAAATATTGTATTGTCTATGAATCCATCCACATATGTCTTTTCATTTATTAGCTCTTATTTGAATTGCCTTGCAGTGTTTTTACAAATTTCAGTGTATACGTCCTACATATCTTATGTAAATTAATTCTTATGCATTTTACAAATAATAATTTTTTCATGTGGCGTGATTTAATTTAGGATCTTAAAATATACTAGGCATGTGCTTCAGCACTGAGATTTATTCTCAGTTCAAGAATTATATTTTTCAAGCCAATTGTGAATTTTTATATTTCTCTTCCCATTTTCTTTATTCTAAAATATGCAATTATTCTTTGGCATTTTACATTGAATATGGCAATGTTATATTCAATTTTCATTTCATATAGATTTTGTTCATTTCTATGATTGCCATCATATGTAATCACATTGTTATATAAGGAATTTTTATTTTGAACTTCACAAATTTTATTTCTTTAATAATTTTCTTAAATATTATGCTATAAGGTTTCTGTATTGAAAATTTGCTGATTTTCGTGGGTCAATTTTATCAAAATGAGAAAGTTCAGAATGAACTGATAAGACTTTTTAATTTATTATTAATTAGTTTAGATTGTGTTGATATGATAATTTTTTTTCATTTTTTTATGTGGGGCATAAAATTGAGTAACTGTAAGTGTTAAGACCATCATTTATTCCTGAAATAAATCCCACTTGGTAATGACATCTAATTTAGATAGATAGATGATAGATAGATAGATAGATAGATAGATAGATAGATAGATAGATAGATTGTCATGGTTTGCTACTATTTTGAGAGGATTTTTATATCAATATATGATATTTTGGTGTGAAATTTTTTGCATGAAAGTGTATACAAAGATTGATATTTTTTCTTAATAATGACTAATAATTCCATGATGAAGCCAGATAGTCTTGGAAGAAAATAAGTGCACTTTAAAGTACTGAAAGAGTAACATTAGAATTTTACAAATAATTATTTTCCAAATTTTTAATTCTAGCCTCTATCCTTCCATCTTTTTGCTCTCATAATTCACATTGCTTTTTCATAATATGAATAAAAGTGAAAGCAGATAATAAAATCATCACTAGAAAAGTATCATTAGAACTCTAATTTCATTTCCCACAGTGAAATAAAGTATTGGAATAAAAACAGAACAGCAGTTACTACAGAGACCTCCAGAAGTAGTGTTAGTATAGAAGAGTATTGTTTGAATTCATTTTTAAAAATTTTTTTATTATTATTTATTCAACTGTGCGCATGTGCGTGTGTATGTGCCCACGCGCGTGCGTGTGTGTGTGTGCCGAACTACGGACGAATTTGCGAACCACCATGGTGCCTCCACCTCCTTCTGCCCCGGGATTCACAGGCTCCGCCCTACCAGGACCAGAAGCGCAGTCCGCCCCCGCTTCCGCCTGGCGTCTATACGTGGGATCTGGGATCCGAACTCAGGACCTTCCGCCTGGAAGGCGGAGGCTTAACCCCTGAGCCACCTCTCCAGCCCCCTGTTTGAATTCATTTTAAGCAGGATGTAGTTTTCAAGCATCAGGTTTATCTGGTGTATTAAGCAGGGTTGCCTAGAGGAGCAGAACTAATGGAATGAATATGTATTTTAAAGGATTTTATTGCATTGGCTTAGATAATGTGATCCAAGTAGATCAATGTATGTCTTCACAGTAGGAAGGTTCAAAAACTGGTAGTCAGGTAGATGTTTAGTACATATGACTAGAGTTCTAGTTTCCCAGTCTGTCTCTGGAGATCTGCAGGATTTCTGGAGAGTCCTAAGTCCCCAACCAATGTAAGACTGAAGAAGTGTATCTAATATTAGTAAAGATTGGAAGCAGCTATAGTAGCCAACAAGGAAGATGAACTTGTCAGCATCATATATGAGCTGACAGATGCAAGCACAACTACTCTTTTTTTTGCAGTTGTTTTACTGAGCTCCCACCTTTCTGGGGGCAACTCACATTTCTTGTCTAGTCAAGTTGATAACTGATATTAGCTATCATAAGTTTCACCAAAAATTATCAATATAGCACAAAATCACATCTCTCCTTCTGTCATGTTTAATGTTCAAATCATGTTTAGTCTCCAAATGAAAACAATTGCAAGGTCTTGAGTGTGCCTGACATGGTATAGGCATACACAATCACAAACACACTGTTATTTTCCCCAGAATATATGGGAAAGTCTCTAAAGGAATGCTTAATCTTTCAGTATCCCATAACTTATAATAACACAACACTTATTATTAATATAATAAATTATATATTATAATAGAAGCATTATTAAAATTAATATCATAATAATATACAATTTCACCACTTAAGTACTGACACTATATCAATCAATGGCACTTTACATAATGATGAAATAGGGAAAACACAAACATCTGCTTGTGTATATATTTACATGCACAAATAAATTCTTAACTAAATAGGGTGTAGAAATGGCTATTGCATTACTCATTTCCATAACTGGGAGTGTGGCCTTAGCTGGTATCTATAACAAGTTCCTCCTATCACACTTTCTGCAACTATTCCATCCTAAGAAAATACCTCAGCTTTGACATTGGCAGCTGAAGGAAAATTGCTTCTAGTGATCCTTATGAATAAATATCAAGAAGAATTAATTTGCACAATCAATAACTGCATATGTGGTACCAGTAGTTGTGCAACTTTAACAGGAAAAATGAAGAAATCTCCTTTCTCTCAAATTGAAAACAGTTCATTCGTTAATTAAAAAAATTACGCAGATGTGAATACAATCTTCCTTTCCTTCAGAACTGTTAATCAAGTAAAGTTTAGACAGAAATTCATAAACTTCTATAGCTTCCCCCATTTGAAAACTGGCATCTTCACTACTATGATAGAGTAGAATAATCTATAACAAACTACAGTTATTTCTATTATTTCTGTTTTTCTGTTTTTGAATTATGCAAGTTATTGCTGTAGAAGTTTAATCCTAAAGACACTACCCTAGTTATCCTGTTTAATGGGTATCCACACAAACTCATTTGAAAACAGTACACTCAACAATCATAAAAGGGTAATACAAAATAACAATTATCCTTGAAGGAAGAAAATATAGGTGACTATATAGCCCTCATTAATGCAACTTATTACATGATGTCAAGCAGTCCGTGACTCTTGCTACATTGTTATATCATCTTTACTCAATTTCTTAATAGCCTTTTTCAATACTTTGTCAATTGATAGGCCTCATTTTTGAGATATGCAAGTAGTTTATAGTTCTTTATTATAAGAACTGTAATAATAGTTCTAAAACATTTACTGCCGATACTATTTTTCTTTATTATCCCAGAAACTCCAATGTGACCTTACCTATTCCCTGTTTGCATGATATGAATTATCCAAAATGATCAAGTGACAGTTTTAGTTGCTAAACATTGTCATTGAAAACTAATTTATTTTTACTAGTTTCTCCTGAGAGTACTCATTAACACATACGGGCAGTTTTTCCACGTCGTTTATGGGGCTCAAGCAAAATTCTAGTTTGAATTTCAAGGCATGAGGATTTGCAAAAATGCTTTTAATTCTGCCCTGGCTTGATTTTTAAAGTGTCAGAAAACCATAGATTTTTAAACTGCTAATCAAAGCCAATTCTAACTCAGATATAATCCAGTTATCAAAATATACAACCCGGGGCTGGAGAGGTGGCTCAGGGGTTAAGCCTCTGCCTCGCGGGCAGAAGGTCCTGAGTTCGTATCCTAGATCCCACGTATAGACACCGGGCGGAAGCGGGGGCGGCCTGCGTTTCCGGTCCTGGTAGGGCGGAGCCTGTGAATCCCGGGGCAGAGTAAACAAGGAGGAGGTGGAGGCGTCTATGGTGGTTCCCGAATTCGCCCATGGTTCTACACATATACATACACACACACACACACACACACACACACACACACACACACAGAGACATGCACAATTGAAAAAATAATAAAAAAATTAAAAGAAAAGAATTTTAAAAAAATATACAACCCATTTTTGTAAAATCTGCTTCTGAAATAAAAGACTCACAAATGCATATCACATTGGTTGAACAGTGATTGTTAGCTCTAAGGGGGTCTGAAACCAGTAACATATAGTTCTGCTTCCATTTCTGGGAAGTGTTTTAGAATGAGTATTGAGTGGCTCATTTACAATTTAAAATACATTTGCTGGAAATGTTCCTTCTCTTAATAATTAGACCTCCAGCCAAATAAACCCTAGAGAAGGAAACACAGGAAACATCCTAGAAGATAGCTCCAAGCTCATAAATTTATCTTACATCGAACATTTTCATTCTCACAATGTTTCTGGATGTTGGACGGCATGAAAATATGAGTTTCCAATTCACCTGCCAATTAACTTAGCCATTTTTTTCATAAATGTTTAGTTAGACCCATCACTGTGTATAATATCATTGTGCTATTTAATCAGTTTGATAAGTTCACAAATGGCTGTGAAAGGTAAATTAAAAAGTTTCTTAATAGGCAAGACAATCTAATTACCTTATACATGTAATCATAAGAAATCTCATAGTTGGTTGAATTCATGAGAATGTATGTAGTCTGCTGCCCAATGGAGATATAGTAGCAATGACAGACTCCATGATGATTGCACTATTATACATTTCTATTACACCCTTGAATTAGATAAAAAGCAAGGAAATGCTTTGTAATACATAAAATTATTTCCATTGTCTATACTAGAGAGAATAATATATGTTATTAGATCACAAGCTACTATTCCTGGGTCTAGTATATATTTTAAGCAACACTAGTAGGAACCTCAGATTTAATTTCAAAACAACATCAGTTCAGAGCTATGCTCCATATCTGAATTTTCCACTTTGTGCTATTTAATGCCATATCTGATGTGCTGTTTTAAAAAAAGTTTTGAAGTTTTTAAATTTTTATTGTTTTGTGACATTACATATGAAAAGCAATGAATTTAAATCACTTTACCTATGTTATTCAAACTCATTCCTCTTATTTCCCCAAGTAAAATTTCTTTTCAGTCTGCCATCTTCCAGCATGCATGTCCCTCTCCTTTTATAAAGCGATCAGCGATTTCTATCTATGTGGCAATGTTGGAGTGTGCCTGTTTGCTTGTTGGGTATTGGCTTAATATCATTGATTGCAACATCCAGACAGGTACCTTCCATTAACCCATCTGGCATAAAATTTTAATACTTCTCAGTGTGTTTAGTGGGTGTGCTCTAAACATTTTCGCTTTAAACTTTTTTAAAAGCAACATATTTTCCAGGTCTTCATAATTACAGTATCAATAAATGTATAGCTCCCAGAAATAGGAGTAGCACAGTTAATTTGCTTTGTCCTCATGACACATGGGTCAGGTTGATTAATTAATTAATTAATTGTGTATGTATGTGTGTGTTTGTGTGTCCCTGGGAAGGACCTCAGGGTCGCTTCTACCACTTTTTTGCTTCACTCTGGGATTTCCCAGGTTCCTCCTTCCAGAGCTGGAATTGCAGGCTGCTACCACTTCCATCTGGCATTTTTACATGAGATTGCTGACCCAAACTCAGATTTTTCTGCTTGTGAGGCAAAGTCTTAATCTCTGAGCAATCTTTCCAGCCCCCATATGGACAAATGTTAGACATGAAACAAAGCAAGAGTACGATACATTTAAATTTCTTTTGGCCAAGTATACTTCCAAAATTTCCATACCACAGAAGATTTGTTACCTATCAATTACTGTCTGCTGCAAAATATTCACATAAGTTAAGGATCTTCTTTATTGATAGAGGTAATGACACCTCTGGAAAAACTGACAGCAACAGCAACGAGAAAAATAACAATGAAATAAAAGACTGTTTGAAAATAGCTGAGGTAGAGAACAGGCATCAGCAGAAAAACTCAAAAAGTGGAATAAATTGAACGGCAAATTTTTGGAGATCATGAAGAGGAACACAGTGGGACTTCCCCTTAGGACGTAGACTTAAAAGAAGGGTTCCAGGTGCCTGGATCATGGGAATAAGGAAGTGATTAGAACACATGACAGTTTTACCTAGCTGTCATGGTAGGGCAGAGAATCACTAGTAGAAACTTGTCAAACTTCGTTTATTTCCCCACCAAGTAACTCAGTTGTAAAATCTTTGCTGTTGTCCTATAAGCTAAATTGACATGCTAATTCTTCTAGTCAATCATTTATTTTTCACTTTCACTAAAACATGATACATATGCATGCATATATATACACATTTAGTTATTATATGTGTTGCAGTCATTAACCTTTATTGTATGGATGAAAATATGAAATCTAAAATGATAATAAGAAATATATCTTTGTACTGGAGATTGAACTCAGGGACTTGAGCATGACAGGCATCAATGAAGCTATATCTTTAGAACATAGATTTTTTTCCAATGAAGCTATATCCTTAGATCATAGATTTTTTTTTCCTTTCCTTATTTCAAATAAGTTATTAGCTTTAAGATGTTTCAACATGTGCAAATTCCATTGGATACATAGTTTGTTAGGCTAAAATCTTTTCCACTTTCCTTAAGCTTTCTTGTACTTAAAAATTATCATACTGTTAGGAACAGATAGTCTCATGTATATGAAATAACTATTTAGGCCTATGTTTGCTGCATTGATATAAGGATTTTGCTTATCTAAAATTGAAAGAATTTTTTTGACAAAAGGTTAATTTATAGTATTAGCACGGAAACAAACATGCAGATCAATAGAATAGAACAGGTGAACAAGACAGAAACTCATTTACGACGACCTCTCAACACACGCTTGAGAAATGAAAACTTTTTCAACAGAAGGTGAGGGGAAACTGGATAACCACAAGCAGAAGAATGACGGTCAATTTCAAACTCTCACCCGGCACAGATGTAAACACCAAATGGGTCAAAGACCTGAAAATGCTGAAACTGTTAGGTGAAATAGTATATAAGCGAGGAGCAATATACTAAATACTCAAAGCAATCAGCAAAAAGTCAAAAAATGGGCTAATGATACATTCATTCTCAAAAATTAAGTACAAGTGTCCAATACACAAAAAATTAGAAAAGTTTCAGTATAAGTACCCATCAGAGAACTGCAAATGAAAGCTATATTGAAATTCCATCCTAATGCTATCAGTATGGGAGCCATCGAGAAAAGAAATAGGAACAAATTTCAGTGAGAACATAGACAAATATGAACTCTGGAACATTGCTGCAGAGAACATAAAGTATTCTACCCTGTATGGAGGTCAATATGGAAGCTTCTCAAAAGTTAAAAGGGGGAGGATGGATTGAGGAAGGGAGAGGAAGGAGGGGGGATAGAGGGAATTGGGGATGAGTATTCAATATGCATGTAAAAATTAGAAAAATAAAATAATGAAAGAAACAAGGAAAGGGAGGGAGGGAGGGAGGGAGGGAGGGAGGAAAGGAAGGAAGGAAAGATGGAAGGGAAGGAAGGAAAGGAAGGAAGGAAAGATGGAAGGGAAGGAAGGAAAGATGGAAGGGAAGGAAGGAAAGGAAGAAGGAAGGAAGGAAGGAAGGAAGGAAGGAAGGAAGGAAGGAAGGAAGGAAGGAAGGAAGGAAGGAAATAAGGAAGGAAATAAGGAAGGAAATAAGGAAGGCATAAAGGGAAATAGCAAGGAGGGAGGTAGGAAGAGTGAGAGTAGAGAGCAAAAGGAAGAGGGAAAGAAGAGGAAAGAAGGAAGGGTAGAGAGAGAAGTGGATTGATAGGGAGGTTAGGAATGCTCCTGTGTTTAAACAGTTAATGCAAAAACTTCTGTGCTGTTCCAGAAGATTTTGGAGGCTGAGGAACTGTTTTCAACCTAGAAGCAAGTAAGTGGTGGTGGTCTTTGAAGGAGACAGTCATCTCTGGTTTTAGCCTAAGATCTCTGCTCTGGTGACCAGTCACAGGAAACTCCCACCACTGCCTTCTGAGTTGATAGTGCCAACATGACTTCTCCTCCATCATAAGCTGTCAATCACAATAAACCTCTTCTCATTTAAAGTATTTTTGTCAGCTATTTTGTCATGATGATGAGAAAAGTAAATTGTATATTTGACAATAAATTCTAAAATTTCAGGGAAGTCATTCAAATAAAATGTCATTATTTTCATAGGAAAAAAACAAACTAAAAAATAGATCTACTATACATCTCAGCTTCATAACAACTGTTTCCAAACTGTGTGTCTGTCCAATAACTAAGGAATACATAAAGAAATTTTGGTATTATACACAAGGAAATTGTTTTTAGCCAAAAAGAGGAAAAAATCATGTAATTTGATACAACTGGATAATCATAGTCAGCAAAATTATCCAGTCTTAGAAAGTAAATATCAAACATTTTCTTTGATTCACAATTTTTAGATGTTATATAGACACATAGAATCATATAAATATATGAAATTAAATTAGAAGTAAAATGTCTCTAACAAGAATGACTAATGGGAGGAAAGTAGGTGAGAAAGGAGGGAACAGTGAAATATACTGTATATACAATATATACTTATACAGATTTTAAAGGTAATCAAAAAGTTAGCACACAAAATGAAGGAAAGAAAAAAATTTTAGAATGAAGGCATCTTACATCCTTTTTATTCCTCTCTTCTAATTTCACAGTAATTTCATTCTTGTCATGGTCATTTGACCATAATTTGATTTGGATGCTGTATTTGTGCAAATTCTTATTAGAATTATTGTAATTTACAACATATCACTAAAACTATTTTTGGAGAAAAATACTGCCTTGCAATCCTAAAATGAAAGTGGCTCAGTGTAGCCATCATATTGAATAGCATATTTGGTTGTACACCCATGTCTTTAAATAACTTTAATGATTTCACACCTTTCTCCATTGGACTTTTACAGTGTTCATTTGGCTCCAGAATACTGTTGCTTATACTGGAACAGTTTGGGAAAGAATCCAAGTATGTTCTGTGCCACTCCAGATTTTTCAATGATGTCTGTGGTTGGTATAAATTCAAACAATGGAAAATACTTTTTAGTAGGAATTAAATATTATAAAGTGAGCAAAGCTGCAAACTTTCTTATGAAGTTGAGGAATGACCATTAACATAAGGGTGAAATACATCCAGAGTAACACATCAGGAAAACAAACTAAGGAAAGGAAACCTGCAAAGTTAGCCTCAACAAGGGCATTAGGTCTTGCATATCCTGAGACAGGACATGAAGCAAATTAAACAAAACTAAATACTATATTGTCAATATATTTTTTCATTGGTTATTAAATATAAATAAATTCCTTCTTTTCATTAATGATTATAAATATTAACTATGCAATTCTAAATATTTTTATAAATATTGCTCTTGATATTTTCATTTTAATTAGATCTACATGTTCACAATTTAATTGAATTAATTATATGCTTTTGAATATACCAATCACAGAGATAGTGAAGCTTACTTTTAACATTGTGAAGGAAAAATATTCATGGCAATGATTCAACTTATGAACACCATGAGGAAATATCTAAAACTAGTAATATATGTTTTGCTTAAGAGCATAATAATGAAAGCCCTTGGTAAGACAATGCATAATCATTCAAGACAAATTTAATTTTTTTCTGAGACAAAAGGTTAAATATTTGACACCTAGTTGGTTTGTTATCTTGTACATGATGCTCTAACAGGAGTATTATCTTAAGATTTTTCCAGAAATATATAACTTTTTTAGGAAAAGAACAACATAAAGTAAAACATGTTTGTCCTGTACCTTATTGTTCCTGTATCATATTGTTCCTATATTATAACAGAAAACATTTTAGGTCTCTTTTCACCAAAATGTTTGTGAGTAGTTGATAATAATACATAGATTTTAAAATTAGGTTCATGGATTAATGAAACTTGCTTTATATTTTAAAAAATATTCTTAATGGAAGATCCAGGTTTAGTTCCTATTTGCTTCAATATACCTACACAATATAAAAGTTCTTTTCGGTAATGCCAGATTTTAATTAAATATTATTGAAGCAGAATTATTTTATCATTTAAGACCAGTCATTTGGAATGTTGTAGCCCTGGAGACTCTAATGTACACTCAAGCAGAAAACATTTTCTAAGAATGTTTAAGGATTTTTTTAAATAAGCAGAAAGTATGGAAAATATTTTTAAAAGTCTTATAACTTAGAAAATAAAGTTATATTTCTTTAGATAAAATGTGCATTACACAATGCAAATATAACTTGGGTAATTTTAATCCTTTATACTCTGAGAACAAGATAAATTTAAATAAAAACTGATTGAAAAATGAACCTTAAAAACCCTAAACAAACAACTCACCAAGAAGACACACAGACTGCAAGTCAACAGATGAAAAGATTCTTCACATCACAGCTTATCTCAGTTTCTTTTCCTCTTCCTATGATATTTTGATACCAGTACCTTCAGTAAGGAAGGATTTAGTCTGACTGTCATAGTTAGATACAGGTATCAAGCTGATGGTTGAGGGTTTGAGCTTTGGGAACATTTGAAGAGAATTAGTAGGTAAGTTAAGCCAAGAGTGAACCTGTAGGAGATTGTTAGCTGATGGTGCAGCCCCAGTCCATGGTGAGTGGGACTAGTCCCTGGGCAGGTGAATAAAATAGAAGAAACTGTTTGAATAAAGGGGCAGACATGCTGGTCTGGCAAGTAAGAATTGTCACTTTCTCAGCTGTTACATGATTTTGGTATGGTCAATTCTCTCGGCTTCTGGTGTTGGTGTGAGCTCTTCTTCCAAGCTGAACAAGCAACTATAGTCAGGAATCATGAGAGAAAAAAAAATCCCTCTTTATCCGTTTTGTCATGATTTCATGCCCAAACATGTAGAGTAACTACTAAAGAATTTAGTACCAGGGAAGTGGGGTGTTACTGATAAATCTGATTATGTGGTTTTCATGAATCTTGAATAGTTTTGTTGGACAACATTTGAAGTGTTCAAAGATTTTTGGGAATATGGATTACAAATATTGTTTGGCAAAGTCAAACAAGCCATTTGGAGAACAGATGTGCTAAAAGAGTTGTGGATTACTTGGGTTTAGTTTGTGATGAAGGGAACAAGGACTTTGGTGAAGTTGAATTTAAATATGATGGACTGGTTTCCTTGGTAGAGGAGCGATGTATTGACAGCCTTGAAAGTTTTGATAAGGAAAGGGCAGAGAACAGAGTAGCTGCTGCTGTCAGAGACATGAGCATCACTGAAGAAAACCCTAGTGCATTGCACTGGGACAATCGAAGAAGTGAATACCACTGTCTTGAGATTCTGACTCAAGTAGAGATTCTTTCCCAGAGTGAGCATAGAGAAGTTGAATCAACTGTAATTCCAGGGAGTCAGTCTCCACTTGGAGGTTATAGGAGAACTTTGTAAGGTCGCTTACATGGTACTGGTCTTAGCGGTATCAAAGATACAAGAGGGAAGAGCCAATGGATATCTCCTCCAAGGTTTCAGAGAACAGCAGAAACCTAGACAGTGTGAGGCAGGAAGCCTGCAGAGATGCCCACGAAGGGAATTATTTGTTGTGGAGTTAAAGTCTGGTTTGCTCTTAAGAAGTGAAGATGTTGGAGATGGCTGAGCTAATGTGGGACATCTGCCAAGGAGAATCGTACATATGGATATGTGCTCAGGATGGCTGTGAGTGGAGATTCAACCTGGTCCAGAGAAATGTTGTTTGTGTGACTCTGAGCTCTGAGGATTGCCCAGAGTCTTTGAGCACTGACTGTGTGATGAGCAACAGAAGAGGGACGTTGATCTATTGGATGCGTTATTGGACTGGCTGGACTTTAGTCTTAATGATATTTTTGTTGTGTTATAATGCTTCCATTTTAATATTTTTTCTATGCTAAAATATTCAACTTGATTTTCTTTGATAGTTTCTTACTGTTAAGAGATTTCGAGCTTTTAGAATGAATAAAATTAAAAGTATTTAAATTATAAGATAAATTTAACACCTGTGGGGACAGGTTTTGTGTCAAATGGACAAAAGGAGAAGTGTCAACTTGACAGTTGGTTTGAGGTCCGGGTGAATTTGTAGAGAATTAATAATTGATTTAAGCACAGAGTGAACCTGCAGAGGAATGTCTGGTTGATGGGGAAGACCCCTCAACAGGTGAATAAAATGGAGGGAACTGGTTGAGAATGTTCACATGCTGTTCTGCCAAGGTGTTATGTGACTTTGGTATGGTCAGTTCCCTTGGACCATGGTGTTAGTGTGGGCCCTCTTGTCAAGATGGATGAAGAACTGTAACAGATTATTATAAAAGAATAAAACTCCCTTGCTTCCAAAAAGTTCTTTGTCTATCAGGTGATTCTAAATCTTGTCATACCAGCAATTAACACTAACCATTTTATATGTAATCAGGGCAATGCATATTAAAACAATAATTAAAATAGATATACATATTAGAATACCCCAAATCCAGAATACATATTAGATTACCCAACATCCAGACTATATATTAGAATACCCAAATTCCAGAATACAGACAATACCAAAGTCTAGTTTGGGTGGGGAATGACAGAAACTCTCATCCAGCCCTGTAGGAAATACAAGGAGATTCAGCCATTTGGAGAAGAAATTTAGCATTTTCTTCCAAAACTATGTTCCTATAATCATATTCCTTTGTATGTATGCAAAGAAGTTTAAAAACTTACATATGTACGAAGATACGTAATATGAATGTTCACTTTATTCATAATTGCCAAAACTTGAAAGAAACCAAGATGTTCTTCTGTGGATGAATGGATAAACGCAGTGTGGTGTGCCCAGACAGTGGCTCAACCCTAAAAAGAAATGTAATATGAAGCTGTAAAAAGACATTGAGAAAGCCAAAAGATATATTACTAAATAAAGATGCCATTATGAATAGGCTACATAATGCATAATTCCAATGATTCAACATTCTGGAGAAAAACAGTTTGGAAATCACAAAAAAGCCAATTTCAAAAATTGACTTTTTAAAATAATACAGTGGGGGCTAGAGAGGTGGCTCAGGGGTTATGCCTTGCAGGCGTGAGGTCCTGAGTTCGGATCCTAGACCCCACGTATAGACGCCAGGCAGAAGCCGGGGCGGCCTGCGTTTCTGGTCCTGGTAGGGCGGAGCCTGTGAATCCCGGGGCAGAGTAAACCAGGAGCAGGTGGAGGCATCCATGGTGGCTCCCAAATTCGTCCATGCTTCTACACACACACACATACATACACACGCGCACACATGCACACACACAATTGAATAAATGATAAAAATAATAAAAAATCAGTGGTTGTCAAGGAATCCAAGGAACAGGGAGAAGGAATGAATGAGCAAGAAAAGTACATAAGATGGCATTCAGTGCTTTTGCTCTTTTAGAGCTTTAGAGTCGATGTGTCACAAAACACTAAGTGAGCCTCAATATAAACCATTGACTTTGCATGATGAGATGTCCATGTGGGTTCATCACTTGTTAAAAAGAAATGTCTGAACTCTAGGGTGGAAGTTGACAATAGGTATTGTGAGTGAATGGAGGCAGTAAGTACATGGAAAGTGTTTACACATTCTGCTCAATTTGGGTGTAAGCTTCATAGAGGATTTATAATTGGAAGCATTTTTATATTCTGCTTAAGTTTGTTATAAACCTAAATGCTACTCTCAGGTAGTTAATTAAGAACAGATTGTTTTGCACCAGTGAGATGGCTCATTGGGCAAAGTTGCTTGCATTGTAAGCCCAAAAACCAAAGTTTATTCCCTGAACTACCAGCAAAGTAAGATGGAGATAGAGGGAACTGACTCCACATATGTGCCATGGTGCCTGTATAAGAATCCCCTTCCCACATACAGGTGCATTCACATACACACATCCATTCATCCATCCATACATACATATGCACACATGCAATGATAGAAATGGTTCAGTAGATAAAGTGTTTGCCATGTAGCATGAATACTGGAGTTTAGATCCCCAGCACCCACGTAAAACTTGGATAGGCATGACAGTTTACCATGATTTCAGTACTTGAGAAACAGAGACAGGGAATACCAGGTGGATCTGGCAAGTTAAGCTATGCCAAATTGATGATCTCCAAGGTCAACAAGGGACCCTGCCTTAATAAATAAAGTGGAGAGCTATCAAGTGAGGTCTCGGTAGTAAACTTTGGGCTTAGAGACACATACATTCTCAGACACAGGTGCACTCATACTATTGTGAACATACACACACACACATATATATCATACATATATATGCAAAAGTAAATGAAAATCATGTGCCTCACATCTTTACAAATAAACAATGACGTAGTTATTGTTCATGATTTTGTAATTGTTTGCTTTAGTGTTTTACAGTTAGTAGAATAGTGAATTTGCTTGCCAAGTCCACATTAATCTCTAATGTTAAACAAAAAATAGGAGATACTAAAAGCTTCTGAACCATATGCACTATGAAATCACATATTATAGTTCATTACCTCATTTGAGTTAGGAGATATGTTAATTAATGATACTATCATGCTCACTTTGGCAAGTTAGCTATGTGGGTGTTCATAACTTATATCCTGAATCTTAATCAGCCTTCTTTTATTCAAGTAGTTGGTATCAAGAAGGAATAGAGTGCTCAATGAGTATACACAAAGCCATAAATTATATTAAAAATTTTAGCTCAAGAACTACTTCCAGAAAAGCTATTCAGTTCTGTCACTTCTAAATTCCCTTATTACCATATGGTTACATATCTTATAGTCAAGTTTGGCCCTCAGGCTTGTGTTGCTATTTTTGACTAGTATTATAGTATGTCTTTGAGGCATATATTTTAGAGAAACCATTTATGAACATCGACTTTTCATAGGGTTAATCTTAAATATAATTCATGAAGACTAACACTCCAAAGAATAATATTGAGAAAGTGAAAGGTTCTGAGATTTCATTTCCTTGCCACTCACACTTAAATTAATATTACTTTCTTTTCATCTAATCAATAACAGATGGTGAGAATGCCATATTTTTTAATGTTATGTCACTTTTTTAGGGACATGATTCTTTTTGAACACATAAAGTAGGAGAGAATTATAAATTATAATACACATACATATATACAACTTTTGTCAATTCTGTCACAGTCCAAACATAGCCAGCTGCTTCAGAGATGATATCAAGTGGCAATTAAAATAGCACCAGTAATGTTACGCTGCAGGGAGGTACAGAAAATATTTTATGTGGCAAAAGCAAGAAATATATTTAGATAGTCGAGATTTATGCTCCATATTAAAAGAACAGATGTTCTGAAAGATTAATTTCTGGAGCCATCATGTCTATTTGTGCATATCACTGAATATATGTGGCTTATTTTGGCCAGTTACCTATTTTGCCTAACTTCAGCCCACTAAATAATGGTCTCCAAATATCTACTGAAGACCATTAGTTCAGTAGAATGCTAATAGAAATGTTGTAAAAAGAGTTCTATGAGGCAATAATGTTAGAAAAAATTATTGTAAAGGTGTACATTTTTTCTCCAGTAAGATCTTCTAGGAAAAACACATCTCTTCCTCAAATTGTTTTAATTTAGGACTTGTTCCAGAATAACCATCAAGCACAAAGCAGAAAAATGCATTTTGTGATGAAGAATATTAAGAAACATTTTACATGATAATATTTGTTTCAAGCACTAAAGAAGTTAACACGAGAACAAACATAATTTTATTAGATTTGCTAACATTTACTCCACAGTGTAACGTGCTTGTTTTGCAGACACCATAGGTATAAAGTCTTTTTTTCCTAAATGTTTTTAGTGTAAGGTTGCCAAGATTCTTTTTCAAGAAGCATCTATCTACTGGATTAATGCTGCATGGAATGAATGTATGGTATTATTATTCAAAATCATTATATATTTATTATATAAATTAAATTATTCTGATATTATGTAAATCAAATTGCACTATAAATATTTCTGTACTTGTAAGCTTCTGCCATACCTGAAATTTCTCTAATTCTGATGTGTTTGTCTCAAGATTCTCCAGATAAAGAATATTCTTTAAAAAGTGTTAGTATAAGGACCAATGGGCATTTAAAATGCATTATGATACTGCAAAAGTCATCTTTAAATATTAATGGAAGGGCTGGGGAAAAGGTTCAGAGGTTAAATCTTTTGCCTTTTTCAAGTAAAAGGACCTGAGTTTGAATCCCTAGTTCCCACATAAAAATGTCAGGCTGATATGGCAGTGGCCTTCTGTTCTAGCCTTGGGAAGTGAAGGCTGGAAAACTTCAAAACAAAACAATAAAGAGCCAGTCAATGTCATCCTTGGGCCTCCACAGCTGTGCATGTGGATAGCTAGCTAGTTAGTGGCAATGGGGCAAGATGACCTGCAATAACTTAAACTTCTCTATCTCTAACCTAAGAAATACTTTGCTTATTCAAGGGGATTGACACCCACCATCAAGAATATAGTACATAGACATAGAAAAACAGATAACTAATTTGGAACCTCTTTGTCAGTATCTCCCCCTTTTCATTGATATCCAAATCAACTGAAGCTTCTTTCTTATTTAGAGAATGCTTACTACAATACCCACCTTTCCATTCCTTCAAAATTAATGGTGTTATTTATATACTCTCTAATCAAATAGCCTAATGCCAAGAATACTTCTTTTAATGGCCTTACTGAGGAAGAATAACACGAGAAGAAACAACGTGCTGGAAGGAGAATACAAGCCCATATCATGTATTGGTCATCACTAAAGTGAAAGATTTTATATCTAAGATGTTTTCATAGATAGTTTTAAGGACAAGTGATGTTTGAATATAAAATATCTCCTTTGTGTCCAGTATTTGAATGGTAAGTCCCTAGTTGGTGGTGTTATTTGGGAAACATGGAAGAAGTATATCACTGGGGTCAACTTTGAGTTCTGATAGGCCAGTTCTCTCTTTCTTCCTATATCCATCTTCTCTCACTCTGCTCTTGAAATAGATAGATATATAAATCACTATTTGAAGAAAGCCCTTGTACAGAAGATGATATCCAAGTTAAAAAATTGGCAAATATGGGAAGACAATGTTAAGCATACATGAAGGGCTCCCAGAAATGAAAATTTCTATTTTCATAGAGATATGCGGTTCATTTTCAGAAATGAGAAGAGAATTCTAGGAAAATGAAGAATTGGAGTAAACACATGATTCTAGGAAATAAGAATACAAAAGAGATTATCAACCAGATATCTGGAAAATAAAAGGGGAGCAATGTAGAAAGTACACATGTATACTGAAATCTTTAAAATGAGCATAGTTTCAAAATTCAGAATCAATGCAAAAATAGTGAAATGTGAAGCATGATCCTTAGTTAAAGAAAAATGGAAATAGAAAATTGTTAATGATAATATATGTGAATAATTAATGAAACTGAAGGCATAACTCTCCAGGTAGATATGCTTAGTGAGTAAAATTCACTTTAAGACCTATTAGCACTTATGCATTCCAAAAGTAGACATTCAACCTCAGAATCTAGGTATTTCTTATAACATCAAAATTAGAAAGGAAAAAATGTTTGCAGTTTGGAATTGTACATCTAGTTATATTATTTAACCATTATGGTAAAAGATGTTCATATTTAGATGCAAAGACTGAAAATATGAATCTGCCATGAATTTGCCTTATGCCTTTTTCAGAGTCTGTACTATACTCAAATAAAGTGATAAGTCAAGGAAAGGGAAGGCCTACATATAGCAGAAGCACAGGTCATTAAAGGATACCAGGAGACTAATCTTCATGATAATGAGAAAGAAGCCACAAGTTGATTGATTCTGAAGAATCAAATTCATCTTATAAATGATCTACAAATAGAAAATAAAATACATGAAAACAGGAAATAATGGGTTTGCTGAGAGATTTTTTGTTTTAGAAAAATAACGACAAAAAAATAACACAAGTTAACTCCAGGAGGTTTAACTCAACAGTGAAAAACTGAGAAGCTGTCTCATATAATATATAGGTGAGATTTATTTTATTTTATTGTTTTAAGTGTGTTCAGTTGGTGAATATAATTGATTTTGAAAATAAGCAGTAGTTATCATAATTATCTTCATACTCCTTCTTCTCCTTCTCATCATCTAAGCTTGAGCAAGGGAAATAAGGATCTAGTTACCTTTAGCTGTGTTGCTCCCAGGGCACAGACGTGATGCACTGCGTCGTCACTGTGGGACAAAGCTAAGCACTCTCTATCTCTCGGCCTTACTTTCCTGGGCCTTATTCGCAGCCTCAGACGTTTGAGTGTGTATGGCGGGGGTGGGGGTGGGGGGATAGGGGCAAGAGAAGTGTGGATTATCCAGGAGAACGAACGTTGATGTGAGAGGGAACTATGGCTACGGTGCAGTTACTGTCTGACGGAAAGGAAAGGAAAGATGGGAACCACTGTCTTAGTTAAAATACCACTGTGTTCTTGAGTCGGCAGTCTTTAAAAATGATTCTTCGCTTATTGTGTGCTTTAGAATGATTGGTCATGATTTTCAGATTTGTTGTGGTCATCAGTAGATATTATCTACCTAATGTGACTTTCCTCTGATAACTTCATTTTGTAAAAATATTACTATGTTTTAGAAATTCAGCTGCCTTTTCTTTGAAGTGAGAATAATACCACATACTTTACAGTTTTTTGTTGATATTAAATGTACATTTAATGTGATTGCTACATTTTATTATATAGAAGGTATGCATGTGAAGCGTTGCTTTTAACACATTTAAAATATTTATCAAATTTGCCTTATATTTTACCCATGACTTATTTCTTGAGCATTAGTTGTGTATACTATTCCAAAGTGCTGGATTCAGAGCAGACTAATATTGCCTACATGAAATTTATTTTCTTTTAGCAAAGAGAAACAAAAAAACAAGTGGACACACAAAATAATGTTAGAAAAAGGAATAATTACCATAATAAGATGAATTAGGGGAAATGGTGGGGACTTTTTTGTATCTCATTTTTTCCAGCAAAACAGCAAGTTATTCTACACTTTCAACATGAGCAATTAGAAGACAAATCTTATAAACCCTATAAATTACTAGTAGAATTAAAGTTTTGTAAATGTCAACATTTATTATCCACACAGTCATTTTTAAAAAGAGATGAAACATAAAGTATGATATAAATCACAAAGTAGAACTAATTAGTAAATCGGTTTCTTGTACCAATATTTCCCCAGATGAGGAACTACTTGATTATTAATTGTAAATCCAAATACCAGGAGTCTCTGAATACGTGAACATTATCTTTGGTCTTCAGTTATTAATAAGAGTTTGTATTATGCTAGAGGCAATAACTGTGGAAATAGCACTGTAATAGTCACATATCCAGATTATCGGTCTGAGTGTTAACTTGATATTAGAATTGTAGCTATTTTATCATCTTCCTCTTGTCTCTCCAAAAATGGCAGGGACTTTTAAGGAACAGAAATTCTCAGCTGTCTCCTATAACTTTGTTTTTTTCTTTTTCCTGCTTCCCCCTTCCTTTTATCTTCAAGAGAAAAAATTGTTGCTGGGAAAGTGCATGGCCGGGTGCTTCCTCTCATGGCACTGGGCTGGATTTACGTGGTGGAATAGCTGCTATTGCATGTATAGCAACCCTATTGTCTTAGAAGGAAATATAGAAAGAGACACAATGTGCAGATAAAAGTGGAAATTTTTTTTTCAGCAGGCCAAAGTGGGCAGTTTCATGCAAATATTTCATCTCTCTCTCTCTTACACAGCTGCTGTTTCTATGCAGTTATTAGTGTCATTCACAGCTGGTTTGTAGTATGCTTGGAACTTTCAGTGCAAAAGATCTTTGACAAATGTTTACATCAATGTCAAGGGCAACATTTTTACTCTTTAAATCTTCAAAAAGTTGGAGCCTATGGTTTCCAAACTCACTTTTCATATCTTTTGTCAGACAATATTGATCCTTGTTGTCTTGTACATTGCTGATCATCGTTATTCAAAAAGGCTTCCTAACCTTTATCCATGAAAAAAAATCCAAATTTCCCTTTAAGAATTTTACTTCCTTTAGAGATGATAACCAGTTCCTCTCCCACTATCAGCAGCAGATTTTTTTGGGAAGGGTTGGGAAGTAAAACATTGAGACGAAAATCTGCACAGAATGCAAAAAGGCCAGAACTTTGTGGCCTGTTGGATCCAGAGCAAAATATCATCCATCGGAATGTGTTGAAGTCAAGTTGCTAGAATGAGAGAAGAATAAAGAGTGGGAGGTGAAGGTCAGGATACCAGTATGGTGAATAAAAGTGGACCTACAGGAAATGATAGCTTTAGAGTTTATATACCTAAATTCACAGCATACTTTGTTCTTGAAAGGGTTAGGAAGGTAGACAGTCAAATATTACATGAGCAGAAAGTAACAGAATGCTAACATCTAATAAGAAGAAAACCGTTTTTGCAGATGAATACTTACCAGAGTGTCTCCAAGAGTTCAGTCTTTTTGTATTGGTTGAGACCAGTCATCAAGTTGGTACCTGCATCTCACTGTCACAAATATCCTTATAAAAAAGGCCTAAGTATGACTTCTACTCTGTGTGGTCACAACTACTTTTTGCCATTTATGGGACAAAAAATTCTCCTTTACTAGAAACTGAATCTGTTAATAACCTAGACTACTGACTTCTCAGTCTCCAAACAAGTGAGAAATAGATTTCAATAGTTTTTAAAATTTAATATAGTTTTAATATTTAGTATGAAACTTAAACCAAGATAATGATAGATAACATATAAAATGCTGCCATTTTCATGTGTAAAGATGGAACTGTACACATTAAAATCCAGGAGAGAAGGAGAACGTAAATCAAGGCCGTGGTGGTCATTAGATACTGCTGGAAAACAAAGGGAGACCAAACTTTCTGAGTATCAGCGGAGCTATGATCATGATTAAAAAGCTCAGAACTTTATTAGACTATCACTGATCTTTGTTTCTCACTATAATGCAAATTAGAGAAGCTACTGAGACTTCAAGTGAAGTTTAGAACTGGCAAAGAGCTAGGGAACAAGTTTGGCAAATGCGGCACTTCTATTTACTTGTTCTTGTTGGTACATTTAATTGTCTACTTAATGTAAGGCAAATTACATTAATAACTTACATTGTCAAAGAAGTGGTGTATGTTTTGATCTCTGGCAAAGTCTAACTTAATTAAGAAACATTACTATAAATATAATTGTTTTATAAAGGATAAGAAGAAATAAGAAAGATGTAAATAATGATCTTCAGGTAAAACATACTTTTATCAATTAAATATATTAAAAAATTGGTGCTGGCATCAGGAAATTACTTTTATTAATAATCACAATTGTATTAATTACCATTCTCCAATTCCTGGAACTGGATATCTGAGAAAAGCAGTTTAAGGAAGGAAGGGTTTGTTGACTCATGATTTGAGCAGCTATAATCATTCATTCTGAGAGTGCATGATGGTTAGGACTGAGCCTATAATGCTGATCAGGAAGTGACTGGGAAGTACCCAGAGATCTCCTGGTTGACTTTCTTTTCCTTTTATTTTTTCCCTTTCATTTTGGAACCATAACACATTGGTTGGAATCTTCCACATTAAGAGTGATAACTCTTCTTTCCTTAGCTTAACCTCCCTAAAAATGCCTCAGAGACTGCCCTAGAGGTGTGTCCTTAGATGATTGCACATATACTTGATTCAAAAAGAAAAATTAATCTCAAATGGCATTGGTAGAGTTACAGCAATTAATACTGGTTGCAGTCCGCCTACATGGTTGCTGATAAATGACCATCACACAGCTTAAGGGAACAAGGAGTTTACTTTCTTACTGTGTGGTTACAGTTCTCAGTCCAACTTGAAGGGAGGACCAACATCAACACCAGGGCCGAGGGAACTGGCCACACCATCACCACATAACAGCTGAGAGATGGACAATCCTTACTTGCCAGACCAGCATGTCTGGCCAAGTGAACAGAATGATGTCAATGCTCTCAACCAGTTCTCTGTCATTTATCCAGGGCCTAATCCCACCCACCATGGACTGGGTCTTCCCCATCAGCTAGACAATCTCCTTCAGGTTTGCTATGGGCTTAACTCAACCATCAACTCGCTACAACTGTGACCAAAGCTCAAACCCTCAACAGTCAAGTTGATACCTGTGCTTAACTATGGCAATACTTACCACAACTTTTAGTCTTTTTAATATGTATAATCTGGATATCATGAATTTATTAATATTTTCTTTTGCTTATTTTGCTTGTATTGGAGTAGTAATTAGCTCTAAGAATACAGTTAGAAGTTAGGCAGAGTTTTTATATTGTAAGTCTATCAAAAATATAATTTAAAAAATGTTAACTGATATACCCTGCACAAGGGAATACAGATATTTCCCTAAAATGCTCCTAAACAACATTTTCAATATCAGGTACTTAATACCTCCTGAAATCCTAAAGGCACTCAAAACAAGATAAGCGTTTTCCATTACTCTAGATTGCCCTCTAGAATATGATAGTAAGACCCTATTGTTCAGACACTGTGCCTGGGTATCACAGGACATAGAGAAACCAATCTGGAACAGATCTATAAGCTTCCTCCTTGCTGGTCAGCCTTCATAGTACCAGAAGATGTGATGCTACTTGCCAGGAGAGAAAAACAATTGACAGTCTCACCCAGTTGGGAATGCCTTAAGCTACAAAACAATCACACTGACAAGAGGTGAGCTTTGGTGCAATTGTAGCATAATAAGAACAACAAAAAAAATACACATGACTATCTTCAGTATGATTACCTTTAAGGACCACATTTCCACAAGGAACACATGCCCAACACACCATAAAGCTAGCAAGATATATGTTTAAGGAGAAACCAAAGACCTTAGGTGGGAATGAACTACTAAGGTTCAGCTATAAGTACTTGAAAATATACTGCCACTCAAATAATTACTTTCATGACTATGAATTAAAGATGCATCAATTTAACATAGGAAGTTGTTTAATTCAGAGAGTCACAACTGAACATAGTATAGGGAAGCTTGTAGAAGAGGTGTCAAATGAATATAAGAGTCAAAGGGTATGGACACAGTAGCGTTTGGTCACGACTGGCCTGTCATGTCCTAGAACTCACTGCAATGACGTCTCCTTTCACACCTGTGCAATACTTGATTTATCAATATTTTACAATTGAAGGGGAAAGATCTTGAGACACTGTACTTTCCAGAGAGACTATTGAAAGCTAAAATCACACAGGAGAAGGGGGGTACTTCCCTCTATGATTTATTCAGTGATAAAGTACTCCAACAAGTACTCAGGTACCTGGCAGTACAGGGATCCCAGATGGAACCCAGTGGGCCAGTCATAGAAGAAAATGTGAAAGTGGGAGGGAGACTGGTTGAAAGGAGAAAGTATGCAGTGACAAAGGATGGAGGATGGGATTAAGTGGTAAGTGGAGAAAATGACATACATTTGCTGAATCCATGCATAAAAATGCCAAAGGATTAAAAAATATCAAATATAAGTAATTTACTTCTGAAAAACAAGTTGGTTCATAATGATCGGAATAAAACTATGATCAGTAAAGAACTTTTTTTTAATTTCCATTCATACAAACTTAACAGGTACGCTGGTCCCTTCCTTCCCTCCAACCCCCCACCCCTCTGTGCCCCTTCCTCTCCTTCTTCCCTCCCCATCCTCCAGTGCCTCCCCCTCCCATCCCCGGAGCATCCTTTAATGAGCATGCCAAACTCTCCTCTGGGTCATCCTCTCCGATGAGGCGCAAGGACCCAGTGGCATTTCCCAGAACGCTTTTCTGTGTTCCCTTTAAGCATAGGAACACTACCGTGGCTGTCGATCCCTTGCCGCCAAGGATCCTAGTGCCTTTAGCAAAGTAATATCTATCCCATAATCTCCAAATGCTATAATGTTATTCCATGAAAATTCTGGTGAAACCTCAAAGATATAAGGGAATATAGACTAAAAACAACTAAAATATATTTATGAAACTGTCAGGGAATAAAATGAAAAAAATAAAGTTCGTCAATATAGTGAACTGAAGAATTCTTTGACAGGATACACCAGGGATATAACTATATATCCTTGTTTATTATAGCACTATAGACAACCGCCATATTGTCTATATTAAGTGCCAATTATCAAATTATATTATAAAAATAATGGTATATATATGCAAACTATAGCTTCATTTAGCTATGGAGAATAATGAAATTAACTTATGTCCAGGAAAATGTATGGAACTGAAAAGATCATCTTTTTAAGTGATTTGAACTACACTCAAAATCAAAAATATATTTTTCCTCATGTGTGTAACTTGGGAAAATATATATGTCATATACACATAGGACATGAAAGTAGGAAGAAGATTGTTTGAGAAGAGGGAGTGTACCATTGAGAGAAGGAGCACAACAGAATCATTTGGGATGAATATGAATAAAGTACCACAATGAAACCATCATTTGTGCAAACAATATATGTTAATAATATTAAGCAATTATGATCCAGCAGTTAAAATTCTGGGTAACTGAAGCTGTAATATCAAAATACATTGCTCCTCCATGTTCCTAGGATCATTGCCCCTATTGTGAGAAAATAAATGAATGAAAATAAAACACAAGTTAGGGCCGAAGCAATCATACTAGGACTTTGCATGGCCTGCGCTATGTCCAATACATTATTGACTCCACAAAGTCTAGGATGGACTAAAGGCACTAGGATCCTTGGAGGCTAGGGATTGACAGCCACACTAGTAGTGTTCCTAAGCTTAAGGGAAACACAGGAAAGGGTTCTGGGAAGTGCTCCTGGGTCCTTGCACCTCATCGGAGAGGAGGACCCAGAGGAGAGTTTGGCATGCACATTAAAGGATGCTCCGGGGATTGGGGGGGAGCCACTGGGGGGAGGTACTGGGGAATAGGGAAGGAGGGAGGAGGGGAGGGAGGAGTAGGGGGGTTGGGAAGGAAGGTGGAGGGAGGGGACCGGTGTACCTGTTAAGTTTGTATGAGCGGAAATAATAATAATAATAACGAAAATAACAAAACATAATATATACAAAACTTTTGACCTTTAACGTAACTCAGTTTGTAGAGAACTTGGGAAGCAAGTATAAAGCCCTGGGTTCTATTCACAGTACCTCCTAAACTGTAAGTAGTAAAATATAACTGCTTGCCAACCCTTTATAAGTAAAGGTAAGGAGATTAGAAGTTCAGAGGTGACCCTTGATTACACAGTTCTTTAAAATCTAACACATTATGAGACCCCATTTTATAAAAATTAACAACCAAAGAGATGATGTATTCTCACAATAGGTAAGGTTTTATTCATCACAATTAACTGCCTATTCCTCTGGTAAACCTTCCCTGATTTTCCAAAGCTTGTTGAATGCCTTTCCACTGCAGTCCCCATACCACATGATACCAACTACTGATGCAGAATGCTTTGAAAATATGAGTACTTAAGTTTTTTTCTGCATTTCTCAGACAAGAAGCTCCTAAAGGACAAGGAAAATATTCTATCTATCGAATTGTCCTCAGTAACAGAAACAGAATCTAGAATATACCATGAAACCAACCAGCAAGGTGTTTTGACAAATTAAACACACACACACACACACACACACACACACACACACACACACACACATACGCACACTAAAATATATTGTAGTAAATTTAGTTTAGAGTTATTATTCAAACCAAAATAAAGAGCAGATTGACATAAGCAGTGGGAAGTTTCATGATTTATAGTCTCCGATTGAAAAACAGTATTTTTTACAACTCATACAAACTTAATAGGTACCCCGGTCCCCTCCCTCCTTCTGCCCCTTCCTTGTCCCCCTTGCTCCCTCCCCCATTTTCCCCTTCCTTTCACCCCCTCCTTCCCTTTCTCCCAGTGCCCCTCCTCTCCCATCCTTGGAGCATCCTTTAGTGTGTCTGTCAACTTCCCTCTGGATCCTCCTCTCTGATGAGGTGTAAAGACTCAGTAGCATTGCCTACAGGCTCTTTCTTGTGTTCTCCTTTAGTATGGGAAAACTATTGTGACTGTTAATCCCTTGCCTCTAAGGATCCTAGTGCCTGTGATCCATGCTAGACTATTGGGGGGGGGTCAATGCTATGTCAGTCATTGCGCAGGTCATGCAAAGTCCTATTGTGTTTACTTTGACCCTAACTTGTGTGGAGTATCTTGCATATCGTTGCCTCCCCATCTTTAGGCTCTTACAATCTTATTACCCCCCTCTTCCGTGAATTTCCCTGAGCTTTACGATGGGGAGAGATGAGGCTGGCATAGTTCTTGGTGATTACCGTAGGATCTGTGATGTTCTGAACTATGGTTTGTTGTTTTTTTCTTCCAGTTTTTCTCTTCCTGCACTGCCCTTGGTTCCATCCTGATGGGTATTGGATGTCACCTCTGGCATTACTTGATGGTGGCCTATTTTCTCTGCTTAGCTTGATCCCCTCTCTCCTTGTTTCTGGCGAGCCATCCTTCCCATTCCCTGCTGTTTATAATCTTTGCAATTACTGTTTTATTACAGAGATTTATCTTTGAGTGTGTCAGGAAGTGGGTTTGGTACTAGGATCCACCAATTAGGGAGTACATATGGCGCTTAATTTTTTGTGTCTGGGATACTTCAATTAATATAATTTTTTCTAATTCCATCCATTTCCTGGCAAATTTCATTAATTCGTCATTTTTGATGGCTGAGTAGTATTCCATTGTATAAATGTACCACATTTTTCTTGTCCACTCGTCAACTGTTGGGCATTTGGGTTGATTCCATGACTTTGCTATTGTAAACAGTGCTGCTATGAACATGGTTGTGCTTGTGTCATTGAGGTGAAGTTTTCCTGTATGAAGTATTATTCCCAAAAGTGGAATAGTAAGGTCATATGACATTTCAATCATTAACATTTTAAAGAATCGCCAGACTGCTAGCCAGAATGGTTGTATAAGCCTGCGTTGCCATTGCAATCTAGGAGAGTTTCCATCTCGCCACATCCTCATCAGCATTTGGTAGTGTTTGTATTGTGGATTGCCATGCCGACTGAGATATCATCTCAGGGAGGTTTTGATTTGCATTTCTCTGATGGCTAAGGATGTGGAGCATTTTTTAAGATATTTGTTAGACATTTCAGTTTTGTCCCTGGTAAAGTTTCTTTTAAGTTCCAAAGCCCATTTTTAATTGGGCCATTTGTTTCCTTAGTGTTTAGTTTTCTAAGTTTTTTGTGCACTCTGGATAATGGAGCTCTTTGTATACTCTGGATATTAGTCCTTTACCATATATGTGGTTAATTAAGATTTTCTCTAATTTTGTGGGTTGCTGTTTTGCTTGGTTAACAATCCAGAATCTTTTTAATTCCAGGGATATCCCACTTGTTAAGTGTTGGTCTTATTTCTGTGCATCTGGTTCTTCAGATCCAATCCATTGATCTAGGTGTCTGTTGCAAAATCAGTATGATGCTGTCTTTATTACTATAGATTTGTGGCTATCCAGGGTATTTTCTTCTTCCACGTGAATTTTCAGATTTTTAAAACAATTTTTGTGAAGAATTGTCTTGGAATTTTGATTGGTTCTACATTTAATCTATATATTGCTTTTGGTAGGATAGCCATTTTTACAATGTTAATTCTACCAATACAGAAACATGGGATATCTTTCTACCTCTATTATCTTTTAATCTGATTCTTTGGGATTTTTTCATTGTACAGATCTTATATCCTTGCTTAGATTTATTACAAAGTATTTCATTTTTTGGAGTGTGTGTGATAGATTGCACTGTTTCTTTTAGGTCTTTCTTAGTATTGTTTGCCCTGTCTCAGTTTTGGATATTTCTCCCCTTATCTTACTACTCTGCTGATCTGCTACTTTTGATATTGGTTTTCTCTTGTTTCCCTAAAGCTTAAACTATGATGTGAAATTATTAACTTGTGATAGCTCTATTTTTTGATGTAATCATTGAATGCTATGAATTTTCCTCTCAAGACCACCTTCATCATACCCCAAAGATTTTTGGTAAGTTGTATTTTCATTACTGTGATAGTTAAGCCTGTGTGTCAACTTGACACACTTGGTATTAACTAAGATTAGCTGAGACCACACCTAGAAAGATCACCTGAGACCACCTGAAAGGATTATACCTGCTTTATATCCCATCTGAACCTCCATAGATCTCATAGGAACCTGCTAATAATGGACCATACAAAAAGGAACTACCAAAGAGAAGAGATGTTTTTGTAGCTATGCTAAGAATCACTCTTCCTTCTGGCAGCCTGGTTTCTTCACTTCTTCCACCCTCGAGCCCCTTCCAACCTCCAAGTCTTTGACTAGACTAACAACTCTTTAGGAATCCTTCAGTCTTCAGCCATCACCCACTGGACTACTAGACTGAGCTGCTACTAGCAGCCATCGTCGGATTACCTCAGCCATATCTGTAAGCCAACTCCATACATTCCCTATTTATATATTCATTATGTTGATTCTGCATCTCTAGAGAACCTAACACAATTGTCATTAAGTTCAAGGAATTTTTGTCCAGATCCATTCCTTCTTCAACAACCCAATTAAAAAATGAAACTTAAAATGTAAAAGAAACTTTTCTCAGGAGAGCAACAGCAGTGTTTAACACTCATAGGTAATGAATTACAATCTGAATGGTTTTTAAACCTGTTCTTATTTTTAGGGAACTCATGCCTGATACTGTAAGCCTATCAAAACAATAGTAGAATGGAAGAAAATAGACACTAGGCAAGAACAGATGTCTCAGTGTTAGCTATAAAAACTTGATAGTATACCATTATCAAAATGCTTATTTAACTCTTAGATAAGAAAAGCTTTCAGAGCTCAACCAAGATTCTCCCAATTACAAAGGAAGACCAGTGAGAACAGAAAACCACAATTGGCCAGAGTAGAATGTCTTGGACCCTGAAATACTCAACACTAATCAGGCCATCCAAATCTTTCCCTACCCCAAATTTCAGGGAAAACTTGCAAAGAGGGAGTGGTAAGATTGTAAGGGTCTAAAGATAAAGTTGTGTACTTTTAATCACCACGCTCCAGCCAAGACAGGACTTCTACCATTAGATCTACACGATGGTTGACATATCGACATTTTGCCAAAGACTAACAAGGATCTCAGGATAAACAGCTGCACTTGGATCATGACGCTGGGGCAAGTACTGGATAAAGGAAGTGGAACTTCCCTACTTATGATTTTGCCCACTGAAGAGCCACATGTACTGCAACAGATACCTGACTCCTTTATCAACACCGGAACCCTAACCAGAGCCCTGCGATCCACACATCCAGAGCGACAGGAGGGTAAGAGGGACATAGCTGGATTGAAGAGAGAAAGAGAGTGTGGGAGAGGAGATGGGTGGGTATAGAAGGAGGTATGGGAGAGGGTACGGGTGGAGGATGGAAGAGGAGGGATTGTGTGTGGAGGGGATCTGGGCAATGATGAAAACCCATTTTGTTTGTATATGAAAACATAAAAGGGGCTGGAGAGGTGGCCCAGGGGTTAAGCCTCTGCCTTGCAGGTGGAAGGTCCTGAGTTCGAATCCTAGACCCCACGTATAGACGCCGGGCGGAAGCGGGGGCAGCCTGCGCTTCTGGTCCTGATAGGGCAGAGCCTGTGAATCCCAGGGCAGAGTAAACAAGGAGGTAAAGGCATCCATGGTGGTTCCCGAAATAGTCCGTGGTTCTACACACACACACACACACACACACACACACACACGCACACACGCACACACGCACACACGCACACACGCACAATTGAATAAATAAAAAAAAAACATTAAAAAGTCCTTATGTTATATCATTGTTTAAACATTCTGGGTAGGGGACGTTACATATTATTTCAAACAAAAACAATTGTTTGCTTAAATGTATGAGGCATTATGTATATGAATAAACTTACATCAACATTTTGTATCAGCAATTTATATCATCCTAATTAGGAAAAAAAAGCTCTATTAACTGAGGAATCTGTACAACCTTAGTGAATATTGCAACTACTCCTTTGAATACTTATTTGAGTTAGAAAATACAATCCTCACTTGGTTTTTACCTTGCAATTTTCAGACACATGGATAATTTGTAATAATGCTTTTGAATGTGAAATCCTGAAATGCTGCATTATTCAAGGTTTATAGGGAATCTGCATAATGTGGAAACCATCCTTACATGCACATGATTGACCCAAAGCTCTATATGCCTGAGGAAATACTGAAGGACCACAATGATAATTTCAAAATGAAGACTTAATTTAGGTAGAACATAGCCCCAAAATAAGCCTTCTCTTCTCACATTCTTTTCATATTTACTAGACTATCTTCTTTACTTTTGTATACTATTTAAAATGCCACATTCTTCTGGAGAACCCACTGTCCCTTACTGTGAATCAACTCTTGTTGACTGACCAATATCTTCATACTGAACTTTTTCTTTCTTGTAGTGATTCTCAGAATTTTCAGTATGATATAGATATTTATGTGTGAGTTTTATAGAGGAGTATGAGTCTTATAAATGGTATGAAATATTTTAATCTTATTGATGAATACATCTGCCACTTCACAAAATGCCTTATACAAAGCTGCCAAGAGAGAAATATTTATGAACTCAAATGAATGAATGAAGGCAATTTACATAAATTATTCCATAGCCCACTATATAATATTTTGGAGATATGAAATAAAATTTTATATGAGCAATTGAAGAATTGTTGAGTTGATTGCTGATGAATTAAAGCAGAGACTGCTAATAGCTAGAAGTTTGACTAATCAGGTGAAGGGGAAAAATGGTCATGCAAGATGTATAAGTTGGGCTATGCAGTGGAGCTAGGTCACTCCCAGATCCTACACAAAAAAGTTGTTCTGTATGTCCTTGATCAAAGATGCTCCCTTACATACCATGTCCAGAGAAGAAATATTCTGATCTTTCTCTTACTGAAAGTTTCAGATTTCACCGTCAGTATAGTTGCTGAGAAATCAATTGTTAAGAGACGTGACTACTAGGAAAATATGAATAGAACAAGGGAAAGAAAAAGACAGATTAAGATTCATGGTGCAAGAGTGTGGAGAGAATTAAAAAAGATTTTATGGCATCACAAAAAGTACCCACTACAGGCAGCCCAATTTCTGCAAGAGACATCCCGTGACTCCATGACTATTGGGCCACAAAAATAAATTGGTGTAGATAAATTCAGCTAGATATATATATCTAACACTTTTATTTCAAAGGAAGATCATCGAAACATTCATTTCAATGTAAATGGTAATATATATATATATATGTCTATTGAATGTATGCATGTTCAAAATACGTTATTGGCATAGTATATGGGGAAGTGCATGTTAAGTAAGGGCTGATATGGGTTATATTCACAGACAAAAGAGAAGCATGTTGCTAATAATAATTTCTGATGTGTAGAGTATATAAGGATACTGGAAATGCAAAGCACAGAATAGTAAACCATTTGCTTTTACATAAGTGGGAAACATTTAGAGCTTCTGGAACATATTAAAGAATGTGATCATAAAAGAGCCTGTGGCTTTTGGTATCAACTTTATGGACTCAGTAATAGGTTTTAGCCATCAGAGATAACATTTCAGACTTTATTTTTTTTTCATTATTAAAGCACTAATTGAGAAATGCAAAAAAAAAAAAAACATCATGGCCAATTACATAAACATGGAGGATTTCCAATGCATATATGTTGTCTCTAAAATGAAAAATTTCAAAATAGAGTTGTTAACAATAAAGTAAGATATTGGAATAAAAACTGTGTTTGTATCTGTGATAATTGTGGTGGGGATATCCAGGGAAACTAAAACAGCCCTTTTTTCCTGTATTCTTGAACAAATGCCTCTGAAAAAAAAATGTACTACAAAAATAAGGAGAATCAGAACCATAGAAGTATAATGGTATTATTCCAATGTGCAGTAAGAGATTGGGAATTAAGGCTTTTAACTGAAGGAAAATAGCTCACATGTAGGGTTGTTAATGAATATTTATAGAAAACTGAATTCTTGGCAAGTGTATCATGTCAAAGTCAGGGATTACTAAAGAAAGTATGCAAGACAAATAAATATTTCTCCCATAGTCTGGATTACCACAAATAGCTCATCAAGTTTGTACTGGTGAAACTTCTCCATGCATACCACTGTAATTCAGATGCACAGAAGAGGGTGTATTTTAATTTAGGAATTTAAACTTCTTCTCTAGTGACTCTCATGAGTTCTATCCATCAACTCTGCTGCATTCTTACCCCATCCAATGTACTGTATACCAAAGCAGAATACTTTCAGTGAAAAGTGACTTAGGATAACCATTTTGTTCTCCTCATACTATTGCTATTTTACAAATCAGATTGAATAATTTTAAATCATATGCTACTTAATTATCAAAATCATCATTAATTTTCTAATGCTCTTTGTCACCTGAGTTAGTGAAACATGATTTTTAAGTATAAAAAAGTATGCTATTAGGTAAATAAGAAACCAAATTGATGTCCTTCAATTTATTGATATTAATGCAGTAGTCAATATGAAGTTGGAGAAAACTGAACCTAATAGTCATGCTATGGAGGAATTTGGTACAGTGAGTTCTTCATTAGCAGTTCACTTGGCTCCTGGCCATTACCCTATTAAAGAGACTCTGGCACTGTTAACATGCCAGTGCAATATATGCAATACTTCTAGTTCCCATGCTGCCTCACTGAGCAGCTTCACAAAAGTCAAGAATGTTAGTGAGTTGTCAGTATGTCAAAGACAGCTGCAAACTACGTGCAAAAAGCTTTCTCTTTAGATATCTTGTATTCACTTATTGCAACCCTTACACATCTCCATATGGGCACCATTTGAGCAACTGATTTTTTTCATCAAATATTCCCATTCCCTTGTGGCAGGGAAATATGGCTATTGTATATGTGCATAGAACTATCATACCAAACCCTTGAGGCTTAGTCTTATACTTCAAAAATCTGACACAGTCACAATCTTTGGAAGTAATTGAGAAATTTGGTCTGAATTTGAAAATGAGAGACTTTTTTCTTTAATAATCCAACCCTTATGTCAATCTCCCAACATTCCTTTCCTATTTTCACATGTTCTACAGCAAATATAGACATGAAATGAGGGGGTAGGTAGCTTCAAATAAGCAAACAAATTGTATCCTTCAAGTCCATGATCAGACAGTCAAGACTTCATAGGATTATACTGAGAATGAAAGGGTATGTGATGGTAGAAAATACTCAGGAAACAATATAGTTTTATGCAAATATAGCAAGAACAATTTAAGTTAAACAAAATTTATTATATGGGAAAGTATTGCAGAAACAAATATTATTATGAATCCCATACCAGTCCCTAATAAATTTCTCCTATTCAGAACAGCAGAACTTTATAGAAGTAATCCTTTGCAAATGCAGGATATTAACAAGAATAAATACTAGATAAGTATAGAATAGTATTCTACTTATCAAGGTATGAATGATGACAATTCTTTGAGGATTCCTGTAGGTGTCTGAGTAAAAGAAAGATTAAATAATGAAAACAAGTAGAAGAAAGGAAAGAAAGAAGGAAGGAAGGAAGGAAGGAAGGAAGGAAGGAAGGAAGGAAGGAAGGAAGGAAGGAAGGAACAAATGAACAAACTAATGAAAAGTAGAGAGAGAGAGGAGGGGGAAAAGGTGTAAAGGCAGGTTAGCAGAGGTCAAGAAGGGAGGATACAGGAAGTAGCAGCAATGAAAGAAGGAAATGAGAAAAGAGGAGAGCAGAAAAGAAAAGGATTTTCAACAGCAAGTTTAGCAATGCAAATTATATGGGCAGCAGTTATTCAACTTTTCAATACTAATGTGTGAAGTTTTGATTATTTAAGAGGGCTATGTAGTCTGCATAGTTTCCAAAAATTTGAAAATTAAAGTAGTTGAAACATGCTTTGTTGCAAAATGCTACTATGGAGAGATTTTCCACATCAGCAAATGTTGGAAAGCAGCCAAATCCTGGGACAGAAGAAATGGAGATTTCTTGATGCACAGAGTGGCAATGCAAACAATATAAAAACTGTTATGCTGACCAGCTCTTATTCATCAGCTCACCAATTACTACACATTTTCACAGAATCATCTCGTTTTGTTCTCAATACACTTTCTCGGTGTGTCTGTGTGTGTGTGTGTGTGTGTGTGTGTGTGTGTGTGTGCATGTAAGAGTGTGTTTTTGTGTTTGTGTCTATGGAGGCTCAAGGGTCACTTCAGTCATCATTCCAGATCGCTCTACCTCCTCAGGAACTGTAGATTGTCTCCCAAGACCAGAAGTGTGGAGGTGCTGACCTCTCCCATTTTTGCCTGGCACTTTGAAGTGTGATCTGGAGATCTGAATTCAGGTCTTTAGTTTGAGAGACAGGTGCTTTAATCCCCAAGCCACCTCTCCAGCCCCACATTTTCAAAGTGCTTTTGAAAAATAAATAGTACATCCACATTTACAGTTTAAGAAGAAGTTAAAAATGGTGGAATTTCAGGACCCGCAGTCACATAATTTGGTGGAACATTAGTTCCAAACTTAAAGTTATTCAGGTTCCCACCCATGGATCCTGATGCTTTGTTTTCTAATGACAAAGTGAAACATTTTCCTGGTTCCTTAAAAATTCAAATTAATGTTACATTTTTTTCCATTGATGGATGTCACATATTTTCAACATTATAATGTTTAAATGGGATAGAACTACTCTGTATGAGGTGCTTTAACTCATGTAACTGATTGCCTACATTAGCATGTATGAACGCAGGAATATAAAATATTAGTTATCCTTGGAAAAGACTTGAACCATTATCCTATCAACTACAAGTCTGACAAGCATACTAAAAAAAAGCATCAAGTTGGACTTAATGCATGCTCATACTATAAAAATCTATAATCTTTTAGTGAAATCCTAAATATGCTATTCTTATATAATTTGATTGGATGCTACTGTGAAACAAAGAAATTGTCCTGCCATTGTCAAACATTCTGAATTCTCCATTACAACATTTAAAAATATAGACTAAGTTGAAAGTAATTCAAGACAAAATAATCATGGAAAAATATGAAATATCTTTTAATAAACAGGCACATTCTGGAACAATTTGACGCAATTTGTAGAAATATTAAAATTGATCAAATTTAATGAATATAAGATATGAAAGTCTTTATATGTTGTCATCAGACATATATATATACACATTCATAAATGTATATTGAATTTGAAATAATGTAATATAATATGTAAAATTAATAATGTAAATATATTTTTATTGGAAATGCTACATGCTAACTTACAAATATTGACAAGTTTCCAGTAGCTTTTCTATTTTATTCTGATACTGAATTTTGACATCCTCTTTATAGGTTTTTCTAGAATATCTAGAATTAGCATTGACTTTAATTTGAATTTACTAGTAAGTACCCAAATGCAGAGATTTTCTTTGATGATAAACTCATTATTATATAATAGTTTAAAGGATACAGTTAATAAAGAGCTAACGTCCTAGCTACTATTTGCATCATTAAACAACCCATGGTTTGACACGTCATATTTCAGTCATTTGCTTATTCTGTGAGTTTGAGCTCTTCATGTAATTCTTCTGAACTTTGTGTCTATTTTTATAAGAATGAAGGATTTGGATCATGTGAGATCCAAAGATTTTTCTAGTAATGAAGTTCTTGAGGATAAAGATCTTGTATAATTAGTGTTGTCCTCCAGAGTGCACACATTTTTTAAAAATTTTTCTGCTCATACAAACATAATAGGAACCCCTGTCCCTTCCCTCCCTCCACCCCTCCCTGGACCTCCCTGCTCCCTCCCCACTTTGTCCCTTCCTTTTCCCCTCCCTCCCTTTCTCCCACTGCCCCCTCCCCCATCTCTGAAGCATCCTTTAATGAGTATATCAAACTTTCCTCTGGGTCCTCCTCTCTGATGAGGTGTAAGGACTCAGTGGCATTTCCTAGAACTCTTTCTTGTGTTCCCCTTAAGAGTAGGAACACTATTGTGACTGTTAATCCCTTCCTTCTAAGGATCCTAGTGCCTTTAGTCCATGCTAGACTTTGAGGGGTCAATGTACAGATCATGCAGAGTCCTGTTATAATTGCTTCAGCCCTAACTTGTGTGGACTATCTTGCATATCATGACTCCTCCCATCCTTGTGCTCTTACAATCTTACCACTCCCTCTTCTGTAAATTTCCCTGAGTTTCAGGATGGGGAGAGATTAGGCAGGCCTGATTCCAGGTGGTTGATATAGAGTCTTTGATGTTCTGTATTATGGTTTGTTGATGATTTTTTTTTCAGTTTTGCTGCTCCTGCAATGCCCTTGGTTCCATCCTGATGGGTATTGGATGTCACCCCCTGGCCAGAGATAAAAACCTGTTAAATTAGAGTCTTGTTATAAAAGTATATTCAAAGATAGATGAAAGAGAAGTAGGAGACCGCGGTGAGAGAGGGGTCAATTCCCCATTTGCAAAATGGTTAAGGTTGTGGCAGCCTATATGCTCTCCCCTTCTCATAAGATCGGACCCCATCAGTTGGAAATGATCAGGAAAGAAAGTCTGTGAACTTAATCAGATGTCACATTACTTACTTGCAGTCCTTGATGGTGGCCTATTTTCCCTGCTGTAATATGGTCCCCTCTGTTTCTGGTGGGGCCCTCCTTCCCATCCCTCCTGTTTATAATCTTTACAATTACTGTAGGTATTACAGAGATTTGTCTTTGAATGTCTCTAAGTGAGTTTGGTACTAGGATCCACCAATTAGGAGTACATATGGCACTTAATTTTCTGTGTCTGGGATACTTCACTCAATATAATTGTTTCTAATTCCATCCATTTCCCGGCAAATTTCATTAATTCATCATTTTTGATGGCTAAGTAGTATTCCATTGTATAAATGTGCCACATTTTCCTTATCCATTCGTCAACTATTGGACATTTGGGCTGATTCCATGACTTTGCTATTGTAAACAGTGCTGCTATGAACATGGTCATGCTGTGCTATCGAGATGAATTTTTGCTGTATGGGGGTTTATTCCCAAAAGTGGTATAGCAGGGTCATATAACATTTCAATCTTTAACTTTTTTAAAGAATTGCCAGACAGCTCTCCAGAGTGGTTGTATAAGCCTGCATTTCCACCAGCAAAGTAGGAGAGTTCCCTTCTCGCCACCTCCTCTCCAGCATTTGGTGTTGTTTGTATTGTGAATTTTTGCCATCCTGACAGGGGTGAGATGATATCTCAGGGAAACTGTGATTTGCATTTCCCTGATGGCTAAGGATGTGGAGCATTTTTTAAGATATTTGTTAGACATTTTAATTTCGACCTTGGTAAAGTTTCTTTAAGTTCCAAGGCCCATTTTTTAATTGGCCCATTTGTTTTCTTGGTATTTAGTTTTCTAAGTTCTTTGTGCACAGAGTGCACACATTTTAAAATTTTGTGCTGTTAACTACTATGTGTGCAATTTTTTGGAGTAATATTTAATCTCTGAATATTTAACCTCTGAACTTCTAACACAATGGTTTGTTTACTTTCAATTCATGCCTTATGGTTTGTGCATATGTCGCATGTGCACACTGCATGTGCATTGTATCTTATGGGCACACTATATGTAGTGTATGCATTTTGCTTAATTTCTCTTCCATCTATTCCAATTGATTATGTGTAATATTTGCAATATTTTAATATATATGAGAATGAATATTTGCAAATAACATAGACTCAAAATTCTCATGAACAAACTTTACTATTTTGTTACTTACTAATGTACATATTTTGGAATTGTGGTTTTAACCATCTCACTCTCCAAAATCTACGAACTATATTTAGCCCTCTTTACACATATTCCTAGCAACAACCCCAAGCAGGCAAGTATTTTTCTCTTCTTTCTCTTCATTCTTGATACAGAATTTGAATATTCAGGTGTACATATCTATAGGACATGTGTATATGTGAATGTACAATAGTTCAGTTTATGAGACTCCAGCTACCACCATTCACATGTATACTGCACTAGCTAATCTTCTAGCATTGTCTCCATCTCAGAGAGATGTCACATATTCATGAAATTCTAGAATTATTCATGCTGGACTATACCAGGTTAATGTGACTTCAGCTCTGACTAAACAAATTAAAAATAAATATTTCACAGATTAGTTGACTTTAAATCACAAAGAATCTTTTAGAAAGTCTAGCGTTCAAGATAAACATACCACAGTTAGGCTGACTTATAGATAGATAGCTACTTTTAGGCCCTCACAGGATTCTTCCTTAGTATATATACATAGAGGGGAAAAAGTATAAGAATGAAGAATGAAGAGAAGTGAAAGAAGGAAGAAGAGATAGACAGGATGCCAGAGAAATATATATATATATATATATATATATATATATATATATATATGAGAGAGAGATTTTCTCATAAGGAAAGTAATAGCCCCTGGGCTGGGGAAATGGCTCAGGGTTTAAACCTTTTGCCTTGTGAGCAAGAAAACCTGAGTTCAAATCCCCAGACACCATATAAAATTTCCTGTTTGGCACAGTGATAGGTCATCTGTAATTCTAGCCCTGGGTGGTGATTCTTTGGAAACTCAGAACAAAAAATAAGGAGGTAGAGCAATCCAAGATAATTCTAGGAGTTACCATTGGGGTCTTCACAGGCATTCATACTTAAATTCTCACTGATACACACACACACACACACACACACACGAACACACTCACAAAAATAGAATCCTATCCTGAAAAACAATCTATTTTATAGTCCTTTCTCCATTTAAAACTATCCTATAGATTAGGACTTCAACATAAGAAACTGGAAGAGGAGACACAGACATTTGATCCATAGATGTACCTTTTTTATATTTTAACAAATAGATTGATACAAATGTTATAGCTCATGCCCTTTTATTTAAAAAGGGATACAAAGTACAAAAGGCATGCTAATCAAATTCAGTAGTAACTCAGAATAGAGCACAATAACTGTCAATTTTTGCAGGCTTGGATTGCTAGTTTTTCTTAGGATTTATGTTACATGGCACTACCTTAAGAATTTCCTTTTGTTTTGTTTTTATTATTTATCATTATCCTTTTTGTGATAGTACATGAATATAGTGAACTTGGAATATTTTCTTAAGTATTTTCTAATAGGCTTCAGCATTGGGCCAATTATTTTATTCCATTTCATCAAAAAGAAACTAGACCTGCCAACCATATCTGACTTCATCTAATTGGTAATTAATTGTTGGCCACTTAACTTTAGGCAGGTCATGGTTTTTAGACTGAATATATTAGTTTCCTTAACAGAAAGAGAAGCACTGTCTTTACAGCCTTCTGTCCTCTCTCATCTTCTACTCATTTCTATGATATTAAAAGACCTGAAACTCGACAAGGACAAGAAGCTCCAAGTATTTGCTAAAAATATCTTAGTGCATTAATCATTAGGTAGGACTTTCTTCTGTCTAGTTTCAAGTATGCTATGCTGAATTCTGAAGTCTTAGTTGTAACTCAGTCAACTCCCCATGGAGGGTTCTATTCATTTGTTATGTAGAGTTCCAGATAGCATGTGTTAGGAACAGCATGCTCCAGGCATTCTGAAGTCCTAGGCTCAGTCATCCTGTTCCAGCACTTCAAAGCTTCCAAGTCGGTACATGTCCAGGATTTCATGATAAGCTGAAATCACTGGAGATTTTAGTAAAATTAACTGAGCTCAGTTTGCACATGTGGTGAGGGGCTTAACTGGGACCCAATGCCGGGATTAAAATGGACATGGGATTTGGAGGCATGAGGATATTGAATGTCAAAAGTAAGATGAGTAAAGCTAGCTTGCTGAAGCAAAAACAACTAAAAGGACCAACCTGTGAGTGCTAAAGAAAAATAAAACACGTCATCCAAACTGTAGGCTCTAAGATGGTATATCAGATCTCCTTCTATTGAGCCATTGGCTACACCATTAAGGAACTGCATGAGGAATCATTATACTGCCTCAAAATTGGCTACTGATCAAGAGAGGATCATTGTTAACTCATGTGGTATCTTTGTGTGAATTTTGAAAAAACGGTCTTGTTTCTTAAAAATACTTCTTTTCCATCTATCAGAAAAATATCATTATACACAAATTTTAGTAGAAAACTCCTTTTACTGCCATCTGCTGGAAAATAATGTATAAATGCATTGCATGATAAGAATAACATAACCACAACCTCAGGCTCAAGAGCTAAGAACCCATCCATGCCAAGCACAACGATTGGTTGAAGTAACCCATGCACTGAGCTGCACTATGTCAAAAGTCCTCTCCTCGGAACTTCCCTTTTTGGTGAAAATTGTGATGATAACAGTGATCAAATTTCAATTTATGGAGAAACTCTTCTAAGAGAAAGAAGCACATTCACACATTGATAAAAGTAAGGGAAGGAAGGCAAAGGGAGAAAGAGAGGGAGAGAGAGAGACAAAAAGAGGAGAGAGAAAGAAAAGAAGAGAAATTTCTAACTGAAGATCTATCTCTATCTTTTTCTCTGCCTCCCTCCTTCTTTCCCTCCTTCAGAGCTTTGAACTTATTAAGTAAATCTACCACTGAGTTATATCAGCAGTCTGATGACAATTCTGCCTTCGTCTTTATTTGTTTAGTGTGTGAAACTTCAGTGTCTGCCAAATACATGAAAGTATTTCCAACCAAAGACCATTAGAGGTTATTGTATTTTATTTCTTTATAACCAAAAATCATAGATGTCTACACACCAGACATCTATTTTTTTATAATTTATTATTTACTCAATTGTGCGTGTATGCGTGTGTGTATGTATATGTGTGTGTGTGTAGAACCACGGACAAATGGACGAATTTGGGAACCACCATGGACGACTCCACCTCCTCCTTGTGAATCCCCGGGATTCACAGGCTCCACCCTACCAGGACCAGAAACGCAGGCCACCCCCGCTTCCGCCCGGCATCTATACGTGGGGTCTAGGATCCGAACTCAGGACCTTCCTCCTGCAAGGCAGAGGCTTAACCCCTGAGCCACCTCTCCAGCCCCGACATCCATGTGAACTGTATCTTCAGGACCATGGTGCTGAAAGGATGGATGAACAAGAAGGGCCTGCTTACACACAAGTGGACATTTTCTCAAAGTAGCCACAAACTATGACCATGAAGAACTGTGCTGAGCTGTTTTAAGAGTTCTCCTACTTTTTTTTTTGTTTTGTACCACATTTTATTTTTTTCCTCATCATACATGCTCAGTAGGTACCTTGTCCTCTCACTTCCTTCCCCTCCCCTTTTGTCGCTCCACATTGCACTCTCCCTATTCCCCCTTCTTTTACCCTCCTCCCTTCCTCCCCTTCTCCAGGCACCTTCTGCTTCCTCCCTCCCATCCCGTGGAGCATCCTTTTATGTGGGCCAAACCTCCCTCTTTAAGTCCTCCATTCTAGTGAGTTCTCCTGTTTTTAAGGTTTCCTTCCCAATGTTTGGATTGCATTACAAAATCTTCACTTTCTAATGCATCTCTTTGGTTATGAAGATTTTAACATGTGAACTGAGTAGGGGCAACAAACATTTATGTAATAGTGAAACAGAAGTCCAGTAAGAGGAGTTAACCCAGGCAAGTGGGTATGAAGAGATAGTTGGAGATATTATCACATTATACTAGATATGTGTGAAATCACGTTTGTTCCTACTGAGATGATATCTTACCTACATGGCAGAGCATTTAATCTATAGAAAAAATTCTTCCTAACAGTAACCATTTGAAGTTTGTTTTTTTTTTAAGTGAGTGACATGACTCAGTGGTTAAAGTCCTTGCCCTGTAAGAAAAAGGATCAGCAATCAGGTCCCCAGATCCTAACTTAAAAAAAAAAAATATGTGGCAGCATGCCTATGATTCACAAAGAAAGCTGGCTATCCAAAACAGTCATAATAATGTGTTCCATGTTTAATTAGAGATATATGAGCAAAACAATTAAGGATGTGTCAAGATATCACCTTTAGACCTCTACATGCATGTGCATTTACCTGTGTATATAGGTATGCACATGCAAAGCCACATTTGTACATGCACATACCACATACATGTATACACTGTAAAAAGTACATGTTCAATTTCATTAATTTAAAATGAAATACAGAAAAAAATCTTTGTGAGAGGTTAGCTACTATTTTAAGATACAATTCTGTTTGTTTAGGATACTATGATGATGACTTTTTTATCAATATACACCTAGAATTTATTGAACTGTGGGTAAATATTTGATCTGACAAAAGATTATCTTCCATACAATGGAAATAATTACATGGAAATAATTTAACAAAAGATTGTAACTGTATCTTTGTTTTTGCTCTATATGTGAAAATCAGTATGCCTTTTAGCACCGCACCCCACCCCAGGCTTAGTTACTCAGTTGTAATATAAGGACCTTAAGGAAACTGATAAAGCTAATTTCAGGTAAAAGAAGCCTAAGTTTGAATCTGTCAAACTAGTGAGTTGTGAAGTGTGGTTACCTGCTAGCCTAAAATCCAGTTAAGGTGAAAATTTTGGAACTTTTTCCAATCAACTTGGTCAGATATCTTGAGAATTTAGCTCACACATTGCTATGTATGTTAAGTTTGAGAATTATTACTTGGTACATGTAATAGTCAATAAATATATGCAAAACTTTCCCAGTTTTTCTCAGATGTTTCTTTTTTTATTAAAAATTTAATTATACATTTTAAAATTTTTTTACCAGTTCCCTTCCTCCCCCCTCCTCCCCCCGAACCCTCTCCTCCCCCTCCTCTCCCTCCCCATCCCCCAGTGCCTCCCCCCCAATTCCCAGAGAGTCCTTTATTGTGTACGCCTGACTCTCCACTGGGTCCTCCTCTCCGATGACATATAAGGCCCCAGTGACATTTCCATAAGCCCTTTCTCTTGTTCCCCTTAAGCATAGGAGCACTACTATGGCTGTCAATCCCTTGCCTCCAGTGATCTCGGTGCCCTTAACAGATGCTAGACTTTATGAGGGCAACAGTGCACTGGACATTGTGCAGGGCATGCAAAGTCCCATTATGATTGCTTTGGCCCCAACTATTGTTGAGAATCTTGCAAATCGTTGCTCCTCCCATCCTTTTGCTCTTACAATCTTACCGCCCCCTCTTCCGCAAATGTCCCTGAGCTCCAGGATGGGGAGAGCTTAGGCTGGCCTAGTTCTATGTGATTGCTATAGAGTCTCTGAAGTTCTGGATTGTGGTTTGTTGATTTTCTTTTGCAGTTTTGCTGCTCCTGCAATGCCCTTCACTCCATCCTGCTGGGCACTGTATGTCACCCCCTGGCCAGAGACAAAAAGCTGTTAAACTGGAGTCTTGTTATAATAGCACATTCAAGGGTAGATGTAATAAGAGTAGGAAACCTCAGTGTCAGATGTTTCATTAACAATGTATCTTCTCCTTGACTTCTAAGACATTCTCTCTCTTTACTCAGCAAAAATGACTTGATAAAAACAAAACTTTTAATGTTTCATAATTTCAAATATATTTATTTACCAGACCTCATAAACAAAAGAAACAATATAAACAAAATAAACTCATGCTAAAGAAATGTTTTTATTAGGAACAATTTTATCATGCATATTATTTATTCCTTTCTGAAAAACAGTATGGGATAGTATGAGAGTGCATCTGCATTGAAAAGTATATGGAGGGAGACATTTTGATATTTATTACACTCCTCATGATTTAAATGTAGAATCTCTGTTACAGAATCTCTTCCTGGATGTTGATTCTTAGGAACCAATTGAAATGCATTATTTACAGACAATCATTCTTGATATGAGGTGCAACTTAGAAAGGAGCACTCAGTGATTACCCACGTGTACCTAATTCATTCTGCTTCAAAAGATAGAAAAGGATGAATGAGAGATCAGAAAGCATACAATTTTGTGCATGTAACGTTTCTCCAAATGCAAGAGAAGCCTTTTTATTTTTAAACCTGCTATCCTTTCTAAGTTTATAGTGTAGTCTCTATGTGTACTTATTTATGGCTAGTACTAGTTAATAAACACTTTTATAGGGATATTCATAAAAATATTTAGTAGGTGTCACTTTTGCTTTGTGCTCATCATAATTTGGTTCAAAAACATATCTTTTTCTGAGAAAGTCTAGGATAAGGTATAAAATGAAATACAATTCCATAAATGTAATATCAAAATAGGGAGAAAAATAGATTTGATTTGTAACCTCATATATATTCTGTTCTGTCTCCTTTTCCCCATAATATTACAACTCATCTTGCAAAGCTTACTTCAAGAACATTTTGTGGTGACATACCTGCTTCAGGAAATCTCTGGAGAGTGAAAGATAGTAGTAAACAGAGATTTCACTTCTGTCTGAGATATTCCAAGTTATCTCCTAGGACCTGGAAGCCAATTTGAATCTCTCTTTCTGTCTCTGTCTCTCTCTGTCTCTCTGTCTCTGTTTCTGTCTCTCTGTTTCTCTCTGTCTTTCTCTCTCTGTCTCTTTTTCACACTCTCTCTCTGCTCAACTCTCTGTCTGTCTGTCTGTCTATCTGTCTCTCTCAAATGGATAGAGTCCTGTGAGAGTATATGATGACAAGCACGTGGGCATGAACTTTAGAATAAGAGTGACTATTTGATTTTCAGTTCAGAATAGGTTGATTCAGGAGCCACGAAGGGTATTCTGGGAGGGAGAACTTTTTATTTCTGTCTAATCTTTAGAGAAGACTATTCAGAGTATGCTAGAGAACTTACTTTGAGAGTATTTCTTATCTTGGGGGATCTTATCATTTCTTTCCTCTTCTCCATTATCCCTTAGTAAAAACAATTTATTTTACTTCTGTGGCCTTCTTTACTCAATTGTTATTGAGAGTTAAAATTCAAATCCAGAAGAGCATTACCTTTTCCTTTATCTCGCCTTAATTCCTGCTCTTTCTGACTATTTATCTTTCTTCAGATGTGAAATCCCAAGTTATTAGAGACTAGATATTTCCAGGGAGGATGTTTGTAAGGGAGGATGTGATAAGCTTTACTTTTACAACTTTGTATAGAAGCTGAAAGGCCTAAAGAAGGGGGAGAAATAACCGTTTTTCATACTTCAGGGAACTCAGAATGTGGTTATATTTTATAGTTACATATTTAAACTTTCCAATATTCAAACTGGTTCTTTTATGTATTATCCCGTTTATTTCTATTATGGCATTAACTGCTTTCTTTCCATTTTTCTTCCCTTTCCTCATTTTAAGTGCATATTCCAACATTGTACTATGTCCTTGTAAGTTCATTTCTGAATTTCAGTTTTTCTTATGTTCATTTTCTTAGTCTGCATTCCTAAGCGCTCCGTACAGAGTCTTGAAGTTCAACTGAAGGGTGACTGACTGCTTATTAGGAGTTTCAGGAACCCACAAAAGAGGATTTGTGGACATTTTCCTCCTGACTAGCTACCTGAAGTGTAAGAGACAGATGTATCCCTGCTAGGGCAGGGCCAAAATGAGGAACCTATTAAAAGAATATTACCTAGGAGTGTGAACAAGGAAAGAAAGTAAAGCCAGCCTGCTGGGTCAGTGGCTAATAGTCCATGAGGTTGCTACTAAGGAAATTAGAACTCTTGCTAATGAGAATGAAAGCCACTTCCAGAGAATGAGCTGAAGGTTTCCTATTAACTCCCTTCCTCGGGTCCCTTTGCCAGTTATTAAATAGTTATTTCCTATTTATTTAGTAGCAGGAGACATTGATAGGTGAGAAGTCAGAGGGACTTACTTATCCTAGGAAACTCAAATAGAATATCTCTCCTCCTTGAGGGAATGAAAAAAAGAAAAAGAAAAACACTAGGATAGGTCACGACGAGAAAGGAAAAAAAAATAGGACTTGACACAGACAAAAATTACAACCGAGATGACTCATTCTCAGGGGATTTTTGGTGTGCGGACTTGAACTTAATAAATGCATTAACAGGAGCTTCATACGCTCAACAGCACTAGCCTCTTTCAAGAGCAATACTAAATGTTTATGAATCCAGGGGCTGAATTTCCTTGTAATTACCGTCCCTCCCAGCGCCCACTGCCCAGCAATTGCCTAACCGGTAGGTCATTGAGTTGATGAGTGGAGGTGTCTGGATAGTATTTGGTCCTGGACAAAGATCGAGGCTCACTTCACAGACCCTCATTCTGTCTCCTGATCGCACCGTGTTTTCTCTCCAAACTGACCCGGGTCTCTGCCTGCTGGTGAAGCTGGGGAGACAGACCCAGGCTGGGGGATCAGAACGTTCCTTAGGACTGGGGCGCGGGGCTGGGCAGGACGCGGCCCAGGGACGCCAGGCGGCCCGGGAGACACCCGCGAGGGAGGCGCGGGGGCCCTCGGCAGGGGGCCCCCTGCGTGGCGCCGCGGCCCCCGGGCCCCCCGCGAGTGTGCGCGCGGGAGCGGCGGCGGGAGGAGGCGCAGGCGCGCTGCTCGCCCGTCCGCAGCCCGCGCCGAGCGCCGCGGCTCGGGGAGTTGATGGCAGCACCGCGGTGCGGCCACCGGGCCAGGCGCAGCGCGCAGCCACCCGCCGCTGCCCGCCGGGCGCCCGGGATGTGGGGGGACCGGGGCGGCCGCGGCCGCAGCAGCGCCAGAGACGGGGGCGCGCAGCAGCCTCCGCTCGCCCGCCTGTCCTGACCTGCCTCGCTTGCCCCCCAAAGAATGTCAGCCCAGTCCAAGGGGACTCCCGCGTCGTCGTCTTCCGCCGAGGGTCCGCCGGCAGCCTCCAAAGCCAAGGTGAAGGAGCAGATCAAGATCATCGTGGAGGACCTGGAACTAGTCCTGGGCGACCTGAAGGACGTGGCCAAAGAACTCAAGGAGGTGAGGGGCGTACGCTGGGGAGGGAGTGGGGGCGCCCTTCGCCCCTCGGCGTGGGTTCCGGTCCTGGTCTGGCCAGATTTCTGAACTCGGGGAAACTACGGAGCGGTGCCTGCACACCGACTTTCTTTGCTCTGGCTGCTCCAGACGAGAGTTGGAGCACTTTCTCCTTTATGAAAACCGGAGGAAATCAACTAGTGTTTTAATCGATGGACGGTGTAGCAGGGCGGGAGGGTGAAGGCAAGCGGGGTCTGAGCTTGAGAGGTGTCAGGGTTAGGGGTTAACTGGGGGTGTGTCAGCAGAGGAGGGCGCAAGCCGCTGGCCGGCCCAAGTGCGCCAGATGCAGGTCTTATGCTCTCCTGGTCCTTCGGCGTCCTCCGCCAAGTCCGGCTTCTTGCCTGGCAGCCTGTGGGAGCAAAACTGAGTGGGGGCCCCGACTCCCTGCCCTGGGTCAGGCCAGGGAGGGCAGCAGTGAGGGGAAGCTCAGCTTTGTCTCCCCACCAGGTCACAGGAACCCCCAGGGAAAGGAAGGCGACTTTGAACCCAGCTTTGAGGGGGTAGAAGGGTCTGCGACTTTCCCACTTTGCCAATGATAATCATCCTCTGCCCTTTTGGGAAAGATGTTCCTAGGAACTCGGGGCCTCCGCGCCATCCCGTTTGCCATCCCTGGCTTCCTTCCTTTTATCCCGACGCCACCGGGCACTGAACCGAGTCATGGTGTGCGCAGGCGATCTTGTGTGTGTGTGTGTGTGTGTGTGTGTGCGCGCGTGTAGCCACGCTGTAGGCACTTGCCACTCGCATCCTGCCTCTTAGGAACTGGGACCGTGCTCCCCCTCCCCCATTCCTTTTCTGCACCTCTCCCCTGGCACGCCACCCTCCCATCCCTGTTCTGGGGAGCTGGATTACATGAGGCGAGACACCAGGATTGAGGCTGCATAACTCAAGCCTCCGCTGGAGCCAGTTTACCCAGGGGTGAGGTCTTCTGTCAGCCCAGCTGCCTTCTGAGGAGGGGTGGAGCTGGTGGCCTCTGCCCTGTTAGCAGCTCCAGCTGAATGGGCTGGCTGTGTAGTTCTTCCTTAGGGCGTCAGCAGATCCAGATGATGAAGGCTAACTTGGAGAAGGTTGAGAAGGAGAGAACAGGGAGGGGCAGTCATATCCTGAATTCAAAATGATAATCAGGTTTCCCAAGCCAGAGGGCAAGGGGTGTACTAGGTGTGTGGGTGCTTTGCCTCTGAAAATTCTTTCTCTCGTGTCCCATGCAAATGTAGGGAGGCTCTCTTTCATCACTTCTAAGGCCAGAACTCTGTGTTTGCAACAAATCTAAAACCTGATAAAACAGTCCATACCCTGTCAGGGTTCCTTTCGCCACTAATGAATTCAGTCTAGTAGGACACTCCACAAACAGAACAGAATTACTACTAATAAGGTCCTGTGAACAGTGGTTAACATACATTCGGACATGAAACTTACGTTCACATGACCTCAGATTGTTGATTCTCAACTGATTGACTGATGGAGGAGTTAAGTATGGACATTCAAGTGTAAAGATAAAGGATTGTTTTCTTTTTATCTGACATGTTTGGTGGATTGTGTTTTCATTTGGGAATGGTGATCTCGAAAATGAGCAAATTGCACATGTTCTTTTTGACAAATTTGTGCTTTATAATAGCTTGGTTTTCTGAGGGGATAGATCTAGGAAAACGATGGTTCCACAGAACTGAAATAAACATGTTTTTCCTGACTGAGATTAAGACAAAGGTAGTCAGTCACAATTCTGCACCCCTGGGACACATTTGATGTGTCTCTTTGCTCTTTGTTGTGAATAGAATCAGTGAGAATATACTGGTGGTCATAGATCTTTGGATAGCTACACTTAGGCATTTGGGACCAATTAGATCTACAGGAAAATCTTTAACTTTCCTGTTCCTGGATAGGACCACAAAGATAAAACCTGCACAGTCTGTTGATCTCTCTGTCTACATTTAGTTGAATATTTTCAAGGGGAAAACAGGTAGTTCATGAAAGAATAGAAAAACAAAAATGTTATACATTGAAATGATGGAAGAGACCTGAGAGAGATAGAGATACAACTTTGTTTCAAGTTTGGAAGTTTTGCTGCACTGTTGGGGCCTATTTGGGTGCACACTTTCACAAAAAACCTGAAATTTATGTTTGCTAAATGATGTGCTGAGCCTGTCAACCTGCTTTCCAGTCATAGTCTGAGGCCAGGACACTGGAGTTTACATTCTGTAGCTGAATCACAAAATGTTGGCTATTTATATAAGAAGGATGGGAGTTATTTGCAGAACAAAATATTTATAGGGCACATTTAACCTATTATATCTTGCAGTTGTCCAGCCTTGATCTGCAGGATAATGCTCTATATATGAATGAGCATGTTTTTCATATAGTTCTAAAGAAAGAAATGATTGAAAATTAAATTTCACAGCTCTTTAGTTACCACACCTAAAACTTGAACATACAAATGTTGCTATAGCAAATCAGTTATCACATTGCATAGTTATGCAGATCATTACATCATATATTTTATAGGTAGCATAAACTATTTATTTAGAATTTGAATTCCTTTCTTGGTAATTCTTCACATTTAGAACATAACATATTTTTATATAAAATAAGTGTTATTTTGTTTACTTAAAAATTAAAATAAAAAACAATGACTAGATCGTTGTTAGACACCATGTATTTGTTTATTCTCTGTTTTTTTATTCTTATTATGCACATTTTTCCCTCCTATCTTTTTTCCTCAAATCTTTATTTTTTTAAATTTTCAGTGTTAACAGAATTAGTTTGTGGTCTTAACTCCTACTTTTCCCACCCTATTTTGTGCCCATCCTTCCTTTACCAATACAGCCATGCCCTTCACCCCTCTCTCATATCCCTCTGCAAGTGTGAACCACAGTGCTATTTTTGGGGTGCCCACACTAACGTGTCTAGGCATTTGTGGTAGTGCAAGTCACCCTTCAGTGTGCAGATTTGTAAGTGGGGAAACTCTTCTTCTCTTGTCTGACACCTGCCCCAATGATTCTCTCTGAGAGTGGTTGTTTCTCCTCAACTCCTTACTCCTCAATAGGGTAATGTTGCTCTGTCAACCTTTGTGCAGATCAGGGATAGGAGGAATATACATAAACATAAAAAAGACCATGAGGGAGCTGGAGAGATGGCTCAGGGGTTAAGCCTCTGCCTTGCAGGCTGAAGGTCCTGAGTTCAGATCCTAGACCCCACCTATAGACGCTGGGCGGAAGCGGGGGCGGCCTGGGCTTCTGGTCCTGGTAGGGCGGAGCCTGTGAATCCCGGGGCAGAAGGAGGTGGAGGCGTCCATGGGGGTTCCTGAATTCGCCCGTGGTTCTACACACACACACGCACACATATACACACGCGCGCACACACACACAATTGAATAAATAATAAAAAAAATTAAAAAAAGACCATGAACAACAAGCCTATAAGAAAAGCTGTCCTAAATTGTGAAATACTTGAGAAATTCACATTTAAGTCAGGAACTAGACAAGGCTATCCACTCTCACCACTTTTGTTCAAAATATAACTTTTTAAAACTTCTGTCCATCATCTTCAAATAAACTTCATTAACAACACTGGAAATTTATTTGATTAGTTTAAACTTAGTTTTCTGAGTTTGGACAATATTGGTAGATAGGATCTTAGTAACATCTGCTTGAAGCACTTTAATAATTTGTAACAGTCTTGCTCAGATGGAAGAGCTGATAGTGTACCTTTTTGTGCTCATTTAGTTATAATTATTTAAGAATCTATAATTGGGTTATGTACTGGCAAAAATAGAGACTGAATTTCCAGAAAACTGAGAAGCAGTTTTATTCTTCACACATGATTTAGTAAGACCTTAAATAACTTCAATTTTCAGAAATATGAAACCTTTTGTTTTATGTACTATAACTTATTTAGCACATACCATGTCCCAAATGTTGTTCTATGTTTCTATTGTCACTAAGAGATTAGCATTGTTTGTAGCTCCAAAGTTTTTCCATATAGTTTGTTCTGTCTTTAAAAATCAATAATATAAAAAATTATCCATGCCTTTACTGGTTCATATGTACCCATTAGAGAAAGGTATTGCTGAGAATACCAATTAATATATGTTCATTCATTAATGTGTGTTGGCAATTGGCTCAGTGGTATGGGAATTTTTGAATGAAGAAGTAGAAACTTAAGAAGATGATGTGTTAAGAACTTAAGAAGCATAATACATACTCATGTTTTCATAGTGGACATAAATGGATAAATATCAAATATAGAACACAGATAAATGTAAATAATTGAGACTTTAATCAAGAGAAATTTCTTTAGAGAAATGTTGACTCATAATAGAAAATTAATTGAATCCTTTTATGCTATGTGGATAAGATTTGAAGAATTAGGAGCAGAATGCATTAAAAATCAGTAGAGTAAAATAATAATAAATATTGTGCTTTTTACACATATTGGAAAATCTAGAATTTAAAGAATAAAATTAGCTACAACTGTATTTAACTGGTATTAATGAACATTTTTAAAGTAAGAAATATAGAAATAAAGCCAGTGTTTTGGAAAAACTAGTTCTCACATGGTCTAGTATCTGGTAATGATTTGCATGATCTTTGTTGAAGATCTCACTCGGAAGCTTCTTTTCCTCAAATGTTGGCTGATTGTAACTTCTAAACAGTTCTACCTGCTTTAATGCAGTTCCATTTTAGTTTGAAGTATTTCTAAACCTGAACTTTTATTATATCATTTTATTTCTATAAATTTTATCACCATGATCATTATATGAATTGAGCAACTTCTATGTACATATATAAACTGATATTGACATTTGGGGTGGGTCTTTGTGAGAAGACATGACTTATGAATGATCAGCTAAAATGGGAGCTGTTATTCAAGTAAGATAGAATTGCTGTGTGGACTCCATGTATAGCCAGCTGTGTGGAGGTTGTATTTGTGTTCTGCATTTTTCTTATCCTGACATAAAACAGAATTAAGCTGAAATTAGGTTCGACTTTTAAAAACTTAAAAAATTTATCTGAAATTGATGAAAACAGAATAGGCAATTATTTGCCAAATATATTGTTTTTCTTTTTTTTTTTCTTAATGGCTTATCCTGATGAAGTTCCATAGTTTATTGCTCTGGGAAATCCCACTGAATGTTTCTACTTAATAAGACCATGCATATAAAATTCATTACTAGAACAAATTATAGAGAATAATCTCTTGAGTATTTTGTAATTTCTAACATTGCGAATAAATGGAATTTTACAGTCAACTTAATAATAGGAATAGATGCAGTTTTACTGTTTTATTTAGAAATTTGCTTTCCACAATTGAAGTACTTGCTTACACCAATTGATCAAATTATTTATATATATTTTTATATTTTAAACATGATGGCTTAGCATGCCACTCACAGAAGAAAATTATTCAAAGAGAATAGAGATAGCCAATAACTACCCCTTACTCTATGTCTGTTTCCAATGAATTAAATGAATCAGAGAATTAACTGGTAAAAAATCCTGCATCCCTAAACTAGTATACAGTGTGCTTCAGGCAGAAGTGAAGTGATAGATAATAAAACTAATAAAAAGCCTTCATCATTACCTGGATTAAGTTTTTTTTCTTTCCTTACCCTGTTGCTCTGACATCAAATATTTGAATATAAATGCTATAAAAAAGAAAGGAATATGAGTGTCACATAAACATATTTCCCTAAACAAATTAATCTGCAGAAACTTCTATAGAGGTACATTCACAGGCAATTTTTGAGAATAAAAGTGCGATAGGTTGCTGATTCAGCTTTGTTGAAATTGTGCATACCTGACATCAAGGTAAGCTGGAAGATTAACACACAGCAAAAAGTACTACTTTGTCTAAGAACGAGGATCTCTTACAGATTCCTGGGAAAAATTCTACTGGGACATAACAATATAAGCATTGAAGATATTTTGCTAGATTTCTCTTTAGTCTTTTTTTTTTGGTTAATTTAAAGTAGATGAAGTCATGGAAAGTTATGTATTTTGTACAAGGGTATTTTCCATTTTCTTGAGTAATATTGGACTATTGCTACTATATATTAGCAGTTAGATCTTCATCTTCTTGAGACTTACAAATTTTTGCTCCAAAGAACAGAAAACACTGTTTCTAAAGAATTACAATTAATTTAATAAACTATTTAATTTGGTGTTCGCATGTGTATATTATTTTCTGGTAACAGTCATTTTGGAGGGGGCGCTTGTAGTTTACTACCGGCATTGGTGTAAAGTTAATAGTGAATACACTGACAAAAATCTGTCAATGTAGCTTTACAAACATTGGAATATGTATCTTGCATTTTTGCAAGTAAATAAATGCTACGGTAAGTGTGGATATTATGAAGCATTTTAATATTGTGCCATTAAAAATAAATGAATACTTAATTTAGGTAATTCTGATGTCTTCAAGTTGTACATGGATACTTTTTTTTGGTGCTGGGGATTAAACCCAGGGTCTTCTGCATGCTAGGTAAGTATTATTTCAGTGTGCTACAGTCCCAGTTCTGCACAAGTATTTTCAATAAGGAAAAATTATTTGGGCTATTGCCATTTCTTGTTATTACCTTTCTTTAAAGAGAGTTGTATCAGTGGTTGAGGCTTGCAAGTCCTGTTTGCTTTGTGCTGTATTGATGAACTAGAGATTTATTTTTTATCATGAATATGATTATTAGATTAGATAGTGTTAGCACGTCTATTTTGTAATTGCATTTCTTTTTTTAACCTTTTAAAAAGTTATTACTTTTTTTGCCTAATCATACAATCTCAATAGGTACTCCCTTCTTCTCCCTTCCCCTTTTCTCTTCCCCCATTGTCCCCCATTGCACTTACCTCCACTTCCCAGCCCCTCACCCCTTTTCCTTTCCTCCTCCTCTCTTGGTGCTTCTTGTTTTCTCTCACCCATACTCCAGAACATCTGTTTATGTGGACACTGAATCATCTGAGTCATCTACACTAGTGAAGGTTCAGGACTCAGTGCCATAGATTGGGGCCCCTTCTTGGGCTATCTGCTAGTATGGGAACTCTATTATGATTGTTTAACCCCTTGCCTTTAAAGATCCTACTTCCTGAAGCTTTGTCCCCTGTGATCCATGCTAGACTTTGAGAGTTGTTGACATGTCAGCCATTGTGCAATCAGTCAAGATCCAATCACATTGTGGCTATATCTTGGCTGCTACAGTACTGACTTGTGTGGAGTATCTTGCATATCGTTGGTCCTCCCCATCTTAGGCTCCTACAATCATGTCACCCCTTCTTCTGCAAGGTTCCTTGAATTTTAAGGTGGGGAAAGATTTGGCTGGTCTGATTGCAGATAAATATTGTAGGGTCTTTAGTGCTCTGAATTATGGTTTGTTGTTGTTTTCAGTTTTTTAACTTTTGTGTGATCAATTGCTAGTCGTTCTCTTTCTATCTCATAAAACATACAAGAAACAGCCTTATTTTAGAATTCTGTTTATTTCCTTTCTAGTATGATAGGAGTAAAGTACTTTCATTGTATCAAAAGGTCATTAGGAAGAACTCTTCTAAAATAAGGTTTCCTGCAAGATTTAGAAATCTCAAGTCAGCAGTACTTTGGCTTTAAACTAGAGTAGAAAGTAACATTACATGAAATGAAAAAAGAAAAAAAGGAAAAACAAAGGCAAATCTAATTAATATCCAAATCAGGGTGTTCTCACAAGGTGGCCTATAAGACTGTGACAAATTTTGACTTATATAAGTTTGTCTATTCATTTATTATTCAATGACAGGAAGATTTGAAACCTCCGCAGTAACTAAACTTCCAGATGTCAATGTCAACTTCAGACAAGAAATGCTAATATTGAAGTTCAAAACTTTTATTATGTTATCTCTGTTCTTCATCATAGTATACAAATAGTGCTTCTGGTTGTGTCTGGATCAGTGTTTGACTTGTAGAATAATTGAATTGACTCAAATTACTTAGCTATAAGGAATTCCATGGCTGTTATGGTTTCTTACAGTACAAATAGATTTTCAACTACAGATAACTTATGCCATACTTAGCTAGAAAAAATCCAAAAAGGTTGTTTTCCCTAACTTTAGGATGAAGGCAATAGACATATTAAGGTGCCTTTTAATAATAAGGTCCTTTTAATAATAATAAATTACTTCCCAAGCTTTCAAGTTGCACTGTATGTAACAAAAAATTGACAAGTTAAATACTTTTAGTTAAAATAGTTGCCTTTGAATACAATGGCTTTCATTCATCATATCATAAGCTTTTAATGAATGATTAAAACAGGGAATATTTATTTGTCTCTATGAATATTAAGAAAGAGAAAGAAGGAAGGAAGGAAAGAAGGAAGGAAGGAAGGAAGAAAAGAAGGAAGGAAGGAAGAAAGAAAAGAAGGAAGGAAGGAAGGAAGGAAGGAAGGAAGGAAGGAAGGAAGGAAGGAAGGAAGGAAAGAAAAGAAATGAATAGTAGCTTTATTCTGGGGATCAAATAGGTGGTGCTTCAGTAATTTATTTCTCTTCTAAGATCCAACCTAAAGGTGTGTGTGTGTGTGTGTGTGTGTGTGTGTGTGTGTGTATTCATACTTGTGAAATGCATACACATTTAAAGACTATCGTATTGTTTCCATGCTTATAGAAATTTAATATTACATTAAAGAACAAAACATTTCCAGAGCTCATTTTTAAGTGTTTCTTCTTAAGCTTTGACTCACATCAGCATCTTTCTTAGCTTTATTTTCCACTATGATGTTAATTCATGAATTATGGAAGACATATTGAGTTCCTGATATATACAAATCACTGTGCCGAAGACCTTAAAAGATTCATACCTGGTAATACCTAAAAACTTGCTTTTTAAAGAATGTCACCACGGTAAGGAAGAGTTTCAACTCTGGTAGGATGCTACAGATTTAAAGCAGCATAGAAAGCATAAGCCTAAGTTACACGGTGATGCATTAACAAATTCTTACTTTCCATTTTAACTGACTTGTCCTTAACAAATTCGTCCTTAATAAGACATACGAAAATGCATCATAGTTTTGGAAGTGAGGGTAAGCCCTTGAGCAGAAAGGTGTTATGTTGTTGTTCTGCAACAGGGCATCATATTAACTTCATGCTTTCCTTCATGCAGCTCTCATAAAGAGAATTTCTTCTGCCAAAGACTGTGATTGCATTGAAAAGTAATCAGCACTTATTTTTCTTTTTAAAATTTGTTAAATTATTAATGTTTACACACACTGGAATGAGCTCTTTCAGGCATATTGTTTCTACATTTTAATTCCATTTGCAGCAGATGTGAACAATCATGACAAGATTGTTGGAAAAAAGTCACAAGTTACTGAGCTCTTTCTTCATTTTTATGATTATGATAATGCTTCATCAAGACATCAAGAAAGAATTGGAATGATTAGGAGGAAAGGTAGCAAACAATGGAGAGGTTGTTGCTATTGACAGAAAGTGAAATTAAGTTACTACATAACTGTACACCTTGACCACAGACAGCAAAAATAACCTTCTTTCATTGCCCAAATGAGCAGATGAATTCTGTCAAAGAATTGGGTAGTCACATTACCACATTACTCATAGAAGTCCCTGGTTCTACAATGGTGGCATATGTCTGACACGTGCATCATAGAAAGAAGCAAACAATAATAGAAAGCATGCCCTGGGTAGACGTCCATATCCATGGAGGTTCTTTCCTGTCAGCAATGCAGTGCACACAGGTTTGATATCAAAAGTGCCTATTTGTTATCTAATTTATGAAACATAAATTATATAAAAATGCACCCCTCTTCCATTTTCCAGTCAAATGTCCAAATGTAGCTCTCTGAGCTCATGCTTAAAAGTCAAGCCTTCCCATCCAGCCTTATCTCTGTTTTTCTTGAAGTTATTTCCAGATAATCTTTGATTTTTATCTGTCTTGATAACTCATCCTTCTATCTATACCAGCACATCACTGTCTCTATTTGCTGATATCTCCTCACTATTACTTTACTTTATAAAAATATAATAAGTTTTCTCTGCCGGTTACACTTTACAGTCTTCCATTAAACTTTTATGAGTTTAGATTGAACTCAGATTTAGCCTTGAAGTCAGTCCTCTTAGCTCTGCTTCCCCAGTGCTGGGATTATGGGTAGGGGTCACACAATAGACTAAATACATTTTTAAAGCCTTCCTCTTCTTTGATTAATAACTCAAAGATACAATTCCAAGTAATGCTTATTAAAGACAGTAAGATTTAGAAACCAGCCATTCCACTTGTGTGTTTATTCTGTTTATTCAGGTCTATCCAAGGGAATCATTCATCTTGTTTCTCTTTCATGCTCTCTTTTTTTGAACCTCTGTTCTTTGGATGATTCCTATCAAATGAAATAAGATGATAAAGCTCTTTCTTAACTCACTTACTTAACTCACTTACTTAAAATTACCAGACCACCTCTAAGTTACCTTTTATGTAAACATAACACAGTTGCCTATACTTGGTAACACCAATTTCCCTGAATTTAAGTTACCTTTGCCTGGGTTGTGAGTGACTCCGTTATTTAATCTAATAGTCAATTTTCTGTGGTACTATTTTATAATGTATTAGGTTCTGGCATTGTATTTTAGTAGTACTTGACAATCTCTAATAATCTCTCTTCATTTTACTTGAACAATGCTGTACTTAATCTCCTTAGTGATTTTTCTTTCTCTGATAATTTCATTTATTCCTCTTTGGGGATGCCTTAACTCAAACTTCTATCATGTTTTTTTATATTCACATTAGTTTTCCTGGTGATTCTTTTCAATGTATGAATAAATTCTGTCTATAGACCCAAGAATATTAAATTGATATATCCAAACCAGAAATTTCATTTTAACATTTACTCTCTTAGCTTCCCGATCTTCTCCTGCCTCATAGCCCTTGTGCTTTATACCCTTTCCAAGGAACATTGGACACATCTGTCATTACCAATTAGTGAAAACCTAATTGAGTCTCTGTTCTAAACCTTTCCTGAACTTGAGTAATTCTTATCCCCTTCCCAAAAACCACCTCTCTGATAATCATTCTCTTAGGCAACAGCCTCCTGTGCTTGTATTGTTGCAGTGGTGTTCTGACCCCCGTCCTCTCTGGCTTTTGTCCTCCTGTGAGTGTTCTGGTTCTCCTTGCTTTGGCAGCAATGATCTTACTTTTTTTCCTCAAGCGATACACTAGACACATTTTCATTCTTAACTCCATGCTTGAGCTAACTCACCTCATTCATTTCTTGCTCAACTATTACCTTTGTGGTCTTTTACAGTAAATCCATATATAGTTATACAGTCTAGTTTACTCTCTCTTTCTCCCTCTCTTTCACTCTGTGTGTGTGTGTGTGTGTGTGTGTGTGTGTACGCACATGTTTGTAGGCACATGTATATGTGGAGTCCATATGGAGTCCAGATGTCATCTCCAGGTGTTGTTGTCAACCACATTTATTTTATTTTATTTTATTTCATTTCATTTTTATGGGCAGGATCTCTCACTAAATTCAGAGCTTGCTGATTTGGCAGGACTGCGTGATGAACAAGCCCACTGTTCCACTTGCTTCCTCCTCCCCAGCAATTGTAAACATGCCTGGATTTTTTTTTTTTCTATAGTTTCTGGGCTGGAACTCTGATGCTCATGTCTCTGCAGCAACTATTTTGCTGACTGAAATATCTTCCCTGCTCCTCATCTTTCATGATTTTTATCAGGTTTTGATACTTGGAATGACAAGTTTCACAGGTTTATATTTTCCTTAAAGGATGTCATATCCTAGAGGATACAGTGAATTCTGCTTTGATTTCTTCTGTTTGAAGTTTTTTGAGTAGTGAATTAATGAATAGTTGAATACTTTCCAGCCATACATATGTCCCCCCCAGTCTGTCCTTTTAAGGATCACTTTTTCCTTTCTACTACATATCTACTAGCTTTAGAGCTAAGCATACAACACATATTAAATGCATTTTATGGACTCTTTCTTCTTGCTTGTGACACAAGTAGTGATCTGTGAGTTTGCTATAGGGAACTCTTGTTTTCTCTTCTTTGATTTCACAGTCTACTACTCTTATTAAACCATTCCATTAGCTGCAGAATTCTTCTCCTTTGAAATAGTCACTGAACATTTTAGTAAGTGCTAGCACTCTGAATGCTGATGATGCATTAAAGTTTTGAATTTAAAAATTCAAATAAATAGACAAACAGTCATCAAAAAAGTTCTTATAAAGTGTTCACCTTTCTCATCTGTTGTCCAGTTATTCTGAAATCATCCCTAACATACTGAAATTCTAACATGACCGGTTTGCATAAGCCATGAATTTAGCTTTGAATTTTCTGTGCTTTTCTGTAAGAAAAAGTTTACCTCTGCTTTGTGACTGTGTTTTTTTTTTTTTTCTGTAAGTGCAGTGATGTAATCTTAACCTATCTAAATTGTTTAGAATGTGATTTTTCTCAATCAGGTATAGCTCTACTATTTTTCTTTATTCGTTTTTATGAGTAAAGAAAATGGGGACAGAGGATGTTGACATTTTACAATATTTACAGAATTTTTCTCCTTCAATATTATGACTCTTACCATTAATTCTTACAAATTTTAAATTTAATGGAAAATGGCATTTAAAGGGATACTGGGTACCGTTTAAATAAACTTTTAGCACTCCACTTGAGAATTAAGCACAAGTAGCTTGGTGAGACTGAATGTGTGAAATACTGAGGAACTAGGCAAAAATCTGTTAGGCTTTTATAGACTCCCTCTAGTGTTCGAAAATATAGATTACTTATAACACCTATTCAGAGAGTAAAGTGCAGATGTTAACATAGAAATAGGGTTTGGTATCCTGAAATTATTTTTAAAATTAGATTGTATTGTCAAATTCCTGAAATTTTAGAATACTGCATGAAAAATGCATTCTGTGTCCCTTTGCCCTGTGGATATTGTCAAACCCGACCTTTCCATAGCCATATTTCACTGTGTTCTTCTGTGTTTCTGTCTTAAAGATCACATCGTAGAGTGAAGTTTTCCTTGTTCTGTATACCTAACCTCAATATTATAGGGTTAAATTTGAATATGGTCCTAACCTTTCCACAAGCTACATAAATGCATTGTGAAAAACAAAACATTCTAAAAATTAGAGAAATATATTTGAACATGGATATGAAAATTTTAATGGCATAATTTACTTTACTATATTGAAATTTTATTTAAATATATTCTTTTCAAATTACCTTAAGAAAGGACAGTGAAATATTTATAACATAAGAGCGATTGAGGAGGAAAAAATACGGCTACGTAATAATATATATAAAATAAATTATACAGTGTATTGATAATTTTAATACATATTGAAGAGATTATTTCTTTGTTAACTCAGGTCACTGGGTCTGAGGGAAAGTTGTCTTACCTGCTGAGCCCAAGAAGATTGTTTTTAATTATAAGCTAAATTATTGCTATGAGCTGATTTTTAGAAGTTAGGGACTAGTGTGTAAACTTTTTTTCTAAACAGGTTGATAGTAATATTACTTATATTTATTTTTAGTGCCATTTTTGAAGCCATTTTGTTGACTGTGATTTCAGTTGCTCATTATTAAGTGAAGTAAAACAAAAGATCCACATCGCTGACTTCTGTCTTCTAGGCATGGCCCTTGCCCACGTCAATCTTCAGTGGTTGTGTTGCTTGCACATGATCCATAGAAGGTTGGACTTGCCTATGTTCTGTATCAAGAAGGGAGGAACTTACAAGGCTTCATGCTTCTTGAGGATTTATATGCAGTGAAAAGCATTTTCTTCTATGGCTGGCATAGTGTCCAAGATCTTGTAACAACCCTTCAATTGTGGTTTTCTAAGCAACCCAAACAATAGCAAGAAAATAGCAAGAAGGAAGAAAGAAAAGAAGGAAGGCAGGAAGGCAGGAAGGCAGGAAGGAAGGAAGGAAGGAAGGAAGGAAGGAAGGAAGGAAGGAAGGAAGGAAGGAAGGAAGGAAGGAAGGAAAGAAGGAAGGAAGGAAGGAAGGGAAAGAGGGAGGGAGGGAAGGAAGGAAGAAAGAAAGGAAGGAAGGAAGGAAGCAAAGAGAAGGAAGGAAGGGAGGGAAGGAAGCAAAGAGAAGGAAGGAAGGAAGGAAGGAAGGAAGGAAGGAAGGAAGGAAGGAGAAGGAAGGAAGGAAGGAAGGAAGGAAGGAAGGCAAGAGAAGGAAGGAAGGCAAGAGAAGGAAGGAAGGCAAGAGAAGGTAGAGAGGGAAGGAGGAAGGAAGAAAAACCAGAAGGGGGAAGAGAGGGAGAGAGAGGAGAAAGAGAAATGAAAGTGGAAAGACTAGTTGGAAAGCAAAGGGGATCAGTGGGAATATGAGGGAGAAGAGTAACAAGAGTGTATCACAAATAGAGATGATCAAAATTCTTTATATACACTTATAAAATGCCATAATGAAGCTCATTATTTGTAATTATTATATTCTTTTTTTATAGTGAAAAAGATGTGTATTTAGAATTAGCAGCTGGACTCAAGTTTAGATGATCCCAATTTTGTTGGCAACATCTAAAGCATCATAATCAGGAGCCAGTCGTAGGTAGGCTTTCTTCTCTTCATCAGGCCTGATTAGTGTATTGACTTTGGCCACATCAATGTCATAGAGCTTCTTTACAGCCTGTTTGATCTGGTGTTTGTTAGCCTTGACATCAACAATTAACACAAGTGTGTTGTTGTCTTCTATCTTCTTCATGGCTGACTGGGTGGTCAAGGGGAACTTGATGATAGCATAGTGGTCAAGCTTGTTTCTTCTGGGGGCGCTCTTGTGAGGGTGTTTGGGCTGCCTCCTAAGCCGCAGGGTTTTAGGCCGCCAGAAGGTGGGTGATGTGCGAATCTTCTTCTTTTTGTGGGTGTGGACGCCTTTCAGCACTGCTTTCTTGGCTTTCAAAGCCTTAGCTTTGGCTTCAGCTTTGGGAGGGGCAGGAGCTTCCTTCTTCGCTTTCGGCGCATCTTGACGAAAAGGCTAATTATTATATTCTTTTTAAAATTAAAAGGCACAAAATCAAAAGATTTTATTTGTTTATTTTAAACAATTTTTCTGAGGCACAATTTCTTAACTTTTACTCACTTTGTGGAAGCATATTTTGTTATAATGATTAATATATTTAAAAATGGAATTCAGACATAGAATTCATCTCTTTATATTAGGAGAAAAATGTTTGATATGCAATTCTTCTCCATAAGAATCTACATTGTACATCCTTGGAGAAACTTACATATTTAATATAAGGAAGAATGTTGTACAGCAAATGACTTTGTGGTTGCTTCATCAGTTAGAAAATGATTGAGAGTTTAGTATCTGCCTCCAGAAGTCACTAATGCTATAAGGTAATGGAGTATATTACCAGCACGCTCTTAGGTTATCTGAGCTTCATAGCTCATGAAATCTATGTTAGATAAGATTTAGAAGGTATTCAGGGGCGTGGAGAAAAAAATTATGTTTTGCCACTAGCACAAAAAGAAGTCCTAATCTGATATTGTCAGAGTTTTAAAAATTAGCTTTCTAAGATTTGAAGTGTTTCAAGGAACAATACTACAGTTACTGCTTTATGCTACTGTGTTTTCTGATCAGTTGCAGAGAGAAAATTTAAAAAGAGAGCAAGATAGACCAACTGTTATACTATTCGTATAATCGTGTGTGTGTGTGTGTGTGTGTGCGTGTGTGTGTGTAAGATAGAGACAGAGAGAGGAGCAGGTGGCATTGTGTGTAAGATAGAGACAGAGAGAGGAGCAGGTGACATTGAATTCACCGTGTAGTCAAGGATAGCCTCGAACTTCTGCTCTTCCTGTCTCTGCTTTCCCACTACTGGGATTGCAGGCATGAAGCATCCCAACTGGTTTATGCTTGGTGTCAGAAGCAGGGTTTTGTGAGGACTCTGCTAACTGGGCTACATCCCATTCTAATGGAGAGCATTTTAATAAGCTCATTTTGTGTGATATGGATATTTGTAGGATATATTTGTTTATCTTGTGTGATATGGATATGTATAGCATATGTTTGCTTCATTTTTCTGTTTATTCTCAAATAAAAAGTAAAAGGCAGCCTTCCTTACACATTCCCACTGCCTCATGGATCCTAATCAGGTTGCCTTGCCTCCAACAGTGTAAAACCGTGAGCTGAAATAAATCGTCTGTTCCTTACACAGTTTATGTCTTATATTTAGTCACAACAATGAAATAGCATTTTTTAGGTCAAGAAAGCAATCAAATAAACATGCGGACATTATAATTGTCTCCTAGATGTCTTTGAAAAAGTTTTAATTTTTTGAGAAGTAGATATGAATGTAATAATGAATTGCACTTTTCTTGAATCATAGAAAGTACATTAGACAACACAGGTAGAATGAGATACATTAACACAACTAGAAGGATATTTTGAAAATTAGATAATTTCTGACTTTAAGAAAAACATTCTATAAAGGTAGTGTTTCATTCAAAGTATCATAAAAAGAATTTTGTTTATAGTAAAAAAATTAAAATATTGGAAATGTATCAATTTTTCTAAAACAAATTTTTGTGCCAACTTAATTTTAACATAGTTTAATTGTGATATTTAAACTAATTTCCATTACTTGAGACAATCAAGAAACATGAAGTTTGATTTAGTGTCCAGTCTGTTATTCAACTACACAAAAGTCAATGGTTCATTTGTTGTTGACATCCACCAAAGATTTAGTATATGTTTAAGCAATGTTTGTCATTAGAGATGAAATTACATATGTGATTATTTAGTATAATGAAAAAGTAGACACTTTTCCAGTGTAGATCAGCCACTGGGCAATTCCTACCTTACACTAAAGATGAAAGCTTTATGAGAGTTAAACCCTTGTATATAGATGTCTTGGATCGAGCTTTATCCTGATAATTTGTAACAGAACCTAACATGTACCAGTGTTTTAATATATATTTCTTAAAACTGAAATCATGAAAGTGAAATTTGGTCCATGACCATTATATTTAGCTGGTATAGATTGAATAAAGATTAGAATCATTGGTGTAGCTGCCCGCTATGTCAGTGACTTACTAAAATTTGAGAAATAACTCACCATGGTCAAGGGACTTTAGATACCTCCATTCTGAAGTGATATTAGGGTACTCCATGCCTGCTTTTATTAGGAAGCACAGCTATCACATACATAGGATACAGTGCCAAATGCAAAGCAGGACATACAATATCAACGGGAGGCAGCTGGGCTTGCTTCAAGGCCTGAGAAACACCAAGCTCCTTAGAATTATAGACAGAGAGGAGGTTATCATATCCTGCCCCCAGGATTCCAGGAGCAGGTATGCAGGTAAGCATTCATCCCTCAAATCTCCACACAGTCAAGGTCTAGGGTAGTCTGTTATCTAGTGGTCAGGATGGCACTGTTTGGAAGAAACATGACAGAAAATAACATGTCCCTGTAGACATCATAATATAAAGTATCTGTAAGTTAAGTACTATATCAGATTCCTTTCTGCTGCTTTCAGTGTAATTCAGTTATTTCAAAAATAAATTGTTATATTGGTTAGGATAAGTAACATTATGCTGCCCAGACATATTTTTGAAGCTCAGTTGTGTAATACAAAAGTGGTTTAATTTGTCTAATACAGTTCATTCTCTAAATACAGTTGGAGAGGAGCTGTAGTGCAAATTTTGACTCAAGGGTTTGTGTACATCTTACATTACCATCTTAACATAATGGTGTCCGGGGGGACATACAAAGTTAATTGATGTCCCCATTAACTTGTTTTAATCCACAAGCAAGCAAATTGTCTGTGTATATACAGAATCACATACCCTAAAGATTTCCAAGAGAAATGAAGTGTTGTAAACTCATGATGAATATCTGATGAGACTTGCTGACCCCAATATTTTCCTGACCATAACTATACTGGATCATTTTTGTCAAGTAATATTTACTGAAGACTAATTTTTCTAGATTTCACACAGAAACGCACATGTATGCACAAAAGTACATATAAGGATTTTTTACACATACAAAAGATCTACCAATGTCAATAATAATAGTATTCCAAATTTTTTCTAGGACAAATCTTCTGCTTTTTTGAGTCCATGGATCAGAACTAGCTTCCTGCAACAGAGAAATTTTGCAAAACACTGTTCATGATCTAATAAACTGATTATATTTTAGAATGTCATATAAAAGGACACTCGCCTTCTGTGTAGTTTTTTAGTCTTTAGTAAATCAAGGAGTCATCACTTTTGATTTTGCTTGTCAGTAAAACTGCAAATAGGAAAACAATGCTTCATTTACTTTACAATGGGCACGTATTTCTGAATGTCTCATTTATGATACATAGCTAGATTTAGTTTCTGATATTTACCTGCTGATACACTGAACATTGAAAAGCATGAAAAATGTTGAAGATCATAATTCACTCTCTGGGAAATCCATTTGTATGACTGTGACAATTCATTGTAAATATACAGCAGTCATTACTACCTCTTCTGTATTATCTTAAATGCAAGACTGAATGAGCATACACATACTTTCTTTTTTACTAATAAGTGTTATTCTTTGACATATCATGCACTTATACATTCTAATCACTCCTCTTAATCTCTTTCTCTTCTCAGTCTTCCTTCTTATGCCTTCTCTTTGCCTTTATTTGACTTTTTGGGATTCATACTGGTTTTCACTAGCCTCCTCCACACATTCGTGAGTTTTAGAGATTAGAATGTATAAGTGTATGAGCATGAGTGCACAGTGAGAGTAAAGGTTGCTTTCTGTGGAAGCATTTCCCAATCTCTACAGTCTCTGGTCCTTGCAGAAGTTTCAAAGGAAACTGTCAATGCCTTTCCTGGGGGGTTGCATTGCCTTGTTCAGTTCCACTGTCATTTCTTAGTTTAGCCTCTCTCTGCTCAGCCTGTTCAAGTTGGGGTTACTCTCATAGTCCGTTAGTCCTCATCCCTTCCTTGCTCTGCCTTTTATTGATACCATTCTCAAGGGTATAGTAATATGATTCTGTACAGCTCTTTAATGATAGAATTCTGGAATCCCTATTTGTCCTTTCCTGATACAGGATGGGTTTGTTCACAGTTTTCTTGTGGAACTTGCTTTAACTACAGCATTTATTTCTACAGAACTTCTGCATTGGGGGGCCAGCGACAGACAAGCTATTCTTTACTTCATTTTTTTTTCCTTTTTTCATTGCTTATTCACTGGCTTTACTCCCATCAAGTCACCTGGGTATATAAAGCAAAAATAAAACCTAATGGACTTATCTTTCTTTTTCTGGTAGAGAAGATAAATCTCAAAGATTAAAACTTGTCTTTCTTCTTCTCTCAACTATTTATGTTTCTCTTATCTTATTTATATGGTCTTTGTTTTGTATATGTATATGGAGTACATGTATGTGCGTACCCATGTTCCCATGTATGTTTCCAGTAAGTATTTGTGTCCTTTACCTATGAAAAAGAGATGACTTGGTGCTGTTAAAAATAAGTGTACACACACACACACACACACACACACCACACAACACAAGATGAATTATAAAAATGATGGACTTAACTTTAAGAAAAGTCTGGTTCATAATAGAATGATGAAGTCTTCCTGAACTTTCTCTCCAAATGAGTATCCTTTATCAACATAAAAATGAATGCTGCTTTTGATTGAAAGAATGTTCGAATCAAACTTTATATCCATGTAATGATATAGGCTCATTTGTGAAAGTAAGTGAGTCTTTTAAAACTGACAAAATCAAATGAGAATGTGGTCATTTGCTAAAAAAAATAAGAAATGATTAATGCACATATAAACGTGACTGACAAGGGGGAATAATCTTCTCTCAGAAGGAAATGTCTGAATGATGCCCTATTACCAGAAACAGTATTTATGGAGGAAAGTTTGTCAGCTTTTTAGAAGAAGTCTAAATCCCTTGGGTCAGGAATTCCAATTCAGGGAATTATCCCAAGAATATAAAGAAGCACAGAAAACTTTATTAAAAAGAATTCATATGGAATGCTTTCTTTGTTCAATTTTAAGTTTTAATTTTTCATTTTCATGATCTTATTTTATAACTGACAATCAAAAGTGGTAATTCTTAATTTTCAAATAAATCTAATATATGTTATTTTCAAACACACTTTTAAAAGAGAATGATTAACTCAAAATACATGTAATATTCAAAGGATCTGCATTGTACTGTCTTTATTGCTCTTCAATCAAGAAGTTCTAAAATTCTTCCTGTGCCTAAGACAGAAAAGCTTTAAATAGCAGAAAACAGAGATTAAAATACAAGGACAAATGCATAGAAGACTGTGTGTATAAAATATAAGGCACTCAGAACATGAATCTAGAAGTGTTGGTTTAGTTTCCAACTGAGACACCAACTTTAGGCAAGTATTCTTACTGTACTCAATTTTCTGTATAATCATTGAAGCACATGATTTTACCATTTTGTTACATCACAAATTAATTCCATAATAGCAACTTCAGGTTCATTGTAATGAAATAAGTAATAGATTTGGAGGTAACGTTTTGTCTAAAAGAACAAATTATGGCCTTTTTATGCAGAGTATCTGTATTGGGGGCAAGGAATTCTTTCAACCAATCAAAATCTCATATTAGCAACTGTAATAATTTGAACTTATCTTTTAATTTAAGAAATATATTCCTAGCTCATAACCCAATGTTACCTGTTAAAACATATGAAATATAGTTAAAATATTTTTTATGTTCATCCTGTTAATCAGAGTTAAAAGGAATCACATTCTACCAAAAAATATAAGAAAGCTTAATGATAAATTGGTAAATATGAGTATTAAGCATTTTAATAATTCCATTAAAAATAAAAATACTGTATCTTTTTTAGACCCTGCTATCTGTTATCTTTCATAAAATGAAGAAAAAGAAGAAAAATTATCGGTGCACATTTATTTACAAAAGGATATAAATTTTAAATATTTTGCGTCTTAAATGAAAATGATAACTTTTTAAATTTTTTTTATTATTTATTCAAGTGTGCGTGTGTGTGTGTGTGTCTGTGTGTGTGTGTCTGTGTGTGTCTGTGTGTGTAGAACCACGGATGAATTCGGAAACCACCATGGACCGCCTCTACCTCCTCCTTGTTTACTCTGCCCCGGGATTCACAGGCTCAGCCCTACCAGGACCAGAAACGCAGGCCGCCCCCGCTTCTGCCCGGCGTCTATGCGTGGGGTCTAGGATCCGAACTCAGGACCCTCTGCCTGCAAGGCAGAAACTTAACCCCTGAGCCACCTCTCCAGCCCCTGAAAATGATAACTTATTATTGTCGATATTTATGAAATTCCTCACTTAACATGCTCTCATTTATAGGCTAAAACGTTAGTTTATTTATGCAGGCAGTATAAGTAGCCTAATGGAAACTCCAGAAGAATCATTGTGGGGAAATGCTGGAAGTAATTCAGTTGCTATGCTTCTAATGTATGTCTTTAAAATAGAAGGCAAAGAGACTCAGATAACTGTATATGCTCAGAACATTTACTGCCACTCAAATAAGAATCACACTTCTCTGGGTAAAACTTGTCTGTAAAACAACCCAGCTGCTAAAGACACCATGGTATTTGGCAGCGATTCCAACTTTTCACCCACTCTCTTTCCCTTCTCTTCTCCTTGGTGTTGTTTCTGCTGGAAGTAAACCCTGAGTCCTGCTAGAAAATTGGAAAACTGTCTCTGGTAACACCACAGAATTAGTAGAAGTTCATTCTAACATTTTTTTCTTCCCCCACATGCAGTTATAGTGGAAATAAACCAAGGATTTTGTTAAAAGTTTTTTTTTTTTTATTATTCTTACTAGGTATTTCTTTCAGGCTAATATATTACAGTAAAAAGCATAGAAGGAATATGCTTCAATCTTTTTCACTGTCTTGGAACAACTTGAAGCAGCCTGTCATATACTTGGATGATATGTTTAAAAGAAACTGTTTAATTCCAGTGTTTGCGAAGTACTTCTAATTTAAAAATAAAGCAGTGAGTCAGCCTTCATAGGTTTGACATGGTCAGTGAACATTTGGTGGCATAAGGGCATATTTTTGACAGAAAAGGATGGTGTGGAGAGGGGAGCTCAATTAGGAATTCAAACGAAGGCATCAAGCCAGTGCTTGCTGTGTAGCTGTCCAGGTCCCTTCGGCATAAACTCCTGTGAAGCCAAGCTTCTTAAGAGGAAGACAACACCTTGACATTTTCACGCTGACTCTTAGTCATGCTAAATTTGAGTGCCAGAGAGTCAATCTGAGACTCTATGAATTGTTAAATTCTTGAAGACCTATAGTTACAAATGTATGGGCAAAAAATATATTGTGTTTTCAAGAATTGGACAACATTGATGTTAAATCATCAAGCAGAAGGTGAGAAATTTGTTATAAACTCTCCCTATGCTCTTAGGTATTTTTTAAGCGCCCCCCCCCCAAATTTTGTATATACTCTAAACAATTAGTCTCAATTTTGACTCTTTCGGAATACATAAAGGATCATCAGATTACTTTTTCATAAATTTTAATTTTTAAATTTTTCTAACTTTACAACACAATGAGTAGTTGCTCATGTACACCCCCATATTCCCTCCTCCTTCTCCCATCTTCCCCTCCCTTCACTAATTCATCCCTTTCCTTCTCATCCTCTTGCCTGTCTGCTTGTGTGGGCCCCAAGGTTCCCTTGGGGTTGTCTGCTCTAGTAGAGGCTCAGATAAAGTCTCTGTCACAAATAAAGTGGACCTTCCTTGGGGAAGGACACTCCCCTTTACCTGTCTATCCCTACCCCCTAAAGTTTCCACTACATGTAATTATTTCTTTACTATTGCTCCGAAAATAAAATAAAATACCTTGAAATAAACCTAACCAAGATATGAAAGATCTATAAAATGAAAACATTAGATTCTATAAAAGATTCAGAAGATGGAAAATTCATGCTTCTGGATTCAAAGAATTAACATTTTTAAAATGACTGTTTTCTGCTGTAACATGATCCCCTCTCTGGAGGGGTCCTCCTTCCCTATCCCTCCTATTTGTAATATTTGCAATTCCTGTAGGTATTACAAAGGTTTATTTTTGAGTATCTAATAGGCCACCATCAAGGACTGCAAGTAAGCAATGACACATCTGATTAAGTTCACAGACTTTCCTTCTTGATCATTTGCAACTGATAGGGTGTGATCTCTCCAGAAGGGGAGGGCATATAGTCTGGCAGAAAGTAACCATTTTGCAATGGGAGACTGACCCCCCACACTGTGGTCTCCTACTTTTATTCCATCTACCTTTGAATATATAAGACTCTAATTTAACAGCTTTTTATTTCTGGCCAGGGGGTGACATCCAATACCCATCAGGATGGAGCCAAGGGCATTGCAGAAGCAGCAAAACAGAAAAAAAATCAACAAACCATAATTCAGAACGTCAGAGACTTTATATCAACCACCTGGAACTGGGCCAGCCTAATCTCTCCCCATCCTGAAGCTCAGGGAAATTTGCGGAAGAGGGGGCGGTAAGATTGTAAGAGCACAAGGATGGGAGGAGTCATGATATGCTAGATACTCCACACAAGTTAGGGCCGAAGCAATCATAATAGGAATTTCATGACCTGTGCAATGACCAACACATTATTGACTCTTCAAAGTCTAGCATTTGCTAAAGGCACCAAGATCCTTGGAGGCACTAGGATCCTTAGAAGCTAGGGATTAAAAGCCACAATAGTGTTTCTGTACTTAAGGGGAACACAAGAAAGAGTTCTAGGAAATGCCACTGTGTCTTTACATCTCATCAGAGAGGAGCACCCAGAGGAAAGTTTGATACACACATTAAAAGATGCTCCAGGGATGGAGGTAGGGGGCACCGGGAGATAGGGAGGGGGGGATGAAGAGGAAAAGGGGGAGAGAACAAGGGGGTCCGGGAAGGGGTGGAGGGAGGGAGGGGACCAGGGTACCTATTAGTTTGTATGAGCAGAAATAAAAAAAATGACTGTTCTATCAGAAGCAATACAGAGATTCAATGCAACACCCATCCCATCATCTGATTATTTTGATTCCTTGTTTCTACACTTTTCTTTTTTCTCTTTTACTTTTCTTTGTGTTTTACTTCTACTTTTCTGAGTACTGCAAATTTGTTGCAAGGTGGTATAAATTTAATGATATTTCATAAGTATTTGAATGGAAAGTTTAAAGACTAAAGAGATGCTCATGGGGTTCTTAAATTTCTGATCCATTTGGTTATTGAATACAGTTGCTGCAATTGATATGATCTGTCATCCAAACATAGACTGTTTTAGAAAAACCACAGCATCTGTCAAAATTAGGTATAGGTGTCAACTTGACAGTTAAGGGTTTGAGCTCTTGGCCCATTTGTCGAGAATTAATGGTTGAGTTAAGCCCAGAGCAAACCTGTAGGAAATTATCTAGCTGATGAGGAAGACCCAGGTGGGTGGGACTAGACCCTTAACAGATGAATAAAATACTGAGAACTGGTTGAAGGAGCTGGCATCCTTGTGTACACTTGGCCAGACATGCTGGTCTGGCAAATAAGGGTTGCCCTTCTCTCAGCCATTATGTTGAGATGGTGTAGCCAGTTCCCTTGGTCTGGTTTTGGTGCATGCTCTCCTGTCAAGCTAGACAGACTGTAACCAGACTATCAATAAGAAAATAAACCCCTTGTTCCCTCAAACCATTTGAGGGTCATTATCAGCCACCATACAGGCAAACTGTAACAGAATTTGGTACCCAGGAAGTGGGGGTGTTGCTGATAAATCTGACTATATAGATTTTGTAGCTTTAGAATGGTTTTGCTGGATAGTTTGAAATGTTTGACCATTTTGCAGAGTTTAATGGGTCATTTGGATAATGAAAATGCTGAGAGAGTTATGAATTGTTTGGGCCCAGTCTGTGATGAAGGGAACATGGACTTTGGTAAAGATGAATTTAAAAATGATAGACTGGTTTGCTTGTGTTGGTGGCTGTGAAGCTCTGGATATGGAAGGGCAGGCAGCAGAACAGCTGCCGTTGTTGGAGAAATGGACATCAGTGAAGGAAAACCTAGTGATTTCCACTGGGACCATGGAGGAAATGAATACCACTGCATGGCCATTTTGTGGTTTGAAAACCCAGGTTTCTTCAGAGGCTGAAGGCCCAATTGAAGATTTTTCTTGGCCTTTGCAAGTTTGATTGCCAAGGAATGGCGTTTTCAGCATCAGCACAAAAAACTTGGTACAGCTGTGTCTCAAGTTGACCAAACTGTCTCAACCTTGCTTCGTGGAATCTGCCAGCGTCCCCCAGGTGGTACTGGTTTTGATGTACTACTGAGGGTTTCATAGAGAGCAGTGAAAGCTTCACATCAAGTGGCAGGCGTAAAGTTCCTGCAAGAGAAGGTGAAGTTTATAGCTGAAGAGGTGAACCCGGAGTGTTGTTTGAGGTGCCAGAACCGTGGGATGTATGCTGAGAAGGACTGCAAGTGGAGATTCAGCCTGATTCAGAGGAACTTTGCTTTTACAACTTTGAGCTGCAAACAGGGACTGGGAATGCCTAGAAACTTTGAGCCATTATGACTACTTGATGAGCAACAGAAGATGGACATTGAAGTGCAGGATGCGGTATTTGATTTGCTGGACTCTGATCTTTCTAATATTTTCTTATTGGTCAAGATCCTTCAGTTTTAATGTTTTATTTGTTTTAAAGTGTTTAAGTTATTCTGATAATACACTTTAAGGTTAAGAACTTTGAACTTTTAAAATGTTGGAACTGCAGTTTTAGTAAGAGAATATTTTGAATTTGTCTATGAAATATATTTATTTTAAAGATAGCTTTTAACATCTGTGGGGACAAGAATTGAAGGTTACAGTTTAAAAGTGCTATGTTTTTATGTCAAGTTGACAAGGGGTGGAGTGTCATAGTTAGACACAGGTATCAGTTTGACAGTTGAGGATTTGAGCATTTGGCACATTTGTAGAGAATTAATGGTTGAGTTAAGCCCAGAGCAAACTTACAGGAGATTGTTTAGCTGATGGGGAAGTCTCAGGTTCGGACTAGACCCTGAACTGATGAATAAAATACTGAGAACCGGTTGAGGAAGTTGGCATCCTTGTGTACACTTGGCCAGACATGCTGTTCTGGCAAGTAAGGATTGTCTCTCTCTCTCTCAGCCATTATGTTGAGATGGTGTGGCCAGTTCCCTTGGCTTGGTGTTGGTGCATGCTCTCCTGTCAAGCTGGATTATAGACTGTAACTGGACTATCAATAAGAAAATAAACCTTTTGTCTCCTTAAGCCATTTAATGGTCATTTATCAGCAACCATGCAGGAGAACTGCAACAGCATCCTTCATTGGAGGATAAAGATAACACATATGCATATGATAGTTGTACAAGTTTTTTTTAAATTATTTATTATTTATTCAGTTGTGCGTGTTTGCGTGTGCACATGTGTGTATATGTATGTGTGTGTAGAACCACGGACGAATTTGGGAACCACCATGGACGCCTCCACCTCCTCCTTGTTTACTCTGCCCCGGGATTCACAGGCTCCGCCCTACCAGGACCAGAAACCCCGCTTCCACCCGGTGTCTATATGTGGGGTCTAGGATCTGAACTCAGGACCTTCCTCCTGCAAGGCAGAGGCTTAACCCCTGAGCCACCTCTCCAGCCCCAAGTTGTACAAGTTTCAAATATGTTCTTAGAAATTCTTGTGGTGTTTTTCACTTTTGAAACAAATTATTGCAGGGTAAAGTTTAAATTTCTGTTGTCCAGCTCTAGGTGACCTTGAGCCCACAACTTGACTCTGAACATCGTGCCTTTAATTAAGTTGCAGAGATAGTCGAAGTTGATGTACAAAGTGCCAAACAATCTGTGACTATCGGGACCATGTTAGAAGATTTTGGAATGGATGATGAGGGAGATGATGACCCAGGTTCTCTACCTATTGTTAATGCAGAGATACTTAAAAAGGTCTTTCAGTGGTGCGCCCACTACAAGGATGACCCTCTTTGGGACCAAGAATTCCTGAAGGTTGACCAAGAAACACTTTTTGAACTTATTCTGGCTGAAAATTACTTAGATATCAAAGTTTTGGTTGATGTTACTTGCAAGACTGTTGCCAGTATGATTAAGGGGAAGACAAGAAATTCACAAAATCTTCAATATCGAAATGACTTTATTGATGAGGAGGAAGCCCAGGTACACAAAGAGAACCAGTGGCATGAAGAGAAGTGAAGTGCTGTGCCTAACCTTGTAACAGCACAAGGATTGTTTCAAATACTCTTTACACTGCTCTATATATAATTGTTACTGTTAGGTGAACAATAGACAAATGCAGCAACATACGATTGTATTAGTGTAGTGTTCTTTTCACTGCATATGTAGTTGGGTACAGATTCCAAACCTATGGTTGAATCTCTTCTAGGATGAGAAAAAAAGTTCTCTTTTTCTTTACTCTGCTCTGTGGAAAGTGGCATTTTGGGCTTTCTTTCTTTTCTGTAAAACTTAGCTTATTTTCAGGTTAACCTTAGTGAACTTTTCAAAGTTTGCATTGTAAATAAAACAACTTATTGAAAGTATTTTGTGAATGAATCAACAAGTACGATTTTTATTCATGAGTTGAAACTGGAAAAGGTGACTTGGTTAATGTTCCGATGACCTATAGGCTATAATCCTCCCAGCAGCATCACTGCTAGTAATTGCCTATCTGGATTCCTCCTGGATCAGCCAGCTTGTGCCTTAGTTTGTTTTGTTTTGTCTTTTCTTTAATCTTTTCAGCTTCTCATGTGTTTCCTAGAGACAGTTACTATGCAATCTTTTTTTGGGGAGCAAGGGGGTTAACTAGATTATTTGTTAGCTTTGTAATTACAAAGGTCACTTCATATGAGGAATCATCATTGCATAATCACTGTTCATATATGGAAAGAATACACTGCTTACATATAAAAATAATTCAATTTTTACCACTAAAATGTGTGGCAAATCCCAGACACAGCTAAAAATGAATTTATGGCTGTACTATTTAAAGAAAGGACAGATAGAAGTAGTATTTTCATACAGAAGTGAAAACAATTCAATGTGTGTTTTGACCACTTCTGTTTACATATCCATGTTGCATACATATGCATGCATATATATGCATAGTATATAAAGCATGTAGTATGCATTGTATGTATAGAGACACATATAGAGATATTCCATGGTTTTTAAAGAGTACATATAAGGTAAACTGAACATCTTTGTATCAGTGAGGAATGTATTGTTCAACACGTTGTAGAAAACCTAATTTCCAATGACTTAAACTTACACTGAATATAAAGTAATGTGATAGGGCAGGAACAAATGAAGCTATTACTGTTGACTGTGTTGGCTTGTTTAAGGTTCATAAATCTTGCACTTTGCATTGAAACACGAAGAGGGGTGCTTGGAGGGCAAGACCTCACCAACCAAGGCTCCTGATCATAGCAATGTATATTTGTTTTTAAGAGAAAGAACCTTAGCAGAGTGTGATGAAATTGACACATTTCCCTGCTTCAAAGCAGCTGTCTACAGAAGTGTTTCATAGGTTTGGTAACTGAGGTACCCAGAAGTAATATAGTTGTAGTAAAAGAGGGCCAGACTACATATGCAGTTGATAGAAAATCTTGGTGTCTTCTTCCAATGAATGCTGGGTTTTAAAGATGTTTGCAAGCATGGGAGATGAGCGGGTGAGGGGGGCAGGTTATGGAAGTTTGAATCAAGATCCAAAGTTCCTGAAAACTCAGGAACATTTTGCAGGTTTGGATTGTCTGCATGGATTTGGGAATGGATCATGCATGAAGTTGTGAAGGTGAAGACTGAGATGACATGGAGATTCTAAAGTACTGTAGATGCCAGAAATATAGAAGGCTCAGCAAGGAAACATGTAAGCAGAAAGTGTAGCCTTTCCGGGGAGAGGGGGATACATTGCACCTCAGATGCCACAAGTGTAGGATTGGGGCTAACCAAGGCCAGTGAATTCAAATGATGTCATTAGGAGAACTAGATGCTGGTCAAGGAGCTCCATGCTGACTGAATTTTGTCTTAATATGTCCTGATCTTTATTGGCTATTCCCCTATTCTTTCCTTTTGGAGTGAGAAATTTTATTCTGTGTTACTATACATTGGAAGTATGTAACTTGTCTTCAAGAAGGACCATGTTTAAAGGTGTTTGCATAGTTAAGAGATTGACTTGAGTCTTAGAAGAAGATAGTTTGGACTTTTGGATAATGATAGAACTTTTAAGAACTCATAAGGATGGATAAAATAGATTTTGTATTATGAGATCACTGTGAGTCTTTGAGAGCTGGGATTGGAGTGTCGTGATATAAAACTGATGTGTATTCATGGCAGGTTGACAAGGGATAGACTTGTGATGTTGAATCTTCACTGGTAACATACCTGGATTTAGAGTCACTTAGGTAACACATCTTTGAGTGTGTCTGTAAGGATTGTTTCATACAAGTTTAATTGAGGATGGAAGGCTCACTTTAAACAAAGGATGGGGGCCAAGACTGAATAAAAGGGTACCAAGACAAGCCTAATGCATGCTGGTGTTCCCCTTTTCTGCTGTCTCATCTATGATGGGAACAAACAGCACCTCACTCCTGCTGCCACAGCCACTTGACACTCCTGCCACCTTGCCTTCCTGCCATGAGGACTCCCCTCCCTTATTTTTTTCTCTCAGCTAAGTGGTTGCAGTTACAAGAGTACAGATATTCTCAAATCATATAAAGCTAGGATTCCACATTTATATCAATTGTATGTTAGCTAATTTTTATTCTGACAATTTAATACACATGTAAAATGAGTTTTAGTTATTTCTTTACTCCATAAAAGTGTGTCTTATCCTATCTGCTCTTTTTGAAAACCTTCTTCCCAAATACTTTCTATTTATTTTCATGTTTTTTGTGCACACAGGTGTGGCCCACTGAACTTACTTATGGTTGTCTGTCTGCATGAATGAGTGCAGAAAGTCATTTGCTAGAGCATGGGCAACTTCTCAGTAACTAAACTACTAAAGACATCAACATCCTGCCCTCCAGCAAACAGTACTTATCAGTTTTCCTTCAAGGATAGCTGGTATCTCATAAGCCCATTCCACATCTGTGACAAAAGATTGGCTGGCCCAATCTTAGGTAGATCTTGCTCATATAATTGCAACTTTCAGGAGGTTTAATACTCTACATTGACAAAGTTAAGTTTAATGATTTGTGTACTTTAAGGTGTTTTATGTGGTGTATAGCCATGATTTCAGAAATAAAATGGTCATTAACATTATTTCTCTTTTTGAAATTTTTATTTTTTTTGAGAAAGAGGAAGAACAAATGAGTAAGAAGGGGAGAATGAGAGAGAGACAGAGATGGAGACAGAGACAGAGACAGAGACAGAGAGAGCATGTTATGTCATGGTGCACAGATGGAAGGTAGGAAACAACTTTTGGAAAATAGTTCTCTCTTTCCACCATATGTGCTTATATAAATTGAACTCAGGTTGCCAAGTTTGTGATAGGATGCCTTTCCCACTGAGCTATCTCACTTATAAAGAGTTACTTGACTTTTACATGTTGAGAAAGCATTTATTTAAATCTAAAGTGAAATTTTCAGTGGTCTACTTTACCCATAATCCATGAGTATTTTTTCTTGTATGCCATAAACTTCATAGCTTTCAAAAATGACAGATATGTGATTTTGAATACAAAAGATGACATACCTCGCCAATTTAATTTGATTACCTTACAAAATGGTGTGATTCTGTGTTGCTTAATGTGACCAGTCTTTACCAGTATGGGGACAACACTAGTCAAGTATAGTCTGACATAAATACAAAGCCTGAAGTGTATAACTAAATGACTTGGCCATTGCTATTTTTTCTTTATTGTATACTTTTTAAATAAATGTGCCCTTTTTCTTATTATCAACTACTGTCGAAAAGGCTTGCTTGTTTACCACCTTGAACACAAATCTGTAGTGTCAATGATGCACTTTCATCGTGAATGTTATTGGGAGAACAGTTACAGTATGATGAAAAATCAGTATCAACTTTGTCAGAGTCTTTCAAGACTATGTCATTTTGGACTTTCTGTAGTCATTCTTCTATTTGCTGCTGTAAGACAACAATAATACACAAGTAAGTTATGGGAGAAATGGTTTAAGTTATGGTTCCAGAGGGGAAATAGCAGAAATCCCATGGCAGAAGTAGGAAACTGGTTTAGGTCACTGCAGCTGTCAGGAGGCAGAGAGAGCCAGAGAAAGCTAACAGAAGCCAGACAAAGTCACCAAACCCCAAAGTCTGCCTGCTGGGTTATACATCTTTCTCCAGCAAGGCTCTACCTCTAAAAGGTGCCACAATCTTCCCAAACATTCACATTAGAAGAAGATTCAAATGCCATTGTCTGTGGGGTCACGAGGAGGACTCACATTCAAACCAGGACAGTCTTGTACACAGGAACAGCTGGACACCAGAGTATTTGTCACTATGGCAGGAACTATAAGTTGTTTTGTTGTGATTTTTATTCCTTCCTTTGCCCACTTTTGTTTGTAGTGCTAATGTGCCTGCAAAATAGTCACATTTCTCAGCCTCTCTCATTAAATGCAGCCAAGTCAGGGCGGTGCAAATCACTGGTGGAGTTTCCAGGAAAGACTTGAAGGGAACAGATGGACTACAAGCTGCATCTCTTTGATTTTCTGTGTTTTCCTCTGCCTGAAATAGGAATATAAAGCCCAGTAATGAATCCATCTTCAAAAGGGTTTGATGAAAGTCATGTGCTGGGTGACATCTGCCTTAGACATTTACTCCAGACTTCTTAGGACTGTGGTGTCAGCTTTGGATTGCTTAAAATTTGATTGCCTGTAATATAAAACCCTCTGTGTTGACAACAGTATCACTTGTGTTTTCTTTTATCTGCAACTTAACACAGTTTTCTACTGTTACAATAACAAGGAAGCCATGTAGATGCTAATGATATTTTCCCCTCTGCATAGCAATCTGTTGCAACATGTTGCATCAGTGACTATGAGGCTTCCTTCAACATGTAACAATTCAGGAAACCTCACTTGCTGTGGAAATCACAGTAGGGATGACAGATTTCAGAGAAGCGATGGGAACTGCTGCGTGTATGATTAGATTTACTTATTAGTAGTATGTAGGCACTTCCAGTGTACCTAGAATAACTTATGAAAATCTGTCTCTCCCCAGCAAAGCTTTAGCCTCATAGAGTCTCTGTGCAAATAAGTGACTTTTGAAGGTTGGGGTACACTCTTTCCGTATACAGGTCCCACAGTTCAAGCATTATCTAGCAAAACTATAATACATTTTGATCTGTTTACCAACCGTTATATGTGTTAAACATTTAACGACTGTCATAACACAAGCTAAATTACAATGCAGTGAGAGCTTCTAGAGTTATGACTGTCCAAATATAATATTTATTCCTATTTGATTTTTCCTAATAACTAGTTGGGTTGTAGGGATGAGGATAATTTAGTTAGTAGCACTGCATTTAAAAAAATTCATTCTTTCTTTATTGTGTGTGTGTGTGTGTGTGAGTGTGTGTGTGTGTGTGTGTGTGTGTGTGTATGAGGGCACTATGTGTCTCTGAGGAGGATGAAGTGTGACTTCAGAATTCATCCTGGATTTAGTCTACCTCCATTTTGCTTTCTCTGGAATTCCCCACCTAGGCCAGGAGATGATTCAAATGCAATTGCCTGTGGGATCATGGAAGGACTCCACCTTTTCCTTCTGGCATTTCTTAGGTGAGACCTGGGATCCGAACTCAGGACTTTTTGTTGGGCTGCAGAATCTTAACCCTTTGAGCTGTCTCTCCCACACAAAACAAAGCATTTATAAAGTGCAAACATATACAAATGTGAATAGTTTCCTCTAAAATAAACTGGTATAGACTATGGAATACGATATTTTATATCTTTTCCTTGTCATCTAAACAGTAACTATCTAATTCTCTGGCAAAGTACAGTAGCATCATAAAGCCATATGTTGTATATCCACACGTGTTTTGTATTTCTCGTGTCAGTCTTGTAAACACTTTAACTTGCACAGCTTGTAAGCACCACAAGGCCTAAAATTGTGCCATCTACATCTGCAAGCCAGGTTTTCCCCCTGGCTCCTACTGAGTTCTCTTTAGCCCTCTGTCAGACTGTTATCACCATCTGCCTTTGGTGTTTGCAAGGATGAAAGGAAAGAAAGAGACCACCATAAGCAGGATCACTGGTCATTGTGGACCACTGAAGGGCCCCCATCTGGCGCAGCTGCATACTGAACAGTCTGTCATGTTGGTGATGCTACTTCCCTCATAGTCAGACCAAAGAAAAAAATGGGCATCAAGGACTCCCACATTGAGGTTTTCTCAGCTGGTAATTCCTTTCGGTCCTCAGAGGTGAAACCAGTGGCATTTAATCATTACTTGACCAGAAGCATTAAGTTTTAGAAGAAAAGCTTATCAATTATAGGCTACTGATGGCAGTTTAAATTTTCTTTTTCCTGAGTTTTATTGTATAGTGCTTAGGTTAGATCAAGAGGAAATTAATGTCAGTTGAAGTTGTCAGGTGAATATAGTTATTCAATTCTCATTTTATATATTTGATTTGAAAATGTTCCTAACAGAAAGCAAGCAATGTCATGCACTGGAGCTTTACATGCTAATACAATTATAGTTCAGTAATATTGAATCCACAGTGGCCTTTCTGGTTTTCAAGTTGTTTCACAAGAACACACTTTCTCAGTTGAACATAATAGCAAACATAATAACTGATTCCCTTTTGTTATACTTGTGTTTACATATGTATGTTTGCAGTACTAAATCAGTGAGCCTTCAGCTAACTTGAAAGGACATTTCAAATAAGGACAGTCCATAAAACTCCAAATAGCCTTTGTTGGTGCATGGACAAAACTGGGGAAACCAAATTGTATTATGGCTTATCTTACTACTAATGACTGGACTGATTTGAGTCACTCATTTGCTCTGATTTAATGTTAATTTCCCAGCTGCAAGGTGAGAGAGTGATGTGACTCCAAAGAGATGCTGTTTATGAGCACCGTCCTTATGACTGGCAGAATGCTTTGTGTTCATAGAAAGTCATTTAAATACTAAATAATAACTTTCAGTGTGCTTCACAGTGTCTTGTTAATATATGTTAGAATACAGTTCATAATGGAAATATGATAAATGGATAGGTCTTGACAGTTGAAACTGCTCCTCTGTGGAAATAGCTAAAATGAAAAATTACTGTCTGGCATGCTTATCATCGTGGAACACAGTCTGCTATCTGTGGCGGTTTATTTTGCACTTCTGATCATTTGTAGCAAAGGATGATGTTCCATGAAATGCCATCTGTATCCACATATTGGATGTTAGACATGATGTGATGTTACTAATTTTTAAGAAGCAGCTTTGCCCACAGCAGATGAAAGAAATAGAATGCTGTGGGTGATGGTGGTATGGGGAGGTTTGAAAATAATTTACTCAGATGAATGAATTCTATTTTGCATGGTCCCCAGATTGGAACACCCAAATAAGCCTTTCTTACCTCAAGCTTTGAAATGGAGACAGAGTCACGAGATGGACTGTCATTTATCTTGGGTGCAACACGGTTGTCATGGAAGGAAAAGCAGATGAAGAAAAATCAGGATGTTGCTATTTTGGTTTGGGTCTGCTACATATGATCCAAAAGACTTGGATGATTTCATCTGTGAGACCTGTATAATGTCTCTTCTCTACTTATTAGAAAATGGGGATCACATGGTTGAGCTTACAGAACAGCAGTGTGTGATAAGCTCTTTCCCTCCCCCACCAACTTTGCCATCTTAAAACCTAACTTGGTACTGAAAGGGAATATGTCCAGTAGGATCCCAAGCACAAATCTAGAAGCAAATAACTGAAAGGAAAAAGGGTAATGAGAAATATAACTAAGAAGATTATTTTTGAACTAGATAATTCTCTCCCTAAGGCAACCCCAAGTATAATTAAAATTCTGGACAGTTTGCACATAATCAGTTTAACTTAAATGATGTCAGTCAATTTATTTGTACTAATGTATACATATAGAATTATTTGCACCTGAAACTAAGGAGAGTTCATCTGCATACTCCACAAGAAGTGGGTTCATTCATGATATTTTTGTCGATTTCTGTTACTGACTCCTAGCTGATTCACTATTTTTAGATTTTCAGATTTTAACTATTTTGTAGATATTCGTTCATGGCTGGCAGCCATTTCCTGCTCTTTGAAATGGCTTACCTTATCTGGTTCTGGCCTGTCTATGCCAACATTATAATTTAATTTTCAGAAGGAAGGTTTATCTCTGCTCTTTTAAAATTATTTCAATTTTTTTAATGAATCCCTTTCTCTCCCTTCACTGCCTATATAGGTTAATTTCAGTATTTAAAGAACTCAGGTCTATGGCAAATTTCTGTTCTGTTAATCTATTTTAGTAGTTCTCAATGTTTGGAGGCAATTTGATTTTTCAAGTTAATTCTTTTGAAGTGCCAGTTACACACTAAGGTGAGATAACATATTTTTGACATAAATGACAAAACACGTGCACATAGACTAACACCCAAAAGATCACTCCAGACATTTCATTCTTGCCAGTGTGGGTTAGCTTAAAAAACAGGAAATTTTCCTTTCCTCAAGGTTTTCTAGGAAAATGAGAAATTCTTGTTTTGGTGTAAAAGAAATGTGTGTGAAACTTCTGAGTTTCACTGTCAACTTAGCCTTTACATTTCACTCCAGCAATTACATCATGTTTTATGGGAGTATTTGAGGAATACTAGGAGCTTTGAAAGGAGTTAATGATGTTTCACAAACATTCCCACTGTCACTATGATAAGTTTTAGCACCGCCTAACATTCAGGCATCTGCTGACCAGATTTTCTGGCTTCCTGTAGTCCATAGAGCCCTTTAGTCAACCATGTTTCCCTCTAGATAGCACCTATCCTCTCTCTACTGACCCTAACATGATTATGAAGCATAACTGTTTATTTCCTTGCAATTTTGACCACAAAATTTGGAGGACTAGCTGCTGCCGATTAAATATGTAAGAGATCATGGTAACCCTGCTATAGTTGTGCTTCTCTTTTAATATGTCTCCAGCTTCCAGAAAGATGGTGGAATTCTCTGTAAAGCTGGGGATCACTCATATAATCTCTACATGCAACTTTCCTGACCCAGGGGAATTTCTTAGGATTTTTTTCCTCTGGGACATTTGTAAGGCATGAATGAATTGCATGCTGTAGATGTTTGGTTTCTGTGATATTGTGAATAAGAATATAGACAAACACATGAATGAACCAAAACATGCAAAACTTTACAGAACATCAAAATCAGGTCATTTCCTCCTTGGGCAAAGGACTATGACCTTTGGAACTTTTGTCCCAAATAGAAACAATGCCTCTGACCAGAGTGGACATTGCTAGGGACTCTCATAGACATGCTTGAAATGTGGGGCCCTCCATTCTTTTGCTTCTCTTCTATCAATGACTTTCATGGCTACCGGCAGCAGTGACAATTTATTGACTGTCTTTCACAAATTACATTAAATGTCACTTTTCTTTGCTTGCTATCAATGTCTTTCAATTCTCAAGTATTTCATAAGACCAGTGCTTAAAGACTTCATGTGCTAGGTTTGTCTTGGATTCAGTGCCTGTCATTTATAATTTGTTTTCTTATCCTCAGACATGAAATACTGTTATCCCTCTTATCAGCTTCTCCATCCATAGTTGCTATTTGACCTCAGGGTCAATGTCTGTAGCCCATTTCTGTGGAGTTTGCACAAGGTTCCATGTGAATATGGGACTTCAAAGCTTACAGATGTTTTATTTATCATCATATGTTCAACATTTAGCACCATGTATGGCAAAGAGTAAGTGCCCAATAAGTTGCTTATGAATGAATGAATATAAGGTCATTTCTAGTTTTCCATGATGCTCCTCTTTTGAGAATAAGCACAACATATTAGTTGTTCTATTCAATTTTCAACAGAAGGCTCTTTCTAAATTATTGCATCTTGTAACTCACTATGAATTTGACATATGATTGCTTATTCTGGTGATTTAAAATTTAAACAAAGGAATTTGTGTATATGATGGCTGAGAAATGACTCCTTCTCTTGGAATCACTCTTGTTAAACAGTCTTACAGTAGCTCTCCATCAAACCACTTTCTTTTAAAATTTTTATTCCCACCAAAAAAAATCTGAAGGATATCTCATCAGTCTTTGACATAATCTATGCATATATGTGCTATTTGACTAATAGCTATGGGATATTTATCTATTTTAAGCAATGTGTGGTGGAAAGAGGTAAATTGTGTGTCCTGTGCACTGAAGTTCGTTCTTAGTAGCATTTGGGTAATCTGTGATTTCATAGATTTGACTCATCTAGAGGCATTTCCATGCTCATCATCTGAACATTTCTTTCTTCAAGGGTTTCTTGTTTTAGGAATTTTGACCTAAAATGCCTCACTATCTATGCTGCTTTTTTCCATACTGAGAATGTTTCTCCCCACTGAATATTTCCAACTTTTTGAGAGTTTTCTAGATGGTCCCCACACTGCAATTTAAAACTGAAATTTTCAGCTATAAATGAGAAAATCCTTTGAAATCATCTCAAGAGAATTATATATACATTAGCAATAATAAAATAATTACATTTAGCTTAAAAACTACTACTTTAAGGTCTACAAAATATATCAACTTTATTTTTTAAATTAAATTTATTTCTTCTGTGCATTTTTATTCTTTTAGTGTTGCATACTTGAATATAGAATATTTACAATGTTTTTCACCTCTTAATCCCCAGACTCATCAACTTCCTCCTCTTCCCCTTGCAGATTATGGCCTATATGTGTGTTATTTCTACAATTTTCTTTCGAATGGTGACATTTTAGCAATTAGTCAAAGAAGTGAAAGGTAAACCAGCTAAATATCATGATGTCACTGATCTCACTGGCATTCCAGAGTCTGGCATGTCATTGGCAGGGCTGTTTTTCACCATAGACTAATGCTAACTCTACCATGGCAAAGGCAGCTGGTGACTTTGGAACTTGCTGCTTTATTTCCTGTTTTAGCAATTTCCATATGGCTCATATGGCTCCTCAGCAGGCTGTGCCAGGCAGGGCCACTGTGTCGCCTGTGGCATTTTGAGCATCCTGCTGAGACTGTATCATAACCAAGAACAATTTCTATTGTTAGCACATTCTGGGAGAAATCCTCATGATGTAAATAGAAGCCAAGGTGCAGGCTGCTCTGGGATTTCCCTGAATCAGAGTTTAAAATTGGTGGCAAGAAATATTTGGCAGTGGGAGATGTCATACTGCTGTGGTGAAATAGTCTAGAGAAAATGTGCTGCCCCAGAACCTACTAAGGCAGATTTGCTTAATATGAATCCTTTAGGAAATTCCAATCTTACTTACTATAACACACTACCTTCAAAGCTCTGCTTTCCTTTGGGGGAATCATGATATATTGAGATCTTTCAGTTTTACTTTTCATAGTTTTACAACCAATGTACAAATACAATATATGCTTTTAACATCATCAACACCATTGTAATTGAGACAGAGATCTTCTCTGGCAGATTTATGATGAAATTATTAGTGTTGAAAATTTCATAGAGCAGCCATAAAATTATTAATGTATACCATTGTCCTCAGAAGCTCCTTGGGGATCATGACTGTCATGTATGTATCTGATAACTTTAAAAGTTTGCAAAAATAAACATTTACTCTCTACTTGCCCTTCTGAATATTTTCTGTTAGTTTTTAAGCTGTCCACAAGATGCTTATTATTTTCATAACTCTGTTAGATAAAATTTAAAAATTAAAACATGAGGATTAAAAGAGTGCATGTAGCAATATGTAGCTCATGTGAACCTAAAAATAAAGAAGTGATATTCAAATCCAAGCAGTTTGATAGGTTCCATAGTTACTTATCATCCACTATACTGACTGTCTTCCAACAGAAATAATTTATTAGAGTTGAAGTGCGCTTTGTAGAATTTCAGAATTACAAGGCTGAGTTTCTTGTAGAGTCTGTTCATGTATATGAACCATTCATTTGGGGTGTCTGCAAGTATATAAGCAAGACACTGTAGGATAAGTGCTGCAGTTTGTGGGAGAATTGTAAGGATGAAGGTGAGGAAAGGAAAGAATAAGGTGAATGTATGATTATGGGGAAAGAAAAGCTTGTTACTTCAACTAGAAGAGCTCCCGCGTGGCATTCATTTGTGCAATGGACATTTGTGAGGATCTAATACTTGTGAGGATCTTGATCCCTCTTGGAAAGCTGATCTACTCTGTCATGAACTGATTCTGCATCCTCATTAAATTCTTTTTTGCTGAGGATATTAATTGAGCTTAGATTGGCTTCATCTTCTAAACATATTTTCTTTTTAGACTGTCAGGCTTCAGGAATAAAGATTGCCTTTGTAGCTCTTTTTTTTCATATAGCTTAGTGATTGTTTCACATGGTGGTTATGAACAGAGGTGACCTGTGTTATTTTATGTTTTAATCTTAGTAAGTTCAAGTGGCCTCTTGTGCCTTTTTATTCTTTGAAATGCATGGATTATAATGTGACAGCTAGTGGTAGAGGAACCACCACAGTGACAGAATTGATCATGAAAATGTTTGCAACAATCGGGAAGAAGCCAACATCTCTGGCACCAACAGTTGTACTTGTTATGGACTGTTTGCTCCTGGACTGTTGTATAGGACAACAACATGTTGTCTCATTTGAGGCAGTAATTTTATCTTTTATTATGCATTTCTAGGTATTTACTATTACTATGATTGTATGGGGGGAAAGTAACCTCTGACACTTATGCCACCTGCACAGCCCCTGATACATGAATTAATCACAAGGAGGGACTGTCTCCTGCTCTTTTCCCAGCATGCCACTGGATTTGAAGCACATGAGAAAAATTTTCAGGAACGTGTGCTCCTGAAATGTATATCCCTTAGGGATGTTGTATAGTATTTTTAGAATTCTTTGAGTGAAAAGACTTTGTTCCAGGGATAAATATGGCAGAATGTATTTTGTGGTGGCATTGACATTAAATAAAAGTTTCTCAGCAGCACACTGATGAATTTGTGTCATGAATGTTTATGCCACAGACATTGAGTAAGGAAAGAAATAGCAGTTTTATAATGTGTGAAATTATTTTGATTATGAACAGGCTAATCTAAGAATTTAATTTTTTGATGAAAGAGTATGCCACTATCATTTAACCAACCAAAAGCAGGATGCAATGCGAGAAGGCACAGTTGTCTCTTTTGATATTCACTTTAGTGAAAATTAATTACGATTCTCTCATTTGTTAATATGAATCTCTCAGGAACTTATTTGCATTTCTCACCAAAATATCTATTGCCTGAGCAGCGATACAGCAACTGTGTTTTACATGCACTCATATTTTAAAAAGGAAAAAAATCAGTTATCTTGGTAGATTCCTCAGAGTAAACAACACAAAAATTGGCTGAAAAACAATGTTGTTCATGTTTTCTTCTTGTTTTTAAATAATTGAATAAGTAAGTTTTAATTTTTCTTCTTTCTCATAGCAGAAGATATTGTTATAAATATTTCCCTTGGTGTATTGGTCTTTTAATTAACACCTTTTACTGTTGTGTTCTGAACTATCTGCAATCATTGAGAGCCCTGACTATTAGGACTTTTAAACTTTTTAATGTGTCTTCTATAGAGTCTTATCCAATTCTTGAAATTATATTTAAGTTCAGATTTCAAAGGAAATGAAACAAAGGACTTTTGCAAGTAGATGTCATTCTCACTTTGAAAGAATCCTTCACCCACATCTCAGTTAAAGATTGTAACAATTTCTGAAACATGTAGGACTTTTAGTAGCTTTGGTGCATTAATACAAGGTCTTTTGGGTGATAGTCAAGTTTACCTCATTCATTGCATTTTATCCTTCAAGTGAGCATCGTGATTGTTACATATGCTTTATATTTGAAAATTTCATGGATGCTATGAAATACACACACGCAGCTGTGATCTACTTCTTAAAACTTGGAGGATCTAGTCCACTCAAACTCCCCCCACCCCACTCAAATAACCTGTCCTTAGTTTAGTGCTCATTTTGCACTTTTAATTTATTTTATATTTATTATGTTAATATATTAAAATGTATACATGTTATATATTTTATTTTATATTTATATTATACAATTTATATTTATTTTATATAAATATATTTATATATAATTTATTACATAGAGATACAAATTAGATATTATAATTTATAATATATTGGTGTATATTTTCTTTCCTTTGGTCTCTATAGTATCTTAAATCTTGTTCTCCAAGTGACTTAAGAAATACCACGGGAAACAGCAATCAACAAGAAATTGAAACACTTAGGTGGAGAAAGCATGTAAACTTTCTTGTGCATATACAGCAGTGTACACAGTCAATTCCAATGAAACCTCTACAATTAATATAACCTATAGAAATATCCCATTTGACACAAGGACCTCTGCCCCAAGCAGACCTGTCATGTGGTTTACACCAAGATATGGAATACAAGGTTGGTCGGCACAGTTTCTTTTCTTTTTTTTTTTTTATTCATTCAATTGTGTGTGTGTGTGCGTGTGTGTGTGTTTGTGTGTGTAGAACCACGGGCGAATTCGGGAACCTCCATGGATGCCTCCACCTCCTCGTTGTTTATTCTGCCCTGGGATTCACAGGCTCCGCCCTACCAGGACCAGAAACGCAGGCCACCCCCGCTTCCTCCTGGCATCTATATGTGGGGTGTAGGATCCGAACTCAGGACCTTCCAGCTGCAAGGCAGAGGCTTACCCCCTGAGCCACCTCTCCAGCCCCGGCACAGTTTCTTTGGCCTCAAGTAATTCCTGAAAAATGACTCAGTGGTAAATCACTATTCAGCTATTCAATAACATTCCTGGCATGTTGAAAGTATTGAGCTTTCATTTTTTTAAAAAAAAATATTTCATTTATTTATTGTGTTTGTGTTTGTGCATGTGCGTGTGTGTGTGTGTGTGTGTGTGTGTGTGTGTGTGTGTGTGTGTTTGGTGACTGTACATGTATGTATGCAGGCTAACTTTTTGTGCACAAATAAGAATGTGCTTAACTCATGTCATGAATGCAGGCATCAAAGAACACTCATAAATGTTATTTCTCTATTTCAACCTCCTTTGATATGGGATCTCTTTGTGTTCATTGCTGCCTTCACCAGGTTTGTTGGGTTATCACTCCCCAGGGATTGTACTGTCCCTGCCTCCTGTCTGATCTTAGGAACACTGGGATTACAGACATGGGCTGCAATGCCTGGCTTTATGTGGATTCTGATGATTCATACTACATACTTGTGTGTACTTTACCAATTGATCCATTAAGTCTTTTTAGGGGTAACCTTAGAGATCATTCTAGATCCTGACAACACTGTCAAATCATAAAAATAGCCCAGGTTCGACTACCTTTACAGCACTCATTGTGTATGAAGCCTTTGAGCCTGTTTTTCCTAAAGATTTTAGTTCATTTAGAAACTGAACATGAATCCTAGGCTCTCTGCCTTTTTTTAAATACATTTTTTATTATTTCTACTCATACAAACTTAATAGGTAGACCAGTTCCCTCTCTCCCTCCTCCTCCCCCCGAACCCCCTGCTCCCCCTTCCCTCCCTTCCCATCCCCCAGTGCCTCCCCGCAATTCCCAGAGAGTCTTTTATTGTGTATGCCTAATTCTTCTCTGGGTCCTCCTCTCCGATGACGTACAAGGACCCAGTGGCATTTCCCTGAACCCTTTCTCGTGTTCCCCTTAAGCATAGGAACACTACTGTGGCTGTCAATCCCTTGCCTCCAAGGATCTTGGTGCCTTTACCTGATGCTAGACTTTGTGAGGTCAGTAGTGTGTGGGACATTGCCCAGGGCATGCAAAGTCCTATTATGATTGCTTCGGCCCTAAATAGTGTGGAGAATCTTGCAAATCATTGCTCCTCCCATCCTTTTGCTCTTACAATCTTACCGCTCCCTCTTCCGCAAATGGCCCTGAGCTTCAGGATGGGGAGAGGTTAGGCTGGCCTAGTTCTAGGTGATTGATATAGAGTCTCTGAAGTTCTGGATTGTGGTTTGTTGATTTTCTTTTGCAGTTTTGCTGCTCCTGCAATGCCCTTCACTCCATCCTGCTAGGCACTGTATGTCACCCCCTTTGAGTGTCCCAATGTGGGCTGGGTGAGTAGGGTACTAGGAGCCACCTATTAGGGAGTACATACGGCGCTTAATTTTCTGGGTTTGGGATACTTCACTTAATATAATTGTTTCTAATGACATCCATTTCCTGGCAAATTCCAGTCATCCATCATTTTTGATGGCTGAGTAGTACTCCATTGTATAGATGTACCACCTTTTCCTTATCCACTCGTCAACTATTGGACATTTGGGTTGATTCCATGACTTTGCTATTGTAAACAGTGCTGCTATGAACATGGTCGAGCTTGTGCTACCGAGGCGAACCTCTGCTGCATGGGGGCTTATTCCCAAAAGTGGGATAGCAGGGTCATATGGCATTTCAATCTTTAATTTCTTTAAGAATCTCCAGACGGCTCGCCAGAGTGGCTGTATGAGCCTGCATTCCCACCAGCAATGTAGGAAAGTTCCCCTCTCTTCACATCCTCTCCAGCATTTGTTGTTGTTTGTATTGTGGATATTTGCCATCCTGACCGGGGTGAGATGATATCTCAGGTAAGTTTTGATTTGCATTTCCCTGATGGCTAAGGAAGTGGAGCATTTTTTAAGATATTTGTTAGACATTTTTATGTCATCACTGGTAAAATTTCTTTTAAGTTCCAGGGCCCATTTTTTCATTGGGCCATTGTTTTCTAAGTTCTTTGTGCACTCTGGACAGTAGACCTCTATCAGATATGTGGTTAGTGACGATTTTCTCCCATTCTGTGGGTTGCCTTTGAGCTCGTGTTACAATCTCTTTATCTGAACAGAAGCTCTTTAATTTCACAAGATCCCAAGTGTTGAGAGTTGGTAGCAGTGACTGTGCCATTGGATGTCTGTTTAGGAACTGTTGGCCTAGCCCAATCAGCTCGAGGGAGTTCCCTATCCTTTCAACTATGGTTTTTATAGTCTCTGGCCTTATATCAAGGTCCTTGATCCATTTGGAATTAAGTCTTGTACATGGTGACAAGTACGGGTCCAGCTTTAATCTTCTGCATGTGGAGATCCAGTTTTGCCAGCACCGTTTGTTGAAGATGCTGTTCTTTTTCCATTGCATTCTTTGGGCCCCTTTGTCAAAGACCAAAGGGCTGTAACTTTGTGGGCTTATATCTGGGTCTTCAACCCTTATCCATTGATCTGTGTGTCTATTTTGGAGCCAGTACCAGGCTGGATTTGTAGTATAGACAAAGGTTTGTTATGGTAATACCTCCAGCAGTGTTTTTGCTACTCAGGATTGTCTTTGCTATCCTGGGTCTTGTCTGCCTCCATATGAATTTTGAGATTGTTTGGTCAACTTCTTTGAAGAATTGCTTTGGGATTTTAATTGGTATAGCATTGAATTTGTATATTGCCTTTGGTAGGATGGTCGTTTTTACAATGTTGATTCTGCCTATCCAGGAACATCCACCTTCTGGTGTCTTCTGCTATTTCTTTCTTTAGGGTTTTAAAGTTTTCATTGTAAAGGTCTTTTACCTCCTTGGTTAGGTTTATACCAAGGTATTTCATTTTTTTAGAGGCTATAGTAAATGGGATTGTTTCTCTCAAGGCTTTTTCACTTCTTTTATTCTGGGCATATAGGAAGGCCTCTGATTTTTGCACATATATTTTGTATCCTGCCACCCTGCTGAACTTCTCAATTAGTTCCAGGAGCTTCCTGGTGGAGTTTTTGGGATCACTCAGGTATAAGATCATGTCATCTGCTAATAGGGATAGCTTGACTTCTTCCTTGCCGCTTTGAATCCCTCTTCTGTCCCTTTCTTGTCTTATGGCTTCAGCTAAGACTTCAAGCACAATATTGAATAGAAGTAGTGAGAGTGGACAGCCTTGTCTAGTTCCTGATCAAAGTGGGAATGCTTCCAATTGTTCCCCATTGAGCATAATCCTTGCTGTGGGCTTGTTGTATACAGCTTTTATTATATTGATAAAGGTTCCTTCCATTCCTACTGTCTCTAGCATTTTGATCATAAAAAGGTGTTGGATCTTGTCAAAAGCTTTTTCTGCATCTATCGAGAGCATCATGTGGTCTTGGACTTTGGACTGGTTTACATGATGAATTACATTTATTGATTTGCGTATGTTGAACCAACCTTGTGTGCCGGGGATGAAGCCTACTTGGTCCCCGTGAATGATCTTTTTGATATGTTTTTGAATCCGATTTGCTAAGACTTTGTTGAGAATCTTTGCGTCTGTGTTCATCAGAGAGACTGGCCTATAGTTTTCTTTTTTAAGTGAATCTTTATTAGGTTTTGGGATTAAAACGATATTAGCTTCATAGAAGGAATTTGGTAGTGTTCCTTCCTTTGCTATTTGATGGAATAGTTTAAGGAGTATTGGTGTTATTAACTCCTTAAATGTCTGGTAGAACTCTGTGCTGAATTCATCTGGTCCAGGACATTTTTTGGTGGGAAGATTCGAGATTACTTCCTCAATTTCCTTATATGTTATAGGACTATTTATATAATTCACAACTTCCTGATTCAATTTAGGTAAGTTGTGTTTACTTAGAAATTCATCCATCTCTTTTGTGTTGTCAAACTTCACTGAGTATAAGTTTTTGAAATATGATGTTATAATTCTCTGGATTTCTTGGGTATCAGTAGTGATTACTCCATGTTCATTTCTAATTTTGTTAATTTGGGTTTTCTCTCTCTTGCTTTTGGTTAATTTAGCTAGAGTATATCAATCTTATTGATTTTTTCAAAGAACCAGCTTTTTGACTGGTTGATTTTTTTCTATCGTTTTCTTAATCTCGATTTCAGATATTTCTCCCCTTATTTTGCTAATCTCCTCTCTTCTACTACTTTTGGGATCAGATTGTTCTAGTTTCTCTAAAGCTTTAAGCTGGATTGTTAAGTTGTTTATTTCTGATGTTTCCATTTTTTTGATGTAGGCATTAAGAGCTATGAACTTACCTCTTAGAACAGCTTTCATTGTGTCCCAGAGATTTTGGTAAGTTGTATTTTCATTATCATTCACTTTCAGGAAATCTTGAATTTCCTTTTTAATTTCTTCCTGAATCCAGTTCCCATTCAGCATCATATTGTTAAGTTTCCAGGAGTTAGTGTATTTTCTGTTGTTTGTTGTGTTGTGGATGTCCAGCTTTAGGCCGTGGTGGTCTGATAGGGCATAGATTAGAATTTCAACTTTCTTGTATATGTAGAGATTCGTTTTGTGGCCCAATATGTGATCTATTTTGGAGAAAGTTCCGTGTGCTGCTGAGAAAAATGTGTATTCTTTGGTGCTTGGGTGAAAAGTTCAATAGAGATCTGTAAGGTCCATTTCTTTAAGGGTTTGTTTAAGTTTCAAAGTGTCTCTGTTAAGCTTTTGACCTGTTGATCTATCCCATGTTGAGAGGGCGGTGTTGAAGTCCCCAAGAATTATCATTTGGGGGTTGATTTCTTGCTTTACATTCTATAGGGTTTTCTTAATTAATGTGGAGGGGCCCGTATTGGGTGCATATATGTTCAGTATTGTGATGTCTTCTTGATGATTGTACCTGTGACTAAAATGTAGTATCCATCCGTGTCTCTTATAGTTTTCTTTGGTTTGAAATCCTCTTTGTCTGATAGCATAATGGCTATCCCTGCCTGTTTTCTGCTTCCATTAGCTTGTAGAATTGTTGACCAGCCTTTTATTTTTAGGGCATGCCTATATTTTGTGGTGAGATGGGTTTCCTGCAGGCAGCAGATTGATGGATTGTGATTTTTATTCCAAATTTGTAATCTGTGTCTCTTGATTGGTGAGTTAATTCCATTAACATTTAGTGTTATAATGGAGAAACTATTTTTAATTCCAGGCATTTATTATGTTTAGTGATTCTTATAAGTATATTGCTTCACTGTTAATGGTATTATAATTGCCTTCTGTTCTCCTGGATATGCCTGTTTTTTTCTTCAAGCTTGAGTATCATTTCTAGTATTTTTTGAACGCCTGGTTTGGTGGACATGTATCCCTTCAAGTTGTCTTTGTGCTGGAAGATTTTTCTTTCTCCCTTGATCATGACGGATAGTTTTGCAGGCTAAATCAGCCTGGGTTGGATTTTTGCTCATTCAATACTTGAAGTATGTCTCTCCAAACTCTGCTTGCTTTTACTGTTTCGACTGAGAAGTCGTTTGTTATTTTAATAGGTTTACCTTTAAAAGTGACTTGTTTTTTCTCCCTTGAAGTTCTCAGCACCAGTTCTTTATCTTGAATGTGGAGTGTTTTAACTATTATTTGCCGTGGCGAGCTTCTGTTTTGGTCATATCTGTTTGGGGTGCGGAATGCCTCTTGTATATGTATGGGTCTCTCTTTTTTTAAATGAGGAAAGTTTTCCTTGATGATCATTTGAAAAATTTCCTCAGGGGTGGTATTTTGAGATTCTTGCTTTGGTATTCCATGAATACACATGTTAGGCTTCTTCAGGGTGTCCCATATCTCTTGGATATTTCTCTCAAGTATCTTTTTGGCTTTAACAACCTCTTCCATTGAGCTGGTTAATACTCCCACTTTATCTTCAAGGTCTGAAATTCTGTTTTCTGCTTCATTAGTTCTGCTGATAAGACTCTCTGTGGAGTTCTAGGTTCGCGGTGAGGCCCGGCTGGACCGCGCGCTAGTCCCGGGTGGCGGAGTGGGGGAAGGGAACGCTCTCTGTCTTTTATTTGCTACTGTTTTGTAGAGGAACATTTCATTTATTATTGAAAAAAATACAACATCTGATGACATTAGTTTTGATTTTGAATAAACTAATAGTGAGCTCTACATTGGTACTATGATGATACTTAAATTAAGTATAATTGAACCTGAATAGATGATATATTTCAATATAATACAGTTCTGGGTTTGCTGAGATAGTTCAGCAGGTTAAGAACAGACAACCTAAGTTCAATCCCTAGAAGTCCATATGATACATGCATGTGTCTTTCTTTCCCTCTCTTTCAATCTGAAATAAATAAATAAACAAATGTAAAAAATGCAATTCCACTACAGTAAGTCACAGACTATCATTAAATTTGCTTACAGTATTAATCATTGTTATTAGTATGCCTTTTATAATGGTTAAATACTACTGTAATTATTGTTATATGTTTAATTATAATTATAGTTATAGTATATATTTATAGTATAGTATATATATTATAGTATGTAATTATAATTATAGTTATATATTTAATTATAATTAAAAATTATAAATTTTTCATGGGACAAACAAGTATAAATTTTTTTTTGCTAGTGAATATTACACTTATCAAGTATGTAATATAAATGTTAATTGATTCTCATATTTGGCTTATTTCAAAATGAAATACAGCAATAATTAATTATGAAGATTTTAAGATGTTATAATTATTTTGATTTTCCCAGTGTGATTTACTTTCTCTGCTTCTTGAATTCAATGATTTGTCATACCTGACTTTATACATATGTTTGAATTAACATAACATCTGCTTATAGTGGAAATTACCTTCTGTCAACATTTTAGAGTGATTGAACATACTCATACAAATGTAAATATATATATATTATTTAAATTCAGGAAGCACATCAAAATGATTGTGGTAATATCAAAAGTATCCTCATTAATAAACTTGAAAAACATAACAGATAATTAAATAAATGGAAACAATAACTGGAAGGTAGAGAAGAAAAAATATCATTGTGTTAAGGTAATACAAACATGATTTTAAAAAAGAGAGGCCTCCACAATCTATCTTGATGTATTGAATCAGAATACCTTCAAATTCATCTTGTGGTTCAACTTGTAGGCTAGACAAATTATACAATATGGATACAAACAAAGTACTTAATAAGTCACGTGTGAACTTTAAGCATTCAGCCTTGGTAAGGACTCCCTCTAGGGTTCAAATAGTCACATTAGTGTAATAGAAGGTGAGTACAATATTTATCTTCTTAATGAGGCAATAAATGAATTATTAGTCAGTGATAATCCTTGTCCTCTGGTTAAACAATTTCAAATGCATAAAAAGAAGATACATTATTGATTCCCTATGCAATAACATAATTGAGAAACCTGGATCTGCAGGGGTGTCAGCCTTATTTCCTTTCTGCCAGGGAAAAAAAGCCTCGGAACAAGGTGGTCTAAAATTACAAAAATACTCTTTCAATTTTTTGGGAAAACATTATATTTGGTATGATATGTGAAAAATGTGCTGCATTGTCTAATCCTCAGGAATGTAGTTTAGTTAGAAAAAAAATCTCATCTTGTCAGTAATTTATGTTTCATGGACATTTTCCCATTCATTCACCAGGCTTCCCATGGCCCATCCTTTCAGGGAGAATGTCATCCAGCAACCTGTATCCCTTGATGATATTCTTAAGAGGTTGGAGATGCGATTTAGTGGCAGAGAGCTCCGCTAACATGATGATATTCTTAAATCCATTGTTACCAATCTGTTTGGATTTGTGTGTTTTATGGAAATAATCATTCAGTTACAACCATGTGCCATATTAATCTTTCTGCATTTCATCACAGACTACAAATCACAACAATGATATAAATTATTTCAATTCCTTCAATTGTTTGTGCTTACTGTGATGCACTGACTGGACCCCAGTGTGTCCTTTCCTAAGAAGGGCACATTTTGGCAGACTCATTTCCCCCTGTGTCAATATTATTGTCTACTACAGACTTATTATCATAAAACAACATTTGCAACTGGAGTAATTTTTTAATCTATGTTACTTAAAACCTGAATGCTTAATTTTTTAAGTTCTTTGTGCACTCTGGATTACAGAGCTCTATCAGATATGTGGTTAGTGAAGATTTTCTCCCATTCTGTGGATTGCCTTTTGGCTCAGTTTACAATCTCTTTATCTGAACAGAAGCTCTTTAATTTCATAAGATCCCATTTGTTGAGTGTTGGTTCTAGAGTCTGTGCTATTGGATTTCTGTTTAGAAACTGTTGGCCCAACCTAATCAGCTCAAGGGAGTTCCCTACCCTTTCAACTAGGGTTTTTTTTTTTATAGTCTCTGGCCTAATATTAAGGTCCTTGGTACATTTGGAATTATTTTTTGTGCATGGTGATAAGTACAGGTCCAGTTTTAATCTTCTGCATGTGGGTATCCAGTTTTGCCAGCACCATTTGTTGAAGATACTACTCTTTTTCCATTGGATTGTTTGGGCCCCTTTTTCAAAGATCAAATGGCTGTAATTGTGTGGGCTTATATCTGGGTCTTCAACCTTTATCCATTGATCTAGGTGTCTATTTTGGAGCCAGTACCAGGCCATTTTTCTACTAAGGATTTGTAGTATAGATTAAAGTTTGGTATGTTGATACCTCCAGCAGTGTTTTTCTTACTCAGGATTGTTTTGGCTATCCTGGGAATTTGTGCTTCCATATGAATTTTGAGATTGTCCATTTTTTAAAGAATTGTTTGGGGATTTTGGTTGGTATAGTGTTGAATCTGTATATTGCTTTTGGTTGGATGGTCATTTTTATGATGTTGATTCTGCCAATCCAGGAGCATGGGAGGTCTTTCCATTTTTCTGGTGTCTTCTATAATTTCTTTCTTTAGGGTTTTAAAGTTTTCATTATAAAGGTCTTTCACTCCTTTGGGTAGATTTATATCAAGGTTTAAACTAAACACCAAGTAGATAAATGGGCTAATTAAAAAAAGGTCCTCTGAATTAAAAAAATACTTTTCCAAGGACGAAATCAAAATGTCTAAAAAAAAAATCCCTTAAAAAATGCTCCACATCCCTAGCCATCAGGGAAATGAAAATCAGTACTACTCTGAGATATCATCTCATCCTGGTCAGGATGGCAAAAATCCACAATACAAATAACACCAAATGGTGGAGAGGATGTGGAGAGAAGGGAACTCTCATGTATTGCTGGTGGGAATTCAGGCTTATACAACCACTCTGGCAATTAGTATGGTGACTTCTAAAAGAATTAAAGATTGAAATTCCATATGACCCTGCTATACTACTACTTTAACTAATCTGCCATAATGCAGAAATTCACTACAGAGACATGAGCACAACCATGTTCATTGCAGCACTATTTATAATAGCAAAATCATCAAATCAATCCAAATGTCCAACAGATAATGAATGGATAATGAAAATGTGTTATATTTATACAATGGAATACTACACAGCTATCAAAAAAGATGAATTAATGAAATTTTCCAGGAAGTGGATGGAATTAGAAAAAAATACATTGAGTGAAGTATCCTAGATACAGAAAGATAGACACTGTATGAACTCCCTAATAAGTGGATCTTAGTTCCAAACCCATTTTCAAAGGTAAATTTCTATAATACCTACTGTAATGACAAGGAGGGAAGGGGAAAGAGGGCCTCAAGAGAAAAAAAGGATTTAAGGAATCACTTTCAATAGAGAAAATAGGTCACCATCAAGTATTGCATGTAAGTAGGGAGACATCTGGTGCAGCTCACTCTCACTTCCCTTCCTGGTCGCTTGTGAAAGAACAGGTTTGTTCTCACCTATCAGGGAGAATATAGGGACTGGCAGATAGATGGTAACCATCAGGCAAATGGGACACTGACCTCCTCCTCCCTTCCCACTACTATGTCCTACTCTTATTCTTCCATCTTCCTTTGAGTCTCCTCTTACATTAAGATCTTCATTTAAACATCTTTTATCTTTGGTTAGGAGGTGACCTTCAATACCAATCAGGATGCAGCTAAAGGTGGTGCAGGAAAAGCAAAACTGAAAACAACAAACCATAATTCAGAACACCAAACACTACATTATTCACCTGAAACCAGATCAGCCAAACCTCTCCCCATCCTATAACTCAGGTAACATTGTGGAAGAGGGGGAGGCATGATTATAAGAGCCTACAGATGGGGAAGACCAACAATATGCAAGATACTTCACACAAATTAGGGGTGTAGCAACAAGAATTGGACTTTGCCTGACTTGCACAATGGCTGAGCTGTGAACGACCCCCAAAGTCTAGCATGGATCACAGAGTAGAGAAGGCCCCAGCAGTAGGAAACTTAGAGTAAAGGGATTAATGTAATGTCATAATAGAATTCCCATACTAAAGGGGAACCCAAGAAGTGGCCCCCAAGCTATACCACTGAGTCCTGAACCCTCACTAGGGTAGAGGACTCAGAGGGAGGTTTGGATTCATCAAAAGGATGCTTCAGGGGATGAGAGGAAGCAAGTGGGAGGCACTGGGAAAGGGAGAGAGAGGGGAGTGAAAGGAGAATGACTGTGAGGGGAAAAGGGAGTGAGAGGAAGAGATACCTATTGAGCTTGTATGATTAGGAAAAAAATAAGATGCGGGAGGGAAAAAACCCTGAATGCTCAGTAAAGAAAGTGAGGAAACAAATGAAAACATGCTTTTTATTATTTTCCAAGAGTTCCAAAGCAGTTGGTGTAACTTACCGAGATTGTCAGTGAGTTCATGATAATTGAACTTTCCCACTTATTTCAGTAATCTTTTAAAGAGAATTAATATATTGTTATCTGATTGGCCATTTGAGGTTATTATTAGTGTAGCAGTTTTCTCTAGATTGTATTTCTGTGTGGTGGATGTAGGATCTTCAGAATCTTAGCTAAAGTTGAAAAAATCATTAGTAATCATTAGAGTAAAAAAAGATAAGCATGTTAGAAGTTGCTAATTATATACAATGGGGCAAATGCTACAACGTGAGTTATTAGCCAAGGTGAATGGGTTAAGGAAGCTGAGATCAGATAAAGAGCAACCACCCACCGTGCAGTGCCCTCCTGGGTCTTTATTTTTATATATCATGCCATACTGAACTTCTCAATTCAAACAAGGTCAGAGTACCATCATTTCAAATTAACAGTGGAAAGCAACTATCACTATATTTTAAAATCCCTAATCCAGAAAGGCCTTTTGTGCAATTTTTAATTGGAAATGAAGAGAGCAGAGTTAATGTCACTGAAGAATTACTACCTTTAGGAAAACAAAGATAGCTGAAGAAATGGCAAGGAGAACAGGGTAAACAGTGCTTCACTATGCTCATGAACAGAAAATGAAAAATAATATTCTGTGTCTTAGTAAGCTGGGCAGGTCTCCTGAAACTACATTTCAGCATCCTCTTTCTCAAAAGGTGATGCCTACTTTGTAGGGCTTATGAAATACTTAACACCAAATAATCATCAGTGGTAGGAATAAATACTAAGTCTAAAATAGCAATACTTGGACTGGACAGATGGCACCTTTACCTTGCAAATAAAAAGACCTGGTTTTGGATCTGCAGATTCCAGATAAAAATGCTGGGCAGAAATGTCATCAACCCTTCTGACCCTGTAAGGTGGAGCCTGGGAAACCACAGAACAAACTGATCCAGGATGATCCTTGATGTGACCCTTGGGCCTCCAGAGGCACACACACTTAAGTGCTTTCACATACCACATTTACTGCTCCACAAGAATAGTAATGCTTTAATAGGAAAAAAAGCAGAGCATTTTAATATGAAAAGGAATTTATAGTTACAAGATTCCACACTCAATGAATATGAGTTACAACAAGCAGAAAGACAAAATAGTACATAGAACAATATGGAAAAATATAATGCATAACTCCTAGAGCTTTTCTTCCATTTAATTTCTGTAGAGATTGATTTCCCCTACATTTAATGGCCCTTCTGTAGCTGAGACATCCCTCTGAGATTGCATGTTTTTGTTTTCTTTTATTATGGTAAGAATCCAAAATGCGAGATCTACACTGCATGAAGATTTTAACTGCACCATACATTGACATTTTCTAGAGAAAAAAAAATTATAAACCAGATGTCTTGCTTAAATGAAGCTTTATGTCTCTTGATTTAAAATTCCACATTTTCTTTCCTATTTCCTGGCTGTCTCTGTGATTCCATAATTTCACTATTTTAGACTTGTCATATTCATTAGCTCTATGAATGAAGCCATAAAGGGTAGGTCAGGTATTTGCTAATCTCTCTTTCTCTCTCTTTCTCTCTCTCTCTCTCTCTCTTTCTCTTTCTCTGTATGTGTACCTGGTGGTCAGAGAATTAACATGAAGTGTCTTCCTCAGTTGATCATCATTTATCGGAATTGTCAAAATCTATGATACTTTCATTTTGAAATGATGCTGCTTAAGTCAGGAACGTTTATATTTCAAAGTAAAACATATTTCTAAAGTACAAAAGAATAAGCATTACATAAAGACCTCCCTTTTCCACTGACATACAGAATTTCAAATTTATTGTGAATAATCTCAGTCACTATCTGCAGCAGTTGGTCCTGGGAATTTGAAGACAGGTTCTCTTTGTCTTCACAAGCTGTTCCACATAAAATACAATACAGATGTTCTCTTAAGTAACTAATCAGGATTTGCAATTTTCCAGCACACTTGTCTTCACTTGCATATTCATCCTGTTCTTTTCCCTCATCTTCCTCCTCTTCAAGCCTCAACCAGTATCATGATTCCCTGAGAGCTTAAATATTCTGAGAATCCAATGGCTGGCAGGTTCGCTGGCTTCTTCTGAGATCTCCATCTAGCTTCATTTCATCTTGTTTATTTTTAAGTCGCATCCAAAATTTTTCTGCTGCTTTTTCCTCAGTGTGGCTTTGCCTGTGGATCTTTCTTGTGTAGTTTTCCAATTTTTCCTCTGCTTTCTGTTTTAATAATGATTCATAACCTTGGCCACTTTTCCCTGTTTTTGACGTTGAGAGGAATTTGTTCAACAATACCATCTCCCCTCTTGCCAAGAGCCTGACCACTTTAACATCCCATTTTTTGAAGCAAAGCAAACCCTTTGTTTTCACATCCTGGACATTCTTCAACCCAATGTCACATCTTTCCCATTCTTCTTTAAACTTTTCTGCTTGTTTTTCAAATTAGCTTCGTGTTGCTTTTCTTCCTTTTCAGGGGCTTTGCAGATCTGCCTCAACAATGAGTCCTGGTCTGACATCTTCTTGAACATTAATGAAGGAATCAGGCATATAAGCCTCTTTTTCTGCCATTTTTAATTTCGCATGATAGTTTCCAGTTTGAGAAATTAAGGATTAATATGGCTAAATGACTTGGTTCATGATCATAAAGAATACAGGTCTCAGTGATCTGGCGAAGCCAGTGCGACCTCCCAAGTCATTCCCCCTTCAGCGGCCACAGAACTTCCCACCTGATCCACTCGGCAGAGCGCACTGGGCAGCTCCCACCGCCCACAGAGCTCCTTCCCATCTGTTTTACGTTTCCTTTTAAAACAACCTTTCTTACTGAAGCTAGACTGGCCAGCCCAAAAGCCCAGGGATCCCCCTGTCTCTCACTCTCAGTACTAGGATTGCAGGAGTGATCAGATATGTCACGTTTCTTCACATGTGTGCTAGGAATTGAACTCAGGTCCTCATGTTTACTCACCAGTGCTTTACTGACTGCGTCTTCTCGTCAGACAATGAACGTCTTTCATAAAGATCCAGTGGAAACTCCTTAAATTTTATAGGTTAAAGGGGTAATCAAGGACAAAATATAGATACTTTATATTGAAAGATCCTCTTTTGTGTAGTTAGTTGAGGATTTGATAGAGAACAAGGTTTTGCAAAGCTATCTTAAAGATGAGACTAATTAAATTAGGAGGTTTTGTGGGGTTGAAGAAATGGGTTATTTTCTCATTAAGTATGGCTCAAGTTACTGCTACCTACCATCTAACTGATAGCTGATGCTCCTGTCTATGAACTCTTCTTAGTCTGTGTGCTGAAGCAGTTTGCAGACCTGCTTTGTCATCAGGGTGTACTTTGTTGTTTCATTAAAAGATTTAAAGGGCAGAAGAACCCTGATTGATGCTGATTTATGATAAAGTACCATTAGGTTAATGAGTCAAGAAGTACAAAGAAGCGGTGAAGTAGCATCTTAACATATTTGAATGAGGAGAATAATTAGGAAGAAATTAAGACATGATAGAGACTGCTGGTTTCTGAAAGAACACCTTAGAATTCCCTAGACTTCCTTTCTTTTAATTGTGTGTATGTGTGTGTGTTTGTGTGTGTGTGTGTGTGTGCACGTGTACATGCAGATAGGCTCATGAATGTGTATTTATATGAGTGCACTTTAATATATGAACCTGTGGAAGCCCAAGGATGATATCAGAATTGTCCTCGATCACTCTGCACCATGTTATTGTGAGCCTGGATCTCCCATTAAACACTGTTAGGGTTAGTCAGGCTAGCCAGCTTTGATCTGGGGATTCCTAGGCTTTGCCTTTCAGGACTAGAATTACAGGACACTGCCACACCTGATTGGAATTTTTTGCTTGAGATTTGGGGATTTGTACTCAGGTCCCTTTGCTTTCAAGACAAAGGCTTTAACCCCTGAGCCTTCTTCTCAGTTCTCCTTTCACACTCATGTTTTGGCCAAGTGACCGATGAAGCTGGCAACTATCTTCTTATGGACACTGTCATTTCAGACATTGTCATTTTACAAGAAAGGGGAGAGCATGTCACAGGAATCAAAAGGGGTGGTTCATTTCATTTCTTCTGCTAAAATGTTCTGGAAGTGAAATCAACAATTTAAACGCTGATTTAATTTTTCCTGTTCTCTATCCACTGGGAAAATAATATGAAGAGGTAAGTAGAATTCCACCCAATCCTTTTTACCTATTACTTAAAGTTTGCAAATTAAGTGGTACTTAACAGTCACAAGGAAGTCAACTTTCTAATGATCTGTGAATGGTCCATCAGGTTCACAGGCACATGCCCATGGATCACACATGTCCCAGAAAGAACTTGGCACATGCCTATGCATCACACACATGCAGGAGAACTGTGGGAGCAGGAGAGAGACTGGACAGCAAGGAGAATGAATGGGGTGGCATGGGATGCGACAAGAGAATAGTTTGGATGAAAACACTAATTCATTATATTTGATTATCAAAGTCACAAAAAACAAAAACACATTAAATAAAAATGGTACATCTAAGCTGTATCAGTGTCCCAAAGTAACAGTGTATAGTGATGAGCCACCTTGTAAGTATTGTTATGATCAACAAAAGAGATTCCTTTTGGACATGGAATTGTGCTGGTTCTGTACAGCGTAAGTCAAGATATATGTATTAGAGTGGCAGCAAAGAGGTGGGGTGAAGCTTATGGGGAGAGGTGGTTAGGTGTGTTCATATTGAGGTTTTGATGAGAACCATGGATTGCATTTTTCTGTCTATACTATAAGAACACATTAATTCATCAGAAACATAGATTCTTGCTAAGATATTAGTGTAACTCAAATGATCCACTTAGAAACACTGCACAGTCTAGACTGTCTTATGCATGGATTTAAATTGAGCATTAAGTGAATGCAGGATTTTACTTATGACTTTGCCAGTACATCTATGTAGAGGCCTGTTACCATTTTTGTCTCCGTGAAATTTTTGTTGCCAAGGAAGACAGGATTGCAATTTTGTGTGACAGGTTGAGATGCTGTGGGATATTCTTGGCTATTGAAGTATCTGTGCAGCCTGGGTTTTTAAGTTAGTGAATATTCATGATATGTGGGAAAGCATGCTGTATACCATACAAGCTGTTATCTAATAGAATTCTGTGTGTATACACATAGGATCTAGATCATGTCCAGCTAAGCTTGTTACTGGATGACTTTGTTCTATGCTTCTTATGTTTTGGATCTTGTAATACAAATGCTAAAAAGTAAAGGTTCTTTTAAAAACTTGAAAATGATAATAGAGCCACTATTTATTCAAGGTGATTATTATAAAGCAAATTAGATCATGTAATTAAATACCTATCTTTTTTCATGTTACTTATAATAAAAGTCAAAATTCCATGAAGAGGCAAAAAAAAAAAGTCAGAGGAGAGGTTATGTGCAGAATCTTTATACTTCACGGTGTCTTATTTTCCATTCCGTGCCATGATGGGCATCTTAGGAGCCAGGACAAGAAAGAGAAAGTGTGTCTTGCCTGCGGCTCTGGGGAATTGTAGATATTGGGCAGAGTGGAGAGCTGAGACAAGAGAAGGGAATTGAAATGAGTCTCTGGCAGGGAAAATGACTCCTTAAGCTATTTGAAGTGTGCAAAAGGGAGCTTAACAGAGAAAAATCATTGACGAGTCAGTTGGAGCACAGTAGTCAGTAATGTTTTGAAATAACCTTCTTCTAGGTGTGGTTGAATGGGACCTGCTGCAAACACTTTGAAGGAATCAGAAAGTGACAAGTTGGGTCAATTTTTTCATGTTCTGGAGGATATGGAACAGGCAGAGTGGGAAAGAGCTTATCAAAAGGAGAATATAAGATAAGCTGATACCTCAGAAGTGCAGATCCTTTAAATTGGCTGCCAATCTGAGCTCAGGAAAGGTGAGAGGCTTTCCTTAGGGTTTTAGTGCGGGGATGGGAGCCGGCTATAAGAATAGTGAAATCGGGGGCTGGAGAGGTGGCTCAGGGGTTAAGCCTCTGCCTTGCAGGAGGAAGTCCTGAGTTCAGATCCTAGACCTCATGTATAGACGCCAGGCGAAAGCCGGGGCAGCCTGCGTTTCTGGGCAGAGTAAACAAGGAGGAGGTGGAGGCGGTCAATAGTGGTTCCCGAATTCGCCTGTGGTTCTACACACACACACACATACATATACACACACACACACACACACACGGGCACACACACATACACGCACAATTGAATTAAAAAAAAAGAATAGTGAAATCTTACGGTTTCAGGGTAGGAATAGGAGCCAGCTTTAAGAATTAAGGAAGAAGTGGTAATGTTCACGGCCCCCAGATGGTATATGTAGAGGTCAACGTATACCAAGTCTCAGACTTGGGAAAGTACCTAGAAATACTAGGAACAGTTAAGGAATGTGTGTAGACTCTGTTGATTTCGTTACACATTCAGGAAGTTCACAAGAGTTTATGCATTGCCCACATATCTAGAACAGTTCCTTTTAAATTTATGTTTATTTTTCTTTTAATTCTTTACACATTCCAGAGTAGTTCTGAAGGCTAAAATTATAGGGTCTATAGGAAGAGAAAAAGGTTTCTTGACTTTGCCATGCACTTTTTTTCCTTTTAGATGATATCACACTTTGAGTAGAAAATCAGGAGGGTTTTTTTTTTCTTTTTCTTTTTTTTTTTATCTTTTTTTTATTAAAAATTTAATTATACATTTTAAAATTTTTTACCAGTTCCCTCCCTCCCCCCTCCTCCCCCTCCCCTTCCCCCAGTGCCTCCCCCCCAATTCCCAGAGAGTCCTTTATTGTGTATGCCTAACTCTCCACTGGGTCCTCCTCTCCGATGACATATAAGGACCCAGTGGCATTTCCATAAGCCCTTTCTCTTGTTCCCCTTAAGCATAAGATCACTACTATGGCTGTCAATCCCTTGCCTCCAGGGGTCTCGGTGCCCTTAACAGATGCTAGACTTTATGAGGGCAACAGTGCGCTGGACATTGTGCAGGGCATGCAAAGTCCCATTATGATTGCTTTGGCCCCAACTATTGTTGAGAATCTTGCAAATCGTTGCTCCTCCCATCCTTTTGCTCTTACAATCTTACCGCCCCCTCTTCCGCAAATGTCCCTGAGCTCCAGGATGGGGAGAGATTAGGCTGTCCTAGTTCTATGTGATTGATATAGAGTCTCTGAAGTTATTTTCTTAGGCATACAAGTTTTAGGATTTTTTTCCTTTCCTCTAAAGAGGATATTTTTCCTTTCCTGGCAAAATTATTCAATATCAACTTAAGACTTCACTTCTTAATGGATATTGAATCCATGCATGTCATCAATGAAGATCAAATCTACTACTTTCATTATCAGATTTCTCTTGATAAAATATAATGTCACTGAGTCACTAAACATTTTAAATATGAATGTTACATGATTTCTTGTGTTTGTATTAGATCATATTGGTTAATATCTATAAACACAGAGATGATGTTTATGAATAAACAAAGGAGACTGCATATAATATTTTATTTTCCTTTGTGACTGTTTAATGATATCTTACTGACAACCTGAATAATGTCTTAGATTCTATACCTACTAAAAATGTATCATAGAAATTTTTTTTATAATCATCTGTATCTAAAACAAATTTCTGATTTCTGTTCTGTAAAACCTCAAGCATAGTAAAAACATTTTCTGGATTATTTATCAAATTACAGGGCTATTTATGTATTTGCATTAGGTGCATAGTTTCCCCTTGTTCACCATCATAGAATGTACCAGTTTTTAGCTTTACGAACTGTTCCTGTTAAAGTCAGCTTAATGAAGGATAAAGTAGGACTGAGGACATTTCTTAACATTCTTGTAAAAATATAGCAAGGGATTAGGTAAGGTAAAGATAAATCTTAATAGTGACTCTGAGTCTAAGAATTACAGAATAGGATTTTTTTTTACCCATTTGTATTGAATTGTACTAAAATAGAACAATTGTCAAAAGATCTAGTTGCCATGGTAATACATCTTTTAAAAGCATGTAACCAAAATCACTCCATTATAACCAGAAAATATTGGATACGATTTAACATGAAATTCTTTTCTTCTTTCAAAATTAACCACTTTACCCTATATAAAAGTAATGTGAAATTGAACCTTAGGTACTTGAATAAAGTAAGAAGGAAAGATTCCATTATGACCTCTTTATTTCAGTTGTAGTAAAACATATATATTTTTTAAATATCATTTTCATATCACTTATCAAGGTAATGTAACCTGGCCATTTGACAACTAAATAAAGCAATTCTCAAAGAAGACTATTATACAATATGCCTTTTTCTTGCCTCACTTCTCTCTTTCTCTGTGTCTGTCTATCTCTCTCTTTCTGTGTCTCAGTCTGTCATTCTCTAATATGTGTTTTCATGTCTCTCTGTATATCTGTTTCCTTTCTTTCTCCCATTTCTCCCTCTCTTTCTCTCTCTGTCTCTACACACACACACACACACACACACACACACACACACACACACACACACACACACACACAATATGTAAAGCAATCAACACATTTTCTCACAGATGAGGCCCATAGTGTGTAAGGACAACTGGCTCTCTGCTCATCTCTCTTCTGTTTCTCAGCCTTGTAGTCTTTGTCCTTTCTTCACTATCTCTGTCCACTACATCACATCTTTGTCCACTGTCTGTTTTGTAACCCTCAATATTGGATCTTAATTTTTTTCCTGTGGTTTAACTGTCTTTCATTTTAATCCATTTTTCCTTAACTAATGAAAATATAATTTGATATGAAAATCTGGGGTGACTGTGATAAAACAAGTCACATTTTTAAAGCAGCATGTCTTTGGAACAACAAGACTTAGTAGCATCAGATTTTGGTTTGAGTAAGGTGCAAGAGAGAGGGGAGGGGAAGACCAGAAAAGCATGAGACGACAGGACTGAAATTTGGTTGGAAGAGGAAGAAGAAGGGTGACATAATATGGAATGATCTCCCTGGTAAGCCTCAGGGTGAAAGAGTCTGTTTTTTTCATCTAAGTCAGGCAGCCTAATACAATTCCCATTATCAAAATAATAGGAGCCATTAATCAGAAGTTTCAATAGACTTTGGTGATTCTTATATAGAATTAACTATATCATTCTGAACCACGCACACGTCACTACCAGAGATGCTAACAACAGAAATGATAAACAGTTGGTGAAATTAATGAAACTGAAAATGCAGTGGGCTGCTAGTCTTCACTTTCTACTAGACATTCTGTCCTCAACTACAATTTCTCTGCATTCTAATTTCAGAGGTTAGACAAATCTATCATTTTTAAAATCACACACTGCAGGTTATCTGTTCCCTCGTATAAGAGTGAAACTTCTTGCTGAACAAAAATCTTCATGGAACGTAAACATTTCTGTATATGCTTTATAGTGGTTTGATGGGCAGCGGACGGCTACCATATTTGACACCAGATTTAACATGAAGAGATTTGTTTGGGGTCTTTTGCGGAAGAACAACACTGCCTTTTTGATCTATTTGTACATCCAGATGGATCATGGGCCATTGTGACCAAAATGGCATGGCGCTTAGTGTGCAGTTTCCATCCATTAGAATCAATCCACGGAAGGCAGAGATACATTACTAGGTAAATGTATCTCTGCCTTCTATGGAAGGTTAATGCCATATACCCTTAATTAGTGATGTTCTTCTGTATAAAGTTTTGCAAATCATTTAATTTACAACTTTATGTTAACGTACTTGTTTATGAAGTGGAGTGCTTTTTAGAATTTTACTACCCTCTAAGTTATGCTTCCATAACTCTCTAGATTGAAATTTTGATAGAAAAGAACAGAATAAAAATGAGAAAAGGAGAAGTGTCACATAACTAGTGACACCATGACATCACTATTTAGTTTGTAGATGCACATTTAAATAAGGAAATATGCTATGCACTGCAATTTATTTCGTGACTCTACTGAGATGTACAGTAAATTAATAATACATTCATTTTCAGTGGCAGCCAATGACTTTAAGATGTCAATTTGTTAATAGTGAATTAATTTTGAGTTCTAATTTTCAACAAACTTTATTTAGAATTTACTTTTGGATGTATTTGGATTCTCTCCTCTTAGTCTGAAAAATAAATAGGTAAAATTTTTATCAACAGACAATAATAAAGTTTAATAAGAACAGTGTTCTACAAGTAATACATTGTGTGCTGGAGAGATGTCTCAGGGGTTAAGGCTCTGACTGGAAAGCAGAGGGTCCTGAGTTCAGATCCCAGATCCCACACAAAACATCAGGCTGAAATGGTCGTGACTTGTACTTCTGGCCCTGGAAAGGAGAGCCTGGGAATCTCCAGAGCCAAACGAAGAGGAGATAGCACAATCTAGGGTGATCCCAGTCACCCTTGGACCTTCACAGGCACACACAGTGCCCTCTGATACACACACAATTAAATAAATTTAAAAATAATGAAAAGTAATGCAATTGTATCATTTTTGGTTTGTACTGTTGTTTTAGATTTTTTTTTTTTTCCTGTTTAAAACTATCAGGAAGGGTGGGCAGTTTTTGAGGCCCTTTGGGTTATTTTCCCTTAGAGTTCAGGTCACTGGAAGATCATTGTGAACTTGCCATCTCTGTCCCACATACCTGGCTGGCTGTCCTTCTCAGGGTAGGGGTCTCCTTGAGCTTTGGTTTATAAGTCACTAAAAGATGGAATAGTTTTCTCCATGGACTGTTCTCTTGCATTTTTAGAGTGATCTGGATTGCTGCAGATAACTATTCCAATCTGGTCCTCTTCATTCACCTGAGCACTGACTTAAAACATCAGCTCAATGTTAAATCTGTATAGTCATCCCCCCAGGAGAGGCTTATTGACAGTATGTGCTGGGTAGAAATCATTCAGGGAATTTGAGGCCATAGTGACAAATAGGAAGCAAAATGGGTTGTTCTTGTGGAACTTATTTTTATGGGCACATTTATGCACATTGCTGTGTTTTATATAGGCAATTTTTTTCAAGAATGTCTGGTACTTGGGAGTTTCAATTTTAAAAGGGAGAACAGTTACTAATAATAGTACAATAAATTATTAGGCTCCATATCATTTTAGAAATGCTAAGTATTGTGGAAAAGTCAAGGTAGACTAGTATGCAGGGGACCCAGGTGGGAATGAAGATAGACTGATCCATCTGATTTAAGGAGTGCTGTTTCTGTTACTATCTATAGAAAATAACATATTTAACCTTGTTTTTTAAATTAATTCTTAAAATGAAGCCTTTCTTGTTTTATTTAGGCAGACTTTTTTAGTATTTTTGAGTATGTGCATGTAAGCATGTATGCATGTGCATGTCTTTGTATTATGATAGTGTGTATGCCTGTGAAGGTCCAAGGGTGAATTTGGTAATTAACCTGGATAACTCTACCTCCTTTTGGCTTTTCCCTGGAGTTTCCAGGCTTCACCATCCTGGGCCTGAAGTGCAGGTCACCTCCATTTCCATCCTGCTTTTTATGTGGGATCTTGGATTTGAACTCAGGTCCTTCTATTGACAAGGCAAAGGTTTAACCCCTGAGCCATACCTCCAACCCTTATATAATATTTTTGAAAAAGCACTCTATTGAGTACAAAGGACATTGATACCCTGATTTGTTTTCAGTCATAAACAAGCTTCATTTCTGGTTAAACTTAATAGGCATTCTAAATGTTACACAGTTATTACTTATTCATTATTAAAAATCATCTTTATCCCCACATTTCTAGTACTTGTCACTGGTCTCACTCTGCCTTTTACTTTTCTCTACCTTTCTTGTACAGTTAAACAGAATGAGTGAACTTGGCCAGGCAAGATCGCAGTATTACCATTCAAGGGCTGCATTAATGAGATAGTAACAGAAATGAAATAACATTGAAAGACAGGATGGAATAAGTTGGTTTTTGAACTTTTGTCAGAAATTATCACCCATATATTTTGAATTTTATTTTTTCATAAATATAAACATAACATTAAAGAACACTTTAATGAATGCTTTCCATTTGTTAAAGGACGGAAGATTTAGAGCTATCTGTTTATTGAGTTCATTCATGTTAAATATTTGCTGTTTAGGAAATGCAGTCAGGTGATTTGTAATGTTTCCATTTCTTAGTTGAACAAATGACTCCAAATTAATATTTCACAGCTTAATTGATAAATATTCTAAGAGTTTAAGAAGCTCTTGAACAATATGGCATTTATAGCTATAGCGCCACTTGAGATTGAGATTGTATTGTTAGTTCTCTGAAATCCCAGATGGAGTTTACAGTTCTCCACACCATCATCTGCAGTGTCAACTGTAGAATTCCATATTTTTTCAATATACATGAAACAACCTCTTGGATAATAATACTTTGTGCTCATGAATGTTAAGCTATGCATGGAGAATACCAACTTTAGTGGAGACTTAGCAGTAGGTAGATGAGTCTACTACTAAAGCATCTTACAATTGCTTCAAGCTTTGAATGCCATAAAAATGCCCAAAAAATAGACTACTTTTGAAAAAAGTGAAAATATTGTCAGCAGTTGCATTTATGTGTTGCAATTGTTGATAAAAATTAAAGGAAATGTGATTGCTTCATATGCTTTCTGACTACTTAAATAATTCCATCCTGGGGGACATCATCACCTAAACAACTTTCTACTCCGTTTTACTGGGTCATTGGCTTGGGGTGAGAGGAGAATTTGCAACCTACTCAGAGGCACTGATGGGTGAAAGTGTAGGAAGACACTAGCAATAAATTTTGAGTTTGTTCTCTGAGAGAAATGAAATGCATTTGATAATTGATAATTAGTTATTGGTAAGAAGGAAAATCACTTGCTCAGGAACAGACAAGAGGACTCCAAGGGTCAGCAATGCTTTTTTAATTTTAATTTACTTATTCAATTTATATGCTTAATGTCTTGGCTCCTAAAAAAAACTCAGAGGAGTAATTTAACATATCTACTAGCATTTAATGATATGTTTGACAGGTAGCTTAGAGTGTTCCTAAAACATGAGCTGATCCAGTGAAGTTCTCTGAAATATTTCTCATTGAAGAACAAAAGGATTACAGGTGTCATCATACTGATAAAGCAGTGTAACAAAGTTAATTTAAAATAATTCAGAGAATAGTATTTAAAATGGAAGCATGGGCAAGGTAAATAAAGAAAGCAAGGAAGGAAAGAAAGAAATTAAAGAAAGGAAAGAAGGAAAGAAAGAAAGAAAGAAAGTGAGAGAGAGAGAAAGAAAGAAAGAAAGAAAGAAAGAAAGAAAGAAAGAAAGAAAGAAAGAAAGAAAGAATAAAGGAAAGAAAAAAGAGAGATCATAGGTTTCAAAATTATTTCAACATCACCTTTACTGTAAAATTTTAAAAATTATGATAAATAAGATGATAAATAAGACTTAAGTATATCTTAAAAATTGACTTTATGAGGAGGTTGAAAATACATAGAAAACCATTATGAAGCACAAGGTTTCTATTTGTGATTAGTTAATATGTGTTTAATCATCATTTTAGCATAATGAAACAGTATTCAAGTTTTTAAAAGTGATTGATATCAGCTTGAATCAGATAATATAGCTAGTATTATATGAATATATATGCATGTATTATAGAGCATTATATTTCTAAAATATTTTAATTATTTGTTTTACATTTATCTTTTGTGCAATAGATATATGTGTTATATTATGTAACTAATGGATTGGTTGATTTTTCTCATTGGCTTCATGCTGAGACAGTTCTGACTTTTTACTGATATCTGATATGCCATTCTTATAATATCTACAGTAATGTTTCCTAAATTATTTTAATAAACCTTCCATTGCGAAGTAGTTCAACAGAATTACTGAAATTTTTACAAAAATAACACAGGAATTCCCTGCATCCTCTCCTTCCAGGTTTCATTCTTACATGTAAGCATGGTTCATTTCTTGGTAAATTTTAAAAGCTAATAATTATTATCTAATTGATCTACATCAATTAATTAACAATGGGTAAAATATGTATTTCATTTGAAATGTGCCTATTTCTCCATTGTGGTTCTTCTTCTGTTCTAGTATTGAATTCAAGGTATTCTGGTCCATTTATCATCTTTTTTTCTCACATAAAACTGAATTAAAAGGAAGATAGGTATTCACTAAAAAAAAAAAAAACAGACTAAAAGAGTCATGGAAAACATTAGTAATGATAAGATCTGTGTAATCCATGTGTATCCTATTGTGCAGGATCAGGTACCAAGTGATGAAAATATCCTGATTTAAAGATAAATCAATCCTCACTTATTCATATTTCCTGCTCATTCTTGTGCAGACACTTAACTTTGTACATACTATTCTCATTACATAGGGATTCAAAACTGTCAATAATCATTTAAAATAATCATATAATCTGTGGTTGTCTTGCTCATTAAAAATAACAAGAGTAGAATATTTCATGGGATCCTTGCACTCTGGATGTATTAACAATTATTCATTTGATTTCAATATATTTGTCAAAATTGTTTGCTGAAATAAAGCCCACTTATCCTTTAGCTAAAAAAGTTTTCCTTGGAATTATCAAACACTTGAAGAATAATGGATGGTGTCTTTTCTCTAAAGAATACTTAGGGAAAATTCTTATAAAATACTTATAAATGTTTGGATCTTGTTGAATATTACTCAAAATATGCTTAAGAAGCACATTCAGATACAGAAATGCCTTGTAGGATTGGTGGCAGACAATATTAAGGTAAGTTTCTCTCTGAATTAAGGTATTTTATAAGTGTTGACTTCTATTTTGAGATTGTTACATCAATATAGTGGGAACATGCTCCTGTTTTGTGACATTTAGAAATCAGTTTCTTGCTTTAGGTTACTTCCATATGAACTGAACTTCTTTTCCTTTGGAGTATACACTGCGTACTGGTTGGTTTATCCAGGGTATGTTTGACAACTGTCCATACATTAGAAAATTGAAGATATATAAGGAAACAGGTAATGCAATAAGATGGTGCTTGAACATAATGACAATGCTTCTTTATTTTTATCACCCATGCTCAAGGACTAGTGTCATTTTTACATTAGCACACAGTGTGTTGGCTTCAGCGTGTCTCTGCAATGACTTTACTGCCTTAGGTATTGAAAATTGCTTAACTGGCAGTAGCAATATGTTAGGCAGCTGAATATGAATGGGCAGAATTTATTTCCAGCCATGGAGTTGTTATGTTAACTCTAAGACCTGTAATGCTCTGCTCTCTTTGTGTATGTGTGTGAAGTTGAAACTGGGAGCCTTTAAGGAGAACCTGCTGATGAGTACATTGGCTTTCCACATAGCTGTTTTCATAATTGTTTCTTTTGTCATGATCACACAGAGCTTCTATTCTGTGTCTGCTAAAGTTTAGGACAGTCTGGGATATGCCATAGTTGTCTGTAATAGCTCATGACCATCATGGGTGCAGAGGTATTGACTAAAGATGACAGGTACATATGTCTGAAGCTATGCATCAGGTGCAGTACTGAGGAAGCGGGAGAAGGAATCTAATCTGCTGACCCAGATAGTCTGTGCTTTTTCTGAGGGTACAATTGTTATCTCTGCAGGTGAAGGTCAGATCTTCTGACCTTTTAGAGGAAGCTGTTTAAACAGCTTTTATATGAACTCTCCAATCTGTAAATGTCAGCAACTAATTCCATTTCAACAGTGCCCCCCCACTGTGGATTAAATTAAATATTCAGTAGGTTGGAACTTATTCTTCAGATGCTAGTTTGTGATTTCTGTTTTATTTCAGTGTTTTTCAAACTTTTTTTTTTGCCCATTACTAAAGTAGTTATTTTGTCCATTATTACAAATATATACTGGGTTCCATGTGGAAGTTTTCAGTAGGAGTTGGTACACATTTTCAGTGAGGAATATGAATTCAAGAGTCAATGTCCTTTTTTTTGCATGTATAGGTGTGGATATGTATGTGAGTGTGAGTAGATGCTTGTTTGTAGAAGAGAACACTGTATGTACCTGTGGAGGCCCCAGGATAAAATTTGGGACCACGCCAGATTGCTTTCTCCTTATTGCTTTGCTGTGGGGTTTTCCAGGCCTCACATTCCAGGGCCAGAAATGCAGGCCATTATCAGTTCTGTATTTGGGATCTGGTGAGTTGAACTTGGGTCCTTTTGCTTGTGAAGCAGAGGTTTTTAACCTCTGAGCCATCTCTCCAGCCCAAGGAATATTTTTTTATGGTTCTCATCTTTTTTTAAATACATTTTTTATTATTATTTCAGCTCATAGAAACTTAATAGGTACACCAGTTCCCTCCCTCCCTCCTCCCCCCCCCGAACCCCCTCCTCCCCCTCCCCGAACCCCTCCCTCACCATCCCCCAGTGCCTCCCGCCCCAATTCCCAGAGAGTCCTTTCTTGTGCATGCCTGACTCTCCTCTGGGCCCTCCTCTCCGATGACGTACAAGGACCCAATGGCAGTTCCCTGAACCCTTTCCCGTGTTCCCCTTAAGTATAGGAACACTACGTGACTGCCAATCCCTTGCCTCCAAGGATCTTGGTGCCTTTAGCAGATTAGACTTTGTGAGGTCAATAGTGTGTTGGACATTGCGCAGGGCATGCAAAGTCCAATTATGATTGCTTCAGCCCTAACTTGTGTGGAGTATCTTGCAAATCATTGCTCCTCCCATCCTTTTGCTCTTACACGCTTACCGCCCCCTCTTCTGCAAATGTCCCTGAGCTTCAGGATAGGGAGAGATTAGTCTGGCCTAGTTCTAGGTGGTTGATGTAGAGTCTCTGAAGTTCTGGATTGTGGTTTGTTGATTTTCTTTTGCAGTTTTGCTGCTCCTGCAATGCCCTTCACTCCATCCTGCTGGGCACTGTATGTCACCCCCTATGAGTGTCTCAAGGTGGGCTGGGTGGATTTGGTACTAGGAGCCACCTATTAGGGAATACATATGGCGCTTAATTTTCTGGGTCTGGGATACTTCACCTAATATAATTGTTTCTAATGACATCTAATTGTTTCCCAGCAAATTCCAGTCATCCATCATTTTTTTTAAAGATTTATTATTATCATTATTATTTATTCAACTGTGCGCATGTGTGTGTGTATGTGTGCACATGTGTGTGTGTCTGTGTATGTGTAGAACCATGGACGAATTTGTGAACCACCATGGACGCCTCCATCTCCTTCTGCCCCGGGATTCACAGGCTCCGCCCTACCAGGACCAGAAGCGCAGGCCGCCCCCGCTTCCGCCTGGCGTCTATACGTGGGATCTGGGATCCGAACTCAGGACCTTCCGCCTGCAAAGCAGAGGCTTAACCCCTGAGCCACCTCTCCAGCCCCCATCCATCATTTTTGATGGCTGAGTAGTACTCCATTGTATAGATGTACCACAGTTCCAAGGAATATTTTTCATCCAATGAAAATTTATTCCTTACTGAGTGTTCAGGCAAAATGAGTTCCTATGGGCCTGATGTGTCCACCAGCCAGTGTGGAGCAGAGATATATTTGCCTTACAGACATGGTAACATAATAAAGAGAACAATAAGTTGATATCTATGTCTACAGTAATTATTTGGACTAACAGTATTTGCTAGAAAATGAACAGATACAACATAGATTATAAGAAGTTTGAATAATGGAACATGTTCTATGCAGAGAATATAAAGTGATCAAAGTACAGAGAAGTGAAGTGCTTGGCCCTAAATAAGACATCCAGCTCATCTTCCAGCCCAGGGTCAACATCCTGGAAGAGATGGGCATGAGAAAGTAGATATTTGAGGTTAGGCAGGGGCATGTTCAGAGGGTATCTTTGAGATATGATAGGACTACAACACTCGTGAACTCATTTAAGCCATGTCTTCTGCCAGGAGACCTGTACATAATATGGCTTATCAACATCCCACAATGGAAAGGGAAGCTCTCAATTTACCCCATACCTTCTAATGAAGATTAATTAATATTGCCTGGAGGTAAAGGGAGATAGATTGCCAATGGTTATCCACAGTCAAAATATTCTCACTCCTGCAAATATCTAAAGCACATACCATTAATGGCAATTCAGGTGAAATTTAGTGGACCACACACACAGAAAGACATGGAAGCAAAAAGAAGATTGGTGGGTGAAGAAGGTGGTTTACTGTGGAAAAAAGAGGGAGATTCAGATTGAGTAATAAGGAGAAGAATGGTGCAATTCACTGTACTCATGTATGAAATCCTAAAAGAATACAAATAAAAGTTAAAAAATGACTAATTAGGATAAAATAGAAGCATAAAAGGAACATTCCCCAGGGGTTCCACCTGCCAGTCCATCCGGCCTTCAAGCTGCTCTTGGTCTTAGGTGGTATTTGAGTATGTAGGAGGGGGAAGGATTGCAGAAGCAGGACAAATGGTACAGTTTCTGTACGATCTTGGAGTCACTCATGCTCATTATTTATGGGTCAAATGAACTCCCTCCCTCTCATCCCTTCATCAGTCCTTCCCACTCCCTCCCAACTTCCTGCCTATCCTCTTCTGTGGACACCAGGGTTCCATCTGTCTTACCTACACTTGTGCGGGTTCAGGCCTCTGTGGCATAACAAGCTGCCTCTCTTTGTGTCATTTCACTGACAGGGACATTTCCCTTCATTCATCCAGCTTCAGTCTCCAAGGTTTTGAAATAATATTCTTAAAACACGTGTTTTCTTAGTGAGGTATTGGATATCAAGAACATAGTATAGTGTTCTTAATGAATATTTTGTATAATTAAAAATAAAATTGAAAAGCTACATTGTGTCTACACAGACACACACATACACACACACACAGACATGCGCGCGCACATACACACAGTTGAATAAATAATAATAATAATAATAATAAAAAAAATACAAATTGAAGTTAATTTTTTAGACCTACAGTAGCATTTAATCCTTGATTCCTAAACTTAATTTGAAAGAATTTATCAGTGTATAATGCACTCTTTCCAATTTCTTTTATTTTTTTTTACTATATATCTGGAGGCTCTATATCGTTTTGATTTTGACAGTATCATTAGATATAGATATGGTCTTTTGCTAGTAAGGTAGACATGTACTTGAATTTATTGAGCACTCACCATGCAAAGTGCTTTTCATTTATTACTTTATTAATCCTCGGGGCACTTACATGGAGTGTTTCATCATTTTCATTTTATGAGTATGGAAGCTGAAGTTAAAAACAATTTTGTCCAGTTGGTGGAAGAGCCCATGTTTTAAAGCGTTGTGACATTCTATCAACATATTCAGCTTAACTGACATTTATGTGCAAGCTGATCATCAGTTCGATGTAGCCTGTAGCTTACAGAGGAATGTTCACATGGGGAACATAATAAACATTCAGCTATTGCACAGTGAAAAAGATGGACTTGTTGGACTGTGCAAATAAGTAAATATTTTGACATAGTAAGGAAGATGGTTGCTAGTCAGACCAACATACCTGCAGCCCCAGTCTCTGCACAGAGTTTCAATACTACGTGATTTACAAGTGAAATGGCTATTATTTCCCAACACTGAAGAAATAGTACTGTTGGCCCAAAATGTTTCTATTTGGTTAACAGGAACCAATTTTTTTTATATTTTGACATTTTGTATTCTTTTTTTTTAATTTTTTATTATTATTATTATTTATTCAACTGTGCACATGCGCTTGTGTATGTGCGTGCGCGTGTGTGTGTCTCTGTGTGTCTGTCTGTGGTGTGTGTGTGTCTGTGTGTGTGTAGAACCACGGACGAATTTGCGAACCACCATGGACGCCTCCACCTCCTTCTGCCCCGGGATTCACAGGCTCCGCCCTACCAGGACCAGAAGCGCAGGCCGCCCCTGCTTCTGCCTGGCGTCTATACGTGGGATCTGGGATCTGAACTCAGGACCTTCCGCCTGCAAGACGGAGGCTTAACCCCTGAGCCACCTCTCCAGCCCGACATTTTGTATTCTTTTAGAGCCTCACACATGAATAAAATTGATTTATTATATCTTTACACCTTAATTGGTAGCCCCATTATCCCTCCTTTTCCCAGGATAGCCCTTCTTTCTTATCAGCTTTCTCTTATATCTTTTTTGCTTGCATGGCCCAATGAGTGCCATCTGAACTGCATTTGATGACATGTTTCTGAGTACTTTCGAGAGCATAAGTCATATATGGGTGGGTATATCATTGAGGAAAGAGTCTTCCCCTCATCCAGGATTATTCCTCTACAGTTTTTCAAGGAGGTATTGGGGTCTTTTGAGATCATTCCCCTTCCCATGTTGAAATGTTGATAGGTCACATCTGTGCAGGTTTTCTGAATGTACTCATACCTGCAGTGGAGATTTAAAATAGCTTGAAATTATTAATGGATAACAATTTTCTCCTTTCATTTTCATGTATATATGTATGTGGTGTGCATGTATGTCTATGCATATTTACATGTTTGTAGATATATAAGTATATGCAGGTACACATCCACATTGTTCATTTGGAAGCATGAGACCTATTTCTAGAATCTTCTGTAATTATCTTCTACCTATTCCTTGAGGAATGATCTCACAATCAAATCTAGAGATTTCAAATACAACTTGTCTTATTTTGTTAGCCAACTTACTCTGGAGATGCTGTGTCCCCACCTTCTGAGTATAGAAACACAAGTAGGTCACCTTGCACACCTGGCATTTATAGCATTTGGTTTCTCATTTATTCCTGAGAAAAGTACCAAGATAGAAGGAAAGTGGGAGCTAGGGAGATATTTTATACAGTAAAGTGCTTGGTTCACAAATATGAGGAATTGACTTTTTAACTCCAGCATCCACATAAAAAGCCAGATGCCATGGCACAAGTGCTTGTGTGTTCAGTACTAGGGAGGTGGAGAGAGATAGGAGGCTCTTCGGGGCATGCTAATCAGTATTGCTAACCTAATTCATGGAGGCTCAGGTCCCAATGCTTTGTCTAAGAAATACAAGTTAGATGCCCAAGGCATTTGACCTTGTCTTCTTTCCTTCACACGTATGTACCAACACACACACACACACACACACACACACACACACACACACACACATACACACAAAGTACATAGATGAATAAGGAAGCAGTATATAAATTTTGGGGATCTGACGTTGGTTACTAAGTAAAGCAGGAAGAAGGTTAATGTCTTCCAAAAGAATCTTCTTGTAGATTATTTAGGATGAAGGGATACTGAGGTTCTCTCTAGAGTGGCTGCTTGGTCTGTCCAAGAAGGAAAATTGAAAGAACTGGTTGCTCTCCTGTCTGAACCCCCTCATGTGAATTGGCTGATATTCCCAGACCTGTGTTTCTCTGGGAAAGTGAGCCACCCTCCTTATGATGCAACTTTCATTTCTTAGAATTCTCTTTCGGTGTTTTCTGTAAGAAAATAAATGCTGGAAGCAATTTTTGTCTGTCACCGGAGGCTTAAAGAACAAAGTCTCAGTTCCTACAGTGAGCTAAGAAGCACTTATCTGAAATTAATAAGAAAAGATCTTGGCACTGAGTTTATGCTCCTTCATGCTGTGAGACTTGCTATGGGTCTCTGGAAAATGAGGCTCTCTGAGTTCTCTGTGAAAATAATAATATATACTGATTATCTTAAAATTGATTAAAGGGCCCATCTAGCTACAAATTTTAATGAAATCATACACCCAGACAGTAGATAAGATTTTGATTTTCTTTATTTTTTGGTGGAAAATTCAGTAAATGAAAATTTTGATGAGAGTAAAAAGCAAACACTGAGTTTTTCCTGAAAAAATGAGATACAGCATGGATTTAGGATGAATCTCCTCATTCTCCAGGCTGATAATGAAAACCCCAAGTCGAAAGAGACAGGAAGGAAACTAGAGGCTGTTGAGTCATGAGTTAAATATTAGAAGGAACATTTAAAGAAAAGGTTAGCAAGAGAGTTAAGGTAGTAAGGTTACCTGTTCCCAAAGGTGTTGACCAGAATTTGATTCCCCAAGGAATCAAAGACATACATGTGTGTGCTCTCTCTCTCTCTCTCTTTCTGTGATATAATTGTATATATATAATAAATATTTCTAAAGTGCATATTCAGTTTACCAATACTACACAGAGAGCACTAATGATTCTTCCATTTAGTCTGTTTCCTTAGTTTGTCCTTATCATAAGCATTTAATAGAAAACTGGTCAGTTTTCATGGGTTTCTGCTCACAAGTCAGTATCATTTTTCTCAATATTTTCTAGCCACGTGTTTACATAAATCTGTTATTTATTTGTGTGTGTGTGTGTGTGTGTGTGTGTGTGTGTGTGTGTGTGTGTGTTTATCAGAGGGCATTTTGTATTCCTGTGGAGGACTAAGGGTAACTTCAGAAATCATCCTGGATTACTTCTACCTTTTTGCTTTGCTCTTAAATTTCTCAGTCTCTGCCTTCCATGTCTGGAAGTAGAAGTTACCATTGATTCTATCTGGTGTTTTTACATGGGACCTGGAATCTGAACTCAGAACCTTCTGTTGGTGAGGCTGAGTCTTAACTCCTGAGTCATCTCTCCAGCCATAAAGTTACTACTCTTGAGTAATTTTCCCCAAAAGTCTCATTTGGCCCCTAATTGCAGTTGGGTACCTGTTTAAAAATGAGTAATAAATAAAATATATTTAGAGGCATTATGTACTTTTTGCTGCAGGCTAATGGAAATGACTGTGCTTTAATTGAATCAGGAGTGTTACCAACAAAAATCTTGACTTTGTGTGTATAGAATGATGGCTGGTCAGTCATTCTAAAGCATCTCTGTTTTCCCAGGTTGACACAGTGACTTCAGTTTCAAGGGTCAAATGCTATAATTAACCCTCAAGTCTTGTGCTTTCCCTTTTGCTGTTGTCTGAGAAATATTTTTCAGCAATGGAGCTAGAAACAGGCTGGGACTTGACATATGCTATCTTTTCATGGATGGATTACTCTGTAACATTTTCACAGCATCTGACTTGCCATTAGGCCAGACATGACTAAGGAGTTAGGAAGCTGACAGCCATGTAAAAGGATGCTGCCTTGAATTTTCTGTTTGTAATTTTTATGCAGTGAATTGAGTTTGAATGCCCTGATGCTACAAATGTGCAGGCTTGGTGTTAGAAACAGAAACACACTAGCCTGTTATCTCTCTTTACTTGTCATGCATATGTACACACAGTGCATGAGTGTATACATTACTTGCTGGTTTAGAAATCATAAAACTAGGTCATTATTCTTTTAGAAATAGTTTTTAAAACCAGGTCATGGTTACTTTGACCTTTTTTTCTAGTAGACCCTACACTAGCATTCTTTTCTACTGTTGTTTTTTAAAGACAATTCTGTTAGAATGTGTGGGGGTCCCCGGGGATCGCAGCTCCGTCCTGCAGGCCGGTCCCACAGGTTCTCCACAAGGGGGATCAGGGAAAGGTGAGTGCACTGTCCACCCGCTCTCAGCCCTCTTTCTGGACAGGGAGTCTAGTCAAGCAGGAACTCATTTATTGCAAGTCCATAGCCATCTTATAAATGTAGAAACCCCAAGGGGAATTCCAGGGTGGGGAAACAGGCAACCAATCATCTTAAAGGTCAAGCCAGCACACAGGCTGTATGTCGTGAAATTTCTTCAAAACATTCTGAGCTAAGACCTCCTGACTTCCTCCATCAAAACATCCTGAGCTATACAAAACATCCTCAGCCATCCTGTCCTGACTTCCTCCATCAAAACTTTATCTAAGCTTGCCAGATTATTGAGGTCACCTAGACTGAGACCCCCACATATCCCCCCTTTTTGTTTTGTAATGGTGTGGGCTCAAAGGGTTGTTCCTCGAGCAACCAAACTCATGAAGGTGTCTACAACCTTAGAGTAGTCATCTCTATCGTGGAACCTTTTGGAGGACCAATTGTATCTAAGGATCCTGAGGGCCTCCAGCGGGTGTCTCCTCTAGGATCTGTGCAAGCATGATCGTCTTTTGTTGTGTAGTATGACTGTTTTGTATTATCTTATCATGTATATAATCCATAACAAAACAAGCCCAACAATACAGGACATGGGCTGGGGGACTAAGTCCCAACCCATTGGTTGCAGCATATCGGGATTAATTACATAGCTCCAAAGTATTTTCAACCCCACAAGTTCTACCAGTAGCAGTAGCAAGAGCATCACAAGTCCATAACCTTTAAGCCTTCTCTGATGAACCATGAGCATAGCAGTAAATATGTCCAGGTGAGGAATACCACAAAGATATTTTAGTCTCTCTCAAAAGATTCAGTTGATCCCTCTAAGTTGATGGATTAGGTTGGAAGTAGTCAGGAACAGGATGAAGTTAATCCCCACGATGATGGCCCCTTCAATGACGATCAATGTGATGGTCCATCCCGCATTCACCATGGCCTGTGGGGAGGTAATAAAATCTACTCAAGGGTAATGTTGGTAATGGATCTGGTTAGGTCTATGTTTGTTTCTCTTTTTTCTCTTCCCCCTTTTATGAGTATTAGTCAAGAGCCTGCTGAGCCTGTTGCATAGCCACATTTCTTTTTTTTTTGTTTTTATTAGTCTTTGGCAGTATCTGACTCTGCTTGGTTGGGGTCATCTTCCCCCTGACAATAGAATTTAAGATTTCTAGCAGGCACTCATATGGGGTTTGAGTCTCCTATAGGGTAGACACACCCAAAGCCTCAATCTATTGTTTTGTGTGCTTTTTTTTGGCTTTTTTATTTATTGGCTTTATTTATTGGTCAACCCATTGTTAATAATGGGTCTGGGCCCCTCCAATGTCCCGTGGATCTTTCCATTTTACCTCTATTTCAGGTCTCTGTTCTTGTCGCCCCCAATGTGTTTGGAAGTGGGACTCTATTTGATTTTTTTGAAAACTGAGAATGTTAATAGTGAACAAGGCCATATTTAATTGTTGATGGGGGCTTATTCTCCCCTTTTGTTTTTGTAATTGGGCCTTAATATTTTGATGATTACATTCTAAAATAGCTTGGTCCTGTGGGTTGTAAGGAATTCCTGTAGTATGCTGACTCTCCCATAACATGAAGAAGTCCTGTAGGCTTTTATTTATAAAGCATGGCCCATTATTAGTTTTTATTTATTGTGGAAGTCCTAATGTAGCAAAACATTGTAAACAATGAGATTGAGCATGTTTAGACCTTTCTCCAGTGTGGGCTGGAGCCCAAAAGGTTTGGGAGAAATGTGTTAATAAACAAAAACATTTAAGCTTACCAAATGGAGAATAATGTGTGACATTAGTCTGCTATAGAAAATTGGGCCTCAGTCCATGGGGATTGACCCCTGGTTGTTGTAATGGTGGCATCTGTGAGAATGGCTGGCAGTATGTGTAGGTGTGAAATTTTTTTTAGGTCTTTGATAGGAATTTGAGGGAATTTCTTGTGAAGCCCCCTCCATTTAACATGAGTGAGGTCATGCAGACCTTGGGCCCTTTCCAAATTGGTGGATAAAATATGGGCAAAAGCCATTTTATTTGCTTCAGCATTACCTTGAGATAAAAACCCAGGTAGTCCTTGATGTCCCCTAAGGTGCTGTAATAAGATTGGGTGTTTTCTCTCCATGAGGAGAGTTTGGATCTGAATCATTAAGGGTGATGGGATTTTCATCAAGGCAAATGTGAGAATTTAGCAGCCCAGGGGGGAGATTAATAAATGAAGGCTTTCTGAAAACAGATCAAAATTATTTGTTCTTATTTTATAAGTATTCATATATGTATTAAAAAATGGCATGTCAAAATTATAATATTAGCATGCAATGGAAATGAAGAAAAATTGAAGTGGCCACAGATTTTTTTGTTGAAACAAGGCACACAACATGTAAACACAGAACACATAAACATACAAGCAAATGAACATTTTACCGGCAACTGTACAATTTACCAGCAACTGTCTTAAAGTTACCCTTGAAAGCTTTATCAAAGGTGGATTAACATTTAGGAAAACCTTATTGAAAACAATACCTCTTTAGTTAAATCCCGCAGCTTAGCTTAAGTATGAAAAACACCTAGCAAGGAAAAACACCCTTATCCATAGGTCCGGTTCCCACATATTCTCTGGGGAGATCCAAGGTGCTAAAACCACAGCTTCATTTTAAAATTCGTCTAGGCCAGCAGTCTTAACCTTGAGGCCTCTAGTCTCTAGGAGAGATTTTAAAACACGTATTGGGGCTCTTTACAGTGTGAGAGGAAGTTGTCCATCTTTTTTTAAAGAACAGAAAATCCTCTACTCTTAAGCATATATCTCAGCGCTTTAAGCACTGGGTATTTAGGCTTATTAGTTGCGTTACTCATCTCTTAGGGTCTCACTCACCTTGTAGACCGCTTGGCCCCAATCGAATTCTTTAACATTCTACTAACTCTTTATGCCCCACATTGGGTGCCATATGTGGGGGTCACTGGGGATCACAGCTCCGTCCTGCAGGCTGCTCCCACAGGCTGGTCCCTCAGATCCTCCACAAGGGGGATCGGGGAAAGGTGAGCGCCCTGTCCCTCTCCTCCCAGCCCTCCTTCTAGGAAGACAATCAGATGCAACAGGGAGTCTAGTCAAGCAGAAATTCATTTATTGCAAGCCCATAGCCATTTTATAAAGGTAGAAACCCCAAGGGGAATTCCAGGGTGGGGAAACAGGCAACCAATCATCTTAAAGATCAAGCCAGCACACAGGCTGTATGTAGTGAAATTTCTTCAAAACATCCTGAGCTATGCCCTCCTGACTTTCTCCATCAAAACATCCTCAGCCACTCCCTCCTGACTTCCTCCATCAAATCATCCTGAGCTATTCAAAACATCCTGAGCCTCCCTGTCCTGACTTCCTCCATCAAAACATCTTTGTCTAAGCTTGCCAGATTATTGAGGTCACCTAGACTGAGGTGCCCACAAGAATGAACTTCCTGAAATAAGCTTCCAAACCTGTCACTGCATCCCTAGGGATTCAAAGTGGCTCCAATTCACACATTGAGATGTCAGATTGAGCTGTAAGATCCTTCTCTAACTCTGATTTTTCCACATATGGAAAACTTTGCACTAACTTTTCACCATCTGTAGGACCTAGGCAGACAGGGTGCCAGTCATTCAGTGTGATTTGCTTTCCATGTTCTCTGGACTGGAGTCAGCACCTCTGCCTCAGCCTAAGTCCCATGTCCTTCCTGGGCAGCATTGGATGGAATACGTCTCCTTGCTCTGTGTCCTTGTCTGGCAATCTGGTCCTCAGGTATTTTCTCTCTGTCTCTCTCTTTCTCTTTCTCTTTCTCTCTTTCTCTCTCTCTACTACTATTACTACTACTATTACTACTACTACTACTACTTTTGTGCCCAATGCAACACCTCTGAGTTTTTCATTTTGTTCTGAGCACTTAACATATTAAATTGTGCACTTCCTTGGAGAAGTAATTGCTATTTCTTTTTAACCCCATTGTTTCTTTAAAATGTGCCTTCATATCACTATTAATTTGGCATATGGCTTTAGTGCAGGACTTGGCATGTTAGGAATAAAGTAAAGCTAGTGGAACACTGCTTCAGTTCTAATAAATTTCAGATATAACTAGGAAAATGCCAGTGACATGTGCCCATAATCCCAGCACTTGGTATGTCTGATTTTCAAACTAATTTCAACAAATATTTGTTGTACACCTACTATCAACAGGATTATTGATAGACACCTAGAGACAAGATGGCAAATAAAAACATTAAGATTTTCTTGGAGTTTATATACTACTCCAAGGGACTAAAATTATTTAAGTACATACAGAAGTATATGAATGTGTTTTCCCCAAGTACTGTAAAGGTTGTTTAAGGAGATTTCTCCTAACCAAGATAATTTCCCTTAGAACAAAACTCAGAAGTGAAACTGATTGAAAAGGAATTAGAAACAAAGTGGCAAAAGGTGGAACATCTCAGTCAGACAGAGATACCCCAGATGGAAAACTTGTCAGGAAGAGGGCATTATGCCCTTGTTCTCTCTCTGTCTCTCTCCTCTTCTTTCTCTTCTTCTTTATTATTTCATCCTCCTCATTGACATATTTTTTAAATATAGTGTGGCCAAAAACAGGGAAGGACAGAGCTCAGGAAATCTCCTGATGATTGTAGCATCATTTATTCTTTAGGAACTTTCAAAATGCTCTTTTTCTTTTCAGATTATGTATTAAGATATTTGGGAAATACAAATTTTTATCTATCTGTATGCCTATCTCTTTCTCTCTCTCTCTCTCTCTCTCTCTCTCTACCTACCTACCTACCTACCTATCTATCTATTTATCTATACTTGGAGTATAAAATAATTACCTCAGTTTAGCTAACAAAAGTTTCTATTGCTTTTCATGGCTATTTTTGTTGTCGCTGCTTTTTTCTTTGTTGGAAATGGAACCCAGGTTCCTACCTCCCAGCTTCATGCCAGTCATATTTCTCAATTTTAGAGAGCATGACAAGTATATTATGAATTATTATTAACTATAGTGACTGTAGATTATGGTGCTGTGCTGTAGGTTAGATCTCCAGAACTTTCATAATGTTTGGTCAGTGTTTACACACTGTCCTTACCCACAGCAATTGATAATCATTCTTTGTTTCAGTGAGATCAACATTTTAAAATTCTGCCTGTAAGAGCAAACGGTATTTATTTTTGTAACACTTTACTTCATTAGCTATCTGAAAGGGCTGGCCACACATTTGATTTTAGTTGAGATTCTTCATATGCTAATTATGGAGAAATATCCTTTCCATATCACGTTGTTCCCTAACAAAGTGCCTGACATATAATCAATGGATGATAGATACATGTTAGTTTCCTTTGTATATTGGAAAAGAGTTAAAATTACAATCAAGCTTCATTAAATGCCATTGTGTTAAAACCCAAGAGTTTTCCACAAACAGCATCAGTTGCTTTGATCATGATGATTCCTTTATAAAACAGAAAAAAAAGTTAAGCACAATCTGGTGTCTGCCATGAATGATGGGATATATCTGCAATTTCAGCTCTTGGTAGCATTGGCAACCTAGCAAGACCTTATCTTAAAAACAAAGAAAAAAAACAAGTAGTCTGAACATTCTTATAAGTGTAGAGGAAGGCAAATATGTTAGAGGATTTACTGATGTGAAACAAATATAGGTGCATGAATATGATAAGGATAGACATCAGCCATCTGATGTCTGAAAGGATATTTCAGAACATCAGAATGAATATAGTAATGGTCCACTCTGATTTGAGAGAACAATTCTCCTGTTATGTGGGCATAATATCTTATGCAACTTATATATGTCATTATTTTCTTGTGTGAATGAGTATTTTATCAGGAACTCGTCATACAATGTAGAGAGCGTGTTGTAGATTCAGTTATTCATTTATCACCAGAGAACCTTCCTACTGTTGAAAACTTAACTGAATGTAAGTCTCAGAAACCCTTTCTGATCCAATTCATAATCTATGGCATTTGGGAAATAATTGCATTGGTGGCTGGTTATAAAATAAGTAGATTATTTCCACATGCTTTTTTCTTTGTTTTTAGGATAAGGTCTTGGTAGGTTGCCAAAACTACCAAGAGCTGAAATTGCAGATTATCCCATCATTCATGGCAGATACCAGATTGTGCTTAATTTTTTTTTCTGTTTTATAAAGGAACTTCACTGCTTAGTTCTGCTTTCTCTGTCATTTTCTGTGTCCACTCCCTTCCTCATATACAGGATTTTTCTGCCTTAGTCCTCTGAATTCTGGAATTAAAGGAATGAATCATCATGGTCAACTCTAAGCATGCATACGTGATAAGATGTAGTGAATCCTTCAGAACAGTTCATACTAATGCAGCATCCAATTTCTTTCTCTCAAAAGTTGTGATGGCTCCTGTAGTCAGCAGGCTAGTGATATTGTAGTTTGCATGATATTGTAGTTGATATTAAACACTTTAATCTTTTCCCTTGTATCATCTTAAAACATTGTTTTAAGGACAAAGATCTTAGTTCTTTCTTACAGGCATTCTTTTTTATTTTTTTAACTTTTACAAGCATATTAAGTACTCTTTCCTGCATCCCTCCATTTTTCCTCCCTCCCAATACCTCCTTTCCCTTCATCAATCCCTTCCACTCCCTCCCACTCTCCTACTGTATGCTTCTATGGACCCCAGGATTCACTCTGGCTTGCCTACTCTTGTGGGGGTTCAGGTCACTGTGGCATATCAAGTTGCCTCTCTTCATGCCCCTCTTGGGGCATTTCCCTTTCTTCACTCATCCAGTTTTAGACCCTAAGGTTTCACTGTATGTTCTTAACTTTCTTGAGTTCCTAGGTAGTCTCTGGGGACATGTTGGTATGCAGGACTTGGAAAGACAAGTCTCACTATAGTGAGTTCCTAGATGCAACAGTTCTTCCTTGAGTGGAATGTCTTGTCCAATAGTGAACATTCCATCTTTAGGTTCATACATTTGTATATCCCCTTCTTCTGCAAGGTTCCCAAAGCCATAGTATGGGGATAAATTAGGTTGACCTGATTCTGGATGAACCTTGTTGAGTTGCTGGTAGTCCGCATCATGGTTGTCCATTGCTGTCCACTTGAGTGCTCTTCTATTGCTCTAAACTGCACCCGGTCAGGGTATTGAGATCCTCTACCTCTTTTGTGGAAGACTTCTAGGCTGAATGTTAAATGTTCTAATCTATGAGGAGCAGTTTGATGTAGTCTTCCTACCTATAGGTTCATTGGCTGTTTTCCTTTCGATTATTTCCTTCCCTTTTTTAGGTTCTTCTTCTATTTACAGGAACAGGAATGTGCATCATTCTGACAAGCAGGTCTTGAGTTCAGTCAGAGAACTGTTGGTTGTCTTCTCGATACTCATGCCACTATTACTCTGGTGGTCATCTGTTGCCATGGTGATTTTTGTTGCAACATCCAGATCTCATGAGTTGATAAGGACAGTGATTATTTCTCTCCCCCAGTAGCTTTTGTTGTATTTCTTGATACAGTGTAAGGTATTCAGCAAGGAGGAAGTCCTCAGACCAGTTCCATTTGATGTATTTTACCCATGTTTTATGATCCATATGTGTTTCATCTTCATTAATAGAGTGTTACTGACAGTTTTTGGAAAGCAACCAAGAACAATGGCCGAAGCCTATAATGTTTGGAGGCCTTTAATACTTGTCTGACCAACATTTTATCAGGAAGTGCCACATTCATCTTATAGGCATACTTACTGTAATTCACTGGACTTAAAATTAATATGACCTAACAATAACATACCCCTAGGTAGAATTAAAATAATATGGTAGACATTCTATTTGGGACTGCTATATTGAACTAAAATTAAATGCAATCAGAGATTGTGATGCACTTAATGAAATATGGTGTTCATGTTTTTAACTATTCAGAATTTATTTCATTATAATATGTTAAAAACTAACAGAAGCCAGACAGAGGGATCAGTGGGTAAGGCAACTGCTTACCAGTGTGGCTACCTGAATTCAATTCCCTGAAGTCCACAGTTGGAAGGAGAGAACTGGCTTCTGTGAGTTGTTTTCTGGTGTCCATATCCCTGTACCAGGGAATGCTAGCATTCCATTCTCTCTCTCTCTCTCTATCTCTCTGTGTCTTTCTCTCCATCTATCTCTCTCTCCATCTGTCTTTCTCTCTCTCTGTTAAATAAAAAATAAAAAAACTTTAAAATGAACTAATGATGAATATATTTTCTCATTTTATATTGTGTATTCTTACCTTGATCCCAAACAAAATAATGTAACTCTTTGTTAATTTTTAAGAAAAAATAGTTTCAGAAAGTTCTCATACTTTCAAAATGAATAGTTCTGGGTAGGAAAGATGGTTTAACTTAAAAATGTTCTCATATATAACCTAAATATTGTTTCCTGACATTGGAACATCTTTGTGGAAATTAACAACATGCTTATACTGCTTAGACAATTTTATTTTGTATTATGCAATTTTGTAGATGAAATAAATCATCAGGAAATGGTTTGTTTATTATATTACTTTTCAGAAGTTTTTTAACATTCATTTCTCATAGACTTTTAGAAACATCTACAACATGCATGTTCATAACAAAGTAATTAGAATTCAAATGAGGAGATCAGAGTTTACAACTTGTCTAACAATAATTAAAGATTTTCATCCCTAAGCAATCACAGTACAGAACAAATCCCAGAAAACTCTGAGGTCAGATCACTCTGAGGTCAGATGACTTCTCTCCCTTAAAGATGGTTGAGATATTTTTTACTTTTACAAATTTGTTCAAGACAAATTTGTCTAGTCAACAGACCTAAAAATACAATTCATGTTGTTTCTCTGATTTCAGTCCTATTTCATACCACTGTGATTGCAGGAGATCACAGAATACAAAATAGAGGATGATTTTTTTTCCATTTGGTTAGCAAAGAAATTTCATGTGATGTACAGATACATTAATATTCTGCAAATTTCTGCATATGAATGTCATTAACACTTGCTCTGATTAAAAGAAAGAACATTAATGGCCATAATGTCATATAGACTGCTTTGTGAATCAGTCACAGGGAATATTTGGATAGATCCCTTGTAAACTGTGCATTTTCCTTTATAGTATAAGTCACTATAGTGATTTTTTATAGTGTCTCATTATTTCTTTGCTACAAAAGAGAGCTTTCCAAATTAAGGAATAGAGGATTTCTTTGGAATTTTTGCTTTGTTGATCAAATTCATAATCATTTTTAATGCATTCATATATACATACATGCATGCATACATACATTCTTATATGTGTGAATATTTTTGCATGAGTTTTTGGTGTGATAGTGAATCTGAAATATTCCCTTAATTGTATTTGATATCCAAATTTGGATATCTGAGGATAGAAGATTAACTGACGTGGTTGAAACTCCTCTTGGATATTGATGGTATCATTCTGTAAACCAAGATACTGGAAAGGTTAAAATGGGAGAAAGAAGAAACTAGGTGAGACACTAATGCTCTCTTTGCTGCCTGGCCACCTCTAGCAATGATGTGGAAGTTCGTTCTCTGCTACACACTTTTCAACAATGAAGAGTGAAACCATGATTCAAAATACATCCTTAGAAAGTGGGACATCCGGCTGTGGGGCTAACATTTGTGGGGCTATCAGCAATACAGCAAATTAAAAATGGGTGATGTTGAGGTGTGGAAGAAGATTTTTGTTCAGACGTATCCTTAGTGCCTTACCATAGAGAAGGGAGGCAAACACAAGACAGGAACAAACCTGTTTGAGTAAAAGTCAGGCCAGGCCACTGGATTCTTCTACAAGGATACCAACAAGAACAAAGACTTCACCTAGTGAGAGGATACACTCATAGAATATTTGGAGAATCCCAAAAGTGCATCCCTGGAGCAAAAATGATCTTTGCTGGGATTAAGAAGAGAGAAAGGGCCTACCTGATACCTTATTTACAAATGAATAATGACTACTTCCTTATTTATAGCAAAACAAATGTCCCATAAATTTAGCATGCACCATAGTTTAATTCATGCACCAGAATCCATATCATGAAAGACAAATGGGATTTTTTATTATTATTATTTCTGCTCATACAAACTTAGCAGGTACACCAGTTCCCTCCCTCCCTCCTCCTCTTCCCGACCCCCCTGCTCCCCCTCCCATCACCTCTCCCTCCCCATTCCCCAGTGCCCCCTCCCAATCCCCGGAGAATCCTTTAATGTGCATGCCAGACTCTCCTCTGGGCCCTCCTCTCCGATGACGTACAAGGACCTAATGGCAGTTCCCTGAACCCTTTCCTGTGTTCCCCTTAAGCATAGGAACACTACTGTGGCTGTCAATCCCTTGCCTCCAAGGATCTTGGTGCCTTTAGCAAATGCTAGACTTTGTGGGGTCAATAGTGTGTTGGATATTGCGCAGGGCGTGCAAAGTCCAATTATGATTGTTTCGGCCCCAACTTGTGTGGGGTATCTTGCATATCATTGCTCCTCCCATCCTTGTGCTCTTATAATCTTACCGCCCCCTGTTACCGCAAATTTCCCTGAGCTTCAAGATGGGGAGAGATTAGTCTGGCCTAATTCTAGGTAGTTGAAGTCTAGGTGGCCTAGTCTCTGAAGTTCTGGATTATGGTTTGTTGATTTTCTTTTGCAGTTTTGCTGCTCCTGCAATGCCTTTCACTCCATCCTGATGGGCATTGTATGTCGCCCCCTGGCCAGAAACAAAAAGCTGTTAAACTAGAGTCTTGTTATAATAGCACATTCAAGAGTAGATGTAATAAAAGTAGGAAACCGCAATGAGGGAGGGGTCAATCACCCATTTGCAAAATGGTTACTTTTTATCTGCCAGACTATATGCCCTCCCCTTCTGGTGAGATCATACCCACTCAGTTGTAAATGATCAGGAACGAAAGTCTGTGAACTTAACCAGATGTCTCATTACTTACTTGCAGTCCTTGATGGAGACCTATTTTCTCTGCTGTACAATGGTCCCCTCTCTCCTTGTTTCTGGTGTGGCCCTCCTACCCCATCCCTCCTGTTCATAATTCTTGCAATTACTGTAGGTATTACAGAGAACAAATGGAATGTTTTAAAGTCCTGTGTATATCTAATCAAACTCTTCTTTCATCTAATTTTAATTACACTATAGAAAATTTATGGAGCAAGATTTCTTTTTTATGTTGTTATAATAAAATATCTTGACAAAAGTGAAAAAAAAAAGAAAAATTGACTTAAAGTAAAATAAGGTTAATCTTTTTTTTAAAAAAAATAGTAATTCTAGCTCAGTCAAATATTATGACTTTCTCTTTTAAAGGTGTGATTGGACTAAAATTAGCAATGCTCAATCTTTCACAAAGATGGGGAATGCCTTTTCATAACCTACTGGAGATTTCTTTTATACTTAGATTTATGTTATGTATATATTCAGACAATGAGAAAATTTTCTTCATTGTCTAAAAACCAAGCAAGATTTGTATTTGTTTCAGTTCACTGATACAGGCAGTGGTTAAAGTTAAGGAAACAATTTTCTATATTGTTCTTAACTATGACAATATCATTACAGTTCCTTTAAAGAAAGATGATTGACTGCCTTTTACTTATCAAAAGGCATTTTAGTGTGGTTTATATATATATATCATATAAAGAATATGTAACACATCTCAAAATATCCTTTGCTTAAGTTGATTTTTTTTTAGTGTCCACAATGGAAAAGAAGAAAGAAACAAATTCTTTCTTCTAAAAATGCTATCTTTTGTCTTTTCTGAAAGAGATTTTCAAAAATAGTTTACTGAGTTTAACATAACACCATATTCCTTGGTCTTTTTCATGTTTGCAAAGATATCTAATCATCATCATCTTTATTTACATTCTCGTAGAGATATTTTTGAGGTTAAACCCACAGCAGCTAGTGAGTCATATTCAAGAACTGAGTATCGCCTATGCTTCAAAGCAGCACATATTCTCTCACCAAGAAACACAAGCATAACCACTGTCTCTCATGCATACAGTTAAGATTATGTTTTAGGGCTGAAGAGCTGGATCAGGAGTTATGACTGCTTCCCAAGCAAAAGGTCCTGAGTTCGGATGCCAGGTCCCATGTAAAAACGCCAGGTAGAAATGGTGGCAGCCTGCACGTCTGGCCCTGATGGGCAGAATCTGGGAAATCCTAGATCAAAGCAAAAAGGAGGTGGAAGAAATCCAGGATGATTTCTAAAGTCACCCATGATCCTCCAAAGGGGCGTACGGTGATCTCTGATCCCACCGCTACATTCACACTGAATAAATAAAGTTTAAAAAAATTAAAAAAAATATTGTGTGAAATAATACCCTTAATGACATTAGAGCTTTGTGTAATCATTATCAATGAACTACTCAAGATCATATCAGTGGTTACTATTTCATTGAGTAAGGTAGTACATAAACAATTTTCTAACCAAGTTCACAATAGGAATTCAATGGATGTCCTACTTGATTTAGCAATCAAGCTTCTTAGCCATATTCTCCGTTTGTGTTTTGTTTTTATCCCATTTCATTGCCTTTTCCTTAGAATTCCAAAGAATTAATTCCAAAGAATTAATACAAATGAAATTCACAAAGAACACACAATTGAAAGAGAAGAGCAAACACATTGAACTTTAAAATCAAATTTTCCAAATCAGGCTCGTGCAAAGCTGTTTGTGGAGAGGATCAGGAATGCGGGCAGGATTACTACAGAAGGTTTTGTTGTCTCTACCCATACATTCCCAGTACAGGATGTTCTGTGCCAATATCCTCAGTGGAGTCTTTTGAAGAGGTGTTTGTAAATGTATAAAATAATTTATTTGTGGTAAGATCTTGACAGCCTAGCACCATGGGCAGGAAATAGGAAGAAATTTAAAACAGACTGATTTGAAATAACTTAGTTTTTCAAATGTGAAATAGGCAACACTTTTTGTTAAAAATATTGTACATCATTAATCAAGACAAAATTAATTGATCTTTTATACTCTTTCATTTCGGCTCTACACTGTCCCAGAAAGTAGGCTCCTTAAATCAGCTTAGCTTAAGCAGTTCCACTGTATAATATGAAGGTGTTTAGAGACTCTGGTTGTGAATCGGAAGAGATATAACAGAGATGCTAGTCATCAGATGTTTTGAATTTAACAGAACACAATAACAGTGTCTAAAGTCAGAGGAAGCATGCCTTTCTAATACTTCTTACACACACACATTATGCCTAGAAGAATAGAGGCCATAATACTCAACATGTGGCAGAGTATTCCAGCATCAAGTATTTTGCCAAGCACACTGCCTGCCACAATCTCTTCACATGACTCTTATTATGCCAGTCCGATAGAACTTACTTTAATAATCTCTGTGCTTTTTCTCCTGAGAGTCATTGCAGTTTGATGTTTATTGAGTGATTGATAATTTTATCTGCCTTGAGTTAGTTTTCTGACTCAGAGCAAATTATCTCTTCCCAATGTCCCTCATTATAAAAATCTCTTCCATGCCAGAGGTATTATGTAAAATTTATATAAAAAAGTTGTAAGATTAAAAGTGTCATTTTAGATAAACAGTGCTTCATACCTGTGTATTAGTCAACTAGGTATCCATGAAAAATGCTATAAACTGGGTGTTTTAAATCACATGAATTTTTTTCACACAGTTTTGTAATAAGAACATCCGGAATAAATGTGCTTGCCAATTTTGTTTCTCTAGTAGGATTACACCTTGATTTCCAGAAAGCCATCTTCTTGAATTGTAGAACAGTGGCCAATTCTTCCCAATGGACTGCTGTAGTTTGCGTGCATGTCATTGATAAATTCATGAACCAAGAGATTAGGGGAAAAAGGGGATTTTATTTACTTTAGGATTTTCAGTTATAATTCATGGTCCAGCTTGGCAAGAGAGCTCATAACAACACCAGGAACCAAAAGAACTGGCCACAGCATATCCACAGAATTGTGGAAAGATGGGCAAACCACACTTATCAGAATGTCTACATGCCAACCTGCTGAAGGATACCACCTTTCTAAACCAGCTCCTTCCATGTTATCTACATGCCCTGGGGAATAGTGCTACCAACTATTGGCTGGTCTTCTTACATCAATCAGACTTGGTCAAAGGTTTGCCTTAACTACTAGCTTGCTACAAATGTGCCTTGAGCACAACATTCAATTGTCAGTTTGATACCTATATATGTAACACATAGGCTACAATCCCATCATGAAGAGCCTATTCACCTCCTTGTCTAAACAATTTTCCCCCATAGATCAAACAACTACCACTAAATTAAGTCCTCAGCATAAGAATAGGGGGTGCAAACATTTATTTAGGACTGGGGCAGTCCATAAAAGGGTACCATTATGGTTTTCCAAATTACAGACAAAACCAAAATTTCGTTGATTTTACTTAATTTCAATGAATATTAGCAAAGTTTTGGTCTCAACATAATTTTGGGACCTGTAGACTGTCTCAAGTCCTGGATTACAAGTGTGGCAACTGAGCTTGATCCATAAATACCCATATTTTGGAGCCCAACTCTTTTAGCATCAAAATGGGATTTTTTTTTCTTATTTTACAAACATGAGTGATAGTCCCCGCCTCCCTTCCTTCCTCTCTCCCTGTTTCTCCTTCCTCTCTCTCCCTCTCCTCTCTTCACCAATACATACTTTTCCCTCCCACCCTCCTGCCTGTTTGTGGGAGTTGCAGGGTTCCCTTTGAGTTAGGTTGTCTTCTCTAGTAGGGACTCAGGCCTCTGTGGCAGATTCATGGCCCTTCTTTGGATAGACCTACTGAAAGTTACACTCTCCTTCACCTGTCCAGCTTTAGTACCTAAGGTTCTCATTGCATGAAATTATTTCTCCTGAGTTCCTTGCTGGTCTATGGGGGATTGTTGCAGGATTCAGTGTTCTAAGGGTCACATGGTATTTCAATTTTAAAATTTTTAAAAACCTCCAAATTAACCTACAAAGGGATTGTACAAGTTTACAACCCACCAGCAATGTATGAGCATCCCCTTCTCCCTACATCCATGCTAGCATTTGGTAGTGTTTGTGTTTTGGATCATAGCCATTCTGACTGCATTGAGATGAATCTCAGGGTGGTTTTAATTTTCATTTCTCTAATGAATAGGGAGGTATCATTTTTAAGGTGTTGGATACACATTTGAATTTCATCTTGTGAAAAATTTTTCAGTTTTATACCCATTTTAATTGGGTTGTTTACTTCCTTGGTATCTAATTTTTCTAGTTCTTTGTGTACTGTGACTATTAGTTTTTTATCAGATGTGTAGTTAGTGAAAATGTTTTTCCATTTTGTATGTTGTCTTACTGCTCAATGAGCAATCTGTTTTGCTGAACAGAAACCATAATTTCATATAGTCCCACTCGTTAGTTTCAGACTTATTTCATGTGCCTTTAGGGTCCTATTGGGGAATGCTGGCCAAGACCTTTATATTCTAGGAATTTTATAGTTTTTGGTCTAACATTGTTATAGGACTATCTAAATGATTCAGTTCATTATGGTTAACTTTGGTGTGTTATATGTTGTTGCAGTCAGCCTACATGGTTGCTGATAAATCACCATCAAATGGCTTAAGGGAAGAAAGGGTTTATTTTCTCTTAAGATTTTCCAGTTCCCAGTCCACATTGACAGGATAGTGCACACCAACACCAGGGCCAAGTAAACTGGCCATGCCGTCACCACATTATGGCTGAGAGAGGGATGATCCTTACTTGCTGGACAAGCATGTCTGGCAAATTGTACACAAAGATGCCAACTTTCTCCATCAGCTCTTGGTATTTTATTCCAGGGCCTTGCCGCACCCACCATGGCAGGACCTTCCCCATCAGCTAGACAATCACTTGCAGATTTTCTCTGGGCTTAACTCAATCATTAGTTCTCTACAAATGTGCCAAGAGCTCAAACCCTGAACGGTGAAGTTGACACCTGTGCCTAACTATGGTATATGTGTCAGAAATTTGTCCATTTCTTTGTGTCAAAGTTGTTGGTGTGTAAGTTTTTGAAGTATACCCTTATGATTCTCTAAATTTCCATGACATATGTTGTGATAGCTCCGTTTTCATTACTAATTTCATTAATTTGGGTTTTCTCTCTTTTGCTTTTGGTTAATTGGCTATGGATTTGTCAATCTTGTTAAATTTTTGAAGGAACCAGCATTTGCTTTGATTGATTCTTTGTATTTTTTGTCTCAATTTCATTTATTTCTCCTTCTATTAATTGTTGCACCTCACTTCTTTTGGGATTCATTAGAGCCAACTTTTCAAAGCTGTACTCTCTTTTCTGTTTTCTGCATCAACAACTTAACATGCATATGCACATACATACTCTCTCTGTCTCATTTAAATAATTAAAAAATAACTCTGATCATTGCCATAAAATGTTTGGCTCTAGGAAAAAAATACTTTTTTAAACATTGTGAAAATTTATTTTCATATGTAGAAATGGTGTGTTACCATGTCAAATTTTTAATACATTCATCAAATTTCAGTAATTTTCACTAATCCCTATTTTAAAATGAAGAATATTGTAAAAATAGTAATTTTACACTTTAAGTGACATAAAATAAATTATCCTTACTTCACATTTTCTAGGTCTTCCAGAGTATGTGGGAAAAGTGTTTTGAAAGAGGAATTTCAGTAAATAGAATATCTATTGTACAACTCACAGTAATTTTAGTACCAAGTATGCCAGAATTGGTGAGTTTTTTATTTTTCATCATGTCGTATTAAATGGCCCAATGGAGATTTTTTGTTTGTTTGTTTGTTTTGTTTTTTAGATGCAGAAAAAGCATTTTTTTGAAGTTTTTTTTTATTTCCACGCATATAAACTTAACAGGTATACCGGTCCCCCCTCCCTCCAACCCCCACCCTCCTGTGCCCCTTCCCCTCCCCCTTCACTCCCCATCCTCCAGTGCCTCCCCCTCCCATCCCCGGAGCATCCTTTAATGAGGATGCCAAATTCTCTTCTGGGTCCTCCTCTCCGATGAGGTGCAAGGACCCAGTGGCATTTCCCAGAACCGTTTCCTGTGTTCCCTTTAAGCATAGGAACACTACTGTGAATGTCAATCCCTTGCCTCCCAGGATCCTAGTGCCTTTAGCAAACGCTAGACTTTGTGGGGTCAATAGTGTATTGGACATTGCGCAGGGCATGCAAAGTCCAAATATGATTGCTTCGGCCCTAACTTGTGTGGAGAATCTTGCATATCGTTACTCCTCCCATCCTTGTGCTCTTACAATCTTACTGCTCCCTCTTCTGCCAATTTCCCTGAACTTCAGGATGGGGAGAGATTAGGCTGGCCTAGTTCCAGGTGGTTGATAAAGAGTCTCTGGTGTTCTGGATTATGGTTGGTTGATTTATTTTTTTTCAGTTTTGCTGCTCCTGCAATGCCCTTCACTCCATCCTGATGGGTATTGGATATTACCTCCTGGCCAGAGATAAAAACCTGTTAGAATCTTGTTATAAGAGTATATTCAAAGGTAGATGTAATAAAAATAGGAAACTGCGGTGAGGGAGGGGTCAATCACCCATTTGCGAAATGGTTACTTTCTATCTGCCAGACTGTACGCCCTCCCCTTCTGGTAAGATCATACCCCATCAGTTGTAAATGATCAGGAAGGAAAGTCTGTGTACTTAACCAGATGTCTCATTACTTACTTGCAGTCCTGGATGGTGGCCTGTTTTCTCTGCTGTAACATGGTCCCCTCTCTCCTTGTTACTGGTGTGGCCCTCCTTCCCCATCCCTCCTGTTCATAATCTTAGCAATTACTGTAATTATTACAGAGATTTATCTTTGAGTGTCTCTAAGTGGGTTTCTTACTAGGAGCCACCTATTAGGGAGTACATATGGCGCTTAATTTTCTGTGTCTGGGATACTTCACTCAATATAATTGTTTCTAATCCCATCCATTTCCCGGCCATTTCCCGGCAAATTCCATTAATTCATCATTTTTGATGGCTGAGTAGTACTCCATTGTATACATGTACCTCATTTTCCTTATCCACTCGTCAACTGTTGAACATTTGGGTTGATTCCATTACTTTGCTATTGTAAACAGTGCTGCTATGTATATGGTCATGCTTGTGCTGTCGAGGTGAATTTTTGCTATATGGGGGGTTATTCCCAAAAGTGGAATTGCAGGGTCATGTGGCATTTCAATCTTTAATTTCTTTAAGAATCTCCAGACAGCTCACCAGAGTGGTTGTATGAGCCTGCATTCCCACCAGCAATGTAGGAGAGTTCCCCTCTCTCCACATCCTCTCCAGCATTTGTTGTTTGTATTGTGGATTTCTGCCATCCTGACCAGAGTGAGATGATATCTCAGGGAAGTTTTGATTTGCATTTCTCTGATGGCTAAGGATCTGGAGCATTTTTTAAGATATTTGTTAGACATTTTAATTTCATCCCTGGTAAAGTTTCTTTTAAGTTCCAGAGCCAATTTTTTTAAACATTTTTTATTATTATTTCTGCTCATACAAACTTAATAGGTACACCACTTCCCTCCCTCTCTTCTCCTCCCCCCGAACCCCCCTGGTCCCGAACCCCCTGCTCCCCCTCCCCTCACCCCTCCTTCCCCATCCTCCAGTGCCTCCCCCCATCCCCAGAGAGTCCTTTAATGTGCATGCCAGACTTAATTGGGCCATTGGTTTCCTTGGTGTTTCGTTTTCTAAGTTCTTTGTGCACTCTGGATAATAGAGCTCTATCAGATATGTGGTTAGTGAAGATTTTCTCCCATTCTGTGGGTTGCCTTTGAGCTCCTGTTACAATCTCATTATCTGAACAGAAGCTCTTTAATTTCACCAGATCCCAACTGTTGAGAGTTGGTAGCAGTGACTGTGCCAGTGGATGTCTGTTTAGTAACTGTTGGTCTAGCCCAATCATCTCAAAGGAGTTCCCTACCCTTTCACCTATGGTTTTTATAGTCTCTGGCCCCAATGGAGATTTTGTACTAGGAGTTTCTCTGATCAGATAGATACTTTCCACTACAAACTATTTTTTCCTGTGATTTCCAATGTATATCTCTTGAGCTGACTTGATTATTTTGGGAATTAAGTAGATTCAGCACTATTTATAAAGGAAGACTCTGGCACAGTCAGAAGAGTTACAAACACTACCATGAAATAATCTGGAGACACAAGGCTGTATTTTCAATTTAGCCAAAATCTCACCTTTACTACTCACATCTTGTATGCTGTTCTGCAGCCTATAGATTTTGGTCAAATTTAGGAAAAATGATCCCCTGTGGAGTAATAAATCATAAAATTGCTCTTACTCTTGGCTAATCAGCTAATTATTCATCTTAAAATCTGCGGAGCCTTCTGGATTTCAAGCCTCACTACTTTTTCCATAGTTGACACTTTTTGTAAGGAAATCCTCAAAAATCTTATGTTACATTCCTGATTGCACACCTACCTTATCCATTGTCTAGTGGAATTAAGCAATTTTTAGCTCTTGATTTTTCTGAGAGTTCTTAAAAAGAGCTTAGAGATTCAATGACTATGTATAGAGATGACCTTTAGGTATGCTTATTTTAAGATATTAACCAATATTCTCTCATAATACATTTTCTTTAAAGAACATACACTGCCTTTTGCATTGAATATTTACTAAATATTATTTTAATATACACTAATATGTGTGCATGTAGTATATTTAATACATTGTATATTATAATGTAAAAAATTGTGTATTTATATATGAAATGCAATGTATATATAATTAAGCATGAAGATTTCTGTAAAGTTGTATTCACAATGGAATTTTTAAAGCAAATCTTATAAAATTATTTTAGCTCTTAGGTAAAACATATAGCTGTATAACTGCCTTTCTAAGGTATCACTATACTGCCTTTGAGTGAATTATTGATTAGAACAGCTTAATCTGAAGTTGATGTTAAATTAAATAGTTTTTTCTTCCTTTAACTAGGAAGTGTCTTAGGTTGAATGTGACTTGTTCACCACAGTCTCACAGTCGTGAACACTCCTTCAGCTGATGGGTGCTCTTTTGGAAGGCTTAGTTAAGCTTAGAATTTAGAAGACAACTGATTCTACATGTATTCTGAGAATATTTGTTAATGATTTCAGACTGGAGTAGACAGTATGGTTTAGAATTTGAGAATATCTACTGAAAATTACAACTTTTGACTGGAAGTTAGGAAATTGGGACACACACAGACTGTTTAAGTTATTTAAGTCATAGTTTATTTTTATTTTAGAAGCTAAAGGAATTATTACTTAAAGTAACAGACTCTTTCAACAAACACAGTAAAGGCACTGGAGAGATCTCTGTTTTAAAGGTAAATACAAGGCAAAGCTATATCTTTGACTGGAGAGATGGCTCAGGGGTTAAGACTCTATCTCACAAGCAGAAGGTTCTGAGTTCAGATCCCACATCCTGTGTAAAAAATGTCAGGTGAAAATGGTGGTGGCCTGTACTTCTGGCCTTGGTGGGTGGAACCTAGGAAATCCATAACCAATAAGGAAGTAGAAGCAATCCAAGATGATTCCCAAAGTTACTTTGGTCCTCCGCAGGGACACGCAGTGCCCTCTAATACAAACACACACACACACACACACACACACACACACACACACACACACACGCAGAACAAAATAAAATAAAGTAAAATAAAATAAAATAAAAATATATATCTCAGGAGTTAAACCTTTGTTTGACTCACAAGCAGAAGGGTCTGTGTTTGGATTTTCAGATCTCAGTTAAAATGCCTGGCAGAAATGGCAGCAACCTGCAATTCCAACCCAGGAAGACAGTCTTGAAGCCCCAGAGCAAAGCAGTAAGGAGGTAAAACAATTAAGGATGATTCCTAAAGTCATCCTTTGGTCTGTACAAGCACACATACTGTGCTCTTCCATTCTCTCTCTCTCTCTCTCTCTCTCTCACACACACACACACATACACACACAAAATGGACCACACACATATCTTCACACACACAAAAGAAAGAAAAAGTAAAATGGAGTCCAGCATGCTGATTCAATTTAGCATTCAGGAGACTGAAGCATGAGAATCAAGAGTTATAGGCCAGCCTTGGCTACATAAGGAGACCATGTCTTTACAACGAATGAATTATGTTCAAAAACTGCTAAAAAGTAAATTCTTTCTTCATATAAAGTATTTGTATAAACACATTCAGAAAAACTATAATCATATTCAGCATTCAATTTTATTTTGGACATAGGCTATTTCAAAATTAAATATATTATTTTCAATATTGTTATGGAAATCTATTATTTTACATAAAGATTAATCCTGTTAATGTAAGACATAATTGGATAATGATCTTTTTGAAATTGTATCCAAATTATCTATAGTGTATGTTAATATCTTTCAATTCTTCTAATAGAAAAATACTTTTATGAAGAACCTTTACAGCTTACTTTATATGAAGGTGACATAGTTTTTCAGTTATGACATCCAAGTAATCAGTTTGATTTCATGTGTCTTCTGGTAATTTTTAATTTTGGCTCTTTAGGATAACAGCATTACAAGATAGAGGTTAACAAAATGCCTTTTAGTGACTTGTGCTAGAAAGCCACAAGTGCAGGGGCTGAAAGTATACAGTGGAATCATGCAGAGTAAGAATCTTTGGGTAGCAAACATAGCAGTGACACCTTTATATGCATATGTTCTACACACGTGCAGAGTAGGTTTGTAATAACTTCATGTTTGGTATCTTATAAGCTAAGTGTAACAAAAAGTGTTTCAAATATAAAGGATATGTAACATTCCAAAAAATGAAGATAGGTATGATTGTACATGCAAACATAAATGTGATAACATGTTCAGCCTTTATATTTAGTACTTGTAGAAACTAATTCATTAAACCTTTCCTGAGTTTAGAGAAAAAAATTAAAACTAATAGTTTGAAAAGGAGTGTTTACCACTTATTTTACTTCTAATTCATCAAACTTTGGAAAAATCAAATACTTGAGAAAATAATTTACTTTAGAACTTGCCACTACCACTAAATAATTAGCATATTGTCATCAAAATTCTTAAGGAATACAAAAATTAAAACTGATAATCTCATTTGTCATCGTGTGAAATGTGAGTTGTCCCACAGAGGCTCATGTATTTGAATCTTTGGTTATTTTAGAAAGCCATGGAACCTTTAGAAGATGAAACCTTGATGGGGAAAGGACGTCACAGGGGTTGGATCTTGAGGTTGGATACCACTGAGTGTGTCTGCTTTTGAGCTTGCAGCAGCTCTTAACCTCCATGATGTTTTCAATGACCTAGGCTGCCTCCAATTTCTGCTTGCTAGCCATGCCTTTCCCACCATAGTGGACTGTTTCTTCTCTCTGCAACCATAAGCTGAGTAAATCTCCCCTTCCTCCTTAAGTTGTGTGAGTCTCAGTGGTGTTTCATAGCAACAGAGAAAAATAACCTGTATACCGTTGCTTGAAAAGTTCATGGATAAGAAGGCAAAATATCTCCTACAAGATGCCTTTTTGACTTATAAAGTGCACTTTAAAACCTATTTTCTCAAACCTCATTCTTTTAAAATCTCATTCTAATTCATTGTTTTGAATATTGCCTTTATTACATGTGCAGTTAATCTTTCAATTGCAGCATGCATGAATTTGTTTCACAGTATTTTAACACTTCAATTTATTTCAAATAGGTTTTTGACATGGCTGATTCTGGGTATTATGTATGTTCCATAGCAGTCTGTGCTATGCATGACATGGCAAAGTGGACAATGATATAATCTCTTGCTTATACCAGGATGCTTCCCAGACAATTTGATTACCATGTTCTGTTGAACTTTGCACATATTAATCTATTTATCTTTAGGAAAATCTAGGACTTTTTAGCCTTATATTATTGAGAATTCCCTTTTGTGTATGCGTACAATTCATTGATGGAACTATTTTTGACAACTGATTTCAGAATATGTATATTCACACAAATTGTGTGCATGTGATTGTGCGTGTGTGTGGTGTGCGTGTGGTGTGTGTGTGTGGTGTGCGTGTGGTGTGTGTGTGTGGTGTGCGTGTGGTGTGTGTGTGTGTGTGTGTTTGTCTCTACAACTTACCAGTTGAGAGAATAGTATCAATTTCTTTAACATTGCAAAAAATAAAACTGATATTCATTACTTGAGCAATTTTCACAATAGAAAAATTGAAGTTTGGGTTGATAGCTTAATTTGCACAGTTGTTAATGGACAACCACGAAGATGTAAGTTTAGATATCCAGCATTCACACAACATGCCAAGTATAGCAGTGCACACCTGGATTCCTGTGCTGATATGTGGAGACAAGCAGATCCCAGAGGCTCAGTGGTCAGTCAGTCTTATAAAAGAAGTGAGCTCTCTGTTCAGCAATAGACTCTATCTTCAAAAAAACTAAGGCGGAATGTTATGAGAAAGACTCCAGGTTTCCAACTCTGTCCTCTTATCTGAACCTGCTATATGCAAATGTACCTGCAGATACATGTGCATATATCCATATATCCCTTCTACACACACCACATGAAATTGAAGTCCTCATTTCTTGTCTTAATGAAGATTCATTTTAAATAATTGATACATGTATGTTCTGTTCAAATTTGAAATCTTTGAAAAGGCATGAACTTGTGATACAACTTTTCCATCTCTGTATCTGTGCCGCTACTTCCTCTGAGATGATTAACACCTTCAATGTGTTACAGATGCTACTGTCTAGGCATTCAGCTAGAGAAAGCATGTTACTTTAACACAGTCAGCATTTTTCTATTTGGGATTCACTCTGATGTTTGATATAATTCTCTGAAAGTTGACGAAAATGTTGTTTTCCTACATACTCTGAAATTCTTTCAGTTGTTCTTTCCATTTCTAAGGCATGTTCAAATCCTGTAGTTTCAAATTAAACAGCTTCTGTGCAGTTCATGCTTGGCCATACTTGTTCCTCAGACATGTACTATAATTTCTTGGTTTTCATACCTTCTGAACTGATTTAAGGAACTAAATCCATTCATCTATACCCAGTATCTTAAACGTAATTTGAGCCTGAAATACTAACTGTCCCGTTTACCAAAATAGCAGTTGGGTAACTTAGATGGAAGAAAATGCACACCCTGCCTGTGCTGCTGGATTTTCAGTCTTTATTCTGACTCATGATTTGCTTCTCTAGGATCCTGACAATATGCCTAGTTTAAGGGACTTTTTTTCCAAAAGTAGTGGACCTCTTCTTGGAGCTTCAGTTATCTTCCTGAAAGTTTGTTATGGTTAATGTCTTCAATCAGTTAAGACAGAGAGAGTTCACAAAAGGATAGGATACAGTAAATGCAACCTACCAGATTTTAAAGTTCAGTTTAGTGTAACTAATCACTTGAGAGTGAACCCTGTTTAAATTACATTCATATACTTCCCACTCATCTCTACTCAGGTTACACACAGAGAGATTCAACCTGGTTGAAAAAGAATCAAAACTATGGATTTAAATCTCCCTAAGTAATTAAGATTGTGCAGTTGGTAGAGAATTTCTGTTTCACAATGAGTTATGATGATGAGTATGTGGCATTTGTGGAAACATCCCTTTGAATGAAACCAAAGTCAAGTCATCTTGGAAATATGACTTTTCAATTCTCTACATACAAAAATTATAAAGATCCAACCCTTCATCCTCAGTTTCCTCATATTCACATCGTCATCTCCAAAATCAGGAAATCAATCCTCAATAGAAATTATTGTTCCATATATGATATATTGTGTGTTTTATATACCACAGCACTTTTTTAATATTATAATTTTTGTTATGTACACTGAAAAGAGTAATACAAAGCTGAGAACTCCATATTCTTTGGTAATGATGAATTTTATCCAACCAGAAACATTTTTTTTCAATGTGATTTTGTTGCTTTGTAGAAGAAGGGTTTAGACATTGACTGTTTGACATACTAGATTAACTTGTCAGAAACAACCACCTCAATAGAAGTTTTCTAAAATGAATTTATCTAATTTTAGAAAATCTATGGGATATTTTTGGAGTGCTGTCATCACTGGTTCCCGACAAACATAGAATAATAAGCTAGTTCTGAAGCATTACATTCTCTTTTGATGCCTTGACGTGTGAAATTTCTGTCTTGTTCTTATGACAGTCATTCATTTCGCTCATGAATTAATACCTCTTTTTATCTCTTACTCTTATCACTACCTTGTTGCAAGGGTTGTTAATTTCCCCTTTTGTTTATAAATATTTATAAACATTTTGTCATTTGAACTAAGTTTTCCTCTTGCAGACTTATAAAACAATTTGTTTGTTTTTTGATTTGATGTTAGATTTTTCTCTCATGCCTGGCTGCTCCAAACTCATAGTTCTGTCTCAGACTTTGGAGTAGCTGGGAGCTACAACTGCAGTTACTTTTAACTGTGCTTGACTCCACAAAACTGCTGTGTGTGTGGGGTGTGTGTGTGTGTGTAAATGTGTATACCTATCCATGGATAACTTTGAGAATCACCCTGGATGCTCTACCTACTTAATGCTTTGCACTGGGGTATCCCAGTTTCTGTCTTCCATGACCAGAATTTCAAGGAATACATCCATCTAGGGATCTGTGAATCCACATTTAGGGTCCTTTTGTTTGGGAGGCAAAAGCTTAGACTCCTGTACCTCTTGTAATTCCCACAAAACTGCATTTATCTTCCGTGATGATTACTACACATCATTTATTAAATATGTTCCCTTATCTCAGGCAAATTTTATGTTTCTCATGACTCAAAAGAGTGTTAGACATCTGAAATCTGTGGAGATCTTGCAGGAAGAAATGCTTTGTAGGCGAAGGTCACTGGTTTAGTTTTGAATGTTTTACACACATGGTGTTTTTTGTTCAACATAGAACCTTTATTCTTGGACACAGAAACTGGAGTCAGAAGTTTGTCTGGTTCACACAGTAGATATAAGCACAATGTATATACCACAATACGTATAGCATGAAACAACATTGCCCTATCTTAGAAGTTATAATGTAATAAAGCTCTTGGTCCCTGATCCTAGAAAGTCTACAAAGTGTGCAACTTTATAACACAAATATATGCTATTTCATAAGAAAATGTCCCTTGAAACAAACTTGCAATTGAGATGCCAAGCAGAGTATTGTCTCTCAAAGAACAGCTGTGATGTTCTTGCTTCACATGTCAGTGTCAGCGTGATGGGGGGGGGCGTTCTAGAGGGATGGACATCAAATTGGCCTTTGGAGAGTATGTAGACATCTGCCAAGTGAAAACAAGAGGTTCCGGTGAGTCTCAGGTAGTACTGCAGCTGCAGTGAGATAGGTAACATGCACTCTGGTGATAAAGAAAAGCAGTGAGAGTTATTAAATCATGATCACTTCATTTTCCAGTGATAAATCTATCACGATGATTGTACCTGTTAAATACCAGTGTCAACTTGGAGATTTAAAATTGAGTCTGTAGACTTACTTATGAAGAATTATTTTATTAAGACAAGCTCTAAGCCAGCCTTTGTCAGATTGCTTAATTGATGTGGGAATACCCAGGTCATGGTAGATCAGATACTCCTTGGGTCAAATAGAGAATCAGCTTGGTCAGAATGGTAAGCTAGCAAGTGTACCCCTTTCTCGTCTCTTCCTGTAATTATGATGTTGCCAGTTTCCTCAATGTATGATGTTGGTATGAAATCTCCTTAGTCTGCTCTAAGCTAGAAAGCAGTAAGTTCCCTTGTCCTCTTATGTTGTTTTGGGTGAAGTATTCATGTCAGAGCTATAAGATAAAACTAAGACTATGCTGATGTCTGTTGTGCCAACTGTGGCAACTTAAAGCAGGAAGACTGTGAGCATGGATTTCACCTGGAGTGTCACGAGGTCATACCTCTATAAATAATCCCCAGATAGCAGATATGATTTAATTTAGCAATGGCTAATTAGGATCTGAGTTGAAACTCAGACTTGAGGTATTTTTTTTTTTTTTGCCACTTCTTGACTGCAGGCTATCTGGATTGCATCGTCCTCAGATGAGAAGCCTTTGAACCTTTACTACCAGTCAGAAAGATGAGGGGATTTCTTACTCTTGGGACAGTCAGTAGGAAAAGAGGTGCTGAAAGGTCAACCATGAGATATTCTACACATGCAGATACATTGAACCAGAGGTAGTATGTAACACGAAGAGATCTCAGTCTTCTTTGGAGACATGACCAATTACAAAGAACATTTAACATGTTAACCCATATTAACCGAGGATAATGTTAGCTGTTTTGTCATTTGACTCTCTTATAGAAACTTACTAAAGAAAAGTTAAATGTTCAGTGTAGCAAATGTGAACTAGATATAAGTGCCAACCATGACAGTGTGCAAAAACTTCATTGCAAATGCATAGAGTAATACCATAAGCAAAAAGTTACAATTATAAAACTGCCACAATCAGAAATGATCAATATTTTTTTTCCTTTTGTTTTAAGGGAGATTGAACCTAGGATCTTCTATTGTAAGGGAGTGCTCTACCACTGAGTCATATTCCAAGTCATCTTTGTACTTACTATTTGACATAAATTCATCAACGTTTCCAAAATACAGTAACCAGTGGCCCAGTCTGTCCTTGAATTCACAAATCAACTGCCTTGTTTCTCAGTAGCTGGGATGGAAGGTTCATGAAACCTAGTTCTGAAAGAAAATAGTAACCCCCTGGTATCTTAATCATACTTTATTCATTAATTTAAATCTATTAATTTTTAAAGATTAATCTTCTGGTGTCTTCTGTAATCTCTTAGGGTTTTAAAGTTTTCATTGTAGATGTTTCACATCCTTGTTTAGGTTTATTCCAAGGTATTTCTTTTAGTAAGGGCAAAGGAAAATGGTATTATTTCTTTCAGGTCTTTCTTGCTTTGTTTATTCTTAGCATATGATGGAAAAGGCACTGATTTTTGAACAATAATTTTCTATCCTGCCACTCTACTGAACTTTTTTATTAGTTTCAGGAGTTTTCTGGCAGAATCTTTAGGGCCTTTGAGGTATAGAATCACGTCCTCTGCAAATAGGGATAAGTTGTTTTCTTCTTTTCCTAGTTGTATCCTTTTTACCTCCCTCTCTTGTCTTGTGGCTCTAACTAAAACTTCAAATAAGATGTTTAATAGGATAGGTGAGACTGGGCAGCTTTGCCTAGTTCCTGATCTGAGTGGGAATTCTTCCAGTTTTTTACTATTTATGGTGATTCTTACCATAGACTTGTATAGCCTTTATGCTATTGATAAATGTTATTTCAAACCTTATTTTCTCCAGGGTCTTTATCATAAAAGCATGTTGAAATGTGTCAAAAGCTTTTTCAGCATCATTTTAGAGAATCATGTTTTTTGACTTTGAATTTGCATATGTGTGTGTGTGTGTGTGTGTGTGTGTGTGTGTGTGTGTATTGAATCAATCTTGTGTTTTTGGAATGAACTCAGCCCCAAAAGATTACCAAAGACACCAGGAGATGGGAAGATTTCCCATCCTCCTGGATTGGCAGAATTAACATGGTCAAAAATGATCATTCTACCTAAAGCAATATACAGATTCAATGTAATACTAGGTCCTTCAGAAGTTTAAGCTTGACCTAGTTCTTCTTTTTCTTCATGAACTTTTAGGGGTTCCACTGTGATTATTTCAACATGGTGTTCTGAGTACTTATGTGGAAATTCATGATTTCAAGAGCGAATTTCCATACAACTAGAGTTGTAGTCAGAGGGTACCCAAACTCCAAGGGAGGAGACTGAAGTCTCTCTCTCTCTCTCTTTCTCTCTCTCTCTCTCTCTCTTTTTCTCTCATGTCTTTTTATAATGATATAATATAGTTTTACTAACATATTTTCTTACCTGACATATGGAGGTTTTGCCATTTAAATGAGTAACTGAGCAGTAGGGCTCTGCATCTTGCATGGGAGTAGCTGTCCCATTGCCCTGCTGCTAGAAACTGTTGGATCTATTGATTAATGTGACTGCTTTTTGCATTGTGTCTCTCTCCTTGATTGATTTGCTTGTTTTCACTTTACAGCTTTCCACTTCATTCACCTTTTTTTGATTTTCATGCATCTAATATTTTTAGATTAAAGTACAATCATAGCATTTCCCATAAATATAGTACATTTTAATGCATTTTTGTTTCAAATCTGTAGGATATCCACTTAGCAACAGCATGCCATTTTCTTCTATTTTCTACATTTAGGCACTTGCATAAAAGAAATAGATAATATACACAGAATAAAGATGTTCTATCAAAACACACTGTTTTCCAGGAAAGAAGCTGGGAGTCAGATGTGCACAATGTAAACAGTAGCTTTGAGGTTCAAATGCATTATTTATGTGTTCATGATTTTTTTCAGAAGTGCACATTCATGAGGATATTATATGTGGAAACAATTAATTCTAAGAGCAAATTATTTACTTTAATTTTTGACACATGTCAATTGTATTCACTCGTATCCATGTAGTATGATAGCGCCAAACAGTGCATAAAGAAGTTGCCATTTTTGTGTCTTTGGGCATGTAACATTATTTTGGATTGATAAACCTCAATTCCTAATAGGAGAAGTGTTTAAACATTCCTAGCTTTATGTAATCTGCTCAGGATTTATCCATACCTCTGAACAAACAGTTGCTGGTTACCAAGACAAGAAAAGCTGTGGGGAAGAAAATCAAAAGTTACCCATTATATTCCCAGGCATACAAAGAGGTAGTCTCTAAGTTATAGAGTTATGAATTAGGGAAAGTAGTCTGAGTAGAGAACTATGTATTTATAGATGGTGTTTGAAGAAATGGGACTAGATGAATTTCATGTAGAGATGAGGGGAGAAGTGAAATTGCTTAGGCCAGAAAAGTTCAAACATTAGTAATGATAGAAATGAGGAGGAGCTAATAAAGACTAATAAAAAGTAGGTCATAAAGTAGAAGAACAAGGAAAACAATGCCTAGAAACTAGTGGAAATACTTGAAGGAATGGGAAGTTCACACTGCTTATGTGCAGTCAATTGCATCCAATGATTGAAATTTGAGAACCATTTGGCACCTAGGAGCCATTTGCAGCGTTTACAGGGGATATTTTGCTTGAATCAGGAAGAAAAGTAAAACGCATTGGAGTGATTGCAACAACTGTGAGAAGAGTGCATGGGAAGAGGTGGTACAGATGACTGCCATGATGCACTTTACAGCATTACTATCTGCCAAAATGAAAGACTGATCTTAAGTCTTGGCCTCATCTCTAATCAGAGGTTAAATATATAGGGCTTTAAGCCTTTGTGTTGCTTATGGGCAATTGCTAACACTAATGTGTATGAATTAAAACATATTGGTTACAGTCATTTCTTGCTGTGGAATATATTTCTGTCTCTTCCTTCCTGCAGGAGATTCACAACTTTAAATTAAAATTCCTGGTTGGAAACATTTTCCACGGCTATTTCAGCATAGAAACATGAATAATTTCCAATTTCAAGGATATAAGAAAAATGAATGGTCATAAATAGAAGGTTATGGGGTCGTTTATTTTTAAAAGGATGAGACAATAAATATATCAACTGAATATACATGGCAACATTCTAAGTTTGGGGGAAAATCACATGATGTAAGATGTTTAAACATGAGATTAAAATTCTCATTTAATTTCTGTATAATCTGTTCACAAAGGACCACAGATGGCATCATAATTTGTTGTCTTCATATTTTCTACATTGACATTGACTTTAAGGCATTTGAGTAGATGAATTTATTCTAATAATACTACAAACTTCTCTCAGATTAATTTGGGCCAAATATATTGTGGTGATACTAAAAACTTCTCTTGAACATATTCAGTGCAACTTAATAGAGAGAGGATGCTCAAGTAGCAACTGTAGCTGTGCTGCTCAGCTAGGTGAAATTGATAGCAGTCAGCTTGCCAGTGTAATGCAGAAGGAGAGCTTTACAAAGCAGCAAAGAGAGCTAGCTGCCCAAGGCAGCAATGGAGAGCTTTGCAAGACAGAGAGGGAGAACTTTGAAGGGCAGAGAGGGAGAGTTTCGCAAGACAGAGAGGTGCTGCTTTTGCCATGCATCACACACTGTCAGAGCACACTTGCTACAAGACAAAATGAAAAGCATTAATACTTAGTTTATGAGAAACTGAGGCGTAGTGATGATAAGTGATTGCCCAGTGTGTCACAGATGTTTAGTTCTGAGTCAGTATGGGGAGCAGGGTTTGTCTACCCATGTAGGTTGTGAATATCAACTCTTACCGTACTGTCCCTTATATTTTAGTGAAATAAAAGTTCAGAAGTTATTTAAATAAAGCTTATTTTGAGCTTTATTGGAAGTAAACATACACATTTAAATGTATGAAACACTACAAAATTTTGAAATCTCTCTAAAATAAATCCTGATATAGATTTTAACTAAGATTTCTCTCTAAGGATTCTGGTTATCTGATTTCAGTGGCATGGAGAGGAAAGCTCTGAATCTTGCTTTTCAGATTTTACATATAAAAGTCAAATATTCTGTATAAAAGAAATATCACACGCCATTCATTGGAATTTGAATTTTATGACAGTTTGTAAATTAGCATTGATGGCCTAGTTTCGATATGATTTTTTTCAATTACTTTTGATTTTTCTTTGAAAAAAACATAGCAAAACTAAAAGTATACATAGCTGATTCTCAAGATAAAGATAAGAAAAAAACTAATTTTTACACTAAAAATCCTTGAATTCCCAAAGTAATATTTTAAATGGAGTAATTCTTTAATATTGATACTATCACTATGGTAAAATATTTTTTAAAAAAATCACTTTGTTCTTTCATGAACAAAGGATTATTTATTTGGAAATTTTAGGTATTTAGGCATTAAATGATTATAGAAACAAGTAATGTAGTACTATTAGATTAATTTTAAAAGTATTCCATTCAAGAATCATTTATTGAGCAAATAAAATGTGTTACTGTCAATATTGTAATATTACAAATTATTTTATAAACAATTAAAGTAGGATTAGGAACATAATTTTGTGATGTTTATTTGTAACTATTCACATTTTTTCCTTTTAAAAAACAGGATAATTTTAAAAATTTACTGTTTGATATTTCTGTATCAACTTACCTATGGTTAATGCTTATATTAATTGGGTTTTGAACCTTTGATAAATTATAATTATTTATTATCAGGCCTAAAAACAGAAAAATATTTTTACTTGTTATTTTTAAATTTTAACTATTTATAAAACAAGATACTCCACACAAGTTAGGGCTGAAGTAATTATAATAGGACTTTGCATGACCTGCGCAATGACCAATATATCATTGACACCCCCAAAGTCTACCATGGATCACAGGCACTAAGATCCTTAGTGGCAAGGGATTAACAGCCACAATAGTGCTCCTATACTAAAAGGGAGCACAAGTAAGAGCTCCAGACAACGAGTCCTTATACCTCATCAGAGAGGAGGACCCAGAGGGAAGTTTGACATGCACACTAAAGGATGCTCCAGGGATGGGGGGAGGGGCACTGGGAGAAAGGAAGGAAGGGGGGAAAAAAGAAGGGAAAAGGGAGGAGGGAGCAAGGGGACCCAGGGAAGGGTGGAGGGTGGGAGGGGACCAGGGTACCTATTAAGTTTGTATGAGTGGAAAAAAATAAATTAAAAAAAAAACCTAAGAAGTACAGAGTATTTGAGTTCCATGTAAAATCAAATGGGTGAACACAAAGTATAATGTTTAAATGAGTTACATTTTATCTCTTACCTTACTTATGTTGAAACTTTTGAAATCCTTTCTTGTAGCATTTGAAATGCTTATTATAATGTCACTTTCTGCCAAAGTTATATTAATACTCAAGGGTTTCCTATTCCTATCTAAATGTACTTATTACACATTGATCATCCCTTCCCTGTTTCCCTCTGGTACTGTCTCTAGCTACTCTAGCTATAACTCTACTTTAAACTCATCAGGTTTGATTCTTTGCTAATTTCATATAAGAGCTGAGCTCACTAGCACTGCTCTTTCTGTGGTGGCTTATTCCATTAAATCATGTGATCTGCAGCTCCATCTGTGTTATTGTAAATTGCTGGATTTCATTCTGTTTTAATATTGAGCTGGCTGCTCCACATTGTTTATATGAAACACTGTTACTTTATCTGCTCATGAGGTGAAGGACACTTTATTTCTGTCACTTGGCTATTGTGATGTGTTGGTATCAGCAAAATGCTTCTTCAACACAATGATGTCTATTCCTTTGGGTTTACAGGATCATGAGACAGTTCAATGCTTAACATTTCAAGCAAACTCCTTGACATTTTCTATAATGGCCTTGCTAATTCCACATCTTGCAATTATTTAAATTTATTATTTCTATATATTAACAATTCTTCATCTCCATCTTTGATCCATATTTCCTTCATGGTTAGTGATATAAAAGTTTCATCAAGTGTTAACCATTTCTATGTCCTTTCTGAGAAGTGTCTATTTAGCTGTGTTACCAGTTTTTTAAATTAAGTTTCATATGAGCGTGTAAGAACTTCTTATATATTCTGGATATCAACCACTTGGCAGATATACACACTGTAGATAATTCCTGATCTTCTTCACCCTACCTTTCCCTGTGATTTTGGGGAAAAACAACAATTTTCATGATCTATTGTTTCAGTCCAATCAATGCTTAAAAGACCACCAAAGTATGTGAAAGAATACATTAATAGTTATTTATAATTATATATCTTTTATGCATTGAATCTTACAATAATGAGGTCCTCACTGGGCATAGGATACACTTACATTTTAGAATATAGTATTGCAGTTGTAAAATCATTGTGTCAATTTGACTGAGCTATCTAGTGTTCAGATTCAAGTATTATTTTTGTCCGATTCAAGTGTTATTTTTGTCCATCGCAAAGATGATTTTCAGTGAGATTTAACATTTGAACTGTTAGACTCCTTGAAACATGTCCTGATTTTCAGAACTTTATCCTATATGATAAAATCCTTAACAGGACAAAAGTGTTGATCAGGAGTCCTTCATTGCTTTTAGATACACATGGAAATATCAACTATTCTTAAATTGGATTCTTTTTTTGTTTGTTTTATGAGTGGAACTTATCACAATTATTTCTTTCATTCCTTTGGATTTCATGAAAAACCATACCATTAAATATCATATATACTTTCTTTTCCTCTTTGCAGAACTCTAATAAACTATTACCTACTATAATATATAATATATATATGTAAATATGCTACATATGTATATATAACATATGTATATATACACCTATGTGGATATGTGTGTGTGTGTGTGTGTGTGTGTGTGTTTCTGAGGTTGGGAGACTTTTAAAAAAATTCTTGGGTGAATTCCAGAAAAAATTAAATATAAAAATGTAAGTGAAAAATTGCATAATCTTTATAAGCTTATACAAAGATGACTCACATGCAACTATATATGGATATACATAAAAAAACAAAGTGAGCTCCAAGTATATTCCTTGAAATTCAAGAAAATCCAAGCTGGAAGACTTTTGCATTTATAACCAATGTCCTTATTGAAAGCTTTGCAGTTTTCATATCAAGAAGTTACTAGCATATGGAATTTCACCTAGTAAGGGCTATGAGCTCTAAAAACTAAACAAACTAGAGTTTCACTGAGGTATAGAGAAGATCTTAGCTGGCCCCAGAGGATGTAACTTGAATGTTAGGTTAATTCAGCTTTCAGGAAATACATGCAAAGAAATTATTCTAATTTTTTCAAGATAATCTTTAATTGAATAGGCTCTTTTCTTTTCCTTTTTAAAGTGGACATGTTTCTGATATTTCAGGGAAACTTCATGTCTTTATTATTGCTTCCTGGAATATTTTCACTTTTTTGCGCGTGAAAGGTGCATTTGTAAAAATGAAACATGAAAGGATACACAAGTGTTTTGTTTGATTGTATTATGTCTGATGTGCCTTCTGCCTCTATTTGTAATACTGACCTTCTCAAAAAGAATTTAAAAAGGCTTATAGGTCAGATGCCATGAAAGAGAGAACCAAACTGATTTTATTTGCTGAGTGGGGATCAGGGGTCAGACAAAATGTTAAGAGCTTTATTTCTGTTAACATATTTATTTTTCTCCAAAATCTGAGTTAACAATGCTGCAATTATGCTGTTTCATGAATTAGAAACTAATTTATATATGTAAATTCACAGTATTATAATGTAGCAAGTATGTGATGCAAATGAAGTATTTTTTAATAAACACAGAATCCAATTGTTAACCAATGTTGATACTTATCAATTAATGACTACAAAAGAAGTAAAATGAGAAGTGGGAAGGAGATAAACAAATGAAGAATTGTTTACTATAAAAGATACACCTTACTTTTAAAAATGCTTGTGAAAATAGTAAAAAGTGTAAAAGAAAATAGCTATAGCTATAAGCTACAAGTCTAAGTTATCCTTGTTGTCTGGCAACACTGAGTTCTAAACATGTGGAATCATACAGGCTAGGGAAGTGCTGAAGCACTGAAGTGCAGCCCAATCTAGAGATGCTTATTTCTGTTTGTTATTACGGTGGGCCTGCACTTGCTTGGCTAAGACCTTACTGTCTTCAATGCTGGCTTTCTTATTCTTTCAGCAAAATATACCCTGTATAGCTTCTGGGATGAGTATTCTTTGCAAATAATATGTTATGGTACAGTATTACAGTGAATTAATGAATGCTTTAATTTCATTAATCATGTTTTTATCGACCATTTACTTTGTTGCTGTAATACTTAGGACAGGAGAACATTAGTAGAGTATTCTTAATTTTGGATTAATCCATTACTTCTATATGACCATTTTATATGAAACTTTGGTCTGTTTACTAACAGGATTTTGGATATGAGATATGGCTTATCAATATACCTACTCCTGTAGCACTGTCACATATGAGCCAAATCGTAAGGACAGTGCTACAAACTGTGGCACAGTGATGCGACACCAAGGTGGCATCTTGGAGCTCTGGGCCTGGTCTGCAGCACAGAGCCACAAGTAAAAATGAAATAAAATTCTATACTTTTTACCTTTTATATTATTTTTCTAGAAATAAGTCATCTACAACTGGCTGCTCAGATAGCACATCTCTGAGTTATTTTTCTTAGGACTGTTTTATCGGAGCCAGAATGCCAATGTTACTCTTTCTTTAGCTATAATGCATATGTTTGCCGGGCTTTTTTTTTTTTTCCATTCTACCTTATTTTTCCAAGTAAGCCTCATAATGATACTGATTAGAAGATTCAAATAAGATTGACTTTTCACAAAGTAAGCATTATGCTTATAAACCCTTCATTTTATGCAATTTATCCTCCCCTGCAGATTACCAAGGCTTCCATTATCCTATCGCTCAATAAACTTTGACTGTGTGGTAAAATTATCATCAGTCGCCATCCTTTTAACTTTAGAGAATCTGGAGAATCTAACTTTGGGAGATGGTATTTATTTTTTGTTTGTTTGTTTGTTTGTTTGTTTGTTTGTCATAATGTCTTTGAACTATGAGAAAGAGCTATTTCTTTTCTTAGCAGATTTGGATGGAGGTTTTCCAACTAACATATACCAAGGAAACTTGTGGAAGGAATGTTTGTGGGTGTGATTTTTCACAGGTGTCTGTAGTGAAGTGTTTCATATAAGCCATAGAGGGCTCTGAGTGCAGCTAAGTAGTGGAGGCTTCCATAAATGGAATTACTACACAAGGCACTGAGTTCACCTCCTCCTCAATTACAAAATAAAAGATAAAAAGAGTTGAATTGTAATACCGTAAACTGAATAAGCAAAGTTGTTTTTCAGAGGAATGATGTCCTAAGTCAAATTATTTAAGTGTAGCTGAGAATTTTTTAGACGACCTTATGTTCACATAATTATGTGCCACACTCGTCATGAGACAGTGAAAAGAAGGGCTGGGATGTACAGACATATGTATCGTCTAAAACAATTCACAGTTCATTAAATATAAGACCAAATAAGTTTCAAAATGAAAACAAAACAGCAATAATAGTAAACTGTATATTTTCTAAACTGTTAGAGAAATATAGTTGAAAGCATGAACAAGTAACTAATGTAAGGGCTTTAAAAATGTTTTGGAGAATCATCAGGAGGAATTTGGAGTATTTAATAATGCTTTCTTGATTCTTCCATGAAAGTGCTATTAACTGCAAAAATTCCATGTTCAGAGTAAAATAATTTCTGTCAATGAAAAATGGTCCTTACAAATGGAATATCCTTCATTCTATTTGCAGATTGATATTCCAAGCACAGTGTTCCAGATCTATACTTATTATATATTCTTATCTGACATATCACTCCAAAACTTGGTGATTTAACAATAATCCTAATCATCTATTGTCTCTCATGATCTCTGGGAAGTCCAAATATTAGCATTTAGAATTACCTAAAATTTTATTCCATCATTAGTTATAATGTCTACCTGGGATATATTTATGTATTTTGCTCACGCTTATAACAGGATGGCTAGGTTATAAGAATAAGTGGCTAAAATCAGAAAGAGTTGTTTAGTTCTTTATATTCTAATGTCTGCTGCCATTCTGTATCTATTGCACTTCATGTTGCTTGCAAAGACAGTAACAAAGTTCCACCAAGCTTAATGAGAAAGGAAAATTGATGACTCTCAAACATCACTGGGGGAATTGCAATGCTATATTTTAATAAGAATGTTAAAAAAGTTGATGAAGACATGCATGTATATGAGTATCTTGTGTGTATGTGTGTGTGAGAGAGACAGAGAGAGAGAGAGAGACAGGGAGAGAGAGGTATTGCCATGCTTAGAAAATACAATCTGTCATTCCATCTGAGAGTTCTACAAATTACCAAAGTCTGGCAAACAAGGAAAGAAGCAATGAATCACAATAATTTCTTGGAAGTATTTTTATTAAACATAACAGGGACTAGGCTATTTCTGAAGGGGAAAGTTTCTCATACCTTCTTATAATTGTGAATATTTGTATCACTGAAAACCTCATGAAGCATGAGGACCAAACTGTCAAGTCTAAGCTTAGTTGAATGAAAGTAGCACAGAATCAGAATTCGGAGGCATGGACATCAGGCTCTCCTCAGTGCTGGGCACCCAGGCTGGAAGCTGGCTACTCCTGTCATGCTGGCAAGGGTCCCTTAGTTCTGCATAGCAGCTTTTGTCACTGAAGCAGATGATTCAGGTTGCCTAAGGTATCCCAGAGGCATTACAAGGATTTTACTGACCTTTGTTCCCTTGTTCACTGTTTATTAATGATCGATTACAGTTCAATCACTGTGTGCTAAGCTAAGCATACAAAGTTAATCAAGGTCTTCTGCCTCTGATAACAGATGCATGAGAAATACATAGGCTATCTCATGATGGAGAATTCAAAACAAGGGCAACTAAAGTTACTTTTCATCACTTCCTAATGACATCAGATTGTGAACCCATCCAAGGATTATGTCACACCTTTGGGAGTAAGTACTGGAGAGACACTTCATATCCAAACCAGAATGGAAAATGTCAGAAAAACTAAATATGCTGCTTTGAATTACGTGGCATTCTGGTGAACATGGAAAAGTGCTTTTCCATTGTATCCCCACCCCCCACATAAGAAACATATCTGTAACAATGTTGAATACACTCTCAGTCCAACTCTTGTTTAGCAGTTTCATCCTCATGATATTGCAATGCCATTTAGACGTTTGGAAAATGCCATCGACCAAAAGCCTCTGCTGTACAAGGACAGCGATGTTGGTAATTTACAAATATCACAGAGAAGCTGTAAACTGCTTCTGTTCAGTGAATAGAATTTAATAAAAATAAATTATATATTGAAATTGGTAAATATACAGAAAGTGTAAAGTGTATATTCATGAATTATGAGGGAGAGATAAAATGCGAACTGATTTACTGTCTCAACTCAAGTGGCAAAAAATTTCATCCACTGCGAGTGATACACAGTTAAGATAACATTAAATTACAGAGTGTAGCACTACCTGTGCTATCATGAATCCCTTGGGGGTCCTGGAACACATCCCTGCAGTTAGACTGTGGAAGCACTACAGTATACAGGAAGATCTTACTCTTGAAGAGTATTGCCTGAAATAGATAGCCATGATGATTTCATATTCTTAAGTTCTGAGTTAGAGTGTGAATAAATGGATTTTTTAAGAGGACATCAAAAATTATGGTACTTAGGAGTGGGAAGGCATCTTACAGGTCAGACCATCATTGCACAATTCTCATTAAATGCAGATACTGAATTGGTTTATGAAGTGAAAGTAAATCACACTTGATTAATAGACTGAAGTTAATTGCTGGTTTTTTGCCTTTATTATTGAATTTTCATGCATCTTTTCATGAATGTGTTTTGAAGTTCATTATACTACGTTTAGTGCTTTTAGTTAATATGCAGTATGCACTTTAATGCTCAATTTTCCTACTAGGTACAGAATAAATCATTTCCCCTTTCTAATGGACTAATGGTGTCTTAGGTGGGCTTCAGATGACCTGTAATGAGTCATTTATCATGTTGAAAGCAGAAATAGTTCTTCTGCCTTTTGATTGCAAATCTCATATTTAAAATCAAGGAACTAGTTTCAAAATTAGTATTCTTCTCTGTTTGTCATGAATTTCCATGAAGGAGGTCCTTTGGACTACAGTTTCTTAAAATGTAGGTCATGACCTCAGACAGAGTCTCATAACTGAATGTGAAGACCACAAAAAACTTGGTAGCAGTGTCAGCATATACCCCAATCTGAGTTTAAGCGCAGTATAAGCCTGAGACAATTCTGGCAACATTGTGCTACATTGAACATCTTTGCTCACTCTTGTTTCTGAGCAAAAACATGCATGCATAGCACTATGCAAGTAGCCATGTGAGGTTCTACAAGCTGCCCAGAATACCACAGAATGGATCAAAGGCAACTATTGTCAACTGCAGTTTATTGTGTGCATATGTGGTTTTGTTTTTTGCCCTTATGTTTTAATTGTAGAAAGCAAAATCCTTTGATAGTCTCCTGTGGCAATTTCTCAGCTGATAACAAATTAATGAATCTTTGATTTGTCATTTGTTGAGATAATTTATTTTAAAATTGCTGTTTGAGATCCCGATTTGACACAAATTGGTAATTGAACTTTGGCTTGAGGTTATGGAAGAATTTTCAGCAATGTCAATAATAGACTGAAACATAGTCCTGAAATTTTGCACTACATATTTATGTGAAACCACATTCAAATAAATATACACTAAAGTACAAATTATTTGTAGTTTTAGTGTCCATAAATGTCATATCTATTGCATAGGCCTATATACCCAGGTTCACATTAAAATGTCTCATGCAAAAAGGGGTTAGAAGCGAACTAAAGTGAACAAGACACTTTCATGTACTATCATGTATTTTCTTCCCTGGGATCCTTTGAGACTGTGATAAGCTAGAGCAATCAAGATTCACAGACATGAGCTCATTTCTGTTTTGTACAGTAGGGTGTGCCTAGAAACTCTGTCTTGAATCTTAGGTTCCTTGGTCTTTCTGACACACTAGACTGACTCAGAAAAGTTTTCAGACTCCGAATTACTCTTTCAAATTAGACAGCAAGGTGTTTCCCCTCTGTTTGAGAAAAGAAGGCTTCAAAATGAAACACTTCAACTTGGTTTTCAAATAATGTAAAAACAGTACCTTGATTTCTAGGGTTTGTAGCTGTAAGCTTTAATTTGTAGAGAAATGAGGTGCAAAATATATTTTTGACCACTTTATTTGAAATTACTTTAATTGTTAAACATAATAATCACAAAAGTTTTAGCATTTGTATATCTTTGCCTTAAAAAGAGAGAATACATCACTCAATATACCAAGAGGGAATTGATTTTAGTATATCTTTGTATGAACTCTAATATTGAATACTTTTCTAATATTAAGTTAAAACTGCATGCCTTGGTTTTAATTAAATTTCATAAATTTAAGCAATTAAGTTTCAAAGACACTGCTGAAATTGTGCTATAATTTTAAGTCACTCTTCATTCTCTGCCATTTTTTTCTGTGTTTCTATCGTTTTGCAGTTCAACATGGTCAGGCACCATAGCACACTTCCTTCTTACCTTACTCTTCCCCACTTTAATCAGGAATCTGAGACAGTATGCTAAGAAGTCCTTGGACTGTCTTGGCTACATTGTAAGATATGTGATAAATAAAACACAAAATGCATCACAATTTTAATCTTCCATTATCTAACATAGGATTCACAGTAATTCATATTAAAAACCAAGTTTAACGAACCTCTTTTCCACAGAGAAAAGTCCAGTAAATTTCTTAGCTTAGATTATTGCTCTACAATTTTCTACTAATGTAAGTTTAAATGTTTTAACCTCTCTGTGATTCAATTGTATGTATAAAATAGAGATAATAATAAAACCTACTTTGTAGCATTATTATAAGGATTAAATTAGTAAGCTCATTTCATTAAGTGGTAAAATTAAGAACATCAACCTGCTTCCAATCCTTTTTATTGTCTAGTTTAAAGACAGTTTCTATCATCTTTGTCTTAAAGAAAAAGTGAACTCAGTTTAGCTGTGTGTGAGTGGTGAAGAGCTTCATGTGCCTTTTTTCCCCCACCATCAATTTATCATGCATTGGGGAGGGTCTCTAAGGCCTCATCCTTTACTAAGGAACTAATGCATGCTGGAGGATGGGGAATCATTTTCCTTATGTTGTGTAGCCCCGATAAGTTCATCATACTCTAGTATATAACCCTGCACTTGAGTTTGCTCAAGAATTAAACTCAGTGGAATAAAAAAAAAATAAAGTAGGTGGAGCCTTACTGTGCAAGAAGTTTTAGAAAGAGGAGGGCATGAGAGAGGGTAATGGAAGATGAAATATCTCAAACTTATACATAATATATGAAATTATCAAAGAAGTACAAAGAGAAATTATATTTTTTAAAATACACTCAAATTAGCCAAAGGCATGCCTAATTTAAGAATGTTTCTGTTGATTCCCACTCTCTCATCTTTGTGGCTATCTCTCCATTTTTCCAATGTACCTTCTCTCTTTTTTAAGATTTCTGAATCTGTTAATATTTTCTCTAAGCCACATCAGTTCCTGAGAGAGTGTCCAGTGTCTCCCTCCAGATGCAAGCCTTGTTGCAATTTAAACATTTAATCTGAGACTGTCAATTTAGGACAGTGATTCTTCAACTGAATATGCAAAGGCCTTAAGGCAAAAATGTATTTCCTTTCCAAGAAGTAGACTTAGGAGCCACAGCCATTTTACTTATTTAAGATGATCACATTTGTTCTGTTTTTTAAATGCACATCTGAGTTTTCACATATTGGTGATCTTTTAGGATTTCCTTTGAGTAGTTGTTCTTCCACTTATAAGGCATAATTTCCAGACAACACTTGAAGACTATATTTTTATCTTAAATAGATTATAAACAAAATATAAATTATTATACCAACTAGAACAAAAATTGTTATGGTAATAAGGCTTCCACTCTCGACTTCATCTTTTCTTCCCTCTCGCTAACCACTTCTGCTGATTCTCAGCCCTAACTTGTGTCTGTCTTGCTGCTCATGCACAGTCTTTCTGTGCCTCAGTGTCACCAGATCTCACTTCCTTGTGAAACACTGAGCAGCTGGAAGGAGGATTCGATATTGTGATGTTTACCATACCAATTTTGTCAGAAAAAAATTCCTTAAAAATCATTCATCTCATACTGTAACATTTGATACTATTTTTATGAAGAATGATTGTAATTAAACACCAGAAAGTCATATGACTTTCAAGTGTTTGAGATCTTGGGGGTATAATTATTACATTTATAATTCTTAGCAGCTGTGATTGATTCTTATGTTTACTTTTTGGAAGACTAAAACTTCAAACAGATGTTTGTTTCTTTTTTTCCCGCCACAGAGTGGATACTGGTTGATAGCAGAACTCCTCAAGCTCCAGTTTCTATAATTGAGAAATAGAGATGAAAAATAGCAGAGTGAATAATCAAATGCTTCTGAACTGAGAGAATTTTATTAGTACTACTAGCATAATATAAATATGACTGTATGTGCTTCTGATATAGTAGTGTTCAATGTAAAAAATCTTTTACTTTTATTACATCTTACATTATTTAGATGTGATCTCTTATTTTTTATATTCTAAACTTCTAATACTAAATATGAGTATTGCTTTGGTCTTTTTATAGTGTATCTTTGAATTGCATAGAATATTCTAAGAATATATGCATGTGGTTCTCACATAACCCTGTTTTATAACTTTTCTTTATCATTGTATTAAAAAGCATAGTTTCATATAAACATGAAACCCATGTTAATTTGTGATAGAGCTCTAGAGTACTTTTGAGTGTAAGATCTGTATATTATAAAGTCAAACATAAATTGTAAATATATATATTTATTTACTTAGTTAATTTCACAAATTCAGTACTCTGCTGTGAGGGTTAAAGTATAAAATTTTTTTAAAAGTTCATATATTTTGCTTTATGAATTATCTGTAATTCCCTTTGCCCTGAGCAGCATGCACTGTCAGAGCATTGAGGACATAGATTAATAAATAGTGATTGTTGGGTCACTTTTAGGAATAATAGGATCTTCTCTGTAATATAATAAATGTAAATTTAAGACAGTGAGATCATAGAGATTAATAGTATGAATGAAAATATAAGAAGGACTTAAAATTCACTACTTTAAAATTTCAGCTAAGAATGTTAAAATGTTTTAAAATAGTGTGTTTTGAGATATGCTAATAAAACATCTTTGCAAGTATATCTTCATTTGATATGAAGAAGAAAAAATAAAGATAGCCCTCTGCTGTCACTGTCTTTATTTATTATGAAATGCAACAGCTTGAATGTTTGCATGGTATTTTGACTGTCTATCACTTTCACCATCGAATCATTTGAAAGATAAACTAGCCTAACTAGAACAGCCGATGGTGCCATAATTTTATCATGCATGGTAATGAAGATGTCATCGTTTCCTCCCATAAATCTCACTAAGAGACTTAGCTTATGAAGTTTGTATACAGCCTCTAAAATACTCTCAGATATAACTTTCAGAAGAAAATAGATTGTACTTATTGGTATGCAGAAAGTACTTTTATGTTTGGGAAAATGATGCAAGATAATATAAAGAGTAGGAGGACTATTGTTCTTGGTGGGAATTCAGGAATTCCTTCTGTTTTCTTTCTTTAACATCATTTGATATTACACATTTCTATGAGTCATATGAATTACAGTAAATTAGAATATTTTTATCTTTATAAAAGTGTATCCAGGCATAGAGCTACAATTTTGGATGTTTTCTTTCATAAGAAGCATGCAGACTTGAAAGTAAAGAGGGGATTATTTGGGAAGAAAACTGAAGTGGAGAGAAGAGAAAGAATATTGGAATGGATATAGTAAATATTCATTACATACATGCATTAAATGTCACAATTCCACTCATTATTTTGTAGGACTAATAAATGTTAATGAAATGTAAAAGAGCAAAGTCTTTTGACAACTCTTTGAGCCACTTATTCTCACTGTAAACTATTTTTTTTTAATTTTTTTATTATTATTATTTATTCAACTGTGTGCATATGCATGTGTGTGTGTGTGTGTGTGTGTGTGTGTGTGCGTGTGTAGAACCACGGACGAATTCGCGAACCACCATGGATGCCTCTACCTCCTTCTGCCCCGGGATTCACAGGCTCCGCCCTACCAGGACCAGAAGCGCAGGCCGCCCCCGCTTCCACCTGGCGTCTATACGTGGGATCTGGGATCCGAACTCAGGACCTTCCGCCTGCAAAGCGGAGGCTTAACCCCTGAGCCACCTCTCCAGCCCCATGTAAACTATTTTGAAAGTCATTTATTGCACAACAGTCTTGGCACATTTGGTGATTTTTTTCTTTAATCCATTCTATTCTATTTTCTTTAATCCATTCCTCCTCTTAGGAAGGCCACTCTCACGTTTAAATTGAAATATTATTTTTCCCTATCTTTGCTAATCAAGTGGATTGTTTTAAGTACACTTTTATTATTTTGTGGGACATGTTAAAGTATTTGATCATATGGCAATAATTTTAGTATGACAGTCTCATGCCTTATGATAGAATATCAGTTTTAAGTGTTAGCATCTGAAAACACATTATTCCATTTTCTATAGTAGTATAGTCAGGATGTCTTTTGGGCCAGTTGAGTCATCTGTTTAATAAAATTGCTTTAAATGGTTTTGAGATTTTTCTTGTAATATCTTCTCCACAGCATTTTCCTTCAGGACAAAGTTTGTCAACATCAAAAGAATATTGTTAATGTTTCTATCATGAAATTAATTATATAAAATGTGATTCTTGTTAAAACTAATATTTTATAAACATATTTCCAGATTAAGGTTTTGGGGTAGGAAGCACCAGATTGACATTTATTGTAAAATGTTGGAAGGATTCTCAATGATGCTAAAGCTGGTTTTATTCTCCAAGGTTAGCCGCTAGTTGGCTTTGTTGTGAGTCATTAGGACTAGCTATGGAAATAAAGGAAAACCTTTCCATGGCTTAATTAACTCCATCCAACTACCATCTGTCTATCAATCTGTGCATATTTTTATTTGACTTTCTATCCCCACACAGTATTTGCTCTAATTTGATACTTTTTCTTGCTTATAATCCTTTAAAAATACCAGATAGTGGTATTTTTATGCACATCTTGTCTGGGTCCCATGATATGTGAAAAGATGCATGCTAAAGTTGAAGAAAATATTCTCTCTTCTAACATAAGATACCTAAACATGAAGGAAAGAGTTTCTTCTTTTTCTACTATGTTGACAAAAATATGGTATAATTTTCTGAAATCTAGACATGACCCAGTACAGAGTAAATTTATAACATAGGAATAAATAACTAATTAATTTTACAAACCAAATACCAGTAAATCCCACAACCTGTTTTCATTGAAAAGCTTGGGAACCAATTCTACCTGATGCTTGCCTTTTCAAGTAAACTTTATTAATTTCCTGCCACTCATTTTTTCCCTATTCCTTATTCTATGTATGTCTTCTCTTAGGAATTTTTTTGTTGTTGTTCATTTCATTCTGGTCTATAATGGTGTAAAGAAGTGTTTCAATTATCGAATTTGTAGAGTATGTTTTCAAAGCCTTTGAATATCCATTGGCCATCTTTAAACAAGTAAATTTTTTCAAGTTTGATTTAAAAGGTTTCTGATGAACGTCAGAAATGTTCACAGTCCCCATTTAAACCACTCTGATGCCACATTTTTTCACTTTTGCTTTATTTATGACTTAAACAATTTCTGAAGTTGACATTATTAAAATTATTTGAAATATTTTTCAAGTATGCATGAATACGACATTATTAACATGCAAATTGTTCTAAAATTTTTGGTTTGAGGTCCTTCTGTGCAAAATGGGTTTTAAATATCTTTTCTAGGACTTACAATAATATAGTTCTAGTGTTTACACTACAGAGAAGCATTCTAGTGTACAATCTCTTTACACACCTTCATTGACACATATTTTGGTTTTGCATATTTGCTCATTAAATAATCATGAATAATATGTAAAGAATCAATCAGGATATCACTTTCAACAAATATTTGAATAGACTTTACAAATCTGAGCACTCATATTTTATAAAATACATACTTTGAAGTCATCTTCAACTGGCTATGTTGAATACTGTAAAAATCTTGTATTTTTCTGCTTTGTGCACTGTTTTGTTTTGTTTTTATTTTCTGAGTAGTATTAAGGAAACCTCTCATAGACTGAGATCAGAAACATGATTGTTTTTACTTTCTTCCAAAATTGCTATAGTTTTACTTCTGATTTTATGAAATTCATTCCTACCTTGATGTTAATTTTCTCTATTTTTCCATTAGTGCTAAAATCATGATATTAACATTTAAAGTTTTAAAAAAGGTTCATTTTGAGATGCTATAGACAATCAGATTAATACACATTTTTATATTTATGGTGAACTTTTAAAGTGACTCTAACACTATATAGATACTTTATGTCAAGTTTCTGTAAATTAGGAATGCATTTCCTCGTTTTCAATTTTCTTAATTTTCTTTAATTTTCATAATTTTCTTTGTGACATTAAAATAAGACTATGGAAAATTATCATATCTGTAACTTTATAATTTCCAGTTTTTGGCTGATGATCCCCTTAAATCCATCCTATTTCCTTCCTGTAACCTTTTTTCCAGATTTTCCATTGAATATTCATGTATGTTTTGTGAGTATGTGGTTGTGTATGTCTGTCTGCATGTGCACACCCAAGTACCCATGTGGGTAGGATTGTATGTTTGTGTGTGTGTGTGTGTGTTTACATGTATGCATATGTGGAGACATGTATATGGATGTATTTGTATGTGGTTGGACCATGTGAGTTCATGTGTATGTGAACTATAGATGAATACCCTTTTTAATTTTTCCCTTACATTTTCATTGACGATATAAGATCCATTTGTCAATTTTCATGGTAAACTCTTTTCAGGCTTCAGTAAAATTTTAATGTAGAATATCATGGATGAAGAGCTGTTTTTGTAACAGTGTCTTCCCTATCATGGCATGGAACATTTCCAAGAACTCTGACATACAAATCATCTACCAATGAAACTTCGCAGTATCTTTCATCAAGATCTTCCCCATTACTTAAAAACATTTTAAACTGTAGATTACATTAATAAATTTCTTTTCCATCAATTTTGAAGCATAATTCATGTTAATTCAATAGTCAGATCAGAATAATAAGCAATTCAATCTATTTAGACATTAATTATATAATCCTCTGAGTACTTTTACTTTTCTAATTATTTTGAAATATATCTAGATCGGTTTAAACTGCAGTGCCACTTCTGTTAAAATAACCATAAGAAATTCCTTCTATCAACAACATTTTACTGTGTTATTGAACTTCTTCCAAGCCTATATTTCCCTTTACTTTTCAAAAAGTATCCACTGAGTCAGTGCAATTACCATCTGAATTCCAGTACTGGATTTGAGGACATGACTCAAATTGCTTATTATACATGCATGAGAATTATAATTTGTATCTCGCGGACTCATGCCAAAAAACCCCTGTGATGGGAAGGCAGAGACAGGAGGATCCCTGGAGCTTACTGGACAGATTGTCTTGCTAAACTGATAAGATCTAGGATTAGTAAGAGACTTCAGCTAAAAAAATAACTTTATCTGGAATATAATTTTTAAGAAATTATATATATACACATATATAAGCATAAAATTAAAGTAAAATCCTTTTCAACTTTTTAACTTTTAACAAGATATTCTGAATGTTTCTCCAATAAATACTACACTTTTCATTTTAAGGATATGTGCTAGAATTTGTATCAAAGTTATTTAACCTTCATTGTATGGGTAGGATTAAAATAAAATGATGATGCAAATTTAAAAACACATGCGTATACCAGACTGTCTCAGCCAACTTTGTAAGCCTCAGTGTTGAAGAAATGACTGTTATTCCATCCTTCCTCAAGGCATCTTCCAATCAAAATCTAGATTGATTTTTCAGTAATCTTCCTCAAAAAAGGGAGCAGTTTCCTACTAGCACTTTCCTGCTCACTAAGCCTATTCACAATGATGTTTTTTAGTAATGTCTTTAAATCATATTGTTAGTGTTGTTTGTTACATGACTTGTTTCATATGTTGTCCCTGAGATTGTCAACTGGGAGCACGCACACACACACGCACACACACATGTGTGTGTCTATGCGTGTCTATGCGTGTGTGTGTGTGTGTGTGTGTGTGTGTGTATCCAGCTCAATTTGCTGTCAATAAAATGAGATGCATTTTAAATTTGGCATCATTCAGGCCATTCTTACCCCTGAATGCTTTATGTTCCCTTCCTTGTATTTCTTGGAAACATGCCCAGTGTTTAGTGTTTAGGTTACATTGAGAAATGAAGCCCAGAGGTTTCTGACAACCCAATTGTGAAGAAGATGATACTCTTGCACACTTGCTGCTTCTCCTTCTTTTAAGCTCCTCCAAGTGAACCTCTGCTTGAATTAGTATTGTTCTTAACATGCAAAACCAGCTTCCTGAAGGGGTCATTGACCTCCAATTCCAGCTAGACTTGTGCATCTGTGCATCCATGATAATTACATTAATATTCAACATAAAAGACAGGTGAGCAATAGTCAAATAAAAATATCCCACTTGTGCCAAAACAAAAGATACAGACATCTTTTCAAAGTACTGTCTAATTGTGTAATAGTCCCAATTTTCTATGTATTCCAGTTTTTTTGAAAGTTACTGTTTAGTTTTAATTTTTAATAACATTAAATTTTTTAATAACATTTTAATTTTTAATAACATTATTTCTACTAATTAGAGAAGTATTTTCATTCAACTAATTTTACTAACATGTTTCCGGATATAAATGAATATTTTTAAAATGTGTATGGTAATAATTACTGGGCCTCTGAAAAGCCACATAGAGTGTTCCATTCCTTCTTTTATCCACTTGAGTGTGTTTGTAGATTGATCTACCTTCCTACTGCTCTTACTCCAGGAATGGATGTTCAGGCCATTTCTGTTGGACATTTTTATGTGGGATCTGGAAATCTGAATGCAGGTCCTTTTGCTTGGGAAGCAAAGGCTTTAACTTCTGAGCCATCTCCCTAGCCCCACTTCCTCTATTCTTCTTGCCATATTGCACATTGCATTTTTTATTTGAGTGGTAGAAAATGAGGTGGGGAAGTTTGAGGGGGGGATGGCATATTGGCAGAACACCTGCCTAGCACACAAGAGTCCCTGGGTTCAATACCCAGTGTTGCAAAAAAAAAAAAAAAAAAAAAAACTAAAGGAAAGAAAAACTGGGAGTGACCTCAACATCCAGTGTTTCTGTGGTGGTTGTGTGAATAATTTTCCTGGGGAGATGTCACGCCTAACTGCCTTACCACCGTAGACAGGAGGTCCAAAACAGAACAAACATACTATTACTATAGGTCCTAATTGACAACCCATTAGTTTATTGGGCTTACAGGAATAGAGGCGAGGATAACTAACAGAAGCAGGGACAATTCAAAAACAGCTGACCACAGCATGGCTGAAAGTGTTCCCTTGGCTGTCTAGATTTAACACACACATCAATTAATATTCCATAATTTGTATATCCTGAGGTCCCTACAGACTTCATGTGTGAGAGCACATGGGTGGATATGTGTACAGACAAATGTACAGGCACATGCTTAGCACATGTGCCCGCACCTGCATTCTAGCACTTCCTAACCCTTCTGTCTCTGAGGGAACATCAACAGTCAACCGGTATTATCTTAATAGTCAATGATAAAATGGTGGCCATCAAGTATATTTCATTATTCTCCAGTTCACCTGTTTGTGTCATTTGGTGGCTTGATATATTTTTAAAAATGGACTTTGGGACTGGGGAATGTTCCAGCGGTTATAAAGTCTTCATCTCACATGCAGAAGGACATGTATTCAGATTCTCAGATATGGGCAGTTTCGGCAGTGGCCCATAATCCAACCTTGGAAGATGGATTCTGGGAAACATCAGAGTACAATAAAGAGGTAGAACAATCAAGAATTATTTCTGATGTTACTGTTGGTTCTCCACAGGTGCCCACACTCGAGTGCCCTCTTGTACACACATGCACACACATGCACACACACACACACAAAAGAACATTTAAAAAATGTGGTTAAATGAAAGTAATAAAGTTTTCACCTCATTAAGTATACAATTTGTAAACATTCATGACATGGCCCGACCATCACCACTATCACATCAAATAAATAACATGCTCTCTAAGTAGTACTTTCTTAGCCCCTCCTAGCTCTTCCTGGTAGCCAAAGATCTACTTTCGCAAAAATGGAAAAGCTATTCTTCATCAGAGTGTTGCACACAGCTATCCTTTTAAGTACTTAGGCAGATTATCAAATTAATATGGCATCATAATAAATGAGAAGGGAAACCAATTCAAGTATTATTGTAGAAATGAAAATCTTTAAAGTACAAAGCACAGGGACTGAATAGATGACTCAGAGGTTAAAACTCTTGCCTACCAAGAAAAAGAATCAGAATTCAGATCCCCAAATCTCACATTTAAAATTTAGCGCCTGCAGTGTGGTGCCTGCCTGTAATTCTAGCCTCAGAGGCAGAGCACGAGAATCCCCAAGTAAGCTGGCCAGTCACACTGGCAACTGATGGTGTGTTCTGAGTGTCCTTAGGGACCTTCATAGTCAGGCACAGTTGTCAACTTGATGGTTGAAGGTTTGAGCTTTGGCCACATGTGTGGAGAATTAGTGGTTGAGCTGGGCCCAGAGCAAACCTTCAGGAGATTGTCCAGCTGATGGGGAGGGCCCAGCCTATGGTGGCTGGGATTAGGCTCTGGAATAAAGGATGGAGGGCTGGTTGAGGAAGCTGGCATCGGTTTGTATACTTGGCCAGACGTGCTCGTCTGGCAAGTAAGGATCCTCTCTCTCTCAGCTGTGTGTAGAGATAGTGTGGCCAGTTCTCTTGGCCCTGGTGTTTGTGCATGCTCTCCTGTCAAGCTGAAATGAGCACTGTAACCGGACTGTAGTAAGGAAATAAAGCCCTTGTTCCCTTAAGCCGTTTGATGGTCATTTATCAGCAACCATGCAGGCTGACTGCAACAGGACCAAAGCTCACAACAAGATGGAAGAAAAATCAAGGATGATTCCCGATATCACCCTTGGGTCCCCACAGGTGCACTGAAGTATGCTCATATACTTACGACTACTCCAGTATCACCACTCACATGCAAACACATACAGATATACATGCATGCACACACACACGAACACAAACATACCCCATGCACATATACTTGAAAGACAAAAAATTCAGCAATATTAGCACAGATTTAAAGTAATTAATGCCAAATTGTTTACTATCTCTAGATGAAATATGAAATGCAAATATAAAAAAGTATTTTCTGACAATTAAATTTGTATAAATGATATGTGTATATTCCTAGTATTCTTTCCGGTGTTATTTCTTCTGCTGTATTCAGCTTTGTACATTCACTTGACTCCCTAAGACTGTCTTGCTCTTCTAGCTAAGGCTATTTTTTGCAATGTTTTTTATTCTTTAACAATTTTACATAAATACAATGAATTGATGTGTTTTCACTCCTTCCTCCCCAATCCCATTACCCTCCTGTCCCACTTCATTTCTTCTCATTCCAGCCGACTTTCACATCTTTTTTTTCCCCAATCATACAAGCTTAATAGGTACCCTGTTCCCCTCCCCCCTCCACTCCTCCCCTGTCTCCCTTGTACCTTTCCCCCCTTCTCCCCTTCCCTTCACCCGGGCCCTCCCCTTTTCCTAGTGTCTCCCCCTCTCCCCCCCCATTCCCTGGAGCATCCTATTGTGTGAATGTCAAACTTCCCTCTGGATCCTCCATTCTAGTGAGGTGTAAGAACTTATTGGCACTGCCAGAGCCCTTTCTTGGGTTCCACTTTGGTATGGGAACACTATGATGACTGTTAATCCCTTGCTAGCAAAGGCTATTCTTGTATTACAAAAACAGAGACATTTATACAAAACAGTCTGTGCATTGCAACTCCAGGTGTGTAGGAGTTTTCATGGGCTGTTTTATTGAATCACTGGTCGTCGAAGATAAATGGAAAAGCATTTCCTTCCCATTTAACTGCACCACCTGTGGGACAGTGACAACTGACATACCTGGCAGTAGAAAAGTGATTGGCCCCGGATTAAAAATCACCTGGAAATATTTTATGTACCCAAATGCTGAGTACTTAATTTAGCAACAAGAGACTTTAGTTTTTGGGTAATATTACAGTCGAAAGATACATTCCAGCAAAATATTTTAAAGCAAAAATGTTACCATTGATCTTTTCAGCATGCCAATAAATTCAGTTATTTTATTTCATTGTTTAATGGAGTAGGTATGAAACACTGGTTGTATAAAAAAATTCAGTTATTTTATTGCATTGTGTAATTGAGTAGGCATGCAGTTGTTTTTAGTGACTGTTAATGCATACATTCTTTTGAAATTGATCAGTTAAATAATGGAATCTAACATTGAGCCTGAGAACTCAAATTTCTATTTTCCTGATTTGAATGAATAGATAAGAATTCACTTGAGCTATTTTGAGCTATATATACTACATTCTATAAATCCAACTTTTGGTGTATTGCATGTGTGAGGGCAGACATGCGTGCATAGGTATGTATACTTTTTGTACACACTGAGTGTGTATATGTCTATCTGAATGTATATGTCTATCTGAATAATCCTGGATTACTATTCCTCATTTTGATTTGCTCTACTGTTTCACAAGCTGTGCCTTTCAGAGCCTCAACTGTAGACCACCATTTCTGTCCCTAATTTTTACATGGCTTTTTGGGATCAAAAAAGTCCTCTTGGGGCTGGAGAGGTAGCTCAGGGGTTAAACCTCTGCCTTGCAGGCAGAAGGTCCTGAGTTCGGATCCTAGACCCCATGTATAGATGCCAGCGGAAGCGGGGGTGGCCTGTGATTCTGGTCCTGGTAGGGCAGAGCCTGTGAATCCCGGGGCGGAGTAAACAAGGAGGAGATGGAGGCGTCCATGGTGGTTCCCGAATTCGTCCGTGGTTCTACACACATACACACACACACATACATATACACACATACATACACACGCACACATGCATACACTCACAATTGAATAAATAATAAAAAAAATTTTAAAAGGTCCTTTTGCTTGTGAAACAACGGCTTTAACCTCTGAGTCATCTCTCCAAGCACTAAAAATCCAATTTTTAAGGTGCAAAGACATGTAAAATATTATATAATATTTATGAAGATTGAAAGTACAGCATCCAGTTCAAAGACAGTAAAGACTGAAGATGGATACATCAGTCCTGCTCCTGCATTTACATATGGAATATGCCCATAATGAATCTTGATCAAGAGCAATCCACTTAGAAAGTATAAGTTTTAGGGGCTGGAGAGGTGGCTCAGGGGTTAAGCCTCTGCCTTGCAGGCAGAAGGTATAGACGCCGGGCAGAAGTGGGGGCGGCCTGCGCTTCTGGTCCTGGTAGGGCAGAGCCTGTGAATCCCAGGGCAGAGTAAACGAGGAGGTGGAGGCGTCCATGGTGGTTCCCGAATTCGTCCGTGGTTCTACACACACACACACACACACACACACACACACATACACACATGCATACATGCACAATTGAATAAATAATAAAAAAATTTAAAAAACGAAAGTATAAGTTTTAAACCTACAAGTAATTTTATTAAGTTTGCATTATGAGTTAAAATTTTCTAGAACAGAACCGATAGCATGAATGAGATTTATTAGACTAGATTATTCCATGTATAGTCCCACAGCAGTTGTCTACAACCTGGAAATGCCAAGAATCTGCAAGCTGCTCAGTCCATGATGCTCAATCCCTTAGCTATAAAGGCCTGGAGTAGTATCCTTGGAGATCCATGAGTCTTCAGTTCACATCGGAAGGCTGAAGAAGCTGGAGTCTCAAGTCTTTAGCAATTGCAATAGCAACAGGGTGTATACACTCACCAAGAGTCGCCAGGCAAAGTCACCACGCAAAAGCAACAAAAACTGCTTTCCCTTGGATCTCTTTATATCTGGGCAGTGCAATGGAAAGTCATGTCCACATTAGAGTACGCTCTTCTGTTTCTGTTGATTTTACCAGGAAATAGCCTCCCAAGACACTCCAAGAGAGACAGATCTCTTAGTTAATCCCAGAGCTGGCAACCAAAAATAATAATCACATCACTGGGTTGGCTATATTCTTAATAAGCACAGTATGTATTAAGTGTTACTGACTTTTACAAACAATAAATATGGACTTTTTAGTCTGACTTTATTATGTCTTTTGGTAACAATTAAGTTGAAATTATTTAAAACTGAAAACTTTGAATTCTTTTCATTTTTGCTTTCTTCTTTCTCTGAAATCTTAAATATCATATTTTGTATTTTCTCTAATGCTTTGGAAATAATGGTGAGAACCCACGGAATTAATTTCTACAAAGACATGAGTAGAAAATTTACATTTAGGTTTCCATTTAGGAAAAAAAATTAACCCAAAGTTTAATATTTTATTTTATGTTATTTCTTTACATATATGACCCATTCTTACATTAAGTTCAGTTTTAAAATTTTATTTTGTATGTTCTTCTTAGTTTGTTCCTGTTCAGTGGGGTACTGATATGCTGGCACTTAACACATAATGCTGGCCATTGAAAAATATATATCAGGCTGCATTTTGTTTTAGGTGTGTGTGTGTGCATGTGAATGTGTGTACAAGTATGTGTGTGGTCATGTAAATAAGGGGTCACTTGAGTATCTGTGGAAGCCCAAGAGTGCTTATGTGCCTATGGAGGCCAAAGGTGACATTTGGGCACCATCTTGGATTTGTTTACCTTCTATTGCTTTCTTCTGGGGTTTTTCATGCTCTGCATTCCAGGGCTAGAATTACAGACAGCTGCCATTTCTGTCCAGCATTTTTATGTGAAATCTAGGCATCCAAACTGAGGTGCTCTTGCTTGTGGGGTAAAGGTCTTAGCTCCTGAACCATCTTTCTCAATCCTAGCAGGCTGCATTTTAACTGTTTATATCTATGCTTGTGGCTTGTTGAAAAAAAAAATCTGGATGGAGATTCCCATAGCTAGTCCCCCTGCTACTTATCTGAAAACCGAGCTTTAATTAGGTGTGCTTAGCCAGTAAACAGATCTCCTTTGACTCCCAGAAGTCTGTGCTGTAAGACAGAAAAGGGATTATCTCTTCCTAGAGGAACTTCTATTGCATCAGTTGGCTAATGACAAGGAAAGGAGCTTTCCTCAGCACAGCATTTTCAAACATATGAATTCAATTGAAGGGTGTTAGATTGTAGGTTATAAGCAGATGTTTGATTCCTAGATAAACCTGATGACTTGATTTTTCCAGCCATACCATGACCATGTGCATGTAACATGTTAACAGTGTGTCCTTGATAGCAGGGGAGACAAGGCAGTGGGACACACCCCCTGTATAAACTTACTATGATTCCCGAGAAGTCCTCTCAACATTCTGCTACTGCACTGTGAGCTTTTTTTCTTTTTCTTCTTTTTTCCTTTCCTTTTTTTTTTTTTTTTCTTGCATCTTGATTTTGGAAAGAACATCAAATGCTGAGAGAGGAGCTATCAAAACAGATTGTGGATGGATGTTGATTCATTCAGTGAATGAAGCCAAAAATGCAAATGCACACTTGTCAAAAATTCAGGTTGGTGCTAACCTCTCTACTAAATTCAAATCATCTACTGTTTGCTAACATGCAACACCAAGCATAAAGTTCAGATATTTTCCTTCTAAAAGGGAACACTTAGAGAAAAAAAGTGAGATACATTTCAATTATTTGTTTCAAATCTGTGTCTGAGCATATCCAAACTTCTACCTTGATTCTGCTAGCCTTGTCGGAGACTGAAATACCAAAGGGGAATGAAGGATGCCATTTTTCAGCTCCTTGGCAAGGACACTCTACTCCTGAATGTGATCACGTGCTATGGTTGGAATGATTTGGTAATATTTTTTCCACTATCAAAGCCAGGCAGCCTAACCAAACAGCAGAACAGAATCCATACTGTTAAGAGAGAAAAGTGTTAGTAATTACCAAGGTGGAAATTCTGGTCCTTGTATTTCACCATGAGGATAACCTGATGTGCACCAACTGTTCATGACTGGCCCATACTGGCTTTCATAAAAATTGGTGGCATCAGACTCTCGTCCAGGCTTAAATACCAGGCTTAAATGCTGGTATTATTCCTCTGATAGTCAAGAGTCTGAAATGAGTTGTGTCTTCATTGACCTTCAAATCAAAAACAGAAACAATAGCTCTTATTATGGGCTTAAACATATTACATTATTTCCTGTATTAGCTTGCTTCAATCTCACATTAACTCCATGAAACTAGTACATATTTCAGCTTTCATATGACTTGTGTGGCAGTATATTTTATTATGAATAATGAGACACTGATACTCAAGAGAAAAATAGTTTCCCTTCTGTATGCCTTAAGAACTTTATGTTTTAACTCTTCATTTTAATAAACATTTTTAGGGAAGTAGAGAACAAATGTCTGCAAATTTGTTCATAAGTGTTAATTGCAAATGTAGTTGTTATTGTTTCTTTTTGTTTGAGAATTGAAAATTTATAAATCTCTGGTTTTCATCAATACTTTCATAAGTACTTTATATATATTTAATAGAAAATTTTGGTGGCTATCTGTATTTTTGACTCATAATTTTGTTAAGTTCTTGAGCCAGCATCTGCATAATGCCATTCATTAGCTTGCTATTCTAATAATTGTAAACAAATGTATCCTGTAATCTATGAGTACATAATAATTATGTTGATAGGGATTTTTGTATTTATCTATACCTACACAAGTACAAGGCATACAGAACATATTGCTAATGAGTATTTGTAGAATGTATTGCTGAATGAAAAAAGCTGAGTTTCTGCAAATGCACAATTTTCTATTATCAGACATTCAGCTTTATTCATGATAAATGAAAGTAGTATCAATGTGGAAGGAGCAATAAGGGGAGAACACAGTTTCCTTTCTTAGAATCTATCCTATGCTGCTCCATTTTGGACTCATTGAGTATGGGGATTTGCTTTCCTAGTACTGACTTATTGTAATGCTCAATGCTCAATGCTTCCATGGAAGAATGAATGGATAACTGAGCAAGCAATTCTTTAAGAAATTTATTTTTTATTTTACCTCACATGAATAATTCTTAAATTTAGCAACTACAGTGTTGGGGGAGTAAAAAAGGTGTAGGGCAGGAAAGAGGAAGCACACATTCTAGAAGCACCTTTTTATATCTTATAGACCATAATAGTCCAGCTGTGTTGTAGAACTTAGAATCCTTAAATTTTCACCAATCAAGAGATCATTTCGTCTCTAGTTGAATACTTGGTTATTCATCTGTAGTAGATCCTGATTCACATGTAGTCAGAGCAGTATCAATGTCTTGCTGTCAATGTTAGGCACCTTTTATGTATTATAGAGATCTCTCTTTTTTTAGGAGTGTACTTTAGACCATCATATTGATTGTGACATTAATATTTGTGTTGTAAACATACTTCTTTTGCCTCTTCTCTCTCCTTTCCTCCTGATTACTATCTCTAGAGCAAATCATAATTTGTCTATGTGAATAATTCATTAAACAGAACTACTCAGCACTACTGACTAATGACTGAATGACAATGATAGGAAAGTTTGCAATGCTTGCTAGTATTCTGTTTTCAGAAAGAAAGAATAGGTATTTGGTGCTTGTAAACTTAATTTATTCTACACTCAAGAGAGATTATGTTGTAGTGAACAGTGTATTGACATATGACATACACTCCCATCATAAATATTTTAACTCATCCTTACTCTTTTCTATCCATACATAAATATTCATTTGTAAACCCAATATTCACAAATACCAACTCTTCCATACACAAAGTATGAATGTGTTCCTTTCAATGTCAAAAGTAAAATTTATTTCTGATTAGAAATATCATTAAAAGTTTGATCACATTCCTTAGTGTTAACTCTTGATTTTGTTAACTGATTAAACCACAGATCAACACTGAGTTGTTAAATAGTGCCTCCATAATTTTTTAATTAGGTTATTGTAGCAGTCCACTTGCATGGTTGCTGATAAATGACCATCAAACGGCTTAAGGGAACAAGGGGTTTATTCTCTTATGATTTCTGGTTACATTTCTTAGTCCAGCTTGACAGGAGAGCATGCACCAACACCAGGGCCGAGGGAACTGACCACACCATCACTGCATAACGGCCGAGAGATGGACAGTCCTTACTTGTCAGACCAGCATGTCTGGTCAAGTGAACAGAAGGATGCCCACTCTCTCAACCAGCTCTCTGTGATTTATCCAGAGCCCAATCCCACCCACCATGGGCTGGGTACCCCCCCCCATCAGCTAGATAATCTCCTTCAGGTTTGCTCTGGGCTTAACTCAACCATCAACTCTCTACAACTGTGCCCAGAGCTCAAACCCTCAACAGTCAAGTTGACACCTGTGCTTAACTATGACATTCTACCCATTGTCAACTTGACACAAAAACAATAGCACTTTTAAACTGTAACCTTCAATCCTTGTCCCCACAGATGTTAAAATATAAATACATTCCATGGACAAATTTAAAATGTTTCCATTAAAACTTCAGTCCTAACATTTTAAAAGTTCAAAGTGGACTAAGCTGATAAATGACCATCAAACAGCTTAAGGGAACAAGGGGTTTATTCTCTTACAATTTCTGGTTATAGTTCTCAGTTCAGCTTGACGGGAAAGCATGCGCTTCTGGTCCTGGTAGGGCGGAGCCTGTGAATCCCGGGGCGGAGGAAGTGGAGGCGTCCATGGTGGTTCCCGAATTCGTCCGTGGTTCTACACACACAAGACACACGCGCACATACGCACACACGCACAATTGAATAAAAAAAAAAAAATACAATGAAGTATCTTTTGATATGTTTGCCATTTGTATCAAATGTAATATTAAATTTAAACACTCCATAAGTGTCCAGGCCCATAAACGAGCATAAACCCAGACTTACATGCAGGAAACAGAAGAGGTATCAGAAGAATTGATCAGTCATCGGGTCAGAGAGAGCCTAGGATGTCCTCCATCATCTAAGCCAACTTTATTGTAGCGTACATGACTATTTATTAGAAGACAATCAAGGAGCAGGACCAAATTTTTTACAGGATTATGTAAAACATATGCATTCCAGTTAACAAAGAAAAGGCAGGAGTGACATCTACTTGCTGTGTGGGACCAGATATGATGTCTCTAGGTAGAGTTAAAAGCAGGCATGACACTTAATTGCTAAAAGGAAATGGATAATGAATGTCTCAATGAAGAGTTACCTGGTCCATGCATTAACATATCTCAAATGCATAGGGAGGGAACTGTAGAGGTTATAACCCAGCCAGTCCTGAGAACAAAAGCCAAGAACAGGCTGGAGATAAACTCAACTCCCAGAAGGAGGAATTCCCCTGCCATTGTCTTTGCACACAAGAGTCAAAACTCAACTCCCAAAGGGAGGAATTTACCTAACAACTGTCCATTTCAGATGCTAATGTGTAATTCTCCAGAGAGCAGGCTGTAGGTCTGACAACCCACACACACAAGAGTCTAAAAATTTCTTAATGTTTAACAAGCATGAATTTTGTATTAGGCACTATGCTAGAAATGAGATGTAAAGATTGAACCGATGGTCTCAGTGTATCCGAAAAGTTTAAAACAATGTAAGGGGAGGGTTTTATATAAGTACTTTTTTTTAAAATTTTTATTATTATTTATTCAGCAGTGTGCATGTGCGTGTGTGTGTCTGTGTATGTGTAGAACCACGGACGAATTCGCGAACCACCATGGACGCCTCCACCTCCTGCCCCGAGATTCACAGGCTCCGCCCTACCAGGACCACGTGGGATCTGGGATCCGAACTCAGGACCTTCCGCCTACAAGGCGGAGGCTTAACCTCTGAGCCACCTCTCCAGCCCCTATATAAGTACTTTTTATTCCATTTTAGTTGGAAGAAAATCTGGAAGAAGATGAAAGTCAATAAGCTTTTTGTAGAGTAAAAACTAATCATAATAGGAATGAACTAACATTATTTGGGTCAAAAGTGAAATAAATATTATTGTAAATCTCTGAATTTCTGAAGCAGAAATGCAGTGAGTTGGTGATCTTTGGTAAAGTCAGTTGCTTTGCTCAACGAAAAAGAATATAAGAAAGATACCAGAAGGCCAAAGAGATGGCTTAGGAATTAAACTTTACAAGCAAGATAAACATGAACATAAAAATGTTGGGCAGAAATGGTAGTAGACTGCACTTCTACTCCCAGAAGATAGAACCTGGGAAATCACAGCGCAAAGCAATGTAGAGGTAGAGCAATCCAAGATGATTCCTGATGTCACCCTCGGGCTTCCACAGGAACACACACACTCAAGTGCCTCTCTGGTATACATTCTCAGAGAAAGAGAGAGAGAGAGAGAATCAGAAACAGGATTGCGCAGTTCCACAGTGAAGCATCAAATAGGATTCTTCTTAAATTTATTTGTTATCAAAAGAGATGCTGACCATGATGACGATGAACTGTGGAGCAGTGTCAGAGCTGAGCAGTTGCAGTGGTTAAACAAGCACATTAGTCTCATGAGGATCTGTCATCCCCACATGTGGGCAAAGTTATTGATCACCAACTAAAAAGTGCTTCGAGGTGGAGTGCTTGGTCTTGCTATTCTGCCAAAACTACTGTAGAACTTCTTTCAGATAATTGCTGATTATGCCCTCCTTTAATCTGTGCATCCATATAAATGCTATAATCACAATGATATACATGGAAATAGTAATACTCTGCTACTGTTTTTCCCTAGAGGTTTATTTTAAAAATTCATTTCTTTATTTTATGTATCTGTGCATGTATGTGTTGTGTGTGTGTGTGGATGCAGAGATGCCACTGTGTGTGCTTGTGTGTAGACCAACAGATAAATGGGGAAGGTAGCTGTCTCCTTCCTCTAGTGGATTTCATGATAGAACTCAGGTCTTTATGCTTGAGGGTAAGCACTTTAGGCACTGAGGCAATCAACATGTCCTCTAATAAGGTTTTTTGTAGAGAACCAGGACATTTACATTTTTTTCTTTCACTTTACTGTCAACTTTCATCCATTTTTTGCTGAATTCTTCTTGTTTATCTAACATGAAATATTGGAAATCCCCCTCTCTGTTATCTTTCCCCCTCCACTCTATATCTCTGAAGTCCAACTTTACTGTTTGTTGATCTCATTTGCCTTCTTAGATTAGATAGCAGCTACATGCAATTGCAGTGAATTCCTGTGCAACTCCACGCCCCCAGGATGGAGAGACAGAAGCAGGAAGGTCACTTGATTTCAGGAGTTTGAAAGCAGTCTAGGAAACATGTGTGAGTCTCCCAGAATAAAAAAAGAATGAGAAATATAGAATCAACACCTGGGGCCACCATCTACTGCATTTACACTTTCAGTAAACTGCTTTGTCATATGAAAGTAACTTGGTCTGGGCTGAAGAGATGGCCCGTGGGTTAGGTGGCTGCCTCAAAAGTAGAAGGCCCTGTGTTCAGACTCCAAAAATGGAGATTATCTGCACTTACAGCTCTAGATGGTAGAGCCAGAGACATTCAAGAGCAAGACAAATAGGAGGTGGAAGCAATCCAGGATGATTCACAAAGCCATCCTTGGTCCTCCACAGGGACATCCAGCACCCTCTCATACATACAGATACACACACAAATAAATAGATTTAAAAAACAAAGTAGATTGATCTAAAAGTATACTTCCTTCCTTTAACTCAATCATCACTTCACAAAGTTTTATGAAATTTTCCTCAAACCTTACCATCTTCTTTGCTGTAGCTGTCATCACCTTAGAATTCAACTTTCTTTACTTGTAGTCCAAACCAGACGTCAATGTTTCTCCTGATTGTTTGCGATTCATTTTCCTCAGAACAAACTAGAGCTGAGGTTTATATGTGTGTGTCTATGTATTTCATATATAACATATAAACTTATAAAGTATTGTTTATACTATAAAATAATCTACGATATATTGCATTGAAGACTTTTGTGATTGATCTAGACTATCAGTCTTCTTGATTTGTTGTCTTCAAAGTTTCCAATCCACTGTGAGTTCTGACCACAGAGAGCACTCTGCATCTGTCTCTGAATCCCCTGACCAACATTCTACCATGGAAAATTCCTTGGTTTTTGTTCTGAGCCTTCTGAACTCTACTACTTCCTAGCTCTTGTAGTTAATATGAAGGTGGCTGGTTCTTTCAATTCTTTGAGACTGGCTTAATGCACCACCTGCTTCAGAAATGTCTTTGCTGACCACCACTCATCCGAGCTTCTGCTTTTCATGTGTCTCGACTCCCACGAGTTTCCTGGTGCAACACTGCTCTTCACAGTGCTCTCTCTTGGCATTCTGGAGACACTTCTATTATTTATTTGCTTCATTCTTTGCTTTCCGTCTTTTCCTGTCATGTGTAGTCCTAAGTGTTAGGGTCTGAACCACTCTTGCCATTCTTAAGTCCCTGAAAAAGTAAAGGCACTTAAGAAAGTGAGCATGGAATGATGTGAGCACATTCTACAGTTTCATTTGTTTTTCTTTCTCCTCCTTTACTTGAAGTTGCCAGGAACATAGCACACTCCTTATTTGATATTGTCCCTGAGAACGAGCATGACAAGGGTGTAGTTTTTAAAAGTCAGCATTCCATATTTTAGCAACTTCTCACACTATTTTAAAAAATGTACAACTTTTTGCATGATTTCATTTTTGTTCTCCAAAAGGCTGTGTGTCAGAATAGAATTTGATTTTCAGAAACTTAATGTTAACACTCTGAAAGTATGCAGTATGGAGAAAACAATAAAAATGCATACTGTTCACTTATGAACACAACACACTTTATAGCTTGGGAGTAATGTGTGAATAATCTCTCCTTGGCAAATGAAATATGCTATGAAAAGTGCTTTGACTGCAGAAGTATTCTCTTATTTTCACCTATTTACAGAACATGCCACTGTTTGAAAATGTGCTGTCAATGCAGTTATTTTGAGAGTGAGAAGAAGGAAAAATATTCTAATAGTGAAGAGAAAAAGAAATATGTAGATGTGGGACAGTTTAGAGTCTTAAACACATCAGGACTTAACATGGACAAATATAGCAAATATTTCACAGTCTTTCCTTACCAATTAGTGTTTTTATTTTTCATGCTCTATTTCAGCAATATTAGGAATTCTATATATACAAATAGTCTGATTCTGCAAGCTGCAGTGGAAATTTCAGCATAATTACTGAAATACAAAACCCTGTTAAATCTAGCTCTCTGCTTTGGGTACTTTATTCAATTTCATCTTTGGTAAACATGGCCTTGTTCTGTTCAAGCATTAAATTAAATTTTGCCTAATATTATATTAATTGACAGTTTTACTTTTACTTAGGCTAGTATATGTTATTAATCCTTATTTTTCTATGACATTACCAATATATATTTGGATGATATTTCAGAAGAAAGAATATGTACTAATTTATTTTTAATTTGTTAGAAGTATAGAATAGTCCTTTTCACTTCTTGTAAATAGATATGACATGGGGGAGCTGCAATCACAATTAAGGAAACATAGTCATGTTTCTATAATTCAAGATATTTTAGAACATTTAAGATATAAATGTGAATGAATATTATTAATAATTAACCTGATTCAATCATTCCATAGTCTCTATTCTGTTATAAAATTACTTTTATACTTAGAGGCTTCTAGTTTTTTTGAAAGGTATATCCCATGTGTTTGGTAATACATTTAAAATGTTAATATATACTATGATCTTCAAAGAAGATATTCATTATGCAAAATTTTTCCAATTTAGAATGTGCTTCCACAAATAGTCTGCTATATTCCTGCATAATAGAGGATGAAAAAATAATGGCTGAACGGAGACAACATTATAATTCTCAAGGTAGTTATCCATTCTCAAGTATGCTGGAGCCCATTTATCAACATGAAATGCTTTTTCATGTTTTAACATTGCACTAGAAATAGATAAGATTATTTAAGAAGTACCTGAAAAGAAGTTATAATTTAGGCCTTCTTGTTTTAGTCTCTTTGAAAGAAAGAATTTCTTGTGTCACATACAAATAAAACTGCATGAGTCAAGAAAATTAGCTGTACAAAAAAATGAAACTGATCATGCTTCCACTTATTCTTTCCAGGAATATACTACTCCATCTAATATATCTCTACTAAGAGAGATAAGAGAGGGTAAACCCTGAAGGGAGGTTCCCAGTTTGCAATTAGATTATTTAATCAATAGCTGTGTGACACTTCTGAATTATTCATTGTCACTGTGAGCACATTATCTCAATTATCTCATCTGAAAGTAGACATAACAGACTATTGTAAAATTAATGAGTTATTGATTTAAAAGCATTAAGAACCTCACCTGTTCTGAACATATGCATATTCTATATTTGTTGAGTGAATTAAATAATCAATAAAAACTGTTGCTGTTTCGTATTTATTTTATGAGCATTACTTGTCTAATGTCATATTCTCAAATATGTGATAGCAGGAAAAATAGACATTTGATATTAAAATTTTAATTCTTATACTTTTTCTCTGGGTCCAAAAATGTAATTATATTATTATATTATTGTGCTGCACTTAATGCTGAGCTACCTGCCATTAAAAGCAATCTAGATGAAACACAGTGGGTGACATATTTAAAAGATATGAAAATAGAAAGGAGAACTGACCAGGAAGAAGGGTTTTAATGAGAAGAAGAGGTGGGGATGGGATTGGAGATTAAATTGTAAAAATATCATGAATTCCCTATATTTGCATATTCCAAGAGAATAAAAATTTTAAAAACATTAAGACAAAACAATAGCTAAAATACATTAAAACCAACCAAGCAAACAATTTTTTCCACAGGTTCCTGTGTCTGAATACTTGGTCACCAGCACATGGCAATGTACAGGAAGGTTATGTATTCTTGGAGGGAGTGCATTGCTTTGGACAGGAATTATATACTCTGCTTTTCTCTCTCTCTTTCGCTCTCTCTTTCTCTCTCCATCCCTGCTAATAGCTGTTGCAATGTAAGCCAGCCTCCTGCTTCTACCACCATGTCTTCTGCTATGTGTTCCTCACTTGTAAGACTATCTCGTCTCGAACCATAAGCCAAATAATAAGTCTTTTCTCTTTTAATTTACTTGGGTCAGTGTATTTATAACAATAACATGCTAGTAGGCCGAACGATAATACTGGCACCAAAGGCTTCAGATTTTGGAGTATTTGGAATTTCAGTTTTTCGGATTAAGCATGATCATCTTGAATGAATTACCCCATCTGTAGATGTGTACAAACTCATAAAGCTGGATTTTAATCATATTCTCAAATGAAAAGAATCTAAATGCCTGTGAACTGACTATGTGATGAAAAATAAGATATATCTGAAAAATGGAACAGTATTCAACAATATCGAGTTATCAGCAACTTATGCTTGCTACATAAATATGCCTAAAAAAATATTGTGTGCTAAAAATAATGGAATTTAAGGAGCATATACTGTAATGATTCAATCTACGTGAATTGTCTGGAAAAAATTATATGTATTCATAAATTAGACTGTTATAATCGAAGATTCTAGAAGTTTCAATATAATAACCATAAGAAATCATTTTTGAATGACATTATTCTAAAGATGGGTTGTGCTAAGGGTTGCACAAATCTGAAAATGGATTAAAAATGTTTTTCAAGAGGAAAACTGTGACTAACCAGGTAACATATACAAATTAGTACTCAGGAAAATTGTTAAAAACAGAAAGACAGTGGAAGAGTGGAGGTAGATGAAGCTCAAATGAGATTCTTCATCTGTAGAGATGAGGACTAAAGAAGATTAAAAAATATCATGTTCAAATATTTTTGATCATCATAATTTTTAAAGTTTGTTGCTATTTCCATGTAATTGTATAACAAAGATAAAAGGTATCCTTAAACATCTAAAATACACATAAATTGGTTATAAAATAGGAAATTTCATTTACATATAATTTTTAGGTACTGATTTATTTCTCTCATGTGTGACAGTCTGAATATCTACCTTTGAATATAAATTAACTTTCAAAATTCATTTATTTTGTCTCATTAAATCAAAAATAAGGGGGGCTGGAGAGGTGGCAAGCGGAAGGTCTTGAGTTCGGATCCTAGACCCCACATAGACACCAGGCAGAAGTGGGGGAGGCCTGCTTTTCTGGTCCTGATAGGGCGGAGCCTGTGAATCCCGGGGCAGAGTTAACAAGGTAAACAAGGAAGGAGGTGGAGGCGTCCATGGTGGTTCCCGAATTCGCCAGTGATTCTACACACACACACACACACACACACACACACATGCACAATTGAATAAATAATAATAAAAAAATCAAAATTAAATCAAAAAGTGTTTGATTACAGGTCTGTAAGGTATATTAAACCAAATCATGTTCTATCTACTGAACCAGTAATTAATATACATTTTAAAGCAGCTAACCTCATTTCACTGGTTTCTGTTTTAAATTTTTACATAATTGTCCTTTGTGTGAATGGAATGGACTCATTCATTATTATTTCTTTCATCTCAGAATTGTTCAACCAAGTCAAATAGGAAATAAACACAAACTACCACTTTATGTGTTTGAGATATGTCTAGTGATAGTTTTTTTGAATATTAGCCATATATGCTTCTTCTCTGCACCTATTGGTCAGAATTATAGTTATCTACCAAGAACTGATTGGTTCTGTGAATCTGTGGTGCATATCATAGGTGGGTCTTTAAACAACTGCAGTGTTCAGTCAAGCCATAGGATTAAAACATTGTTCTGATGTGTGTTGTCAGGCATCATCAGGGGCCAGTGTAGAAAAGAACAGCTACACATACACTATACCTGCTTGAAAATGATGTTCCCAAATGCATCAAATTTCATTCTATGGCTTCGAGATACAGAGAAGGAATTGAGGGCACAAAACACATGGTGTAAGTGTTGAGCACCTGACCACACAGGAAGGAGGCAGAAGGAGCCACGCTGCTGCTTCATTGAAAGGTACCACTGGTCTCTCTGCTTCTCCTGGTCATTCTGCTCAAAAATATTCTGACACTGGTGCTTACAAATCTCAGTGCGCAGTACACTTTTCACAGACTCCACTACTTACTTCTTATGAGAAAAATAAGAGAGGCTCACAAAACTAAAAGCTAACAAATTTATTTTATCTCCATTTCAGTCTTTATAAAAGAAAAGAAAGTAATAATGCCTGTTTTATTTTAACTCATGTATTTATCTATTGATTTTTTTTTGCATTTATGGATATAGGTATGAGTGTGATGTGTGAATAGAAGCAGGCACTTGAGTGTACATGCCTATGGAGGGCCAAGAATGACTTCAGGAATCATTCTAGATTGATCTACCTCCTTATAACTTTGCTCTGTCCTTTTCCAGGCTCTGCCTTCCAGGGCCAGAAATACAGACTGTTCGCATCTGCCAGTGTATTTACATGGGAACTGGGATCTGAACTCAAGTCATCTTGCTTGTGAGGCAAATCTCTGTAGCCTGAGCTATCTCTCTCATCTCTATTAGTGTAATTATGTTTCTTAATCATGTTCCCTTTCTGTTTTCCTTATTCTGCTTGGTGTATTTTCTTTTTCTTTTAACAGCAACATGGGTAGTACAATCACTCCTTCAGTTGCTCTAGTCATCTTGTGGACTTACACTCCTTGCAGGAGAAGATGGATGGTTCCCTGACTGACTGAACACCCAGTTTGGATGCTTTGATTATTTTTTGCTTGTGGTCCACCTGTTTTTGCTTCATGTCATGTTGTATTCAGAAATTGATGTGCCCACAGCAAGAGAAAAAGATTGATATCTTTTTTTTTCCAGAAAGCAACATGCATGGGAACTATGTAAACATTATTTCGTGTTGTATTTATTTTCCAGGCAGTTAATTTTTAGATATGAGGCAGAGAAGGGTAGATGTAATGTAAGGCATATGTCCTGGCAAACTTGCAGACAATTGCTAGAGTTCTTGAACATATGCTGAATAATAGATTCTATTTGTGGATTTTTTTTTTTTTTTTTGGGCAAAGTTCCTACACAGTGCTTTTGGAGGTAAACAAAGTAAGTCATTTTGTTGGAATTATTTTTCTTTCCTAAAAGATACAAGCAAGCGAGATTAGGCTGCTCTGGAACAAAGCAGATTTTTATCCTTGTGTTTTTAGTGCGGGTGTATGCCCTTCCTTTCTGACATCAAGGATCCTGACAAGGATGAAGGATGACCTTCAGGGCTCATTGCAGAGTTCCTTCAGCTTGTTGGAAAGAAACACTTATTCATTCACTCCACAAGTAAGTCACCTGTGCAGCTTTTTCATATCATTTCTGAAAATACACATTTCTACAATACACATTTTAACAAGCACACTGTATTTGCATTTCTCTTCACCAGAAGAGAACTTAGACCATTTTTCTTCTGCACACTCCACTCTTCCACTGTTGTCCACTATCCTGGATTTGCGTTATTTTGTAGCCTAATATGTCATATAGCCACTGCTGCCTTTAACTAACAAAGCATATTTAGATTTAGTCTCATGTTTTTCAGTTTCTTTGCACACTTTACACCATGTATCTTTATAGGTCATCCCCTGACTACTTAGCGTAACTGCATAGTTTCGCAGTTAAGAGAAGACTCTCCTTGACTTTCCTTCAAACATGTGTTTTACTATTTGGAATAGGAACTGATTTAACACTGGAGTTAGGACTGTGATTACTTATTTCCACCCAGCTGTTTGAAGATGTTAATCTATCACCTTCCAGTTTTCCTACTGCTTTGAAGCAGTTAGAAATCAGCTATCAGTGTGAGGCTATTTGTTTTGTGGCAATCTCTCTGTCTCCCCCTCTCCCATACTCTGCAGAACTTTTATTTTTTGGAGTTTGATCATTGGCTATGTGTCTACTCCAGTTATGATCTTTCTTTCTAATTGTATTCTAATTTTTATCCTTCCAAGAATCATGACTTTCATCTTTTCTGGAATACTTTTACCAGTTTTTATTTGCTCATTGCTGTAGTCCCATTTGTCTCTCTCTCTCTCTCTCCTCTCTCTCTCTCTCTCTCTTTCTCTCTCATTTTATTAAATGTAGTTCCTTTTCTTTTATATCATCTAAATCTCTGTTTTGGTTTGGATTACTATCCCACTCATAAGTCCATGTGTTAAATGTTTGGTCACCATTAATTTGCGCTACTGTAAATCTTTTTGAGGTGGGGCCTATTGGAAGGAAGTTAGATAATTGGTGTGTGTCCTGGAAGGGGTTCTGATCCCCTGATTTGTGCTGCCACAAAGTGCGCATTTTCCTGTCTCCCCAGAAACCTGCAAATGATAGGGCAACTGATCATGAGTTGAAATTCTCAGACTTGTGAATCAAAAGAAACAGTTTCCCTTTCAAGTTATCAAAGTGTTTATTGAAGTGAAATAAGTTGTCCAACAAAATCTCTTAATCACCTTCAAATATTTTCAGTAAGACTATATTCCTTCCAAGTCTCCTCTTATTAGTGATTACTGTCTTCCCTCTTTAACTGCACCTCATTTGATGCATGATTTGCTTGCTTATTTATTAACATTTATATGTAGCAAGCTATTTTAAAATTCATTCTTTTAGCCATGTCAAATACACTATTTTGCATGCTATCTTTCTATTATATCAAGCTGTTAAGTTTCTATATCAATTTTTTTGACTCTGAGACTTAATGTCCCAATAGTTTGTGTCCTCATGATTATTGTCTTTTTCAATGGGAGGCTCTTGTGCTAGTTAGATTATAAATGCCACCTTCACAATGGAAGGTTGTGTTCTGGGCATATTTGTAAAGCATTATTAGTAAGGCAAACCCTGTGGAAACCTGCAGGAGATTATCTGATCGATGTGGGAAAACCCAACCCATAGTGGGAGGGAAGGTTATCTGGACAGGTGAACTGAATGAGGGGAGCTGGTTCAGTTAAGTTTGGCATTATTTGGCATGTTTGGATAGACTTGAGGTCTGGCAAGTGAGATTTGTCCCTCTATCAACAATCCTGTAGCCAGATTCCTGGAATCTTGGTGTGGTATGAGTGCTCCTGAGAAGCTGGACTAAGAACTGTAATCCCAGAACCATAAGAAAAAATAAGAATCCCTTGTTCCCCTCATAAGCTTGACTGTGAATTTATCAGCAACATGTAGACAAACTGCAACAGGTCTGTTAACCTTTAATAAATTTTCTCTGTCTGCCAGATTCTTCCACCTAATGGTATCCCACTGCTACACAAACTTCATGGTTTCCTGGCTTAGGCTGCTAAGATATGTTGGTTTTATAAATTGAGTTCTAAAAGACTTTTTGTTTATATATTTAAGATTTAAGCAACAAAAAAGAAAGGGACAGTATTTCCTCTCCTCTACCCCATGTCCTTCATTACAGTCAGAATGTCTTGAAGACTTACCCATCTAAGGTCTTTCTCAGGCTTGATACAGTGTCTCTATTTCCTCAGGATCATGGTGCCTCACCTTTCCTCTCTGAGCAAGCCTAGAAACATCTACAGTAGTGGTTTAACTTCTCTAGTCCAACTAGTCTGGTAAATATTGAGAATCAGATGTCTTTCAATAGCTGTTTAGACATGTTTTCTCTAAATATTCAGTGTCCACCCAAAAATAAACAGATTTTAAACATGAAGAATAAAATGACAATCCTCTGTGCCAATAATAAAGATGTAATTAAAATGCAAAGTTTCAGAGAGTATTTGCTAAATATAAAATAAACAATTTCATCCTTGTATCACCACAGCAAAATGTGTTGATACCTTAAAATGTATGATTTTAGGACATATCAAAAACACTAATTATAATTGTAAGTATAGAGTATTATGCAGAACATTACTTTTCTTCAGAATTTAAAGGAAATAAATTCAAAGAGCACAAATTAGCTTTTATGTATTGTCTTTCCTGTTTATGTCTTTCCTCTATTTTTATGTCTTCCTATAATTTGCTACTTTTCAACTCACACTCCTACGTACTTTTTAAAATTTTCTTTCTCAAAAAGAGCACTGGATTTAGCAATTTCATTGTTCTTTTGCTTTATGTACAAGATCCTTGTCTTTAAGGTATCACATGAGAGAGAAAAAAGCAAGATGCTCTAAGAATTCTTTCCCATCCCCATTGTAAGAAATTTTAACCAGATTCATCAATTCTTCCTGGACTTGCCTGGTGTTGGTAATTGTTGCCAGCATTTGAATGGTAACATGGATCAGTTATGTCATCACGGTTATTGTTGGGGTGGTTTGAAATGAGTATTTTTTTAATTTTTTATTATTATTATTATTTATTCAACTGTGCGCATGTGCGTGTGTATGTGCGCGCGCGTGTGTGTCTGTGTGTGTGTGTGTGTCTGTGTGTGTGTAGAACCACAGACGAATTCGGGAACCACCATGGACGCCTCCACCTCCTCCTTGTTTACTCTGCCCAGGGATTCACAGGCTCCGCCCTACCAGGACCAGAAACGCAGAGCCGCCCCCGCTTCTGCCTGGCGTCTATACGTGGGATCTGGGAACCGAACATCAGGACTTCCGCCTGCAAGGCGGAGGCTTAACTCCTGAGCCACCTCTCCAGCCCTGAAATGAGTATTTTAAAATCCAAGTTTATCCACGAAGCTATCTGATATCCCCAAGCTATATGAATATCACAAGTAGTCCATTATTATTTAGGATAATTCTTAACACATAATGGCTAATTTCAATAATTATGATCAATAAAATGACACCATGAAATTATTCACATTCTGAGATGTTGTATGAATTTACTCATATAATTTTAACAAGACTTGACTCCTCTGCAAGGCATTCTGATATTTACAACTATCTTCAATATTGTTTCATGTCTAGTTTCTTATATTCCTCACCCTTTTCCATACATACTATGCACATCCTTTTGTTTCATATTCCCATTGTTCAAAAAAGGATTTGGTTGCTTGCTTCTCATCAGCTTGGCAGGAAAGTTCAATATCAATATCAGGGACACAAGGGACTGATCACACCACATCTACAGGAAAAGCTGTTTGGGACCATATTTCCTAACTTGCCAGTCTTCCAAAAGACAAATCATTTCCCTTTATTGTAGCCTCTTCCCAGGGAACGATCCTATCACTGTGGGCTAAGCATTACTACATCAATTAGATAATCCACACCTTTACTCAGGCTTCCCTTAGCTCAAGTCTTCACAAATGAGCATAAAGGCTCATCCCTCAATTGCCAAGCAGATATCAATCATTAATAGTTATACACATAAACACAAACGTGTGTACATACCCAGCAACTTGGACAATCATACCTGTTATACATCCCAAAATGCATGTGATCTGATGTATTACGGGAAATACATTTCTTTTAATTTGACTAGGAAAAATAGGGGCAAACACCGTCAGTATACTTGTAATAATGATTCCAAATGAATTGATTAGCAGATTAGAACCAAAAGATGTTATTGGAGTTATTGGAGAGCAATTGAGAAAATCCAGATCTTAACCACCCAATGAACTTTTAGAAATTCTCAAATCCCTACAATTTATAATTTTTAGTTATGGAAAACAACAGATTTCACTTAAACTTCAGTATCCTTAAACTAAGGATCTGTGTGTTCCAGTATCTTACGACAAACAATCAAATGACATTTTCTACTTTTAAGTAAATTATTCTTAGATGTTTATTCATATTGTACATAATGACTACTTATTACTCCGTATAAGATTATTGATGACAATATTGTACTTAGTGCATTTTATCATATATTTGTCTTTCAGTTATTCAAAATAAATCTCTAATTCTTTAGAAAGAAATAAAGCTTTTTTATCAACTTAATGCATAAAGATTAAAGGAGATTTTATGTAAGCGAACAGGAATAGCTTACATGTATGATACAGTCATCTATTTTAATTTTTCTGTAACTTAGGTGCCTAGAAAGCATATGAAAACTTCTATATAAATTACTTTTATCTTCTCAAAATCTAGAGCCCAAAATGACAGTGGCTTTTATTTCTTGAATGTCTTAAGGGACTCTCATTGGCATTTAAAATCAATGTGCCGATTTCAAATCAGTGAAACTTGAAAGTGCTTTTGCATCAGCATATTTGGAACCCTATGAAAACACAGCATGAGGCAGGTAGAAGGCTTTACAAACACAGACATTCTGATTTCTTTCTACAGATTTGGAATTCAGCAGCAGAGAAATAACAGTATTTAAGAAGATAAAATAGGCTGAGAGATGGTTCAGAGGTTAAGCCTTCACCTTGCAAGCAAAAGTTCCTGAGTTCAGATCCCACGTACCACATAAAAACACTTGCCAGAAATGGCAAGTAGCCTTCAATTCTGTCCCAGGAAGGCAGATCTTGGGATACTACAGAGCAAAGCAATAAGGAGGTAAAGTGATCCAGGATGATTCCTGGAGTTACCCCTGGGCCTCCACAGGCACACACTATGCCATCTTCTACACACACCCACACATACAGAGACAGAGAGAGAGAAAGAGAAGATCTGGAAATATGGTCTTTCATTATGCCTTAATTACTTATGAATGATTAGAAAGTTGAAATTACACTCTGGATAACCTCATGTGTTAATGAATGGAAGTCAACAATCTTATACTGTTATTTTATTCACAGTATAGATAACATTTTTTAAGCTCTTTTAGCCTTACCAGGGGATGATTGAGATTATTACTGTTAAAAAAGAAACATAACACAATCTAGCAATTCTTCCTTCGGTCTTGTCTGTATCACCCACAAAACCACAATTAGTTTTACCACTTGATGCTGAGTAAGCTACTGGACAGTGATATATACACAGCCTTCTGTGAATTTGTCTTCAGGACTTGGCTGACTTCTTGCCAAGGCTAAAGAGAAATAGTCATTGCCTAAAATTTGAAAAAAAAAGCAGCCATTATATAGCCGAGGGCCGTACCAAGCAGACTTGACTAGAGGAAGAAGGGTAAAGAGAAAGGAGCAGAAGCAAGCAAGATGTGGTGGGATATGAAACTGACAGAGCTTCACTAGATTTAAGGCAAAAACAACATAACCTGCTTTCTGGAAATACACACAGACATATAACCACAGGCATACACCCACACAGACACACTGCTGTATGTTATATTTTCTTTGGGCAGCCATCTTAGATTTTGCCCTAGTGTAAGTTAAGGCAGATATTGTAATATATGTATTGTATCGAAAACAACTGATAACAAATTGAAATATCTGGTCCTGGAAGAAGTTTCACCTTGTAAACAGTCCCTGAGGCTCAGGAAGTCCCTGAAACTGATGAGCTAGGGGAGGTACTCCTTCCGGGATGTAGAAAACTAGTGAATATAGCTGGAAGAGGACACTCTCCTGTCAGTCAGCAAGTCTTGGAAGAGGCTAGGCAAGAAGTTTGGAAGGAGATAGTCAAACACTTACCTTCAGTTGGAAAGAGGCTCTGGAGCAATGCAATCAAGTCTGAAAGACTCCAGACTAGTCAAGTCTGCAAGTGCAGTGGAGCCTTAAGGAGATTCTCAACAATTCATACGGCAGAGAGTTCCAGGGTTGCAGTTTCTGACAGTCTTACTTATTCTGGGGGGATTTCCAGTGATGTAGCTGCTTTTGAATGGTCTCTGCTGGTGTAAGTAATGCTCACCTAAACTCCTCTAAGTAATGCAAGTAAGCTTGTGGATTCCTCAAATTGGATCGTAGTATAATCATTTCTTTGGAGTGCTGATGAACTTTTATCTGGTGCAGATAGACAGATGTGTGATATCTCACCAGGAAACATATTTACACAGCACACACACACACACACACACACACACACACACACACACACACACACATGATACAGAGACAAAAAGAGAGAGGGAGAGAAAGAGATTCTTTATTTACCACATATTAATTGAGAACTCTTGTCAGTCATTCTGAAAGAGTTGGAGAATCAACAGGTCAGAGGTTATAAAACCCTAACTCATAGACTAAACTCAGCATCTGCTGGATATTGTCATAATGTCTTTCCTAAGTAGGTCGAGGTAGGTATGATTCTCAAGTCGAGATCCTGCTGAGAACTCTGTGTCTAAAGAGAGGTATGTGGGTATCCATTTATCTGCCTATAGCTATGTAGAAAGGAATGGGCTCTCTCAGTCCTACATGGCTTTCATTTTATCAAAAGAAAACAGCAGTGTGAGGCAGTATCACTGTTTTCTAAAAGCTAGCGGCATGGTTGCGACCAGTCTTCCCATGTAGCTTTTCTTCTCCGCTAAATAAAGTATGCATGTTTTCAGTCCCTAGCTTCAAGAATAATTAACTGTTGCAGTCAGCCTGCATGGTTGCTGATAAATGACCATCAAACGGCCTAAGGGAAGAAGGGTTTATTCTCTCTTATGATTCCTGGTTACAGTTCTCAGTCCAGCTTGACGGGAGAGCATGCCCCAACACCAGGGCCGAGGGAACTGGCCACACTATCACCACATAACAGCTGAGAAATGGACAGTCCTTACTTGCCAGACCAGCATGTCTGGCCAAGTGAACAGAAGGATCCTGACTTCCTCAACCACCTCTCTGTATTTTATTCACCTGTTCAGGGCCTAGTTCCACCCACCATGGCTGGGTCTGCTCCATCAACTAGACCATCTCTTGCAGGTTTGCTCTGAGCTTAACTCAACCATTAATTCTCCACAAATGTGCCTAGAGCTCAAACCCTCAACAGTCTAGTTGACACCTGTGCTTAACTATGACAATAACCTTTTCTATTTTGACCTTATGTGTCTGGAATTTTTCCCTAAGCTTTTAATCTTAGTACCGAAAATAAAAAATTGAACTGATTTGTTCTCTTCCTTTCCTGCCATCATGAACCCACAAACCTAACATTCTCTGTGTGTGCTGTGCTTTGGCCACATATTTCCTCAAGTCAGAAATTCAGGAAATGTTGATGAATGGGACATTGTGTAGATCTGGTGGTAGAAGTTCTCATTGTAGTGATCTTGTGGGTACAGCAGCCTGTCCTAGCTGGCATGTGTGGTCAGGAGGACTTCATCCTACCTTTATACTCTTACAATCTTACCACCTCTCTTCCTGGAGGATCCCTGATCTTTGGTGTGGGATAAGATTTTGATGTGCCGATTAGGGCTGAATTCCAGGTTCACTCTGTCTTGAAGTGGTTTTCTGCCTCAGTCTTCCATTGTAATAGGGTGAAACTTGGTTGAGCTCTGAGAACGTTTTTTTATCTAAGGGCTTATAAAAGAAGTGTTTACATGGTGTTATAATCTTTTATAGATAATATTCAGATATCTGATCCTGTCCATTTATTGTTATTTGGATAGGTTTACAGTATCAGGCATACTTCCCTTCCATTAAGGGGATTACAACCCATTCAGAGGGTAGTTGCTTTCCCATGGGTTTTACAGACCTCTAGTGCTCCCATAGATTCTTCTTATGGGAGTTGGAGTGGTTTATAGCATTCACTGTGGGATTAGACCCTTGATCTCTCTTTTTTTCATGAGTCACTCACCTCTTTCTTCCCCCTTCCTTACCGCTTAGCAAAACCTATCACCTTACTTCTCTTCCCTTATAGGCTTTTCTTATAGTAGCCTTATTTATCTATTTACCTGTGTTCCTTTGTCTCCATTCTCTTGGGATCTTCTTTCCCCTACCTACCTTCAAGTTATGTTTCTTTGTGGATATTATGGATAATTTCTTCTTGAATATATCATTTCGAGTGCTTAATACTAGGTTCCACTTATACGGGAGAACATGTGACATCTGTCTTTCTGTGTCTATGATACTTCTCTCAGTATAATGCCTTCCAGCTCCATCCATTTACCAGCAAATCTCATTAGTTCATTTTTCTTGATAGCTGAATACTATTCCATTGTGTTTATGTAACACACTTTCAATAGCCATTGATCTACTGTTGGGAATTTAGGCTGATTCCGTGACTTTGCTATTGTAAATAGAGCGGCAATGAACATGTCTATATGTATGTCTCTATAGCAAGATTAAATATTCCCAGGAGTGGTATAGCTGGGACATATGACATTTTGGCTTTTAACTTTTTTAGAAAGTGTCAGACTAATTTTTGGAGCAGTTTAAAAGTTTGTATTCCCACCAGCAATATATGAGGGTTCATTTCCCCTGTATTTTCTCCATCATTTGTTGTTGAATATGTTTTTATTTTAGTCATCCTGATGTGGGTGAGATGATATCTCAGGGTGATATTGATTTGCATTCCCCTAATGGCTAGGGAAGTGGAACATTTCAATTTCATCCTGGAAATATTTTAAGTTCCAAGGTCCATTTTTTAATTGGGCTTTTTACCTCCTTGGTGTTTAATTTTGTGAATTCTTCATATACTCTGGATTACCTCAAAGACTAACTGGATCTTTGGATAAATAGCTCCTCTCAGAGAGTGTCTCAGGGAAAGGTTCTGGACAATGGAAGAGGAACCTCCCCACTTAAGACTTTACCCACTGAAGAACCACATAAAGCCCACAGAAATCCGACTCCCTTACCAACACAGACACTGCAAAGGGAGTCCTATGACACACACAAGCTGACATGCAGGAGGGGAGGAGTGGGACAGAGCAGTATAGATGAGGGAGAGGAAGCTGGGAGAATGATGTATGGATAGAGAGGACAGGAGAGGATAGAAATGGGTGGGAAGGAGATCAGGGCAAAGATGTAAATCCAGTTTGTTTATAAATAATTATTTTTAAAAAAGAAAGAAAAGAAAATACCATTCCAAAACTTAAAAAAAATATTACCTATCTATGGTTGTACTCACTTGTTTTCTAATTGGCATTGAGGCCCATGTCCTGTTGGCAGGAAACACATGCTTGATAAAGTAAAACAAGCCAAATTCCAATGAATCGGGAGACTGTAGGCTTTAGGAAAGAACAAACTTTTCAGTGTTAAGCATAAATACATGATGGTAAGATAAAATACGAACATTTTTCATTATGTTTATAGGTCCAAGAAGCAGTCAATACTCAATCAAGAAATATCCATGTGTAATGAAATAAGCATTCACCAATGTACAAAGTAAAAAGATGGCTTGACCCTAAAGAGGATATCTAAATCATCCGGATTCAAGGCTCAGGGAACCTTGCTGTATGAGGGACAGTGAAAATATAAGAGCCAGAGTTTGGGAGAGGTAATGTCAAGACTTCTGTAACCAATAACCCATGCAATGATGTCTACTTCTCCAAGACCTCCACAATAACTGGCCCATCAATATTTTGCCATGAAGGAAGAAAAGTCATACAAGATAGAACATATTACAGTTCACCTGCATAGTTGCTGATAAATGACCATCAAATGGCTTAAAGGAATAAGGGGTTTATTCTCTCTTAGGATTCCTGGTTACAGTTTTCAATCCAACTTGACACGAGAGCATGCACCAACACCGAGGCCGAAGGAACTGGCCACACCATTACCACATAATTGCTGAGAGATGGATGATCATTATTTGCTAGACCAGCATGTTTGGCTAAGTGTACAAAAGTATCCAACTCTCTCAACCAGCTCTTGGTATTTTATTCCAGAGCCCCACTCACCATGGCTGGGCCTTCCCCATCAGCTAGACAATCTTGTGCAAGTTTACTCTAAGTTTAACTCAACCATTAATTCTCTACAAATGTACCCAGAGCTCAGACCCTCAACTGTCAAGTTGACACCTGTGCCTAACTATGACAGAACACTGCTCTTAGAGACTGTATAGGACAGAGATAGAAGAACCTCTCTATTCCACTGTTTGCCTACCAGTGGACCCATTGGATCAATTTTACCCTGGCATGTGCCTAGGCACTAGTTAGTGCAGGTATCTTCAATAGAACCCAATCAATCCCACATGCAAGGGTGGTAAGGGAGAGAAACTTGGCTGGGAAGAGGGATGGACAGGTGGGGTGGGATGGGATGGGAGTGGGATAAGATAGCAAGTAGGAGATGAAAACATTAAATTTATTGTTAATAATAATTAAAATATCTCCTATTTTAAGTCTTACAAACTAAAGAAATTCAGGAGTCCCCTTCCTTTCCCCCTCCCTTTTGACCCACAAGATACATCTGAAGAATCACTGGTCCTTTCTGCCTTGCTAAATGTATCTGCTGTTTCTGCTCCCCTCTCCGGTCCTTATTCCCTTAAATCTATCACCATTTGTCCTCTGGATGTTAAGGTCACTGGCCTTTTTAATCCTTGTCACCCCCATGGAATTCCAGTGACCTTTTGACTTTTCTCCTGAAAATAGTTCCTGTCATTTCTCTATTTGAGGTGATTCAATAGTTGCCTTTATCCTGTAGTAGTTATTTACTTATTTAATATTTTATTTTATGTTTGTAGGGTCTTATATATGCTGGTCAAATGTTCCACCAAATCTCCAGTACTTCTTTAAATTTTATTTAGAATCAGTGCTTTGTTAAGTTGTCTCTGAACTGGATTTTGCAATCTTCTTGCCTCAGACTTCTTAGTAGCTGAGGTTAAAAGCCTGCATTATGAGACCTAGGTATCACTGTTTTTTTTCATAGTGTGAATTTTTCCTTATTCTTTCAAACTTTCATGTACAAATAGTATAAATTAATGTGTCTTTATTCCCCACCCCCTATATCCCATTCCCCTCTCCTTTTTCACAACTCCTCCCACCACCCTATCCTTCTACTTCTCCATTCTCCTCTATTCCCCCACCCCAATCTCCATTCAACTGTCTCTGTCCTGTTCCCACCACATTCCCCTACATGTGTGATCCCCTGGGCCTGCTCCACAATGCCCACACTGGCAAGTGTCCAGGCACCTGCTGTGGTGGGAATGGCCCTCCAGTGACAAACTGTGAGTAAAGAAGTTCCCCTTCTGTCCTGCCTAAGGTCCAAACGTTCTCTCTGGCTGACGCTATATCTCCTGAGATCCATGTTCCTCTATGGAAAGTATAGATGTTGGCGATCGTGTAGGTATAGTGGAAGTAGACCTCACTTCAATGAGCTCCTGTGTGTGACAGCCCTGTCCTGACTAAAGTATCCTCGCAGGCAGTACCCCAGAAGTACCCCTCCCTATCTGTTGGCTCTTGTTATCTTTTTTTTTTTAATTTACAAACATAATAGGTTTGTATCTTTGCCTAGACCCCTGCCCCACCCAACTCTTTCTTCTTTCACCCTTCTCATACACACACCTATCTCCCTTCGCCAATCCTCCTGTGTCCCTTCCACTCTTTTGTTCATGTGCCTGTGTGGATTACAGAGCTCCCTTTGGGGTGCCTGTGTTGATAAGAGAGTCAGACTTCTGTTGTACTATATGTGGCTCTTAGTGGGCAAACACATAAGTGGGGAGGTCCCTTCTTCCCTTGTCTAGCTACCTCCCACTGAAACACTCTCCAAAAGCAGTTGTTTCTTCTAAGATTCCAGTTAGTCCTTGGAGAATATCGATGTGTCAACCACTGCATAGATCTGGTGACAGAAGTTCTCATTACAGTGAGCTTCTGGATGCAACAATCTTGCCACAATCTCTTAATGTTTTTGATGTTCTGCTTAGCGCTGAGCACTCCAGAATGACGTGTGCTTTGTACTTGGCCTGTTGTAGTTCCCTGAATGAAATATCTTCCATTGCCACAAGATATATGGTGGCTGAGTTGCTGATAGGTTCTCTTATCTAAGGGTGTAATGAGAAGTGTTTAGATTTATAGTAACACTGAGATAGATGTCTATTCCTATTTAATGGCTGTGATGACCTTGGATTTTAAACCCTACTTTATATAAGAAGAGACCTCCCAGCAATGACATTTGACATAATATTCCAACTACATGGAGTTGACCAGATGTGGAGCTCAACATGCAGCTTATAAATGAGAATACAAAAAAAGAATGGGCTCAGGGAGGTTTATCAATCATGGCTTGATGGTTAATTTGAGCAGAGCAGAATGCTGTGTGAAAAACCACAAATTCATAGAAAAAAAAAAAAAAACCAAGTCCTTTGGTAATCTATAATTTCAGAATTATTTACCTGCCCAAACTTATTTCATGCACTCTGCATCTTTGCATTCCACTGTACAAACTTGCTAAGCAGACACTCTGAGATCCAGTTTCCATATGGATGATTACAGGTGTACAACAGAACCCCCAGATCAAGGTCTGAGCATCTAACTGCATTGCCAGAAGACCAGCGAGCATCATCTGTGCTCTGTCACGTGACCGTGTCTCTGGCTCAGTACAGTGATGTTCCTTTTCTATACATTGGCAGTGTGTTTCCACGTGAACCCATGTCTCACACTGCTTTGCAGCTATGGCTTCCCATCTGTTTCTCTATGACAATTGTTGAGGTCAGCAAATATCTTCATTTATATCTCTGAGAACTTAGCATAGTTATTCTTCCTATATTGAATTTTTAAATTTTTGTGACACAAATAGAGGAGTGTCTTTCATCTGAGACTGCTAATTATAAGAATGGCATTTTTTAAAGATATATTTTAAAGTACTTTACATTGAAGCACTTTTCATTTTCTTAATTTGGTAGTCATTCAAATGTTAAGTGAATTGATAATCCAATTGTTAGAAGCAGGAAGAGACATATTATTTAAATATGTAATTATCACATTATAGTATCTCAGACCCCATAATTTAAATAGAGAATTTCCTTTTGGTTTCTTTATTTATTTTTAGTAAATCTCAGATTATTGAAAAAAAATGCTGCTCAATATCAAGCCCAACTTACAGTTTCTGTTCTCTCATCCTGTAGTGAAAAGCAAAACCAAAATTACATGGCATTCAGGTGATAGGTAACTGTATGGAAAAGTAAGATAAGGCAAAATGATTCTTTCTGTTGGTTGGGGGAAATATAAATATTTAGAAAGGTGAATCTTGAAGTAAAATGAATGTTTTTGGTTAAAGCAGAATATAAATATTTAGAAACATGGATCATAATATATAACAAGAGTTATAACCATTGAAAATGTTTAAGTACCTGGAAATATGTTTTGAACATTTGAGGAACACTTTGGATTACATCCTCAGAGTATCAAATGAATGGCTAGACTTTCCCTGTTAGCAGCATGTGATGTCTTTTGGACATGAAGGTTTAGTAAATCTGGGAATTTGAGGGCTCATGTTTAACCCCAGAGCTAAAGATTGCCCAGATCCCTGATTATACCTCAAAAACCTTGTATCTGTACCTGTTCATATTTTTACCAGCTAAATTAACAGACTACCTCTACTATTTCTACTTTCTACATGAAAATTAACTCAGATAGTACTTGTAAGTTTACCACATTAAATTCTAGCCACAAGGCAAACATTCCATAAATGTTTTCTAATATTACATTTTCATTCTTTCACTTCAATGTATAGAATGTCAGTGGTCTAAAAGAAATGTCATAACAGGGCTGCTGAGTTAAAAAGGCAAAAGGAATGCCTCAAAACATGAGAAACATGTCAGAGACCTAGAGACCAAATGAGAAACATACTTAATTTTATTCATATTGAATAAATTAATGTTCCTTATGTTATTTAAAGTTGCAGTTGATAGAAAGAAGGTGTAGGAGCTGAGATTTAAAATAGAGGTTTCAATGAAGATGAGATTTTAAGTCCAGTTATAATTGTATCTGGGGAGAAAGGTTTGAGAGGGAGAAAGAAAAGAGGCAGAGAATAAGTACTATGATGTTTCAGGGCAATTTCAGGTAAGCATGAATGTTATTTAAGTTTCTGTGTAAAAACAGAAATAATAAAGACATATTCTTCATCTTACATACATAATTACAAATTATATAATTTATGTTCAGTGCAAGAACATAACTTCTGTATGAAGTTTGCTGTAAAATCCTGACTTCAGGAAAATAGAAAGTTTATAGTGATTGAGAAAGCAATTCAGAGTGATGTGTCCATGTGGAATCAGTAGTATTAGCACTTCACAACCCAGGTGTTCTTTAGCTATTCCAGTATGTCATCATCTCCTTTTTGCATTATGTCTCTCTAATGACTAGTTAGTCATAGTATTTTCAAATATTCCATGTTGAGCCTAAATGACAGGAAGAAAATAAATATATGCCATGTGATCTTATAGTGAATGTTTCTCTTACAGTGAATGTTTCTTAAGAAGGAGGAAATTTTACCTGCTGAACACCACAACAACTTCTTTTTGCTTTATTGTCTGGAAGCAAGGACCATGATTACTAAATCTGGCCACTAAGGAGATTTGTGATTTACCTACAATTTACTGTATATTAAAATGAATCAAGCTGCTGTACGCACACACACACACACAAACACACACACACATTAGGGTTTAAAAATGTGATGGAACTATTATTGAAATGCAAAATTATCATATTTAGAGGTAAAAAACATGAATTCAGTCTCTGTAACTCTGTGTCTATAATTAAATTAGGAATATATAAGGTTGGCTCTTCAGCTAAACTTTTCAGCCAATGGGTACAATTTGTAATGTTACCTCTAAGATGTCTTTTGAGCTGGAGAGTTGGCTCACCACTAAGCCTTATGACCTGAATCTGATTCCCTTCCACATGTTGGAAGGATAGAAACCAACTCCAGGAAGTTGCCCTCTGATCTCTACATGTATGCCTTAGTATGCATTCCCCACAGCAAAATAAATGAATAAATGCATAAATAAATAAACATATAAAGGTCTTTTAAAAAATCAATATCCTTCTTATTTTGCTGTTGTCTTTACACTATACCTTTACAAATCCAGAAATAATGGCTGCTTCAATTTTTCCATGTGCTTTATTTCATTCAATAGAAGCCAAATAGTAAATAAGTAGTCTTGCATTGTTTCAGATTCTGATCAGGCAAGAGAAAGGTGTTTGAGGAAAAGTAGCACCATTAGCACTGTCCTCAGTAAGGAAAACTCCCACGAGTATCTCAGAGTAGATGTAGCAAACAAAAGGAAGAAGCAGCAGCAGGGATATGATATATGGCAAATACCCAAAGATGGGAAGAATGGGTGTGAAATTTACCAGAGTTATCAAGATCCTTATTTGAGATTGGCAGAAGAAGACAGTCACAATGAAGTCATTTAGCAACATTACAGAAGAGAATTACGGTGACTTAACCACGAGTAGGAGAGAAACGAATCAGAAATATAAAGATGGGACAACACATTTATAGATATCAGAAGCAAAAATTCTATTTTGTTTTTTCTCACTTGGGAAATATGGACTGCAGAGACCATGAAATATTAAGAATATGTGATGGTTCCTTCAGGTGATTGAATTACTTCAAATTTCTGAGATAGAATATGAAATACTTGGTGTTGGGAAATTTATAGAATGGACACAAATAATAATAAAAGCTATATTAAATTATTGCAGAGGAAGCAAATTATAAAATGTTTTTCTCACATCCTCAGAAAGAATCTAAGATTGAAAAAACATAATACAGCCATCACCAAAAACAAAAGCAGGAAATGATAAATTTTTAGCATGTGATATTGAGCTTCACTGGTAAATTTTAAGCAAAAATTTTTTAGTTGTTCCCTAATAGTTGTCTGGGCTTCACAGCATATTTATACTAGAATAGACTTTAAGATCACTTCACATTTTTCATTTTCCTTTCAAGTACAATATAAAATATTTAAGATATATGAAAACATGCTTAAATTTACCACATTTCAGAAAAAATAGTTTTATAAACCTTTATATTGATATGATATAAACAATTTTTTCCTACATTTCATTTTTTTCCTTATCATACAAGCTCAATATGTACCCCGTTATCTGCCTCCGCACTCCACTGCCTACTCCTTCCCCTTGCACTCTCCCCCTTCCTGCCCTTCATTCATACCCTTCCTTCTCTCCTCCTCTCCCAGTGCCTCCCCCTTCCTCCCTTCTCTGAGTCCTCCACTCTAGTGAGGGTTCAGGATTCAGTGGCACAGCCAGGGGCTGCATTTAGGGCTATCTATTAGCATGGGAACTTACTATGACTGTTTAATCCCTTGCCTCTAAGAATCCTTCCGCCTGAAGCTTTCTCCCCTGTGATCCATGCTAGACTTTGGGAGATCATTGACATGTCAGCCATTGTGCAGGTCAGGCAAAGTCCAATACTGGCTGCTGAAGCCCTAATTTGTGTGGAGTATCTTGCATATCATTGGTCCTCCCCGTCTTTAGGCTCTTACAATCTTGCCGCCCCCTCTTCCACAAGCTTCCCTAAGCTTTAGAATGGGGAGATTTGTCTGGTCTGGTTCCAGGTGAATAATGTAGGGTCTTCAATGTTCTGAATTATGGTTTGTTGTTATTCCTGCACTGACCTTGGTGGCATCCCAACTGGTATTTAAGGTCATCTCCTAACCTAAGATAAATATCTGACTGTTTAAATGAAGATCTTAATTAAGAGGAGACTCAAAGGTAGATGGAAGTATAAAAGTAGGACACAGCAGTGGGAAGGGAGTGCTCAATGTCCCATTTGCCAGATGGTTACCCTCTATCCACCAGCCCCTATATCCTCCCTGATTAGTGAGATAAAAACTATTCAGTCTCAAATGACCAACAAGAGAAGTGAGAGTGAGCTGTACCAGATGTCTCACTACTATAAAGCATCTAACTTTCTGTGTCTGAGATACTTCACTCAAAATCTAACAAATACTTTAAAAATGCTCCACATCCCTAGCCAACAGGGAAATGTAAATCAAAACTACTCTGAGATATCATGTCACCCCAATCAGGATGGCAAAAATCCACAATACAAACAACACTGAGTGCTGGAGAGGATGTGGAGAGAAGGGAAGGTGGGAATGCAGGCCTATACAAACATTCTGGAGATCAGTATGGCGATTTCTAAAAAAGTTAAGGATTAAAATTCCATATAATCCTGCTATACCACTACTGGGAATAATCCCCCAAAATGCAGCAATTTACTACAGTGACACAAGTACAACCATGTTCACTGCAGTACCTTTTACAATAGCAAAGTCATGGAATCAACCAAAATGCCCAACAGTTGATAAATGGATAATGAAAATGTGGTACATTTATACAATGGAATAATATTCATTTTGACCTGTAATGTATGAGAGTTCCCTTCTCTCCATATCCCCTCCAACATTTGGTGGTGTTTATATTGTGGATTTTCACCATCCTGACTGGACTGAGATGATATCGCAGGGTAGTTTTGATTTGCATTTCCCTGATATCTAGAGATGTTGTGCATTTTTAAAGACATTGTTAGATATTTTAATTTCATTCCTGGAAAAGTTTCTTTTGAGTCTCAAAGCCCAATTTCTAATTAGGCTATTTATCTCCTTGGTGTTTAATTTTCAAGTTCTCTGTGTACTCTGGATAATAGAGCTCTATCAGATGTGTGGTTAGTGAAGATTTTCTCCCATTCTGTGGGTTGCCTTTTTGCTCTGTTTGCAATCACTGTAGCTGAACACAAGCACTTTAATTTCATAAGATCCCATTTTTTGAGTGTGGTTCCACTGCCTGTGCTATTAGATTTCTGTTTAGGAAATGTTGGCCTAGCCCAATCCACTCGAGGGAGTTTCCTATTCTTTCAACTAGGGTTTTTATAGTCTGTGGCCTAACATTAAGATCCTTAATCCATTTGGAGTTTATTTTTGTGTGAAAATCTTTGGCCTTCCTATTAATCAAGGATGAAAAAAGTGAAAAAGTCCTAAGAAAAACAATCCCATTTACTATAGCCCCTACAAAATGAAATATCCATTGGTATAAATCTAACCAAAAAAAGTGAGAGACCTTTATAATTAAAACTTTAAAACCCTAAAGAAAGAAATTACAGAAGACACCAGAAGGTGGAAAGACCTCCCATGCTTCTGGATCAGCAGATTAACATCATAAAAATGACCATCCTACCAAAAACAATGTGCAGGTTCAATCTATAGCAATCAAAATCCCAAAGCAATTCTTTAAAGAAATTGGCCAATCTCATAATTCATACGGAAGCACAGAAGGCCCGGATAGCAAAAACAATCCTGAGTAACAAAACACTGCTGGAGGTATCACCATACAAAACCTTAGTCTACACTACAAATCCATAATAATAAAAACAGTATGGTACTGGATTCAAAATGGACATATAGATCAGTGGACAAGGGTTGAAGTACCAGATATAATCTCCCACAATTACAGCCGTTTGATCTTTTACAAAGGGGCCCAAATACTCAATGAAATAAGAATAGCATCTTAAACAAATAGTGTTGACAGAACTTAGGTAAATTATAAACTTCCTTATTTTTGATTCGTGACTAGACAGATTTCATATGACCAATTATTTTGTCTGTCTACACTTTTCATTTCTTTGATACATTGTGTCTCTTCATTTTCACACTTTATTAAGTCTAGACTCCAGGTTATGTTTTTTAAAAAAGGCTGGTTGTTTCTGCCTAATCTCGAGTCTTTTTTAAACGTTTGAAACCATTGAGATTTCTGTATGTGTGGCTTGGAGTAATATTTCAAGTCAATGTAATAGTATGTGGGTGTTAAGATTCATCTTAATCTGATTTCAGTGATGTTCCCTGTTTATTATCAATTTGAAACATAGAAGGTGGTCCTTGGGCACATACCTGGAAGGGATTATCTACATGAAGGTTAGTCTCTGAGAATGTGAGAGATTATCTTGATTATGCTAACTGATGTTGAAAAGATACATCTTAATTGTGCACAGGACCACTCTCTGGGCAGGGGATCCTGGAATGTATGAAATGCATAGAGAAAGCTGAGCACTGGCATTCAGCTCTCTCTGACTATGGATATCATATAATCAGCTGCTTTAAGCTCCTGTAATCTTGACTTCCACTCAGTAATGGACTGTACCAAAAATGGTAAGTCTGAACAAAAACTCTCTTCTTGTCAGAGTATTTTTACAAAGACAATATTAAAACAAACTAAGGCTAAAGTATTTTACCAAAAAAAGATGTTTGTAATAAGAACATGCTAGTTTGCATAATTTTGGCTGGAGGGGAATAGTATGGAGATCATAATAACGAATGTATCATAGACGTCAACTAGTCACAATTGCTAATTCAGGTATGCTTTAGAGATAGAACTGAGAAGATGGAACTTTACTCTATGGCTTGGTTTTTCATTTTTTTAATGTTGGCAATTAAACCTAGGTTCTTAAATACCTTAAGCAAGCTCGCTGCCACTTAGCTTAATCTTTATCACTTATATTATTAACATATCGGAGAATACTGGATTAAAAATGAATAGAATTTAGAAGACCAAGAAAAAATATGAAGAGGTTTTAAAAATAATTGCTAAGTATATTTACTTAACTTTCCCATATGAACAACTTCTGTGAGCCTCAACATGCTAATATTTAGTGCAAATATGTAAGTAGAGCTTAAAGAATGTTGTTCTGCACTGGACTCATTAGTATTTTGAATCATAGCATCCGTTTATACAGCAATGTCCCATGGCTGAATTTAGTCATAAACTATAAATATTTGCTTAAAGTTTTTTGTCTCACTGTTTATGGCAATTCTGCAATGGGGCATATGTCCACTTTACGAGAAGTAAACAGGAATTCAATACTTAGACAGATTCATTTTTCCCTGGAGTACACAATGGATGATCAGAGTTAAACTGTATGAGTTTTTTTTCTTCTACCTTTTGTTGTATTCAGAATGTGTTCAGTATAATGTAGATTTTTCTCTTTCAGAAATTGTTGATTGATTGGTCACCATTGTTGATTGGCATGGTGGGGTAAATTTAATATGAGGTTAATCTTCCATGTACTAGTGAGGATCTAACAACTGATTTATGCATGAAGTGGGAATAGAAAGACAGGCATGGCTTGTTGTATTTGCTTATTTGTATATGCAGATTTCTGGCTTATTTCAAGCCATCAACTTATGTAACTAAATGTGAATTGGGAAAGATGTTCAGGAATACATTGTACAGAATCTTTAGCATAATCAATAGATATTTGTAGATATTGAAGATACCTCTCAGTTAAAGATATAGTACAGAATCACAGGGAAGTCAGGAGAACAGAATCCTGAAACTATGGCCTATGCAATCAGGGAGAAAAAAACAATGATTGCTTATCTCAGTTCATGTTTTCCCAGAATTCTCCACCCATGTGATGTTGCAACTCACACTAGAATACCTTATGAAGTACTTGATCAATAAATACATATTAACCATCATTTTAACTCACAAGTAAAACAAATATTCCTAAAATAATGGGAAATATGACTATAAAATATATATTAATTTTCTCTGTTTTAATATATAGTTATTTTATTAACCTGTGAATATTTGGAAATATTATACTTAAAATTATATAGTCTATTTTTTTCTTTTTCATTCAGACATATAAGCCTTACAAATGACCACAGGTGGGGATTTCAAATGTTCATTTCATTTCATTGTGTTTCTTCCATCTAAACACATATGAAGGTGACACCTCAAAATACTGATTAGACAGTAGGGGAGACATGACAGTCATCCCCAGAATGGATCATTATTTCCAGAAGAAAAATGGCTCTTGAATTTTGGCTGAGAAAGAATACTGCTGCTCATACTGTACTACACCATGATTATGGCGATAAATGTAAATAAGAAAGCAATATATTATATCTTTCCTAGCAAACCTCATGTCACTAAAACTCCATTACCTTAAAACATAAACTCAGATGAATGTTCTGAGGGTTGAAACTCAGTACTGAAACAAAGCAAAAACATTCCCTTCATAGCTAATTTCCTACATGGTTTAAATTAGATCTTCCAATCTGCTCCAGTACTTTTGAAACATCCATTTGTTGGGTCTCAGGTACAATGGATTAAATTTTTTTCAAAAATGTTGCTAATTATTTGCGATAAAACCATTATTTGAAAGTAAATAAACAATGGCTTATACTAAAATGTGGTCATAAATATTCAAAATTTCTCACTTGTCTCTTTTTTATTGTAAAAGTGGAACACAGTCTCCTAGTCCTAAGCACTAGTCTGAACACTAGTCGGAAAGTCATAAAGTAACTATGTCAATGTAATAAGATCTGGAATCACCATGAAGTCTGACTCAGAGTAAATGAGTTGCAATATCACATGGGTGGAGAATTCTGGGAAAACATGACCTGAAATAAGCAATCATTGCTTTTTTTTTTTCTCCCTAACTGAATAGGCGATAGTTTCAGGATCCTGTTCTGACTTTGTGATGTCAACTCTTGATATTACATCATGTATGCTGTTGGAAATTAACATACTATTCCTTCACATACAAGTATAAAGGGAACAAGAAAACATTTTCTGATGACTTTCATATTTGAGTTATTCTTATAGTTTACTTCACGTACATGGATTTGTATAGAATAAGCATATAGCTATTTTATATATGAATGTTGATCTAAATACCAATTTAATTGGCTTTTAAATGGTTTTGTGAAAAATATTAACAATAATATATTTCTTCTGTGTTCTGCATGTATAGTATAGTGGTTATGATACTATATTTTAAAAACACATAGACTATTTTTTCCAGTATACACTACACTCTTCCATTGTAGCTTTAGAAATAAATGTGAGAAATAGAATACTTTAACATTCCAGGAGCCTGCTTAGCCTATTGTTGAAGCCAGGTAGATCCCAGCTAGCATCAACATTAATGGTTTTATTGTTAGGAAGCTCTTTTGCTGTGATGTGCTAGGAATTCTATTTTGCTTCTGCATTCATCTTTCGTATGGCACATGTGCTTAGTGCAACTATAGGAAAACATCTGACATCTTTATTGAGTGACTTTGCACAAGGAACCATATCAATAATCTTCAAAACTGTCAAAGTCATGAAAACAAAGCCCAAATAATAATAACAACCAAGAAACTCTGTGGAGATTTAGTGATGACGATATTAATTTGGTATTTTAAGAAGACCCATAAGGAGAAAAGTGATATTAAGGATAAATTTAAGAACTATCAAAAAAGTTCGAGTATTATTAGTAATTGTCAGTATTGTTTCAATTGTGGTAAGTATATCATTCCATTGTGACATATGAATAAGTGGACAAATTGCTGTGGTGCATCTGATAAGTGTCTACCCTTTTCTAAATAATACAGTAGATAAAATTCCAGATGCAAAGGTTATTAAAGTCAAAGATAAGTAGAAATATCTCATCTACGTAATGGTCAGTCATGGAAAACAGACACAAAAGTTATTTCTCTATGTATATTAAGTTCAAGGAAGGTTCAGCAGAAAGCCAGGATAACATTTATCTAGGACAACAAATATCCAATGGTATATTTTATCAGTGTTCATAATATTTATACTTTTGGTCTCTCTATTGGTCACATAGGTATGTGGATCTTGGAAAATCTAATCAAACTACACTTGTTATCTGTACTGGTCTATGCATGTACTATACTACAATGAAAAAAAATGGGAGCATTTGATTCTTAAGTGAAATTTAGGTGATATGCTTCCCAAAGTTTTCTTTTGAGAATGAAACACAAGAGGCAATTTTACATTAAATGATTTAAAAAGAAATAAAAGAAGCCTGAAGAGATGGCTCAAGGGTTAAGACTCTGCTGCAGAGGCAGGAGGTCCTGAGTTTGAATCCCAGGTCCCACATAAAAACACAAGGGGAAAAGGATGGGGTTTGTACTTGTGGCTCTGAGAAATTCTAGATTGAAGCAAAAAGAAGGTAGAAGCAATCCAGGATGACTCCCAAAGTCATCCTTGGTCCTCCACAAGGACACACAGTGCCCTCTGATACACACACACACACACACACACACACACACACTACATAAAGTTTTAAAAAAAGAAAAAAAGTAGAAAGACATTAATCCATAAATATGAATATTAGTTTTATCTTGGTATATCTCTGAGTAATTTATCCTTTTTCTATATATGATACATGTATATGATGTATAAGTATGTCTATGTTTGAGTACACTTTCATATATACACATATCACAACATATGTGTGGAGGCCAGAGGACTACCTCAGTGTCAATCTTCTATATTTTTTGAAACAGTGTCTGTTTATTGCTCACCACTGTGTACACCAGTCCAGCTCACTATGTGTTTCCAAGGATTTGCTTGCCTCTGGTATACTCTCCCCCCAGACCCTTGAAATTATGGATGTCCTTGGATTTACATATGTTATGGATATTTATGATTGTGATTTGTGCTTGGATTTACATATGTTCTTCTGCATATTGGAACTCATGCCCTATACTTATGTGGCAAATGAATTAAACACTGTCATATCTCTATCTCAGTGTATCATTTTGTTTTCTTATTGAAATTTTCATTATGCAAATTAAATGTGCCTTTATTATATTTCACCCATGATCATAACCTTATAAAAGCAATGATATACAGAAATAAGATGAAAATTTTACCAGAAGTTTTGTATATAGTCGAAACCTTTTTGACACCATGCATTTGATCTAGACTTCAGTTTATTGCCAAAATGCTTTTATAAGTAATTGGAAGTCAACCTTGAAGCTCTTCATTGGAAAAAATAAGTTCAGCCTTTTTCTATCATTAGTGCTTTTACTTTCTCCTGAGCAGTGTTTATCTTGCTTTCTCCTTTTTGTTCAATCATAATCTCATTCCGTTTTCCAAATGGAACTTCCAACTTCAATTATTCTAAGCTAGAAATTCTCTCCAGACACGTCAAGAGACTTGTCTCTTAGCTGAGTCTAGGTCCTTTCAGGCTTATAGTGCTGACCATGTCAACTCCTATTTAACAATTTATAACAGACCTATGCAGTTCTTTAATTTCTGCTCAGTATAATCCAACAATTACATTATTACCAGCCATCCTGGAGGAAGAAGTCATGTGAGCAGTTTGATTGTGTCCAATTTATACTTGTATCTTGTTCTTTTAGGTTCAGCTGACTGTCCATTTATTTTAGTTATATCTTTCTCTATAGACACACCAAAGATGCTACCTAGTATGAGGAAACCATTTTCCTTATAAAACCCCTTGACATATTTAAGATTAAAGGAATGTTGTTTTCTAATGGTGGCCATCACTCTCCAAGAAAAGTTTTATGGAATATTTATCAAAGTACACCAGAAGAGGGATAAATCATCATCACTACAAATAATATATCTAAAATCCAATATAATTATATGGGACTACAAATAAGCTATAAGAACCATGCATTTCAGGTGCCTTGCCAAAATAACTTTCTACTAATTTTAAGAAAGACCACATAACTGATGCTCTCTGATAACTATTTACAGAAAACTTTTGGGAAATTCACATGATTTAAGCTGCATGTATGAGATTACCATCTGTCTGTAAAGGGAGTGATGTACCTTCAAGGAGAAAATGTATTCAAATGCTTGAAATACCTGAAGTTAATACCTAATATAAACTTTGTATTCCTCAGAGCTTTTAGACAGGAAATGCCTGCATTTATTTTCTATGTATCCAAATGATTTTTTTTAGATAAAGGCCCTTGATTGTTTGATAAAGACTACAAAAGACATGTGTGTGAATTTTCTCAAATAATTACTACATTGTACACTATCCTTTTGATTTTTCTGAGTGTTAAGTGTGGCTGTTTTGACCACAGAATTACAAAAACAAATTGCCAGTGATCCACATCACTTTAGGTTTTATGTGAGAATAACAAATAGTAACCATCTTTCCAATGTGTGTTTTTAAAGCCGTTAAGAGTGAACATCAGAGTAAGCAGACCAAAGTTAACGTAACACCTAAACTTCTGACAAGAGACAGAATAAGGAATGACTCTTCTGTGCCACCGAGCCAACTCACAGGGCTGTGAGACCCCATCAGTCACAGATTATCCCAATTTCGTGGTCAGTGATCCATTTTATTGGCATCTTAAATTCAGACTCGAGTGAGTAATTGCACCACAGGAATAGTCAGAGATATCTTTTTTCTCCTGGGGATCTGGTTGCTGAGCACTTAAGGGAAGAGTGTTGCTAAATACTAATGCAGATTGAATGAAGTCTAAATGCTGTATCCAAGGATTTCTTTTAGTCTTGCAAAGGAAATGACTGGCAGATGCTTTCTTTGTGCCTGAAGGTAAGCAAATGTGCCTTCTACAGTATCTTACTCGCAGACAGGATGAAAAAGCAACAGTTTAGTTTTCTTTCCAATTGTCATGTGTTGAGGGTTGATATCGGTCTATGTGTCCCGGTGTGCCTCAAGTACTCTTCTGCTGCGATAAAATTCTCTGACCCAAACAACTCAAGAGAGAAAGGTTTCATTTTTTTTCCTTGTTGATCCAGGGGGAACAGAATCCATAATAGTAAAGGGCACAAGGGGACAAGAAGAGAAAGCCTGGTGACAGAAGCAGAACACCAGCTATTACGGGACAACCATGTTCAGGAAACAGATAAAGAGCCTGAGATAGAAAGTGGGGCTTGATTATCAAACCTCGAACCTGTCATCAGTACCTTACTTCCTTCAGCAAGACTCTACCACTTCCATCACCTTTCCAAGCAGCACCAACACCCATGGACCAAGTATTCAAAAACATGAACCTATGGGTGACGTTTCACATTCAAACCATGACAGCCCAAGGGTGGGTGTATATGGTGGTTTGTGTGTGTTCAGTTGTAAAAGCATGTGTGTATGCTTGTGGAGGGTGGAGGCTGAAAGTCAATGTCAGCAGTCACCCTCAATTGCACATTCACCTTATTCTTTTGAGATAAGATCCGTGAACAAAGAATCTAGCAGATTGCCCTTGAGATTTCCAGTCCCTGTCTTCTGAAGCATGCAGACTGCCATCCCCACCATGCATTGTCATAGGAGCTAGGGAGCCAAACTCTGGTCCTTATACTTGTACAGTAAGTGTTTTAACCACTGGGCCTTGTATAGTCATTTATATGAAATTCTCTCAAAACTGTCCTGTAGTACCTTCAAAGGAGAGGAAGTCAAAGTGTAAAATTACGATTTGACTTAGAAGAAGCATTGGGAGTGTGACTAACTTTTCTATCATCCATTGTCCTGACCTTTGCATTCTTTCATCCATTAGATTTTACTGCTGAGAACTGGACATTTCTATTAGTGTGTCATTTTCCTACTGGGAGGAAATAATCATTGCATTAACACCATCTCTTTTTACCTATATGAGGATTCTATCCTGATAGCAAATAGTATTTTTTTTTGATATTCTCTGTATGAAGTATTGATCTGTGATTATTTACTCCCAGAAAACTCTATCACTTGTGCTCATTATACAAAAAATGAAAAAGTGAATGATTGAATTTCCATTAATTTTTCCAGTCAACTCAAGTATTATCTTGTCCATTTTTCCTGTAATAATAAAAGTTTTCATAATGAAAGATTTTATATTTTGTGAAAACCCATGAAAATGTAACTTTTCCATATATGTATGTATGTATATGTGTGTGTGTGTGTATATGTATATATATATATATATATATATATATATATATATATAATCTTTGGTTTCCTACAGCTGTATGACAGTTTCCCATGAGCTGTCAAACATATGCCCTCACATCGTTTTCTTCGGAGAACCAATATATGTATATAATATCTGACAATACTAAGGAACAGTAAGACCAAATAGGAAATACCTGTATCCACAATCCACTGCCCTCAGACATACTGAAAATGTGCACAGCATGATAATAAAATAATTAAAGATCTGTCTGCATAGCATATAAAATTTATTTTCTATCCTATTTCCCATTCCATATTTATAATCACATTTTTTAGAGACTGGCATAGAAGTTTGACCAGCAAACAAACATAATGTACTTCCATGTCTGCATGTAGAACTCTAATATGTAAAAATACAGGAAACATAAAAAAAATCTAGAATTAAGTTGCTAGCAATAAGACACCTTACTTTCATAGATAAATATTACTTATTCTGATTATTTGAGGGTAAAATTATCATTTTTAAAGTGACCTTTTTAGTTAAACTTCAGAAAATAATTTCTATACCTAAATTATTTTCCAATGTTTATGCATGTCAAAAAATTCAGTGATACATGATTTCTTACTGTCCTTTCTCTTGTTAGAATCATGGCTCTTTAGCCAGTTCAGCATAGGATTTCTGTCTCTCTCTCTCTCTCTCTCTCTCTCTCTCTCTCTCTCTTTCTCTCAACAGGCAGAAGGTCCTGAGTTCTGATTCTAGACCCCACATATAGATGCCAGGCAGAAGCTGGAGCAGCCTGCATTTCTTTCCTAGTAGTGCAGAGCCTGTGAATCTCTGGGTAAAAACAAGGAGGAGGTGGAGGCAGTCCATGGTTGTTCCCAAATTTGCCCGTGGTTGTACACACACACACACACACACACACACACACACACACACACACACACACTTGAATAATTAAAAATTAAAAAATTAAAAAATTAAAATTTTTTTAAAAAGTCAGAAATTCCTAGCCATGAAAAATCAAAATCCACAAGTAACTCCAAATTTGGTGTGAGGGTTCTTCAAATCCATGTTCTATTTCATTTTATTACTTCATAGGTTTTATTTTATTGCTAAGTACCTTATTTTTAAGAGAATACATAATAGTTAGTATCTTGTGTTTTCTCAGATCCTTGAAATTTCTGTTAGTTATTTTCATACATAATGGACATCTGGCAGCTTTAAAGTGCCCTAATAATATGTTTTTTTTTTTTTGCCAGAATAGATTTCCTTCCAACTTCCAAATTAGCAATTATCTAAAGTTTTCAAAAACATTTTCTTTTATCTGATAGGCTGGTGAATCCTGGCAATTATTTCATATCATGGCTGATTGATCTCTTGTATTACTAATTGAAAAAAATGACTGGTATATTAGTTATTTTTCTTGACACTGTGAATAAATACTGGGCAAGAAGCAACTAAGAAAAGGTTTATTTTGGCTCATGATGAAGGGGACACACTGGGAAGGTTTGGCAGCTGGGACTGGTTTGGTCGTGGATGGTGAGAGCTGGAGGAAGACTTCCTTACTGCTCAGATAAGCAGGAAATAGGAAGAGAACAGAAAGTTAGCCAAAGCTCTGAACTTCAAGGTTCCCCAATCAAAAACCTTCAAACTCCAGCTCAACTCATTTCCTGAAACTTCAACAGCCTCTCGAGACACAAACCTGCTGGAGAGCAAGTATTGAAATACAGACTGTGGACACATTTTTTTTTTTAATGTAAACCATGCAAAAGCAGATCTAAAACGGGTGACAGCTGAAGAAAGATGATTTCGCTTGTGAGAAGAGAGTAGAGGCTGATCGCTCTGTCTCTTGGTTGATACATGAAATCACTGTGTGACCCAGGCCGCCTCACTCTTACAATATTCTTGCCTCTGCCTCCCTAGTGCTGCTGTGGCTGAAAATGGCTGTCACAGTGTTCACTCAGTTTCTCTTTAGAATGACAGCTGTCGCAGCACGAGCAGGGCTGCATTTTGTCTACTGAATTGGTCTAGACCGGTGAGAAGGTGCCTCTGTCCTGCAGCCCTTAGTCTCAGGTTATCTTCACATATGCGCCTTTGGCATTCATGAGTTCCACTCCTTCCTGCCTTCTGTTACTTCCTCTGATGCCATTAAGCATCTTTTAGCATTAAGCCTCTTAGAGAACTTGTCAACTTTTTGTCTCTTATCCCCAAGCAAACTTATTATACTTATTTTTAGACCCCAAATCGTGTTTCTTGTAAACAGTTTGTGTTATCAACACATTTTATGTAATGTGATATTACTGACAACACATTTTGTAACTAATATCTTTTCATTGTGCCACAACAACTTTTCATTTGTTTTCTTCATTGACAAATGTATAACTTGTATAACTTGGCCATTATTCAATTAAAATATTTAACATTTTTATATTTTGAAGCAAGTTAACACATTTTGCCAACTTGTATTTTAACATATTCAACTCTGAATGTTTTAAAACATATGGAATATGGCATAAAATTCAGTAGGCACATGTTACCCATGTTCTTTTGTACCAGGTTTACCTAGTGACTTTCTTCCTCTATTTGAACCATTCATATGAAGCAAAGCTATCTCCTCACCACTCGATCTCAATCTGATCTCTTCCATCTCCTGGACTTATTTCTAAAACTGCCTGTTGTTTTTGAATTCTGTCACACAAATACTAATAGTAAAACATGTGTTCTCAATTTGCATTATTAGCATGATGTCTGAATTTTTTAAAACCAATGCTTTATTTTAAATTAAATGTAGGAAAAGAAATTTGATTTCCTTTTCCATATATAACACAATCCTTGGATCTTCAAATTGATTACCAAGCAATTTTTGTCACATTTATGTGTTCCTGTTTAAAAGAATATACAAATCTTACAATGTGAGTGTTTGCTGACTCTTGAGACTGTTTGTGACCTGTCATCTCCATACATGTAGAACAGCTCAGCAAATTTAAAATTTCATGAAGTAACTCTGTCTTCAAAATTTGCAGAGATGGTCCTTGAATATTTATCCAATCTTATTTTCCTTCTGTCTTTAGGCTGGTAAATTTACAAGCTGATAACTATCTTGGGCTCTTATATCTTGAACCTATTCTGTCTATTGTTTTTTTATCCCAGAACCATTCTGCAGGTCACACTGGGGTCACACTGGGGTCACACTTCCCACTGTTGTTCATCTCTTGTCCTTTGATGTTGCCCTGAAAATTTCTGAAATCAGCCTGACTTTGCTGTCACACTCACTCCCTTCTAGGATGTCTTTCCCTGAAGTGTATGAGGTTCTTTCTTAGTGTCAGTTTGAACAGCCAAATTCAGTAACTTCATCCTTTTAGAGATCACCTCTTAAATACACTTTTATTCCATCACAGTAGAGTTTGTATACAGAAAACAGTACGCTTTATGATGTATGGCAATGTTGGGTTTCCTCCATTTTATTTCATTTTTTGTTTTCTGGAACAAATACGATGTGCATAACCAAGCAAGGAGGATTGCTTTGGGCATTGAGTTATAGAGAATCCCACAGTTTCTCACCCACTGCTTTGTACGAAGTCATGTGACCATGTAACTTCAATACCTGAGAACCTAAACTCACAGCAGTTATTTTCAAACACATTTCTGCAAATTGTGATAACTTTTTAAACATGAATTATTGCTGAAGCAGGTAAAGCCATGATAGAATCTATTAGGTCCAAAGAATTGTCAGGATCTACTATTAGGAGCTAAGAAGAGAACATAGAAGTATAGCCTGGGTACACATACACACACACACACACACACACACACACACATACATTTATGTATATAAACAGTAGGCAGAGCTGCAAGAGAAAAAGGTTATGGTTATGGATGGAGCTTGATGTCCAGGTGTTGGTTCTTGTTCACTGGTATACTCTGATGTGAGTTGCTGAGTTGTTCATAAATTTTGTGTTTCAATCTAGCTTTCCTGTTCTACTTTTAATGAAGGAGCATTTTCATGATCATTCTTTATGTTGATAGTTGCACATTTCACCTTTGTTTGGAAATCACAGCATTTTAGAACTCAGTCTCTTTCCTTGATTCCTAAGTCCTGGTTCTATTCTATTGTGTTATTTTATGTTGTTATGTACTCCTATAATACAAAACTCTAAGGAATTTTTCTTCTTTATGTACAAACTGATGCTTTCCCCTGTCTTTTGTAATGTAATGTTTCTTCATATTTTTCTCCCTCTCACATACCACAATAGTAATTATTGAATCATCATCTTAGTTCTTTTCCTTGCTTTTATTTCACATAACTTGTTCCTGTTGAGTCTAAGGCTCTCAATTGAGCCCAGTATGAAAGTGAACTGTTTCACATTTAGCCACATTCTTATACTTTGAAGGTCTGGAGAAGAGGAGGCAGGTGGTTGAACGATCCTTTGTTAAACAGTTAAATGCTACTTTCAAGACCTTGCTGCTACTGTATTCAGAGAATCATGGCTTGGTGGGGAAGGGTAGCTCAGTTTTGTATTATTAATGCTCTTCCGTGAGGCCTTCTTTTCTGCTCATACTTAGTCCACATTTGCTTTGTTATGTTTGATTTATTTTATGCAAACCTCTGGAATTTAATAATCTCACTGGTACCATTCTGAAGAATTAAAGAAATTTTTGCCATTTTTCCTTTCGTTGATAAGTGTTTCCACTATAAGATATTGGACAATGTTTTTGGATTTCTGCTTTCAAATATTTGTGTTGTTTGTCCTTATTACAAGTAAGGAAAGCTCAGTTCCATTCCCTAAGCTTTTCACTATGACATCACTTTTCATTTCAAATGTGAAAGTCATGTTTGTGTGCTGCTGAAAAGGTTGGGAAAGTTAGACAGTGTCCAAAAAGTTAAAAGAAAATAAAAGTAAATTGCTTTTCATTTTCCTTCAGCACCTCCTAATATACTTATTTGTTCCTATGGCCTAAAAGTTTCTTCTGTCATGCTTCCAAGAGATCATGCTATCTGAAGTAAGTAGATTTTGTTTTTCAGCTAGCTCATGGGAGGACACTTGAAGTCAAGAAAAAATGTGAACTTAGAAAGAGAAACATTAATTAGAAAGTTACACATTCTGACTTTTGAATGTGAAACTTCAGCCTTCTATTGCTGCTGCTTGAAGCATGCATGCCTCATGCACTGTATGCATAGTATATCATTTGAGATATTTTGAGTTCTCTATCATATTTTTAGGAGTTCTCTATCATGGATTTTTATCACTAGATTTAAATGTGCAATTTAATGAAAACTTGCAAATTCCCAAATCTCTTGCTCAGTATCCTATTAAGACTTTTTCCCCCAGATAAATGATAAATAAACAAACCAAACTATTAAGGGTAACAATAAAGATTTTATTCTTGGTTATGTTGTGGAACATTATGGCTGGAGAGTGAAACTGACATAGTTGAGTCCACGAAGCATGATATGCTAAGAAATTCAGCAATGCAACTTGTAATAGAAACTCACTTAGTAGCATGCTTTGATGCTTTCATGCTTCCTAGCCTTTTGGATATTGACTGGGAGTAATCTTTCTTTACTAATGATATTGAAGTAGAAGAATTTATCTGCTTAAACATTTTCAAGTAATGTGATGGACCAGATGAAAGGTTAAGTGGCAAAATGTTCGAAAAGAGAAAGTGACCTACTGGCAGATGGCACTCACTGCCAATTTAATGCTTAGCAAAGACTGAGAGTGATTCTGATATATTAATATTGAGACTTGCTCAAGTGTTCATTTCAAATGTGCAAAAGTAGATGAGTTACTGACCTCACATAATAACTCTGTGTCTATTAAGTCAGAGATGTCAAAATGGTGACCCAGAGCTGATTAACTCCTGTAAAATGACTCAGCCCAGTCTATAAGCATTTTTTTAATTGTGCAACTTAACAAAAACGTGCACATTCCAAAAATATCTCACTTTATATCCTTTGAAGACCTTTTCCAAAAGACAGTGCTTAATTACTCTACATATGCTGTGATAAATAAATGGTCCAAATAATTAAGGGTAACAAGCAGCTTTTTATTTATGCTCATAGTGTAGAACATTGGAAGCTGAGGGAACTACCCATATTGTAGCTACAGGAGGAACTGTAAGAAGGGGCATACTTTCAAACTTTCCTCTTTGAAAATATTCACCAACTCTCCAACTTGTCAACCTGCCATGGAAATAATCCTGCCTACATTACAGGCTGGGTTTTCCCACGTCAGTTGAATAAGCTGAGACAGGTTTGTTCCAAAGTTCAATTTAGCTAAATAACTCTTAATTTGTTTGTGTAAATGTCCAAATATCAACTGTCAAGTTGACACTTGTTATGGTTAGGCACAGGTATCACACTGAGGCTTTGAGCTTTGGGCACATTTGTAGAGAATTAGTGGTTGAGATTGTCTAGCTGATGGGGAAGGCCCAGTCCATGGCAGATGGTATTAGGACCTGGAATAAAATACAGAGGGCTGGTTTAGAGAGTCAGCATCTTTGTGTATACTTGGCCAGACATGCTGGTCTGGCAAGTAAGGATCGTCCCTCTCTCAGCCATTTTGTGGAGATGGTGTGACCAGTTCCCTTGGCCCTGGTATTGGTGTATGTTCTCCTGCTAAGATGGACAAACAACTGTAAGCAGGAATTATAAGAAAAAATAAACCCCTTGTTCCCTTAAACAGTTTTGTCATGATTTTATCAGCAATGTGCAGAGTAACTGCAATAACACTTACTGCCACAAAACTGACTGCCACAAAAGAAATGGTTCTCATTCCACATTATCATTGCTTGGTTCAGTTCATTGTATTGAATTCATTCTTCAGTTCATTGTATTGAATTCAGGATATTCATGTGCCTCCTCTTTGAAGGTTGCCAATGCTATTTTGTGATGTATGTAAAAATCTTTCATTGCCTTTTGGGTAATCTCATATAATTTTATGAAAATGTTTCACATATGCCTTCTGAATAAAATGTTCAATTTATATTACAAACAACCATAATATGCTACCATGTCCTGTAATTCTAGTTAGAAGTAGGCAGAGTGTGGAATCAAAAACCTCAGATTCTTGATTTCTTACATTCTAAAATCCATGGACTTATAATGGATTGAATGAGTTTCCCCAAATAAGTTCATGCATTTGAATCTGTAGCTGATGTTATTGTCTGTAAAGATTGTCGTGGATTTAGGAGGTTGAACCTTTCTAGAGAAAGGCATACCACAGGGAGTAGGTCTTGAGATTTGATAGGCTGTCCCTTCTTCCTCCTAACTAGTTTTCTTGCTTTCTTGTTTTCTCTGCCTCTGTGATGGCAGCAGTGCTCTAATAAGGCTTTCTGCTTCTGGCTTGAAGACACACCTTCTGCCATGTGATTCCTGCCATCATGGACTGTATCTCCTCTCTGAAACCATAAAACAATTTCCCTTAGGTTGTGTATGAATAAATACTATCTCCCAGCAGCAATGAGAAATAATTGTAGCATACCTTATCTTTCACTTGATAAAATTCCAAAACACTTTCTTCACTTAAAAATTTTAAAAATCTGTGTCTCAATAATGTATTTCTCAAGTGCAATTTTGATTTCTTTTAGGTTAGAACTTTATTTTAACAAAGGAAGTCTTGCTTGGAAAGACAAAATGGTATTTACTAAACTCTAATAGATTATTATACAGCTGATTGTTAGGTAGCTTCAATTTTTCTGTTATCAGGTTGACGCCTGTATGAAACTGTTACATACTGCATGCATGTAACTGCATGCAATGATGGTGTTGACTAGGCTATTAAAGGGTTAAGTGTAAAATGTCAGGTGTTAAGAATGTAAATGATTTTATTGGGAATAGGAACACAATATACAATACATTTGATCCATTGTATATGGGAAGATAATGGTTTTTTATTTTAATATGCAGAAAGAAGTAAGTATTACAGCTTTATCAAGATGAGATATTTCAAAGTTTTTATATATTTACTGCCTCAGCATTTAAAAGTCTTACAAATGGTATTTAACATTTTTTGCTTCCTTTATTAGTGGGTATAGATAGCACATACTTGTAGTTCCTTTCAGAAGAGTTTTGTTAAAACTAACCAATAGGGATAACTTTGTCTCTAATTTCTCTGCTCACTTATAAAATAAAAATGCATATTGGAGTCTTTGGGGTACTTAGCAACAGAATAAAAGTCATGAAAGATTAATTTTGAAAATCCTTAACAGATTTAAGTGGCTCTTTGCTCTCTGAGATGAAGACTTCCATTGTTTTTCCTATTACATTTAATTTATTTTCATAAAATATATCTAGGGTCCCATGACACTGAAGATGGATACTTGGAAAGCCTATTCTACGAGAATCTCAAATTTTAAATTCCGTCTTTCTCTTTCATCTCACATTTTATAGTTCATTAAATTCGACGTGGAGCTATATTTTAAAATGAAACTCCCAATACTCTATTAAGAATGCCAGAACTCAAGCTCAGAAAGGAATATCATAATGCCTTCATATCTTCATTAAAACCAGGGCCATGTCCCTGTGCATCTTCATGCTAAGCATACTCTCATCTTAATTGAGTGGAAACAGGTACTTTCAAGTTGAGAAATTATGTGCAAAGAGGAGCTTCAGAGATTTCCAGTGAGCACACTAAAAGCAGAGATAATTGATAAAGTTTCTCTGTTTGCTTCGTTTTCCATAATTTTCTTTGGATTTGTTTGCAGTACTTTTTAGTGAGTTGCCTTATGGCAGTTTCTCAAAGTGCTGACAAATCCTAGGTGCTCACATTCCTCTTAAGCCTTTTGTTACTGTGACCTTCAGGGAAAAACCAAACTCTTTTGGTTGCTAATTAAGGTACTTAGATACCTTTGCAGCACTTTACTAGTGTGTTTTTTTCTTTGTCATTCCCATGATTCCTCTGTCTCTTAGCTTTCAGTTTTATTAAGATATCATCCCCAAATGTGTACTTTGACAGAAAGCACTCTGCACATTAGATGAGTTTCTATTACAGGAAAATGTCATGTTATTCTTCGAGCTACCTTCTTTTTTATTACAATTTATTGTACCTGTAGTAATCTTTTTTTACATAATCCTTCTAAAATATATATATGTTGTTATATTTATTTGCTTAATTTTTAAATTAATAATTAGAAAAATTATGCTAGAAAGAAATTATCTTATATTTGTAATCATGCAATTGTAATAAATCCAAATAACTATATCCAAAAATTCCACTTTCAAATCCAATAACAGTGCAATCAAATTCAACATTTTAGTAATAGTACATCAATTTTTCTAAATGCTGCTATTTCTACAGCATAATAACATGATTCAGATATCAAGTCTATAGTTTTCTGATGCCCTTGAGAAAAAAAATTTGATGTATTCTAAATGATTCAGACAAATAATGATATAATTTAATGTTTTCCTTTCTTTCTATTATGTACTAAACAGTTACCTCAAAATGTAAGATAGCTCAGGTATAAACACAAAATTTAAGTCTAGACATGAGTTATCAAAAAAAAATTAATGCATACACATTCTTCCCTGAAAATCCAGTTCTGCATTTGTTTAGGAAAGTAAAGTTCAAAAAGTTTTTCATCTTGGGGAAAATTTATTTTAATTATTTAATTTGTTTTCCTAATAGTGACCTATCTGAATGATGTCCAAAGTTTAAATGGATTATCTTCATACATTTCATTGTTAGTGATTGTAATATTAATTTTTATACTAAATTATGGTGATCTACTGAGTGTAATCCAATATTATTTTATTTTGGATCCTGTGTCTTCTTTAAAGATTGTAATTGCTTATATAAGGTGTGCTTATTTATAAATTATTGATTTCACATTTCTAAATTATTTATGTTTTGTGTTTCTTAGCTCCTCTATATTCTCTCTCTCTCTCTCTCTCTCTCTCTCTCTCTCTCTCTCTTCTCTCTCTCTCTCTTCCCATTCTTTGGGTTGTCTTTCTAAGGACTAAATCTAGGGCCTCACACTTTCCAGGCATGTGCTTTATTAAATAACTATAAGTATCAGCTCTCTTTTCTTATGTTGCAATTTTGTACATTATACTTAATTAACTTTTTAATATCTGCAAATATTTGATTTGTTTTTACAAATGCATTTAATAAAGTATATAATTGGGCTGAAATAGTTTTTTCTTTAAACTTTTCAAAATATTGGTAATACAGCTTTTACAGAAGCACTCAGCCCTCAACCAAGAAATGATCCTTGTGCAAAGGAAGAGATGCAATACAAAGAATCACAAGATGCAATACAAAGAATCACAACTGACCAACTGACCAAGTGAAACGAATTATCAAAAGCGCAACTTGAAACAGACATTTAAATCACCCCCTGTCCCGTGGCATGGGAAAGCATTCAGAAGATAGAGTGGTAAGAATGCAAAAGCTAGGAAGTGGGGAGAAATGTTCCCAGACAGAAGCTTCTGTTCATATCAAGACTGCCACACCCAAGAACTCCATACAACAGTATCTACTTCTGCTAGACCTCTTCAACAGCTGACATATTAAAATTCCACTAAGGAGAAGCAGGGCTTGAGACTGTGTGAAAGTAGTACAATTCAAGAGAGGAGGGTATTGTTAAGTCTACAATTAGCCTACTGGTGGGGTTGTCATACCCAGGCAGATGCAATAAATAGAATAAACCAAGTGGATCTCACAGGCAAAGGAGTGGGGGTAACCTTCAAAAAATTAGGTAGAAAGGAGAATAATGAGGTGGAATGGGATTGGGAAAGGGAGCAGTCAGGAATAAAATATAAATTTATCATATTTTCATAGGAAAACATAAATTTTTAACAATTAAAAAGATAGAATTTTTATGTCAATTCTAAATATTTTAGAATAATTCTTTTCATGAAGATATCAATTAGTACTAAAATCCTCCTTTCCCTCCACTGATTTTGTAATTGACATTCTTATGGTTGGGAAGTGTTGATGATAGGCCTTAGAGAGAGATTCACTCCCACTCAACGGCTTTCTTTGCTTTAAAGATAATTAAATCCCTGTTTTGTGACTCTAATTGAATAAAAGAGTGTAAGTCTAGGGAATTTCAAACTACATTAAGAGTCATATGGACAAATATTTAAAGGTAAATATCTGTTTTACATTCTCTCAATTGTTCAGGAATGGGAATAAAGCAATCTTTATGTGAAGCTTTGGAGCAAGCTTCTGTATGAGTCAAGGAACAAGAGGAACATTTACCACCATTACTCGTGTCTTTAGGGCTTACAGACCTAAAGTCTGAAATCTAAACAAGGATGGAAATAAAGGCAAGAATGTTTTTCTTGGAGTCTCCATTTACTGAGCTCTGTTACTAAGAGTTTCATTATCAGACCCCTAAATGTGAAGGCAATCACTCTCTGCCAGGTGCACAGAAAATCAGTTGGGAGCAGCATGTATAAAGAGGCAGTTCTAGTACATTAAGTCACTTGTACAATGAAAGGTTATGGCAAAATAGGTAGGTAATAATCTAATAATTTTGTAATTTAAAGGAAACCCACTTTTTCCTGAATTGTACCCCATGATACTCTTATGGTATTATAATTGTTCGTGTGTGTGTGTGTGTGTGTGTGTGTGTGTGTGTGTGTGTGTGTGTGTGTGTTTTGTAGATTAGGGATTTCACAAGCACTACATAGAGACTATTTTCCCTTTTGTCATATAGCAGTGTTAAAACTCAGAATCCTTTAATATATACCCAGAATTAACATAATCAGTCATATGGCAATTCTATTTGAAGTTTTCTAGCTTTATGTTCGTTTCAATAGTGACAGGAACAGTTTTCCTTCCCTACAAAGTAAGCCCTCCTTTTCATCCACCTAACCAGTACTTTTTGTTGGCGTTCTTAAGCCAGTCTTTTTGACTCTGATGAGATCAAATCATAAAGTGCATTTCACTTTTCCTTTAATGTACATATAGCTTTCATTGAATTTAAATTTTACTTTACTTATTTGAATAATGTTGCACATTTTTCATATTTATGGTTCACTTATTTTTCATCTTGTGAGAACAATCCATTTCATCAGAACATTTATTATTTGCTTTTGGTGCATTTATATTTTTTGAGTTTTTACAGATTCTGGATAGCAGTACAAAATACAACTACTGGATACTCTCTCCTATTTTTTAACCCATCTCCAACTGATTGCTTAATTGCTGTGCTAAACCTTCCTAAATTTGTGTAATTGTTGGTTTTATTTCTTAAGTATGGAGATGGTTTTGGAAAATATTTTTCTAAGTCTATATTTGCAAATTATGTCTCTAACATTTTCAGTTTCACATGTTAATTAAGATCTTCCATCCATTTTGGGTGGAGTTTTGCATAGATTGAGAGATAGGAATCTAACTTCTTTCTTCTGCAAAAAGATACCCTGTTTTCTCAACTTTGAAAAGACTGTCTTTTTTTTTCTATTGCATGTTTTTGGTATGTGGTCAAAAACCAGGTGGTCATAGCTATGAGTCCATCTCTGATTCTTCCTAGCTATTCTATTGATCTACCTGCTGCATGATTTGTGCTACTACAATGTTGATTTTGTCACTATGACCATGTAGTATAATATGAAATAGTAGTAATGATTTCCTCAGAATTGTTTTTGCTGACAATTAGTTTAGTTATACAATGTCTTTTGTGATTCCATATGCATTTAAGGGCTTTTTTCTTACTTTTGTCAAGAATATATTGGGATTTTGATGGAGATTGCATCTAATCTTTATATTGTTTTTGATGATATTGCCAGTTTCATTATATTAGTTATAAGTTTCTATTTCCTATTATTTTCTTTAATTTATTTCCTTTGTGCTTTAAATTTGTCATTGTAGAGTTTTTTCAGTTTATTGGTTAGGTTTCTTCCTATATAACATACATAACTTTTTAAAACTGAATTACAGTGCTTTTCTGACTTATTTGTATGTTTATTATTAGTATATAAGAAAGCAACTGACTTTTTATTTAATGTTTCATACATGCATACAGTATACAGACTTTATAATATTTTAAACCTTTATGCTTCATTTAGTCTGTTTTTTGATAACATGTACCTGACTTGATTCATGCTCCAGCAAGTATTCCAGACCAGTGGATATACCACTGAGAAAAACATTCTCCTTTACTTCCTTATTAGCATTAGTCCTCATCAGCTCTTAGTGAGGTGTGGAGTTTCTTAAGATCTTTCTTATATTATGGTGAGATGTTAATAAAACTGTTCCTGTGAAATTCTTGTGCAAGTATACATATCTGCCATGATATCTTGTATACCATGACTATGTTATACCCAAGATAATACCTGGCACACCACTTTCCCACTTCAGACTCTTACAGTACTATTTTTCTATATTGATTTTGTATCCTTATATTGTGCTGAACATACTTATCAATTTTTATAATTTTCTGTTGGAGTCTCTAATTTATTTTATTCATAGGACTATAATTTACAACTAGGATTAATGGGAATATGAGTGCAGAAAGCAGGCATCTTTATTTCATGTCTCCTTCAGTGGATGTGCTTTGAGTTTTTCCTCTATAATATTGCATATGGGTTTGTCATGAGCAGCTGAGGCATGGCCTTCTACTTCTAGTTTATTCAGGACATTTATTAGGAAGAGACAATTGACTTTGTTACATATCCTTTCATTGTCTGTTGAGATGTTCAGGAAGTTTCCAGGAACATAGCAATGGCATTCCGAGAATCATTTGGGCTTACTTTGAACACAGTTGGTGAATATTCTTGTGTGTGTGTGTGTGTGTGTGTGTGTGTGTGTGTGTGTGTAGTGTCTGTGTGTGCACTTGTAGACCCAAAGATGACCTGAGGAATCATCCTGTATTGTTCTCTTCCTCTTTTCTTTGTTGTGGGGGTTTCAGACACTTTGCGTTTTAAGGTAAGAATGCAGGCTTCTGCCTTTAACATCTAGTGTTTTTAATGTGGGATCTGGGGTCTGAACTCAGAGTTTTTGCTTGAAAGGCCGAAAATTAACACCTTAGCCATCTTTCCAGCCTTGAATGTTCTAATGTATATCTTTTCATCTCAATTAATTTTGGGTCTTCTTTTCTTTAAGGGTGCTCAAAATTCTTAAAGACTGTCACTCTTTGAATATAGTCTTTCCTTTGTTTCCCTGACTCTTTTTAGAGGGTCTTACATAGACCTACAATATTTCTAGTTTTCCCTAGTAATTCAGTTTATCTACTTTATTAAAATATTCACTTATCAACAGAGATAGGCTGCCTCCAGTTCTGTGCTAGGACAAACAAACCCAAAAATCTCTACGGAACACTGTTTTTTCAGCCTTGTAACTAACTGTAAGAATCACTTTTCTGTATTGCTGTGAGACACCACCCCAAGTCAAACAACTTAGAAGAGAAAGGGAGAGTTACTCAGCTTACAGTTCCAGAGGGGAGATAGAGTGGTTCATAATGGAGGCAGCATGACTTTCTGGCAGACCAAAACTGGAGTCAGGCTAAGACACTCTCATCACAGGGGCTGAGAGCTGCAAGACTCCTTGCTGCAAAGGCAGACTTCTCCTTATGATAGTGTGAGACTAATTCACCTCGAGGTCCACCCCCTAGGACTGTCTTCCTCCAGCAAGACCCCACCTCTCAAAGGTGTCATGGCCTTCCGAAAGGCATAAGACTGTGGGTATTTCAAACCATGACACTATCTATCAGTTTTCCAAGGTGAGACTAGGATTTGCTCAGAAAAGACCTGAACCAAGCATTTGTACTTTTCTAAGTTTGTAACATACTGCTAAAACAGTCTTGTAAACTAAACTTGCATGTTGTTAGCAATGTGAAAAATTCCCATTTATTCACATCATCATTAGCAAGGAGGATTATAAAACTTTGATCCTTACCTATGCTATTTTACTTATTTTTCTTTTAGTTTGCATTCCTCAATTACCATTGAAATAGGAAATTTTTATGGTCTTAGGAATTTTGTGTATTTTGTGAACTACTCAGTCATGAGCTTTTCTACCAGTTTTCCTGGGTGTGTGTTTCTATATGACTATGAACTTTCGGCTCTGTTTCATGGACTGATTTACTGAATAAACTGCGATGCTCCATTGTTTAAGGAACTCAAGTTAAATATTTTTGCTTTTTATCAATAAAATTGCTGCAGATTTCTTATTATCTCCCAATCTTTATTAAATGTAAACATCTATTTTCTCACTTTAACATGAAATTAAATTATGTAACAATTCCAGTTGCTTCATTCATCATGAAATGCATTTCTAAGTTAGGATACAATCTATCCTTCCATTTAAGGTGTAAATAATTTGTGCAACTATGTATTATTGTCAATTTGTAATATAGTTTCTACTTAATATGAAAAACAATAGGTTTCATTATAACATATCCATGCCTTTGTCTTTTTCTCATATTCAATCCACCACCTTCCATGCCCCCCTCACTCTTTCCACTAGACACCATGCAATAGTTTCCAGTACCCTCAAGGCCTACTAATTGTAAGTCTACAAGTATTTGATGTTCCTTTTTGTTGCTATAAAGGTTCTATCATTCTTTTTCAGGCTCTGTAGTTTCACTGTGACATATGAGAAAGGATTTATATTTTCCACTTAAACTCTGCTTACTTTAGTTAAAATTCACTGAACACATCTCATAATGAAACACACACACACATATACACACACACACTTATCTCTGAATATTGATTCTCTTTCTTCTTAAGCCCATATGGAATATGTGGGACTTTATCACAATACATCAAGGACTCTCACACATTAGATGATCACTTACTCTTTAACTTTCTGTCTCATTGAACCGCTTAGCAACAAGGTCTTCATTAAGTTACCTATATTCAGAAATTCTATTTAGAACCCCTTTTTCTGGGTCTTTTGAATGTATATGTGAACTGAGATTCTGCCAAATGCATCTGGTTGAACTTTGAGGATGTTCCCATACAATTATCATGAATTCCTGCTCTCCTCTTATGACTTCTAACATACTTCAGAGCAGTTGGCAATAGCAGTTTCACTATTCTTCCTCCATGATCTTGTTAAGGTCAGGTCCTTCTGCTGTTTCCCTTACTCCAAGAGATCAGTTCTTGGCTTTTCCATTTTATTCCCTTTCATTTATTAGGTATTCAGGAAGAAACCCTATAGAGACTAAAAGCTTCCAGGAACTTTGAAACCTTCTGGATCTACACATTAATTTTTCATCATTATTACAGCTGTTATCCTGCATGTGTTTTCTTTCTTGTGTTACAAAAATTTCATATGAAATTCTTGAGATATTCACTTGTCCAGACAGAACAGAAGACAGTGGAAATTCCACCATCTCTCTTATCTACAATCTATCCTTCCATCTGCAACCTCTGCATATCTTTTTTAAATAGTACAGAATATACTGTTTACTGTTTGATCATTTATGGGTAGCCTTCTATTGTATATCTTTCAGCATAATTGATCAAATTTTAAAGTAATGTCACCTGCAGAAGTCAAAGACAGAAAATACTTTTGCTCAAACTTGAACTCAGGAAGTAATCCTGAAGGCATAAAAACCATTTAAAAATGTTTACTGAGTTTTTTTGTCAGTACTTATTAGAATACCATCAGGAAAGATCATCAAAGACCCTGAGGTCACATGGATTAGTTGGGATACAGGTGATATATATTATTTTTATACTCTTGTCTCAAAGTATTGTTAAAATGATATGAATAATTTGATTAAAAGAATTAGAAATATTTGGGAACATTTAACATAGCACTACAATTTCAGTAGGAACAAAAAGTCTTACTTTACATGCAATTTCTAAATGACTATTTTATACTTCTGTGGGCATTACTTTGATGTGGAGGCAGGAAAGGACAGAATATTTCAAGAAGACATAGTAGTATGTATAAACATGCTAGGATGGGAAGCAAAGGGGAAGTTATAGGAGTCCAAAAGAAAATCAGAGAAACTTGATCACAGAAAGAAAAAGAGAGATCTTTAAAGTAGAGGATATAAAGTTTTATTTAGGCATGAGAGTTATGTTCTATTCTGTAATCTTTCAACTTTGAGACTAGACATTATCACACTCAAGAATTGTTCAATTAAGTTATAAAAAAAATCACAGAAAACCTTGATAATGTTTTCAGTATGTTTATATTTCTGTACTGAGGAGCATTCAGCCATATTCAGTGCATGCATGCTTGTCTGAACTACAATGAGAGCCTCATATTTTCATAAATATTGACACGATTAAAATTTTCCAATTGGGGGCTGGAGAGGTGGCTCAGTGGTTAAGCCTCTGCCTTGTAGGCAGAAGGTCCTGAGTTCGGATCCTAGTCTCCACATATAGACGCTGGGCGGAAGCGGGGCGGCCTGCGTTTCTGGTCCTGGTAGGGCGGAGCCTATGAATCCCCGGGCAGAGTAAACAAGGAGGTGGAGGCGGTCCATGGTGTTTCCCGAATTCGTCCGTGGTTCTACACACACGTACATACACATGTGCACACGCATACATGCATAATTGAATAAATAATTAAAAAAATAATTAAAAAAATTTTCCAATCGATGTGGATGAAGATGAAATTAGACTAAAATAGAAAATAGTGCAATTTTACTCAGCAAAAATCGGATGTTATATAGAAAACTCACTGCTGTGGCAAAGAAGGCAACGGTTCTGCCTTAGCTGGACAACAGCAGGGTCCCTCTTACGCATGAAGGTGATGTTCTATTGTTTTGTGCATGCTAAACAAATGAGCTGTTCCAGGCTCTTATTTTTGATATATTTTTGCATCAGAGTTTTGCCTTTGGTGGTCATAGCAGACCAGGAAGAGAACTCACTCATAAATAGCATGTTATATTCTAGGCATGTGGATGTTGTCACAGTGTTGGTACTTTGTGTGCTGGCAGTAATTTTCTAAATTGAAGGACTGAACACTTTAAGCAGGCGTGTAGTACTTAGTTCAGCACCATTCAGTCTCTGAAGTAGATCAAGCTAGCCAGCAAGTAATTGCTTCTAGTGTATTTTGCGGTGGTAGTTCATCAACACAATTACCTTATCCTTTCCACCAGGTGGTTGACCAGATTGATACCCTGACCTCTGACCTGCAGCTGGAGGATGAGATGACTGACAGCTCTAAAACAGACACCCTGAACAGTAGCTCCAGTGGCACCACGGCCTCCAGCATAGAGAAGATCAAGGTGCAGGCGAACACGCCCCTCATTAAACCTCCTGCGCACCCATCTGCTGTCCTCACAGTCCTGAGAAAGCCAAACCCTCCACCACCCCCTCCACGGTTGACCCCTGTGAGGTGCGAAGAGCCTCCAAGGGTTGTGTCCTCTGCCAATCCCGTGAAGACCAATGGCCCCCTTCTGCGGAATGGAGGCTTACCAGGTGGACCTAACAAGATTCCAAATGGAGACATCTGCTGCATATCCAACAGTCACTCAGACAAGGTTCCGGTGCAGCCTCTGAAGCACAGACCTGAAAAAGACAGGTGTCCCCAGGCAGGACCCCGGGAGCGAGTGCGGTTTAATGACAACGTTCAGTACCATGGCTATTGTCCCGACTGTGACGCCCGGTATAACATCAAACAGAGGGAGGTCCACTTACACAGTGAACCTGTCCACCAACCCGGAAAGAGTCCTCCCCTCCCTCCTCCACCCCATCTTCCTCCTTTCCCACTAGAAAATGGAGGACTGGGAATAAGCCACAGTAACAGCTTCCCCTCTCCCAGACCTGCAACTGTGCCTCCTCCCACTGCACCAAAACCACAGAAGACCATCTTGAGGAAGTCGACCACCACAACAGTGTGATGTATGCCATTTCAGAAACTTTTTTTGGTTTGTTATTTTCTATGTTATAAACATAAAATGATAAGTAATGAGCACTTTCTACTCAAGCAATAAAAAAGCCCAAATGTATTTAGACTGCATTCAACAGAGTGGCCTAACAGTCGCCTGGTGAGTATGCAGTGCATTGCTTGTAACCTGGATGTGCATTGCTTTTAGTGTTCCATCATCCAAACGGCAGAACCAGAAAGTCCGAATGTACTGTTTTCACAACTGACCTTTGACAAACTGTGGCCTCCAGAATTCAGGTATTTTGATTGATTGCAAGAGATGGGATTTCAAAGATCTAATGTACTAATGAACCAAGGGGATTCATTTCATTCATGCCAACTCATCTATGCATCAATAACATGTCATAATCTTAACTTTGATCCAGTGCTTTTTAATAAGGAATTTTAATACCGAAGGACTATTTTATTATTTTTTTCTAAAGATGTTTGTCACTAGTTTTGCATTATTAAATGCTGAGGACAATACCAAAAAGTTTATTTTCTTTACTATATAATGATGAGTCATATGTTCAAATATATATATATATATGTAATAAACTATTTTGAGCTTTGGAAATATGTCAATAAATTGTAGTGGATAATGAGAAAACCAAATGTTTCTAAAAATTAAAATGAAATAATTGTTCATTTAACCCCTTGTTAACATTCATTAAAATGAGTTGAACCTGGAGAGTTCTACAAAAGCACAGTGAGTACACAACATAATTTTCTAAATTAAGTTTCATAACACAGTTGTTAAATAAGGCCTTACACATGTGTACATTATATACCACTATTATGGTACTTCTAGAGTCATCTGTTGAAGCCTCGCATGTTGTCAAGACTTGTAGACTCCCCTCTCACCAGCATGTTCACAGGGTCTAGGTAAGTAAGTACATTGAAACTTGGAATATTTTGCCTCCGTCTGTAAGAACTAGCTCTTCTTGAATCACATCCATAGGGGAGAAAGTACAGACGTTCTAGGCAGCAGGGTGTGTTCAGCATTAGTCTTCAGCTCTTACACTTCTGAGTTGAAAGATGAAATGATTTTTTATGCTCCATGGAAGAGTCTGAGAAATATTTCTTCTACATGCAAACAAAAATCGGGGTCATTTGCCATTTGTCATTTGTAGCATTTGCCAATTTGAAACTTACCAACTTATAGGCCAAATTCAGGTTCCAACAGCAGGGATTTGATGTTTTACCTTGGTGTATATTAGCTAAACTAACTTAGTTCATCTCCCCTACAGTCATTGTGAGGAAAAGTGCCTGAAAAAAATGGACCATTAGGTATTCCAATAATTCCAATACCATGTTCTGTTGAAATTAATTTATTATGTAACTTGAGTGACCTTTTCACAAATTTAGGTTTTGATTTTTTAAAAAATATTTTTTGCTGCTATGGGAAGGTAATCTTATAATTTAGAAAAATATTTTTAAAAGTTTTCTAGTAAAAGATGATATGCATTTTTGGGCAGAATACAAAAAGAGCATAAGATTTATTTTTAAGTGAATGATCAATCACAATCACATATGTGACAAGTAGAAAATACTATTAAATGAGTTCAGCATGATGTTTTAACATTGTATACTATTTATGAGGGTAATTTACACAGATCAATCTAATATTTTGGAAAGTTATAAAATAGCAATTAAGGACATAATCTGGTATTGATTAACTGTGTGATCAGTGTATTAAGGGAATTACCCAGGTAAATAAATGACTAAACTCTTGAATACTAAAGAAGTGTGTTCTTAACTTTTTACCTTACTTGTTGTCATTAATAAATAATCCCAAATATGTTATTTACTTTTCTAGCTTTAATTAATTAGTGTTTTTAATCTCTTCAAGTGGTAGACAATTTAAGATTATTAGTCATGAAATTTCTGAATCATTTTTTGTTTAGTTAATCTTTCATCTCCAGCCAGTTATAAAGACCTAACACAGTCTGGAGAGATGGTTCATAGCCTAGACTCTGTCTAGCAAGCAGAAGAATATGAGTTTGGATCCCAAATCTTATGTAAAAGAGCAAGACAGAACTGGTGGCTCTTTGGGATGGTGGCTCTGGAAATCTGGAAAATCCAGACCTAATAATCAGCCTGTAGCTTCAGATTTTTATGCTTTTCAGTGTCTGGGAAACAAGCTTAATCTCAAGGTAGAACTTTGCTGCAAGCATAAATCATTCATAGAAAGTATTTATGCTTACAATGAATAAATTTATCATGGAAGTTAGTCAACTAAGGACATTGGTTTAGATGCCTAGGAACAAACCTCAGAGATTCAAATCTACCTCTCTTCCTCAGCATACAAACAAAATTCCTATGAAACATCATCACATTCTGTTTGATTGCTGACCTGTATCTATACCTGTTTAAAACCAACACATTTACAGCTAAGTGAGTCTATTAATCTCACTTCAAATATTATATTCATTGACTTTTCTCATTTATATAATTTATTTATGATCACATTAAATGCTAGATGGCCTGGGTGTTGAAAGTAGTTTATTTTCTCATTATTTCATTTTCATCAATGTATAGAACATGCCGTATCAATATGATCTTTATTAAATTGATAATTACAATTCCATTCATTGAAACCTACTCTTTGAGCACATATAAACTTGCAAAGCATGGGAAGCATTTAACTTCACACCATAATATTTTCCTGAAACAGGTAATTAAAATGCCATAATTAGTAATATGGTTTGGTTTTTATAACTAGAAAATATTGCTGGCAAAAATTAGAAGATGGAGTGAAAGTTTACTTACTATTCATTGGAACATTAGTGAACTTTGCACATCAAATTCTTGTTCCTGGAAATCCCAGGCAGTAATGCTTCTTTCATCTTCTTAAGAGCAGCTATTGGTTCTAACATGCATTTGTGCACCTTCATTTATGCTCTGTGTACTGCAGAATTAATGTCCATACTCCTTTGAATTCAACTGTCTTGCAGAATGAAAATAGTGCTGCACTACTAATGACAATCGTTATGGTTTGAAATATGAATTGTCCCCTACAGGCGCAAGTGTTTGACACTTTAGCTGTTTAGGAAGGTCATGGCACCTTCAGAAGGTGAAGCCTTGCTGGAGGAAGGCAGTCACAGGGGGTGGGCCTTGAGGTTGCTTAGCCCACCCTGCTTCAGTTAGTTAGTGTGCTCTCGAGTTTGCAGTTCCCAATCTCCATGATGCCAGTGATTTAAACCAACTTCAAATTTTGCTAACTAGCCATTATTTTACGCCATAATGGACTGTATCTCCTCTCTGTAACTGTAAGCTAAATAAAGCTTCTTTCCTCCCTTTAAATTTTTTGAGCTGGAGTGTTGTTTCAAAGTAGCAGAGAGGAGTAACTGTTGGAATAATGCCAATTTTAGTGTAAAACCAGAATGTATTTTCACAGAAATGGTAATTGCTATTTAAATTTAAATGGGAAAAGTTTCAGTCTTTTTCATATGTTTATGTATAATAACTTGGATAAGAAATGAATTCACAATCAGAGTTAATTTTATTAATCTAAAAATTCTTCTGTGTGAATTATAACTGCACATTATTCTTTCTTAATGAATAAAGGAAGAAAGCACCATAGTTTCTACCTTTACCTGAGCAGATCACTTCTTCTTTTAGCATGTCAAGAACTATTCAGTGTTTGGAAAATATTCAGAAGTTTTATCTAGAGTTCAATTGCAGCTCCTATTCAGTAAAGAAGAATCTGCGTAGCTATACATGTAGTTGCCTGGGGAATGGTGTAATCAGATTGTGTATCAGTGCCTTGCCTGAATATTTTTCCAGGAAATGTATATGACAATACAATGAATAGTTCATAATCAACCTGATAATTCAGAATGTTTCCATGGATTCTTTGTTGGAAACATACTTTCTACAATGTATGCTTAGATTACAGCAGAATCACACTACAACTCTCTTCAATAAAACATCGATGATTACTAAGGGAGGAAATGATGAAGAAAAGCAAGAAGAAATGTCAAGCCACAGTTAAGTAAAGTGCAAGGAATCTAACAATCATACATTACACCTTTCACAGTTTTAAAATAGTGCAAACAGCATGGCACGGGAATAATAGCAGACAGGACTGTACTCTGAGGGTTCACAGCAATGATGTCTGAAGCTTGCAGTTAACTTTATCTTAATTGGAAAGTGATTATGTAGAATGCTATTTCATTCAAAGCACTTGAATTATTTGCAGTATTTATGGAAAAGCATAAAGCATAGCATAAAGAAGGATGCACAAAATCTTTTTTTGTAAAACACAATTAATCCTGGGGATAAACCTGCACAGCCCAAGGATATCTTTGTGCATTACAAACTTTAAAAAATAAACCATGTGATGCCCACATGTGTCAGACACTTAAAGAAAAACCTTGACGTTTTTGTTATCATCAACATAAGAAAATTAAAATACATTGAAATTTGCCTCAAATATGGAGCTATGTGAAGGCTAAGGGAAAATAGTAAATGAATATTAATTATAAGTTTTTCCTTTGAGAGTGAAGAAAGTGGGTGGGCTGACATATATTAACTTCTCTCTGAATCGTAAATATATTAGAATTACTCTGATATCAAAGTTTTAATTAAATATTAGTAACTTTATCTACAAGTATAAAACTCTAGGACCTCCGTTTTGAGTTTTGATCATTTCTTTAGCATCTCTTCCTCATTTTTTATCCCAAATCATCTTGATCTAATTGTGTTTTTTACAGCCCTGAATGCTGAAAATCTTTCCTTTATTCTGAGCAGTTATTTTGACATTTGAAAAGGGTTACCTGATGTTGCTTTGACATTCTTAATGTGCTTGATCTTCACAGAGTGTGAACAAACGTGATTTCAGGCAATTTAACCACCATCTAAATCGAATGAGCTCCTGAATAATGCAAGCCTCATTTCCCACGTATGTCAGCGTTTTCACCTTTCATGTTTTTCTCTCAATTCCAGCTCTATTGTTTTTTCTAAATAAGTTCTGATTTGGTCCTTTGCATGCTACTGACCCTGAATGTATCACTATCACTCACTGATAATTCCCTTGTGAATTTCAATTCTATTTAGAATTGACATCTAAAACTGAAATAGCAGTGGTTCACTGTGGATTGTCAAAGCAACCAGCACAACAGAACTCTCTTTCATGACAGAGTAATTCCTTTTTTAGCATTAGACAATAGATAAAATTTTCTATGATTTGTAATTGCCAATGCTCATAAACACCAAAGAGTATTTGAGACTGGCCCCATAATACAGTGTGTTCCTAGAGTGATTTGTGGTTCATGGCAGTGTATTTATATGAAATTATACCTCATATTTGAAAGGTTTACTTCATACCAAACACTTGTCTAAATACTTTGCAGGTGTTTCTTTGGTATGTATTGCATCATTTTTTTCTCTGTAACATTATAATGCTTTAGACGTTGTTATTAACTAAATTTCACAAATGTGCAAACTATCCCACTAGATGCACAAGTTCTTAGAGTTTTTGAGTGGCAGAGTCAAAATTGTAAGGTGAACTACCTTCCTTCATGACTCATATTCTTTGCCCCTTCTCAGAACTAAAGCTTTGGCCCTTCACTGTGTCACAGCTCATCTGAAAAATTAAAAATCTTTAGTTTGCGAAAATTTTCTGAGGAAATAACTAAAAATATTGAATAAGAAAAACAGTGTTTTTCTGTCCAGATCAAGGAAGTCTAGTTTGTTTGCTGTGGCATGAAATAACTGTATTGTCTGTGGCATCAGAGTTATTTCTTGATAACTTAAAGCCCAAAACATTCTGTGCAGACCAAAATTAGTCCACGTATTTATACCACAAAGGGAAGAGCAACACTACTCACACTACTTTACATATGGTTCCCATGTGCTAAAGGGATAGATGGACACACAGTGAGTCCAGCATATTCATCATATTCAATCCCATTCCCATTGGAGTGGGATTAGCATTGTTATATTACAATCTTTCATAGACTTTCCTTCTTTAATATTATAGGATATTCCGGGGCTGGAGAGGTGGCTCAGGGGTTAAGCCTCCGCCTTGCAGGCGGAAGGTCCTGAGTTCGGATCCCAGATCCCACGTATAGACACCAGGTGGAAGCCTGCGCTTCTGGTCCTGGTAGGGCGGAGCCTGTGAATCCCGGGGCAGAAGGAGGTGGAGGCGTCCATGGTGGTTCGCGAATTCGTCCGTGGTTCTACATACACACACACACACACACACAGACGCGCGCACACATACACACGCATATGCACACAGTTGAATAAATAATAATAAAAAAAAATTAAAAAAAATATTATAGGATATTCCTTTATTCTCAATGTAAACTAAAACATCAAAATATTATAATAGGAAATGTGAGAAAAAAAGAATTACAGTCAGCAACAGCATTGCTACAATTCAGTGAGGGAAACAACATTTTTTATAGTAAGGTTTGGATTGTATCTGAATCTCTAGATACAATTAATTCTGTCTGAGGCTACTCACCAACATACAGTTTGTGTTTAAACATTTAAGAATTGCTTCCTAAATTACCTCATCAAAGTAATTTAAGGAGAAGGAAGACAGAATCATTTTTTTTTAGCCCAGACAGTACTGGAACTTACTATGTAGAATACATTGACCTTCTATTTACTCAGTGATATAAATTATGATGCTCATATATTAAACTGAGAGAGAATATTTTAATAAAAATATAAAGTTGAGGTCAGATGGTTTGAAGTCCCTATTTGTTAACACTTAAGTGTTCCTGATCAAGTTGTTTAGCAAGAACTGAGGCTTTCTTTGAAGTAAAGATAAAAGAGGCTGTAGATACAATGGGTAGGACTTGCATAGCAAGCACAGAACTCATGGTTCAATCTCGTATTGAACACACAGAAAAATAATAAATGAAATAAAGTGAAAGTAATGCCATTATTTTTTCTTCTAACCAAGCTGTTGAAGTATTATGTATATACTCTGTGCTCATCTGATCCAGTGTCATAAAGCCAAGGGAGCAGTGTCTGCAGAAGGTTATTATAGTCACATAAACCCCAAGCATTCTGCTAAAGCATCAGGACTGAAAATTCCCATTCATTGGCACTGATGCTGAATATAAAGTGGTATGCATACATAGGTATGCAGCTTCACGTTCAACGTACCTGCAACACCGAATGTTCTTAAGCATACAGAATCACCTAGTTATTCTACCTTTTATGTTTAAATGTCTTAAGAACACTTCCTAAACTCTTTTGGAGACAATGATTAGAATCATTGATGGGTATGGCACTTTCTGGGTCTTCAGTCTACTACATATGGCTTCTGTTACAAAGCCACATCCTTACTCCATCCCAAGCTCTCACAGTATCCTCTGGATTGCAGCATTAATGTTAACTAGGCTATGCATGACACTGTAGCTAATTACTCTTCACAGTTTCATCTTCAGTGTCCCTGAGCTAGTCCTGGTGGAATGAAAGCACTTGTGCTGGCACAGGGTAGGCTGCACACACAGCTCAGCCACGACTCCTGCACTTGCTTGCTCTAATCCCATTCCTTTTCAGCTTCTGTCTCTCCTGAGATAAGAGCAACATAAACAGACCATTCAAACATAAACAGACTATATTTAAACTAGGTCTGAATACTTAGTGCCTGGCTAGGGCCTTATTGGGAATGTTATAGAACCTGTAGAATGGAGAGCCTTTGGGCTCCAACCTTTAGATTTGATGACCCAGCCCTTTCTCTCTCTCTCTTTCTCTCTCTCTCTCTCTTCCTTCTCTCTTCTCTCTTTCTGCTGCAACATAATACCTAGCTTCCTGTTCCTGTTGCCATGTCTTTGCCTGCCACCATGCATTCCTAACATAATGGATTCTATCCCCTCTGTAATCATAGGTCAAAATAATATACCTTTTCTCCCTTAAGTTGGCTGGGAGAGAGTATTTTATCACCAATGAAGGGTCACTAGAAAACTTCCATACCTATATGTCTGCAAAATCTTTCTGCTAAACTCTCCTATATTGCAAAGTATGACAACAATGCATTTTATACATCTATTCAATAAGCTATCTGCCACCATTACCCAGTGCCCCAACATTTTTCCATGTTTTCTTTCTCTGAAGGAAACCAAAATGTGGTAACCTGCTTACACATTGTCACTAGACATTAATTGTTTAATGAATGAGAAGGTACATTTGTAGCATTTAAACAATGAATAAACACAAAGCCTCATTATTAATTTGTGATATTTCATGTCCCTTTTTAGTGGGTGGATTCATTTGCATTTTCTAAGATGGTGCTAATAATACTTTATTAATCTCCTTTACAAAGTGATTATATTCCTGGAACTCTTTTTTAATTTCCATTATTAAAAACCCTAATGATTTTTCACAAGGCTGTCTGGGTCATAGGCAGAAATCTTACTTTTAATTTATCACACCTTATGAATTAGCAAGTCAGATAAATGAAAATGATAGAAATCTGAGATAGCTGCAACAAGGAGCACAATTTATTAAACTTGCTTAACAATAGTGGCTTAGCTTTAATTGCTTATGATAATATGCCATAATGGCATGAGTAAATTCATTTAAAGTATAGCTTATCAAGCTAATTACCATCTCATACTACAAGGCATCCATTTAACTTCTAAAACTGTTTGCTCAAATAAGATATTGAATAATGAAACTTTTGTTTAAAACAAAAGAAGCTATGTTTGTGGTGGAGATATTATTTATCAATGACATGTAAAAATCTGACAGAACAGATTACTTTGATTTTATAACACTTCATAATAAACTTGAATGCATGTTCATTGAGATGACTTGTATGAGTGGAAATAAATAAATTAATTAATTAAAAAAGAATGGCAACTGAACCAATAATTACTCAAAATGCCATCCAACACTATTATCTTCTACTGAATAAGGTTACCTACTCTGCAAAATGTCAATATTTGGTTTTATTTTGCCTCCATTTTAAATTTTGTTTTTATATTGGATGATGACTCTATCTTGATCAGTATTTGAAATATACACAAGTCCTTTCGAGGGGAGGGGATGTGGGTTCTCTGTTATCACAGTCCTGTGGCAACTGCTTCTTGGGTAGGGGTTGGTATGGGTCTTAAGAGCATGTACCACCCACCATGTCTACTGTACTAAAACTACTTTTATCATTCTCATTAAGTACAAAATTTCAGCTAATTCTGCTTTTTGGAAACTTCTATTTATTTATTGAGAGAGAGAAAGAGAAGGAAAGAGAGAGAGAGACAGAGAGAGAGAGAGAGAGAGAGTTCATGCATACCATGATTCACTGGTGCAGGTAAGAGGAAGGCAGTTCTGTCATTTCACCATGTAGGCTTGCAGGAATGGAACTCTGGTTAGTAGGTCTACAGCAGGTGCCTTATCGGCTGAGCTATCTCACCATCACTGCATTGAGTTTTTCCGTCTTCCTGGTTTATGTATCCAAATCACTTTTGTTTTCTCTGATTCTTCCTTGCCATAATTATACCAGTGACTCTTCAAAGTGGCTTTTATCCTTGTCTTTCGGAATATGACCTCTGCCACTTGCCAGGTCACCAGCCCCTTGGATCTGTGACTTCCCATAACACAGACACCTCACATAGAATTTTTTCTTTCACCACTTAACAGCAACCTAGAATCATTATATATCTGCTATTTAAAACTTTTAATTCAGCCTGGCTCTTCTAACAAAAGTCTTTCCAAGCTGACTTTTGCTGATACCACTCCAGCCAAACAGTCCATTTCCTCGTTGTGCTGCAAACCTTGCCCACTTATGATTTCCATGCCTTCCTATGGACATGTGGCCTCAGCAGGAAATAATGTCAATTTTTTTTCTGAATCCTGCATTGTCTGCCTCTCAAACTCATCTGTATTCTTTCACTAACTTAGATTTTTTAAAAAGCTGTAAACCTGCATAAAAACAGGTAAAAATTCACAAATTAAACCATCTAAATATTTATGGGAAAAATAAATAAGTAAAAATAACTTTCGGAAAATATATCTCCTCTTAAGTCAGCAATGTTAACAATGACAGCATCTATCATCCAGCATAAGATTTGATTAAATCCCATTATTTCATTTTAAAGATTGTGGACTGAAAACTTGTAGTCTAGACAGGCTTGGGAAGATCCATGTCCTGAACATCATATTTCCCAAGTAACACAAAATATATTTTTACACTTCGAGCAAGCATTGAGCTGGAGAAAACAGACTGCTGTACATTGAGGAACTAGAAACAAGATCTCAACAAAAAAATGAGAAAGAAATATCAGTTAATAATGTAAGGTGTAGAAGTTTTCAGCAAAGAGGAAAGTTACAATAGTCAGAACTCATTACTATCAGCTGTTGGAACAAAAAATAAAAAAAATGTAACACACGTATGCACAAGTCCATGTAAAGTCCTCAAAATGTATCCATATTCTAGACTATATGAAGCTATAACTGTCAACTAAAAATAAAGAACTGAGTACATTTTTTAAAAAAGAAGCAATTAAAATTTTCTTAAAATTGTCCTGAATACTTTAATGTAGGAAAATGAAAATCATGCCCTTAAATCAGTGTGTGAAAATTTACCATACTTTCATCATTTAGATATAGATGAAGAACCTTGATTTCACATTTTTCTTAATTTGTGAAAACACTCAACTTTGACTGTTTTAAATTAGAAGGATGGATTTAGTTAATAAAGGATTCTCAGAGACAAGTATGTAGCAAAGGCAAAGCTTTTTGTAATGTTTATATTTATTTATTTATCTTGCATAACTTTAAGACCTGTTCATCCTCTGCTCCTAATCTCTAGTAATGCAGATGAGCAAGGATCAGAATGTGTATCATAATCAAAGACCATGATAAAGGAGGTAAATATAGCTGGATTTGTACTAATGGTGCTCCTATGTCATGTGTAAAACATACATTTACTAGCAAAAGATATATAGTATATGCGAGTTTCCTTCTTAGAAAAGTTCAGTAGTTTTTAATGTACTAAACATATATTAAACAATATGTACATATAAGTTCCCTGAATCATCATGTTTTGTTTCTTGTAGAGTACCCATCATGCTCTGGGGTAGACTGAATCCAAGCCATTCTTTCTGTTATTTTCAGTGGGTTTACTGCAAGGCAGAGACAGCACTCATTTCTATGGCTATGCTTCCGGACTGAATTCATAGCATGAACCTTCAGGTGTAAAAGTGCTTCACTGATTGCCATTTTCCATCACCTGGCCTTTCTGTTTCTTTCATTTATGTGTTGTTCCTTACAATGTTTGAGGAGATTGAAAAGACTTTTTTTCACAACTGTGGTTTCCTGCATGAAATTTTCCTTATAATAATTCAAAGGAGTGCCATTTGCGTACATTGCAGGCTATAAAGGTTATTCTTCAGACATTGCCTAATCCACAAAATGAGGAAAGTTTGTTTTAGATTTCCTGTAACTCAAAGGGGATAAAAAGCTGCTGATTTATTGGTGCACATTAATCCTCTAAAGAACAGGGAAATGGAATTGGATTTAGTGATTCTACCTACTGGAGTTAAGGCCTGATGATACAGCTGAGCTTAGTAAGCAGATGATTTTTTTTCTTGGTCTTTTTTTTTTTTTTTTTGCTTGATGATCATAACTCAAATATAGAAGCTCATTTGGACAGACTCATAGACTCCATTCTTTTCCCCATAGAGAAAGAATGTGTGAAACCAACTAAAACTCATGAAGAGGTTACTGAAGAATTAAAACACTGAATTCTGAGCTGGAGGAACTGAAAGCAAAACAGAATTTGGGGCACTGTTGGATCTTAGAAATGGAAAATGATGGATGGGATCAGGTTTACTGAGTATGTAAAACTAAATCTATCTGTCATCCAAAAAATACAAGATTGATGGTGATAGAGAATATGACTTTACTCTTCAGATGGAAAGATCAGCTGTATCTTTCCTTCATTATCAGTGTGGTTTTTCTCTCCTAAGTGAACATGTCATTGGGGAGATGTACTGCCTTAGCCCAATTCCCCACCAATAAAATCTCTTTACTGTGAGTTCAGCCAGCAATAGATTTAAAATTAATCAGATGTTCAAGTACTTCAGTGAAACTGGGAATCATTTAACTATTGCTATATAGAGATAATACAGCTGGTATTAATTTGGTCTTAACTGCAGTAGTGTATAATCATCAAGCTTGACAAAGCTTGTTTATCTCCTTATTTCATCTAACATGCAAGGGACAAAAATGACTTAGGTATTCATGCTTTTAAAAGCCAGGTGTGGTTCTGTCTGCCTATAATCCAACACATGGGAAGTAAAGGCAGGGGATTTGAAATTTAGGGTCATCCTTAGCTTCACAGCAAGCTTAAAATCACCAGGACTTTGAAGACCCTGTCTCAAAAATAAAAAAAGGAGAGAGAAAAAGAGAGGTGAGAGGAGGTGTGTGGAGGTCGGGGGGGGGGTGTTGGTCAAGTATCTATGTTAAAAAGAAAACCTGTAAGACCAAAAATGTTTATGTGGTAATTTATGAATATTATATGATTTGTTTTATTTAATGTGGAACCTTTCACGTAAAGTTCTACTTAAAGCGAGGCTTTTGAGGAAATTTTTGTCATAGGGCATGTGCCTAGCAGACAAAGGGTTGTGTATCAAAGAACAAATGGCTTCTATGTATGACTTTATCATTTGACTTTTAGGATTCTCTGGTTCAGTACCTATTTTACAAAAATAAATAAATTTTATTGTTGATGATTTTAAAGAACAAGTTAAATCATGTGCACTTCAGGAATATTGTCTAGATATTAAAAATATCCTTTATTTTTAGTTTTTCTAAACAGATTGGGATTATGTAAGATTAATCAAATTATAGGAGATTTCATTAGTCATTTTTAATTTTTTTGCGACTAAGTTTCTGTGAAATAGCCTTGGCTAAACTGGAAATTACTATGAAGATCAAGATAGACTTGAACTTGCAATAATTCTTCCTCCAGTGTCTCCAAAAGTTTGAATTACAAACATGCATCTCTATACTTAGATACCTTAGCAGTTTTTATTCAGATTTGATAATTCTGCAATTAAGTTTAAATGTCAAATATGACATCTCAAAATTATTAGAAATTTTATATTCTGTCTGTCCTCCAGGATAACAGATGATTTTCAACCCATGTCATCTATAATAAACTTGTCTTGGAGTGTTTCAATGTTTTTAAAACAAACCTTAAACATCTACCTTTTTCATTGTTATTGTCCAGCAGAGGAACTCATTTTTATTACCCCAAAAATAACATCCTGACAGAGTTTTCTAAATTATATTTTGTAGAAATTATGCTTCCGTTGTCAGCTTCCATTGACATACTAGCTTTAGCAGTTTAGATACTTTCATTCTTTTCAGTCTCTTTGACTATGAAAAAAAGGTCAAAAGTTGATGTCACACTAAAAACTAACAATATTTACACAGCAATCACTAAAAATTTTCAAACTTCAAATTAAATACTGAAGAAAATTGCACTGGGGTTGGAGAGATGATCTCTGTCTCACAAACAGAAGATCCTGAGTTCAGATCCCGGATACCACATAAAAACTCCAGGTAGAAATATTCATGACCTACTCTTCCAGCCCTAGAGGCAGAGCCTGAAAACTTCAGAGCAAAAGCAAAAGCAAAAGGTAGGTAAAATTATCCAAGATGATTCCCAAAGCCATCCTTGGACTTTCCACAGGCATACACAGTGTCCTCTGATTCACACATACACACACACACACACACACACACACACACACACACACACACAGAGGCATACACAGTGTCCTCTGATTCACACAGACACACACATACACACACACACACACACACACACACAGGCATACACAGTGTCCTCTGATTCACACACACACACACACATACACACATACACACACAGACATACACAGTGTCCTCTGATTCACACAGACACATACACACATACACACACACAGGCATACACAGTGTCCTCTGATTCATACACACACACATACACACACACACAGGAATACACAGTGTCCTCTGAGTCACACACACACACACACACACAGGCATACACAGTGTCCTCTGATTCACACACACACACACATAAAAAGTAACACAGCAAACAATTCACAGTGATCTTTTCTGATCCTGTGATAATTGGTTTTATGTAGGCCTCAGGGATGGACTTTGACTCCAAGGCCTTGCATTTCTACACTATACTTTTCTTTTGTGCTACATCCACAGCACATAATTAGTTTTACCATGAAATGTTGCCAGATAGTAGGTTTTGCAATGCCGTCTGGATCAAGAAGATAAGAACATAGAAAATAGCATAATATATCATAGCTTTTGAAAAATAAAATATTTCAAAAGAGGAGAACCGAATGTGTTATGGATTACTTCTTGAATTACATAAATCTTACTTTGGGAGAAAGCTCTTTTATTTAAAATTCACATTTTTCCTTTCATAATAGTAGCAAAGTTCAGAGAAATGTGATTTAATTAAAATGGTATACAAAATGATTTCAAGTGGCCTTACAAATAATTCCAGAAGCAATACATTGATGGATTATTTTTTAACATTAATGGAAGTGAAGATGATAATGATGTTTTTATTCTTTTGTGCTCAGAGACTGACTTGGATCTGTTTCTCTGGTTTAACTTTAGAGGACATTTAGACTAAAATGAGGAATAAATTTTTAAATTTGGTACTTGTCCAAAATGTCATCTCCGAGCTCCTGTGGTGACATTCACATATTCCTGTCTCATGATTTCATCTGTTCCAAAGTGGAATCTGGTAGCAGAGCTGGGGAGACATCATATTTACACTGTCTGTGTGGAATGTATGATGATTGTGGAGCATCTGAGACTGAACTTTCTGATTCCTCTTGCCAGGATGTTACTGTCAAAGCTCCATCAAGGCTGCTGGCATTAATGTGCAGACCATTGGAGCCAGCTCACGGTTACTGGAAGCACAATCAGCTATTATGTTCCTTGATTCTGTTTGCCCACAGAACACATGACTAAACACAAAAAGTCATAGCATGATGCCTGATCTTTGAAAAGAGATTCAAAATTATCAGGGATATCTATGCAGAGAATAATTCTGTACTTTTAAATAGATAGGAATGGAGAATAATTAAAATTTCCTTAAAAACTACTATTTAATGTTTTCAGTACTTCACATATGCTATTTTCATTTCTATGATAATGCTTGTCAAAGAATTGCATTGAAGAGGTTAAGGAAGGGTGTACTCAAGATTTCTGCATAGGAGCAAAGACTGCTTCAGAAAGGGAGAGAGGTAAATTTAATTTTGCAGAAATAAAAGTCAAATGAGTTGTCAGAGCCCAGGTAGGCTGGTAGAAAGGATGTTGGAGGAGGGGTCAGTCACTGAGATAGGTCATCTGTTCTTGCTAATTGTTTCCTTTCCTTCTGACTCTTAATTATGAAGAGCGTAGGGGATAGAGAGACTCTTTCTTGAAAACATGTGAAAATGATAGTTCCTGAGGTAAGAGGGAGAAAACTTAATGGGTCAGAGTTCTGAGGGAGTTTTCATTTGAAGTTTTCTAAAGTAAGTATTTCAACAATAGAAGAGTGAGAGAGCCCTCTGGAAGAAGTCCATCTGGTTTAAAAAGAGCTGAAAGGAATGCTAAGGTACTACTATTCACCCTAATGTCAGTTGCTGTTTCCCTTGTTACCTCAGTGTACTAAGGCTTGGAGCATTTGCAGTTGCTTACATAAGTTTTACAGCTAAAAAAATGGGACTTTACTATGCTTCTGATCTACTCCAAAGCCCATGACCTTCCCAATACAGTTCAGTCTTATAAAAATCCCAGACTGGAACAGAATGTTGCTCTATAGAGGCGAGACTGTAAAAATGGGTTCTTTAGTCTTTTCTGAAGCACTTCTCAACAACTTTGAGAAAAGGAAACATCTTTTGTATGCTTCACATTCAACACCATTTCTACCATTTCATTGACTTAAAAACAGATACGATATTAGAGAAGTAAAAGCCGTATAATCTAGCTGTTCGCTATTTTCTTACTTTCAGTAAGGTTTCCATAAGGAAAACAAGTGTTACTCTTAGTATATTTCTGAAATAATTCTTTGAAATTTCATTTTAACATGAAATGAAAATTCATTTCAAAAGACTCGTTAGTTTTAGGCACGATATTTTTCACAGAATAACAGCAAAATACTAAAGAAAACAACTGCTGTACAAGACAGTTTCTTCTTAAAACTATAAGAGAAAAAAACACTCAGAAGAGTTTCCAGGAAATCTAAGAGGCAAAGACATTTTTCTTGCATGTGAGGTAAACTGAAATATCTTCCTGCACAGGTGACTGTGGGAAACCTTCTGGTCTTCTTCCTAACTGATGAATTGGTGTTTAGCCTCTCTGCAAAGGATCAAGGAAGATTTAATACCTTCCACTTTAATAATGTCTTGATTGTTAACCCAATGAAATGATATCATTGATTTTTTTTCAATGTTTCTGATGGTAAAAAAGACATCCTTTTTATGGAACCTATAGTCACAACCTGTGCCCAATACGTCAGGTCGGCCACTCATCTCCAGTGATTTAAGGAGTCAAATTAACAGTGAAATGCAAAAAGGGAGAGAAGGAGATTTATACAACATGATCACATTGGTAAAATGGACAGAATGATCCAGTGAAGTCTGAATGTCCATTTAAACCTTGAGGACAAGGTTTAAAAAGAAAGCAAGAAACATGCTGAGCTCTACAGCCCTAGTCAAGGTGCAGTCTCACACCTTAGCCCATAACTCACTTGGCTTCAGTCTTTCCTGTAAGATGGTCTCACTAGTTTTCAGCACTTTGTGAAATCCCTTTGCTCTCTGGCTGACACCAGGCTTCAGAGCTTACATCTCCCAGCATGAGATTCCTAAGGGATATTTCAGTTCATCCCTGTGCCTTGCTTTAACAGTGAATGTAACCAGAATGGTGAAGACATTTGTTGTTTGGTGTTGCTTTTGTTGCTTTAATATTGTCATCCCAGGCTAAGGAGATATCTCAGTGATTGAAGCTTTTGCCTCCAAATGAAATGATGTGAATTTGGATCCCAGGTCTTGTGTAGAAATATCAGTCATGTATAGCAGTGGTCTCTAATTCCACTTTCAAAGGAAGAGCGTGGGAAACTCCACGGCAGCACAGTAAGAAGTAGAGCAATTCAGAATAATTCCCAATGTCACCCTTGAACCTTCATGGATGAACACACTCAAGTGCAATCTTATATATGCCCTCACACATGCATGCACATATGCAGACACACACATATGCGCGCGCGCACACACACACACACATACACACACACCAAGAATATTTTCATTACTGTCAGTCTAGTTACACTCAAGAAACTCCTGTCATTGATAATAATCTTACCCAAAGCATAGGAAATTCTAATTAAGAGCTTTAAACATTGCTATTGGTTATTTATCTAAATTTTTCAATGGAATTTGATTACCTCTTTTGCTCCTGTTGAAGGTTTATTCTTTTTCAGAATATCTTAATGAAGTCCTGGTTGGATTGTAATTGTCAGGAAATGATTTTCTTAGATACCTAACAGGAAATTATTTCAAAATATCCTTATTTAAATATTGCAATATTCTGGCAAGCTTCAGTCAGAAAAGAAAAACTTAGATTTTTATTATTTTTAAGGAATTAAAAGAAAGAATGTAAAGGAGACATTTGTGTTTTAATGAGGTGTAAGGAGAGATTACCCAGTTTTGTAAGTACTACAAGAAAGATTCCTGAAGTAATAATATTAAATTAAACATCCTGTGTCAGAACCGAGTCCTAGAGACAGAAGATCATAATTTAAAAGATGAAGCATGTCATATATATTTAGCTTAAATTTAAGGAAGTAGAATCAAAAGAAGGTGTCTAGCACATTTAGTATAAACAGAAATTTAGCTGACATGACATCCAATGGTCATTCTAAATGGATCATTGCAAATGAAGCCAGTACTTCCAGAGATATTTTCAGAACAAAAATTTATCAATGATTGCTCAAAATATCTTCTGAATATGCCCATAATTTTGGCACTGTAAAAATTGTTAAAATCGTATGTAATCTTGTATGCTATTATCCCCCATTAGAAAAAATATGAAGAAAATTTACAAATAGCTTCCTATAAACATAAGAAAAACAAACAAATCTGTCTGATTTTAACATGTTATTTTCAAATAACAAGAACAAAGGCCTCAAATAAACAGCATTGGTTTTGGGAAGAGTTTGCTAATCAATTATAGATTCTTGTCCTAGTATACATATATATGGAATTGCATATATAACCTTCAGTAATGTTACTGTTATAAACTTATAGGTGTTCCTATAAATGTGTGGTCTTTCTAATGAAGTTTTCTCAGCTTATATTTTGAAGTCCTTACAGGCAGTCCTACAAATGTGTGATCTTTCTAATGAAGTTTTTTCAGTTTATATTTTGAAAAGTATTGCAATTCAGTTTCCTTATACAGCATTATTCTGTCAGATGATTCCTCAAGTTGACCATAGATTCCTCAGGGATATCTGCAATATGATGAACATTGTAACTATAGTCTCTTATTCTATATTAAATGAAATTTATTTCACTAATGTTTATAGTGAAAAGTTTAGATAGGACACTAGAATTTAAGGGCCTAAAGCAGACTACTTTGGTAGACAATATCTTTATCATTTTGTATGGTACATACTCAGAAATGTGTAGGACTATTTTCCAAGTGAATACACTTGAATGTAACAAATGGTATATGAATACTTAAGATGAATAAATTAAGCATAGCAGTACATTTTATAAACTCCTGTTTAAGTTTATTGGTTTTAATATGCTAAAGTTTAAAGACTTGTTATTTGAATGGGAAAGATGAAGACCTCAATATTCTTGTTAAGTACTAAATAATCTAGAGACTGTAATTATTCTGCCAAAAGTATTCCGTGTCAAAGGTTGTCACAATGGAATATTAGTAAAAACACGTGAATCTCCCAAAAGCCTTAAAATAAAACATATCACAAAATACTTAGCTTCCTCTCCTGAGCCACCATGCATGTGGTAGTTCATTAAGCTTACTGGATACTCATTCTACCTATTAAGAATGCAGATGTCTTCATAATGCTTATTATTAATGCCAAGGAAATTAACCCCTCCTTTGGAGTTTTAGTCTCATTAATAAAGGAATTTAAAAAATGGACTCAGAAAAAAGGTCAAGGACCACCTATTATAGTTGAAGAGAGAGGTTACAGGGTCAGCTGACTACAAATTCTAAACACAGGAAGTGTAAGCATGCAAGATGGCAGTCCCAATAACTACCCGGGGAGGAAGAGGTAAGAAGCAGAGAGAAGGGAAGTAAAACTGGGAGTACTGGGATGTGTCTCTAAAAATCAGTACAAAGTAAACTCTGAGCTTCGAACTCAAAGAACTGGCTTATTGTGTGATTTCATGTTCTGTAAGTATCTGTTCCTACAGAGTTCCCCCACCCAGGAAGAGGGTTTGGGGAGGGCATACAGGCATGTCTTTAAGCTTAAAAGACAAGAGCATAGTAAGTGTGTTCTATTCTTTGGGACACATCGGAACTCTGGATTTCATGCTAATTTTAATGGATGAAGCAAGATGTGTTATCTCTCCCCAGTGAATTGGCAAATGTATCAATACCTAGTATTCTCAGTAGTCTCTTGTGCTGAAGAAATTCTTTTAAAATCAACGACTTTAAGCAACAGGAGTAGATTATTAGCTGTAGTGTAGAGATTCTGGAAATGAGTTTATTGTAAAATTAGGGAAGCTGGGGCTTCTAGAAGGCTGTATTTGTTTTTGTTTTTTTTGCTTTTGTAGGGAGAATCTGACTGTCACCTTAAGATGACTGTTGTCCCTTTATCCTCCCTTAAAAACCAGAATGGCAAGGTGAGTGTACCTTGTATCTTATCATTTTTGTTCTAGCTTTTCTATATCCTTTTCACCACTTAAAGTATTCTTGTGATTACATAAGGCTGAGAGGGATAATTGAGACTGTTTTTCTCATCTTTTAGCAAATTATCAACATTTTACATTTGCAATTTTATCATCTATATCATGTTATATAAACTGACATATAGATTTTGAGATTTAGGATTAGGATTTTTTTTCTTTTGCATGTGTGGTATGCATACAAGAGGGCACTTGAGTTTATCTGTGTGTGTATGAGGAGACACATGGGTGACATCTGGACTCATCCTGAATTACTCTTTTTCCTTATTACTTTGTTCTGGGATTTCCCAGGCTCTGCCTTCCAGGTTCTGAATTACAGACCATCACATCTGCCTAACATTTTTACATGAGATCTCAGGTCCCTTTGTTTGCCATACAAAGGCCTTAAGTTTTGCATCATCTCTCTACCCATGCTATAGATATCTTTGAAGAAATGTTGGTTTGCCTACTAAAGCTACAATTATTTTTCTGCTTGTTTTTTGACTATGTCCTCACAGGAGAAAAGTAGAGAATGGTTAATTTTGTCTGTCTATTTGTGTGTCTTTTTTCCCCATTTATTAGTGATAAGAACTTGTAGGAATGAAAACTCCAGGAATAAAAATGTGTAACATATCTACCATGCCATTTGCTATGATTTTAGGAGCTAAATGAGCATTGCCTAGGGATGATTTGATTGCATTTAGAAAAAAATGTAAGATTCATGAAAAGGTTCTACAAAAGGGTACCAGTATGTCAGCTTTGTAACTGAGAGATACATTGAAATTTTGGCTAGTGTAGATTGATAGCTATAGTCCACAGGGCTATCAGGGATACTAGGTCTGAAGCTGTCTCAACTAGAAAGCATGTTTGTATCTCATTTTATCTCATATATATATAATATATAAACAAATGATAGCACCACATAACAAAAAATAAAATGAAACAAAATAAAACCCAAATTATCTCATTTTTATTTTTAACAAATTTTAATATTCAGACAAAACAAATTTATTTCCTTGCCTTTTGCATTACCATATTTTTGCACTACCTTTCTCTCCTATGTTCTTCTCCCTTCCCCAATCCAGCCATATCCCTTCCATCTTCCTGCCTCTCTGCATGTATAGATCACAGGGCCCCTTTGCTAGAACAAAACCAGGTTTCTGTGGTAGTATAGGTGGTCTTTCAGTGGGCACACTCACAAATGAAGAGGCTCCATTTTTTTTGTCCAGCACCTGCCCCAGAGGTTCTTTCTGAGTGTAGAGATTTCTTCTAAGATCCTTACTGGTTCACGGTCAAAAAGTGATATGTCAGTCAACTGAGTATATTTCATTGCAGGGAACTCATGGATGCAACAGCCATGTAGTGACTACATTGTCTTGGCCAGCAGTATCCCTCCCCACCTTTAGGCTCTTACAATCTTCATTTTTAAAAAATGGACAAAATATATGAATACATTTTTTTCCAGAGAAGACACAAATAAACCAAAAACATGGAAAAATGTTCAAAATAAATTAGGATTAAATCAGACAAAAATGGAAATGGAAACTACAGAGAGAACAGAGGAAATGGCTTAGGTGTTAAAGACTTGCCTCTCAAACAAGAGAACCTGAGTTCAGCATCCCAGTTTCCACATAAAAATTCCACTAGAAATGCTGGTGGTCTGAAATTCTGGCCCTGGAAGTTGGAGCCTGAGAAACCTAAAGCAGAGCAATAAGTTGGAAGAACTATCCAGCTTAACACATGACATCATCCTTGAGCTACATAAGCATATACTTTCAAAGCTAAAGTAGTCTCTTAAACACACACACACACACACACACCCCACAGAGAGATTACTTTTGCCAGTTTGGATACTATTGTCAAGAAGACAGCTAAGAAGTGTTGGCAAGAGGGCACAGAAAAAGCTAACCCTTGTATATTGTCAGTATGAATGTGAGGTGGTAGGTACATCATGAAACATAGAAGAGAGGTTCTACAAAATTTTAAATCAGAGCCATCACATGATTTAGTCAGCCCTTTGCCAGGTAAACACTAACAATATCTGTAAGTGAGATGGGATCTCCCCTCCTCATTGAACCATTAGTCACAATAGTCAAAGCACTGTTACTCCCTGGCTGCATGTCCGCAGTGAAGTGAGAAGGAAATGGTTATGCTTTAGAGAGAGGAAGAGAGAGAGAATCGGACACAGAAAGAATATTACTTCATGGTCTCCTTTAGATGAAGAATCACTTGGACTCTTTAAATGTATTCCTGAGGGGCTAGAGAGGTGGCTCAGGGGTTAAGCCTCTGCTTTGCAGGTGGAAGGTCCTGAGTTCGGATCCTAGACCCCATGTATAGACTCCAGGCAGAAGCGGGGGCGGCCTGTGTTTATGGTCCTGGTATGGCGGAGCCTGTGAATCCTGGGGCAGAGTAAACAAGGAGGAGGTAGAGGCGGTCCATGGTGGTTACCGAATTCGCCTGTGGTTCTACACACACACACACACGCATACATATACACACACGCACACACATACATGCACAATTGAATAAATAATAAACAATAAAAAAATTTAAAACTAAATAAATAAATAAATGTATTCCTGAAAACTAGTTACATAAATGTGGCATGTTATGTCTATAATTGTTTTATATTCAAGGATTTTAGCTTTATCTTTCTACACCAGGATAAAAAATCTTCTCATCAGTCTTGAAAGGATTTCAGGGAAAGAAGAAACTCTTCATTTTCCCAGTACAACAAGAAATATGGGGGAATGGGATTTAGGACTAAGGGTTAAAATTATTATAAATATATACATATTCATGTATGCAACATTAATAAAAGAATGAAAAAAGAAATAGTAAATACAAAATAACTTTATTTCAGCATGATTTAGAAAACCATAAATTAAATACTGCATGTAAGAAATGTAAAAAAAAATCTAAATCAAGGGTTGAAAATTTATCTCAACAATCATGTGATTAAACAATCATTTTTGAGACGAGGTCTACTAATGGCTGGAGCTCACAGAGTATTTTGGGGAATTTTGCTATCTCCACCTCCAAAGCATTGCAAATACAAGTAAAATATACCACCATGTGGACTTCTGTTAAATAGGTTTTAGGAGATGTAACTCCTGTTCTGATACTTGGAAGACAAATACTTTACCAATTGAACTGTCACACCAGGTCTATTTCTGTCTGAATTACATGCAATAATCTTACTGTAATTTTGAACTCAACTCTTTGAAATATGTTATGACTAAATACAGCTTTATCATGTGTAGCACTGTGAAAAGGTCAATGGAACTGATTTGAAGCTTTTTTTAGTATCTTTGGCTATTAATCAATAAAAAATGTGAATATTTACACAGAGGTAAACTATTTTTGGCATAATTAGGTAACATGGGAACCATAGCCAAATGTCTCTAGATGCATATAGATGTCTAAATTAAATCAAGATATGTGAACTAATGAAAATTCTTCATATTATGTATTAGCATTTCTCTCCATTAAGAAAATAATAAAAATAAACTACAGTTTTATTTTGGAGTTAATGCCACATTATTTTGTCTTATGATATTCCACTGTAGTGTTGGAAACAATTAAAGCAAAAGCAGGTGTGATGTCATGTACGAAAGTCAAATTAAATCACTGTCAAGACGCTTCTGTTTTGTTATTCTTCATATGCGACAACTTCAGAAGGCACATTGTCTTCTGAGATGTGCTCCTGAACTGCACTCTCTTGCTCTTCGGCAAAGCATAAATTGAAGGAATCCAGACAGGCCTTTCAGAGGGAAGATCTCTTTAGTACAGATCTTGTCTCTAGAGAGAACAAGCTGAGGCCACTTGCTATGTTTCCTCGTTCTCTGAAGAGACTTCTGCAAGAGATTCCGAGCATCACACTGGTTGTAATAGCTGCCCACAGGCCTTCGCCCAAAAGATGCCTTCTTGGCATCTTTCTTGCAAGTTCTTTTTGAAAAGTAGAGTCATCTAGACAAGGGCCAAGAAGATGGTTCAGTGGTTAAAATATTCATCTCACAAACAAAGGGACCTGAGTTCGGATCCTAGATCCCAAGTGAAAATGCCAGGCAAGAATAGGGATGGCCTGTACTTCTGGGCCTGGAAAGTGGAGGCTGAAAAACACCAGAGGAAAGCATTAAGAAAGTGAAACAACTACAGGACGATTCTAGAAGTTAACCTCGAACCTCATCAGGCACACATTCTCTTTTTTATTATTATTATTTATTCAATTGTGTGTGTATGCATATGTGCGCGTGTGTGTATGTATGCATGTGTGTAGAACCACAGGTGAATTCGGGAACCACCATGGACTGCCTCCACCTCCTCCTTGTTTACTCTGCCCAGGGATTCACAGGCTCGGCCCTACCAGGACTAGAAACGCAGGCCCTCCCCCCCTTCCCCTCCATCTCCCCCTCCCCCTCCCCCCAAATATTTAATGCATTCCTTCATAAAATTCAACTACTTTGTTTTTTCCAGCCTTTCCTGAACTCCTGGCTTTCACTGAAATTGTGATCTGCAGAAATAGTATCATCTGTGCTCCTCCCCATCATGTGACAGGTTCTCTCTGATAACATCCTTGCTAGTTTTTTTTTGACCTTTTTTTCAATTGAGTCAATTGTATCTTTTCTTTCTTTAATCCTACTGATTTGTCAGTATATTTCCACTGAAAACATACCACGTTCCTTCTTCCTGCTTGATGCGCCACCATCATACATCTGCAGAGCATCTGGGCTTCATCATACTCGACATGACCTTTCTATACATCTTGACATCACAGACTGTACCAAATCACTGTGAACAGAACTGTACCTTACTTCTACATCATCAGTGGCTATCATAATTCTTGGAGTGGATGCAGAGATTAATAAACAGTCGTTGAATAAGTGAGCTGACTGCACAGAGGGATGAATGAATATCAGTGCATTCACTATGCTGACAGTAGAAGTTGGGGAAGATGGGACTAGGTTAGTTACTCACAGATTTCTCAGGCTCACAATAATTTTTCTACAGCTTTTTTCCCTGCCAATTGACATTTATTTTATGTTGAGAAATTATTATAATTGCATGAACTTGTAACTAAAAAAAAGGTTTTCACACTAATGATTAAAGTCCTGCCATAAAAGTCATGATTCAAATGGTATGTATAATTCAGGCTTTAATTATTTACTAGCTTCCGCATTTTTCTTGTAAAATCAGAATCTTTAAGTAGTGACAGTTCTTATATTTAATTTTATCCATGGCAGAAATGTTTCTAAATTGAAATATTTCAATTGTGTATATTTTATTTCTGCTTTTCCCAGTTATCTTTATTATTTTGAAAATTAGTGAGGAAACTCCTAAGTATTCTGATAAAAAATATTGGATTCATAAATACATCAAATGAACTACATAGAAATTACAAAGCTTTTTTGTCTTCAAACAGAATTTTAAGTGTGTTTGCCACACATGTAGGTTCTGCCTTCAGTCTGGTAATATTGGGGAGAGATGATGACATTTGACTTATTGGGAAGGAGGTCTGAAATGAACATTGTGCAACATTTCTTCTGTGAAGAACTCCATGTAATATCTATGGAGCACTCCCCAAAACTATTCTTTTTACATCAGTGTTTGAAGAGGAACCACACTGTTCAAAGTCAAGAAGATTAATTAATCTGAAGGTCAGAAAGGAAACCTTATTAACAAACCTTTGGCTTTATCATTTAATATCCAAATCACAAAAGCTACATGTAGTATGCTTTACGTGTTAGAATGCACCTTGTTGTCTGCAACCATACCACCCTGAATGCACAAAGTGCACCTTCCTGTACTATTATAAATTTAAAATAATAAGTGAATGCTTTGATTTTACTCTTTCTTGACTTAAAAGTGCATTTTTCATAAAGCAAAAGATAAACATTATGAGGCATCCATCCCACCTTTGTAATGTACTTGACTGTTAGTACTTTAGTTATTTGAATTTATATTGCAGCAACTGTTTCAGAAATCCTATAAGGTATTTCCCCATGGATAAGATATCATTTTTGTTGAATTTTTCTGTCCAATATTCACATTCCAGAGTGAAGTTTAATTTTATTTTTCATTAAGTATATTTAAGGACCTGCCCAATACAGTGAAAAACCTTATGTTATTAGATTAGGATCCCTTTGGCTTTATTATCAAAAAACTCTAACAAATAGGCTTAATTATGTAGCAAATTGATACTCAAAGATACAAGACTTCATACTGCCTAATTATTATTACTATTATCATTATATTATTATGCATACATTGTATATGTGTGGTTGCCACAGCATATATGTGGAAGTTAGAGGACTACTTTGTGACATCAGGTATCTCAGCCTATATTTACATGGGTTCAAGAGAATGAACTCAGTTCATCAGGTTTGTGCAGTGTCTTTGACACTAGCCCATCTTACTTACATTTAAATTGTCTCATTCTTGCCACAATTATGTATGTATCATGTGGAAGCTCAAAAGTCTGTAAAGGTTCTCAATCATTGGTTCCTTTGTTTCTTCATGTTTAAAAGTGTCTTGTAATAATCTTTTCTGGACATTACCAAAAGTCATTCCCAGTTTCTTTCTTTTTTTTTCTCATATTTTTAAAAAATTTTAAAATTTGTTTATTATGTATTCAATTGTGCGTGTATGTACGTGCACGTGTGTATGTGTGTGTGTGTGTGTGTGCGTGTGTGTAGAACCACGGACGAATTCGGGAACCACCATGGACCTCCACCTCCTCCTTGTTTACTCTGCCGCCGGATTCACAGGCTCCGCCCTACCAGGACCAGAAATGCAAGCTGCCCCCGCTTCTGCCCGGTGTCTATACGTGGGGTCTAGGATCTGAACTCAGGACCTTCTGCCTGCAAGGCAGAGGCTTAACCCTTGAGTCACCTCTCCAGCTCCCCCCCACCCTCCTCACCCTCGGTTTCTTTCTTGACCCATCCTCTATGGCTAAGCTAACTATGCAAAGAGAAGGGATCAAGGACGTTTAATGATAATTTATTCCTTATCCTGAGTCAAGAGAGAAACAAGTTTCCTGGATTACATGATATATGGTGGGGGTGAACCTGGAATGAATGTAATCAGGACTCCTCTATGAAGGAATTGTGTAGGTTGAGCAGCCAGCACCTAACTTTATAGGACTTTGTACTGCAGTATCAAAAATTGAAAGTGAATAGATAGAAAATGATTTTATAATGTGAACTAATGATGTACATGTGTACTATGGTGTTCCTGGGTTCTGAAAAGTACTGAGAAGGGACATCTAATTTTAAAGAGACAAATCAGAGACACTGATGTTGGGGAAAAGACCAATATAATCTGGGGAATGTGAACTTTAGATTTTTTAGTGTTAGTTTTTTTTCAATATTTTATTTACTAGTTTCACAGAAGAAAAAAGAGAGAAGAAAGCAAGAAAGAGAGAGAAAGGAGGAAAAGAAGGGAGGAAGGGAGGGAGGGAGGGAAGGAGGCTGAGAGAAAGAGAGAGAACTCATTTAAGTCACGGCACCTGAATGGATGTGATAGGACAGCTTTCAGAAGTCATTTCCCTCCTCCCACCATGTAGGCTTCAGGAATTGACCTCACATCTCCAAGTTTACAAGAAGGCTCCTTTGCTGCTGAGCTATCACACTGACCCCAAGTTACTTGTTTTTTAAATGTGTATGTGCACATATGTATTTTGCACATATATGTTGAAGCTCCAAATTTTCAAGCACTTAATCTAATGAACCAGTTCCCAGCCCCCTCAGTTCAAGTTTTAGTCAACTTGTATTAAATGGCTGTTATTCCTTCAGTCATACAGTTGTTTTAATTTAGAAGGGATATGTCATTGTCATATACTCTTCTTAGAATATTTGCTTAAAGTAAGGCAGAATTCTAAAGGTTTATTGTAATTCTAGGGTTTGTTGCAGACTTAGAAGATGGTACACAAGAATTATGATGGCAATAATAACCATGATCACAATATTAGAGATAGGAGGCACACACCATTCATTTGACTAGTTCTTTCATTTGACATATTTTACTATGGGCTCTTGTATCAAAGTACTAAAAACATCATTGAAAAATTACACAACATATTAATTCCTATGAGGTAATGTTCAATTACACTGTAACAAAATAGCACAAAATGGGTTTTCATTTTCAATTTTTCTGTTTTAATTATAAACAAAAAAGAGGGAAGAGAGAGGCATTTTGGATTTTGAACTGATGGGAACATTATTGTGCTCATTAAATCCATTTGTAAACAGCATTATGATTTGAGGCACATTATGCTGTATCCAAAAACATCAGTGATTGACTTATGAAATGAATGCTCTCTGTTCCACGTGAAACAAAAATATCATAACAGACATAGGAGAAAACATCTGATGTTTCATTTTCTTTCACTTACAGAAATAATCCAATGCTAGATTAACGAGGGATTTCATGACACTTGTCTTCAACTCATTTTAGAATCAGTAAAGTTCATTTAAAATTGACTTGCTCTTCCATCTGAGATATCCCTTATGTTAAGTGAGAATGCCATACGGGGCTTTCTAATTGATTTTTAAATTGCTGTAGAATGCATAAAATTCATAGAATGAATTATTTGCCAAGTTTACTTCTTATTTGAAAGAAGGTATGGTGTATATTCACTAGAAAGTTAATTTATCATTGATTTTCCTAGAGAATCAAATTCCAGAAATCTCTTGTATTTTATTTAACTTTATTAGTATTACCTTTACCACTGGGCTACAAGTAATTTCCACAGTCAAGAACTAATACTCTACCTTCTCTTTTGTAGTGTGCAGAACAGGACTTGGTCTCTGAAGATGGCATATTTGACTCAAGTTTCTGTCTGTTCTCTAGAAATACCACTCTGTAAACTTGACATCTGCTTTCTCTTTTATTTGCCACCATTCCTCTTTACTTTTCTTGACTTCTTTTCCTGTGAAAATATTAAGTTTCTTTTTCATTAATGCTAGCTTTTTGAAAAATCGAAATATGCATCAAATGCAATAAAGTTACTTTCCTACTTTCATCTCGGTCCTTCCCTGTCAGCACTCTCCCCTTTCTTCACTGTAAATCCCTTTCTCAGATTCATAGTTTTTGTTTTGTCTTGTGTGGGAACCAGGCTAGATGTCCATCAGCTAATTAACAGTTAATGAAAAGGTGGCACATACACACAATGGAGCTTTAAACTTGTTTTTGATCTTTTCCATTGAACTTCATTCATACCAATTTAAAAGCATATGCATCTTTCTTCTGCATATATAAGACATTGAATTCTCACAATTCTCATTCATGTTTTGATTCTGAAAATAATTTCACTCATTCACCTCCATAGGTTAGCAGGATGTTTAACAATTATTTAACAGACTTCAATCTCTTAAATTCTTTTAAAATTTATCAACCTGTAATAAATATATCTTTGAATTATTTTGTCATCTTTTCTTATTGTTTATCAGTGAGTTATAATATAATAGAAACTTAAAAAATAAGGCAAAAGTTTTGAAATAATTGATTTCAAATGACAAACATTTTTGCATTTATACAATTTAAACAAACATGTGTCTCATGTTTGTCCTATAATAAATGCACATATTTTATCAGCATGGCTTGAACACTTCTGTAATATATTTAAGATGTTTTCTCATGTGGTAATTTTTAATCGAAATTCTCTCTAAGTAGCTTTTATAGAATAAAGAGATGAACTGGTCACACACCTTATTTTTTAAAACCAACTCATAATTAAAAGAAGTCATTCATATAAGAATTACAATAATCTTTGGGGCTGGAGAGGTGGCTCAGGGGTTAAGCCTCTGCCTTGCAGGCAGAAGGTCCTGAGTTCGGATCCTAGACCCCACGTATAGACGCCAGGCGGAAGCGGGGGTGGCCTGCGCTTCTGGTCCTGGTAGGGCAGAGCCTGTAAATCCCGGGGCAGAAGGAGGTGGAGACGTCCATGGTGGTTCGCGAATTCGTCCGTGGTTCTACACACACACACACACACACACACACACACACACACATGTGCACGCACGCACATACACACACATATGCACACAGTCGAATAAATAATAATAATAAAAAAATTTAAAAAAAAAGAATTACAATAATCTTTTTTTGCAAGTGTGTGTGTCTATGTGTATAAAAAGGCATTTCAGTGTGTGTGTTTGTGAGTGAACAAGGGTGACCAGGAATCATCCTGGATTGCTCTACCTTCTTCTTTCTTTGTTATAAGGTTTCCCAAGCTGAGCCTTCCAGGGCCAAAAGTGCAAGTTGCTGCCATTTGTGTCTGCCCTTTTACATAGCATCTGGGGATCTGGAACGCATGTCATTTTGCTTATAGATATAATACAGCAATCTTTAACTGGTAACTTTAGTTTTCATCATCATTTGCCTCTATATTCCTTCATAATGAAATTTTTTGAATTGTGTATGTAGATGGATGTTCAGCATTTGATTGGAATTGACTTTTCCACCTATTTATTAAATAAGATTTTACTGTATGACTATTCTGTGGTATATAGCTTTTCAGGAGCTCCAGCATGTATCATTGGATGTAGAAAAATATTATATTTGATGGGAGTTATATCCAGAGATTAAATGCAATCATAGAATAAGCACATTAAATAACTATGCAGCATGCTATACGAGTTGAGATGACTAAAGATTCAGTTTAGTGATACAGGTCTTGCTTAACATATTGGGTCCCAAGTTCAATTCCAAGAAGATGTGTCCAAAATAAAGTTAAGGTAGAATGACAGTTTGGTTTGTAGTTTCAAAAAGTGCATCCATATTTAAGTGCATCAAGAGGATAATATTTTGAAACCCATGTGTTAACCTAGATGAAAAACTCATTCATGATATAATGCACACTAAGGATTTTGGATTTGCAAGGCAAAGGAGCAAGGCAAGTACGGAGAGTCTAAAGCAGTCTAAAGTACGGTGATTAGAAAAAAGTAGCTCAGGGGCCAAAGTAGACAAATCAAGGAGTGACAATAACTCGGGTGACCGAAGACTTTCTTGGCTTATGTTGAAACACAGGTCTGAATTGTTATTACTTACATTTTACAGGTACTGGCTGTTTTGGCTCCTGTGTTGATTATATTCTACAGAGAATAAGAACACAAAATGGAAGAGCAATTAGATGACTGCTGCAGCAATTCAGACTGTGGTGCTGAGACCTAATTAAAGCTCTAGAAATGATGAAAGTCTTAGGACTTTTGCAGAGTCCTAAGGGGAAAAAGGAAGCCTCTGATACTATTGTCCTGTATAAGAAAAAGCCACTTCTCTCTGAGAGCAATATAGGGATTCAAAGTACAGTAAACATATAGCCAGGCACATAATGTTGGATTTCCTTGGGCTAAGGTTTAAGAATAAGAATATTATTACACGGTGGGCATGATTTAGGCTAGCTTTATATTTATGATTTATGCTTATTGAATGCTTATTAATGTCCAAATTTTTTAGGAAATGTTCTTAAAGCATGTCTTTTAGTAATTTAAAATATTTTAGGGTTCCAGTTTTTTCCTTATCTCAAACTAAGAGAAAATTTTAAAGTAAAGAAATAGAAAATAACTGAAATTCTTGTAGAAGAACTAAAAATAAATGTCCAGATATCTGCACTAATGTATCATCAGAATTTTACTGATCTACAGCAGCATTTCCTGATGACTGACATCATGAACATTACAAATAGCTTCTTCTCACCACAACTGTCTCTAACACATACTCATGTCCCAACCGAATTAGTTGCATAAGTACACATCCTCTGGACATTTTTGTATCCATACTAATGGGTATCAACAGCAGTTGGAATTTAAAATTTTTGCTTGTCAGTGATAAATATAGATAGCATAAGTATGTCTATAGGATATTTCCTATATACACTACAAATTGATGTACAGTTTTACAATTTTCATATGCATATATTTATATGTCTATTCTTTCTATGTCATTAAACTAATATTCTTAATTTGTGCTTTTGAATGCATTCACATAAACTTGTAAGGGCACACTTATATGCACAAAGACATGTCATTAAGAAGAATGACTTGTGGCTGCTCCACATATAAACATGGAGCTTATGTGTTTATATCACCAGAATGATGCCTAGATAGAGGATGGTAGTTTTTATTAGCTGTAAAATTTACTAAATGTGACATTTTGAAACATTTTGCAATGTATATTGAGGAGATTTCTTGGTGGCGAATAAAGCACTGGCTGGACAAGCTTAAGAACTGAAGTTCCGATCCCTAGAATTCAAATAGCAGTGGGCGGGTATAGCAGTGGCCTGCAATCTCAGCACTCAAGTGACAAACAGGGGATTCTCACCACAATCAGAATGACTGATTGGCAATAACTGTATTCAACTGAAAACTCCTGCTCACTATAAATAGACAGCAATCCAGGATGGAATCTAATAATGAACTTCAGGTCTCTATATGCATTGACATGCACACATGCTCATGCTCATGTGTATCCACACACACACGACCCACAAATGTGTACCCATGCACATGTGAACTCAGAAGCATACCACACACACACACACACACACACACACACACACACACACACATTTAGATGTATAATATGAATAAATTAAAAATGGAATATAACTAAAATTTTATTTATTTCATTTCAATTGTTAAATCGTTTGATCAGCATTATTACTGTGCTTCACTCTTTAAGTGTTCTTATAGAGTGACATCTAAGGACAGAAATCTAAAATTGTTCTTCAATTTTGAATGACGTGGTCTATATAATACAGCAGTCAGAGAGAGATGAGATGCCAGCACCTCACACAAAATGGCTTTTGTGTGAAAATATTTGTGAAAGCTAAATAATTAAACTACATCTTCTTTGAGTAATTCCTGAATAAATTAAATGGAGACTATCCCTATACCATTTATGAGAAACCATTTCCCTAAGTCAGTTAATAATTTAGTAGGATTTTAAGACTGCAATAATAAAATCATAATTGAATAACTTTGACAGCACTATTACCATAGGAACCATGGGAATGATGATTTTGCTACACATGCAAAAAGAAATGAAAATAAGAAGGTACATGGTAGTGAAGAAGAAGGCTTGTAATGGGAAAATGGGGAGGGATGGCACTGGAAACGAAGATGTGAAAATATCACAAATTACTGCATTCATGCGTAGAACTCTAAAAAATGGAAAAAAGGGGAAAGATGTTAATTTTGTATTTCATAAACTTGAAAGCCCATATCTTTTCATTCCAAGTCACTTACAGTAATATTTGAGACAGATAGAAGTAAGACTTGTGATTCAAGCATGGCCTGAAATGCATATCCCTTGCTAAACGCTGTCACTGGCAACATTAGGCTTTATAATGGCTTTAGTCTTTAATCTGGGAGGAAACATTCAGTTTGCAGGTAAAGTTTAAACGAAGGCAGAATTAGATGAAGGATAGGATCATGGCAGAACTAAGGAATATATATTTTTGAAATGTAGGTTGGCATGGAGCATGGGAAACTACTGTTGGCACCCTGATATCTCCTTGAAAACTCCATGGCAATGAGACCTTGGCAGGGGCATCTGAGAAGGAGAGTTGCTTGTATGGATTTGGATCAATCCTTTTGCAGTTTGAACTGTTTCTTGTGTATCTTGTGAAACAAGTTACAATAATGCAGAGGAAGATATTTGTGCCACAATTTACTTTGCCATTCATCACCTGTCCTTATGACTTGCTCATATAACTCTTATTTAAATATATGTCTAGAATTTATGTTTGCTTTGCACATTTTCTTAAGAGTAGGTCACATATTTAAGGATACGAAAAAATAATGTGATTAGAATATTATCTAACATTTGTTTCTTAAGGAAGTCAACACAGTGAGAATGAAATATCTTCAACAGAAAAATAACTGGAATATATCTTTGATATATTGTCTGTGAAATAAGATAATTTGAACATCCCCAAGTTAGACCAAGGGTTTATTGTATACACAGAAAAATTTCCAAAAAGAATGAATGAATGAATGAAGTAAAACTATGATGACCTTATAACATAAATCAGAACTCTGCTGCTGGGCAGATGTTTCCCTTAATAATGTGTTTGCTGCTCAAGCATGAGAACCTATGTTGAGGCTCCCAACACTTATAGAAGCACCAAGCAGATGCAGCGGCCCTCTTGTAATTCCAGTGTTTGAAAGAGAGGGATTTGTCAGAAGCAGGCTTACATGAGTAGGTGAACTGATGAGCTCTGGGTTCAAGTAAAATACTCTACTTTAGCAACAACAGAAGAACCCACACATCAACCTCTGGGCTTCACAGGTGCATAACAGAAGAGTGCAATACATGGGGCTGGAGGATTGGCTCAGGGGTTAAGATTCTGTTTGAAAACAGAAAGTCCTGAGTTTGGATCCCCGGTTCCTCTAAAAAACACCAAGCGGAAATGGTGGCTTGCACTTCCAGCCCTGGTGGGTGGAGCCTGAGAAATCCCAGAGAGAAGCAAAAAGAAGGGAGAAGCAATCCAGGATGATTCCCAAAGTCATCCTTGGTCTTCCAAGGTGACACATGGTGCCCTCTCTCTTACACACGCACACATGCACACACACACGCACACACAAATGAATGTGTACACACATTCACTACATGCATAGATAAACAAAACAAGCAAAATTCTTGTGGTGATATCAATTTTTAAATATTTTTAAAAGGATTCAACATTTTCTGTCCACTAAAGAGACAGATTTTCGTTAGTAACTTCTCTCAAGGCAGCTCTTGATTCCCCAGACTAGCTTAATGGCTACAATTAGCATTTTGTTGCATTTATTCTGACTGGTTTGCTAAATAAATCCGATCTACTTGTGCCAAATGTCTCCCTTTTGAGAAATTTGTCTTAACTTCTCAGTCATCTCGCCAACATTATGATGTTACAGTGCTCTGTCTCATGTGGTTCACAAATGAAAACCAGGAGTTCTGAAATGAATATAGCCAATATTATGCTTTTTAAGATTGTTATGTAACTGTTGTGTTTATACCACCTCTTACAGTTAGAAACATATTTTTAAATATTTGTCTTCCATCATTAATTCAAGTCATAATATACCCAAGTAATTCACCATACATACAAACCCTGGACATTTAATTGCCTGAGAATTTTTATTCCTTTCATCCTATGAGTTTTAAAGCAGGACTTAGATTACTTTAAAATTTTGTCTACTACTTAAGTGTGTAGTGGAAGGGTTAGGATCAACTAACTGTTCATTGAAAATTATCCTGAGACACTGAGAGCAGGAATAAACCAGCTTTTGCTGGTTTTCAGCCTATAGCACCAGACACCCTTCCAGACTGTTAGGCAGCTGCTCTGGCCCAAGGCATGCAGCAGCCGCAATCCAGATGGCCTTCATGCACGTCTCTTTCCTTACTCTGGGTCCTCAGCTGCAGTTCCCAGCTGTTTGTATCATTTTCCCAGAGGGCTCTAAACGCTTTCTTTTTCTGAATGTTTAAGATCTAGAGTAGGGAGGGCTTTTCAGTGAGTTAAGCACTTTTTTGCACAAACATGAATACCTGAATTCAAAGTTACAGAACCTACGTAAGGTCAAACTCAGCAGTGCATGCTTATAATCCCAGTGCTTTTACAGCAAGATGGGAAGCAGGAAGTTCTGGGAACATTTAGGAAAACCGGCCTAGAGTGTTCAGCAGAGGACAAGAAATCCTGCCTCAAGATTAAAAGTCAGTACAGACACCCAGAGTTGTGCATGTTTGTATATGCACACACATACATATTGAAACACGCAAGTACATATGTGCATGCTCACACATGCACACACAGGCATTCACATGTTCTCACACACGCATACACATGCTCATGAATTTTTCTTAACACACATACACATGTAAATGAACACACACATGCACGCACACATGCACATTTACACACATGAAAATATACACATGCTCACACTTTCTACATACATATATTCATACACACTCAAGCATTCGCCTACTGAGATGCATGCACACATACATACAGGCCTGAACACACATATGATGTACACAAACACATACCAGGAAAAAAATTATTCAAGGTCGTCAGAAATAAATATTAGGTGAGTAATTTCTATTTTTATTAACAGTGATTTGAAATATTTTTAAAGTGAATACTAAAACACAAAGATGCACACATATTTCATGCTATGGTATCAGTGATCTCCACCTGCAAAAATATTTTTAGTTACCTTTTTTAGAGTCCAGTTGTGGATGAGATCTAATAATATCAATCTTTCGGAAATATTTTTTGAGAAAGGAAAGGAATCAATATGTTAAACATGTCTCTGTACTTAGTACTAAATTTATTCAATATGTTGATTAAGTTTATATTTTTTCACAGTTTAGCATTAAAGATAATTAATAATAAAATACCCTGGCCTTGGAGTGACTTTAGGTAATTTTGATTTGGCTGAGAAACCTAAGGAAGATAGAGGAGTAATTTTTTTTCCTAAACAAAAGAAAACCAGAACAAAGAGTTATCTCCTGCAGATTTAAAGACATGCGGTAGTAATTATTGGTGGATGTGGAGACATCACAGGATCATCTTCATGAGTCACACTTCTGCAACAGTGCAACTGGGATTGACTGGCAAGGCTGAGCTGTTTAAAGGTTGTTAATGTTTACCCCACTCCCCTCTTTGCATCACAGCTGGTTTGCTTCTTTAGGAAAAATGTGTAAGTATTGCATGTTTACAAACTGCATATGCTCAACACTAAAATCTCACTGTTTTCTCCTGGTTCTTAGTAAAAGCAGTAACATGTTGATTACAGAAGGTAGGTATTGTCATTATGATCTGCTATTTTGGTTTTTTTCTATTTTATTTGGTTTAATTTTTAATTTTTTTATATTTTTGTAGTTTTACCAGCACAATGAGTGGTTTTCTCTGCTCCCCTCTTTCCCACTGCTATTCCTCCCAACCCCTTCCACCTTACTCCCTCCTCCCCAATCCATCCCATCACTCCCTCCCAACTTCCTGCCTGTCTCCTTCAGTGGGCCTCAGGGTTCCTGTCGCATTGTCTGCTTCACTGTGGGCTTGGTCCTCTATGGCAGATCAAGTGGCCCTTTCATTGGGTAGACTCACTGATGGGGGCACTCCCCTTCGCCAGTCTATTCTTAACCCCTGAGATTCCCATTGTTTATTTCTCATGAGATCTCTCTAGTTTTGAGGGCAGGGTGGGTGGTGTTGATATGCCAGCAATAGTGCAAGTCTGCTGAGGCCAAGTCTTATTGCAGTGAGTTTCTGAATGCAGCAGCTCTGTCTTGAGTAGAATGTAAATTCTTACAACACTCACAAATGCAAAGGAACACAAGCAGTGGGTGTTGGGGGAGGGGGTTGTGGGGAAAATAAAAATAGAAACAAAGAGCCTGGGTGAACAGTTAAAAATTTTTTTTATGCAATAAAAGTCTTAGAGGATAAGAAAGAACAGAAATAGGACACAGTAGAGAGTGGAATAAATCTCCAGATAACCAACCAACACAGGGAACACATACGCAGCATGGTAAACCTGTCTAAACAACAGTAGATGGGAGAGAAAACACAGTATACAGGATCAGATGCCAGTATCCGAGAGTAATTTTCCATGATTTAATTGTTAGGTAGCTGGTCCTTTAATTCATTTTTATTGTTTATAATGTTTTAGAAGGTAGAAGATAAAAAGATATCTGTTGATTTTATCTATTTGTATGTATGATAATGGACAGATCAATTTTTTTTTTTTTTGCCTTTTCCCACAGATGAGTTCACTGTGGTAAGACAAGACCATGGTGTGATAAGTTTCCTTGCAGCTGATTTGATATACACACTGAAAGGTCCTTCTGCCCACCAGGTCAGCTTTGTCCCATGGTTTGTAAAGAGCAATGAAATGCCATTCACATTTGTCACACTTGTCCTACAACATAGGTCTTCATATGAAGTCAGACAAATGTGTATCAATTCATTGACGTTTCACCTAAGCCACAGAACACCATCGAAACCTGCCTTATTCCAAAGACAACCACATTACTGAATAATTGATATCCTACCGTTCAAGTGGCCTCTTTCCTTGATTTCAAACTTTCCACTCATATTTTCTTTTATCTTCTTTTCCTTTGTTCCCTGAAAATACTTTGTTCTTCTTGCCAAGTGCATAAGCTCTGCCAGAACTTGCTAACTTTCCTTCGAGACATCCTTCACTGACGTAATCCTTTCCAGTTCCATTGTTTCAAGTCTGCCTGTGACCTTGCAAAGGGCCTTCAGAAGAATTTTCAATTTAAGCTCAAAATCTGTGTGCTCAACCTGCCTGTCATGTCACTTTACCGCCAACCCAGAGTGCTCAGGACAGATCCAGGCTTCTCCTTTCCACTGCCTTCTTTTCTGAAATGTCTCATTCAATACCTTCCTGACACTGCCCTTTTTAAAAACCAGGATAATAATGCTGAAACCCAGATCCTTTGGTTGTGTGTCAAACAGTAAGAATAATCTTGGTCTGGCAAAATTGTTGGGAAGGAAATTACTGGATTTAACTGGAGACTGCTATTGATATCAGCTTTGGATTTCCTTATATCTGCATTCATGAGCACATACACCTGGACATGCATGTGGCTCACATACATGAGAACACACACACACACACACACACACACACACACAACACAACACATTATCTGGGAAAACCATGAACATTAGCTCTTTCAACTATCATAATAAAATGAAGCTGGGATTTCAGCACATCTATTCAGGTTAAAATAAGCAGTTAAAAGGAGTCTTCTCAAGTTTATTTTTAAAATGAAGACTTTCAAAAATATAACCTGGGTCCAGTGAGATAGAGAGAGCTCAATGTATGAGGCATCTATTGGCAAACTTGAGGTTCTGAGTGTAATCCTTAGAAGTCTACATAGTGGAAGGAGAGAACTGACTTCCAAAAGTGACCTCCACGCATGTTTCATGACATGCATGTGTGCACATTATAGCTCTGTCTACCTCTCTAATTTTCAATGTTGTAAATAAATAAGATATTCAAAAAATAACTTGTACAAACTCTCTTAAAAATTAGACAGGTACATCAGAAGAAATACTGTGGAAATTTAAATATCAAAAAACAAGATTCCACAATTATAATCTATTGTTGAACAGACTATTAGATTTTGGTTAAAAGCATGAGTGTACAGAAATAGTATGAAATATGTGAGGAATTATAATATAGAATTACATGTATTAGGAGTTAAATTACATGTACCAAAAATCCAAAATATATGTTACAATGTGATAACCTTTCAAACAGTATTTATTGTAAATGTTTCTTATAAGAAAATCATGTTAAGCCAATAAGGCAATTTTTTAACAAACAGTATCAAAACATGCTTCAAAAATTTGAAACAACCACAATGAGAACTTATTTCTTTTAAACACAATACTTTAATGTAAGATATTGCAAATATTTTGCATAATTTAGTTGAGACACTGACTAAAAACCAAAAATTAAAACTGAGACAGAAACATCATATGAACTTCCTTTTATTTTGCAGCAAAAAGGAAATTTTTATTTTATTGAAATTAATGAAATCAGAAGTGATTTCCGGGGGACATCTTCATTTGAATAGCAAAACAAAATATCGTTTCATTTGGAAAGAACATTATGCTGCATTCCTATATAGCTTCCTTAGCTTAGCCATAAAGTAATGGAGATGATTTGGAATCAAATAGCAACCTGAGCTATGATGGTTTTGTTTTGTCTTGGTAATTAATGCTATCAACTTTAAGGAGAACATTTACTTATATTCGTTAGAGATATGATTTTTTTTTTGCATCTGAGCAAATCCAACTGCAGTCTAAGGTCTCCAATGCACAGTGTTTTACATCATTTACTTCATTTATTTCCACTATATTCATACAGCTTGTACCGGTTATTCTTAACTATTGCTGTGAGAGAGCACTCAAAGTCAATCAACTAAAGGGATAAAGGAAGATTTATTCAGCTTATGATTCCAGAGAGGAGATAGTCTCTCAAAGTGGAGGCAGCATGGCTGGCTGGCCAAAGCTGGGGGAGGCTACGTCACTGCAGACATCTTGGAGGCTGAGGGCGCAAGAATGCTTGCTGCAAAGGCAGACTTCTCCTGGAGGTAGGATGGGACTAATCTACCTCAAGACCCACCCCTTGTAACTACCTTCCTCCAGCAGGGCTCCACCTCTCAAAGTGCTATGACCTTGCCAAACACATGAGACTGTGGGGAACACATTTCAAATCATGACATAGTTATCACACAAACCTATGTAATTATGGATCTGTAAGTATTTCAGTGTCTAACTAAAGCTTTAATTTGATATTCATATCATTTAACAGTGGATGCCTTCCATCCTAGGTGTTCAAGGTAGCACTGAGTTCTTTTTCACCTTCTCCAAATCACATCGTTTTAACATATGCTGCAGGAGACAATGCCTTCCCCTTGCTGAAACCAGTAGGGATCTGATAGCGTGTTCTTCAGACTCACTACTCATGATTTTGACCTTTGAATTGCAGTGGTCTATATTGTAAATTTTCCATTAGTTTTCTAGAATTCAGTAGAATCTTCACAGACTAAAAAAATTAACCCTGTGAATGGATTTCAGATTAATCCTGCTGTTTCTCTCTGTCTTGTGTGTTGGGATTATTAGTGTGTTACCACTATATCCCAGCTCCAATTACACTTAGCTTAAAAAATACAATGCTATCTTAACTTTGACTAACTTCTGAAACTGTACATTTCAGAATTATATTTAAATTCACATGCACTCTACTTTTGTGCTCACAGGTATATCTTCATTTTCTCTTAATCTTTGTTTCCTTATACCACAGAAGTATCACAAGAATATCTCTCACCATAATCTTGAGGTTAAAACAGGCAGACGCATGGTGCAGCTAACATTTTACATGACACTGACAAAGATGTCATCTACCTGTGTAAATTTTTGTGCATGTTCTATGACAAAAAATACTCCTATTTTTAGGTTTCTTTTTTCTCACTCCTATTGTTAGCTTGTTTTCATTTACATGACTCCTCTACATGAATTGTCTTTGATTAGACTTATGATTCCCACATCTATTTGTAAGAGAGCAACAGCTCTGATATCCATCCTTTCACTGGGTTACATGTCTGTATTTACTGTCTTATTCCCAAGAACATAAGCTGTCATAAATACATTAGTGCAAAAATTTCCACTTATCTTAGTCTGGATTCCAAATGGCCAAATGATATTGAAGGGAGAAACTCAAAAGGTGTTTTCCAGGAACAAGAAAAACCAAAGCCAGGAAGGAATATGCAACAGAGTACCTGACGAAACTGGCATCTGTTTGATTGTGCTGGGTTAAGAAGGGTGGGGTGTAAGTGAGTACTGGGTCATGGAGGACTTGCAATTGAGGACAAGCCATTATTGGAGTTAAATGACTTCCATCTTTGTCACAAAGAGCCACATGAGCTTTTCAGGTTGCTTCAAAACTACCAAGAAAGTGAAGGAAACTTCATATAGATAAGTCTTTATCCCACAATTCCAATTTTTCTCCTATCATTCATGATGAAATAACAACAGAGGCTTTTTTTCCATTCGGCTACTTTGAATCATATTTCTATGACTTTACATGACATTTATTATTAGGGATTATTTTACAATTTGTTAGTGCATACAGAAAATACTATTTTAAAGGGAGGAATGGAAAATTTTGCAAAAGGCCAATGATAGGGTACTTCTGGTAAGTTATCTTGGCAGCTCCTAACAGAATGAATGCTCAAGTTTAAAGATAGGTACAATAGTTAATCACGCTGGAAGTATGCCATAATGGCAAACAAGACTGGCAAATCAATGGGAATCTGCAAATGTGTGAATATTTTACATTAAACTATCTTGCAGATCATTCTGAATATCCAATAGTTGATATCTGTTTTAGTCAATGTTCTTGTTTCTAGGACAAAGTAATTATCAAAATCAACTTAAGAGAAGGAGGTTTATTTTGACTTACAGTTCCAAGTGACACAGTGTTTAGGGGGCATAGGGGAGAATCTAGTGGCAGAATTGCCCAGCTAACATTTTCTTTTTTATGGAGCCTGATTCCCCTGCCCAGAATGGTACTGCTCATACTTAAGATTGGTCTTCCAACTTCAGTTAATCTAGGAGTCCCCTTACGGACATGCCCAGAGGTTTGTTTCAATGGTGATTCTAAATCCCATCAGATGACAATGAAGATTATTAATTATCAGTATCAAACAAATATTTTCAATAAATGAACATGTACCTGTCATGGTTAGGCACAGGTGTCAACTTGACCATTGAGGGTTTGAGCTCTGAGCACATTTATAGAGAATTAGTAGTTGATTTGAGCCCAGAGCGAACCTGAAGAAGATTGTCTAGCTGATGGGAAGGCCCAGCCCATGGTGGGTGGGATTAGGCCCTGGATAAATCACAGAGAGCTGATCGAGAGAGTTGGAATCCTTCTGTTCACTTGGGCAGACATGCTGGTCTGGCACATAAGGATCGTCCCTCTCTCAGCCATTATGCAGTGATGGTGTAGCCAGTTCCCTCAGTCCTGGTAGTGGTGTGTGCTCTCCCATCAAGCTGGACTGAGAACTGTAACTGGACTATCATAAGGAAATAAACCCCTTGTTCCCTTAAGCTGTTTGATGGTCATTTATCAGCAATGTTGCAGGCTGACTACAACATGGGAAATTTTTGAGTTAATCTGATAAATTTGGGTGTCTTTTTCATAGAAGGACAAACTACATGGTAAAAAAATGATTAACCAGTTAAATTTAATTGGAAAAGTAACATAGTCAGAAGAGATCTTTCACTTTTAGTGGATTTTAAATAATCACCATAAATATGGAGGGCACAAAGAAGATAGGAACCAAGGAAATCTAGGACAGTTAGAGGAAGCGGTTGGCAAAGCTAGGATGTTTTGAGTGGCAAGAACATAGTGAGTTTAAAAAGGGATGAGGTATTCAATTGACATATCTATCTACTGTATTTATTCATTGCAGTCATAGTTATACTTTGTATTTGGAGAAATAAAGTCACTTATCCCGAGATATTTTCTAGTGCTATACCATGCTTAACTGAGAATTTTTTGTTCTATTTCTGCCTCCAGATTAAATCATATTTGTCTTGACTCAAAGTGAAAAACTTTTCCCGATCACATTTCCCCTGAGTGTTTGGGAATATGATTGAAGCATAAATAATATAGCAAGAAATCTTGGAATAAATGTGATTGAATATTATACTTAATGTGTTTCATTTAATTATCACACCATTTACAAAATGGTGAGCTGAAAATGTATTTAATAGTTATCTCAGAGCCTATCAGGAAGTGATGGGCATAAATCAGATACATTTCCTTTGGCAATATTGAACACTCAACCACACATAGTGAGGTATATTGGCAAGTACAGAACTTGTGAAGGACTTCAAGGCTAGACTGGGATGCATAGCAAGGCTCTGTTAGTCAGGGAGAAAAGATTGGAAGGAAGAGAATGAAGGAGACAGAGGAAAGGAGGATGGAAGAAGAAAGGTAGAGACATTGGAAGACAGAGAGAGAAGGAAAGGAGGGAGGCAAGAGGGAAACAGAAATATATTTTGAATATTTAAAATTCTATAGAAGACTAAGATAAGTTGTACATTCTGAACTATAAAGAGTAGTGAGTGCATAATTTTCACAAATGTTCCAAGAATGAGCTTAAGTTTAGAAGAAGCCATGAAAATAATGATTCAAGACTTGCTTCAATTTAAACGAAGTTTACTGAAAGGAAAAAAATGTGAAAAGCATTCAAGGTGACATAGAAAAATATGCCTTCATTGTCTTACTGGTTCCATGTCAACATTGTTTAAAATCAACATTGTTTAGATTGTACATTAAACATGTGCATTTACTACATGCCAATCCAATAAGTGTAACGAAAGGGAATTTGATGGTACCATTAAGGTTCTGACATCAATCACCTCCTAAAGTGATGGCTTGCACTTGCTTGCAGACAGGAAAGGTGGGGATATTTGCAATCATGAAATCTGTCAAAGATGACAAGCCTGGGATGTTTCCAGCCTGCATAGCCAGCTGTTAGCATGTAATCAGCATAGCACCAGAGCTGTCTCATTGAAAGAAGAGGCTGGTCAGCACAAATGTGTCTTATCTGTTCCTTTGATAGAATATATATCCATGTGCACTGAAACACAGCTACTTCCCACAATAAGGTAAGCCCAGAAAGCAAAGCACTTGTTACTGTAAAGAGCCACATCCCATCTACTTGAGCCCTCATCTATTTAAAATATTACATCTTACTGTGTATGACAGTTCATAATCATTTTCAATACTACCATTCTGTGCACTATCCTTTTCATTAGAGGACTTGTGCCAAACATCTGCCTATGCTACTGAAAATTATTGAAATTTTTCACCCAGCAATTTGAGACAGTCTGTAATCATGAACAACATCAGCCCTGTGTTCAGCTCTCTCACACATTATCTCCTCAGGAATACAGTTATTATACAACTGAGAGGCATGTGTGCATTCACACTGTAATCACAACAGCGGCTCCAATCCCAGCCCATTACCCACCTCTCCCACTTTTCATGAATTAGTTCAAAAGGGCCTCTCGAAACAATATTTTTTGGACTAAACTGCTTCTTCTTTTTTATTTTTCGATATTTTCAATAGGTCTTTTTAAAGAAAATTATTGCCTCTTTTCATGTAAATGTTTTAATATAGTTCAAACAAACTCTAAAATAACATTTAATATCAATGGATATTGTGTTTTATTTGTAATTATGGCTACATAGAGAAGAATGATCATAATATTTTATTAATAAATTTGTCTAACTTATGTCTTTCTACCTTTAGTATACCTGACTAACTGATGCTTAAGGCAGGCCATTATTTTTACTACGATTTCATTAAATGTGTCACATTCAGCACTATGAACCATGAAGCTTCCCTGGGGCTGAAGAAAATGAAAGGCAGAAAAAAAAAAAAAAAAGAATACATGGAGATGGAAATACAGAAAACAGTGGGTCAGGATAGGTAGGATATTCCACTGCCTCCTGGAAGGAGGGCTGTAAGAACACACCCCCCACAGTCCTACCAGAGTTATTTATAACAAGGGGATTGAGAATTTGTATGCGAATCCAGCTTTGGGACTGGATTGATATGAAGGAGAGGTAGGATTATTAGAAAGTTTTCCTAACTTCTATTGTGTTCATGGATTACCACCTTGGGTGCTACAGAATCAATATTCAGCATAGGCTGGTAAGAGACAGTTTAGTGCATGAGAAATTCCAGATCCAACCAGAAATCCCTTTGGTCTCAGGCAGTGGCTTTATCCAACTGAAGTTCCAGAAAGAACCAGTGGGTTTGTTGCCAGTGGGTTTCTTTACTTATGCTTTTCCATGTAAGTCCATGAATGCAATTCCTCTCATCCTTTCATGCTTTCTATCAAGGAATGAGATGTCATTATAACAGGTGGCATCCCAAATACCACTTTCCACTTATAATGGCTCGCTACATTTTAATCTTCTCTTCTTTATATATGTAGTTTTATATTCTTTATATTTGGGATTTTTTGTGAACCTTAGAGCGCAATATAGTCATGAACTGCCTTTACTTTTAAATTTTTTACCTCAAAATATTCCTTTTCATTTGTCAAATTTGTCATTAAAACTGCGTGTTTAGGATAGGATATATTAATATATAGTATAGACTATATTAATCAGTTCTTCCTCCATTTCTCCATCTATAACTGAAGAGAAAGGACAAAAATTTCATGATCTTGTGAAAATCAAAGAAGTCTAATTCATAGCATGTCTGCCTAGAGTTGGATGGTTATTTGTTTACTGTTATTACTACAGAGGAGCATTTGCCAAATCAGAGACCTAAAACTTTTAAAAACGTAAGAGAAGGTTTTGAGTAAAATTTAGGTATCTTAAGAATGACAATAAGTCTGAGGTTCTCACAATTGCTTATAAACAACATTGGTATGTGTGCTGTAATAATCATGGTACAACTGCTTCTTTTTTTAAATTGTATTATTTATTCAATTGTGCGTGTGTGTGTGTATGTGTGTGTGTGTGTGTGTGTGTGTGTAGAACCACGGACGAATTCTGGAACCACCATGGACCGGCTCTACCTCCTCCTTGTTTACTCTGCCCCGGGATTCACAGGCTCCGCCCTACCAGGACCAGAAACACAGGACGCCCCCGCTTCTGCCTGGTGTCTATACGTGGGGTCTAGGATCTGAACTCAGGACCTTCCTCCTGCAAGGCAGAGGCTTGACCCCTGAGCTACTTCTCCAGCCCCTACAACCGCTTCTTATTTTTCCATTGGTATCAAATGTAATCTTGAAAGAACAATTTCAAAAGACAAATTCATTTGTCCAGGCACAAGGAGACAGACTTATAAATCAGAAACAAAAAAAGAAATAATCAGAAAACACATGAAAGCAAGCCTAAAATATATAGTTTGAGACACAAGGTAAGGTAATTGAATATTAGTTACCATAACACTGAAAATTAGAGCAGAAAAAAGAATGGCTAGGAAAAGGAAAGACAGCCTAGCCATATGGAAAGTGCTGCTTTTATGTAGAGTGAAGAAGATTTCATAGAGTTGTTTATAGCATTTCACAGTGATACTGCTTTGGGAGCTTTAATAAAGGTATGTGAGAGTCTCATTGATTCAGTATGTTAAAGCTTCCAGTAAATTAGAAAGTGAATATTATAGTGTACATGATCTGGTTATAAAGACTTATGCCTGTAATCCTATTACTTGTAAAGTATAAGCAGAAGGACCCTGAACCAAAGACCAGCCTTGAGTTACATATGGGTTTGTCTCAAAAAAAAATGAGCATAAGCTTAATCACCATGGTTCCCACGTTTTAGAAAGGGCATTATTTTGAAGTAATTGTTTTTCTTCTTTCTATGTGTACTGATGATCTGTGGTATATCTAGTAAACAAAACGTGCAATCATATCAGTTTTACGACCAAAAGCGAGGGGATAATTTTTGTACAACATAGTACTTTCAAATTAATAGAGGCCATTTATAAACCTAGTCACCTTAAAAGTTCAAAAGGTAACAGCTGGTTTATAGCTTTTACAGAGCTCAATATTTGATGTATTATTTTGAAGGTCGCATTTGTGCCCTGACTTGATTTGATCTCATCAAAGGATGAGTGAATGATCTGTATTCAGTGCCAGTAATTACAGCTTTTAGCTACACTTCCTTCTGGAGCAGAACCCTTAACAAATAGCTATGAGCTGAAAAGTAGGGCCACCCACTGAGAGAAGCCAAGCTTACACTGAAGGAAAATACTGATTGTTAATAAGGACTTTGCTTCCTTGAATATTTTTGTGTAACTTTACTAATTCCTACCTGTACATTTCTTGTTTATATGCTATATGGAGTATTCTTTGGGCATTAGCAAAGAATAGAAAGACAAACAAGGAAACACAAATATGAATAGAAATAGAGGCAAGAAGAAGGAAGTAGTATGCTGAGGCCATGCCCACAGAGTAAATTGGCAAAGACGCTGAAAACAAATGTTTCTATGTTAAGGGAGTATGCGATAAAAGGACTATTTAACCAGAATGTTTGCATAAAAATAAATTCTTCTTTGCTACATATTTTTATAAAATTGTGATGGTGAAATGAATACATTTTTAATCTCTTGAAGTTGGGTATGTATAAGTATTTTGTAAGCACACTTTTTGTGATTTTATGTATCAGTATAAAAATTAAGGAAAAAAAAGCACTGGATGGAGCAGCACAGGTCTATAATACCAGCGTTTGTGAGAGTCAAGAAAATCAAAAAATCAAGACCATCCTGACATGCAAAGCAAATTCCAAACTGATTCTCAGTAAGATCCAGTCTCAAAAATTTTAAACAAATAAACTGGAATAACAGTCTATGCTTGAAATTCTAGCTCTCAACAGATGTAGACTAGAAGATCTAAACTTCAAGGTTATCCTTGACTAAATGGTAAGTTCCAGGCCAACCTGGAATACATGAGATCCTGTAGCAAACAAAACCAAGAAAAAAAGTACTGAAAATAAATAGAGCTGAGAGTTGTTATTAAAAAGCAAGATAAAATCTATGGATCATATACTCCTACGTAGTTATCAGGAGACTGTGTTAATTTTCTGGGTCCAGAAATCTTATGATTGGGCCAATATTCAAATGGATGAAAATGTGTATTCTGAAGAGACTGCATTCCATGTTTAGCACTAGTCCCAGTAATCAAGAAACCTGAACAGCAGTTCACCAACAGGTGAATTGATTTTTTTAAATACCATTGAGGCATATACAAAAAAGAATGAATGTGCCATTTGCAGCAACATGAATGAAACTGGAAGTGTTTATGCCAAGTGCAAGAAATTGCATACAAAAATTATTCCATGTTTTAAAATTATACAAAGGATATTATCAGCTATTAGGAAAGGAATGGGAAAGAGATTGATGGAAAAGGACTGATATAAGATCTATTTACACAGGAAGAATAATTCATTCAAAAATAGAGTTGAATAATAACCAATTGAGCATTAATTATGCTCTAATACCTTTAATATCTAAGAGTGTGATCATTCCCAAATCAAGGAGCTGTTGTCTGTTTAATCTGATGACTGTATATTGTATACCTGATAGGATCACCTGGAGCTTGGAGTCCATTAATTAATATGCACAATTATTATCTATTAGTTAAACTTTTTTTTAATGTGATCTCTTTAGACCATCGAGATAGCTCTGTGGAGCCTGATCTAAAATCTGGTAGCTTAGCCTTGATCCATTAAATCCATGTGGTGGAAGGAGATAACTGATTCAGACTCTATTTTCTCCTCTGTGCCATAGTATTCATATGTTTACATTGTAAATATAAGAATGATAAACATTATTTGCAGCTTATCATTGTAATTATCATCTATGTAGTCCTTTTTAAATTCTGGCTATAGAAATTTTATTGTCTTACATCTTATTAGGAAAAAAAAATCACTGTAAAGAGTAACCAGTATAAGCAGTGAGTAGTGTCCTATGGTTAAAGGATCATTGAATTTTTCATTGCTTTAGACATCTGGAAATCTTGTAATTCCTGTCAATTTGAGGTCAGTACAGTTCTAGAAATGATTTCTCAGCAAGACTCAAATAAATTATTGTAAATACTAAATTTATTTTAAAATCGCTTTAAAAATTAACAAATTTGGTAGTGACTGAGTCACGTGATGAGATGATTGCGGTGAATCTGCTCACGCATCATGAGGCTGTCTTATAACCTATACGAATCTAGACTAAATTTTAGTATTTCAAGTTTGGAATTTGGGGACTGTAGCCTATTGCTTAGTAGTTATTAATCTTTAAATATTGGTGTTTTCACCTAACACTTAGAGGCTTAATTATGATCTTAATTGTCATGAGGCGACCTGGGTCCTTTTCCATCACTTCTCTTAGTGATCACCTCTGCTGGAACATATGGACTCTGTCAAGTTACTGATGATAACTATCAATTTTTCTCTTTAGAATTTCATTAAACTTGTATGATCAAGCATTTTGTTTTCTCTTCTGTCATTTCTATGCTCTTATCCGGTTGACAAGATTACTTTCAGATGAAATTATTGGTGAATGTATCTAGACCTTCTGGGCATTTTTACATGTGTTTTGTTGCTTTCCTTCTCTCCTACCATGTTGGCCTTTCTCGTGAGTCAGTCAGCTGCAAGTGCCTGCAAGTGTATTGGCCCAGGTGTTACTGCTGCTTCTACTGGCAGTTTTAACTTACACTGCACAACGGGCTGATGGAAGGCAATGCAAGTCCTTAGCTTCTGCTCTTGCATTCACTGTTTGTAATCTTTCCTATTACTCTATACACTTTATAATCATTTTTACAATTTCCTAATAAACAAACTCCTGAAAATATTAAGAGCATTTTGGGGGAGTATATAATCCAATTTGAGAAAGTGACATTTTTATAGTATGTTGTATCCGCATTCAAAATATATGCTCTTAATTTAGTAATTTTTAAAATACTTTTTGCATTGCAGTTCTATGTAAACCCCTGACAATGTTTCGTTAGCTATATTCTACTACTACTGTAATATTTTATATGCTCATCTATATTTATTTTCTTAGAAATAACATCAATTTTTATGCTGAACTTACTAAATCAAATTATCATGTATACTTTTAAAATATTTTGTATGTGCAATTATATTATCCTGAATAATGAAATACTTTTTATCTTCCCCCAATTTTTGCAATTTTTCTTTCTTTGTTTTTTATTGAAAAGTTTTGACCTTTGTGGTAATCATAAAAACTTGATTTCTTTTTAGTTCAAATCTCAGAAGAAAGCAATAATTAATAATTATCTATTATATTTCCTGTGCAGTTTTCATAGATATTCTTCTAACAAAGAAAGTATCTTTCTCTTTTATGAGGGTATATTGCCTTTGATTTTGATCATTAACAAATATTACATCTTTCTAATGAATTTTTCATAATTAATGTGATAGTACTTTCCCCTTCATATTTGCATTTGTGATAATTTATTTTCAGTTAGGCTATCTCAGGTGCTTTGAATTTTTCTTTTGTATATTATGACAGATTTTTTTTTTTCTTTTTGTTCTCATAGAAGTCTCAGAGCCCTGTCTGTCCTTTGGTTATATCTTTGGCAGTAACTTTATTCTTAAGACAGTTCTTTTATCCAACATATAAATTTTATTACTTGATTATATAACACACATTTTCTCTTAATTGAATCATTAAGACAAAGAGATAGTTAGAATTTATTGATATGAGTAACTTATTAATTTGCAATTCTAATATCTGCTGTAATTTAATGCTTCTTGTTTGTTTATATACACGTGTAAGTTCATATTTCCCTCAGGAAATAAGGAAGGCTTGTAATTTTTTAATTGTTTGCAGTTAAATTGAAAATTTTTATTATTGGGTACAATATTTTTAACAATCTTCAAAATGTATTTGAATTCCATCTGTCACTCAATTTCTATAATTGTGAAACATTTGTTATTCATATTACTATATCAGTTTTAGATAAAATGATGTCATCTTTTCTAACTGGATTGAAACATTGTACTTATTATCAAAAATTTGCCCCCCAAAAAACTTAGAAATTAATACAAGAAAACTGCATTTGTGCTAGTTCCTTTTCACTGCTCTAATAACTTACCATAAACTTAGAGCTTTGAAGCAATTCAAATGTATTGTCTATAGCTCCTTCCTAATGCTTTTATTAACATCTATAGAAAATTGGGCTTATTATTACACTTTCATATATGCTTGCATTTCATTTATCTTGTTCCCCTCTCTTTTCCCCTTCTTAGTCCTGTTAATGCCCTTTCTCTCCCAAACTCCCTCCCTCCATTTTTATGGCTTCATTAGAGTTGTGTATAGGGTTGAGTTCATTTAAAATATAACTTACCAGAGGCTACACAGCTGAGGAAAATGTCTGTCCTCCTCTATAAGCCATTATCATCAGGCAGTGTGGAGATCCACGAATCCCTAGGCCCTTCCTCACCAAAGCACTGGCATACTGTGGCTGTCTCATGCAGATGAACACAGCTGCTATGAGCTCAAGGGTATACATCTGGTCATGCAGGTGGTCAGCATTCCACACTTTTCAACTCAACTTAACCCCAACTCTGTGCCTCTGGCTCCTGCATTTTTTTACAACTGCTTCCATAATGTTTCTTAAGTTTTGCAAGAAGAGCTTTTATAGATGTTTGATATGGGGCTGGGCAATGAACAGTCCTTTATCCTTTGTTATTTGACCAGTGTAACCCATGTCTCTAGTCACTACTACCCACCACAAAAGAAGAAGATTCTCTGACAAAAGTTGACAGCAGCATTCTTCTATGAGCACTTACTTAGAATGTAGTTTGATAGGTATTTCATGTCCATTAAGCAAGTCAACAACAGTAGTTTCCACACTAAGCCTATGACTCTACTTTCCTATTGGCTTTTCATTGTGTTCACAGTACTAGATGTTAATTCTCTCTGTGGATTGATGGAGTGATCCTTACAGCCATTCAACAATCAGTGTATGAAATGATAATAGATATGACATATTTGTTCCAGTGGGGTCCTCTTACTTGGCAATTCGGTATTGTTGCACATAGGACCACCCACTGCTGAGTAACACAGGTGATAAAAATTCTCCTAGACTATTCTGTTTTCTGACATCAGAGGACTAAATACAGATTTGGACTGTTTTCTCTTGAATTGAGTAGGTCACAATCAGTATTCTTGAAGTAATAACAAAATGTCAACAAGGCTGATTCCCTCTTAACCTTGGAAGAAATTCCATTTCTTTTCGCTTGTCTTGACACTGCTTGCTTTCCTGAGTTCAATGAGCCTTTTCCAGAGTATCAGAGCACTATGCTCGCATTTTATTGATTCCAGTACAGAAATTTCTTTGACCTTGTCCCATTTGGACAACCAAGAAATTCTCCACATATCAAAGTCTTTAATTTATTCTCATGTGCAAAGATTCCTCATGTCACCTAACTATCTATAGACTCCTAGAATTATCACTCATACACATTTAATGTGATTATTCTGTATGCCCTAATCGCCTTCTTCCTTTTTTTCTGACCACATATTTTTAATTATTATTATTATTATTCGTGTATGTGTGTGTGTTTTGTGTGTGTATGTGTGTGCTCGCACATGTGTATGCATGTCACCAGGGCACTGTCCCTGTGAAGGACAAAGAGTGGCTTTGTGAATCATCATTGAGTGCTTCTTCCTCCTTTTTGCTTTTCTCTGGGATTTTTCATGCTTTGTCCACCAAGGCCAGAAATGGAGGCCTTTACTATTTCCACCTGGCATTTTTTACATGGGACCTGAGATTCAAACACAGATTCTTCTGCTTGCAAGGCAGAATCTTAACACCTGAAACATCTTTCTAGCCCTCTGACTACATATTTTCTAAGATTTGCTTCTGGATATTTACCTGCTAACATCCATTCCCTAGCCGTTCCATCTTAAATCATTTAAATAAATACAGCTTTTCTAATATACTTTGCTTAATAAAATCCCAGTTTTGAGAGCTTATGGCTTGACTATTTTCAATAAGTTGGCCCTAGAAGTTCAGCATTTTTTTGGTTTATTTTTCTGTTTGATGTGATGGATGATTGATTTTTTTTTATTATTTGAGGATACAAATTAAAGCTCATGTTGTGAACATCCACTTATTTGGTATAATGACATCAGGGGAAATATCCCACCTATCCAGATGGAACTATCCTATCATAGCTATTTTCTTAATGATTCTGTGTGTGAATATTATGACAGATCTCTCTTAAGATAGCTTGATGTTTCCCACTTGTGAGTGGCTTTGCAAATGTCATGATTGAACTTTAATTAATTGATCAAAACATATTTCACTAATGACACCCTCATGTGTGTTTCAAGTTTATTTTCACTTTTCCTTATGTTACAGAAAAATTCCCATATGTTTTAAGAACAATTAATTCCTATTATTTGTGTTTAGTTTTCTGGGACTCCTATTTTCTTTAAATTGTTCAGCTTTGCCTAAATTTCATATCTGTAGTCTTGCCTTGATAATTTTAATCATTTTGTTTAATTCTTTGTCATAAATCCAAGAATATTATGCTTATATTTATAAAGAAATCATTTTTCAATGGTCTAAAATTCTTTGTGCATCTAATAGTATATTTAACTCAGTAATAGTATAATCCTAGCCCTGCAAAAGTTTATTTCTTTACAGTTCATTTCCCTGTTTACATTTATCTGCACTTTTGTAATTTTTTTGATATATAGATGTTTTCTAATGTTTTAAATATAAAATGCATGTTCAATTTCTTTCAAACTAGAGCTAATATTTTACACCTGGCCATTTTTAAAATTTTATACATAGGTGGCTCATACTTTCTATTTGCAGTAGTGCAGTTTGCAAGTTCCCTTCCACCACCGAACTATTTTGCTGTTATTTCAAACTTCAGCTAACTCCTTGTAAGATTGCCTTGTTTTTGAAAGGGGGTTGTCAGTAAGGGGTGCTGTGGGAATCAGTCCATGAAGGATAAACATCGTTGTAAAAGATGGAATGTGCTTCTGTTGTCATTTCGCTATAAACCAACATGCATCCTAATCTATTCCCAAAGGTGCTAAGCCTCAGATATCATTATGACTTAGAAGTGAAGCCAAGGGGTTGGACATTCATCAGAAAGCAATTTTCCTGCTTCTGAGCTATTCGAAAGTTAGTTCCCTTTGATCTGCTTCTGTACTCTCTTTTTGCTCTTAACCTTGACTTTCTAGTTTGAAAGTTCAGGATATGACCTCTCCCTCCCCATCTTCTTGATTAGTCTGTTAGAATTACATGGAAATGAATTAAGTCATGGCTCATAAGATGTTTTCTTATCAGTTTGTTGATTTTGTTTGACCCTTGAAGTTGTGCATACATATAAAAACAGTAAAAGTTTGAATATTGACACAATTATGCCATTTTTACAGTTGTATACATGTAGACATATTGATTTATTTCTCTGAAAGCAATGTATCTTCAAGTTAATGAATAGCTGAGTCTTTGGAAGAGTTCCATAAAGTGATTTTGCAGAAATGTGTTGATGTATGATCTCTATGCCTCAGGATTGAAAGATCCTTAGACAAGCTAACCAAAGTAAATAGAAAGAAGACCCAAATGAAACAAAATCAGAGATGAAAAGGAAGATTTTATAAGAGATACAAAAGAAATTCAGAAGAATCATTTGGAGATTTTGTGCAAACTTAGACTCTTCAAGGTAAAAAACAAATCTAAAAGAAGTAGATTAATTTCTACATGCACATGAACTATCAAAATTAAACCAAGATGAAACTGAACAACATAAACAATTTCATTGAAAGCAATAAGGTTGAAATGGTAATAATAGAAAACATCTCCACACTGGAAAAATATAGATCTCAGTGTATTCCCACTGTTGAATTCTACCACACTTCTAAGAAATAACATCAGTGCTTTCAATTTCATCTATGAAATAGAAAAGAAAGGAGATCTATCATATTCCTTCTACAAAACTTTTATTCCTATGCTTATACCAAAGCCAGATAATCCCCCCCGCATGCGCGCGCACACACACACACACACACACACACACACACAGAGACAAGGTTGCTTTCCCAGTCCTGGTATTGTGTTGGTGACTCTCACTTGGAAACCAGACTTCCTCCAGACTTGGCTTCATGAAATGTACATTCTGGTCTGAAAAAAATAATGTAAGAAATTTGTCACCATTTTTCATTTCAGAAATACATTTTTCTACATATTTTACTTTGGATTACATTATGCACAAACTTTGAACTACAACTAGAACCTTTACAATTTTGTTATTTGTTTTTAATTTACTGTTGTTTAAATTTGACTGATTTCTTTCAGGTGAAACAGTGGATTAATAACTTGCAACCTTCATTTTGCATTAGAATGCATTCACTGTATTTGAAATGGTAACTGGCCAGCTCATAGTTCCAGAAATAAGGCTTCAATTCTGTATGGGATTATGATAATACTCCTTTTTAATTTTTCTTGTTGTTGTTGTTCTGAAGTAACATAAAGCTGTGTGCATAAGTAAAAGTTATGCAACAGATGAGCTACATGGCAACAGAGGAGCCTACTCCTTGAGTTAAACATTCAGGCATACCTGGACCTGGTTGTGGCTTCCCCTCGTGTGGTCTGAAGAGCTTTTATTAAGATTTTTCTTTGATAACTTTACACATACATAAAGGTTACTTTAAATGCAACATCCTCGAATTTTTATTCTGCTTCTATTGCCCCGTACCTCACCTTTCCAACACCTGCAGGTGTTTAATATGCACCAAGTTGAGAAGCACTGTAATAGAAAATCATTTAGGAGTTGAAGCATCTTTGTTTCCTTTTCTGTTCCTGTGATAAAATACTCTGCTAATAGCAGCTTCAGGGATACAGGGTTTATTTTGGCTCACAGTTGAAGGGTACAATCTGCCATTATGGCAGAGCTACAGATACAGAAGGAGCTTCAAGCAGCTGGCCAGTTACATCTACAATCAGGACACAAAGAGAGAAGTATTCAGCTCACTCTCTCCATTTTATTTTATTCATAACCCAAACTCAGAGAACGATGCTGTATACTTTTTGGTTAGGTCTTCCCAGGTCAGAGAACCCAGTTAAGATGATGCCTCACAGGCATAGCCAGAGCTTGCCTTCCAGACAATTCTAGATTTTTTCAAGTTCACAGTTAACAAGCACCATCACAGGTGATATAGAAATATAGTTTTAACTCACATTTCAAAACAAATGAAAATTATTTCATCTTCATCTGGAATCATGTGTTATATAATTTGACTTTAACCACTATCCAATGTGGTTGTTAGACAAAAGTTATTCCAGAAACTAAAAATAAGCTTTGTTTTGAAATTTTCATAGAAAAGGCAAAAGCATATTTTTTCCAAACAATCCCATTGGGGGTCATTTGTTCTTATAGCGTGACCAAGAGATTAATTTCTTCATTGAATATTAAAGAGAAAACTAGGTTTATTTGAATTTCGCTATTTTTAAGGAAAAGTATTCAATATTAAAATTACTGTTAAAAGCCCACTTTTTAAAATAAGAAACCAAAAGACTTGAAACAGGCCACAAGTATACTGTGAAAATTTTCAATAGTACACATTTGCCACTGTACATACCTACTAGGCTACTGGAGAATTTATCTTAATATTGAATTAGGTGTTCAGGTTTGTGTGTGTGTGTGTTTGCGTGTGCGTGTGTGTGTGTTGTTCCATTTAATTTGTTCAATATTTAATAAACACTTCTGCTTTTACTAAATCGAAAATCAGTGACATTAATTGGTATTTCAGTGAATATGTGGCCAGAATGTCCAGCCGAATTCTCAGTTATGTGGATGGTTTCAGCTTTTAAAAAATGTTTTACTCTGTTTTTTTGATCAGATCAGATTGAAAGAGGAAGTCACTATGATAAAAGATTGAAATCACTAAGAAATGTGTCTGATATAAATAATGAATGCTTAAGAGCCACAATTCAAATTAGAGAAATGGAAACCATGTACTCAAAACTAGAGGATGTACATATTATCTTCTTGGAATTTGAGAATTACTCAGTTTTATGGAAAAAAAAATGAATAGAAGGAGGAAATTAAGGAGATACAAAGCAAGTAAGGGGCCCAGGGATCTACTTTGCTTTAAAGGAAGAAAGAATGGATGGACAGAAGGAAACGAAGGTGATACAGAGAAATCCAAATAATTTATATTATGAGGAGTTTCCTAAATGGAAGTATGGGATTCAAGTTTCTCTCTCTGAAATGTTAGCATTTATGAAAATATAGAAATTCAAGTAGATACACTCAGTTGTAGGAATCAAAGAAATTTCCTTTTAGTGTAACATATTTACCTCCTTTAAAATTTTTCAGCATTAGTAAAGGCATCAAGATCCTTGGAGGCAAGGGATTGACAGCCACAGTAATGTTCCTATGCTTAAGGGGAACACGAGAAAGGGTTCAGGGAAATGCCACTGGGTCCTTGTATGTCATCTGAGAGGAGGACCAAGAGGAGAGTTAGGCATACATAATAAAGGACTCTCTGGGAATTGGGGGGGAGGCACTGGGAGATGGGGAGGGAGGGAGAGGGAGCAGGGGGTTCGGGGGGAAGAGGGGGGAGGGAACTGGTCTACCTATTAAGTTTGTATGAGCAGAAATAATAATAAAAAATGTTAAAAAAATTTTAGCATTAGATAGAGTAGTATATCATTCATTGATGCTATATATTTTCTTTACATTATCCAATATTTTAAGTATTCAATTCTCCCATTATAAGATTTCTATCTCCACATTCATCTGGAAATATGCTATTCAATGCTGAAGCATATAGGATGAGTGGAATCCTTGTATATCAATTAATGGCATTTGTCCTAAGAGCCCAAAATTTTGAAAATGAAATCTATTTTTGTTGCACCAATATTTAAATCCCTTATATATGTTTCACTACATGCCCAGATATGTATGAAGCTGATAATTTAAAAAGCCTGTACAGATATAATATCCTTGGGTAATGTTAGTGATTTTCTTTTAGCAAATTGTGTTTGTTTTTGTTTTGGCCAATTACTTCTCCAATTTCACATATTTCTCATATACTCTCTTTTTCTTCGTAAATATACTCATTTTTCTTGTACTTATTCCTGCTCTTAATACTTTGTGTAGTTCTATTTTCCAAGGTCTGCAATTTAGAGCTAAAAATCTTATCAATTTTGGAGGAAACAAACACTGAGGAAAATAGGCTTTAATCAAATAAAGACTGTTACTTAGCATGAACCGTTAATAGTAATATTATAGAAAGGGGTGGGATATTTGGAAGAAATAAACAACGATGTAAATTTTTGAGATCCTATGTAGTATTTGAACTAATAGGAGGTATGTCAGACAAATCAATGGGATGTGATTAACACCTGAAGTATAAGAGAGCACCCATTAAAAAACTAAAAAGAAATAATTAAAGAAGGCTTAAGTAGACACAGAGTAAGGGGAAGCAATGCAGGGCTATGAGTGTATACAGCAATCTAAAGATTTTTTTTAAATTTATTCTAATTTTTTAAATTTATTTTTATTTTATTTAATTTTATATTTTTATTTTTATTTCTGTTTTATAGAATACTGTACTCTGAAAATACATCATTAGATCACCTCTTCTTTCATGGTATTATTAGGTGTTCCTAATCATACTGTGGTTCCCATTCTCAGGTAGCTAAAAGTTTAATTAAGAAGTATTCTTACTGAGTTTTTGAATTTGAGAAAATTAGAAACTATTTAATATGGAGCCTGTAAACAGGTCTACATGAAAGCTTGCTAGATTTACACACAGAATTAATTTATTATTTTTTTTTATAAATTTATTTTTATAAATTTTTATAATTTTATATATTATATATTATTTATATTATATATTTATATATATTATTTATATATAAGAATTTATTTTATAGGGCTGGAGAGGTGGCTCAGGGGTTAAGCCTCCGCCTTGCAGGGGGAAGGTCCTGAGTTCAGATCCCAGATCCCACGTATAGACGCTGGGTGGAAGCGGGGGCGGCCTGTGCTTTTGGTCCTGGTAGGGCGGAGCCTGTGAATCCCCGGGCAGAAGGAGGTGGAGGCGTCCATGGTGGTTCGTGAATTCGTCCGTGGTTCTACACACACACACACACACACACACACACATGCACACGCACATGCTCACAGTTGAATAAATAATAATAATAATAATAATAAATTTTAAAAAAAGAATTTATTTTATATATTTATATATTTTTATAATTTATTTATAATTTATTAAAATTAATTTTAAAATTAACAGTTAATTTTATCTGCCTGCTCACAAGGACTTGGCAGGCAGAGAGAAAGGCCAAGAACATGCCAGGAACATGGGTACCACCCTGGAGCATGCTAAGAATCAGAGAGGAATGTGTGGGAGTAGGAGAAGGGTGTGGTGAAAGTCGCCCTATCGAAGGAAGGTGTGTATTATTAGAAAGGGAGATTGGCCAAGGGAAAGTTTAGTCGAAATGAGTATGGTAATGCAAGTAGAAGACCTATTGTTTGATAAGGTGAACATTGGAGGTTCTTGTAAAAGGATGGCCAGAAAGTAAGGGAGAATGCTTATAAACTAGGAGATGAAGTTGGTGTTGATTTGCAAAGGTGTTGATATCAAACGAGGAAAATACGCCAAAAAAATTTATTTCCTATGATGAAACAAATTTCCATGTAAGTGATTTAAGGGATGAATTTTCATGTAAGAGATGTTGTGTTCATATTATAGTACCTAGTAATATTTCAATGTTTTGAGCTTGTGTAAGTTCCCTATGGTTCTCAATGGTGTATGTACAACATTTTCTAATGATGCTTTTCTCACAACCAGCTTTAGTGTTAAAGTTGTTTGTGACCGTAGACACATATATATGATTACTAATGTATATACTTATATGTAGATATATGTACACATAGAAAAAATGTACACTTGTGATGGTGACACATTAAATACATTTATTCACTAACAGTTGAATTAGACCTTCATGATTTAAATTGTGGATCTGTCTTGCCATGCTTTTAGCTGTGTAATAGCAATTTTTTAAAGATTTATTTATATTTACTGTGTTGTTGTTAAATATTTGAACTGCTGCATGTGCACAGTTATTCCAGTATTCAGAACATAAAGTCTATGTGAGTATGCCTAGCTATTATTAGTAAATTAGCAGTAGTGCCTAAGTTACTATATATAAATAGATTTTCAAAAAGACATCTAGATGCAAAAGCAGAAACAAAAAATGCTATTATCTGAGATTGAAGTATCTGAAGTTAAAGTCTATGTGAGTCAGATACATCATGGTTAGCAAGGTTTCTTCACTTCTTGCCAAAAAGGTATATTTACTGAAGTTCCATAAAAGAGCACTTATTACCTATATTAAAGATTTTTAACTCTGCAATTTATATTCTCAAAGGATCGAAAAAATAATTCGATGATAGATTGTGCAGAAAAGCAAGATGTTACAGTGGGCACTCATATAGAAGGTGAACTTACAAAACCAGCATGTTAGATAACGCAGGGAAATAATGTTAAGCAAATGCTTTATGACAACAACAAAACAAAAAAACCAGGCAATGATTTCTGGCCCCTAGGAAAGACTGTGTAGCAAGATCATGTCCCTTTCAAGCTTTCCTTTTACATTATTAGAGAAACAACTTCAAGATGTATTACAAAGTTTCTTCGAAATCATGTAATCAAGGTGTAAGTCCATAAATTGAATATATGGAATGCTAGGGAATCAGTATCTGGTTAAACTGTTTGAAATTAATTTTTAAAATGTGATATGAAAAATAGGTAATTATTAATTTAAAGACTGTCATGGGGGTAAAATTAAAATTTGGAATTGACAAGGAAAGTAATAAAAGAAACAACTCAGTCAAGGCAAACAGGCACAATATTACCATACAATCATGACAACGGCTGCATTTGGAGCCCACAGGTGTGCAGTACCAGTTGGGTCTGAGGAGCATGGACTTGCCTTGGAAGAAACCATGGTGGGTGGCAGCACGGATGTCTGTTGTTTATCTGCTCACCATCTGTTTCCCTGTGTGTCTATCACAGAGCCAAGTTTTTATTGAAGAAAATAATCAACTTTCACTGGTTATAGTCCCAGAGAACTGTTAAAATATTTTTTTTCACTGCTGGCAAAGGCCAGGAAATTGATTCAAATCAATCAGAATTCCTTTTGCAAGAATTTGTATTATGAAGCTTAGACGGGGGGAAAAAACACTCCTAGGAGGAAAAAAAAATACAATTCCGAAGGTTGTTAGTTTTCACTGTTGCATGCTCAGAGTTGGTTTAGCTTCTGTCCTTTCTTTAGTATGGTTTTTCAGCATTGAACTTAAAAGATACTTTTTTTTCTAACCGATATATAATATTGTGCTACTACACAACTACACAGACATGGTTTCTTTTATTCAAAACACAGTAAGTATAACCGATATAGAAATGTCAAACTGCATATAAGTCACTGAACTAAGTCACTTGTTCAGAAAGATTTTTGCTCATTTTTTTATGTTTGTTTGTCACAGTTTTGGTAATTAAGATAACATTTTATTATTTATCCTAAGCGAGCCTCCATCTCACAATCTCCTTACTTCAACCTCCCCATTTTGGAATCACACATATACCACCCCACTGACTTGCCTCTTTTTAGCCTTTTATAGGTGTTCTATTATAAGTATAAATAGAACACCTATAAAACTTTTTAAATAGAGCCTACTTGAGTTTTATTTATACGAAGAATACAGAAAACCAGCAAAAAGGGGGTCTGGGCACATTTGGGAGCCTGAGCTGGAGTTGGAGCAGGAGCTGCAGCCTTGTCTTTGGCTGGAGCCTTGACCTTGGTGGTTGGGGCTTTGGCCTTGGCTAGAATCTTGCCTTTGACTAAAGCCTGCAACCCTTGGCCATGTAGGTAGGAATCCACTTTCCAAGCTTAGGATGGACGATGAAGGCAGCTGACTGAGCTTGTGGCTGAAACCCTTCGGCACCTTGGACTTTACCTCCTGGGGCTTCACAAGGGTCTTAATGGCTTCAGCGCGACACACATTGTTCACCTGCATCTTCTTCAGACCCTTATTGTTGTGCTTGTTGGCAAAACACATATTCCCAGGAACTTGGGGACAATCCCTTAAGAGACTCATATCTTCATAAACAGGGTTTCTTGATGCCATTTCTGGGCCATTTTGGGGATTGGTTATGTGTAGTGTGGTTCTTGGACTTGGCCATGTCTGCACTGCAACTCCCGAAGCTCCTAGGACCAGAAGAGAAAGCCCATAAAACTTTTGACAGGCTAAAACATTTTCTTCTGTGAATGAAATTTATGAAATTGGTCATGGTTTGTTTGTGCCTACGAGCTGTCCAGATATTGACTTATCTGCAGATTTCTCTGTGGCTCTGGGAACGATGCCCAAGTGGATCTGTGACATCACAATATGTAGCATGATCAGAGTGTCTGAGAGAGTCACTAGGTGAAATATGACATCATCCACATCAATATACAACTTAAGAAACATTTAAAGTACAGTCCACAGGAGCTGTACCATTGTCAGGGAAAATAAGGAGACTTACTTCACTTTCTTGAGGAGGCCGAACTGATTTTCTGAATTAGATAGTGGAGAAGTTTAGCCTGTCCTCTTACATCCAATATGTGAGATGCCGTTTCAGGAGAAAGAGTGACATTAAACCTATGACTTTGCACATCCTTGTACTGAGTTACTTTCCCAGATCCAAAGTAGATTCATAGGAAATACTAATCCTGATGCCTTACCAGTTCTCTGAACCCTCATAGTCCATTGTGATAATCAGCTTCAACTATTAACCTGGTATTTTAGAGCTGAGCCTTTACCCACAGCAATGAGCAATTATCTAGATAAAGTATGCCTGCAAGAGATGTTTTAAAAACTTTAATTGAAATGGGCACCAATCCCTGGGCAGGTGGATAAAAGAAAGGGCTAGTTGTCTTTGGTAGGTGGGCATATTAAATGGTACACATTGGCCCTTGCCCTTCTGCTCTCCTTGTAAGTAAGTGGCCAGTTACTTGGGCCCTGCTGTTTGCTAAGTCTTCTGCCATTATGGACTGAATGGATATAATCTAAGATTGCAAACTGGAGTACTACAGTTCCCATTTGTATTCTATTTGTCCTCCATGTTGCAATGCAGCCATATGGCAAGGCCATGCTATCTGAACTTGCCAAGTTGTGAAAACTCATGTGTTTATATCTCACTGTCAATTATTTTTTCAGAGCAAAGCAGCTCAAGACACTAACATGAATATTGTATTAGTTATTAATTATGCTTTGAGCCAGAGTGAAAATTGTATCAGATTAGTTGGTGGCTCATACCTGATTTCCTGGCACTAATTGTGAGGAATTTCAGGCCAGCCTAGGCTACATATTAAGTCAGGGGTCTAAAAGCAATGACCTTATTTCAAAAAATTGGAGAAAAAAATGCTAAACAGAAAAATTAAAATAATATTAGATTTTGAAGTAATGATAAGTAGGACAATATTTGCACTTCAGAAGTTTGAATAACCAAATTATGTCATATATGATATTATGACATATGTTATGACCCGTTAAATTATTTTTTAAGTTTACAAGGAGAAAATTGTTTTTGGTACTTGAGCTTTTAGATCTATGACTGAATGTACTGAATAGTATAGAAAACAAAGCAACAAGGCTTTTAATGTGTAATTGCCCATCACTGTTAGGTATTCATAACAATGTTTTCCATTGTAGCTCATGCAGTTTAATGTGAAATTTGCAAAAAGCACAGAAATGATGGATATGTACAAAATTACAGCTAAGCCTCTAAACAACTTATCTCCAATAAGTCTTGGACACTTATGGATAAACTAGTTATTATGGATGAGATTTCAAAAACAAATGAGGCAATAAAGCAGTACAATAAGTTATAGTCGCTATAATCAGTATTAATTTTCTGTGTCTTTGCCTGTATTTATTTTCTTTAATTTTTGTCTGTCTCAGTATCAAAATCTAAGAATATCACTAATTTCACCTACAGTGCATTATACATAATTAATACAAAAATACAAAATAATATTGCTGCAAAACATCATCTTTAGCAGCAAGATTAAATGAAATACCCCTCTAGAATATTAACAAACCTGTTTACATAAAGGAAACTACAAATGTGGTACTTTTATTCTGAAAATAACATTTGTGGAAAATGAATGGTGTTACAGAACTAGAAATCATATTTTTTGAAATATTACATAGTGTAATTTCAGAATTTTTTGTATAGATATAAATAGACTCTTGAGAAAAATAGCATTGAGAAATGTCCCTGCTTAACTACCTCCTCTCACTCACAAGACTAATCTCATATTTTCAAAGCATATAAAACATACACAAATTAACATGGGTCAGAATCTAAATCTATTTTGTGCTTTTTTCTTGTAACATGTCTGATACCTTTGAACATTTTGATATATAGTTTCATTGAACTAATTGCTTTGTGGAATTTATTTCTGGGAAAATTAAATGTTACCTAATCGTTGAGCAGTTGTTGAGGAAAAAAATGTATTCAGCTTTAGAGATTTGATGTTTCCCCTCATCATTCATTGTGCAAGCCTAAAAGGCAGCTTACTAATCATTTTGATAAGTTTTGAGCACAATTACAAACTGTTCTATTTTGGGGCCAACTGTAATTTAAGCCTTTTACAGAATGTGATGACAGTTTATTTTAGTTTTACTTTTTGAAATTATGTTTCACACATGTATATTTCTAAGATCATAAAAGAGAAAGTAAAATAGTATGTGTTTACCTACATATTTCAGATATGAACATGAATTTTGACTTTCATCTTTTAAGTTTCTGACATCTTTTAAAAGATCCATGTAGAGGGGGCTGGAGCGGTGGCTCAGGGGTTAAGCCTCTGCCTTGCAGGCGGAAGTTCCTGAGTTCGGATTCTAGACCCCACGTATAGACGCCGGGCAGAAGCGGGGGCGGCCTGCGTTTCTGGTCCTGGTAGGGCGGAGCCTGTGAATCCCCAGGCAGAGTAAACAAGGAGGAGGTGGCGGCGTCCATGGTGGTTCCCAAATTCCCCTGTGGTTCTACACACACACACACACATACACACCTCACACACACAATTGAGTAAATAATAAAAAAAAAAAATTGTTAAAAGATCCATGTAGAAGGACCAAATGACCAATCACATGGAATTACTAATCCTCAATTTCAGAACATCTTTTACAGAGTGTGAGGAAATAATTGTTTCTTACATTAATATTACTCACAAACAGGACTTTTTCTTTCAATTAACTTGGGTAATACTCGTTTTTGTTTGCTTCCTCATCAGAATTCAGTAAAGAACTTCCACATCATTAACTCTTGACTTATGATATTTAATTATTTCTTCCCTTTATCTGTAGAGTAGTTTCAATGGAAAAGTTTAGAATATTTTAACGTGTTTTCTTTAGCACAATCTTAATTCTATATTGTAATATTGGTTATTATTGTCATTAATCATTTAGAATATGATATTGCAGGAAAATTTGTTGGAAAAAAAACTGTTCCAAACAGGGAATTCACTATTTTTAGAGAGATATTTCCAACTTATGTTTTGCCATTGCATAAGATTAGAGCCAAGTGAAATAAGATACACATATATTAATTTCAGACTTAAACCATAGAGTCAGAACAGGATATAGGAGAACAGCTGGTGAGGACAATAACTTAGTCTGATTAAGAGGAAAGGAAAATGACAGAAAAATCTATCTCCATAAGCTATCTTAACTTCAATTGCACTATTTAGGAAGCTTCAAACAAGTATGTAGCAAAGAAAGAAACAGAACTGGATTTTTCTTAGCTATTTCCTATAGGAAGCAATGCATGCTTGTGAGACTAAGGATTAATAGTATCCTTAGTCCCAGATTATTTTCCCTGTAGGACAGAGACAAAGTAGCTGCTTGATAATAGGAAAGCATTTCATGGTTCATGTCTAGTTCAGAAGAGGAAAGAGTTATTTTTGGTAACAAACCTGTATTCACTTGTGACTTTTAGAGGTAAACTTATCCCTACCTGAGCAAATAGTCATTACGTGGCTATCAAGACTTAGCTCACAATAGTCAGAGGGAAGTAGTACCAGGAAAGAGCAGGAAAGAGGAAGTGCAAGTTTTCATGGTTTGAAATGTGAGTTTTCTTCCATAGGTTCATGTGTTTAAATCTTTAATTGCTTGTGATGGTCCTGACACCTTTAGGAGGTGGAAACTTGATGAAGGAAGGCATCTGCAAGGGATGAGTTTTGAGGTTTGTCAGCCCTGCCTTGCTTCAGTTAGTTAGTCTGCTCTTGAGTTTGCAGCTCTCAGCCTCCTTGATGGACGTGACTTGAGCATCCTCCAGCTTTTGCTGTCTGCTGCCTTTTCTGCCATGAAGGACTGCATTTCCTCCCTGGAGCTGTAAACTGAATAAATATCCTTTTCTTCCTTAAGTTGCTTAACTTTGAATGTTGTCACATAGCAGCACAGGTAACTGCTACAAAAGTGCTAACAAGGAAAATGACTATGTTTTGTGCAGGCAGAAAAAGCAAAATTTTAACAAAAGATTAGATCATACAGTACAACTTTTTAATACCTTTTCTTCAAAGGCTTTTATAACAATAAGCAAAGATAAGATTATTGAAAATGTTCAACAGTGGTATATGGCCTTTAAATTTTTTCTCATGAATAAATGGTGAAATGTTAAAAGTATTCAGCACACAAATAATGTGTTAAAAGGACATTTTTAATAGCCCAGACTAGCGTGCATAGTAGATTTGCAGAGGATTAACCACAGAAGTTTAAGGGAAAAAAATCAAATGAATAAAATACTCCGAAGAGGTTTAGAAACCTCTGGGAAATGCCAGAGGTTTAGTTCTTGAATTAGAAATGACTTTTATTCTGGCAATTAATCAACCATTCAGCTATGAAGGTATAATTTATGCATAGTTATAGTTGGAAATGAATCCCTAGGAGGTTAAAGGTTCTCTTGAAGGCCTGAGTCGAAGAGTTAATCTTAAACTGGGAGAAAGACTAGATACTGAGTCAATAACAGAAGATATCATCATGTATTAAAGTATGCCTGAAATATATCATCTTTGTTCAGGTAATATATGCTTTTATTAAAAACCAGAGTCAGATATAATGAGCAAAGATTGGTGAATTATACACTAAATATATACACACATTAGACCATATTATACATGTATATTAGACATTAGAGCATGTACACATAAATTCAAAATTTCACATTTCAGCTCATCTGAGCATAGTGGTTGTTGATGGTGATTACTGAGGACTAAGAAATGTTTTTGCTTCTAAACTGAAAAAAAAAAATCAACAAACCATAATCCAGAACATCAGAGACTCTATCACCTGGAACTAGGCCAGCCTAATCTCTCCCCATCCTGAAGCTCAGGGAAATTTGCAGAAGAGAGGGCGGTAAGACTGTAAGAGCACAAGGATGGGAGGAGCAATGATATGCAAGATACTCCACACAAGTCAGGGCCGAAGCAACAACATACTATTGACCTCACAAAGTCTAGCATTTGCTAAAGGCACTAGGATCCTGGGAGGCAAGGGATTGACAGCCACAGTAGTGTTCCTATGCTTAACAGGAACACAGGAAAGGGTTCTGGGAAATGCCACTGGGTCCTTGCACTTCATCGGAGAGGAGGACCCAGAGGAGAGTTTGGCATGCACAGTAAAGGATGCTCCGGGAATGGGAGGAGGAGGCACTGGGGAATGGGGAGGGATGGGGAGGGAAGTGGGAGGGAAGGGGGGCATAGGGGGATAGGGGGTTGGAGGGAGGGGGGACTGGTGTACCTGTTAAGTTTGTATGAGTGGAAATAAAAAAAATGGAAATGTTTTTGCTTCTTATTTAGGCCAGTTATTACACAAGACTGTAGTCCCTTGAATTCTGTCTTACAATTCTCACAAGTACCACTGGAGGCATATGCTAGTACAGGTTTCATTTTTCCACTTTAGTAGAAAAGTTAGCTATATAATAATATGCACATTGCTATAAGGTTCATGTTTATTTGTCAAAATATTTCTAGAATTGATTTTACATTTTCAAGAAATGATCTTGTAGCTTTCCTGACATAAGAAAAATTCATGCAAAAGTCAAGGTATTTACCATATTTAGCAGAGAAACATTGTTCATAAGACCTTTACTTTTACTTCCTACTGACTTCATTCCCCTGGTAATAAAAAGAGTAAGGTTAGGATCTGAGTATATGTGTGCAAAGCTCCTGCTTTAATAATCAGAAGTCATGCATTAGAAAAACTATATTGTTGGCCAGACTGTAGGAAACTAGGAATAGAATCCTGGACAGAACAACAAGAGAAAAACTAGTTAGGCTAAAATTCTGTGGCTGTTTCTTCCCAGACATGCTAAGTCGGTCATAGATACTTTCATTCTCTGTTTTCTGGCCTGCCTGAAAAATGGCATGAGTAGGTTTACTATAATTCCTGGAAGGAGATAAGTATAAGGCAAAAATCATGACGCATTTATTCATTAAATATTATCTACTACATTTACATTAGTTTTGTCATTATTTCTATTTAACATGTATAAGGAAACAACACTGTTATTTCTGTCTTTGCAGTCATTGTCCTGAGCCTTTTCTGTGAAAGATCTGCAGTTAACGCATGTCAGTTACATATTTTAAGCTTGTGTCTGTTTGTTCTTACTATTAGAACTAAAAGGAAGTCATTAGTCATAAAAATAATTGACTAGCTTTTACAATATCAGTTGAATTTCAATTTCCTTATACTTCATTATACTTACAAAATGAATGGAGAATTCTGGCTGTGGGTGAAAATTGGCTTTCATTATTTTGAATTGTTTTGTTGCACAGTAAAAATAAATACTAGTGTTGAAATCAAGAAGTTGATATGTTATTTTTTGGTTGTCAACATGAGTGATGACCCATGTGTTTTGACAGGAATATTCTTAAATGAAGATTCATGACTTTTCTCACTTAAGATTAGATAATGAAGTAGTAAGCATAGAATAGTAACAGAGACAAGGAGATCATTGGCCTAATATGTTGATTATACAAATGCAAGTTACTAACTGATTTGATTCAAAAAAATTAGTGACTCACATATACAAATTAAAGTATTTCCAGTATGCATATTTAAACAATAAGAAAATATCATTTTCATAATTGTTCCATTTGGATGTGAGAACTGCATCAGAGTAGAAACTTAACATTCAGAGTTAATAATAGGGGAATAGCTATAAAGAAGCTTAAATGTCATGCTATATTTTAAAGGGGATGCATTGTTAAATATCTTCATTGTTAATGAAAAGTCCTTTATATTTTACTTTAGTATCTTTTGTAACATTGGGCATTTGTAATTGTGCATTGGGTAAATGTCTGTCACTTGGAATCAAATTTTACACAGTAATAATTATAATAGTTCACATTTACTATAAGATGTGAAAGTACAATATTTATAACCTCAAATAATTTCACATAAATATTTATCTATGTTAAATTTATTTATTTATTTGAGAAACAGAAATAGAGAGAGAAAGAGAGAGAGAAAGTGAGAAAGAGAGGGAAGGAGGGAGAGAGGGAAAGAAGAAAAAGTATGCACATGCATGCCATGATATATGGGTGGAAATTGGAGAACAAATTTTAGAAACCAGTTCTCTCCTTCAACCATGTGTGAGTCCATCATTGGCAACGGACTGCCAATTTTGTGAGTAGCCATCTTAGCCCCTTATCTATCTACTGACCCTAAATATTTACTTGATTAGCAACTGAAAACTCCTACTGATTAAGACTTACTACAACTAAGTTTTCTGTCACAGATTTCATGTACAATAGCTTTTTTATTTTTTTATCATTTTCAAATTGTTAAAAATCATTAATATTGTATGCAACTATGTGTTTTGTGTATAATGTGTTTTAGTAAGAGAATAGGATACCTATGAGTGTGTCCAGGTCAGAGGACAGCTTTCAGGGTTGGCTGACTCTTCTATCTTGTTGATGTGGGAACGGTCTTATTCTTTCTAAGGTTCTGTGAGATCCAGACTAGGGGCCTGAGAGTTTGTGGGTGACCCTCCTATCTTTAACTCCCATTGCTCAGTAGGAATGCTGAGGTTACAGATTCATCCTGTTTCTCTGGGAGTCTGAAGATAAAACTCAGGCCACAGGGCTTATGCAATAAGTGCTTTTACTCACTAAACCATTTCACAAGCTCAATTTCTTTGAACGTTTATCAGCTTTTATCTGCAGCTTCTTTGAGAAATTGTATTTTGTTCTTTTAAGTCTTCATTCTGTTGGTATAAATTATCCTGGGGAAATTGTATGTCCATAGGTGGAAAAGTGAAGTGACTGCTCTCTCACAACCTATACAAAAATGATTTTAAATTAATTAACAATCTAAAAATAACATATGAAAGTCCTTGAAAAAATAAAAGACATAAGAAAGCACTTGAAGACATCAATATAGGCAATGATCCTCCCAGAACAGTATTAAGTAGAGTTTTCTTCCCAGCTCTCTTCTTCAATGAATTATTCCCTTTTCTCTGAGTCATAAGCTTTGTGAACTTTCCATGTTGACAAATTCAATACTGTGTAGAGATCATGTCGTTTGCTCTAGAGATTCAGAAAGAGAAGAGTTTCAGGCACATAACTCCCATGGCCAGCGATCTAGATTTAAGCTTGCGTCTCATGCTACTTCTGATGGAAAAAAAAAAATACCCTCCTGTGTTCCTTTCTTTAGAATCAAAACCCAATTACTTATTATAATAATTAATCTTGCCTATCAACTTGACCACATTTGGCATTAACCACGATCAACTGTGAGATCACCTGAAGAGATAATCTGGATGAAAACATTTATAATAAAAAGACCAGCCCTAGATCTGATTGGAACCTCTCAGTAGCAGACCAGATAAAAGAAACAATAGAACAGAAGATTGAGAAGGAAACTCTCAGAAGCTGTGCTAGAGAACTCTCTTCCTTCCTGCTGTGACTAAAGACTCTCCAGGAATCCTCTAATCTTCAGCAGTCACTTACTGGCCTATTGGACAGAGTAGCTACTGGCAGCCATTGTTGGATTACCTCAGCATATCTAGTAAGCCAATTCAATAAATTCTCTTTTTATATTCATTCTGTTGATTCTGTGGCTCGAGAGAACCCTGACTAATATACACTGATTAATTTAGAGACTACTTAACTAGAACAAAAGTAGTTAATTTTTCCACCTGGGGTTTACTTGTAATGTCTGATGTATCACGACCAATTTCTACAAATCTAAGAGGATTTTATCATCAGTAGAGTCTTACTAATTTTAAATTTTTCTGGTTTTCGTTAATATACATATTTTTAATTTTGTCCCACAGGCATTTTGTTTCAAAGTTTCAGCCAAACCCTTAATGATATAAACTGTAATCTAATTATTTTATACTTTCCATGTTTATTCATTGTCTTTTGAGTAGAAAGAGAAACATGAAAAAAAAAACCAATTACCTTTATGTGATGTTGCCTTCTGCCAACTTGAGTGTGAGCATATCATGCTAGTAAGCCTTCATTCTTACATATGTGTATTAGATTACCATCTGTTCTTAGATCTTTTTCTTATCAGTTTCTTGGAAGACAGACAGAATACACTGGAACTGAGTGAGAGTCAAAGCTGAAACAGTCATTACTATGTTGATCCATCTGTCAGCACATACACTCACTTTGGCCCAAAGAAACAATGTTTCCAAAATAATGTATTTGATTTGTGAACCTGGGTGGACCAGACAGCTTTAAACCAGCCTGGGCTACAAGAATGAGACTCTATCTGGAAACAGCAAAACACTTTTCTTTCTTTTTTTTCCTAAAGTTTTTCTTTAAAGCTCTATTTTTTGGCAGAGTATGGCAACTCACAACTCTAATCTTAAAAGTCGGAGGATCACCACAAATTCAACAGGGCTCAAAAAAGATGAATAAATAAATAAGTAAATAAATAAATAAATAAAAGCATCTTTTTAATTAAATTTGCAATTCTTGAGTTACAGGAGAAATATTAGATTTATGATGTCTTGCTATGTTCTTTAGTACAGGTGTTCTTTACTAGGTTGTTTATTAAAATGCTTTATGTAAAAATGCTCTCTCATACACACAAATATATGAACAATATATTAAAATATAGCAATAATAATATAATAGTAACAACAGCAAGATAGTTCAGCATGTAAAGAAGCTGCTCACAAGGCTAATGAATTGAGTTCAATCCCAGAAGTCTATAGGGTGGAAGGAAAGAACTAACTCCTGAAAATTGTCTGTTCTCCATGCATGCTCATAGTATACTGCCTCCTTGTGCTGTGATTACAAGGCATGGAACATTATGTGTGGCTGAAAAGAATGGCATTAAAGAAAAGGTCAAAAATGTTTCTCTTTCTCAAATAAATGGAATATTTAAAATAACTAATTAAAATACTAATGAAACCATTTTTGAAGGCAGTTTTCAAATTATGTACAAAAACTTTTCCTCAGTTTTTTTCTGCCTTTTACCCCATCTTTTGAGGACAAAGCCTGTAGTGGCAGAATGAAGGAGTGAACTGTAAGGAAAGCACAAAGTGCTGCAGCTTATCCATGAACGGTGCTGTCAATTGCCCAGTCAAACCTGTCCAACTACTTCCTGCTAATGTCACTTCCATCAATGGTTTCCGTTCCATTTCTGTGCTCCTGAAAGCTATTTGTCCCACCCTGTGGACTGATGAGCTTTCTGACAAAGCTGAACCTACATCCCTCACCACCCTTTTTAAGACAATGACTTTTCTACTGCACTATGACAAGCCTCAATCCGCCTGGTGTGTATGCCTTCTGCCTTGCTCTCCAGCACACACTCAGCCCCTTGTCCTTGCTTACTCTCTAACCATTTTGGAATTTTTTTTAAACGCTTTATTATAATTTTTTTATTATTTATTCAGTTGTGTATGTGCATGTGTGTGTGTATGTGTGTGTGTGTAGAACCACGGGCGAATTCAGGAACCACCATGGACGCCGCCACCTCCTTCTTGTTTACTCTGCCTGGGGATTCACAGGCTCCGCCCTACCAGGACCGGAGACTCAGGCCGCCCCTCTTCTGCCCGGCGTCTATACGTGGGATCTAGGATCCGAACTCAGGACCTTCTGCCTGCAAGGCAGAGGCTTAACCCCTGAGCCACCTCTCCAGCCCCCATTTTGGAATATTATGTCTCCCAAACACATCCTATGTACTCCTCAACTCATAGTTACATGCATTTAATTACCGCTTTGCTGGCTGACTGCAAAGATCTCAGATCTGCTCAGAAGTCGTTCCTAATCAATAACTTTCTACACATCAACATGCTCTAGCTCTGTTGTGATATGGTACAGTGGACCTTGATATCAACTGATTTTGTAGCAACGTCCTACCTCCTCAACCAGAACCTGATGATGAGCTTGTTTCCTAGGTCAGTCCCTACCTTGCCTCTAGCAGGTACAACAATAGTCACAGTGAGTCACAGCCCTGAAGGGATTGCTGAATAAAGAACCAACATTTGACACAGAATAGTAAACTACAATCAGCCCATGAGTTTCCAACAGTTTTCCGGTCTTTAAAAAGTTAAAAGGGGTTGGGGAGGGGGGCAGTGAGATGACTTACTTGGCTAATTGACCTTGATTTCCAGAGCCTATGTGGTAGAGGGAGAAAGCCAACTTGTGAAATATGGTGAATTCCAACCACTTGAAAAATGAATAAAATATTAAAAATAGTAGTTTTGAAAATATGGCAGCAAAATAATTTAGCATGTAACCTATTCACAAAGCTAGTGACCTGAATTCAATCCTGGAAGTTCACAGTGTGAAAATGATGGCATGTCTGTTCTCTCTCTCTCTCTCTCTCTCTCACTCAAATAAATAAATAAATAAATAAATAAATTCTTTTAAATGAAGAGAAAATAAAGTCTGGTACATGAAGGCCAGTGTGTTGATTTATTTGTCTGACTTTTGTCATCTCAATTATATGAAATGTGGTTCCTAAGTTTTAGTATACTGCTTTATTTCTTAGTCCATTAGCTATATTTTAACACTTACAAAATAATCAGTTTAGATATGCATTAACTTCAAATATGCAGAATTTCAGATCTGAGTTGATTTAATGCTAGTCTTTTATCTTTTTAAGGGAAAAGACACTATCTACATATTAGAAATATTAGTGTTTTTAATGTTACATATGTCTTACTAGCTATTAATTGTCTTTCAAATGTCTACAGATTTGTCAGTATATGTTCTTTGATTTTGAGATCTGTCATGGGCCAATGCTAAAGCTTTGACTGTATTAGGAACTTCATTTTATTAACAGCAAACACTATTCAAAATATTTACAATTTTCCTTGATTTGTTTTTCCTGCTCTTTTTTTAATTAGGCAAACTAAGAGATTTTAAACATAATCAGGAACTTCAGCCGTGTCATTCTGTATTTATGTCTTCCATTTTGATGGTTTTTATGAGCTATAAAGAACTCTAATACTACTATAAGACATCACGAATTTATTATGGAATCCAGATGCTCATATATTTCTTGATCTACATTCCAGGAGGTTATGACTTTTGCAGTCCACGTGCAGAAATTCCATTAGCTTATTAGAACAGTGATCAGGCACTTGAAGCTCAAAGGTTTTCAATTTTCGGAGTAAGACAGTGACTCTCATACCTAGATGTAGAGTAATATTACATGTGTTACCTTGTCAATTATCTATGGTCCATGAATAACTTAGTTGATTGAAATGTGTGAGGAAAAATGCATGTGAATTGTGTGCAAATGTCCTTATTTTCTAGAGAGATGACAAAGAAGTAATATTAAGATTTTATATGTGATGGGCCTATTTTATATGTTTCATGTTTCATTACCCTGACATTGTTTCAGCACTTGAAACTAAATTTCCTACTTTGTTTATGTGGGAATTCTAAGCACTAAAATCATAGTTGTAGCACATCAATTGTCTTGCTTAGTCCTTAACTTTATTCAACAAATGGAAATTTTTTATCAGATGAATATTGAAAAACTATTAACCTTTGTTTTAAACTTTTATAAAGAATTTCAAATATGTGTAATATTGGAAGTATTGTGTGCTTTCTATTCTTATCTTCTGTTCAGGAACAGACAAGCCTGTTTCTTCTGTATTTGTATCTACTCCTTCCCCTCCAATAAATTGAAAGCAGATCCCTGATAGCATATTGCAGTATCTGTAACAAGAAGTCCTTTCTTTCATTTACCATGGTCACAGTATCTTTAAAACATTTACTTCACAAGCCGAAGCCTCTTGTTAGTCACCTGAGACTTTGATGATTTTTTTAATTGACCAAGGAGGTCTCTTTGTAGAAGTGTCACTTAGCTAAAACTCCTGGATATGCCCTCACGCACAATGAGACAAGATAATGTAGCTGTCACACCAAAGTTAAGATACTATTGACCTTTAATGGACCAACAGCACAGTGGTTTTCTGCATCTGTCACTGTCTTCCTTCCATTGTGAAAGTATGTCTTCCCTAAGAGCACATACTAATCACTATATTTGAACAAATCAGCCTCTTTAGATTCCCCTTCAGAAGGAGGCAAAGGTCACATACTCAATGTGTGCTAATAATTTCTGAATAACATCAATTATCAATCGCATTCTAGCATTAGCAATTGTCTTACAAAAGCAAATAGAGTATTATTACATAGTACAAATTCTTCTATGTATCATTTGCAATGTATTTCAAGTCTTTTAATATTAATTTATATATACAATTTCCTCCACATGTTATTGTGTTTATTGCATTTATTATTGTTATTGCTATTGCCAAAGATAGATCGATTATATATAACTTTTTTTGGATGTTGAATTATGCTGATTCCATCTTGAGATACAGTTCAATGAAATTTTATATCCCATTAATTAGTATTTGAAAGTAGAATCTATTGGATTTAAGAGTAAAGTTTATTCATAATCAGTGTAAAAGGCTCATTTTCTTCCTTTATTAATCACTTTGCAAAATTAGTTACTTATTAGCTACCAATAGCACTAGATCACCAAGATTTTTTCTTGGTGTATTTTCCTGAGTACAAGAATGAATTCAGAGATTTACATACTGGATGTTTCAATTGTGATTCTTCACAAAATGATACAATTCTGTCACTTTATACAGAGCTCCCTTGATAGGGGTTTGACAGGATGCCTCAGGCTCATTTGGTATATTTCTGTCCCAGACCCGGAATCATCCATGTCCTAAGGAACTCAATTTTCATTTAGGGAGAAATAGTATTATGAGGGAAAAGTGTCAATTAGCATACAATTTATTATTGGTTTAGCTATTGACTTTTAGATTCTTTAAATGGACAAATACACTGTTTTGCTTTAAGGAAAAGAAGGGTAAACACTGAATATGTTTCCGTATTTACTGCCTTGAGAATGTATTTCAATAGATAAAAGCTCAAGTAATTGTGTAGTAATCACCTGAAATAAGCTTCTCTTCTGATATGAAGTATGCAGTAAGAAGTGCTATTCTAATATCCCAATATTGTCACAAATATTTTTTCTAAGGTTCATTTTAAAACCAAAGTAGATTAAGTCTTTCTCTCTTTTGTCACTGTCTGTGCTATTTTTGAATGCTTCGGTCCGTCCTTTCTTTTTCAGGTGATTTGAAATTTTTGTTATATAAGATTCATTTATTTCTGCATTGTGCCTATTCTTTACTGCTATATCTTTAATTTTCAAGTACACTAACTCATAAATTCTTTTTTTGGTTACTCTTAATGAATTCTTCATATGTTCTGCACACATACTTTATGTCTGTCTTTCTCATGTCATAGCTCTGGTTGTGTGATTACAGTTTTAATATTTTTATCAAAATAATGTTAAATAATGGGATGAATGCTCCTACTATCATTACTGGAAATGCTTCTAAATATTCTTATAATATCAATGTTGGGTTTTGAGTAATTACATTAAATATAAAGTAATGGATAAGATTTTTTTAAATTTAGCATGTCATCAGACTTTTCTTACATCTATGGAGCTGATTATATGATTTTCTTTCATTCTATTAGTAAGTACATTGGACTACTGAACTTCTCTTATTGAAACAGGCTTGAAAATTGTGTAAATATGACTTTTTTTACAAAATTTGTGCTTGGAATAGTTATTTTAATATTGGATTTTTTCTTACAATCTTAACATGGTATTTATATGTAGCTTTCTTCTTGGTGCAAATTTTTCTCAATTATAAGAATGATTTGTGTTTTTTCCTTCTACAAATCATCCTGGATAGAATGATTCTTTTACAGTCTAAACTGTTTAAGTGGCATTGAGATGATAGGAGACTTTAGAGCCACATAATATTATGGAAGTGTTAATACTAGTGTGCTTTGAATATGAATGGTTGTTACTTAATTATTCCATGAGCATTGATGGTTGTAGAGTTTTTGTCACTATTAGAATAATTTTGATAACTGACTTTTAAAAAAATACCCATTTCGTATAGGTTCCAACTGTTTTTTCCTAGAGCTACAGAATGAATCAACATTTCAAAGTATTTCTCCACTTGACTAGTTGATTTCCATTTATTTTTCTTCTAGGTATTAGACCTTTTCCTTTGTTTATAAAGTAGCTTAGCTAATAGATTTTCAAAATTTCTATAGATCTTAAAGTCATCTTGTAATTCTATTAATTTTATTATTTTATATCATCAATATGCCTGCTTTTCTGCTTGTTCTGTTTGGGTTTTCAGATTTTCAAATTTGTATATTATTGCTGACTTTATCATTTCATTATATACATACTGACATGTATACTTAATGACAATGCTTTTTGCTAATTATTTTAGCTTTAATTATAGATTTTGAATTTTAAAAAATATTTAGGTACAAATATATTTCATTTCTTAATTTTAAATTATTTTCCTCAACCAATAATAAGGATATTGAATATTAAAGTTTAAATTTCTAAATGAAGATAACAACAATTAAAAATGCTATGAGAAAAAATTTTGGTTATGGTGTCACATACACTAAGAGGAAAGTAAATAGCTATAATAATTCTTCATGAAAAAACATTCTGATTTAAAAACATTTTAGAGGAAATCATTAAGACATGGATCAGTAGAAGAAACACCATCATGGGATTTTGAATTTTTAAAACTTTATATTTTCTCCTTTATAACCAGATGTTATAACATATTCGAATCTCCAAAATTAAATACTTGCTTAGCCTATTCTTTTTTATACCTTCAATATGGTAGCATTGTAAGCAAAACGTTCTGCAGTTTCTATTTTTGTAGTTTGTATATTTGAGAGAGGTTATTTTGTGTATGTGAACTTAAAAAAGAAGGTGTACTTCCCAGTGTCAGAGTCTGGGGTTTGCTCTGTGAGAATGATCTTAATGATGATGCCATCAATTATTTTCATTCTCACCTCATAGTTTCCACTTCCTAATCTTCAAGCAGAAGAATGTAAGCTAAAGATTTATATTCTATTCCTTATGTGTTTTTTCTCCTTGTACCATTGCACTGTGTCTTAACCAAGTTGCTGTCGTTTTACCCTGAACATGAACAATTCAGTTAAAGCCTCCTCAGAATTGTATCATTAACAAATTAAGCTTAGACCTATTATCTTTTAGTGCCTTTATTTTTGTAATGATTAGTCTTTTTATAAGATGCTATAAGTTTTATTATAAGATACATGCTTCTATAATAGTTCACCAGAATGGTTCCTGATAAAAGCACCATCAAATGGCATAAGGGAACAAAGGGTTTATTCTCTTATGATAGACTATTTATAGTTCTTAGTCCACCTTTGCAGGAGACCTCACACCCACCCCAGCACCAAGAGAACGGACCACACAATTTTTCACATTGCTATTGAGAGAGGGACACTCCTTACTTGCCAGACCAGCACGTCTGACACAAAGATGCTTCCTTTCTCAAAGGGTTCCCTCCATTTTGTTCATTTGCCCAGGGACTAGTCCCACCCACCATAGGCAGGACCTTCCCCATCCACTAGACAATCTTCTTCAGGTTCATGCTAGGTTTAACTCAACTACTAATTCTCTACAAATATGGCCAAAGCTTAGACCCTCAAATATCAAATAGACATTCATATCTATGACAATTTCCATTTTCATTTTTTTCTTTTCTTAAATATTATTTTATTAAATTTTTTCTTTTGCAAGCATATTGAGTATTTGTCCACTTTCCTTCCCTCTCCCTTCCATCTTTTCCCCTCCCTTTACCACTCCCTCTCATATCCTCCCACGCTTCTGCCTATATATTTCTATGTCTACTCCTGTGGGGGTTCAGGTCTCCATAGTAAAAACAAATTATATCTCTTCAGGCCACGCCACTGCATTTTCCTTCACTTTTCCAATTATAGACCCAAAGGTTTCCACTGTGAGTTCCCTTTCTATGGGTATAATAAGAGCTGCCCACAGAGCAGTTTGATGTACTATCTTCCTACCTATATGTTTACTGACCATCTTACCTATTGATCTATTTCCTTTCCTTTTTCAGGATCTTGTTTTAGTTTGCAGTAACAATGATGGGTACCCTTCTGACAAGTGAGTCTTGAGTACAATAAGATAGCTGGTGGTTGTCTCCTTGATACTTATGCCACTAGTACACTGGTGGTCACCTGTTGCCATGGTGATTTACATTGCAATTTACAGATATCATGCCATTAATGGGACTTGTGATTGTTCCTCTCCCCCAGCAACATCTATAGTATTTCTTGGTACTGTATAAGCTATCCAGCAAGGAGAAAGTCCTCAGACCAGTTCCAGTTGATATATTTAGCCCATGTACTGTAATCAATTTGGGTTGCATCTTCATTAATAGGGTATTACTAATTTGGTTGGGGGGCAACCAAGAGCATTCACAAAAGCCTATAATATGTGGGGGCCTTTAAGACCTCTCTGACAACATTTTATCAGGAAGTACCACATTCTTGTTAATTTTAGTATAATTTTGTCTTTGTTCTGAGTGGATCAGCTCAAGGTTTTTATTTTATTTTATTTTTCTCTGTTTTCTTCACTATGCTCCTCTGGGTAGGAACTGCTCATTCTTATTCCTTTCTTCAAACGACATTTGTTTTGACATATAACTAAGATAGGGCATTCCTTTGGGGTTCGTTTCCACCACTTTTGGGTTTTTCTGTAAGTCTCTCTGTTCCTCCTATCTCCCATGTCCCTTCTGTCTCCCATCCCCTCATTCCCAGCTATGTATTTTTTCTCACTCCTTCCCTCATCCTTGTTTTAGTATTCCAAATCTCCCCTTTAAAAGGTTTCACCCTAATCATCCCTTCCTACCTTCCCACTCTAGTTCTTTTTCAAGTTTTGTTTCATCGTTTTTATTTTGAAACACTATTTTATGTGTATTAATATTAAGTATAGTAGTGTGAATTTTTCACTTGCATTCAATATAACCAAATATCTGTTTTAAAAAGTAATTTGTAATTTAAATTTGTAATTTAAAAAGTTAATTTATATGACCAAAATGTCTAGTTTGTCTTGCTTTTTTGTTATTGTTGGTTTAATATGTTTGTGTGTGTATGTGTGAGTATGATGAGGGGGTTGATGAAGAGATATCAATGTTGAGTGTCTTACTTTATCAATCATTACTTATTATTCTCTCTCTCTCTCTCTCTCTCTTTCTCTTCCTTTTTTCTCTCTGTAAGCCAAAAGGCACTTGAGCATGTATATACATGAAAGCCAAAGGATGACTTCATAAATCAACTGGGATTTCTTTACCTACTTATGATTTCAATTTTTTAAATCAGTTACTTGAGAAAGACAGAGAAAAAGAGAAAGAGAAAGAGAATTAAAGAGACAGAGACACACAGAGAGAGACACAAAGACAGAGTCAGAGGTACAGAGACAGATAGAAAATGCATGTGAGAGAGAGAGAGAGAGAGAGAGAGAGAGAGAGAAGAAATGCATGTACTATATGGTACATAGTAAATTGATTGTCTTCTTCCACCAAATGGATTCCAACCTAGGTTGGAGGGCTATCTTGGTGGCCCCTTCCACTTTGTTTTAAGAAACAGCGATTCCTACTCCTTCTAGGAAATTTTGACAAGATTAGCTGAGCAACAATCCAGAAATCCTCCTCAATGTTTCTTCCTATGCAGGGATTATAGCTAGGATGTGAGTTCTGGTCCTCTTGTTTGTGCAGCAAGCACTTTACTCACCACACCATTTGCCCAACCCTTTGTTTTGCTTTTATTTGTTTGTCTTGTTCATGTTTGTTTAAGTTTTATTTTTGGACAGTGCCTTGTTAAACAGCCCAGACTGGCCTAGAAAGTTAACATATCTAAGAGCTACCATGTATAAGTACAATGATATGTATATGTTTATGTGTATATGGAAATGTATAAATTACTTTATCTTTGCACAAATACAAAAGTGTTCTGAATCCTATTTAGAGTATTCTTTACTCCATAGCCATATTTTATTTATTGCTAAAATTTAGAAAATATGTAGCAAAAGATGACATTTATATTAATTGTAGAATTTTATAAAGGGACATTATGCCTTCCCCAATGTTCCTTAGAAATAATTGTATCTTGTCTACTAGCTAACACACTGCCTTAGACATTGACTGGTTAGAAACTGGTTAGATAGATGCCTGCACTCCTGCTTCCAGAATGCTAGGGGCAAAATCTGATAACTCTCCTTTCCCTTTGTGATTCTAAGGAGTGTGGTTTCTCAGCCTTGAAGGAAGTCCAACTCCTTCCTGTCAGCATTACTAGGAAATCCTTGCATGCCCTACTTTTTTTTGATTCTCTGTCCTGTATGTTAGATATCTTTGCTTCCTAAAAAAAACAGTCATAGAACTCAAGGAACATGTGGAAACATTTCAGAAGGATTATATCTGAAGTTCTCTGTCATGTTTAATGAGATCTCGGCAATGGTCACTAGTGCAGAGGACAGCTACAGAATTTGATGTAATGTCGTCCTTCATTCTATGTTACTATTTATTTCTAATTCTCTACTATAATCATCACTGAAATTAATCAGTGACTATTTTCCCATCCCCCTTTCCCAACATGTTTTGCCAACTGTATTTGAAGAAATATTTCCTTAACTCATAATTATACCCATAGAACAATCAGTAAGCTTATTTTAGTTTTTGCTGTTCTTATTTGGCCCAATGGTAATAGTTGTACTCTCTGTACATACTAAAATATTTAACCAGCATGTGATAGGCTATATGACTTAGCACCAATGTGCATTTTCAGTTGCAAGTAATGTATATTTGATATGCAGTACAAGTTCTTCTACCTCATTTCTTTCCTCATTTCTAATGATGTAATGGTGGGAGAAATACTCCTTAAGTGTGCTGATTATTTGTAAGTTGCATGCTATTAATAGTTACTCGAAAGCATTATGTTTGACAGTTTTACTGGATGTATAACTTGTCCTTTTTTCTTGTGTAACTGTGTTACTTCTTTCTGGCATTATATTAAGGCTAAAGATGCTTTGTATCAATGTTTGAATTCACCAATTCACCCGTTTAAAGAAAACTCTTATATATGTCTTCCATCTTTCTTCATAATCTATATAGTTGTTATGTTAGTCATGTTCTTATTTTAAATTTTATTTTAATTCTTAGATTTTTCATCCATTCACATTATGTTTCTTTCAACACTTAAACTTGGAATATTTGTCCTTCTAAAAAGTTTTGTCATACATTAATCCTTTATTCACTACAAACTCATTTCCCCTCATAATCAGAAACTTCTACTTAGGATTGATGCTCTTGGTTCACCTATTTTGTCATTTCATTAATTACTTGCTCTGAAGAAATTGGAATTTGGTTTCATCTTTTCAGTATTGGGTATAGACTTTTATTTCTAGATATAATTGAGTTTATTGTTCTCCTCTTACAAAATCACTTTAAATTCAAGTTGTCCCTTTTTATGAAATCAATTTCTTTCAACTTTTAGAAGAAAGAAAAGTGCAGAGTTAATTTCAAGTCCATATAGCTCTTTTACTTTCTTGGTGATATTTTCAAAATGAATTTCCTTATAAGTGCAAAACTTTTGAAGATTATTTTTTTCTTAATCATTTTTAATTCTATTTCTTGTCTTTGAGCCCCCCCCCTTTTTTTTTACACTGTTGTATTTGGATACTGTAGTCTGTCCTTTGCATCAAAAAGTTCTGTTCTAAAAAAGGATTTCCAATTACTTAGCTATGAGCTACTAGACAGCATATGAATCTCAACTTTCAAAGAATGTTTGAGGAAGTTTTTTGAAACTTGATGTAGTAGTGACCTGTTTACTATTTATCAAATAAAATAAAATAATAAAGTCTTTTAGGGGTGTATGGTAAAGCAGCTGTGTGTGTAATATGTGTGTGTGTGTGTGTGTGTGTGTGTGTGTGTGTGTGTACAGAGAAGAAAATAGGGTTTCTTTTCTCTTTGTACATTACTGCTTGGTGATAGATTTCATGCTGAAATAGATACTTGATAATTGTTTTAACTAGGCTGATTGGCCAGCAAGCTCTCGGGGTCTTCCTCTCTTAGTCCTCTAGAGCAGAGGATATAGGTACATACAGTCATACCTACCTGAGTTTCCCAGTTCCCACCTGTAGAAACTTTTCTACATGTGAGCTGGGAAACTTAGGGTCTCATTCTTTTTTTTTTTTTTTTTAAGGGAGAAAGGAAGGTTTATTCAGCTTATGGTTCCAGAGGGAAGGTACAGTCTCAAAGCAGAGGTGGCATGGCTGACTAGCCAAAGCTGGAGGAGGCTAAGCCACCGCAGACATCTTGGAAGCTGAGAGCTGCAGACTGCTTGCTGCAAAGGCAGACTTCTCCTGGAGGTGAGTGGGACTAATCCACCTCAAGGCCACCCTTTCTGACTGCCTTCTTCCAGCAAGGCTCCACCTCTCAAGGTGCCATGACCTTGCTAAACACATGAGACTGTGGGGGACACATTTCAAACCATGACACTCCACCCCTGGCCTCCACAGGCTCATTGGCATCTCATTATGTAAACCATACTCAGTCCAACTTTAAAAGTCTTCATAGACTACATCAGTAGTACCAACACAGTCCAAAAGTCCAAAGTCCAAAGCCTCCTGTAAAATCAAAATATAAATTACATACTTCCAACATATAATGGCACAGAGTAAATATTCCCATTCCAAAAGGAAGTAATGGGGGCATATCCAGGAAAGATTAGTCTATAACAAGACCGAAAAACAGCAGGACAAACCCCAAAACTTGTAGCTCCAAGTCCAACAGGTGAGCCTCCTGTTGAAATCATCTCAGTTCCAAAGGGCTTTGGTTCCACATCTCCAATGCAGCTGCCCATAGAATATATTTCTCTCTTGAGCTGACTCCTCCCAGGGTATACAGCTTTCCTTGGCAGGTGTCCCACGTTGTCTTTGGCATCTCTAACATCTTTACTTCTCAATAGCAAACCAGGCTTTAATTCCACAGCACAAACTGCCCTTCTTGGGCCTCTAAACTGCAGACTTCTTGCCTCAAGATGCTTGAATTCTGCCAATTTTTAAATCTTGCAGGAAGACTCCATGATCTCCTCCCTCTTGCATCACTGATGCCTCTCAAACCAGAACCACCACGTGGACGACTTTGCCAAGACTGGCCCCTTTGAATCACAGCCCATTCTGCTTCTCTATGTTGACCATCTCTTTCATTCCTGGGCAGTTGCTTGGTAAGAGAAACCAACTCTTGGTTTGGAACTCCACCCTTTAGCTCCAGTCTTCTGAAAGGATTTGCATTCTTATGAGTAGGACCCTTTCCTGAGGATCTTGCCCTCAAGCTAGGGCCTCTCCTATTATTCAAATTAAGAGCAGGCCTTGATTTACAAATGGAGCTAATCTCTTCAACAGCCATTTTGTTCTCTGCTTCTTCCTGGTTCAACTCTTTAAGTTTGCCATTGTATTTTTCATCATTGGATCTTACAGTTTTTGCTTCTTCCCGCCTGATTCTTTGCTCTTTTTCATAACTCTGAAGACAACTAAAAAGTAGCCATATCACATTGTCAAGACTACATTGCTTTGAAATTTCCTCCACTAAGCACTCCAGCTTAATTTCAGGCAAACTTTCAGGACGAGGGCAAAACTTCACTAAACTCTCGGCCAACACATGGCTCCATGTGTCACTGGTCCAGTTGCAAACACAGTCTCTGTTCCCCTCTGGACCATCACAAGCTGGGCTTCCACTGTCTGCGTCTCTCACAGCATTGCTCTCCTCTGAGCTCTTACAAGAAAGGTCCCTTTGGCCCAACCGCCAAGACGCAAAGACTTTCCCAGAACAAAGTCTCAAAGTTCTCCATATTTCTCCCAACATACAGTTCCAAACACACACTAGCTACATCACAGCATTGACATGCCTCTGGGTACCAACTTTTCTCAGCTTCACAAACAACTTCACTTTGTATTCCAGCTCTTCTTAATCTCACAGCAATATCCCATTACCCGGTACCAATTTCTGTAACGGTTACTCTTAATTATTGCTGTGAGAGATCATTCAAAGTTGATCAACTTAAGGGAGAAAGGGAGGTTTATTCAGCTTACGGTTCTAGAGGGAAGGTACAGTCTTTCAAAGCAGAGGTGGCATGGCTGGCTGGCCAAAGCTGGAAGAGGCTAAGTCACCGCAGACATCTTGGAAGCTTCAGGGTCTCATTCTTATGTAACAAGTGCTCTTATTCATCAAGTCAACTGTTTACATTGATTAATCAAGGAAAAACTAAATTTTCTTCCAATATAGAAAAGTAATATATAAAATATACTTTCAGGGGCTGGAGATGTGGCTCAGGGGTTAAGCCTCCGCCTTGCAGGTGGAAGGTCCTGAGTTCGGATCCCAGATCCCACGTATAGACGCCAGGCGGAAGCAGGGGTGGCCTGCATTTCTGGTCCTGGTAGGGCGGAGCCTGTGAATCCTGGGGCAGAAGGAGGTGGAGGCGTCCATGGTGGTTCGCGAATTTGTCCGTGGTTCTACACTTACACAGACACACGAGCGCGCACATACACACGCACATGCGCACAGTTGAATAAATAATAATAATAAAAAAATTAAAAAAATATATACTTTCAAACATTTTTATTAACGGTAGAAGTACATGTCACTGGCACATCCAAATTTCCCCATTCTTAGTTAACACCAGCAATATCATGTAATTGAAAATTAATATCACTACTACCAATTGCCATTTGAAGACTCTCCTTTAAAATTTAAATTCATTGTTTTTATTGTAGGACTTAGATAAACCCGCAACTGACCAAATGGTATATGTCATGGTTTGAAATGTGCCCACAGTCTCATGCATTTGGAAAGGTCATGGCACCTTTGAGAGGTGGGCCTTGCTGGAGGAAGATGGTGACAGATGGTGAGCCATGAAATGCATTAGTCCCATCCTACCTTCTAGAGAGCAGCAGGTGTCTTGCAGCTCTCAGCCTCCCAGATGGGTGTGACCTAGACCTTCTCTAGCTTCTGCCAGCTAGTCCTGCCAATTGCACTGTGAAAGAATGTATATCCCTTTTGGAATCTTAAGCTGAATTAATCCCCCTTTCTCCCTGAGGTTGCTTGACTTTGTGTATTGTTTCACAGGAACAGAAAGAGCGACTAGTACACTATCATTTACTAGGATGCTAGATACTATAGTCATTTCTAGTTTTTGAGTAATCTGACTGCATTAAGATTGTAGAGTATATATTCTATATATCTCTAGGCTTCAAATGGTATTTTCTATTTTATGGAATCCACCATATATTCATTAAAAATCTAGTCATTAGAGACATAGAAGTGAAGGAAAGAAGAGAAATAGATGAGAACTAAACTATGTTTCTAAAATGAAAGTGGGGGTTTTAAACACATATAAACTAGGCCATAGACTTTTATATGACTTAAGTAAATAATCTGTGAACTATTTTTCATTATTTTCTGCACACAGTTCCATTGCTGCCCCACGAGTAAAAAGGCAGCCCCACAGACTTAACCAAAATTGAGCATCTTAGTCTGTCTTTCATGCTTGAATCGCCCCTGGAAAGGACTTAATATGTGTAAATAAGAGCTGTTGACTTGGGATTGTCACAGTGGAGGAAGGCTGTTAGAGTAGATCTGCCTGGACAGATTGCTTTATAGAAACTGTGAAAATATCCAACTCTTGGGAAATTTTTATAGTTTTTAAAGTTCTGTCTTCCATTTTCTTTTTCGTTGGAGAAAATAACATTTTGTAAACTTTGTCTCTGAAGCAGCCACCAATAAAGGAATTAATTCATTCACTTTTTTTAACTTCAACTTTTCCCAGTTTCAGAAGTCATTACAAAATTACAGTATGTATGCATCAATGCCCACCTTTTAACCATTTTACACCTTTTACACCATTTTACAGTGCAATGAATTTTCTGTAAATATGCGATGTAATTATATCCAAATATAGATGTTCATAGCACCTCCAGAACCTCCTTCTGCTTCTCTTAGTCACTGTCTTCTACCTTCAAGTTAGCTGCTTTCCTGGTTTCTAATGCTACAGATTAGTCATATCTGTTTAGCATGTTACATGCACAGGAAGACAATTTTCATTATCTTTTCATGCACATGTACACACATACATACACACACATAATATTTTCTGTGTGTGAGCATGTGTGTAGTGTGCTTGCTTGTGTATACATGTATTCATACATGTGTGGACACATGTATGAAAGTGTGCATGTATGTGGAGACCAGAGGTTGACATCAGCTTTATTTCTGAATCATCCTTTACCTTATATGTGAGACAGTGTCTCTCAGCATTTTAAATAGACTTGATAACTAGATGCTGAAAGGATTTCCTGCCACTGCTTCTTGAGCATTACTATTACAGGCAGGCCACCATGCCTAACCAGCATTGTAGTGATTGCTGTAGATCCAGACTCCAGTCACCACATCTGACAAGGCAAGCACTGTATCCCCCTACACCATCTCTTCAGACCTCAAATCCTTTATAGGTCTCCAAATGACATCTTTACATCTCACTCATATTTTTTCATGTTGATCTTATCTATATTCTTCTTGCCACAGCCTATAAACATGGAAATATACCAAAATACACTTGATCTTTCCAGTGCAGTTCAGCATATTCACAGTGGAGTTTGTACTTACAGGTTCCAATTATATAAAAATAGTTATTAAAATTTTAGTGCCTGTGTTTAATGAACTCATCTATTCATTTGATATGTTCCTAAAAAAATGGAATAGATTGGGGGGGGGGGTTTGGTACCCATGAGCAAATAAAAGTTGTGAAGGTATCGGTTTCAACTTCCACTGACACCTAGAGCACTGTGAGGGCTCTAGTTGTGCCACATCTCACAAAACTATAGCATCATTCATCCTGTGTTATACTGGCCTCAAGACTATGTAAATTATACAATTTATATTTGCATTATTCAGCAGCTTAAGGAAGTTGAGCATTGTAAAACTCATGCCCATGGACTATTAGAATTCCTTTGTCAATTTTGTCTGGTTTTTTTAAATTTTTTAACATTTTTTATTATTATTTCCGCTCAAACAAACTTAATAGGTAGACCAGTTCCCTCCCCTCCTCCTCCTCCCCCCGAACCTCCTGCTCCCCCTCCCTCCCCATCTCCCAGTGCCTCCCCCCCAATTCCCAGAGAGTCCTTTATTGTGTATGCTTAACTCTCCTCTTGGTCCTCCTTTCCAATGACGTACAAGGACCCAGTGGCATTTCCCTGAACCCTTTCTCGTGTTCCCCTTAAGTATAGGAACACTACTGTGGCTGTCAATCCCTTGCCTCCAAGGATCTTGGTGCCTTTAGCCGATGTTAGACTTTGTGAGGTCAATAGTGTGTTGGACATTGCGCAGGGCATACAAAGTCCTATTATGATTGCTTCAGCCCTAACTAGTGTGGAGAATCTTCAGATCATTGCTCCTCCCATCCTTTTGCTCTTACAATCTTACCGCCCCCTCTTCCGCAAATGTCCCTGAGCTTCAGGATGGGGGGAGATTAGGCTGGCTTAGTTCTATGTGGTTGATATAGAGTCTCTGAAGTTCTGGATTGTGGTTTGTTGATTTTCTTTTGCAGTTTTGCTGCTCCTGCAATGCCCTTCACTCCATCCTGATGAGCACTGTATGTCACCCCCTGGTCAGAGACAAAAAACTGTTAAACTGGAGTCTTGTTATAATAGCACATTCAAGGGTAGATGTAATAAAAGCAGGAAACCTCAGTGAGGGAGGGGTCAGTCACCCATTTACAAAATGATCACCTTTCATCTGCCAGACTATATGCCCTCTCCTTCTGGTGAGATCATACCCCCTCAGTTGTACATGATCAGGAATGAATATCTGTGAACTTAACCAGGTGTCACATTACTTACTTGCATTCCTTGGAGGCTGATTTTCTCTGCTGTAACATGGTCCCCTCTCTCCTTGGGTCTGGCCCTCCAAATTTTGTCTGTTTTTTAATGGATTCAATCTTTTTAATTTACTCTAAATGTGTTCATTTGAGACAAACATGGCAAATGTCTTCTCACTGTGTGAATTGTACTTTCATTACCTACAAGTTGACTTTTATTTTTAGCAGCTTTAAATAACTGACTTTATTCTTTCTTTTCCTCAGATCCTTATTTAAACTAATTATCCCACACCATCTTGCATTCATGACTTTTCTAGTAATAGTAATCCTCAAAATAACACAATGTTCCTTTTCTAAATAAGACTATATACAGATAATTATAGAGTGGAATGTGTAATATATGCTTATTAAACATTTGACAACAGAAATGAACTTTAAAGATACTCTTGTGACAATTCCCAAAATTTTACTTTTTAATATTTTAATAATATGTATAACATAATTCTTATTAACAGTAAAGTTTGTCAAGAAAATTTATGTAAGTTTATTTCAAAGTACTTAAGTTTCATTTTCTCCATTCAAAGATAACTATATGAAGATAAATATTAGTGATTGATTCATTCTAGGAGAGAGAATGCTGATGTCAAAGAAGAGATTTGAGATGTAATTTAGAAACATTAAGAAAAAATGCATGCATATCATTTTATCTAGTAATTTTTCTCACATTTGTTCAAATTTTAGAAATAAATTATATAAATGGTAATATTTTTATGTGAGCATGGAATTAACAATAAATCATTTAAAAGATTTATAACAACCATTCATTCACTAAAGTTAGATTTTGTAGGTAATAAAGGAAGACCACAACCATAGTTTTTATTACAGGGACTCAGAGGATTGGTCTGCACTGATGTGGTCTCAGTGCATTGTGCAACTGAGCAACCATTGTGTTTTCCCATCCCCGGGTCAAAGAGCAAGCTTGCATATCTCCTATGTTTGTTTTATGCTCCAATGCAATGGTGTAATTCACAAACCCTTCAGAAAGCTACTCAATAATCAACTTTATGTGGCAGGTCTATTGCTGAGACTGAACCGCAATGGGAAATCATGTTGGAAAGGGTAAAATTCCAGTAGGAAGAGATGAAGATGGTTGTCATCTTAGCCTCAAATCCAGCAATCTTATCTCTATGGAAATCCAGAAACTACTTTGATTATGTGAAGCCAAAATGACTGTATTGTGATAGCCAAATCTAAAGGAAACTTAAGACAGTTCTGAAATGTTTTGTCACAGGATTAAACCAACCATCACAAAGCCATTCTTTTTTTAATAAGAAGCAAACACACCTATTATATACAAGACATAAGAAATTACAAAGGTAAAATTGTGATGGAAGCTAGCCCACTACTAATTAGCAATCACAATGTTGGAAGGTTCTATTGAGGCTATTGGGAAAATAAAGTCATAAACAGCTGTAAACCCTGTGAGTCAGTTAGACACTGGTGTTACCTTTCAATTAAGGGATGAGACTTTAGGTATACGTATGAAGAATTATTTAAAGTAAGACTTAAGTAAGATTGTGGGAGATTATCTGATGAATGTAGGAAGAGCCTGCCCATAGTAGACATGTCCATTCCCAAGACAGGTAGATAAAATAAAGAAGAAAATTGGGCTAGTGTTTTAGTTCATAATCATGCTGGAAAGTGAGAAAGTATGTCTCTCTATCATCAATTCCTATGGATATGGAATGGTCAGTTACTTTGGCTCTTGTTGTTAGTAATATCTGTCCTGCCACACTGATGAAGTATAACCAAGAAACACACATGAAAATAAAATTCTTCATTCCTCTAAGTTGTTTTGGCATGTTTTCATAACAGTAACATAAAAGATATTGGAATACACTATGTACTGCAATATTGACATATTAAGCAAATGTGTCCACTGCTGCTGTAGTGCCATAATTGTTCTAGTGCAGTGAACTGCTGCTGTGGTGGAGTTGAGGCCCATTTGAAAGGAAGAAATGCATTCAGACATTGTAAGCTCAGAACCAAGACCATGATTAAATCATGGGGCCGATGAGAAAATCTACTATTTATGTTTAGCTAAATAAATAAGTGAAGTGCCTTTTAAATACTTAGATTTATAGTGATAGAATGATATGTCTCTCGGTGTTGGACCCAGAAAAACTGTCTTGAATTTACATACAAGATTTTTTTAAAATTCAAAACTTCTTGAAATTTAAATTATCTATGGAAAGAAAAAGAGACTGAAAGGAGGAGTAGTGGGAACAAACCTGGGGGCTGGGTAGGTATGAAGGGGATATTGTTAAAAAAAGTGTAGCTGTGTGAAAAGATCATTATGAATCTCGGTACTATGTAAATTGAATATATGAATATATAGGGTGAAAGCTATTTGTCAATGGCCTTGACAATTATTTTTAAAATATGAGACAATCAGGATAGTCAGAAAAAGAAACAATTGACAACAATGGCTGGATAGTGTTTCATTTCTCACTTTTGTGATCAACGGTTTTGCAAAACAAAAAGAGGGAGGAAGGTCAGTCATGGTTCACAGTTTGAGGGCAGTGGAGGTGTAGCATTTGGTCACAGTGAGCTACACTCAGGGGGCAGAAATAAGAGCAGGATTTCTGGTTTCACCATGTTGCATAATGAGGTACTCCTGCCCAAGGGATGGTGCCACCTAAAGTTAGGTGTGTCTTCTTATTTGACCCATACTAGGAATTCTATCACAGATGTCCAAAAGCTTTTCTGCTAAATGATTCTAGATTGGACCATGAGTCTGAATTGCAGTTTATGTTATGTGCACATCAGATAGAATAATACACTGAAAGAAAAATAGTTTACAGATTGACAAAAAAAAAAAAAACTGTAAGCTATGTAACCAATGAAAATTAATTTCAAACATATATAAGGAACTCCTTATACTGACCAAAAGACAGTTCAATCATTGTGACTTTAGTTGAGATCATGGTTTTTTTCTTGATTTCATCTCCTTATTTGTAAATTTCTGATAATGCCTTATGACAAATTTTGGATTCCTTTTCTATGATGAGCACTGTATTTGTTTCCTTTCCTGAGATCTCCTATTTTGAATTATTATTTTTTAATCACTGGAAAGCAAGCAAAAAAATACATGGGCATTCATTTGATTCCTCTGACTTACATGTGTAAGTTCAGTTATAGATTTAAAAGCTCTTTAAACATTGTCTGGAGAGATGGCTCAGAGGTTAAGATTCTGCCTCACAAGCAGAAGATCCTGAGTTTGGATCTCAGGCTCCATATAAAAAAGCCAGGAAGAAATGGTGGTGCTTTGCATTTCTGGCCTTGGAAAGAGCCTAGGAAATTCCAGACAGAAGTAAAAAGGAGGCAGAAGCAATCTAGGATGATTTCTGAAGTCACTCTTGGTCCCCACAAGGACAACACAGTAACCTCTGACACACACACACACACACACACACACACACACACACACACACAGACACACACAAATAAAGATATTCCCTCTAAGATAAAGGATAAGTTGTTGCACCTGGCCCTTCCCGCCACTAAAAAAGAAGCACAATGTTTAGTGAGCCTTTTTGGATTTTGGAGGCAGCACATTTCCTCACTTAGGCGTGTTACTTAGGCCCATATACCAAGTAACTTGGAAAGCTGCCAGCTTTGAGTGGGGCCCAGGACAAAAGAAAGCCCTTCAGCAGGTTCAAGCTGCTGTACAGGCTGGCTTGCCACTTGGACCATATGATCCAGCAAATCCAATGATATTGGAAGTGTCTGTTTGCAGATAGAGATGCTGTTTGGAGTCTCTGGCAGGCTCCCATAGATGAATCACAGAGGAGACCCTTGGGATTTTGGAGCATGGCCCTACCATCATCTGCAGACAATTACTCCCCTTTTAAGAGACAACTCTTGGCCTGTTACTGGGCCTTAGTGAAAACTGAACATCTGACAATAGGTCATCAAGTTACCATGTGACCCGAGTTGCCCATCATGAGTTGGGTGTTTCTGACCTAGCAAGCCATAAAGTTGGATGAGCACAGCAGCAATCTGTTATCAAATGGAAATGGTACATACAAGACAGGGCCTAAGCAAGTCCTGAAGGCACAAGTAAGCTGCATGAAGAAGTTACCCAAATGCCTACGGTGCAAATGCCTACCTCTTGTTGGGAAAGACTCATGTCTCTGGTTACTACTGTGCCTAGAGACTAGACAGTAGTTTCTGGCTCCTCAGGTGCTGAGTTTAATATTGGATGAACATAATTGTGACTATTAGCAATGATTTGAGATACATTAGAGAACATGAGGATAAGGCTTATGTATGTATTTACAATAGTATTTAATACAGTGAAAAAATATGAATTGTGTTTGGTAATGGAAAATAAAAATTGTTATGAATGAACTCATTATTTGGTGATGTTGCCAGTTGCCAGTTGATAATGTCACTGTGTCTAGTTAGTACAATAGTAAACATGAATGCACAGGTAACTACTGTACTCTCTGCCAACTCGGTTCAATTGTACATACACCCAGATCATTGGTGTACTGTGTTTTACATATGTGTAGGTGTACAAATGTGGAAGCTATAAGTTGTTAAGGGAGAATCATTTTCGATTCACTCTTCCTCTTCATTCTTTGAGACTGGGTCTCTAATTAAACCAAAGCTAACCTGTAGGCTATACTCACTACCCAGTTTGCTCTGTGGATTCCCAGACTTACTTCTGGATTTGCAGTTGCAGGAGTTGCAGTTGCAAGCTTATATTTCTTTGGCTGTGCAGAAGCTTTACAAGTTCATACACTCCCGCTGGACAAATCTTAGCATTATTCCTCAGATTTTCGAAAAAACACTTTATCTTGACTGTTTCCCTTGTGTTTTCTTATAGTAGTTTCAAACTTTAAGGTTTTCTGTTAACATAAAATTATGTGGGCTTATTTTCAGGATATTTGTTTTATTTCCTCGGTTTATGTGTGTGTTCTGACCCAGGAATATGTTGTTGCTGTTATTACTGTTGTTTTGTGGTATAATTTGAAAACAAGTATTGTGATATCTCAGTATTGCTTTTTTCTGTCTCTCTGTTTCTTAAGTTTAAGTATTTGACTTATTAGAGAAGATAAGAAATTAACCTTATAAAAAGCAGAGAAAGCAAACAGATAAAAGACAGTGGTTATGATCAAAGGCTTAAATGAACACACAGCTATCTATCAATAAAAAGTTTTGTCCCCATAAAAGAATAACACAGTTAAAGTAGTTGAGATATTTAAAAAACAAATAGCATACTGCCCTAGAGCCTTTAGGGCTTACAAATTTTATAATTTGTTTTGTAATCTTTTTTCCCAACCATTTTCTTCAGAGCAGTAACATCTAGCTTTAGTTTCATTGAAGACTTTATAAGAATTAAACTAAATAAGTGCATCAACAAATCTCATAAGAAATGAATATAATTCTAAGAAAGATATTGACAATTGTTGACACTTTCATACATTGTATCTGGAAACAACTGAAGGCAGCTATTATATAAAGGACAAGGAAGCCATTACTAAACCATAATTAACAAGACAACTTCCTCTCCCTCATCTCTGTGTGTCAATTAGCTCAAATAAGAAAAATAGTGTATTATAAAGCCATGATTTTTATGAGTTTATATGGAAGAGAAAGCTTTCCTTAGTGATGCTAATTGCAATATACATATACATCTACAGGTAAGTCAAATACACATATAAATCACATATTGTTTTTTTCAAAAGAAAACTTTCTGTTACTAAACATATATATTTTGAATTATTTTATTCTGATATTTTGGCCATAAACATTGTGAGAGTGTTGCCATTTATCTCTAAATTCTAAGAAGGTAATTCTATGTGTGTATCTATACAATGGGTAAGATCAACAGCATCAAATTAATTCTATAAAAGATTTGATGATTTCTCAATGATGACCACTACATTTATTTACAACTATTACTGTCTAGGGTGTCAGTCAAAAATTATCTTCATTTCAATGAAGATAACTCATTGTTCTCCTGAATACTTTCTGATTTTAATTGAAGAAAGGATATCTTCTAAGCAAAGTTGAAGAGTCCCAGTGGAATCATCTTATACTAAGAATTATAATGTCAAGCATGGATCCTATTTTAAAACTGAATTTAATATATAAAGCTGACAACATTAATCATGTTTTCTATTATTTACTCTTGAATATATTGAATATCTGTTTGACATATATTGCTTAGATGTTCAGCATATCATAAATATACATGCATACATATGTCACATGTATATAGATAAATATCCATCTATTCAAGAAACCGCAGCAGAAGATTTCTCCCTATGTTTTTATTTCTAATTCTTCTTTATATTTTATCCACTTTGCACCCTAGACACCACTCACCCCTCTTCCCAGTCTCTCCTGACTTTTACCCTGCTCAATATTCCATGAACAGTCTCCTAACTGCTCTCTCACAGATTGCTCTTGCCCATTCTGCAAAGAAATCTTTCTAAGCTGCAAATCCAGCTAAGTGACCCAGAGAAAGTTTTCTTCCTCATAAATTAAATGCTGATATTCTAACTCTAGCAGGGCAGTTTGGATCTCCAAAAAACCTCTCTAGCTCCTTGTTTATTACTATTGTTGTCCTTGTGGAAGTTGGGCCCTAACAATAGTGGCTACCTGTTGATCCTAGATCACTGCTTTTCTTATTCTGTGCTTTGTTTGAATGGTTTACCTCCACTGCTGAAATTATAATCAGCATTCATAAAGAAGTTAGGATTTGAAGACTTCTTTCTCTCTGTCTCTGTCTTTTTCTCTCTTTTCTCTGTGTGAATGGGGGAGATTGATGGAGTCCACAACTCTTTTTCTATTGTTTAGATTATGTGGCATTTCCATCTCAGCCATCCTTCTGTCTTTATCTCATATATACAGTTTTCTTTTTAACATGGGCATTGGGGATCTGAGCTCAGGTCTGCATGGCTGTGTAGCAACAAGTCCTTTCTCTATTTATTCATTTCCACAGCCCAACTTTAAAGTCTTCTTTAATTCTGTAAAGTGGCAGTAAAACCATTTGTGACATTGATGTCTTTTAAAAAATATTTTGGTTTATTTATTTATTTTGTGTGTGTATATATGTGTGTGTGTGTGTGTGTGTGTGTGTGTGTGTGTGTGTGTGTACATGCACACCAGAGGGTACTGTGTGCCTCTCTGGAGGACTAAGGGTGATTTCAGGAATCATCCTGGATTGCTTCTACCTCCTTCTTGCTTTACTCTCGGATTTCCCAGGCTCTGCCCAGGGTCAGAAGTACAGGCTGCTGCCCTTTCTGCCTGATGTTTTTACATGAGACCTGGCATCTGAACTCAAGATCTTCTGCTTGTGAGGCAGAGTCTAACTCCTGAACCATCTCTCCAACTCATACATTGCTTCTCCTGCATTGAACAGTTAGTCTCGAATGTCAGATTCCTTCTTGAGCAATTTTAAATATTCAAGTCAGAATTGTTTACTCTGCATATGTTTCTTTCCTACTTTGTCCTTTCTGTCTTCTTAGTTTTATCCTTTTAAGTTTATCATGCCATATATTGATGCCTGGATCCCCACTTGTCATGTGAGATTCTGAGAATAAGAAGATTGTCATTATCACCTTCTAAGATTCATATTCCATGAAATCAGTATCTAGAAGTACACTCAATTTCTGAGCTCTATGATCTCAGAAGTCCACTGATAAAGCATATTGTAAAATATAGAATAGAATTCATAGATTCTGCTTGTGGTATATTGATCATAGAGGTGAGAAGGAAATCAAATAGAAATTGTAGAACATGAATTCAACTTCTACATTATGAAGAATCAGAGGCAGGAGGATTGCTGCAAGTTGAGTCCAGGCCTGGACACAGTTGCCAGGGCTATATTGCAAGACCCTGTCTTAGAACAAAAGCAAAGAGAAATATTACAAGACATCAGAGTATGTTAGAATATAACTGAACCAAAGGTATGTGCTTTGAAATCCAAGCACAGACAACTATTAGTTTCATCATTATCAAAATAACTTAGTGATTTTATATATATATATATATATATATATATATATATATATATATATATATATATATATAAATTTGCACTTTGGTAGTATAATTTACTTACACTGTAGTCAAAGTGATATGTTTTTGGAGATGTATCCTGCCAAATGTTAGAATCTATGACAATACAATAATTCCAACTTTAGTGGTATCAAAGTTTGCTGAACTTCTGTTACTTCTGATTTACATGGATAATCTGTTCTCTTAGGCAGTATAGGTATTTTTGAACATATATTTTTTGATTTCTTAGTAATGGTAGGATTAAATGATATGTAGTGTAGAATTGATCCTTACAGGTTAAGTGAAAATATTATAAAACATATACCATATAAACTCAATATCATTTTTCTCAATAAACCAGGAACATTTAATGAGACTATGTTTCACTTAGAGAAAGATTACTATTAAAGTTAAGACAAGCACTTTTTTCCCTCTGTGAGCTTACATTATTCAATAAAGTATGCTGAAGGGACAAAAGTGTTTGGAAGAAGAAAAATAAAATTTAAGCAAAATGTACTTTATTTAGAGTTTATTCTAATTCCTTTTCAAGCCCATGTTTTTAAAAAGGAAATGAAAAATAGACATGACCTCTAACCCAGCTGAGTTTCTAATCCATCTGCTTTAGAGTCCTTAATAGGAATAGTCTGATTCCTTTTCCAGATTGTGACATAACTTTGTTCAACAGATCAATAGTGGCTAGCCAGACTGTCATTGACTTCTGACCTTTCCTGTACTGAGATGAGGAGACCAGTTAACTCAATTATCTTAATATAATGACTGTGCAACTCACACTGATTGCTCTGTACCATCCTTCTATTTGTTTAAATGACACACAGAGAGGCAGTTGGAGTTGTATGGAGAGAAGGGGGGAAATTACTTTTATCAAGATGATTGCAGTATTATACTGCTTGACTAATATAGCTAATGACTTGAAAATAAGAGTGGGAATTTAAGTATGGTTATCACTTGTATCAAATATGATAAATTCAAATGAAAACGGGTGTATTCTTACATAAATGTTGAAATGAGGAGTGAGCATTATTAGAATTTAAATTTTGTTCTGAGTGAAAGTAGTCTCCATGAGAAAATTATACCATTCTCTAAGAATGACTTACTTAATTACAATGGACTTTAACTGAATATTCTCACTGACAGTAGATACATCTACAGAAAGAATTTTTCTGAAAAGTGTAAGTATTTTGCCATTCATTTTACATGCAAACTAATCTGACTGCAACTACTTCTCTATGTAACGTGATTGAGTGAGAAAGAGGGGACTAACGAGGAAGGAAAGGCTTTCAGAAATGGTTTTTGCTTTGGGAAAACAGCAGGACTAAAATCCCTGGCTAAACTCTGTCGATAAAAATATTGTGAAAGTAAAACTGTCTTAGTAAAAAGAAACAAACAAAATTGTGCTTCTACTAGTGAGGATCAAGAAAGCCAGAGGAAACATCTACATGTTTGTAGCAGACACCCTAAATCCTCACAGGATGAAGAAAGTGCTCTCATTTATTGTCTTCTCTCTGTTTGTTGAAAGAAAAATTAAAAAAAAATGTTGCTACCACTAACTCTCTCAGTTGCTTGCTTTGAGACTTGTAGTTCAATACTTTTCCATATTATATTCCATAAACTAAACTTTAGAAAGTATTTATTACTAGGTGCAAAAATATAGCACATACCAGTGCTAATGAATACCTTCAGGAGAATCACAGGTGCAAGTATGTGGCACTTTGCAATGCCAGTGAATGCCATTACAGAGACCACAGTTAAGTTATTTTAATTCTAAGTATTCCCTGGCAAAATTACTATCATGGCTTTCTTCAGCTGTGGAGTTTGGACATAGAATGCAGGACATTTCCTGTAGAAGGCACTGAGGAAGCTTGGAATTTGTGTAACTGTTCAGTTCCCAGAAATTCCTTCAATGCTACTGAAGAATTATCTGCAAAAATCACTCATGTTCAATATTTCTGATGCTTTGTAGTAAAGGGAATGCATGAACACTACGCATTCACTTTTACTTACAGTTTCAATTTCTTCATCACCTTTCAAAAGTAAAAATCAATGTCTATCCAATTTTTATGATATCTTATAGAAAACTGATTTTCAAAATGAACTTGACAGGATTCAAAAAACTACTTTGAGAAATTTTTTTATTATTTATTTAATTGCGTGCGTGTATATGTGTGTGTGCATGTATGTGTAGAACCACGGACGAATTCAGGAACCACCATGGACGCCTCCACCTCCTCCTTGTTTACTCTGCCGCGGGATTCGCAGGCTCCGCCCTACCAGTACCAGAAACGCCCTGCTTCCGCCTGGAGTCTATACGTGGGGTCTAGGATCCCAACTCAGGACCTTCTACCTGCTAGGCAGAGGCTTAACCCCTGAGCCACCTCTCCAGCCCCTAAAAAAACTACTTTGAAACGATACTTAATTTTGAATTCAGGACAAAGTTATCACATAATGCTGGGGATGTCTGCAGAATTTTTGACAACTTACTAATGAATCAATTCATATAAACTTTACGGAAGCACTACAGAATAGCACACACCTTCAACATAACTCTCACATAACCTGTAGAAAGAGCATTAGTGATAAAAATGAGCATCAACCAGCATAAGTCATAGGTTCTTATTGACTTCAAGCAATACATGATGAATTTTGCAGAGTAACTTTCTTATGACATATCATTATTCACAAATCTAAAAGGTTAGAGTACAAGGCAACTATCTAAATTCTTAAATTCTTTATTCCTTTCTATGGCAGAATTTGCATAGGATATTTAAGTACAAAAGTTATAAACAATAATATTTTAAGTAGCTGGTAAAATATCCTCACAAAAGTCAGAGACAGGCTTCTGAGATATGTTTCTGCTTTTTTTCCCTCTCTAGTTCAGAGCACCAACCTCAGGCCTTACATATTAGACAAGTTCTGTTGACGAGCTATAGCTCAATTTCTAAGATAAAATTTTAATTAGTTATATATCTAGACACATAGACAAAGTTACAAGAGAATTGTTAATATCTAGTAATTTTACCAGAGTATAATAAATTCAATATTACAAATGGGAGTCTTCATAAAACATTTTTCCCATTAATATTGATCATCACCATACTAATTCCAACCAAAATAAATTTACAGTTAAAATACTTTACAAATATATTTGTTAAACTGATAATAAATGACACATTATATAGGAATATTATGTAGGATATATTGCAAAGAAGTGAAATTATTTATTCTATTCTTTTCATAAGCTCATGCTTAGATTTGTATAACAAAATACAGATCAAAAAGAGAAAAGTGCACACATGCATCTAATAAATGTGACATGGAAAATTTAATAAGGAAATTAAGATCTGAAAAAAATGAGTAAAACTATATCTCAAATCTGATACAGAAGTAGATCATTATCAAGTACAAGTAGTTAAAAATAAGGCCTGACAGTAATCATTTTGAACAAACAGTATGAACTATACAATTTCTTCTCTAGGATAATTTGTCTTTACACGTTAGTGTTTTGCTTCCTTCAGGTTTGGTGTGGTCACACTTACACGAGGATCTTCTGAACCACTATGGCAGAAGAAAGGATGGGAGGAAGTCAAAGGGACTTCCTGTTCCTACTGTTCTCTAAACTTTTTTCATATTACAAAAGGGATACAGAGAGAAGAAACTTTAATATAATGGAAACTTCCCTGAGATACTCTTACCACAAGATCACAGACAACTGAACAAAATTCCCAGTACCAGGTATACATGATAGCTTCTAATGAGCTGTCAGAAAGGTCTCACCAACAAAACAATACAGGCTTTTGCTATTGCTCTTGACAAACTGTATTGCTGAAACCATTATACATGTTGATCATAGAACATGGAAAAAACAACATGGAAGTGGGTGAAAGTGATTTCCTTCCTGGCCAGCTTTCACAGTACCAAAACATTCTATGTAAGCTGCTGGGAGAAAAATAAGTAAAAAATCCCATCCAGCTGTGATGTGTAAATTGCAATAACAATCAGATTGACAAGATGTTATCATGAACACATTAATGGCATCAATGTTATGGCATCATCAACTACTTTCTAATTATATTTAAGTCTCATTTATCAGTAGGGAAGAAGTTTCTCATGATAAATGAGGCCGAGAAGATGTAAAAGAGGAGATCATTCTTCCTAACCATGACAAGTCTGATGCCATGATATCAAACTGCCACACCATGATATAAGACACAATGCTCTGGAAAGTGCCCAAGCACATGCCATTAAAGGCAATCTAGATAAAATTCAGTGGGCCGTATGAAAAAGAAAGACATGAAATTAGGAGGAAGACTGTGAATGGAATTGGGTGGAAAACTGGTAGATGGATTTAGGAGGAAGACTGGTATAAAAGAAGGTTTGCAATGAGAAAATGAGGGGGAATGAGATTGTATAGTATGAAGTAAAGATGACAACTCAGTGTATTCACACATGAAACTTTAAAAGAATAAGATAAATTTTCAAAATAGAATTTAAAAAGTGCAGTAACATGATCCAAAGCCCAGTAATGCACAAATGTAAAAAAAATGAACATGTGCTAATAAAAACAAACATAATTCTGATACATTTCAGCCTACATGTTTTTTCATACATAACAGAATTGTCATGTCTTTATAGATAGTCTTCTTAAAAGAATTTGCCAGACTCTCTTTTCTTCAGATATGTACATATCAAAGTCAGACAACTGTGCTCTTATTTTAATAAAGTTTGCATGATAGGTATGACTTTTAGTTTTCTATGTAAAAATATGAATTTCACAGTATTTGAACATTTTGCATGTACTTAATTAATTAATGAAAAAAATATCTGGCTCACAAATATAAGGTATTGCTTCCCCAATGTTCTTTTTGTTTTGTCTAATCAGCAAAGAATTGAAAACCAAACACAGTAAGTCTTAATATTAATGGCAGCAGGGCAGAAAGACTTAGAGCAAAGGCTTGGAATGGGATCCTTGCATAAGCTTCCTGGTTAGACTTACAGGGTCAACTCTACAAGTGTATAACCATTGTCTCATAGGTCTCTGTACCTCTACACTTGACATTGAAAAAACTCTATTTACTGTCTCAGTTTGCTTAATAATTGCTCTTGCAGTTACCATTCTTTCTGCGGCTGTGAGAAAATGTTTCGACACAACTTAAGGGGAGAGAAGGAGTTATATTTGTCTTAAAGTTCTAGAGTGGGAAATGTAGTCTATTATGTTGTAAAAGGCAGGGTAGTAAATGAAGCTGGAAGTGGCTTCAGGTCATAGTAATCATTATAGAGGCAAAAAGCAAGTAAGGGTGGAATAACAAAACCTCAAGTCCCACAATTGTGACTTGTCTTCCAACAAGGTTCAATCTTTCAAAGGTGCCGTGTCCTTCCTAAACATTGACATCAGCTAAGGACTGAAACTCAGGAGCTTGTAGGGGACAATTCACCATCTAATCACAGCAGTTGTCTCTTTAAATTCCTGTTTATGGTGAAGCCTGGGGAGACAAAGGAGAGGTTGCTGGTAGAATGAATAGTATCTCTTCAAGCATGGCCACACCTTTTCCCTCCTCCTGAATGAGGTCTTGGCTTCCTAGCTGGCTGGCACATTCTTAGCATTGTTGTGGCCTTCTGTCTGGGAGCGAGGCATACAATTGCAGCTGTGTAGCATACTCTGGGGTTCCAGCATAGAGTTTCAGAGTTTGTACATGGCATGATTCAACCTGCAAGTATCTGTACCAGAATAAGAGCATTAAGTGTCCAATGCAAACCAAAGCATCTAGATGGAAATGGAGAAAATACTACTTTTTTTAAACACGATTCCCACTTTTGATCTTTAAGTGTTATCTTCCCAATTTTATAGTTAGAACTAATGTTCCTGACTATCACTGCATCAATGTTAATGAAGAGGTTAATGTTAAGGTTGAGGATATTACTATTCTATGTTTTTTTTTTAGAAAGTAGCTATTTAATCTTAAAGGCTTGAATACTCCTTTAAATTTTTACTTTGCCAATTGCTAAATATCATCAATACATCAAGTGCTAACTCAAAGTTCATTCAGTGTGACTTGCCAGTGAATGTGAAGTACTTGGTCTGTACAATCTTTCCCCTGGTGCAAGGAAACAGCACAGACCTCAGAGAATCTCATTTTATTTAAATAACAATGTTAATTCATGGGAAGAAATTGTTTGTGTCTCCTGAGAATGTGATGCGCGAATTAGTAATATAATTTTGCTCAATTTAATATAAACATTTTAAAGTTATTTTCTCATATTCTTAGTTTATGAAGCATGAAATGGAATGTTTTTCTAAAGAAGTTAGTTGCTTAATAGAAATTAAACATGATCAAAGCAAACTTCTTACAACTCGAGACTAGTCCAAGGGCAGAATACAGGGCATGGTAAATATGTAAAAGGCAATGGCACAGAATGCACAAAAATATGTTGATTCTTTCTCCTCTATTTAAAATACTTCCCCAGCTTTTTTCTTTTCATGCCATTGATATATTGATGAATTTTGAACTTCAGATTAAATATAATTTTTAAAAATTTTTTTTATTATTTATTCAATTGTGCATGTATGTGTGTGTATGTATGTGTGTGTGTATGTGTGTGTGTGTGTGTGTGTGTGTGTATGTGTGTGTACAACCACGGACGAATTCGGGAACCACCATGGACACCTGCACCTCCTCCTTGTTTACTCTGCCCCGGGATTCACAGGCTCCGTCCTACCAGAACCAGGAACGCAGGCCGCCCCTGCTTCTGCCCGGCGTCTATACGTGGGGTCTAGGATCCGAACTCAGGAATTTCCGCCTGCAAGGCAGAAACTTTACCCCTGAAACACCACTCCAGCCCCCAAATTAAATAGAATTTTTATCTTAGAAACTTCTAATAAACTTCTGTTTTCAGTAATCAAGTATATTCTGCTCAACTCCCCCAACTAATGTATGTGTTTATTTTTATCAATTCTTTCTAAAGGTATAATATTGAGAAATTACTCTAATTTATTTTTAAGCTTTCATAGTCATAATAGGACCATAGAGTAGAAACAATAACACCATTTCTTCTGTAGTTCTATCTTCAAGGTGTGCCGTGGTGTTAGGTACTCTATCCCATGCACTTGTCTAATCACTCTGTGCACATAAAAATACAAAAGCAATTGGATAAGCACATTAAAAATAAGATCCAAATGCATAACACCCATTCTTGACAGAAGTAAAAAATTAATATCAAGTGATTGCAAAATATCACACTTTAGACAGAAATGAGCAATTGATTGATAGTAAATGGTTGCAAAATATCACACATTAGGATGGTTTATTTAAGAGATTGCAGCACAATGAACACATCATGTAACTAGAAGAGCATTAGACCTTTTTTTCTACTGCTGTGAGAAAGCACTCAGACTCAAGCAATTTATGGGGGAAAGAGGAGATTTATTTGGCTTACAGATACATAGGGGAAAGTTACAGTTACATATAGTGGGAAAGACATGTTTGACTGGCAGAATCTGGAGGCAGTTCAGGTCAAAGAAGACATGAAGTAGAAACAGGGAAGGGCTAACCATCGTCAAGACCCATCCACTTTGACTTGCATTACTCCAGTAAGGTTCCACTTCCTAAAGTCGTTACAACCTTCCCATATATCAACTAAGAATTCAAACACATGAACCTGTCAGTGACAGCTTGCATTAAAACCAGGACACACTAGCTTACACTTCCAACTACCAAAATCTTTTGCAATATTCTGTAATAGTGGAATATGATTAGTTATACAAATGCATTGCAATTGACATAGTGACAAAGTCGATGAAAATTTATGACTAACCATAACACTCCCAATGCATTTGGGCTTAACAATCAGTATTTATGTTTATCTTGAGCACTGTTGCTTAGGAATAAATCTAATGTCCTACCAACTTCAAGCTTCCATGGAAACATAGCTTGAAAATTAACTGCAGGTCATTTCTTTTTCTCAGAAAAGAAGAAAATATTTTGTTATGCCTTCATACTCATTAGAAAGTACAAATAATTAAGAATATGAACTGTCACATTTTCTGACTTCAATAGCAATAGCATTTAAAATGACACCTCTGTATTCAATTCAATAATTATACAAAAAATATTAACTTGATCCTAAAGGAATTAGACAGGAAATGATATCTAAGGAAAAATATATAAGGAATAAATCTACAAATATTGAAACTTAAGTTTTTGAAGTGTATTTTAATTTTGAAAATTTGTTTTTTACTGGTAGGCAAGATTAAGAAGGAAAAAGCACTAAAATCTTCAAAATCAGTAAAAAGAATACTTAAAAACTTCTATGTCTGTAAAAATAACTTGTAGAAAAATTTAAAAGAAATTTGCTTCACAAAACATTTAACCAAAATGACAATAATAAAATGGAATTTATTTAAAGCTTTCCAATTAAAATAATGTATTATGAAATAACTGTATGGGACATTTAAAAATCATAAACATTTTTCAATATTATATTAAAGATATTAATATCTCTGTAATTTAAATATCTAGATTCTTTGAAAGAAAATCAAAGTTCTCAATACTCATAAACTACATTTTACTTACTTAGGTAATCCTAAATTAATAAAGGTCTTTTAGAACAAACGATAAGACAAATACACATTAGCTACATATTACAATAATTAGAAATTCAATAGTTTTTTATAATAGTTATAAACATTTATGAAGTATAACATTAAACTTCCCAATAACAATGAAAGTTATATATAAGAATCAAATAACATATCAACCACCTGGAATCAGGCCTGCCTAATCTCTCCCCATCCTGAAGCTCAGGGAAATTTGTGTAAGATTGTAAGAGCACAAGGATGGGAGGAGTCAAGATATGCAAGATACTCCATACAAGTAAGGGCCGAAGCAATTGTAATAGGACTCTGCATGATCTGTGCAATGACCAACTTATCATTGATCCCTCAAAGTCTAGCATGGACTAAAGGCACTAAGATCCTTAGAAGCAAGGGATTAACTGTCACAATAGTGTTCCTATACTTAAGCGGAACACAAGAAAGAGTTCTAGGAAATGTCACTGAGTCCTTACACCTCATCAGAGAGAGGACCCAGAGGAAAGTGTGATATACACATTAAAGGATGCTTCAGAGATGGGGGTAGGGGACGCTGGGAGAAAGGAAGGGAGGGGGGAAAGGAAGCCGCAAAGGAGGGAGGGAGCAGGGAGGTCTAGGGAGGGGTGTAGGGAGGGAGGTGATAGGGGTACTTATTACATTTTATAAGCAGAAAAATAAATAAATTTAAAAAAAGGAATTAACATAAAATTTGGATGATGTCTACATAGGAAAAAAAGATAAAACTGACAGTAAGTTATACATAACTAATGCCAATGTTTCTGAGATGACTAGTATTTTGCAGATGTTAATTGTTTTTTATTATTCTTCAGATTACACAAATTTTTTTAAAATTTTGCTAGGTAAATCCTTAGATATGTGGGAAATGCTACAATGATAAGAACAGTTTAAGATGCAATGGATATCATAATGATACAATCTACAGATACAGGGAAAGGATTTGCCTACTATACATAGCTAAATACAGGGACACAGAAGTATTTCAACAAATAATTCAAAAAGTATGGCAATATTCTTGGGAAAATACGTATACTTTTAAAGAATACTGTAAAAATAAGGAACCTTTTAAAAGCTAATGCACATTGGTGAAAGTTTTCTGGAAAGGGCGTGAAAAAAATATTTTAGTCTTTGGGGATCCTAACATTTCTGTCCTAACTATTTAACTCTGCATTTACAGAGTCAAATGAGTTGGGTGGAAGCAACAAACTTAGGAGTTGTAGCGCAGACGAGCGTGAATCCCACTGAGCCAGAATTTCCTTACCTGAGAAACTGAAAGTTTCTTTTAAGTTGGTACAATTGATGGGTAGCATGAGAAGTTTTCAAATCAATGTTTTGGATGCAGCTGATATCTTGCCATTTCTCATAACAAGAACAAGACTTAATTACAGGAGACTTTTTTTTCATTTAACTGACTATAGTTTTATTTTTTCTGTTTATCTGCTTTTGCTTAAGTTTGCTCATCAATTAGAGGGAATAGAATAAGCTGTGTTTGACACGTTTTTGGTCTTTTCATCAATACTACTTTTAATGTAAAAAAGGTATATATCACATTGTTGATAGTTAAATAAATTCTAAATTGCATATGCATACACTGCACATTTGTAAACAGGAAATACATTTTATAACACATTATTTATATGTAAAATTTATGTAATTTACAAATGAAGACGAATCATAAAGAAGAGATTTATAAAAGCTATGTTAGCATGCAAACAAATATAAAATTATGAAAGGTCCATGTTTAGAATCTTTCTGTGTTTTTCATGCTCTCTTTCTGCTTGGTCTGCTATTTCTGACCTTTTCATCTGATGTTGCACTTACCACATTGAAACTCTCAGTCACTTAAAATACCACTTATGCAATTAATTGATGTGACTTCTAGAGATTCAAAGCCTTAATTATCTAACATCATTCATATTTTGCAGCTCCCATTTGTATCTGGAAAAATTTACAAGAATGAAAAGCATCGACCCTTGATGCTCATGTAAAATTCACCTATTCCATCCAAAACGTCCATAAAATCTAATTGCTTTTAAGCAAAACCTTTTTGAGCAGAGAGTGGCCATTAATGGGTCAGCAAGTATTTGCTGGTATGGCATTTCTGTTCGCTTTGGTGCATAACAGGTATTGATGTACATATTTTATTCTACATTTTTTCTATACTGAGTAAATTTATTGGCCATGTTGCAAAGAATAATATGCTTCTATGTTTGAAATAATTTCCTAAATAGACATAATATTATATGAGTTGGATTTTACAAACTATCACAGTGGAAGTACATCAACTTGCAAAACCGTGTGTCGAAAGTTGCTTAGGACTTGTATTTACAGGAAAGAATATTTTCACCTGATATTAGCAGATTGGTGGAGATACTTGATGTCATCCAGCACTTGTTGGGGGATATCTATGGCAAACCTTCAGAGCTCAGCAAGAAAAAACACATTCTTTTAGCATCCAAACTAAGATACTGTCATAGATAGATACAGATGTCGACTTGACAACTGAAGCCTGAAATTCTAGTCATTTGTGAAGAATTAGTAGTTGAGTCAAGCCCTGAGGAAGTGGGCAGGAGATAGTCTAATTGATGGGGAGGACCCAAGCCATATTGGGTGGGACCTTTCTCTGGGCAGGTAGATAAAATGAAGAGTACTGGTTAAGTAAGTTGGCATTCTTCCACATACTTGGACAGACACACTGTCTGGCAAGGGAAGCTGGCCCTCTCTCAGCGGTTCTCTTACCAGGATAAGATGCCTTAGCCCCAGGTATTGGCGTAGGCTCTCCTGCCAAGCTGGATTAAGAACTATAGCCAGGCAATTGTAAGCCAAACTAAACCTCCATGTTTTTCTATGAACCATTTGATCATGAATTTATCAGCAACACTTAAAGTAACAGTAACAGATACCAGTCAACAAATACAAACTTTGTATGGTTATCTAGTTTTAATTTCCTATTTGTAATATGACCAGTGAAAACTGAGAAGCAGACACCTATTTTTCCTCAAAACATGGTGGGTCGGGAAAGCATCCCAAAGGACAAGCTTCCTGGAGAGGCCCCAGGGGCTGGGCACTGTCTCTTAGTTAAGTAAGAAGTGGGGGACTGCTTTGTTCTCAATTTGTCATCAAGAAAGTCTTTCCAAGTGCAAGAATCAGACATTGCTAGTAGCTGGAGTCTGTCACTTCTTCACACAGACTATTTGCGACGTGGAACCTCTAGCCTCCAGCACATCTTCCACATGACCTCCAGCTGCTCACTTCCCATCAGAATCCTTCATTTCCCAGCTCTACTAGCAAAATCTTTTTGGTGATGGTGTTAATTCAGTCTCAGAGTGTACCCTGGCTTTTTGCCAACCTCTCAAAAAACATTTTGCCTTTTCTACATTAGTTTTTGTACTGTTCAATCTTCCAGGGGAGAAACTCTGTGATTGCATGTTTTGAAGGCACCAGGCCAGCCTCACTCCTGAGTACACTAGAGGCATAGGCCTGCCATGCTCCTGTGCATACTTAATGCATTAGGCCTGTCTCACTCTTGTGTCTGGTCAAAGTTACCTTTATGTCACAATCTATAGCAATTTTATTTGTGTGAATCCCAGTCTGTCTTTCAAATACTAGTTCAAATTCTTTTTTTATTGGATTATTCTTCTAACATCTTTCTTCATTTCATTATCTTTTGCTGAGAATGTTTACATGTCTTTTTACCTTCAAAAACAATCTTGAGAGCTGACAACAGAGGTCTCCATTGCGTCCTTGTGTAACTATTGTACCTATTGTAACTGTTGCATCCATACTTACTAAGTCAGTATCTAGAATGAGGTAGATATTAAGTAAATATTTGAATGAGCAAATTAATGAAAAATAGAATGGTTAAACACTTTTAATGAGGAACAATAAATATTTCTAAAAAGTATCAAAGTCTTCTAAACTACATATCCATGAAAACATAATTAGCACAATTAATTTACTTTCTCCTAACAAGTGAAATATGTCACAGTTGGTACGTGTGTGTGCGTGCTATATATGAGTGTTTGCTTGTTCACATATATGTGAGAACATAGTGTATGTGGATGTGCTAACTCATGTGTCATGCACATGCATGCAGAACTTGAAAGTTGACACTGAGTATCTCCCTCAATTCTAATGGTTCTCCACTTTATTTTACTGAGATGGGGTCTCTTAGCTAAATGTAGAGATTATCAATAGGCTAGTCTAGACAAACAGCTTGCCAGGGGAGCCCTTACCTCTGGCCCTGAAGTGCAGAGACAGTTTACTATGTCTGCCCATATTTGATATGAGTGTTGTGAGTCATCTCTAGAGTACCTTGTGCCCATATTTTTATACCAACTTATCCTTTTTTTTTCACAATTTTCTACTTTCACAGTAAGCCAAAATATTAACTGTCATCAGGCTGTTGGTCATATAATTTTAACAGTGTTATTGGTTTGTTTTGTTCTACTTTTTTTGTTTTCACATATGTTTTTACATATACAAGCTTAAATTCCCAGATGTATAAATGAAAAAGTTGGATATTAGTGATATTTAAGAGCCTTCTCCACTATTCTACAATGATGTGCTCTATGAATTTCTATTACAACTGTGATGAAATACTGTCTTTTGTTGCTTAATGCTTTCTATAAAATGACTTCAATGATGAGCTTTACTAAGAATACAACTTACTTTGACATACTGTATTTGAATTGTAACCTTAATGTTGGAAGAAAAACTTTTCAGTTATCTTCCTGTTTTGGGTTTATTTATTTATTTAAATTACAAAGACATTGCTCTAATTGTAGTTGTAACAATAGTGGTAGAATTAGTACCAGTATGTTTATACTGAGAAAACAGCTTAATATTGCAAAATAAATATTCTCTCTCATGTCGTAACTATTAGAGAACACCACAGAGCTTTCCATAATAAGTATTGCTAAATGTATTGGACAAAGAGAGAATTGTGCCTGGACTTAATTATTTTTTTTCATAAAATAATCAATAGGTCAGTGAGAAAAATCAGTGGGTAGTGTCTCCTTGAAAATCTGTTACCTGAATTCAGTACCCAGAAGCCCCATATGGTGTATTTGCATCTCTCTATCTCTCTCTCTCTCTCTCTCTCTCTCTCTCTCTCTCTGTCTCTCAAAGAAAATATTATTTCTTTTAAAGTACCTATTTGAAAACACTTTAGCTACTCAAGGAAAAGAAAGCAAAATTAATGTTTCAGTAGCTATACTGAAACAACTCTCTCATTGTTCTTGTGACGATGGCTGAAGTACACAGACTGCGATGGAAGATGATGTTATTCTCACATGGAAAAATGTTTTTAAAAAGTACTTTTATTTTTGCTCTTGAAATAACAGAGTGACATCAATGAAAATTTTATAAATATTTTCATGTTATTTTATATGACATATTTATTGCATTTGTTTTTAAGAAATACCTTGAGAATTTGGTACACTTACAAATGAATACATATATCTAAACTTTTAAAAATTGATGGAGATGATGGATCCTTTACTTGAAATATAAGCATGCTACTATGTAGTTTTGACTATTAAGTTATAAAATAGTGATTTACATACTATTTTTTCTTTGTGTGTGTGCATAGAAGAGGGCAAATGAGCATGCATGTTTGGGTTGACCCAAGATTGATTTCAGGACTCATCTTGGATTGCTCTGCCTCCTTATTGCTTCTTTACTGCTTTGTTCTGGGGTTTTCCAGATTCCTCCTTCCTGATCCACAAACAGGTTTATGCCATATCTGCCTGGCATATTTATGTGCAATCTGTGCCTCTGAACAGAAGAGGGAGCTAGTGAAACAAAGGCTTTAATCTCAGCCATTTCTCCAGGCCCTTATATATTAAATGGAAATGTAAAATATTTCAAATATTTAAACATTTAAAATAAATGTTTTATAATTCGGATAATATAGTCTGACAAATTGCCTAAAGACATATCACATTCAGTTATGCTTGCTGTTCAGACTGACTATTTGTCTTGTTTCCTCCTTCAACAGATCCATCAGGTTGGAAGGAACACCTTTAGATGGAGGCATGTGGACTCATTTTTCTTACATCATATTCATCCTTGACTTCTCGAGGCCAGATCTGATTTGCACCTACCAGGAACTGAGCTTCTCAAGGAACAAACTCCTCACTTGGAGCACAAAGGATCACTGAAATGATCTCCACAATCTGAGAGCCATGAGCAGAGCCACGGGGGCATAAAAGCCGCTGCCTTAAATCTCTCCACTCAGAAACCACCAAGAAGATAAAACACATGCATGAAAAAAGACTAAATTTAAAAAGTCAGCAGAGAAGAACCCAACAAAGTATTTCACCAAGGAAAACCAATATTCCTAGATAAGAGCTTGCCCCAGAAAATTAAAGTGCATCAATGAAGTTGGTAAATTATAACTTGATTAATATTTTCAAAAGGTAGAAATATATGGATAGGAGGTACCTCAGCTCATATTTACTTGTCATTTCGAACCGTGTAAATAACAACAAAACGGAAGGAACAGGAATGTGAAGACAATGAGGGTGATCGGAGCAGAATACAACTGTTTGCAAACAGAGATGCTGGAGTTTCATGTTTACCCTCAAAGCCATAACAGAATAGCAGCATTGTTGCTTGAAAAGTTTCTATACCCAATTCTTCATCTCATGGTGGTTGACAGAGAGAGAGAGAGGGAGAGAGAGGGGAGAGAGAGAGAGAGAGAGAGAGAGAGAGAGAGAGAGAGAGAGAAAGTCAGTTCTCAATGACTGCTTCTCAATGCACTTCCGGTACTTGCACAGTCACTTTCATTCAGGGTAATGATGTGTTCTATCATTTGCACAGGTGGTCCCATGTTTTGAGACCACAATAGGCAGTTTTCTGCAAGAATCCAAAAAAAAAAAAAAGCTTGAGAAGTCTCAAGGCAATGATTTATCTTTCTCTCATGAAAAAAAATCATTTTTCTAAGAAAGGACTAATCTCGGATTTTAAAAAAATCTGCAGAATAATAAATATAGTATCAGTGTGGTCTAATGAATGAATATAAGATTCAAAAGTTTTTTTAAGTGAGAATCATTTTATACCATTAATATCAAGAAGTCAAATCTGATGAACTGCATACAAGCTTTGTGTTGAATTCTATTTGTTGGCTTAATTAAAAGTCATTTGTAATTTGTATTTAGCATATGACAGTTTTTTATACCCATTTATCTATGCTTCATGGGAAATGATCAGATAAACAAACAGCATTTTCAGTTTATTTTTCTAAATAAATGTGTTGTTTGTATTACCTGTGGTTGTTTATTTAATTGGTTTTCTTCACCTAGAAGTAGATCAATGCATTTAGTTGGGAATTTTTTACCATAGTAATTCAGAATTAAAGGCAGATTGTAACTTCAGATCATTTACAGTATAAAATTATGCTTCTTATCGTCTAAACTTTAAAAAATACATTTTCCTTTTATTGTAAAGGGCTACTTTAATGTTATTATAATAATATTGCCATATGGGAATGTTGCTGAGAAGTAGGAGGTTTGGATATCAAGGCAGAATAGAATTTCTTCCTGGAGGTCGGCTCCAGAAAAAGAATAAAAATTAGATTTAAAAATTTAGGCCATTAATCATACCTAATAAATCCTCATTACTCCTGCCTCGAGGTCTGTTTACAACATCCATAATTACACTTAAAATTGACTAGGCAACCAAACTGGAGGAAAAATGGAACTGAGAACACATAGAATGTTCATCTTTATTGATGGCTTGTCAGCTGGAGTTGATATTCATGACTATTACCACCAGCAGGGAGTAGTGTGATGCCCAAAACAATTATTTTTAATAATCAAAAGGACAAATCAATACATTTACTCTTAATCTATGATCAGCACCAAATTTCTATAATATCGTTCTGTACACAAAATTGGCTAATTTCTATAATTTTTTTTAGTGTGTCCTCTTCTATAACTAAGAAAATTTGTTCTCTGTGCATAATGTGAGCAGTCAGAAGACCTGAAATAGAGTGCACCTGAAGGAGTAAGAGTTAGCCCACAGAAAACTGGTTAGTGGAAGTTAGGTCCTACAGATTTATATCCTTGGGACACACTTAACAAAGCAATATTACATAGAAATGTGCAAATAATAGCAAATTCATATCCATGTGTGACCATGGTTTTTGGACTTAGTGGATTACAAGAAGAAAAGGCAGAATAAAAGAAGGGAGGGAGAAAGAAAAGAAAGGAATGATTGACATAGAAACAGAAGGGGATGTGGGATGGGCCAGGCAAGTCTGGGACTAGGGAGACTGAATATGCACAGGATACATTGTACAATGTATGAAACTGCCAAGGAATATAATTTATTTTTTGAAATAGTATCCAGAATAAACCTATTTGAAAAGAGTGTTTGTAGGTACCAGTAACTGAGCATGAGTAATTTATCCTAGGTTTGCTGTGGCCCCCATGATAATACACGTTGGGGTGATATAAGAATGAAGAAGAAACAAAAACACATGCTAAAAAGTCAGGATTGGTTGGTCTCCAAGTTCTGGTGGAGACTTGGCAATACGGTTTACTCCAGACATTTTTATTTTGCAGGTAAACTAATAATGATGCTGTAGCTGCAGGTTTACAAGGACACGGGAATGAGGAGGTTGTGGTTTTCTTGTATCTTGCAATGTATTCCACAGGAAGGTCAACTAAGTATAAACAGCTGATTTCTAGAGAACTAAGGAAGAGGAAGACCATGACCACATATTTGCTCCAGTTTTGAGGCAGCCGCTGTGCACGTAACATCAGTTTTTGGGCTTTGCTGGTCCATATTCTGCTTATGATGTGACTTATTCACATCGGTTTTGTTGCCTGGTCATGCCCATGCCACAGTTCTCTACTGCAATACTTTTTTTGTACTACAGCTGTTCTCCACTTCAGTTTAACTCCTAAGACTAAGATCAGATATCCCTCTTACTTCTTCTCCACTCATATACATGAAGAAATTCCTTCTGTCTAATAATATAAAGCAGCAGTTTATCTAATAAAAAATAAGGTAAAGGGAACTGAATGAATTTAAGTTATAACAAAAAAGGGATCAATATAGAAAAGCAATCAATGATAATTCCTAGCATAAACTTCAGGCTTCCACATGCATGTACACAGAGAGACATGAATATGCATCTGTACACACATGCATGATTACACTAATTGAATTAAACATAGATACCAGAGTGCATGCTCCCAATACACACACAAAAAAAGAAATCCAAAGCAATTTCAAATTTGAGAATTTAAAATTAGGAAAGTCTTTTCAAACTTTTCTTTACTATGTAACTTTTGGTGGAGATAAAATTCAGTTAGAGGGCATTCCTAGAGACATGAATGTCTACTATATTTTCCCAGGTGAATCAGACATTCCCAAGTACAGATTAGTCTGTATAATGGTGGGATTAAAATTCCAACATGGATCAGAACTTTTTTTTTAGTGTCTGTTCTTAAATCCTTGAAATAGGAACATTTTACCCTGTGGTACAAACAATTTTTTGAGCCTCAGGTATCCCATGAATAATCTAAGCAACTGGATGAGGAGAGAGATCATTCTGTGTTTTCAAAGGAAATGGCTAAAAATATTCAGACAATATTTCATTGTATTTTTCAGTGTTCAAACTAGATCACCTGGAATTTGAAGAACTAAGATGCAGCTTTGGAGACCCAAGAATGTAGCATATTGATACAGCACTTGCCTAATAAAAGTGTATGCTCTTTCTCTAAACTCTCTGCTCTTTCCCTAAACACTTTATGCTCTTTCTCTAAACTCAAATTCTAACACTAATTTATCATGGCTTCACACAAATTGTGGATTATGGATATAAAATTATCTGCAGGCATGAGGGAATTCTATTTATGACAGTGAAATAATGTACAGGTGTTCACATTTCATCTTGATTTATTATTTGACTTCTATCTTAACTTTATGTAGACCTGCAACTAAGTGTTAGGATATGAGGATGAGTTTATGTCTTCTTGTTGTGAACTGCTCATGACAAAGAGTATGATTCTCATCACACAGCTAGTATGCTTGACAGGTGACTCAAGAGAAATCAGAATTGACTGTCTTATACATTCCACCAGGATGATTTTTCATCATATTGATAAGTTCAAATCATTAGTGAAGTACACTTTTAATCAACTATATTCTTAAGAGAAAAAGACAGCTAAAATTATCTATTTTTTTCTCAATTTTCATGTGCATAGTGGTTCACAGCTATGCATATCTGAGTTTGTACATTAGTAGGGACACATTTATGTGAGGGTTTACTTACACCTGTTGTGGGTACACAAGATTGACATCATGAATCACCCTTACTTATCACTTGTCTACTCTTATTCCTTTGAAATAGGATATCTCACACATCTTTTCAACAGGGATGGTATGGCTAGCAAACCCACCATTTAACATGGAATATGGACCTGAACTTTTTTTTATTCTACAGAAACATACTTAAGTTTAAGGACATATTTTATATTCTGTAGCATAATAGTCATGCATTAAATGCATTTTTAGAGCTTAGGACCATGATACGATCTAAGTATTCCACGTGCTTTGATTGAAGAACTGAATACACACCAAAAATATATAATATGCAGAAAAGGTGGACATTGTGGTGCCTGACTGTAAGCTGAGATCTGGGGTTCAGAGGTAGGTGTAGTCTCTGAGTTTGCCAGACAGTAGATCTGGACAAACAGTAGGCCCCAGATTTAGTGAGAGATCCTGTTTCAAAAAGTAAGGCAAAGGATGGTAATGCATTCCACCAGACATGGAGCTCTTCTCTTCCATGCCCATGCATACTAACACACATATACACCAGTGTTAACAACAATATTTGTCCAATTCTACTGAGACCCCTTTTTGTGTACTTAATCTGTTATAGATGTCTTTATCTGAATGACTTTGGAATATCTGAGATTTAGATGAAAGAAACAGCAAGTACTGGATTCTTAGTTTTGTTTTATCAGAAAGAAGTAAGTTCACAGAATTCAAGACATTAATATCTTAAAATTTCAAATCAAGCTTAACCTATCACTATGCTAAAAAACAAAACAAAACAAACAAACAAAAAACTCCCTAGGGGCTGGAGAGGTGGCTCAGGGGTTAAGCCTCTGCCTTGCAGGCGGAAGGTCCTGAGTTCGGATCCCAGATCCCACGTATAGACACCAGGCGGAAGTGGGGGCAGCCTGTGCTTCTGGTCCTGGTAGGGCGGAGCCTGTGAATCCCAGGGCAGAAGGAGGTGGAGGCGTCCATGGTGGTACCCGAATTCGTTCGTGGTGCTACACACACACACAGACACATACACACAGACACACATACACACACGTGCGTGCACATACATACCTACATACGCACAATTGAATAAATAATAATAATAATAAAAATTAAAAAAAAATAAACTCCCTAAAGTCTGGTGGCCAGTATTGCAAAAATCCATTGCAACAGCTTTTTGGATGCTGCAAAAAGTACATGCAAAGATGTCCAAATACTTCAGAAGTGTTTATTTTTATATCATTTCTAAATAAGTTGTTTCTGTTTGAAAATATGATGTAGGGCAATTTGTAAGACAAAAGGTAGATTATGAAAATAACAGTATAAGAATACATGAACATCACTTCCTTTGCAATGTTTTACCACACTCAAAGTAATAGTTTTAACACTTTAATAGTTTTAACACTTCAAATCTCCAGAAATTTCAGAAAAGGACCAAGTAAAGTCTTTTTTTTTTTTTTTAATTTAAAACTCACAGTTGCATTTTTCTTTAAAGCATATTTCTAGGCCAAGGAGATGGCTCCACAGATTCCACTAGCCATGAAAATCTGATGACTTGAGTTTAAGGCCAGACACAGTGGCATAAACATCTATAATCCCAGTGCCAAAGGAGACTGGGAAATAGAGACAGATAATCTCTAGAACCTCTTGGGCCAGCAAGTCTTGCTTATACAGAGTAGGTAAAGAAATATAGTCTCAAGCAAGGGTGAAAGGCAGGAATAATACCCACATGGTATCATTTGACCCCTGCCCTTCTGTGTCATGACATGGACATTTGGATATACATATACATACAATTGTGACACATTGCTGCTATAATAATGAAAATACTATATATAACAGAAAAGTTCCCATCTATTCCTATTTGGCTATCACTTCTAAAGACAGAGCCAGTGAACTCATTGACCTAAATGTAAGCATCAACGAATAGAAATATATATGTGACATTTATGTGTTTTATATTAACCATTATTTAAAAACCATTTTAGTGTACCTCAGTGCGATAGAATACTTGCCTTGTATGTATGAGGCACCTTAGGTTTGATGTCTAATACTAAAAAAAAAAAAAATACACATACAAACCTTTACTGTCACCATTTTAAGGATGATTTTGATGAAAAAAATTTGCTAGGTATCTTTTGAGAGCTCTTTTGACTACATCAAGCCATGTTGAAACTACTATCCTGATCCTTTTAGAAAGCATGGGTAGTAAGATCATCTAAAAATGAAAAATTGCCTTTGAATGTGACAGTTCTTAATTTTTATATGCATTAGGGGACACTTGAGAGGCTAAATATGCTTTAATCCATGTGTTCAGTGGGTAATGATTACTTCAGAGTGTCAGCATTTCAGACATCTAAACCTTGTCATTTTCATACAGTGAGTATATTCAAAATAACCTTTCTTTAAGAAATGCTTTTTTTGTTGTTGCTTGAGAAATGCAATGTGTCTTTTAATTATGTTCATCTTATGCTGCAGGGCATAACAAAGGACTTATTCCTAACCTAACTCTAATAGTTCTCCATGGGCAGAGTTCAACTCTAACCCCTGCTCCCCTATCCTCTGGTGGTCATCATTCAACTGTTTACACTGAAAATCAGCATTGTCAGATTTCACAAGAGTAAGATCATGCAGTATTTTCTTTCTGTGTACAGTATCATAATCCACACAATGCTTTGTAATGTAAATCTCTAATGTGAGAGCATAAATAGATCTGTTTACACTTATTCTTGTATTATCTATCTATGCATTGAATCACTACAGATAAGTTGTCTTCTATCGTTCTAATTGACATTTGTATCTAACGAGTGTACTTTATCAGAATTTGGTCTCTTGTATCTCAGGTAAAGTCAGAATAGGATGCAGCAGAGGTGTTCAGTTCAATGAATTATGCAGTGTAGAAGCTGAGTTCATCTCCATATGGCCATAGACAAACATCTACCCATGTTATAGCTTTTAAAAGTTTATTTGGATATTTGATAATAATGATAATGCTATGCGAGAAGTCTTGAGAAGTCTTCTGAGAGCATTCTACTTAGCATTTGGAAATGAAGTAAAAAGGAAAGGCCTTCATTTGAAAGTTAATACGCAACTTCTCCCCAGTAAATACTTGTGGGTTCAATAAATTCAACTTGTCTAAAGTTCAGATTTTTGGAATAATAGCTCAGGGATAAAGTCTTTTCCTTGATGGCCAAAAGACCTGAATTGGATTCCAGTTCTTATGCCTGGGAGATGTGGCAGATTGTGGCCCTGGAAAGAAGAATCTGGGAAATTCCAGAGCATAACAGTAAGACGATAATGTAAACCAGAAGGAATCCTATTTCACCCATGGACCTACGCAGGCACACATACTCAGGTGTCCTCTGGTATGCATGTTCACATATGTGTGTGAACACATGCATGTATACATAAACATGCACACATGCAAATAAAAACACATAGACGTGCATATGAGTATGGATGATAAATTTACTTCAAATCCAAGATAATATTTCTAAAAATACTGATAAGGTATAGGAAATTGACATGTTTAATACCACTGGTTTGTGATTTCTGTTAATGTCAAAGCTTGTAGGTAGCCTAACAATTTTGTGAAGCAAAAAGCTATTTCTTTTCAACTTCAAAGATTCTGTTTTCATTTTCAAAATATTAATGTACTCCCAAATAGTGATGTATGTATAGACATTAAAATCATACTATCACAAACAATTAACAAAATTAAAATTAAAACTCTTGGAAGAAAATCTATTCCCATTCCCCTTTCACCCGAAAAGAGAAAATTCTAACAGGAAGACCACTTGCTGGGAAACAGAAATACAAGCTAACTGTGAGGTTTGTTGATGTGTTTTATCTCTTACATCTGTGCTTTCCAGTTTGCAAGATATTAATTTGGTACTCATATGCTTCCCTGAAGAGAGCAATGCAAGTATATTATGAAATCAAGAGCCAAAAAGATGACTTAGTGTGTAAAGACACATATACACAAACTTATTCACCTGAGTTGTTTGCTTTCCAGAAGTCTACATGGAGGTAAGAGAGAGCCAAATTCTGAAAGTTGTCCTCCAATGTTGTTTTTTTTCCTTGTTGGTAATTATCTGCCTGAGGCAAAATGGAATCTCAAAGCAGTTCTAGATTGATCTGGTTATACCACCTCTTCATATGCATCCAGAGGCTCCATATCCTTACAGTGATACTTGAAAATTTATGAATATATTATTGATTTTTTCAAAAGATCAAGGAAATGAAATCAGCTTAGATGTCTCATTAACAGACAAGTGGATAATGAAATGTGGAATATATCCATAATGAAATTTTGTGCATCCAAAAGAAAAAATGAAATCACAATTTTTTTTTTAGGACATGGGATAGGGTGATGCAGAATAAAGTGGAAGAGCAGAATTTAAAGACAGATTGTGGGGACTGTAGTAATGGCTCGGCATTGAAGCTTTTGCCTTGAAAACACAAGGACCTGAGTTCTGATCCTCAGATCCCATATAAAATGCCAGGAAGATAGGCTGCAGCCTGTAATTCTAGTCCTGAATATCAAAGCTTGGGAAACCCTAGAGCAGAGCAATAAGGAGTTAGAGCAAAGCAGGATGATTCCTGATGTTACCCTTGGGCCTCCACAGGCACATGCACTCAAGTGCCCTCTTGTACACATGTCTGCATATGCATGCATACTCACACATAAATAAAATAAAATAAAATAAAATAAAAATAGATATAGAGTTGATGTTGAAACTACTATCCTGATCCTTTTAGAAAGCATGGGTAGTAAGATCATCTAGAAATGAAAAATTGCCTTTGAATGTGACAGTTCTTAATTTTTATATGCATTAGGGGAATTTTCTCTTTTCGGTTGAAAGGGGAATGGGAATAGATTTTCTTCCAAGAGTGTTTTAATTTTAATTTTGTTAATTGTTTGTGATAGTATGATTTTAATGTCTATATATACATCACTATTTGGGAGTACATTAATATTTTGAAAATGAAAAGTATTACTTTGTACACTAATTAAAATCATGATAAGAAAGCTCAATAATATGAAAGCAAAGGAGCAATCAGGAAAATTTCATTTAATAAAAAATCAAGGAGTGTAAAAATTACTTTCATTAGATGTGTGTGTGTGTGTGTGTGTGTGTGGTGTGTGTATGTATGTGTTTGTGTGTATGTTCCTGAGGATTGAATCCAGGTGCTTGTACATGTTAGGCAAGAGCACTACCTCTGTGCTTTTCACTAGATTATTTGAAGAAAAAGAACCATCACCTCTCAGTGAGGTGTTTTTAACACCCCTTCCCCCAAAATAGATCAATATTATCTGATGGGAGTATTGGCTGAGAGAAGTAAGATATTTACTTACTGAAGTAAGTAAATAAATATATGCCTTCTACTGAAATGGTTAACTCAACCTGACCATTACTTTTTCTGGATTTAATTTTGTTACTATACATATATATGAGAAAATAAATCAATGTATTGAGAGGCTTGTTGATGCAGTTTCTCTGCATGTTGCTGATAAATAAAGCAATTTCAGGAAACCAAGGGTTTATTCCGGCTTATTATTTTTATGATGATTCCAGTTAGTCCAGCTTGGCTGGAGAGCTCATACCAATATTAGGAGCCAAGGGAACTGGCCATCATTATATCACATCAATCAGAGGATTGCTCAGACAGGGGCAAATACTACTCAGCAGAAGGTAAGTCTGTGCAAGCTTTGTCTACCTGCTCAGGGAATGGATCCACCCACTACTGACTGGGACTTCCCATATAAATAAGACAATTTCTCACAAGCTTGATCAGGAATTTGCCTTAATTACTCATTGTTCACAAATGTGTCCAGAGCTCAGCCTTTAATTGTCAAGTTGACAACTGGATATCTGACTAGCACACTTGTCTTCTACTTTACTATGTCAAGGACATAAGTTATGATGTTCACTGAAAATGGCCAAAATACATAATCAAGTTTTTACATGTGTAGGTGCCTGTGTGTGTGTGTGTGTGTGTGTGTGTACACACCTGTTTGTTTAGACAAAGGCACTGTGTGTGCCTGTGAAAGCTCAAGGATGACTTTGGAGATCATCCTGGATTGCTCTACCTCCTTATTGCTTCCTTTGGGATTTCCCAGGGTCTCCCTTGCAAAGTCAGAAGTGCAGGTCTTTTCTGTTGGGAATTTTTATGTCGATCTAGGGTCTGAACTCAGGTCCTTCTGCTTGCAAGATAAAGGCTTAGTTAACCCCTGAGACATTGCTCCAGCCTGATAACTTGATATTTAGGTGATTCTTTCAGTAAGAAAGGACAAAGTGACTAAAATATGTATGATTGCTTTAGAAATATATTTAGATACAAAACCAATAGAGTTCTAAGAACTGACGCCAAAATCTAAGTTTAATTAGTGGTTTCTAAACATTTTATCAGTGTCATATGGAAAAGGATGTATTCTGTGAACAGTAGTATCATGTAAAAACACAGTTTATATTCTTATGTGAGTTGATATGAGAAAACACAAATTTAATAACATTAAGAATTTAATAGTGTCATCAAGAAAGTCAAGAAAATATAGTGATATGGGGAATGGGAAATGCCAGGGGTCAGAAAAGTGAGGATTGTAAAGCTTCTTGTTCATACAAGGTAATTAAGCAAGGCAGTCCCTGGGAAGTGACAGCTGAACAGTGAGGCAGAGGACTTCCAGAGCAAGGCTTGGGATCAATGAGAAGAACTTCAGAAGAGGTAAGAGTACATGCAATCCCTGTTCAAGCACAGACTTAGAGCACTAGGAAGCCAACAAAGATAGAAAGAGAGCGTAGGAGGGTATTGGGGGAAGAAAAACATTTTGTAAACTAGCCCAGTATTGATTTAACATCAGATTTCACTATGATTAAGCAGTGAGACATTACTTGGATTTTGTGTGAGATCCATCAGGATCTAATAGCCATCACTCTATGGTATGGACAAGACTTAGAATAAAGTTGGAAGTTAAGAGATAGTTTAACGATTTCTATAGTCCCCAAATGTCATAGTTACAGGTGTCAACTTGACAGTTGAGAGGTTGAATTCTGAACACATTTGTAGAAAATCAATAGTTGAGCAAAGCCCAGATCAAACCTGCAGGATATTGTTTAATGGATGGAGAAGGCCCAGCCCATGGTGGGTGGAACTAGTCCCAGGACAGGTGAATAAAATGCAGGAAACTGTTTGAGAAAGGAGGCATCCTTGTGTACACTTGGCCAGACACTGCTGCTCTGACAAGTAAAGATTGTCCCTCTCTCACCTGTCACATGGATATGTCCTGGCCAGTTTCCTTAGCCCTTTGATGATGGTTCATATTCTCCTGCCAAGCTGGAATGAGAACTGTAACCAGACAATCCTAAGAGAATAAATCCCTTCTTCTCTTAAGCAACTTGATGGTGATTTTATCAGCAACAATGCAGAATAGCTGCAACAAAATCAGAAGTATTTGATCTAGTCCTGGACTTAATGAACAGCAGCAGAGACAGTGAGCAGAGGAAGAGAGATGTTGATGGAAATGGAAGTGTAAGAATTAGCAGCTTAAGGAGAGTTACAATTCAGTTTAGCATGTATTACAGCTGACATGTACCTATTCAATACCCAGATAGATGCACTAGGGTTGGCAGGTATGTATGTTTCAAAATGACCTAAGATATTAGTTTATAGCTATGAGTAATCAACATGCAAAAGGAAAGTTAACACATGGAATTAGTGAGATTATCTCTGAAGATAAAACAGAGATTAAATCCTTAGATTCTCAATAATTTTGAAGTCAGGAATGTGAGTAGAAGACAGGAAAAAGGAGGAAAAACTAAAATAAATAAAAAATAAAGAAATGTTTCTGCTTGTTTGTTTGTTTGCTTCTTAAAATGATAAAGTCCAAAATAGAATGAAAATGACTTCCCGTATTTTATAAAAACAAATACTGATTAAACTAAAGGTAATCTACCAAAGGTAATCTTCCTGCATTTTATATAAAAATACTGACCAAGCTAAAGGTAATCTAATATAATTTAGGTTAACTAAATGCAAGCACCAGACAACATGACCATGGCTAATATTCCGTCTGTGAACATGTGAAAGATACAGTGAAGATTCAGAGTCAAACTCATGCCCTCTATAGTTGTGTGCAGATTTGGAACAAGTCCCATTTCTGAGTTATTTCATGATTAGCTATATTGCAGCTGCTTTAGGAGAGAGAGGTTTAATATCTAGGCATTCTGAATACTGTTACATCTGAAGTAGGGACTGTACTGTTCACTTTTGAAGAAGCAGCACAGTTGTATTTATTATCATTGTCAAAGAAGAAAAGAACAAAAAAAAAAGAATACAGGGATTGATGATTGGACACACTTCTACCTAGGTCCTGCCATCATACACAGGGCTGATATTTATTGTCCTGCTTTTAGCAATTAGTAAAATTCCTTTGAGTTGGCATGCTAGGCTTATTGCTTAGTGTTCCAAATGAAAAACAATGTGATAAATTTGTATAAAAGTTTCAAACCTTTATATGAATGGGTACATGTGGCTATAAATACTTTATGAGGTCAACCCATATGCCAGCTTCCCATATTCTGCCTTCCAATCTCATTTCCATATTTCTGTGCATAACTCTCAGGTGTCAGGCCTCAGATGGTACTTGACAGATGGGTTTTGATCTTCTTCCAGGTTCTCTACAGTTAGTGAACTTGGGAAGATCAGCTGACACCCTGTTTCTAAGTCCTACATAAGACCGATATCTAGGGAATCAGCGACAGAGTGTCATGAGGTCATCTGAGGATGAAGAAGGCACTTCATTGTGAAGGAGTCCCTGAATATGCATTCCTCCAGTTCTCTTAGAAATGCCTGCTACTGACCTTAAGTATTATAGTTAGTTACAGGTGTCAAACTTAAAAATTGAGCTCTGGACACAGTTGTGAAGAATTAGATAAATTAATCCCTGAGTAAGCCTGCATGAAATTATCTAATTGATGTGGAAGACACAACCCATAGTGGTTGGTACTTCCCAGAGGGGGACTAGATAAAAGGAAATGCTAGGTGGAGGATCTTGTCCTCTCCTGTCTTGAGTTGACCAGTTCCTTTGCTGCTCTTGTTGCAGTTGGTTTGTTGAATTCAGAATCCAGCCCCTTGTGTCCTCCAGTGTCGCTGAATTTCAGAATCTTCATCCATATTGTGCCAAATATTCAGTACTAGACTGAGGCTGTTGGGAAACTCTCTGGGAATTCTTTAGCATTCTTCAGCCCCAAACTAGGATTGATGAGACGTTCAGCTACTATTGGACTACTTTGATTACATCTTACAAGCCAATCTAATAAATTCTCAATCTTATTGATAAACACATTAAGGAAAACAGCAAACAAAGGTTTATTAAACTAAGTTTTCCATCACTTCTAGAGAAAACTAAACAATTCCAAATTCTGAGTAAAAAGAGGATTATGAGTTTGGGGTGATGCCTCAGCAAGGAAACATGAGCATGAGGACTATAGTTCAGATGGCCAACATCTACATAAAAGTGGGGTGCACATGGCAAACTGACTGCCATTTCAGCATTTTGGAAGTGGAGACAAGATCCAGGAGCATTCTGACCAGCCAGGCCAGTGGTATCAACATAAATTGAATCAACATTGAATAAGGCAAAGAATGATCAAGGAAAGCACTTAGCAGTAACCTTGGTCCTTCAAATCTACATACATGCACACAGGTGTGAGAATGCATGCAAACGTACACATTGCACAAACACATACACATACACACAAGCATGCACACATGCGTGCACACACATACCATGAAAAAAAAGAAAAAGAAAATTATGTCCACACTGAAAATACACCTGGAATTAATATATTTTAAGAATGGGGCAATTGTGCTGGGGCCATCAAAACTATAATGTAAAACAGGAAAACCTGATATATTTCTCACTTCTTTTGAGTTTTTTATTTCAGCTTTTGAAGTTCTCATTTGTCACATTATCATATTGAAGATAATTACAGATTTTACTTATGAAATAGCTAAACCACATAACAGCAGTGAGACTAAATTCATAAGGAATTGAGTTTTATTTAATCTGGATGAGGTACATGTTGGAGAAAACTGAGAAATAACTTTCAAATATGTGAATAATTCTTACTAAAGAGTGCAGAATGGTTTCCATCAAAACAAAGTAAAAAGAAGTTGGAATAATTAACACTAGTTTAGTCAATTTAAAAAAAAATAAAGTAATTCCATTCAAGGCAAGGATGCTGCATCTAGGAACTCACAGCAATAAGACTTGTCCTTATCAAACCTGCATAATGACTGAAATACCAACATGCTCCATAGACTATGAGGCACTAAAAAGAGATAAGAACATACAGGGAAAAACTTAGACCTTGAGCTGGATGAGTGAAGGGAAACGTCCAGTGCAGTGGCCTGAGGAGGGGCAACTTGGTATGCCACAGAGGCCTGAACCCTCACAAGAATAGACAAGCCAGAGGAAAAACAGTCAGGCTGGAGGATGGGAGAGAGTGGAATGGATTGATGAAGGGAAATGAAGAGAATGGGAGGGAGGGGAGTTGGACGCAATCAAGAATTAGTACTCAATATACTTTTAAAGCTAAAATAAAAATAAATTAGAAAAATCAAAATACAAAGATGCTTTTTATGATGGGAAAAATTCAAAGTGGTATGCATTATGCTAAGCATTGGTTTATTAATTTTCTTCATTAGGTCCTTGATTATCTTTTCAGTTTACTTATTTCATCTAAAAACTGTACAATTTTGAACATAAGATTCCATTCCTGCTTTTAGCAATAAAATTCATTATACATCACTAGCAGAAAAATAGTAAAATCTGATAAAAGAGGAACAGGATGAAGGACTGCAATCCCCTTTGGTAGTCCTCCCAAATTAAAAGATTAAATTTTAAATTTTCAAAATTGGAGATTAGTTTTGTAATTAACTAAATTTACATAGTAGCATTCACTTTATTAGAAATATTGATTATAGGTGGTGTTATGCTTGGTTTGATAGCCATTGACTGGCTTACAATGAATTTGATTTTTATAGAAAGGAGATTAAGGCAGCAAATTGCAGGGCATACTGCAAAATCAACTTCTTGGAGGTGAATCATCTCATTTGAGCAGCCATCTGACTGCTGTGTGTATTAACATTTTATCACAGTCATTGTCCTAAAATCCTAGATGCAGAGTTGAGAGCATGAAAATCAGGGCTGGTTCTTGTCTAATAATGATTTTCAAAATACCTGACCACCCTTTTGTCTTGCTTCATAAGGAACCATCAGATGTTTTGTTTTGTTTTCTAGTGAAGCTTGTATATGTATGTCATATGACTGTGCTAGAGTAAAAACAAAAAGTGATTTGGGAAACATTGCTGTTGTTAAAAAAATAGTGTGTATATGACTGTTCATGAAGTGAAAAAAAAGTCTGAGTTTTGAGTCTAATAGCTGTAATTAAATAAAGGTGAGTGGTTTTAATAGCTTAATAGTTAAAACCCACAGAGTAAATTATCTAATCCCTTGAACACAAAATTTTTATCACAAATATAAAATGTAATAAATATACCAAAGGTTAACAATTGAAATAAAAGTATTTCTCTGCATTGTGTTGGCTCCAAAACTCTCCACATTAGCCTGTAATATGTGAAACTGAAAGTCTACTGAAATTAGAATACTATACCTTCATTTTTTGGCATTAAAGTTATTACATGGGTCACAATGTTGTGGGAAGAAATCCTGACTTTAAGCACTGCCTGGTTTATAAAGTGGCAACTGGAAAGTTTGTGTCATAGAATATAGAAAAAGTTATGATTTCAATGAGATTTCAATTAAGAATTTAATGAGAAGGTATCCCATTATTTAGAAAGTCAAGACTAAGAATTCACACTGATTCAGATGATGATGCTTTGACCCATCTAGCCACACCCTCACATGATAAAACCTGAGTTCACAGACAGCAAGATGGCTTAATAAACTACCAACCTGCTTTGCCCCGAAGTGAACAGCTCTGCTGTTTCATTTGACTTAAAAGAAACTAAACTAATTTCAGTTTATAAAGTCACTGTCAGGAATCTCATGCTTATATATCATGGCCATCTAATTTACATCTCTTCTCTCTCTCATTCGTCTCTTTGTCGGCTTTTACTAGTGTCTAAAAACCCTTCTAATGTGTTCTCAGGAATCTATGGCACATAAGCCATCTATATATGCAGATGTTAATTTCTTCTACAAATGGCCATTCAGTTTGTAGCCCATAGATTAATCCAAAATATTTGCTTCTCAAGGAGCCCTTCCCCAAAATTCTAGGATGGAGTTGATGTCATCTTTACTGGCTACAGTTGTCTTCAGACCTTTGAGTCAATTGTTTTATGGTCCACTAAATATATTCCCAAGGTTCAGTTCTGAATCTCATGGTTGCAGGTTACAAGATTCATTGTCTCCCATTGTGTCTGTCTCCTAGACACTGGTGGTCATTTGTGGTCATTTATGAGACTCTTAGCTCTTGATTCTTCATCTCTATGTTTAATGCTTCTATTATCTTAATTTTGTCATTTTTTTCAATATACACACAATTAAAGTTTCAAGCTCCTAGCCCTCTCGACATCTAGGACATGGATCCCCAAATCCAAGCTCATGGACTCCACTTTTCATCAGCCACACCCCACCACAAAATAATTTTATTTCTTGAAACTTTACACACTTTATCTCCCGAATTTTTCTCTTTGTATTTTTTCTTTTCTACCACTTGCTCTTATGTGATGCTTTCAGCCCCATAACATCTTTCTACTTCAGTCCAATGAGATAACAAAATGGTGGAGAGTTTCCTCTCTTTATGTAAGTTAATTTTTTAATGTACATGCACACACACACACACATACACCTTTTAACATTTCCTTTCCTCCTTGTTTCATTCTTGCCCCCTTAGTTAGTTAGACTAATCTAGAGTTATATTTAATCTCATTGGTCAAATGCTTACCAGAATCTATAAAAGTGGATATAGTTGGAAAGAACACAATGTTATAAGCTCTATCCGATGATGAAGTAATTATTAACAGGACATGGACCTCTATTGTTCTCTAGAGATGCCTCTGTGCACCTCACTCTTCGCTCATCCCAACATGTATCTTTGTCTTTTTGTGTGCGCATTCTTGGCGGGTGACACGTTTCCCTCCTATAAGAAAAAAGCTTCCAGCTTTCACATCCTTGTTTTAACCATTTGCAAGTTATCACATTGACATAGTCTACATTCCCACCTGTTGCTCTAACTGACCCACTTGAACTTGTGACTAAAATTAACTTGCTACTAATGTACAGGCTCATATCCAGCGCCTCATATCCAGAGCCATGCCAGAAACTCTCCTCTCTCTTTCTTATGCTGGCATTTTGACTTTATTATCAACTGTAGAATTTTCATTACCATGAAAACTTGCTTAAAGAAAACTGTAGATTTGGCTGAGATTTAAGCAAGTTTTAAGAGTTGACTTAGCAGTTGTGAGCCTAGGGATCCTTTGCCCATGATCACAACAGCAAAAAAGCCATGTGCATTTCTCATTCTTAACTCACATAGATCATACCCTCTGGCACAGTTGATCTTTTTTCTGTACTCACACACACTCTGCACTTGGATCTAGAGCTTAGCATTCTCTTCATATTCAGATTTATTCATCTTTTTCTTCCAGTCCTTTTTCTCATTTTTTATTTTAGTTTTTAATATACCTCAAAACGTTCTGAGACTCTGCAATCACGAAGAGAATTTTCATGTCTTAATCATTCATGTTTTGCTACATGTGCCCTCTTGGTCTTTATTTCAGAAGCATTTCCAAATTGGTTTATTATTTCAGTTTACCTAGAAATACTTCTGAAGGCATGCTTGTGCAATAGCAAATATTGTAAAAGGAAATATCAGGCAGGGGCGATGGCTCAGTGTTCAAAGACTTTTCTTCACAAGCCAAAGTATCTACATTAAAATGTGGGGCAAGTGTGGCAGTTTGTCTGTAATTCTAGCTTAGAAAGTGAAGCCTTGGATTTCCCAGAGCAAGCAAGCTATCCAGACTTTCCTAATCAGGAGCTCTGGGTTAAATTAGCGACTCAGAACCCCAACAATGAGATGGAAGAACAATGGAAGATGACTCCTGTAATCACTCTTGGGTCCCCAAAGGCACACATACTCAAATACACTCATGCACACACATCCCACACACTTACACCCAACCACATGCACGCACACACCTGTACTCTCACATGCACACAAATACACACACATACATGAAAGAAAATTGTACAAAAAATCAAATTTAGAAAACGCTTTGTATTTTTAAAATATTATCAATATTAAATTTAAATTTATTCATTTTATCAAATATCTCAAAATGGCTGCAATTTTCCCTATACCAGGATCAAGTCTAAACCCAAATATTACATTTATATTCCAAATTTCTTTTGTCTGCTTTTATCTAAGCTTGTGTCTTTCTTTACCTAATGGGAAATTCCCTGGTCCTTAACTCTTACATACTGTTCTGTTGCTTACAAGATTCAGCAGGAAAGGAAAGGCTTACAGTATCAGAGGGTAGATAGTCCGTTAAGAGAAGTCTCACAGATGGAGGCATGCCTGGAGACAGGAGTAGAATGTGGCAAGTTCAGGTCATAGTCTTCATCATGCACACAGAAGGAGCCAAAGGCAAAACTGCAAGAAGAAACAGAGCAGGGGTATCAAACACCAAGGCCCATACCCTGTGACATGCTTTCAGTCCAGCAAGCCTCCACTTCCTAAAGTTGCCATGACCTCCCCAAATATGAGCAACAGATACAGATTTGAACACGTGAGCCTGTAAGAGACAATTTATATTCAAACATGCTACACACTTGCATGGGCTGCTCCTGACCTTCCCAGAACTCCTTGAGCATAGAGCAGTCTGGTAAGACACAGTCAGCAGTTTGAGACTTATCTCTTGCTCTTTGGCCCTTTCCAGTGGTCTACTCAGTGTGGGAAGATGGATATACTTTTTCCCTAAAATCATATTAACTTAAGAGTCCCATTGTTCCTGGCATTGCAGTAGAAACCTGTCTTTCTAGATACTGCCAACTGTATACAATTGCTGATTGTCTGAGAATGCAGTAAATCACAAATGTCTTTATATACTTCCTTGCACACTTTCCTGTTTACAACTACTGGCTGTTTACAATTGCTGATGTCTTTATGTATTTTCATGCACATTTTCCTGCTATTTACTTTTGTGCTTCTTTTTTCACAGGATTTTGATGTTTCTTGTTATTGTCTTTATGGTCACTGATTCCACATGATTCCCTATATTTAACATTTATAAGCATGTCTAACAGAGAATAAATTTGTCTCAGTATACTCCATCTTGCTGAGAACCCTCCAACCTAGGCCTGGTTTCAATTCCTGTCAATCCCTTTCAAATGACCACTTGCACGTACTTTCCATCCATTTTCTGTGCTGTTTCCTGGACCTTGGGGCGAAGAGCTGATTTAGATGTCTCATTTAAGACTGAGCTCTCAGCACTCAACAGTCATTTGTTTTCAGTACTTTGAGCATGTATGAGTCTTTGAATTAACCATCTGTGTCATCAGAAAGAAGCTTCTGGACCAAAATTGAGAACAGCAGTAATTATTATCATTGCTAAGAGCAACCCTACTATTTAGTACAAAATAATACAAAAACAAATTTATTGAAAGAGAAAAATAATGATTCAAAACTTTAGAGACAATTAGAAGAAATAAATTACATAAATGTTTGATAGGCAGTTTACAAATATCAAAGCAACAATTGCAAGTGGGGTCCCCTGTAGGGCCTGTGACCTCCATTCATGTACCTTTGACCAGGTTTACATTACCAGGCCTGAATTCCTTCTATGGAACGGCCTTGAATCCAATCAGAAAGCAGTTGCTTACCCCCATAACATTCATGACACTATTGTACCAGTAGGCATGTTTGGCCCGACTGCTTAGCAGTGTAGCATACACTGTCCAGTACTGCGTAAGATCGTTTATGTCTTTTCTCTCCAGTGGCCTGCATAGTAACTTCTGAGACTCTGAAGAGGAACCATCAAGGAGGATGTTTCCTAGTCAATTCTAGCTTTATCTCTTTATTCATTGCATTCAAAGTATGTGGGTTTTCAGCAAGAAGATCTTATTATCTAGTTAAGGTCAGAAACCAAGAACATTAGAAATAAACTATTTGGAGGCGGGAAGGTCATGGGTAGTCTTTTGAGCATCTCTGATCAATAAGTCATAAAAAGATAACCCAGAAACATAGGGCTTTATTTGATAGCTTTTGTCTTCTGGAGGCGTCTTCCATCTGTGCAAAGTACCTCTGTTTAAACTCCTTTTTTTATTTAAAAATATTAATCAGTTTACAAAGTAGTGGAATTCATATTTCCTTAGTCCTGATTAACCTTTCTCATCCAATTCACTGGTTAACACAGGATATCTTACTGAACCTCGAACCAACCAGTTTAGTTCCACTGGCTTACCAATAAACTCCAGGGATCTGACTATCTGTGCATCCCAAGTGTTATTATTAAAGAATCATGCCATCTTTCTAGCTTTCACACTGGAGGATAACTGAACTTGGTTCTCATGCTTGTGTCACAACTTTATCACTTGATCAACCTCCCTAGTCCATTGTATCCAATGCTGATAGTTTTTATGTTCTCTTTCTTTTATTAATTCATTGTACTAACATAATGTAAATTTTATTATTATTTTTACCCTAATTGTAAAACTGTATCTACAGAATTTCAGATTGTGTACTATTGTTATACATTTAAATATTCAACTAGCATATTTACTATACACATGTAGGTAAAGCTAAATCAGAGACACTATATGTGTTGTGAAAAATAAATAGATAATTTTAGTAATATATGTAGCTCAGAAGATTCTCAAAATAATGGATAATTGTTTATCTGTTCTTAGAGTTTGTCACCTTAAAGCTATTTATATTACACAGTAATATATTTCTATATTTCAATTTGATGACAACACTTTCAGTTCAAATTATATTTTATATATATTCAACTCTGCCTAAAATTATTTATGTATAATGCTAACACAATCTTTCTAACTAGGTTTAATTGCAAAGCAGTGAATGCATCAATAAGATAATCATGACAATTCTTAATTAGTACTTGATTGGGATTGCCCCTTATCCATACACTGTTTTATATTAAACAGCAGATCTAATGTACAGGTTACATTAAGCCATTCATATAATCCTTATGAAATATCAATTATTATAGAATTTTTTCAAATTTTGTTTTATAAATGAAACGTTGACTTTTAGCATATTTTCATATGTATGTCAGTGTGGGTATGTGTTTTTATATTTGTATGTGAGGTCACATGTGTGGAGGGGGTTCATGAGGATATGTGCCCAAGGTTGAAACTGAGAATTATCCTTAATCCTGATGGGTCTCAAATTAAATCCAACTTTTTCCTACAGTGCTAGACTGAGGAGTCAGCTTGCTCCATGGATTCTTAGGCTCCATATTTTTAAACTGGAATTACAGAAATGTAGCTGCTCTCTTCTTCCAGATCATCTGGTCATTAGAACCCAGGGTCTGGGAATCTGAACTCTGCTCCTTTTGCCTCTGTAGCAAATTCTTCAACCACAGGTGATACTCCACCCCAGTCCAACATTTACTACTATTAACATAAAATATTTAATAAAAATAAGCTTAGCGAAAAGAGAAAAATAAATCTAATCCAGAAATCTAGCGACAAGATAAATTTTGCTCAGTGGTTTTAAAAGATGTACTGTTGCTGCATTTAAAACTTCCAATCTGTGATTACTTACAGAGATGCCCTAGGAAAATTGCCTACGCAAAATTAATGATTAATTTTGTGGTTATGTATGTGCTGCTATTCCACTTAATCACAAACCAAAAAATTTTTGAGCAAGGAAGTTATTAAGTCTAAACCTGCAGAAAGCTCCATGGGCATGTTGCCATTACTCTTGAAAATAAATCCTGCCATGCATTACAAGGAATGAATTTAGTAAATTTCAAGGGTTAGAAAACACTTCTGGTAAAAGAAAATCCTATTAAAGTATATTTAAATTACTTCAAAATAAGTTCCATAGTAGTGTTAATTGCCATAAAGATGAAGGATGTTTCCCTTTCTTATTTCATTGAATTTGTATCAAATTCAATGACTTTTATTTATGATCAATAACCAGTTTCTTCTATGAACACTAAAGGGTTATGACCCGTTTTTCTCAGAGTAATGAAGACTCTTATGTGAGTATTACTACGTAAATAGCCCACTGAGTCACTGATTTTCTAAATCCTGATGTGTTTCTTGCATTTATCACTCACTGTCCTTTGGCTAGAGTAGACTTGGGTTCATAAGACAATTTAGGCTAAGACTAAACTTTAATTCATAAGTCCCAGTTTCTTCTTACAAAATTGCTCTTCACATGAACAAGTTTTATAGCATGCTAATAATGTTCAACAGGTTTCACATTTCCAGGTTGGCAATTGTAAGCCACAACCATATCCACTCAGCATTTTTAGGTGGGATCTGGATTCAAACTCAGGTTCTTTTGCTTGTGAGGCAAAGGTTTTTAGCACTGAGCCGTAACCTCAGCTCCAGCTTTCCAATTTCTTTAAAATGTTTCTCTCTTTAGATTAAATATATTTGGACATGTAGATCGTGTAACTGTGACAGTAGAGATAAGGGAAAATAGATGTATAGTGTTGATCATTTCTTACATCTGAAATGGCATAGCATTACTTGAAAATAAAGCAGCGAGCTGCATTTTGAAATCTGTGAAAGACACTTAAAGTTGTTTAAAGCTTAAGAATTACTTGCAATAAGACAACAACAGAGAAAATGAGTGAATGGTGAAAAATATTTAAATATTATAGAGAGAAAGAATAAAGGCATATGGGCTAATGGAAAAACACATGGCCAGATGGTACATTTAAAAACAATTATTTGATAATTAAATTAAACTTAAATTGTTTAAACTATCTAAATCAAAGCCAGAGTACATTACACTATTTGGGAACACTAAGTTTGATCTAGAAGAAATGAATTTTAAATATGAATTTATAGACAGCTTAAAAGTAAAAGGGTAGAAATGTTTATATTATTATCAAAATAGGCCAGGAAATAACAAGAAAGATAAACAGGAACATTTTACAAAATAGTATAACCCTAAAGACAAAAGTTAAATTGAAAATTTTAGCATAAGAGAGACAAAAACATACTAAATATTTAGATTACATGAAGAAAATGTCAGCTACTGTGATAAAATTGAAGTCTATAGACTAATTCACCAAGCAACTAGATATACTATCTTTGCAAAGAGAACCAACAGCAAATGGCCTGTCAAGGAAAAGAAATAATCTATTGCATAACCAAAGAAAAAACATAGGTGAACAGCTCTGTGAGCCACCTTGCACATGACTTAACATGGAATGGAGGTGTATTGCAGAAAGCCTCCAGATTTAAACATAACGTAAACATCACTATTCATGTTGGTGAGAGTGATTTTGATTCTAAGAGCAAGGCTTCTTGCTTCTTTGATATTATGTTAATGTTGAATATATTGTCTGGAAATGATCTATGACTATCATTTCATTTCTTATCCTGAGTAGAAGAAAATCTGTTGTTGCTTACATATTGGATGCAGGTCATGTTACACAAGGAGTTTCAAGTAGCTGAAATATTTTAAAGCAGCTTTACCTTGAATTGTCCCACATATGTATAGCAAATATTAGAAAACACAAATCAAGAATATTCTCCAATAAAATCACTATTCTCCTGTGTGTGTTTGCTGTGTCTTTGTGTGCGTGTATGTGTGTGTGTGTGTGTGTGTGTGTGTGTGTGTGTGTGTGAAACAGAGAGGGAGAGAGAGAGAGAGAGATAATCATTAAGTGTGAGAGTTGGATATGTGTGTGAGTGCAGATGTGCATATTCCATCACACTTGTAAAAGGTAGAGAACAGCTTTCTGAGTTCTTTCTTACCCTTTCACCTTGTCTGGGATTAGATATCTTTATCATCCGTGCATAGAACAGGCTTAGGGAGATTCTCCTGTCTCTACCTCCAATTTACCAGAAGGCCCAGAAATTATAGACTTTCCTCATCCTATCAGGCATTTACATAATACCTGGGGAGTCTTGCTTTGGTTCATATGTGTATAGCAACAGCTTTGCCTGTGCTCATCTTCCCATCTCTCACACTGTTCTACTAATTACTTCATCTTTTCACTGCAGCAGACTTACAAGTATAGATTCACTTAGCCGTGATTTTTTAGAGATGGAATTTACATGGTGGAATTTTTAGAATTCTCTCTCTTTACTTTATAGTGTATTACTTTTGGTATGCTTATCGTGTGGAACATATCATTATTATAATCTAGTTAGTGATCTTTTTCTCTTTCTTCCTCAGCTATTCTTTTCCATTTCTTTCTTCTCTACCTTCCCCTTTCCCTCCCTCTCCCCCTTTCTCCCTCCCTGTATCTCTCCCTATTCCCTTTTTCTTTCTTTTTCTTTCTTTCTTTCTTTCTTTCTTTCTTTCTTTCTTTCTTTCTTTCTTCTCTTTCTTTCTTTCTTTCTTTCTTTTTCTTTCTTCTTTTCGTTTTTCTTTCTTTCTTTCTTTCTTTTCTTTCTTTTTCTTTTCTTTTTCTTTCTTTCTTTTCTTTCTTTCTTTCTTTCTTTCTTTTTCTTTCTCTTTCTCTTTCTTTCTCTCTCTTTTTCTTTTCTCTTTCTCTCTCTTCATTTCTCTTTCCTTCTCCTTTTCTTTCTCTTTCTCCTTTCTCTCTTTCTTTCTTTTCTTTCTCCTCCTTTCCTTTCCTTTCCTTTCCTTTCCTTTCCTTTCCTTTCCTTTCCTTTTCTTTCCTTTCTTTTCCTTTCCTTCTTTTCTGAAATTTTTTCCAAGAACTGAATAGCAAATGTTATTAAATTTTTACATATTCTATATTGATCTTCAGAAATTTAGTGGGCTGAGTTCTTATAAATTTTGTCTAATTAGAAGTGAAAATCTGGATAGATAAAATGTTTTCAGGAAACCAGGAAAATTTCTATTTAGATTGATTATTTCTTTAAAAACTGTACCAAAACAAGATACTCATTTTAATTATGCTCATCTGTTTATCATATAAGGCACACTAAATACAATGAATAGTGGCTTTGAAAGACAATGTGAAAATAACCCATTCTGTATAAAATTATTTTAAAAATGCACAGAAACTACCAAGAGAGTGAATCTATGATAATGTATAAGGTTAAAGTGATGATCCATTATAAAAGGAGCCTAACATGAAGGAGAGACTTAAGAAACAAGTTTATTAGCGCTGAGAGCCTAGTGACCAAGGCAACCAAGACAGAATGACAGCAGAAGTCTGCAAAGTCCTTCAGAAAAAAGGTGGTGTTTATCCTTTATGACCTTGAGATGTTGCTAAGGGGTTGCCAGGCAAGTAGGCAGTGCAGGCTGGGAAATGAAAGAATGTCAGACAAATATGTTCTCTCTCAAGGTCATTGGGTTGAGGAGGTCAGGGATTTGAGTGAGTAGTCAATTCTGAATGTGTGTGTGTGTGTGTGTGTGTGTGTGTGTGTGTGTGTGTGTGTGTGTTCTATCTCTGTCACAAATGGTAGAGTCCAAGAACTTGTTTTTATTTGATTAAAGAAGGGAAAGTAGTACTGGTATGCCAATGATTACCTCTGATGAAAATTGATAAATTGTTCATTTAAGAAGGAAGAAAGTTTGGAAAAAAAAAAAAAAAACTCCTAGAAGGCAAGAACACAAGGCATCTGAGACCCATGTGGAAAAATCAACATCTAATAAAATCAGCATCTAATGGTGTACTTCATTTGGGGAGATACAGCATCATGCTAGGGAGTGTATTGATGTCATTTTTCTCTATACTTTAATACTAAAGAAACGAAGGAGACTTGAAGAAATAAGTTTTTGTTAAAGATGTGATTTGCTTACCATTTTCTAGATTCCTTTTCTATTTTAATTCGTTTGCAACACATAACTTTCCCAATTTATCAGGCTTATTTGGTCTCTATTAGACATTTAATTTAAAATTAAAATAGAAAACAATACACCATGAAAAGATAAGGAGTTCAAAGTATTTTTACTGAAAAGAACAAAAATTTAAGCACCTTAATTATGATAGAGAGAATACTTTTACATGGGCCACTAATGAGACAGAGAAAACACAAAGACATGTCACTTCAGGATTTGGTAGTTGAGTCTTCTGATCAAAAGAATATAGCCATTGAAAAGTCTGCAGTCCACCAAAAGTCATTCCTGTCCTTTAATCCACAAAGGATAGAACTCAGTTGATGTTATAAAACTGCATACCAGTCACTAATGAAAGAATGAATTTCTATCACTTCTTTAACAAGCTAATAAACACTATTCAGTGTTAATGATGTTCTTCATCCACTGTAGTAAGTGGACCCAGGAACACATGCAAGGGCTACAACAAGAAGTAGGAGGAAAAAGCTAAGATATTGAAAACTCATGCTCAATAGAGATGTCTTGCATGGAGAAGAAAATGCGTTTGCAAAAATATGAATTTGCATCTCAGGTATTGAAACTGAAAAGAGGCCAATTGTTGCCCCACATATTTGGGACATTAATAGTGTCACAGCTACTGACCCTTAAAATTTTGCTCTTAACAATGTCCTGACTTCTAAATCTTCTATATGATCTTCTACCCTCTCCGGAATATTTGACATATTTAGGGTTCTTCCTTTAATCTTTTTCCTACTTCCTCCACACATAGATAATTAAATGCTAGACACGTTCATTTCAGGCTATTTTTACTTGGATTAACTAAAAAAGTCAAAATTGTGGCTTAGAGTAGAAAAGATGCCACCACCTCACGTAAGAAGTCTCAAAGAGAAACAGAAGTCTCACGCTTCCACATCTTCAGTCACTGAATCATTGCTCAGAGGAACTGCAAGAGAACTGAGCAATATCCCCTTCCCCAGAAAGCAGAACTCCTACTGACAAACACGTTTCTCTTTTGGTCAGCACAGAGATGCCAGGGGTGGTCTCAGCTGCAGAAAGCTTGTTCCAGGTTGTGACTGTCACAGGAGAGCCCTTATGTGACTGAGTGTGAGCACACAAAACATGTCCGCTGCTGGGGATGAGACTCCAGTCCTTTGGGCATAGTAGACCGAAGCTTTGTCAGTTACTTATGCCTCTCAGGTCAACTCCTAGCTCTGCTCTGTCCTGTTTTCTGCTTTTTTAAGCATGTTTCAGTTCCCTGTAAAGTCACAGACACTGTTCAATATCTGCTCCCCAAATTTTCAACATCCAGATATTAATTTCTAGCAGAAATGTCTCTTCTTATTTTTGAGACAGGTTCTCATCAGAAATTCCTTTAATCCTGACATTTCTTTTATGCCTTTCTCGTCATCATCTACTTTAAAATTTTATTACCAATAAAAGAAATAGTAACATTCTCCCAACTGCATCACTGTCATTTTGTGGTCAAAAATATATTTACTGACTGCTTACAGCCTGGAAAGTACTTTCTTCCCTTTGACTGTGACACTCTCTAAGGCATGAATAAATAAGTTTAGAAGGAAAGCCATCTGCTTAGCTCCTGTAGATACTGAAGCACACAATCCAGCTTTCACCATGCTGAATCAGTTAAAATTTGATAGCTTGTTGCTTTCTAATTATGCTAAACGCATTTCCTGGACCTCCCTTTGAGATGACTTGCTGCTACTCATCCATGCTTATCCACTCACTGACCCTTCCACAGGCAGGGTTGATCATATAGCAAATGCAATGCAAACATTTATCCATAATGTGGTACTTATTACTGCATTGTAGTTCTGTTTACTTATCCAGCGCCCCAGTGACCAGCAATTTTCTAAAATTTAAAGCATGCTTCCAATGAGGATGTATACATTCACAGGTTTCCTAAATTACAAAAGGGTTCCAGTGACTCAGTTATCAGCACATACTATCTAATAAAAATGTTTAGAGACTTATGTCTTTGATATTGTTTCTTTTGTTTTTATTTTGTTTAATGTTCTAGTGTCATATAACCAGAAAAAGTATAATGAATCTCTGCAGATTAAAGTACTTAATTCATGAAAAGATTCTATTCTAATTCTGTCATTTCCTTATAGATATGATTAGGATGAACTATGAAAGGTAACAATAGGTAATTTTGAAAAAGCAAAGACACCTGCAAATTAAGGACCTTTCCTAAACAGTGCAGCTTTTTGGTATAATACATCTTGTTAGATGGGCATTTGTTCATTTGTCTAAAACCATTTAGTACCTATGAAATATAAAGTGTCTTTGGGCATTTCTATCTCAGTTGGGTGAGACTATGTGTGTATGTGTGTGTGTGTGTGTGTGTGTGTGTGTGTGCGTGCATGTGTGTGCATGATGCTTACATGTGCATGTAGCAAGAATTGCACTCACATTGATTTCTTCTGCATCTCAAAGTACCATCTTTCCATTTTTTAATGGCAAGATGAGAGCAAGCAGAGGCAAATAATGTTGATCTAAACTTTCCATGAAATGAGGATGAATTAATGAAGTAAAATAGGAATATAAATATTCATTTGCTATCAATTTCATGAGTATTATTTCAACTTCTTCAAACAAAGGGAAAAACAAATAGAACGAACAGACAGAAGCCTCCTATAATATTGATATATAATTTTTTGTTGTTTAAACAACAGTAAAAACAGAAACAATCTATACAGGGAGACACAGAGAAAGAAAACTAAGGCAAAATTAAAAACACTCTACAATGTTCCCACTAGAATCAATTAACAGTATTACAAATACCAGGTTATCTCCTAAGTTATTGGTTGTTGGTCTCAAAATCTCCCCAAAGAGTAGAATCTTTTGCCATTGCTCTTGGTTGCCCTCCAGAAACTGTGAGTGAGACCCTATTTCTGAACACTCAACACATGTTAATAACAAGACACAAATTTAAAAATTCTCCTTGCTGGACAATTTTCATAATACCAGAAAGTACTATGAAAGCTTATTGGGGAGAAAAGCAATCAACACTCATCAATCTGTGAAAGCTGCAAGTTGCAAGGGCACTCTCAAGAGAAGACAATCAGTGTAGTAGTGCCATGAATGTGAAGAGGGCAACCAAAAGTTTTCTAATTAGATTAGCAGGGATGAAACACCCGGTACTATAAATCTGAATGAGAAATTATAAAAGAGGAGATAACAGGCATAGGTCCAGGGAATGGGATGTGCAAACTAGGTATAAAGATGTTACATTAAACTGACTTTAAACATTTGTTATATCCATATATATCTATATGGATATCCATGTACATCCATATACATGAAACTATGAAGGCCCTATGAGGGAAAGAGGACAATCAACCAGCCTGTTGCCTGGATATTTCAGCCACTATAACTGACCCTTGTCACAGCTGCACATGATCATGGGAGATATTGGAGTACTCAGAGGTAGAAGGTCAGCTGAAGCCAGACCTCATGAGGTCAAAAATAAGTTGGGAGTTTGCTGTGATGTAACTGTGTGAGTTACATTCTTCTGAGTTACTCCTCACTCATGTTTCTATAAGAAAGCTTAATAAGCTAATTAACTCACATACCAAAAAAAGCATGTTCCTCACTTATGAGAACTTTTTTTTATTATTATTAGGAAGTTACCCTTAGTGAGCTTAACCATGTAGCAATTAGCAACTTTAGTGTTACTGAACCACAAGTGTCAAATTTGTGCTTCTGATTTGGTCATCCACATTCTTTAAATAAGAATTCAAATTTATTGTAAAAAGAAGAACAAGGAAATTTACTCAATATGCTCATATTAGGAAAAGGCTTATTATATTTTATTTCTTTCCACTTCAAAGTCTGAGCAGAAAAAGTAGAGCTCAAATATCAGGGGAGGCAGGAAATAGGCAAAACCAAACAGTTCTGCTCCAAGAGCAAGGAATCAGGCAAAAAGCAAAAACTGTGAAATCTAATGAGGAAAACTGGAATGGCAAATGTTATCAGCTTAACCAGGAAGCAGCAGAGAACAAAATGCCAGCTGATAAAGAGATTAGTCTCATTAGCAAATCAAAGCCTCTTCTTCATTTGCATCAGAGGAAAGTCCCTACCTTGAGGGCATGATTCATAGAAGGCTCCCACTCATAACAATATAAATCCTTTTCGAAGGAATAAGCTAATGGGTGCAATTCCAAAGCAAGGGTCTGTTTCTCCCCTAAAACAACTCCCCAAGAATGAAAGATTTTTATTACAGTCAGCACAGATATCCTGATTGGGGCCCAGTTGTCCACAGTCTCTTATTCTTTGACTAGTTGAAGCAAGAAAATCTGACTCACTGTACATCACTACTGCTGACCATCACTACTCACATGCACTGATGGTGAGCCATTAGTTTTCTCAGCAAGAAGCAGAAACTTCTGAAATCATTGCATTTTAATGTAACATAAAATGGTTTGGAGTTTTTATTAGTGTGTTTGAGATGCCGAAGTGTAGGAGTTGATAAATTCTTGTAATTCCACTGCCTGCTTCTACCCAGATCTCATTTATTTAAGGCACACAGCTGGCCTTATCTTCATAGCCACTCCAGTCAATAGATCTTGGGTTTCTTTCTGTAGTTTATTTTGAAACTTCACCCTGAAATGACTTTAGTCCATCATCTTCCTTTATCCTGCCAAGCACATCCTGCCAAGGGATTCTACTTTTCCTGAGGTGCTTAGTACCTACTGACAATACTCATTTTTCCTTCTGAATCGATAAATAAAGGTCAAAAGGAATTAAAAAAGAAAATAAAAATTGTCTGATTTGAAGCCAAGGAACAAATTGCATTTGGCACTTAAACAATGAAATGTTTTCAATTTGATGAGCCTCTGTCCCTGGTGAACATAACTGTTACAGAGGGAGATTTCTCCACGGGGAGCCTCAGAAAACATAGGAACCACCTGCACTGAGCTGGACTGGGAAATCGGAGGCCTATGATCAATAAGCACTTACCAACAAATATTTAATCCTTATCTAACACTTGCTGATCTATGAACTACTTAGTTTAAAAAAAACTATGACCAAAATTCATTAATAATCCAATTCTAACTACACTGTTACTACCTTCAAGCCTTCCAAAGACATAATTGTGCAAGAAACAATGTAAATCAGGCAAGTATGAGAAATTAAATCACTCTGCTAATAAACTGAATTGGATGCTAACAATGTTTCCCATGAAACAGCATTTGCCAAAAACCAGAAAAATAATATTTTGTTAAAGGTTAAGTCTGAGAAACTAACAGCAACAACAGAGATACCAAAGAGACTTTCAGGGCTTAACCTCCAGGGAGGGGGGAGTTCCCTGACTTTATTGAATGAGGAAGGAGTGCTTTCTAGTACTTTATTTTATTCATTGTACCTGTGTGATTCTGGGAATACAACCTCTCTCACTCAACAAACATGAATTACCTATAATTTAATATACTAATGTATATATTTTTAATTATAATCATAATCATTGTTAAATGTAAAGATATATACATATAGGCTAGAGAGATGGCTTAGGGGTTAAGATTCTGCCTTACAAGCAGAAGGAGTTGAGTTTGGATCCCAGGTCCCATGTAAGAATGCCAGACAGAAATTTTCACGGCCTATACTTCTGGGTAAAGCCTGGGAATTCCCAGAGGGAAGCACAAAACAGATATAAGCAATCAAAAAATGATACCTGAAGTCACCCTTGGTCCTCCACAGAGACACACAATGCCCTCTGATTCATACACACACACACACACACACACACACACACACACACACACACACACATGCAAAAATAAGAAAATAAGAAAAAAGATATTCACACATGACATTAGAATATACTTTGTCCAGTATACTAGGCAATAAATGACTAAGGCAGTGGAAATAGGATGTTTTACCAGAGTGGATGCCATACATAAAATTCACTTGTTAAACTGCCTGTAAAAAACAGGAATCTGGCTAATGTCAAAGCAAGATTACATTCCCAGTCATGATAGCCTTTTCATTCCAACTCAGATATTCTCCAGGTTTCCTAAAGTGTGACAGGGGAAACATGTTGGCTCTTACTTCATGAATTTTTTCTTCTTATTTTTTTTTTCCTTATAGCCTTACTTCATTTGTTTCTCCTATCCCCTCTCCTTTCTTTATATTAGCATTAGATACTTGCCATGAATTCAGAAACATGCTGAAATCAAAGGATGCAAAAGTTGTGTTTTATACTTTTTCCATTTTATGTTTTCCCCTGCCTATGATAAAAGAGGCTCAAATGTTGAATTAACTATACGTTCTAAATCTATTTTATTTTTATTGCTCCTTAGGAAGCCCTGGGAAGCAATTGCAAAACAATACATATGTTGAACACATTCTAACACTGAGCTATACCTTAGCATACACTTTCATATATACTTTTAATAGAATTATAATTTTTCTTAGGAGCAGAGCAATCAGGTTGAGAAGGTTCCCCCCAAAAATCTGCATCCCCCACTGCTGAAAATATCCTAAAACAACTGATCCAACTCCAATGGAAGAGTTAAGATCACCAATTTCACAAACTTGTCCCAGATCTCAGTTTACTGCAAAAGAAGTTCCTTTATCTACAGTAAACCCTGTTTACTATTCACTATGAAAGGAGATAGTCCCTCCATGATCAAAAGCCCCACTCCTATAAGCATCCCAACCCTTCCCACCATCAAATTCCTCTCATGGATTTCCCAAATGTCCATGAGGTTCCTCTCTTTTTCTCTGTCAACAAATCTTGCTTTATTTTTTCCAGGTATTCTGGTCTAGTCTTGCTTGATTGAGTACTCTCAGAGTAACTGTCATTCATGAGCTAATGTTGCAAAAGGCTTACACAGTTCACCAATGAATCTTTACTGCACATATTATGTTCTCTCTCTCTCTCACACGCGCACATGCACGCGCGTGCGTGCGTGCGCACACACACACACACACACACACAATGCTCTATGAACTTGAAATCTTGCAATACAGAAACTTTTGGACTTTAGAGGCCATCCCTTTAGAAATGTAATAATCAGGAAAGATTCTGTCTTTATTTTCAGGTCTCATAAAGTGGGTGAAACCTTAATTTCTATAAGGACCAGTTAGCAAAGGCTGCTAGCTTAATCGAACTCACTGAATCTGAGGCCTTTTCATGCTTTCTGCTAGCGCATTCTGGCCAAGTTGTACAGATGGATGACTTTTCTATTGAAAGCAGAAGTGAGTTTGATCTCTTCCTTCAATGATCATAAATAAAGTCTTGCTTGATTAAATCTGTGGTGTTGTTTTTCTTTAACAGTTCCTTGCCTCGAGGTTCTTGGCAACCACAGTCTGCAGGCAAACCCCTCCTTTAATAGTTTTTTCAAATATCACTCTTAACATTAGGTGGCTTTGAGCTGTCAAATTCTTTAAATGTTTTCTCTACATTCTGTCCTACTTTGGTTATATGATTTATAGGAGGCAAGTTGCCTGATATTTAGAGTTCATTTTATTAGTGCTTTTCCAACTACACTTAGTTATTTGATTTTTTTTTAAATCAAAAAGCATTAGAGTAGGTCCTCTTCTGATCAACAACCATTGTCAAAATATTAAATGGGCTTTTCACCCCACCCCGCTCCACCGGTCGGGACACGTGCGCGCCCTAGGACCCCAGGTTAGCCAACAGGGACCGGGCTCCGACTCCCACCATCCAGCCGGAGCCGCGCGGGGGCCGAGGGACAAGGAGGACCTCCCCCTGCGCCCGGGCCCCGACCCAGCTGCCCTCAGGTTAAATAGCTCCAAGCCGACGCGCCCATCCTCCCTTTTCACCCCACCCCGCTCCACCGGTCAGGACACGCTCGCGGTCCAGCCGGGCCTCACCCCGCGCCCTAGGTAAGTCCCCGTTCGGGCCGCCCACCAGTACCCCAGGCCAAATAATTCAGTTTAGTGAAATTGAGAGATCTTAAGAGTTAAAATGACAATGCCAAAGTCAAACTGCAAATCCATGAGAAGCAACACTCAAGTAAACAAATTTCCCACTGAAGAAATTAATCCCATAATGTTAGACTCCAACAAGAACAAACCCGCGGAAAAAGGCCAAGAAAGCCTCACCCAGGATAAGGTCTTTCAAAATATGATCATTACCATGTTCAATACTATGAAAGAGGAAATCCGGGAGGAATTACATAATCGAATCAATCGCTTTGAAGAGGAACAGAACAGACATCTGGAGGAGTTGAGAAAAACAGTGCAAGAAACAAAAAGTGGCATAGAGCAGTTAAAACAAACTCAAGCAGAGTTTAAAACTGAGCTAAAAGACAAGTTATCTTCAAACCAGAACGCCACAGAGAGTCTTATCAACAGAACTAATGAAGCAGAAAACAGAATTTCAGACCTTGAAGATAAAGTGGGAGTACTAACCAGCTCAATGGAAGAGGTTGTTAAAGCCAAAAAGATACTTGAGAGAAATATCCAAGAGATATGGGACACCCTGAAGAAGCCTAACATGCGTATTCATGGAATACCAGAGCAAGAATCTCAAAATACCACCCCTGAGGAAATTTTTCAAACGATCATCAAGGAAAACTTTCCTCATCTAAAAAAAGAGAGGCCCACTCATATACAAGAGGCATTCCGCACCCCAAACAGATACGACCAAAATAGAAGCACGCCATGGCAAATAATAGTTAAAACACTCCACATTCAAGATAAAGAACTGGTGCTGAGAGCTTCAAGATAGAAAAAACAAGTCACTTTTAAAGGTAAACCTATTAAAATAACAAATGACTTCTCAGTCGAAACAGTAAAAGCAAGAAGAGCTTGGAGAGACATACTTCAAGTATTGAATGAGCAAAAATGTCAACCCAGGCTGATTTACCCTGGAAAACTATCAGTCATGATCGAGGGAGAAGGAAAAATTTTCCAGCACAAAGACAACTTTAAGGGATACATGTCCACCAAACCAGGCCTTCAAAAAATGCTAGAAATGATACTCAAGCGTGAAGAAAAAAACAGGCATATCCAGGAGAACAGAAGGCAAATATAACACCATTAAAAGCGAAGCAATAGACTTATAAAAGCTACTAAACATAATAAATGTCTGGAATTAACAATAGTTTCTCCATTATAACACTAAATGTTAATGGACTTAATTCACCGATCAAGAGACACAGATTTCAAACTTGGATTAAAAATCACAATCCATCAATCTGCTGCCTGCAGGAAACCCATCTCACCACAAAAGATAGGCACGCTCTAAAAATAAAAGGCTGGTCAACAATTCTACAAGCAAATGGAAGCAGAAAACAGGCAGGGGTAGCCATTATGCTATCAGACAAAGTGGATTTCAAACCAAAGAAAATTATAAGAGACACGGATGGATACTACATTTTAGTCACAGGTACAATTCACCAGGAAGACTTCACAATACTGAACATATATGCACCCAATACGGGCCCCTCCACATTCATTAAGAAAACCCTACAGCGTCTAAAGCAAGAAATCAACCCCCAAACGATAATTCTTGGGGACTTCAACACCGCCCTCTCAACATGGGATAGATCAACAGGTCAAAAGCTTAACAGAGACACTTTGGAACTTAATCAAACCCTGAAAGAAATGGACCTTACAGACCTCTATCAAACTTTTCACCCACGAACCAAAGAATACACATTTTTCTCAGCAGCACACGGAACTTTCTCCAAAATAGATCACATATTGGGCCACAAAATGAATCTACACATATACAAGAAAGTTGAAATTCTAACCTGTGCCCTATCAGACCACCACGGCCTAAAGCTGGACATCCATAACACATCAAACAAGAGAAAATACACTAACTCCTGGAAACTTAACAGTATGATGCTGAATGAGAACTGGATTCAGGAAGAAATTAAAAAGGAAATTCAAGATTTCCTGAAAGTGAATGATAACGAAAATACAACCTACCAAAATCTCTGGGACACAATGAAAGCTGTTCTAAGAGGTAAGTTCACACCTCTTAATGCCTATGTCAAAAAAAATGGAAACATCAGAAATAAACAACTTAACAATGCAGCTTAAAGCTTTAGAGAAACTAGAGCAATCTGATCACAAAAGCAGTAGAAGAGAAGAGATTAGCAAAATAAGGGGAGAAATATCTGAAATCGAGATTAAGAAAACGATAGAAAAAATCAACCAATCAAAAAGCTGGTTCTTTGAAAAAATCAACAAGATTGATACACCCCTATCTAAACTAACCAAAAGCAAGAGAGAGAAAACCCAAATTAACAAAATTAGAAATGAACATGGAGTTATCACTACTGACTCCCAAGAAATCCAGAGAATTATAACATCATATTTCAAAAACTTATACTCTGTGAAGTTTGACAACACAAAAGAGATGGATGAATTTCTAAGTAAACACAACATACCTAAATTGAATCAGGAAATTGTGAATTATTTAAATAGTCCTATAACATATAAGGAAATTGAGGAAGTAATCTCGAATCTTCCCACCAAAAAATGTCCTGGACCAGATGGATTCAGCACAGAGTTCTACCAAACATTTAAGGAGTTAATAACACCAATACTCCTTAAACTGTTCCATCAAATAGCAAAGGAAGGAACATTACCAAATTCCTTCTATGAAGCTAATATCGTTTTAATCCCAAAACCTAATAAAGATTCACTTAAGAAAGAAAACTATAGGCCAATCTCCCTGATGAACACAGATGCAAAGATTCTCAACAAAGTCTTAGCAAATCGGATTCAAAAACATATTAAAAAGATCATTCATGGGGACCAAGTAGGCGACATCCCCGGCACACAAGGTTGGTTCAACATACGCAAATCAATAAATGTCATTCATCATGTAAACCAGTCCAAAGTCCAAGACCACATGATACTCTCGATAGATGCAGAAAAAGCTTTTGACAAGATCCAACAGCCTTTTATGATCAAAACGCTAGAGACAGTGGGAATGGAAGGAACCTTAATCAATGTAATAAAAGCTATATACAACAAGCCAACAGCACGGATATGCTCAATGAGGAACAATTGGAATCATTCCCACTTCGATCAGGAACTAGACAAGGCTGTCCACTCTCACCACTTCTATTCAATATTGTACTTGAAGTCTTAGCTGAAGCCATAAGACAAGAAAGGGACATAAGAGGGATTCAAATGGGCAAGGAAGAAGTCAAGCTATCCTTATTTGCAGATGACATGATCTTATACCTGAGTGATCCCAAAAACTCCACCAGGAAGCTCCTGGAACTAATTGAGAAGTTCAGCAGGGTGGCAGGATACAAAATAAATGTGCAAAAATCAGAGGCCTTCCTATATGCCCAGAATGAAAGAAGTGAAAAAGCCTTGAGAGAAACCATACCATTTACTATAACCCCTAAAAAAATGAAATACCTTGGTATAAACCTAACTAAGGAGGTAAAAGACCTTTACAATGAAAACTTTAAAACCCTAAAGAAAGAAATTGCAGAAGACACCAGAAGGTGGAAAGTCCTCCCTTGTTCCTGGATTGGCAGAATCAACATCGTAAAAATGACCATCCTACCAAAGGCAATATACAAATTCAATGCTATACCAATCAAAATCCCAAAGCAATTCTTCAAAGAAGTTGACCAAACAATCTCAAAGTTCATATGGAGGTACAAAAGACCCAGGATAGCAAAGACAATCCTGAGTAACAAAAACACAGCTGGAGGTATTACCATACCAAACCTAAGTCTATACTACAAATCCATAGTTATAAAGACAGCCTGGTACTGGCTCCAAAATAGACACACAGATCAATGGATAAGGATTGAAGACCCAGATATAAGCCCACAAAGTTACAGCCATTTGGTCTTTGACAAAGGGGCCCAAAGAATCCAATGGAAAAAGAACAGCATCTTCAACAAATGGTGCTGGCAAAACTGGATCTCCACATGCAGAAGATTAAAGCTGGACCCGTACTTGTCACCATGTACAAGACTTAATTCCAAATGGATCAAGGACCTTGATATCAGGCCAGAGACTTTAAAAACCATAGTTGAAAGGATAGGGAACTCCCTCGAGCTGATTGGGCTAGGCCAACACTTCCTAAACAGACATCCAATGGCATAGTCACTGCTACCAACTCTCAACAGTTGGGATCTTGTGAAATTAAAGAGCTTCTGTTCAGATAAAGAGATTGTCACACAAGCTCAAAGGCAACCCACAGAATGGGAGAAAATCTTCACTAACCACATATCTGACAGAGCTCTACTGTCTAGAGTGCACAAAGAACTTAGAAAACTAAACTCCAAGGAAAACACTGGCCCAATTAAAAAATGGGCTCTGGAACTTCAAAGAAAATTTACCAGGGATGAAATTAAAATGTCTAACAAATATCTTAAAAAATGCTCCACTTCCTTCGCCATCAGGGAAATGCAAATCAAAACTTCCCTGAGATATCATCTCACCCCGGTCAGGATGGCAAAAATCCACAATACAAACAACGAGAAATGCTGGAGAGGATGTGGAGAGAGGGGAACTCTCCTACATTGTTGGTGGGAATGCAGGCTCATACAGCCACTCTGGCGAGCGGTCTGGAGATTCTTAAAGAAATTAAAGATTGAAATGCCATATGACCCTGCTATCCCACTTTTGGGAATAACCCCCCATGCAGCAGAGGTTCGCCTCGATAGCACAAGCTCAACCATGTTTATAGCAGCACTGTTTACAATAGCAAAATCATGGAATCAACCTAAATGTCCAACAGTTGACGAGTGGATAAGGAAACAGTGGTACATCTATACAATGGAGTACTACTCAGCCATCAAAAATGATGAATTATTGGAATTTGCTGGGAAATGGATGTCATTAGAAAGAATTATATTAAGTGAAGTATCCCAAACCCAGAAAATTAAGCGCCATATGTACTCCCTAATAGGTGGCTCCTAGTACCAAACTCACCCAGCCCACATTGAGACACTCAAAAGTAAACCTATGTAACACAGTAATTGCAAGGAGTATGAACAAGAGAGATGGGGTAGGAGGGCCACACCAGAAACAAGGAGAGAGGGGACCATGTTACAGCAGAGAAAATAGGCCTCCATCAAGGTCTGCAAGTAAGCAATGAGAAACCTGGTTAAGTCCACAGACGTTCTTTCCTGATCTCACCAGAAGGGGAGGGCATACAGTCTAGCAGATAAAAAGTAATCATTATGCAAATGGGTGATGGACCCCTCCCTCAGTGAGGTTTCCTACTCTTATTACATCTACCCTTGAATGTGCTATTACAACAAGACTCCAGTTTAACAGCTTTTTGTCTCTGGCCAGGGGGTGACATACAGTGCCCAGCAGAATGGAGTGAAGGGCATTGCAGGAGCAGCAAAACTGCAAAAGAAAATCAACAAACCACAATCCAGAACTTCAGAGACTATATCAATCACATAGAACTAGGCCAGCCTCACCTCTCCCCATCCTGGAGCTCAGGGACATTTGTGGAAGAGGGGGCGGTAAGATTGTATGAGCAAAAGGATGGGAGGAGCAACGATTTGCAAGATTCTCAACAATAGTTGGGGCCAAAGCAATCATAATGGGACTTTACATGCCCTGCGCAATGTCCAGTGCACTGTTGCCCTCATAAAGTCTAGCATCTGTTAAGGGCACCAAGACCCCTGGAGGCAAGGGATTGACAGCCATATTAGTGATCTTATGCTTAAGGGGAACAAGAGAAAGGGCTTATGGAAATGCCACTGGGTCCTTATATGTCATCGGAGAGGAGGACCCAGTGGAGAGTTAGGCGTACACAATAAAGGACTCTCTGGGAATTGGGGGGAGGCACTGGGGAATGGAGAGGGGGAGAAGGGGGTTCAGGGGGAGGAGGGGGGTGGGAGGGAACTGGTAAAAATTTTTAAATGTATAATTAAATTTTTAATAATAAAAAAAATTAAAAAATATTAAATGGAAAATTACGGAAATAAAAACACTCGATGAGCTTCAAACTGCATGCCATTGTGAGTAATATGATTAAATCCACAGCTGTTCTGTTTCATCTTGCCTGGATATAAGTCATACCTTTTCTCCAACATCTACATTCACACTGTGAGAACTCCTTTTTCTCAAATGAGTTGCTTAGTAAACATTTGTCACACAGACTGTAGCAGTTATTTCAGGTTGCCCTTATTTTATTTAATACTGCCCTAAAGAGGTACTGTAGTAAAGTATTATATTGTACTTCAGAATATATGTTTGGGTATTATTCTTTGCTTCAAGTATCCATCCCAAGCAGATAAAAGAGAAATAGTGCATATGCTACCTACACATTGGTGAATCTAAAGTTGTTCCTTTTTAATTCTCAAACTTTATCAGGTTGTGCAGGTCTAATCTCACAGCTGTGCTTCATGAAAAGCAATCAACCATATTCACTCAGCATCTTCTCTAGAGCAGTGAACTCTCATTAACATAAGTAAAACAGGCTCACTTTTGGTTGTCAGGCACATTTGCACCTCACATCACGCTCAGGGGACACATAGCACTGGCCTGCCTAGGAGTGGTCCTAGTGTTTCAGCAATGAGCTTATTGCCCTACCAATTACATTAAAATGTAAATTTCTCCCTTAATGTTGGTAGATACATGCCTCCTTTCTCATTAAATTATCTCTTCATATCCACACTAAGGTGAGACTTTGTGGACCAGCTGCCAAGAAGTTCAATAGAGCTAAAAATGGCTTTCTTTCTCTCCTATTTTCTGTTCTTTTACTAGCTTTGACCTTCTCATTTGTAACTGCTTCCAGATGCTAACAGCAGATCCTGATTGTATCTTTCCATAGTTTCACCTGAATAGATAACAAATCAGTGCTGGGATTAGGAACAATGAACTCTGAGAATATACCATTCATCAACACCTGCTTTGATTAGTAAATAGATGCACATTTATTGATTTCTAAGTGCTTTTGTTAACCATACTCCAACTCTCTGAAATTTCGGCATACTTCAGTTATTCAGCAACCAGAGGACACAGCCCCTGACCTAGCTTTCCCAGAAAAGTGTAGCTAATATTTAGTCCTATTTCCATTCCCAGTGTCTCTTCACTGCCCTTCGCCATGCTTCTTCCACCACAACCTCCATCAAATCTTTGTCTGTCAGGGTTGATAGCAGAGATTTGGCAAATTTTGCTCTTAGTAGTCCAAATTTATTCAGTGTCTGAATTTTGATCTCTAGAGTGTCAGACATATTTTTACTTTAGAGACACAGTCTCAAAACAGAATAGAAAAATCCTCAATGCTAATTTCAGGTATCACTCTCAGTATTTTACACAAAACATACATATAAATGAAGACATACAGATACAGATTCAGACGCACGCACACACACATACACACACAAAGACCATGCAAATACACTTGTAAACACACATATGTGCTGACCCACATGTAAATACTCATATATGTATGCAAACATACCATATACAAACACAAAGGATAATAGAAAAAAAATAGGAATGAAAACTAACAGATGGGCGAGTCACCTCAGTACCATCAGGATCCCGCCTCTGTTCTCCAGCAGCATCTTTGTATTAGACACCTGCTAATAGAATGTGTGATACACATTTTTGGGAAAGATACTTTGAAGTTGAATGGATAATGAACTATTTATTCTTCTCAAATTTTCGTGATTTATTTTAATATATATTAATTAAAATGCCTGATGATCCTAGGAATTTGTATGGCATTTCGCTTTGTAGAAGCTCATCTCACATGCATAGTACAACTAGAAAACCAGGGAAGGAGTTTTAATTCAGTGTTCTTGAAGACAATATTAGACTTTATATGCCTTCATTTAACTGTCAGTGTCTGTGTGACTTTTTCTCAAGTCTTATTCAAGGCAAGATTCTGCATTGATAATGAATATTTCCAGCTATTTAAGTCTTTGGCACAAATTTTCTCGAAGAGAAATTCAAAAATATAAATAAGAATTTTATTGTTTTTCCCAGCATTTCAGGTTCAGATCATGATGCATTTAATTGTGCAAGGTCATATGGGTATATTTCCAAAACAGGCAGTCCTCATTTAGAAAACTACCATAAAATATATTTATTTCTTTTTGACACTTAAGTGATAGGAGTTCATTATGAGTTGAGGACTTGGTGACCAAGGGAGCCATAGTTTAGTCTTAAGATAGTATCAGAACAGAAGAAATAACTTAATGTCAGCGAGTACAGTGAGAGCTGCCATAATAGAATGGCAGAGGAGGAACTAAAATATATTTATTTCTAAGGTTCGTGGAAGATATGATTCTCATAGTTTGAGTCAAACCATAGGCCATGTGGTGTATTTGCAATACATCTTAGAAACATTTCCTAGAACAGGAAAGTAACCTTCCAAAGTTGGTGAACCTAGTTTTCATTAGAGACCAGAGTGACTGTTTATCATAGTGGCATGGTGTGTATAATAAGGCACTTTGGAGAATGAACAGATTTCTCATAAAGCCACGTATCAAAATCACATTCTAATTTCTGCTTCTGTGGAGTGTTTTAAAGGTGACCAGTAGTAGAAAGTAATTTGTGAGCTATTAACAGGTTGTCCAGGCAACAATTAGTAAACTACTTACTGGGATTAATAGAAAAACAAGTGCCTGGGATTTGGTTACTTCAGTAATTACTCTAATTCCTTTATCCTTATTGTTTCATCTACAGAGATGACTCAAGCTCTAAACAAGCAGAAAAATAAAAAGAAATATGAAAAGGTAGATAGATAAAACAAGTAATATTAATAAGTAGATATTAGGAGGATTGATGAAAATAAAAATGACATGTCAATGATTTAATCATGTGTTTGTCATACATTCATCACTAATCAAGTTAACATTTTCTGCACTTTATAGTTTGATTTTACATTAGTCATTTTATTTCAGCTACATGCTTCATGAGTCACAAATGATACATAAAACTTCCAATAAAAAACTAAAGATGACGATCCAGTGATGTCAAATGGTTTTTAAATCACACATGGCCAACAATACACAAGTCTAAAATAAAAGTCCCTAAGCTCTATTTCAGAGTTCAATATACTACCTTTACTTCAACAGATCAACATCATGCTCTATCAACTGAAGAGGTGAAGATGATGGTCTCAATTAATTTTCATCCACAAAGAGAGCTGTGAGACTATATCTCAGTGGTACATAGCAATGTGTGCACATAGTTCTTCCACATTAAGAAGAGCTGAGAGCTTGTCTCCTTCAGGTGCTCTTGTATAAAGCTCTTTCTGACATGCCACAAATTCTCTTCTTTTATAGACCAATTACATTATTATGATAAGACATAGGAAAGATAGAGTGAAAAATAGTAAAAAAGGATAACAACAGAAAAGCTTTTCCTGCCCATCCGCCAACCCACCTGTCCCAACTCCAGCCACTAAGGCAACAGGTCCCTCTGATGAGCAAAGTGCCCGCTCTGGACAGCTACCATAATCTCAGAAACAGATTAGGCAACACAGGAACCACAAAAGGTAGCTATAGACCAACTTCAGCAAATAGAGAGGATCACCATTAAATCCAACAGGGGACAGCCAAATCATGCAACCATAAATAAGAAACCCCGATTTTAATTTGCTCCCCATTTGTCCATAAAAGATAGTCACTCCTTCTTAATACTTCCAATATTCTACCCACACACTCTACAGTTATCTTCAGTAGCCTAAAGTCATTCTCTGTAGCACATGTCTTAAAAACATAAAAATTTCTCTTCATCCTTAACCATAACTCCTTCACTCCTTATTATTAAAAACATCCTATCCCATCCTCTTGTAGTTGCTCTGATTTTTGACCCAGACCTTACCCACCAAGCTTCCTAACTAAAATTAAATCACAGAATCTTTCAACTCCAAAGCAGTGGCGGGCTTACACGCCCCAATCATGTTGCAGCTACCACACCCACAAAATAGCACTGAGTAACTCTCAACTGTCCCCTAAACAAGAACATTTCAATAAAATCTGGGGAAGCTTTTCTAACAATAGCCAAAATCAGGCAACCTCATCCAAAAACACATATAAAAAGGAAGGAAGGAAGGAAGGAAGGAAGGAAGGAAGGAAGGAAGGAAGGAAGGAAGGAAGGAAGGAAGGAAGGAAGGAAGGAAGGAAGGAAGGAAGGAAGGAAGGAAGGAAGGAAGGAAGGAAGGAAGGAAGGACATTCAAGGACTTAAAACAATATATCCAACACATTGTACAAGCAAAAAATTCCAGCTCCTTACAAAAAATTTCATCTCCCTAATAACAGACTTCAAACAGAATACCTTCTAGAATACCAGACAGGACAACAACACTCAGGATAACATCTTCCAAAGGAGCATTATTAATATGATCAATGAAATGTGAGGAACACTACAAAAGGAATATGATGAAATACAAAAGGAACATGAAAAATTCAGAGAGAAGATCAATAAACATAACCTTACATAAACAGGAAGGTAATAAAAAATAGATGAGGTGAAAAAGGTAAAAGAGAAAACAAGAAGAAGCTTTCAAACTGAAATCAGTCTATCAGTCCAAACAAAGCTATCTGCAGTTGAAAACTCAGCAGAGAATATCACCCAAAGAAGAGAAAATGTCAGATATGAATGACAAGCAAGCAAAACAAGATTGTTCAATTAATGATGCTGGAAAAAAAAACGCAGAAAAGATAATCAAGAGCAATGGGATACTACAAAGAATCAAAACATCCGAGGAATCCTTGATTATAAATCCCAGCACAGACAATCATAGTTGAGAATTTCTTACATCTAAGGAAAGAGAGCTCCATCCAAGTTCAAAATACATACAGCACACCAACTAGATGTGACCAAAATAAAAATAGCAGATAATAGCTAAAACATCACACATACAGTTTAGAGAGAACATCGAGAGAGCTGCAAGAGAGAAAAGCCAAGTCACATTTAAAGGCAAACTTATCACAATAACAGCTGAATTTCAATGGAGATAGTAAAAACCAGAAGAGCCTAGAGAGAGAGGCATTCTTCAAGTCATGAATACTCATAAATGTCAACCCAGGCTGGTATATGTAGTCAAATGACAAATCATGTTAAATGGTGAAAGAAATATCTTCCATCACAAAATAAACTAAATACCTCTATGTTTACCAAGTCAGGAAGAAAATAGAAGCCTCCAAAAGGTACTAGAAAAAAATACTCAAGTCTGAAGAAAAAGATAAACATACTCAAGAGGATAGTTCCAATACAACTACTAAGCAAAGCACTACCAACACAAAAATTACTAAATTCAAAAGTTTCAGGAGTCATCTAGCACTACTTAACTACAGCCTTAGGCCTCAATGGACTCCCCAGTCAAGAGACACAAACTAATAGCATAGATTAAAAACCAAATACATCAATTTTCTGCTTCCAAGAAACACACCTCACCTTGAAAAATAGGCACTATCTCAGGATAATAGAATGAACAAAGACACTCCAAGCAAAGGCAATTAGGAAATAAGCAGAAGTAGTCATTCAAATATCTGACAAAATAGACTGCAAACCAGGACAAATCATATGAGACACAAAAGGATACTATGTATTGGTGAAAGGAATAAACCATTAAGAAAAACTTACAATTCTAAACATATACACTCCAGACATAGGCTCACCCACATTTTTTAAGCAAACACTACAACTCATAAAATAAGAAATGAACTCAAACTTGAAAATATTAAGGGATTTCAAAATACCTCTCTCATTGGTAGACAGGTAAACAGGCCAAAAACAGAACAGAGGCATACTGCAACTAAATCAAACCATGAAAATATGGATCTGACTGATATCTGCCCAACTTTCCATAATACCAAGGAATATATATTATTTTCAGCAGCCCATGGAACTTGTCTAGAATGGATGCAATACCAGACCACAAAACACGCATTCACAAATGCAGGAAAATTGAAATCACAGTCTCTATTCTCTCTGACTACTATGGAATAAAGACAGACGTCCATAGCAAAGTAAAAAGCAAAAGATATACAAACTTTTAGAAACTAAGTAACCTACTATTGAATGATGAATGAATAAAGACAGAAGTAAAAATGGAAATTAAAAAAATTCTCAAAACTTAATGACAATAAAGATACAGCATATCAAAATCTGTGGAATAAAATGAAGGCAGTACTTAAAGGAAACTTTGTAGCACTCAAGAACTACATCAATAAACTAGAATCATCATAAGTAAATAAATTAACAATGCAGTTTAAAGCTTTATGGAAGCAAGAATAAAGCAACACCAAAAGCAACAGATGGGAAGAGATAAGAAAGATCAGAGGAGAAACTGCTGGAATTGAGACAAAGAAAACAATACAAAGAATCAAGCAAGCAAGGAGCTAGTTCTTTTAAAAAATTGACAAGATCAATAAACACCTAAACAAATTAACCAAAATCAAAAGAACAAAAACCCAAAATAATAAAATTGGATGAAAATGGAGCTATCACAATAGATACCAAGGAAATTCAGAGAAGCATAAGGTTATACTAAATTTGACAATCAGAAAGAAATGGATACCGACATTGAATCAGGATGAATTGAATTTTTAAATGGTCCTATAACAAATGAAAAAAATTATAACAATCATTATGAATGTCGCTAAAGCAAAAAGCCCAAGATCAGATGGATTCAGAACAGAATTCTTTCAGACATTTAATGAACAACTAATATTACTACTACTTAAATTATTCCACATAATAGATAAGGAATGAATATTTTCAAAACTTTCTAAGAAGCCAACACTAGGCTGATATCTGAACCAAATAAAGACACAACAAAGAAAGAAAACTAGGCATATGTAATTGATGAACACAGATGAAAAGATCCTTAACAAAATCTCGGTAAAAATGATTTGAAAACATTCACTATTACAGGTTGGATTTTTTTCCCAGAAACACAAGGTTGGCTCAATAAATGCAAATCAATAAATATAATTCATCAGATAAGCAAATGTCAAGTCAAAAATCACAGGACTCTCAATAGATGTTGAAAACCTTTTGACAAGTTCCAATATGTTTAAGATAAAAGCCCTAGAGAAAATAGGCATGTGCTTGAAGACTTAGATAGAGCCCTAAGACAAGAGAGAGAAATAAAAGTACATAAATAAGAAAAGAAGTTATCTCTTTTTCCAGATTCCATACATGAAAAACCCCAAAGATCCTATCAGGAAATTCCTGGAACTAATAAACAGGTTTGACAAGTAGTAGGTTCAAAAATCACTGGCTTTTCTAAACACCAAGGATTAACAAAGTAAGAGAGAACTAAGAGAAACAGTTTCATTGACTATAGATTGGAAAGAAAATGAAAAATCATGGAATAAATCTAACCCAGGATGTAAAATACAATGAAAACTTTATAATTCTAAAGGAAGAGATTATAGAAGACACCAGAAGGTGGAAAGATTTCCCATGCTACTTGATCAATAGAATTAACAGTATTGATATTACCATCCTATCAAAAGCAGCATTTAGACTTAATACAATCCTAATAAAACTGCAACCCATTTCTCCACAAAAATTGATAAAACAATCTCAAAGTTCATATGGAAGTAAAAAAGGGGCAGGAAAGCAAAAAATCCTGAGTAATAAGAACCCTTCTGGAGTTATCACCTTGAAATATAATACAAATCCATAGTAATAAAAGAAACATGACCCTGCCTTCAAAACAGAGTAGAAAACCAATGCATTAGAATTGAGGATCCAACTATAAGTTAATACACCTACAGTCAACTGTTTTTTGACATAGGTGCCAAAAAAAAAAAAAAACTGTAAAAAGGACAATGGTGCTGGCAAAAATGGACATCTACATGCAGAAGAATGAAACTGGACTCTGTCTTTCTGCACAAAAATAAACTCCAATTGAATCAAAGACCTTAATGTTAGACAACAGATTATAAAATTCCTAGAAGAAAAAATAGGGCACATGTTCAAGCTGATTGGCCTAGGCCAACATTTCTTTTATAGGATACCAAATGCAAGGGAAATAAAACCAATATGCAACAAGTATGTAATAGTTAAGCCTGGATGTCAACTTGACACACCCGGTATTAACTAAGCTGGGCTGAGACCATCTCTGGAAAGGATTAACTGTGACTACTTGAAAGGATTATACCTACCCCAGATCCTATCAGAATCTCCAAAGCTCTCATAGGATCCTCCCAGTACTGTATCATATAAAAAGGAGACACCAAGGAGAACAGATGCCTTATTGCAGCTGTGCTAGGAATCGCTCTTCCTTCTGGCCACCTGGTTTCTTCAACCCTCTAGCCTTCCATCCCTCCAAATCATCGTCGCCTAGACTAAAGACACTATTACTTCTTCAGCCTTCAGCCATCGCTGGACTATCTCGGCTACCGGCAGCCATCGTTGGACTACCTTGGCCATACTGTAAGCCGACTCAGTACATTCCCTATATTATATTCATTGTGTCGATTCTGCATCTCTAGAGAACCTGACTAATACAAAGTAGGATTACATAAAATTAAAAAGCATCTGTTCTACAAAAGATATTGTTAACAGAGAAAAAAGACAACTCATAGATTGGGAGAAAATCTTTGCTAACTACACATCTGATAAAGTACGAATATCAAGAGTTCAGAAAAAGCTCAAAAAATTAGATACCAAGCAAGTATGCAACCCAATTAAAAAATAGTTCATAGAACTAAAAAGAAACTTTTCACAAGATGAGATTTAAATATTAAAAAAATCTTTAAAAATGCTTCATGTCTCTATCCATTATGAAAATGCAAGTTAAAATCACTCTGGGATGTCATCTCACTGGAGTAAGACAGACTAAGTTCCAAAATACAAACAACAAATGGTGGCAAGATTATAGGGAGAAGGGCCCCTTCTTATATTGCTGGCAGAAAGATATACTTATACAAATCCTTTGGAAATTAGTTTGGAGGTTCCTAAAAAAAGTAAAAACAAACAAACAAACAAATAAATACTGTATTTCACAGGTGTACCACTCCTTGGAATAGTCCCAAAGAATATTACATCCTTTTACAGAATCATGTGTACAGCCATCTTCATAGCATCTCTATTCACAAAAAAATGAAATGGAATCGACCTAGATGTCCAACACCAGATGAATGGCTAATGAAAATGTGGTGCATATATGCAATGGAATATTATTCAACTTTGATAAAAAGTGAATTAATGATATTTCATGTTAACTTGATGGAGTTGGAAGACTTTATACTGAGCAAAGCATCCCAGACGGACAAAGCCAGATGCCACACATTCTCCTTTATAAGTGGAACCTGGCATTAAATTTTAAAGAATGATGCAATCAAACAAAAACTTTTATAACATTAACAAATGGCAAAGGAATATAAGTTAGGGGTGTGGAGGAAGATTCCAAAGTATTAGAGACAAAGGAACACAGGAAAATAGATGAATAAGACATCTGAAAAGAAAGTTTTATGGAGGAGGAAAGGATGGGGCTCGAACACAGTGAGGCACAGGGTTGTCTTCTGATAACCAGTTACCTCTTAACTGGCTTCTAAACTCCAACTTCCTTAATTCCAGGAAATACATGCCCAGTATTGTAAACCTGTCCAAACAACAGCAGAGGTAGAGAAAATATGCACTAAAAATGATCAGATATCTTAGTATTAACCATAAATTCCCCATAGTAAACCACCCTCTAAACCTTTCTCATTATATCTTTAGAAAAGAGAAGATCTCAACACTCAATCAATGTACAGCCTATTGCATTGGAAGAAGAGTAAACTGAAAAGTCACAACTGACCAGAGCACAGCTCATAGGCGACTCCAAAGCCTCATGCCATTTGAATCTCTTCCTAGTCTTAAGACCCAGGAAACCTTGCAGAAGATGGGGCGGTAAGATTGTAAGAGTCTAAAGTGGAGGAAGTACAGGACAGTCCAGTTCACCCAGTTATGATCAGACTGGTGCACTCAGGAGCTCACGACAATGAGATCTACTTTCACCAGATGTACACAGTGCCCAACATATCCCCCATTGGCCAGCATAGATAACATGAAAAAAAAATTACATACTGTTGCAATTATAGGGTCAGGTTTTAGACAAGTGAAGGGGAATTTCCTCACCGATGGTTTTACCCACTGAGGAACTACTTATACTGATAGAGATCTGGTCTTATACTTGTACAGAAACTCAAATGGAGCTGTGTGGTCCACAGAAGCTGAGAGTCATGAACACATAAGGGACAGGGATGGATTAGGGAAATTAGAGGAGGATGCAAGATTAGGGTGGCAGGAGGCAGGGACAACAATTTATTTTGTTTGAATTTGTTTAATCTCTTAATTAAAAGAAAAAAGTAAAACTTTCAAAGTCCTGATCTTATGCTACTTTGCTAACACTACATTAACCAACACAGAGCAACCTCAAATCAAGGGCTGTTGAAATACATTTCTTTGAGAAGGCACGGCAAAGTCATGTAGCCAAGGTTGTAGAAAGATGTTAAGGCATTGAGGGCATTTAGAGAGGGACCTTAAAGTGCTAAAATTCCTTTTCGCTCTCCAACATCTTCCTGACTTTCCTCCAATTTACATCTGCCTGGCAGAATCTCTTTTTCTCATTTCTTCTTCTTAATGCTTTTCAAATTGCCTAGGGCTCCCAGGGCTTCAGTGGAACAGAAAGCTTAGGTCGGTTTGCCATTTTGTTTCTATGTGTGTGTTAATCTTACCTCCTTTGAACACACTGTTCCAGAAAGAGGCATTAAAGTGAAGTCTCAGATGAGGTTAGAATGCTACATTTCTTCATTGTAAACATGGTCTCAGAGTTCAGGTACACAGGAGTCTTCTGATGGAACAGAAGCAAGGAAGAGAATAAAGTGTCTATAAAAACGGGGTAGGGACCTGCTTGCCACAGTGTGTGGAAGGCTCTGGTGGGTAGGGAGGGAAGATTCTGGAGAATGCTTTTGTCAAACTTCAAACATCCCATCAGAATACTCTTTGGCTCCAGCCTTGAGATTCCTTCCTTTTCTATCAGTAGCTGTCATAAACTACTATCTTTGTGATCCTCCTCTTCATTTCTAGTCATTTTATCATTTCACTTGATCTATTTTAATATTTTTAAAAATATTTTATTTATTTGTGTGTGTGTGTGTGTGTGTGTGTGTATTAGAGGGCACTATATGTCCCTGTGGAGACCATGTGTGACTTTGGGAATCATTCCGGATTGCTTCTACCTCCTTCTTGATTCACTCTGGGATTTCCCAGGCTCCATCCACCATGACCAGATGTGCAGACTGCAGCTGGTTCTGCCTGGTGTTTTTGCATGGGACCTGGGATCTGAACTCAGGACCTTCTGCTTGGGAAACAGAGTCTTAATCCCTGAGCCATTACTCCAGCCCACTATTTCAATTCTTTTTAAAATGTATAAAAGGAAGTGTTTTTTGACATCTTAAAACAATACAGAAAATACACACTGGAAGCAATTAAAGTCATTTTCAATTGTTATTTCTGAAAAAGCATTTCTTCTTTGTCTTAATTTTTCAGAATGTTTGCCAACAATAAATGCAGAAGAGTCGTAAAAAGTAACAAATACTTGAAAAGGAAAATATTTCAGAATTCAAATGTAAATGGAAGAATCCTAACTCTTAAATCAGAGGAATAAGTGGTAATTTATTCTGGAACCAAATATGAGTAACCATAGTTTGGGAACATAAAGATTCAAGATGCCCCAAACCTCATGTTTTGTCATGGTAACAGTTTCGCAGAGTTTTATAATCATAGAATAAATTAAAAAAAAAACAAATTATGTCACGTTTAAATATATTTGTGGAGGCAGGTATACAATAATGCTGGGAGATCTCGATCACAAGCTACAGATGCTATCTAATGACATTTTTAGCCTTCTGAATGGTGGGAGCTAGTGGTCTGCTAATGAATACATTTCACAAGGTTTTGACTTATAGTCACAGGACATTAAGACAGAAAAAAAGGAAGGGTAAAGAGTGACTATCAACACCCAACATAAATATAATTAGGCTCTGAACCTGCAATATTCCAGTCCTCCCCAAAGCCATTATCAATGAAATTCTATTAATTCAGATCAACCTAGTTAGTCAATTCAGTGCAGCTTCATTTCAAAAACTTGGTTTCACAAAACATTGCACACTGCATGTGATGGAAAAAGGGCCCCATCTGGAGTGAGCACCATGTTCATCCTAGCATTGGAAAATGCCTGGAGAGAAAGGACTCCATGAGGAGGATTTCGTGTGTGTGTGTGTGTGTGTGTGTGTGTGTGTGTGTGTGTGTATGTCTGTGTGTGTGTGTGTGTGTGTATACACCTGTGTATGTAACAGAGGGCACTTGATATTTCTGTCTGTGGAAGCTCAAGGGTGATATTATATATCATCTTGTATTGTTCTACCTCCTTATTGTTTTGTTCTCAGGTTTTCCAGGCTTTTACTATTCCAGGACTGGAATTACAGGCTCTTGCCATTTCTGCCCAACCCTTTTATGGGGATATGGGGATCCAAACCCAGGTCATTTTGAAGGAATAATTTACTTTCTGTTGGACAGCTGACACGTCTTGGAATGTCTAGTCCTGTGGGAACTGAATCACCACCCTTCCAATCTTTACCTCACTTCTCTAGTAGCTCTGGGACACCCATTAACAGTGCCCCAGACTATAAATATTGTGGCTCCACCCACTTCTAATTCTCTTCTTCCTGCTCTCCCTACGTGGACGTACCATGGCCTCTCTTCTTTTCTGGGCATGTGCTTTTGGCAGCTTTCTCCCCGTTCTTTCTGACATGAAGATATCTCCTCTGCTCTTCCACCTTTAGCTTATGGCTTCCTCTTTGCCTTCCCTGGGTCAAGCATCTAAGAATTTCCTCTGTATTCTCTTATTTACAATAAAACCTTGCTTTAACTTCTCAATATTTTCTGATTTTGATCTTCATCTCTGGAACACAAGAACCTCAGAGAAAGATACCCTTCAAGACTTTTACTTGCAGCGCAAAGACTTTAACCCCTGCCATCTCTCCATCCCCAAACTGGGGAAATTAAGATTTATGAAAAACGTAGATCAAAATGATTTGGCCAGTAGTACAGAGAAAGCACATTACAATCATTGCAAAATGTATTTGACTCAAATTATCCTCCTACTCAATATGACAAAATCCAAAATTGGAGAATTGAAGAGGAGAGAAGTAAAAAAGAACTAAAAAGTGTTAGGACTCATTTCATTAAAATCTCTGTAATTTGTAGGTTATTTTATAGAAATAAATGGCCTATAGAGTCATTTGTTATTAGATAGAAATTAGCTCTTGAACTTTGACATTTATAGTCTCAACACAACTATCCACATTTGCCAAAGTTTGAATATGTTTTCTCCTCCAAAGTTTTATATGCTGAAAGCTTAGTCATTGGAGTAACAAATTTGAGTGGAAGGACCTTAAGAGAGATAATCAGGCCACAGGGCTAATATCCTGGTTCAGACAGTTCACTGTCTGTAGAGTAAAATCCATTTGATGGGGTTTACCATTAGGGGAAGTTGTTATATAGTGAATTTGGTTTTCATAGTCTCAAATATTCTGATCCTTAGCACATATTTTCTACTTCTCATCATACATATGTTCTTTTCCTGTGATTCCCATCCCATGTTATGATGCAGCCAAGGGTTCACCAGGTACAAGCGACATGTTGGTGAGAGGAAATATTAGCAAAGGTTAAGACAAACAAAGAAACTGGGAGCCAAACCTCCTAGTAATGGAGTAGACGTTTATCCAAGTTTAGGAAGGAAGCCCTCTGACTCAAAATGACCAGAGTGAACAGGAGTTAGGCAGAGGAGAACATGTGACTGGAGTTTTGGCCCAACATTTAAAGCTTAGAATCCAGGAACAGGCATAAGATAATGCAATGAGGAAATGGCATGTCTTCTGCAGTCAAAGTTAATCATAATCTCTGAGCAGTGTGAGCCTGGGAGTGTTGGCTAATTACTGACACTTTTGATTGACACTTTTGATTATTGACACAGTGCTGGCAAGAATACTTCCTGGAGTCACCCAATTAAGCACTCAGTTTTCACTGCCTTCAGTGAAAGTCATATGGACTTTCTAGTCATCGAAATCACTTGAAAAGTCAAACTCTTTAAATTATATCTTACCTAGGTTCAGGGATTCTGTTACAATAACACAAATTTGAACACAACAGCATCTGGACTAGGGTGGGTAGGGTCACTGTCAGCACGAAGGCATACATAGGATGACTGCTGTTCTGCTATCCTAACCAAAAGAGTTAACTGGTGCTTGTTGACATCAGGATTTGTTCAGAAAGCACTCTCTGTACAGTCTGAAAAATTATCTATAGCAATTATGCTCTCAATTTTGAATGAGTTTTTAAAGTACATAATGAACAAAAATAAAAGCAAAAAAACAAAAATAAAATAAGTAGCCAACAGTCCATAGAGAGACAGAAGACAGACATCAAGGGTATCCTTCTGTATACTTTGCCAGACATGTTAGTCTGGCAAGTAAGGATTGTTTCTCTCTCAGCTGCCATATAGATAGGATGCAGCCAGTTTCCTCATGCCTTGGTATTGCAGTGGGCTCTCCTGCCAATCTAGACAAGCAACTGTAACTGAAATATTGAAAGAGAAAACAAACACTTCTTCTCTTAAACTGCTTTGTCATGATTTTATGAGCAACCATGCAAATGAACACTAACAGAATTTGGTACCAAAGAAGTGGGGTGTTGCTGATGAATCTGGCTATTTCGATTTTGTGGATTTTGGATGGCTTTTTTGAAGGAATATGGCAATGGTTGAAGACACTGAGACTGTGTGATCTAAAAACCATTCAGTTTGTGGGCCATGTGGAAAACAGTGATGCTGAAAGAGCTATGGATTGTTTGGGCCCAGTTTGTGGTGAAGGTAACAAGGACTTTGGTAAAACTTAACTTAAAAAAATAATATAGACCTAAAAGTTAACAGTCAGATGATCACAACAGCTAGTGGAGATACCTAGTGATGACAAGAAGGCAAATGGAACATCAAATTTGGGTCTTATAAATATCTAGCAGAAATGCACTGAGGAAACTCCATTGAGGTAGTCAGCTGCAATTCCCAACTGAAGGAGTTGGCAGAGTTGAGGGTGCCCTCAGGTGAGTGTCTAAACAAAAGAACAAAGGTAACAGATGCATCATCAAATCAAGTGCTTATAATCACTCAGTAGAAATTGATCAGGGAAGTCCTACTGACACAGTCATGCCAGAGTTTCCTTTGAGAAACATGGGCAAAACAGAACATTCTCCTTCCTTTCTAACTGATCAGTTAAAATTAAAGGCTTATCGTAAAAAAAGAGTTCTGTTAGAATAATATCAAGCAAAGGAATCTTCTTATTTTTATAGCTTTTCCAGAGAGTAGTGGGAAGTTTTACTTCTGATGGAGTCATCTAGTTTGAGGGTAGTCACGGCAGGTGCTTACTTACAGTATTTTGGATAAGAAAGCACATTTGTTTGCAGGTTGCTGTCATCTCCATAGAAAATAAAGAACAGCTACAGAGAAGACAATTAGAAAAAAAAAAAGGGTCTGTGATCTAACACTGACCAGTTGTTCCCACCATGAGCACTTTTAAATCATTGAATGAACAATAGTAACATCTATTGGAAATGGTTTATCTTCCAGCTATTGAATAACTTCCAGTGTGTGTGTGCATGTGCTTGTGCGTGTGTGTGTGCTTGTGCGTGTGTGTGTGTGGTGTGTGTGTGTGTGTGTGTGTGTGTGTGTGTGTGTGCTTTCTCTCCATGGCTCCCAGGCTGACCAAGGACCTGCTTTTGAGTACATTTGACATAAGCATGCTTTGAGTCTGAAAGATGGCAATCTTGCTTCTAGAAACAGCTTCTCAATGAGCTTAAATATAATGTATAATGCTTCAGGTTTCTGAGAATGTCAATAAATGTTCCTTTTTGGTGGATGTGAAAAAATCATTCTCCTAATTAATACAATGGAGAGAGGGTGCATTGAGGGAGTAGTAGCTATGGCTCTAAACCTCTCTGACTACAGCGTCTAAGGTATTTGGAATTCTTTAAGAGGTAAAGAAAAAATAAATTTAGCATTTTTACTAGCTTAATCTTAATGGAAAAATAGAACATTATATTGGAGTGGGTTCATTAAATAGGTTTAATACTACTGCTTATTCACCTACTTTTTTCTTTAGAGGTCGGCACTGGTCATCAACAGCAACAATAAGAAAAGAAAAAGGCAGTTTTCCTATCTCCATAGAGCTTTTTTTTTTTTTTTTGAATGCCATATGATCTGTTATTCTACTTTTGGGAATAATACTCCATATAGCAAAAAATCACCTTGATAGCACAAGCACGACCATGTTCATAGCAGCACTGTTTACAATAGCAGAGTCATGGAATCAACCCAAATGCCCAACAGTTGATGAGTGGATAAGGAAAATGTGGTACATTTAGACAATGGAATACGACTCAGCCATCAAAAATGATGAATTAATGAAATTGCCAGGAAATGGATGGAATTAGAAACAATTATATATTCTGTGTCCCAGACACAGAAAATTAAGCGTCGTATATACTCCCTAATAGGTGGACCCTAGTACCAAACCCACTTAGTGACACACTCAAAGATAAATCTCTGTAATACCTACAGTAATTGCAAAGATTATAAGCCAGAAACAAGGAAAGAGGGGATCATGCTACAGCAGAGAAAATAGGCCACCACCAAGGACTGAAGTAAGTAGTGAGACATCTGGTTAAGCTCAGTCACTTTCCTTCCTGGTCACTTGCAACTGAGGGGGTTTGATCTCACCAGTCACGGAAGGCATAGAGTTGGGCAGATAGATGGTAACCATCCTGCAAATAGGACACTGACCCCCCCCCTTACATCAGTCTCCTTCTCTTTTTCCACCTACCTTTGAATCTACTCTTATAATAAGACTCTATTTTAACAGCCTTTTATCTCCATAGAGCTTTTTTTACAAAAAAAAAAAAAAAAGAAAAAGAAAAAGGAAGGAAACAAAAGCAGACAATCCAATACAACCTCAAACAATGACACACTGTGTTTTGTGTTGTGTTTGAACTCTCACCATTCACATGTTAAAGTACTGATATTTTATTCTAGGATAGTTGAGGGTGGAGCCTTTGAGAGGCCAATGTATTGGATGTGTTGGAAAGGAAAAGCACAAGGAAGATGATCTCTTTTTCATGTGAGGATACAGCAAAACAGTGGCTCCATAAGCCAGGAAAGCATGGTCGGCACTGTAAGGTTTATGGCCCATTTTCCCAATAAGCCACACTGCAAATGAAAGACAGTTTATTGATTGATAGCAAACTGCCAGGTTAACTCTCAGAAGAGAAAAAACAACAGTTGAAGGGAAAGTAGGGATTTTATAGTTGTAGGCCCATGACTGTGTTGAAGGACAGAGAAGGACGAGTCCAATAAGTTAAAATTTGGGAGTCCCTTGTCCAGACCAGGAAGTACATGGTTAGCTGTAGTCATTCCCCCATTGCCACAGTGTAAGTAATTCAGGACCATGTGGTTAAGTCTTGTCCCGGCCCCTCACTGCCACAAGTTACATGATTGAGGACCTACGTATCATCTCTGGTGAGGCAGGGCTTTTGCTAGTGTAGACTTTTGTGACATGGAGTTTTTGCAAGAAAGTATTATGTAGACATTGAAAAGAAGAATGAAGAGATTCAGCGGGATCCAGAGATTCAAAGTGAGGGCTCTTAGAGGCCTCATAGAAGGCTCAAGCAGAGAAAGAAAAGTTGGGGATCCAAGTGCATAGATATCCTGCTTATCCAAAGAAAGGAAAGGACCTCTTCCTTAGATGAAGTGGGAGGGATTTACGATTAAGTGATAGGCTACACAGGGCTGGGGAGAGTAGGCATCCTAGGTAGGTTACTTGAGAGTAGGACATCTGTACCTTAGAAGGGGAGACATGATATCCTTTTTGTCCTAGGAAATTTAAAAGACAGACAGAATGTTTTTATGATGACTGGAAAGAGAGACTACATAAAAGCAGGTTATCTACATATTGGAGGAGAACACTGGGAATGAGGTCAAGTGACTGCATGTCAGTGGCTAAATTATGTTCAAAAAAAGGTAGCTGACTCTAAAGCCTTGAGGAAGAATGACTGTCCGGGTGAGATGGGTAGCAATGCCAATGTCAAGGTCCTCCCAAGTGAGGGCAAAAAGACTATAGGAGTTAGATGTAAAGAAATAGTAAAGACAGCATCTTTTAAGTTCACAACTGTGATGTGTGTGAAGTGTCTGGAGGATTTAGGAGGGGAGAGTGTAGGGGTTAAGGACCATTGGATTGAATGTTTTGCACAGGAAAGTGAGACAAAGTGAGGCAGAGGTCCTGAACTAGGTGGTAGAGCCATGAAGTCTTAATACAAGGAAGATGGGGGTATTGTAGAGTAAGGAGTTGAAAATGAGTTTGTAAGAGATGTTGGATGGTGGATTTCAAAATTGTCTGTGCTTGAAATAGGATATTGTGGTCAGCAGGAGTAGTTTGCTGGATCCTTAAGAGGGATCTTAATAAGGGAATGGTGGATAAAGAGGTATCCCAAGTAGAGGGATCCAGAAGGTTAGGGGGAAAAGGGAACTAGTTGGATTGTGGGTAGCTTGAGAAGAGGTTTTAAGAAGGAGAAAAGCATTTGTGGTGGGGTGAAGGGGTAGATAGGGAGTGAGAGAGGGGAAGAGGTAAAATTTAATCAAAAATCTCATCCCAGAAGGGGAGCAGGACAGGAGGACATTTTGAGATATGTGTGTGTTAAAAGTTTGTCCATAAATATGCAAGACACTGGATCAGTAGTTTTAAGCTAACTAGGGAGACCATGAACACCAATCCAGAAATCTGAGGAGCAAAGAGGAACTAGAAAAGGAAGGGAGGATTGACTGGGTCAACTCCCCTCCCCCGTATCAATTAGGAGATCTGCTGTCTGGCAAGTTACCCTGGGTTCCTCCATGGTGATCTTGATGTCTCTTTTGGGGGGTTGGATCCCAGGGCATCTTCATTTCTCCCATTAGGCCCAGCAGATTTTTTCATAATATGCTGTGAAGGGGAAGGAGCTTGGAGGGTTGGCCTACCTCGATGCTGCAGGAAGCAGCCCTCAACTTCCAGTGCACCTTTTGTCTACCTGCAGGGCAGGGTTGTAGCGGTAGGAGACACTGTGAAGGGCAGCTCTTTGTCTGGTGGCCGGTCTTGCTACATTTGAAGCAGACCCCTAGTGGTGGTCATAATAAGTCTACATTTTTGGGGAGGTGGGGTAACTTGATTCCCCTCTGACCAGGTGGACCAAGTCCTTGCTAGGAGACTAAGATAGTGCATACTTGTTCTAGACTTTTCTAAAGAGGGAGAAATATGTGGATAATGGATCAAGCAGATGAACTTGAAGGATACCAAAACTTTCAGAACAGTCAAAATCTTCTACAAGAGGCACCTTGAAAACAATAGCATCATCTCCAAGCAGCTGGAACCTGTCACCAAGACCTAAATCTGAATCACAGCACCTTCATTAATGTAAAGTTTTGGGCCTGTTTTGCCTGGTAAACTACACCAAGAATGAAAGACAAAGCAGTTTATTGATGGATGATGAACTTCCAAGCTAACCCTCAGAAGATAAAGGAGAGAAAAAGCAGCGTTCGAAGGAAATGTGGGATTAACTTATTCAAGCAATTTGTTTTTCAATATTATCCTGGTATTTTCAATATTATCCTGAACTAACTGAAACTTTGATCAGTTAATAAGAAAGGTCAAACCAAAAGACAGAATAAGATGACATGTGGAAAATAACGCTTTTTTATCTGGACATGTCAGTAGTCACATTTGAAAGATCATGTGTACTTGGGATGCCATGTGCACGGTTTTAATCACAGTACTGGGGAGGCTTAGCCATGGTGTGGCTATTATTGTGAGCACAGATTGGACTGCATATGACTGACCTCTTTGGTCTGTCACAGTGTGAAAGAGACCAAGGAAAACAGAATGAGAGAGAGAGAGAGGAGAGACAGACAGAGAGAGAGAGAAAAAAGAAGGAAAGAAAGAAAGAAAGAAAGAAAGAAAGAAAGAAAGAAAGAAGAAAAGAAAAGAAAAAGAAAAAAGAAAGAAAGAAAGAAAGAAAAAGAAAAAGAAAGAAACAAACAAAGAAACAAAGAAAAAGAATTATATTTGATGAAGAATTTTCTGAAATGATTATTTCTGTTTCACATTGGCAGGGATATATATCACTTCAAGCACTCCTACTTATTTTTTCCTGTTGCAAGAAATAAATACTAAGTCTATGGAAACAGTGGTATCTTCATCAGGAGACAACAGCTTCTTTTAGATCCCATAGCATTTGTCATTCTCATAAAGCTAATATTAATCAATCACCAAGCTCTGTTGTTCATGAAGTCTGTTACATGTTTTTATTTCTGTTAGATATAAGAATGAAGAGTAATAGGCTTATAGAATTTCCTATTGGAAGAGTGAACTGAAATTTGTTCCAGAAAGCCCTGTGATATCTCTTGTGAAATAATTGGAATGGAGTGCATGAGAGGGTTTAACCATCTCTTCCCATGGAAACCTCTAGCTTTACAAGCTCGTTTTACCCAGTAAAGCCATTCCTTAATGTATATCATAACATTTTATGGATTTGTTCCAAACTCCAGTGTAAAACAAATGCTGACTGAAAGCAGTGCCTGCCTTCAGAACCTGGGGAAAAATTCCTGCTTTACTCATTGTTCCGAGTCCAGCCAATATCCAATTTAGTTCTCATATTAAGAGACATTTTATTTCTTTTTGGTGGCATATATACATCCTCATAGAATTAGTTGTGTTGCTTTGTGCCAACTACAGCAATCCTAATCTTTTTTTTTAAATAATGTATTTTTTTCACTATACAAACTTAATAGGTACCCCAGTCCCCTCCCTCCCTCTAACCCTCCTGGATCTCCCTGCTCCCTCTCCCCTTTGCCCCTTCCTTTCCCCCCTCCCTCCCTTTCTTCCAGTGTTCCTCCCCCCATTCCTGGAGCATCCTTTAATGTGTATATCAAACTTTCCTCTGGGTCCTCCTCTCTGATGAAGTGTAAGGACTCAGTGGCATTTCCTAGAACTCTTTCTTGCATTCCCCTTAAGTATAAGAACACTATTGTGACTGTTAATCCCTTGCTTCTAAGGATCCTAGTGCCTTTAGTCCATGCTAGCCTTTGAGCGGTCAATGATATGTTGGTCATTGCGCAGATCATGCAGAGTCCTATTATGATTGCTTCGGCCCTAACTTGTGTGGAGTATCTTGCATATCATAGCTCCTCCCCATCTTTGGGCTCTTACAATCTTAGCCCCCTCTTCGGGCAAATTTCCCTGAGCTTCAGAATGGGGAGAGATTAGGCGGGCCTTATTCCAGGTGGTTGATATAGAGTCTCTGATGTTCTGAATTATGATTTGTTGATTTTTTTTTCAGTTTTGCTGCTTCTGTGATGCCTTTGGCTCCATCCTGATGCGTATTGGATGTCAATCCCTGGCCAGAGATATAAAGCTGTTAAAATAGAGTCTTATAATAAGAGTAGATTCAAAGGTAGATAGAATAAGAGTAGGAACCCACAATGGGGGGGGGTCAGTCTCCCATTTGCAAAATGGTTACCTACTATCTGCCAGACTCTGTGCCCTCCTTGTCTGGTGAGCCAAACCCCATCAGTTGCAAGTGACCAGGAAGGAAACTCTGTGAGCTTAACCAGTTGTTTCATTACTTACTTACAGTCCATGATGGTGGCCTATTACCTTTGCTGCAGCATGATACCCTCTCTCCTTGTGTCTGGCAGGGCCCTCCTTCCCTTTCCCTCCTGTTTATAATCTTTGCAATTACTGTATGTATTACAGAGATTTGTCTTTAAGTGTCTCTAAGTGGGTTTGGTACTAGGATTCACCTATTAGGGAGTACATACAGCGCTTAATTTTCTGTGTCTGGATACTTCACTCAATATAATTGTTTCTAATTCCATCCATTTCCTAGCAAATTTCATTAATTCATCGTTTTTGATGGTTGAGTAGTATTCCATTGTATAAATGTCCCACATTTTCCTTATCCACTTGTCAACTGTTGGACATTTGGGTTGGTTCCATGACTTTGCTATTGTAAACAGTGCTGCTATGAACATGATCATGCTTGTGCTATCAAGGTGAATTTTTGCCCTATGGGGGGTTGTTCCCAAAAGTGGAATAGCTGGGTCATATGGCATTTCAATCTTTAACTTCTTTAAGAGTCACCAGACGGCTCGCCGGATTGGTGGTATGAGCCTGCATTCCCACCAGCAATGTAGGAGAGTTCCCCTCACTCCACATCCTCTCCAGCATTTGTTGTTGTTTGTATTGTGGATTTTTGCCATCCTGACTGGGGTGAGATGATATCTTAGGGAGGTTTTGATTTGCATTTCCCTGATGGCTAAGGATGTGGAGCATTTTTTAAGATATTTGTTATCTTAATATTTTAATTTCATCCCTGGTAAAGTTTCTTTTAAGTTCCAAGGCCCATTTTTTAATTGGGCCATTAGTTTCCTTGGTGTTTGGTTTTCTAAGTTCTTTGTGCACTCTGGATAATAGATCTCTATCAGATATGTGGTTAGTGAAGATTTTCTCCCGTTCTGTGGATTGCCTTTGTATTTGAGTTACAATCTCTTTATGTGAACTGAAACTCACAAGATTACATCTGTTGAGTGTTGGTTGTATTGACTGCACTATTGGATTTCCGATTAGGAACTCTTGGCCTTGTCCAAACATCTCCAGGGAGTTCCCTGGAGTTCCAGCTTTAATCTTCTGCATGTGGATATCCAGTTTTTCCAGCACCATTTATTGAAGATGCTGTTCTTTTTCCATTGGATTTTTTGGGCCCATTGTCAAAGATCAAATGGCTGTAATTTTGTGGGCTTATATCTGGGTCTTCAGCCCTTATCCATTGATCTGTGTATCTATTTTGGAACCAGTACAAGGCTGTTTTTATAATTATGGATTTGTAGTATAGACTAAGGTTTGGTATGATACCTCCAGCTGTGTTTTTGTTACTCAGGATTGTTTTTGCTATTCTGGGTCTTTTATGCCTCCATATGAATTTTGAGATTGTTTGATCAACCTCTTTAAATAATTGATTTGGGATTTCGATTGGTATAGCATTTAATCTGAATATTGCCTTAGGTAGATGTCATTTTTATGATGTTGATTCTGCCAATCCAGGAACATGGGAGGTCTTTCCACCTTCTAGTTTCTTCTGTAATTTCTTTCTTTAGGGTTTTAAAGTTTTCATTGTAAAGGTCACTTACTTCCTTGGTTAGGTTCATACCAAGGTATTTTATTTTTTTAGGGTATTTTTTTAGGTATTTTATTTTTATAGTAAATAGGATTGTTTCTCTCAGGGCTTTTTCACTTCTTTCATTCTGGGCATATAGGAAGGCCACTGATTTTTGTATGTTTATTTTGTATCTTGCCACCCTGCTGAACTTCTGCATAAGTTCCAGGAGCTTCGTGGTGGAGTTTTTGGTATCACTCAGGTATAGTATCATGTCATCAGCAAATAGGGATAGCTTGACTTCTTCCTTGCCGATTTGAATCCCTTTTATGTCCCTTTCTTGTCTTATGGCTTCAGCTAAGACTTCAAGCACAATATTGAATAGAAGTGGTAAGAGTGGACAGCCTTGTCTAGTTCCTGATCGAAGCGGCAATGCTTCCAGTTTTTCCCCATGGAGTATAATCCTTGCTGTGGGCTTGTTGTATACAGCTTTTATTATATTGATTAAGGTTCCTTCCATTCCTACTGTCTCTAGCGTTTTAATCATAAAAGGCTGTTGGATCTTGTGGAAAGCTTTTTCTGCATCTATCAAGAGTATCATGTGGTCTTGGATTTTGGACTGGTTTATATGGTGAATTACATTTATTGATTTGCGTATGTTGAACCAACCTTGTGTGCCGGGGATAAAGCCTACTTGGTCCCCATGAATGATCTTTTTGAATCTGATTTGCTAAGACTTTGTTGAGAATCTTTGCATCTGTGTTCATCAAAGAGATTGGTCTATAGTTTTCTTTTTTAAGTATATCTTTATTAGATTTTGGGATTAGGATGATATTAGCTTTCATAGAAATATTCTGGTAGTGTTCCTTCCTTTGCTATTTGATGGAACAGTTTAAGGAGTATTGGTGTTATTAGCTCCTTAAATTTCTGGTAGAACTCTGTGCTGAATCCATCTGATCCAGGACATTTTTTGGTGGGAAGATTCGACATTACTTCATCGTTTTCCTCTTATGTTATAGGACTATTTAAATAATTCACAACTTCCTGATTCAATTTCGGTAAGTTGTGCTTACTTAGGAATTCAACCATTTCTTTTGTGTTGTCCAATTTCACAGAGTATAAGTTTTTGAAATAAGACATTATAATTCTCTGAATTTCTTGGGTATCTGTAGTGATACTCCATTTTCATTTCTAATTTGGTTAATTTGTGTTTTTTCTCTCTTCTTTTTGGTTAATTTAGCTAGGGGTGTATCAATCTTATTAATTTTTTCAAAGAACCAACTTTTTTTTAACATTTTTTATTATCTACGCTCATACAAACTTAATAGGTACACCGGTTCCCTCTCTCCCTCCTCCCCCCCTCTGCTCACCCTCCTCTCACCCCTCCCTCCCCACCCTCCAGTGCCTCCCCTCCCCCATCCCCGGAGAATCCTTTAATATGCATGCCAAACTCTCCTCTCGGCCCTCTTCTCAGATGACATACAAGAACCCAGTGGCATTTCCCTGAACCCTTTCCTGTGTTCCCCTTAAGCATAGGAACAGTACTGTGGCTGTCAATCCCTTGCCTCTAAGGATCTTGGTGCTTTTAGCAAATGCTAGACTTTGTGGGGTCAATAGTGTGTTGGACATTGCACAGGGCATGCAAAGTCCAATTATGATTGCTTCGGCCCTAACTTGTGTGGAGTATCTTGCATATCATTGCTCCTCCCATTCTTGTGCTCTTACAATCTTACTGCCCCTCTTCTGCAATCATTAGATTCATTTTTATATTGACCTCTCTTCCTCCTCTCAATCCCCCAGGATTTCACATGTACCTTTAAAAAATTGAAAAAAACTTGAATGATAAAAATGATAAAAAAGCATGAATGATAAAAATTTATATTTAGGATGTAGGCAGCTCATGATTGAACTTCCACTTTTTGTGGCTAATGACCTATGATAAAGCTAAAGAATAGCAGTTTCCTCTGTCTGTTTGAGGCTCCATAAGCTCACAGTGGGTATGGAGCCAGGCCCACAGGGGCCCTTCTATTCAGTGAGTATACGATGATCTCAGATTTACAAGCCTCTGAACCAGTCTTTAAAGGGCTTCCAGGCCTTCAGTCATTACCTGGGCTGCGTAATTTGTGCCTTTTCTTCTGGACTTCTTGATTTCAGGTCTGGTTTTACTAGAAGTGACAAGACTGAGTTGGAGTCTAATTTAAGGGTGCTGGAGGGAACAAATTACATTCTTTTGAAAGCCTCATGCCTTTGGTAGACAGGAATCTTACCAAAGCTAAGTTGTGCCAGGGTTTTGGCTTAGAGAGAGCATGAACCACATTAATGTTTTACTCAGGTCTTCTCAGATCAAAATTGAGTCCAACCAAGACAGGGTCCAGGAGTGCCTAATTACAATTAAGACAAAGAAATAATCTTTGACACTAAACTTGGGGATCGGTTATAATGCATACAATTTTACATCAAAGTTTAAAATACAGATGAACTTCTGAAAATATTGCCTATTTTAATCACATATACCAATTTTATTTTATTAAGAATTAGCCATTTAATTTTGTTAGCAACACAATGGCACAAGTAAAAGAAGCCTTACAGAGAGTAAGAAAACAAATTTTATAAATAATAGCATATGTATGCTAAATCAGTGGCTATATTTCTGTTTCAATAGATTGAAAGAAAAAAAAATTTGTGTAGTCAATTTCCTATTAGCAATTCATTTCTCCTAAGCTCTACAACTGCAGGTAATATAAGGATTCTTTTTATTATAACTTAATCAGTGCAATTTATTTTGATTTTTTTCAATTGTTTCACTATAAAGTCTTCCATTTTTTCTATTTCTTTAACAATTTTCTTTAACAATTTATCATATGTATATAATTGAAGTCTATTTCTTTGATGGTTCTTGTGTTCCAGAGCTGTAACACGAAATCAGAACATATTGGCAGGTTAAAAAGCAGAGATTTTATTGAAAATGAAGGGAAAAGGGAAGGAACTTTGGATATTCAGTCCCAGGAAGGCAAAGAGGAAACCTCAGAATAAGCTGAGAGAGCACTAGAGCAGAGGAGATAGCTTAAAGTCAGAGAGAACAGGGATCGTCTCCATTAGCTTATGGTGAGGGGACAGAGCCACCGTGTCATTGCCACATGCTAGTCACTTGAGGGATGTTGGGTCTGGTGCTCACAGAACAGAGAACTACCCGATACTAGCTGTCCAATAGAAATCATTTCATGACAATAGTTTTTTAAAAAAAATTTCCCCATATTAATCTCTCTCATCTCTCCTCCATCTCCTCCAGTTCCCACTGAAAATTTACTTTTTCTGAACAAGTTTTCCTCTTACCTTTATGTCCTAATTGTGTTTCTTTCTCTTCTCCTCTCTCTCTCTCTCTCTCTCTCTCTCTCTCTCTCTCTCTCTCTCTCTCTATTTGTGTGTATCACTAAGTTCAACATATGTCTGGGCCCACTGCAACATAAGTCATATAACATCAGCAGCTATCTCTGATACAAGCATTAACCATTGTTATTCACTTAGAGAAGAGTGGGGCCATGTAATGGCGTCCCCCTTTACTGATGTGAAGTTGTACTTGTTTAAATAGTTTGCTAGAAATCAATGGAATTAAAATTGATGGAGTTAAAAAACTTGCATAAGTTATAAAAATACCATCAGTAGAGAACCACCATCTCAAAACAGGCAGTGCTGAGTAATGCAGAGCAGATGAGTGGATTTTACCTTTAATTCTCTACAGGAAAATCTGTCATACAAATCTGCCAGGGGCTTGGAACACTGTTGCCAACTTTTTCACTTTGTTCAAAAACCCAAGGAAAACCTCTAAAAAATAGAAACCTCTGAAATTGAAATTTTTTTCAATGTGGATATTATAAAATATGTTTTCTAATTCTTGCTTCAGTATGTTCAACCCAAAGACAGCTCTCTAAGAAGGACTTTGTAACCTCTGTAACAGGATTATATAACACAATAAAACTGTTCTGTAGGGACTTTGCTTCTGTAGGGACTTTGGGTCACTTGGCTGAACTCCTTCCTTAAGGTTGGGACAAGAAAGGTTAAGTGTTTTGTTTGTGGCCACCAGGTTCCTCTATGAACTGCTGGTATTACCATATTAATTTCTCTCTCTCTCTCTCTCTCTCTCTCTCTCCTTTTGTCTTCTTCTTCTCCTCCTCCTCCTCTTCCTCCTCCCCCCCTTTTCCTCCCCCTCCTCCTCCTCTTCCTCCCCCTCCGCCTCCTGGTCTTCTCCTCCTCTTCCTATTATCTGCATTCCCATTTCCCCTGTCAGTCTTCCTTGTTCCATCCCTAACCTTTAAATGTGTATCTTCTTCTTATCATTTGCACTCTGAATCTTCTGGGAAAAATAAAAAAGAATGTGTTTACTTCAGTAAACTCTTCATACAAGCTCCATTAAATGATTTTAAGATTAGCCCATCGTTTCTTCTTTATCCACTCTTTTAAATTCATCTTCAGGACAATGGAATAACAGTTAATGATAATATATTTGAGGATAATATATTTGTTTCAAAATTCCCATTGTATTTCCAGCACTTCTCACATATAAACCAAACAGAATTCAAATGTTTCTAACTTGTCAACTTGGCATTGAAATCATCAGTGTGGTATGTTTATTAAGTTTATTTCAAATTTTTGGCTTTCTCTCTCTGAAGAATACACTGATCTTCAGTTTCTGCGCTGTTCCCTGGGTGGCTATTCCATTTTCCAAATGTATGGTTTGGAATTACTGTTCTGTTCTCAAATTACATCTGTTTGATTTGAAGACATAGTTTATCTCCATATTATAACATCTGACTACAAGCTGCATATATTCTCTCTAGTTGATGCCTTCATTTGTAGTAAAATATAAAAAATATCTTTCCCAATACTTTCTTCCTGCCTCTTGTGTTGGTAACTTACTTATATGCTGAAAGACAGAATTTGTACTTCCCAGACTTCTTTGTTGAAAGGATCTTTACTTTGCATTATAATGCCTTGTAAGTGTGCTATTATGTTTTCCATCGTGCAATTTAATATATTTCCTGAAAGGTGTTGGCCATTTTTTTTTCCCAAAACACTGCAACTTGTGTATTGCTGCCCATCTTGTTTCCCTTTGTATGATCAGCAGTGCCCACAGGTGCAGCTGTTACAGGATCCGGAAGTCTCTCTGGACAGAAAATGAGCTTGACTGAGAAGGATGTTTATTGAAAGTGGGTCAAACACACTGAAGCCTCAGGACTCCATCAAAGTTCAGGACCTTAGATGGCGACTTAGAACTTCAGGGCTCCATCAGAGTTTGGGACCTCATGGAGCTTCAGGTAGGGCAGTGGGGGCATTTCTTACAGCAGTTTATAAGTTGGTATGTGCCATTCTCAGCTAGTGACTCAAGTTGGAAGTTTCAGATAGTGCTTACAGTTGGAATTCCGACAGGGGAGAGAGGAGGGGTGGAAACCCCGAGTGGTGGTCCTGCTGACCCAAGGGTGTAACTATGAAACCAACTGGCTAGCAGATAGCAAGAGCAAGTTTTGACTATCTTTTATGTGTAAGCAGTGATTATTCTCATGCATAAGCCAAAGAAGCGATTAGTCCAAGGTCAAAATTTTTCCACAGCATATGTTCTATAGCACATTGCACACAGTTTCATCATAGCACACAAGACCACTACACGGCTGTATTCTACTCAATGAGCATGTGTCCATGTTAGATCAAGTAATTTTAGAGTACAAAAGTTATAAATTTATGACACATTTTAAGATCGATATTTCCTGCTTTCTAACAGAGAGACATCTCTGGCAACATATTGATCAGTAGTATATAGAGTGAGTGATCAGTATAATATAGTTTATGTTGCACTTACATGGAGAAGAAGATTGGAAGTAAATGCATAGTAGGAACTGTCTTCTTATGAACATTTGCTTTAGCTAATTACCTTTCAATGCATGAGTTTAAGAATGAAAATCATCACTTCCTATGACTTAGAAATATCAGAGAAAGAGCTTTGAATCACATAGATCCTCATTACTTTGAGTTAATTTCCTCAAGTATTTTGTCAGAGCAAAAGAGAGCTAATGAATCTTTCTGATGAAACTAAAATTAAGGTAACAAAATTAATCATTATAAAGAGAACAGTTTAGGGCTAGAGAGATGGCTCAGAGGTTAAGACTTTGTCGGAAAACAGAAGTTTCTGAGTGCGGATCCCAGGTTCCACGTAAAAATGCCGGGTAGAAACAGCTGCAGCCTGCACTTCCAGCCCTGGGAAATGGAGCCTAGAAAATCTCAGAGCCAAGCAAGAAGGATGTAGAAGCAATCCACGTTGATTCCTAAAGTCACTCTTGGTCCTCTACAGGAATACACAGTGCCCTGTGATGAACACACACACGCACGCACACACACACACACACACACACACACACACACACACACACACACACTAAGTAAATAAAAACCCTTAAAAAAGAAACCAGTTTAGTAGCACATAAGGGATGAATGTGCTTTAAAATGTGCCAAGATAGATTTCAAAATGCTGCAACATTTCAGTTCCATTTTGAAAGATATTCTGGTGAGGTCAACATTCCTAATTATAAAACTTCTCACTTCTCCACACAGAGGTTGTTGACCATACAGTATAGTTTTCTGATCCCAGTTGATTGTTGCAAATTCAGCTCCTTTGATGCTTAGAGAAGGTGGTGATTGCTTTTATTTTCCTACCTATGGGAAAGACATATTTGTCTTTAATTTGCTATGCTTGCATTTAGTTTTTAAAAGTATTTATCTTACTTGATAATGTCAGAACTATTGGAGTTCTATTTTGTCCTCAGTTTTGGATAATTACCAGCCATTATTTATTCCAATATTACATTATTTTCTTTTATCCTTTAGAATTCCTGACTGTATGATTGATCCTTAAGTTCTTATTCAATAATTCCAATTTCCTTTCTTTTATGTTATTACTTGTTATATTTTCTTTCTTAGTTCTGTAATTCAGCTAATATGTAGAATGTTTTGGAAAATACATTCAACAAACTTAAAGTTTTGTTTTTTTGTGATTTGTACTTTTATTTTTAGAAATCCAATTAAGTTTTTTCGCTGCTATGTCTTAATAATTTTGTTTGCTTCATTGAACAAAATAGCAATACTTATTTTAAATAAGTGTTCTGTTTTATTGCATTCTGTTTCTCAAGATTTTGTCCATACATTACTTTGTATTTTAAAGTATATGACCGTTAAAATTTTATGTGAATATACAAAGATATGCAAGCTACATATGTACATTTGAAAGATATTTTGAAATCCTCAAATCTGTTATTTTCCCACAAAATGTTATGTTTCTTCTCCTGAGAACCATAAAGCACTTGTTCATGGTATGAAAATGTCAAGACTATCATCCCAATGGGAGAGAATCAGTAATCCATGGCTGAGCTTCAGTACTTTCAAAGGTCGAATCTGAACAAATTCTGGTTTCTAACTTGGCCTGGGAGAATCTTTAGCAGAAATAGTGCTCTTTGTCACTTGTCTCTTTTTATCTTAATAATCATCTTACTTTCATGGAAGTCTTTTAAGTCACTGCTCAGTATTTCACACCTCAGCTGTTTCTTTTCTTAAAACCAGCCTTCCTTTTCTAGGCCTACTTCTCCTACACCTTGGGCACTTTAATCCCAGAGAGCCTTACTTGTCCTGTGATGTTTTCCTTTCTAAGTTTTTCTTTGTCTTTGAAACATGCAGCATGTATCAGGTTTGTCTATTACCAGAGAATAAAAACTTTAGCTGATAATATTTTATCCAGTTTAATTATAATCTAATATTGAGGGCACAATGAAGATACTGTGGAAATATTTTGTTTATGAAAAATAGTTACTATTTGTCCCAAATCCCCTACCCCCAAAAATTCTTCCTATTTTCAGACAGGGAATTTAAAGAAATAATCAAGAAGTTAAAAAAATGAGATTGTTAGAGTGGACTTTAATTGAGTTTTAGTGGAGTCCTTATAAGAAATGAAAATTTGTATACACAATGTATTCCAGGATTAGAACCTCACAAAACAAGTTAACAAAGAAAGGTGAGAATACAACAAGGAGGGTAGGCATGATTCAGACAGTTATTGGCAAAACAATGAAGGAAGCTTTAGCAGAAACCAAACATGCCAACAGCCAACATTTGATTTTTAGTGGCTAAAATTGTCAGGAAAGAAATGTCTTAAATTGTCAAGTGTATGGTATCATTAGACACAGATTCTTACAAAGAGAGCACTAATAAGTGACTAAAAACAGATATAAAGTTGCAACAGTATTTTAACATTCTGGTCTAAGTAAGCATGCCTTTGTTCATTGTCAGAAACTTTCCCAGAGACTCCAATCACAGTGGCATTTAGCAGCCACATCCAGGAATTGAAGATGTCATGGGCATCTGTAATCCATTCACAACACCTCCAATAGGAGTTATTTTCATGAGGCATAAACTTCAGATATAGGTAAAATAATCACATAATAAAGGCTCTTGTAAAAGGGAAGATGTTTTTTCTACATATAAACTGAAGCCTCAGGCAGAATTTCACTATTTTTAGCCTCTGTGAAGTAAGAGGACAAGACTCCAACTGCTGACTTCACTGTGTGAGCCAAGTCCCAGTCTCCCTTGTCCTTTTGTGTTTCAGCCTTTTTTCCCAGATTTTTCATGTGGATTCCAGGAAGTTCTAGACAGACCTATGAGTTCAACTGTGATCTTTGCTTTGAATTTCTCTTTCTGTCCTCGGAAAATAAAGAATTTTGTCACCTTTGATCTTACCTTTATGTTGTTGGTTCCCTTTTTATATGCTATTTGCCATCACTATGTATTTTAAAAAAGTAATTTGATGTTTTGAAAGTGAAAAAAATTGTAATATCTAACTCGGAAGTCCTACATAACTATTGTTCAATTTTAATCATTCAGTCTAACATTGGCTTATAGGTCATAGCATGAGAGCTTGTTTCTGTATGACTTTAAGGCATAGGAAAGTACCACAAGTAAATTGTACGTTTTAAAATTTGACACTATTGAAACTATTGTAAATTCTTTAAAACATATTATTTTTTCTATTCATTTTTATTGGCAAAGGACTGTTTCAATACTGTTAGGAGGACCGAGCCTTAAGTTACTTTGATCTGAACCAGTTTTTCTTAACTAGAGGCAGTTTTGACCTCACTGTAGGAAATCTGCACAATGTCTATAGACATTATGATAGTACTGACTTGGAAATGTTATTGAATTTTAGTTATTGAATTCTAAGGGGAGCCACTGTCTGATAAGAGCTCAGAGCATTTTCACAACAAATAAGGTCTACATTTTGAACAGTGAATATAACCTAACATGTGAAGAAAACTGTTTAAACCTGTATGATAATATTCAAAATTTTAAAATCAAAAGCCTTTCAGTTTTGAAGTTTCTAATGTATATAATTTAATAGAGTTTGAACTTCATTTATAAACCCACATGCACATTTCTTACAAAGTCTTATGATTAAGAGATGGTGCATATGAACAAAAGGATTAACTTCCTGTCTACAACTCTGAATGAAGTCAACAAACCATACCTGGAACTTTGTTGGATGCCATTTTACCATAACTTATCTTGAACAGATTTAGTTTAGAAGCATTGACAACACTTAAAGCAATTCATTCTCCTCTTTATGTACCTTCTGTTCTGCACTGTAATTTCAGATTAATCTAGGAACAAGCGTTCTAAATATCATTTACAGCCTATATTCTGGGTATCTGCTGTCTTCTTTTATTTTATTATCCTTTTTCTTCTGTCAACTATATTTCTAATTTAAGGTGAAGTTCTCACAAACTTGGTGTCAAGAATTTAAGATTTCACAGAGGAAACAGAAAGAAGTGGATTCATGTATGAAATGCCATAGATGTGAAATAGCACATATACATGCATATATGAATGTGTATGCATACATGAAGTTAAAAATTGTGTGAAAATTTTATTCTGTTGTTTCTTCCTGGGTATCTGAAAATTTAGTTTTCTTAACCAGTTTTCTGTGCAGTGCCAAGCCAATTGATCTTTCATTAGGGCCAGGTCACACCAGAAATGCCTCTTACACTCCTCTTTTTTTAGTTCTAACCCAGTTTCTGCCTTCTAGATTGCACACCAATACAAGGTTGTATTTGTCTTTATTTCATGGAAGAATTCCATTTGCTGTCATATTTGAACATGCTTCATCTTTTTCACTGAAAGTGAGCTATATTCATGTCTACTTCAATAAATTCCCATCCCTAAAAAACAGTTTCTTGAAGAAAAGGAATAAAACTTGAAGAAAAGGAATAAAAATATCCCAGATGTTTGTAGAAATCACATAGATGTACTTGGCTATGAAAGAAAATGCTAGCCAATATGCATTGATAATAGATAAAGTTCTATGTTCTTTATAAACCAGACATGAAAGAAACATTTTTAAAGGAGTCACAATGAATACTCTCCAGCAGACATGTTTAAACATTAGGATAAATTAAATATTGATGGAAGAGCAAACAATTATGATATATCTTTGATTTAGGGATTATTCAATTCACAGAAAAAGCCACCTAACTTCTATCTGACATACAGGCTTGCTTAAACCAAGCATACATGTTCACAAACATAGATAAAAATTTGAACACACACTCCACAGCACCAATGTGTCATTTGAATTACATTTATCTTCTTTGTAAGTTAGTTTTCTATAGCATCCGTATTTGCTTTGGAATAACTCATGCAATTTGCTATGATATTTTCCTTTTATGGAATGGCTTTTGGCATCAACTATAGTATCTCATCATTTAGTCTTCAGTTTGTTTCTGGGTCAGGCAGGTTATCTCTCGCAGCCATTAATATAGCTGCCACACAGTCCTTGTAAGGTACTGTTACATCGTCTATCTTAAAGGCACAGATTCTGCCAGGGAGGAAGTCTTGCAGTTGGCCTGCACTTTTTTTTGTAGATGATAATTGTCTACTTTGATTCTGTTGTATCAAAGAAAAGATTAAAACAGATGCTGTTTATTTTTGTGTTTTGTGTCTACTTTTCTATGGGTATGCATGTATATGTTTGCCTGTTTTAGGAAACAATGCCTAAGCTGCAACAACAGCAAACATAAAATTCTAGCCGTCTGTTATTCCTTTAATTAAATTTTATCAAGACATTAAAGAGTGTCAACAATCTATCAGAGTATAAGAATGGACTTGCTATAGGCAAAATAAACTGTGTTCACATTGACAAAGAGATAGCACTTATCTTTCTGTAGTTTTTAGGAAATTGGTAAGGAAGAGAGCAAATATTTTCCACAAACTAAAAAGTAAACAAATTAGAATCAGTTTTTCAAGAAGTATAGTTGTTTACATTGGACTTTGTGTTGTGCATAAGCCTTTATATTTTTATGTGTTTGCTTTACTTTATTTTAATTTTTTAATTAAAATTCTTTTCTTTAATTCTTTGATTTTCAAACAGAAGTCATATCCATGAATATGATTTTATTCACTTAGTTCTTCCCATTAGTTACATGTAATTATAATTTAAAGGATTTTATGTATGAGGGAAGAGCAAGAACATGACACAGTGGGGAGTATGTGTGGTAGGTAGCTTGTCACCTGCCTGCTAGCCCCTTCGCACCCTTCCTAATGACAGGGAACACATGTCCAGCAATATAAAACAGTCTAAAGAACAATGGACTGGGAGAAAACTACAGTGGTCAGGATCAGATACCTCAGTACTAACCACAAACACTCAATAGTAAACCTCCATCTAAACACCTCTTATTTTATCTTTACAAAAGAAAATATTTCAACACTCAAACAAGATGCAGCCTGTTGTAATGGAAGAGTAGTTAAGCAGCCAACAGCCAATAAGCGTGCAGAATAACAAAGACCCTAAAATGCCCAGACAGAATTCAGCTAACCAAATCTCTCCTCATCTTAGCTCAGGGAATCTTGCATAAGAGGTGGTGGTAAGATTGTAAGAGCCTAAAGTTGGGGAGGTCTACTGCCTGCCAGGACGTTCCACTCAAGACAGGATGCTGTATCCAGGTTCTTACTGCAGCGGGACTTATATGCGCACCAGATCTGCACTATGACTGATTATTAACATTTCCCCATAAACTAGCAAGAAACTCAGGAGCAATAATTACATGCAGGGGAAACTTTAGGGGCTAGGGCTTGACAGGTAAAAAAGAGCACTCTTATAGGTCGGTCTACCCAAGGAAGGGGTCATTTAATCTGCCACAGATGTCTGGGTTTACACTAATGCAGACAACCTGAAGGGAATCTTGGAGCCCACAAAAGCAGACAGACAGGAAGGTGGGAGGGAGAGGGATTGATGAAGGGAGAGAAGGGTGGAAAAGGAAGGGGAGAGGAAGGGAGAAGGAGGGGTGTAGGAACAATCACTCCTTATGCTTGTAAAACTAGAAAAATAGAAAATAATTTGTAAAAGGACTCTTCATTTCGTAGAATTTTGTGTACTGTGGGAAAGCAGTCTCCCCACAAGTATCCATTTTTTTTCAGTTTCAAAATGATCTTAAGTACAGAGCTACTACCCAGATACTCTTTGCAATCACTAAACAGACAAGGATTGCTGAGGTACATGGCTCGTGCCTTTCTTGAGGAGCCACAACCAACAGTGAACAGCACTGGCCCCCAGCTGATCTAAAATATTTTACAAAGGAAAAGTGCAATGTATGGAAATGTTAGTACAAATTACCATTCACTTATGGCTAAAAGTATAAAGGAACATCTGTATTTCACTTGATTACTTAGAAAAATCTTAGACTGATGTCTATTTATTTTGTCATTTTAATCCTGAGCCAAATTCTTGACTCTCAAATGAGTGGAGAGTAAAAGGAGAACATGTTTTCTAAGGTTATGTTTGTTTCTAGTTAAGGTCAATGAAGTCAACCAGATTTGTTTCTTCCCTTAATTGTGACACCATCAGAGACCTCTAACTGTGATATTTCTGAGCACACGTGCTATTTGCTTGGGTACTTTAGAGCTTTCATGAAGTAGGGACCATGAACATTCTCACACCACATACAGTATTATTTCCTAAGGGAGCAGGCAGCTTATAGACAGGATGGTATTTTCATATATTACTTGGAAAATGTGCCATTTCTGTGATTGATCTATTGTACTTCTGACCGTTTATCCCATTTTTATCTTAATTTTTTTTAAATAAATGGGGAATATTGATGACTTTTTTGGAAAAGTACTTTCAATATAAATATGTGAGGTTCCTACAAAACACTTTTTTTATACTGGACTTTGTGAAGATCTTACTTAACATGCTTTCAACTTTTCCCCCAAATTATTATAATTACAATGAAATTATCTCTTATTATAATTGGTACTTTAAAACACTAAATTCAGAATATCTGTTGTTTGATCAGTAATGTATATGATTAATTTCTCATAGCAATCCATGTTGAAAAACTAGTATTTGCCAATGTGGGTTGATTCATTAGAAATTTTCTTTTAATGAAATAATTTTTCTTAAAATTTTAAAAACTTCTGTTGAGATTCATAATTATTAAAGAGGCTATTAGCATAAATAAAATCTAAGAAAAGGCATTTAGATAACAATAGAGAACAGATGCTAAATTTTGCTTTTTTAATTAGCAACATCTATTATTAATCTTGAATTCCAAGCCAATTTTTGATAATGACAAGAGTGACCATGATTTCTTCAGTAAAAATAAAACCTTAGGACCATCTAAAATATACATTTTTAGACTTTCTTTGAATAGATTTTTGACAAAAGTAAGGCCATTTGTCACTCATGTTTTCAAAATATGTTATGAGTACAGATGAAGGCCACAATTCAAAAACCTAAATGTTTTAAAATTATTTTAAATAATTGATAAGGAATTGATAGATGAAATATATAATACTTTTCTCACATACACAGGAAAATTTTGGAATTGATAGATGAAATATATAATACTTTTCTCACATAAGGAATTGATAGATGAAATATATAATACTTTTCTCACATACACAGGAAAATTTTAGCTTATCACAGCTACCTAGCTGCATTTAGTGGTATCCAAAATGCCTGCCAAAGATCTAAATAAAGGAGATAAATTTAATTATCTGTGCCTATATTTGTCTGTATTCTTCACGATATACCCACTGTGAATACACCAAAGAAAAGCCTGCTGGTTTGTTTCAGGGTATTCTTCCAGCTGTACTATTTAAAAAGCAATGGAGAACTGATGTCCTCGGAAGTTCAGCTAGTGTCTCCAGAATATATGTTAACAGTGTTGTAGTGCAGTAGAAAACAGGCACCAAAGGTCTATGACACCCGTATTCAGAGAGCCATGACAATTGCCTTCTAACTGAAGATGATGAGATGAATAACAAATTTTGTCCTAAAGTAACTGCAATAGAGAAAAGAATCAGCAAACATATCTTTGAGAAGTCTTTGTGTCAGGGAAAGTATTTTCTTTAATATATACAAAAACTGGACTTGATGTTTTGTCCTTTCATGTCAGGAAAAGTCATTTTCTTTAATATGTCCAAAAACTAGTCTTGATGTTTTGTCCTCTTTGTGTTAGGGCAAGTTTTTTTCTTTAATGTATCCAGAAACTGTACTTGATGTTTTGTTTGGAAAAGTAGGTATTATTTACGGATATGTAAGTGTGTTACTTGAACCAGTAGAATTACACTGAAACTCAGAAAATTGCACATGCACTAATGCAGGATGGGACTAACTTGTTAGTGAGAAGATTTGTGCTATAATATCATGCTTAAGATTTTGCAGGAGAGAATCCTTTTGAACTATTTAAATGTTTTTATCTTACAAGTACTTTTTTGGAAGTTGACTTAGCTCAAGTATGTTCAACCAGATATTACTTTATATTCTACAATATTTTCCAAGTGGATGTACAACATTTTATCAGTTTATACATAATGGAAGAAGCATCAGATTTGTAGTTCATCATAATAAGATACTGTACATTCATATTTTAGTAAGAAAAACTTGTAATTCCTTGTATTTGAGGAAAATTTGAATCACATCACTTCCTTGTATTTTGATAGTTTTCTTCTTTACAGTATAGGACTTCTTATTTTCATTATTGTTATTTATTATGGCACAAGACTTACTTAATCTTAGTAATTTAAATGAACATTAGCTAATTACTAGACTGGGTATTAGCTTTTGGAGCCAGTTAAAGATGGTGTTGCACATTTAAGGAAAAAGGTTTCTGCCTGAAGCACCTGACAACTGTGAATGACATTCCTTCAATATGAGGTACAGCAAAAAACTTTCATGTGTGTGTGTGTGTTCACATCTGTGGTTTGAAAATTAAAGACCATTATTTAAGCTCTTTTTATACAGTCTCTGTGTTTTACTCATATAGTCATAATTTTCTGGAAGAAAATGAACCTGTATTGTAAAGTGACAAAGCAAATCATGCTAACCATGGCTTGTGGAAATTTAATTATGCATTAAGTGGACTTACAGTTGTAATAGCATAAGGACCAATCATGATACATATTTGAATGCACAGGAAACAAAGTTCTTCTGCATAATATAAAGTAAAATAGAAGTAACATAACAATCTTAGGAAACAGTAAGCATTTGTTACCAACTACAGAAGTAAGTAAAAGTTGAGTTTGTAAACACTCATCATTCTTAATTAACAGTCAAGGAAAACAATATATCATTTTTCTATGAATGTTACAAATAAAAAAGCCCCAAATATAAGCTGTGGCTTTTTGGCTAACATTAATATGATAACTATTGTTCATCATACAATTACGTTGTTCTCATTTCATATGTGGGAAAGTTTCAACAAGTAGTATTAATATACAGGCACACAGTCACTGAAATCATGAGTAACAAATCAGTTTAAATGTCAGGCATCTTTTATCTTGTCCTGCAAGTTTCAACTGTGCTAAGTGGAAGCTCTAAGAGATTGTTTTGGAAAGGTTGCATGCACATTAAGAGCACAGTATTATTGTAAATAGATCAACTTTGTTGTCTTATTTATTACCTAATAATTCAATGATCATGATAAATGTCTTTAATTTCTATTTTATAAACTATGTATTCTATTTGATTTAAATATATTAAAAATTGTGAAAATTGAAAGTTTTTACTAAATATTTTCTACAGTGATTGACACTAGGTTAGCTATACACAGACATTATTTATTAGATTATTATAATTTTGGGACTGCATAGTGTATATCCTTGATAAATACATCATGTGAAACTCTAAAAATTGCTTGTTTTGGGTTAATATTTGTATTAATGTTTTTATTTCATTTCTATTTTTTTCAGCACCTTGATTTCCTACTTGTCTACACAGTAAGGGTTTTCAATCTATTTGTAAGAGCTTTATGGATTCAAAACACAATCCTCTCTGATCTCACAGTTTTTCTCACATGTAATAAGATGTGCTATATAATGTGAGGATTTTCTTAACAGAAATAGCAGTAGTTCTAGACTCGCAGTTTAATAAGGGTATAGTTAATGTTGGAACATATATATCTTTTCCCTTAACCACCAATGTAACAAATAATTTAATGTTTCCTTGGTATATTTTAAATGATAAAAGGCTGTGCACAGTAGGAAGGCAGATTCTCTGCTTTGAATCCATGTTAAAAGAGGCTTTAGGCTGCCACCAAGTGCCATTCAAGTGTTAGCCTTAAAACTTAAACCCATATCAGCTGATGATGCTTGAGATGAAATCTGGTTAAGCAATTCATGAAGAGTGCTCAAGACTGTCTCTTCTGACAGGGCCTGTGGAACATAGGGCCTTGGCTTTGTTTGTTATTCCCAAATATCATTAACAGAAATATAGATAAAACTCAGGATAGATAGATCCACAAAACATATTAAACTGTAGGAGTTTGAATCCTACATTTCTGTGTTTATTCTAGGGGGATTTTATAAACAAAGAACAACTAATAAGCTTATTCACCACTTTTCATGAAATCTCCCAGGCAAGTAGAATCAGTCATCATTATAGGAAATGTTCCATAGGACATTAAGTTAGGTTAGATTAGAAAAATTAAACCAGAAATCCAATTTTTTGTTTGTCTTGTAGCCACTTCACATAAAGTGGAGCGTTACTATAACAACTGTATTTTCATATTCATGGGCCATATAAGTTAAGTAAAAAAGCATTTACTGGAAAAATAACAGATAGCATGGGCATATTAATTTTACTTGATTGAATTATTATTTTTATTTTGACAAGTGAAACACAGAATTTATATGAAAATAAAGTTTTCCTGTTAGCTAAAACATTTTTAATTAATTTGATTTATTTAGTTTTCCAAAGTTGCTTATTTTACATGGAAAAATCTCTAATAATCTTTTTGTTTTAAGAAATGAATTTATTTGTCCATATGCAAGACCCCAAATAATGATCATGTGATCAAAATATACAATATTAACAGCACTAAAAAAACCTTCAATAATATTTTCTCCATTCATATAACTCTATATTCTTTAGAGTTAATTATGGTTTGGATTTTAAGAGATAATTATATACCACTTTTGATTCATTTTAAACCAATTATAATAATGCATTTTACTGTCTAACAAATATCTGAAAAAATGCTCCACTTCCTTAGCCATCAGGGAAATGCAAATCAAAACTTCCCTGAGATATCATCTCACCCCGGTCAGGATGGCAAAAATCCACAATACAAACAACAACAAATGTTGGAGAGGATGTGGAGAGAGAGGAACTCTGCTACATTGCTGGTGGGAATGCAGGCTCATACAGCCACTCTGGCGAGCCGTCAGGAGATTCTTAAAGAAATTAAAGATTGAAATGCCATATGACCCTGCTATCCCACTTTTGGGAATAACCCCCCATACAGCAGAGGTTCACCTCGATAGCACAAGCACAACCATGTTCATAGCAGCACCGTTTACAATAGCAAACTCATGGAATCAGCCCAAATGTCCAACAGTTGACGAGTGGATAAGGAAACTGTGGTACATCTATATAATGGAGTACTACTCAGCCATCAAAAATGATGAATTACTAGAATTTGCCAGGAAATGGATGTCATTAGAAACAATTATATTAAGTGAAGTATCCCAGACCCAGAAAATTAAGCGCTGTATGTACTCCCTAATAGGTGGCTCCTAATACCAAACCCACCCAGCCCACCTAGAGACAGTAATTGCAAGGATTATGAACAGGAGCGATGGGGTAGGAGGGCCACACCAGAAACAAGGAGAGAAGGGACCATGTTACAGCAGAGAAAATAGGCCTCCATCAAGGACCCGAATAAGTAATGAGACATCTGATTAAGTTCACAGACTTTTGTTCCTGATCATTTACTACTGAGGGGGTATGATCTCACCAGAAGAGGAGGGCATATAGTCTGGCAGATAAAAAGTAACCATTTTGCAAATGGGTGATAGACCCCTCCCTCACTGTGGTTTCCCACTTTTATTACATCTACCTTTGAATGTGCTTTTATCACAAGAGTCTAGTTTAACAGCTTTTTGTCTGTGGCCAGGGGGTAACATACAATGCCCACCAGGATGGAGTGAAGGGCATTGCAGGAGCAGCAAAACTGCAAAAGAAAATCAACAAACCACAATCCAGAACTTCAGAGACTCTATATCAACCACCTAGAACTAGGCCAGCTTAATCTCTCCCCATCTTGAAGCTCAGGGAAATTTGCAGAAGAGGGGGCGGTAAGAGTGTAAGAGCAAAAGGATGGGAGGAGCAATGATATGTAAGATACTCCATACTGGTTAGGGCTGAAGCAATCATAATTGGACTTTGCATGCCCTGCGCATTGTCCAACACACTGTTGACCTCACAAAGTCTAGCATCTGCTAAAGGCACCAAGATCCTTGGAGGCAAAGGATTGGCAGCCACAGCAGTGTTCCTATACCTAAGGGGACCACGGGAAAGGGTTTAGGGAAAGGCCACTGGGTCCTTGTACGTCATTGGAGAGGAGGGCCCAGAGGAAAATCAGACATGCACAAGAAAGGACTCTCTGGGAATTGGGGCGGGAGGCACTGGGGGATGGGGAGGGAGGGGGTTGGGGAGGGGGAGCAGGGGGTACGGGGGAGGAGGAGGGAGGGAGGGAACTGGTGTACCTATTAAGTTTGTATGAGCTGAAATAATAAAAAATGTATTATTAATAAAAAAATAAAATAAAATAAAACATTTCTCAAATCTAAAAAAAAAAATTATGCATTTTACACCTGCTTTTATATAGAATTTCCTAACACAGTTCAGGCAGACATTGAATCTGTGACTTTCTGACCTTAAGATCTAGTGGTAGAATTACAACATGAGCCACATCATAAACATTTTTACATTTACTTCTTTTTTCTACTTAACATTTTGATTATGGGATGCGATTGTGCAATTTTATAGATGCATAGCAATTTATTTTACAAGTTTTATTTAATAATAATTTTGATTATTTCCAAATTTAATCTGCTACAAACAATGCTATTATAAAGATTTTCTTACTAGTCTTTTGAAATGAATGTTGCAACTGTTCTATGGGCTATATACTTGGAAATAAAATTTTCCTTTTGTTTTAGATGCTATTTACTCTCTCTCAGTAGTAACCAAAGATGTCATGATATGAGTTCTTGGGAGAATATTGCTTAAATAAATTAGTTCTCTATGACTTCTTGCATAATTTGGTTTATATTAAAACTACACAGTTCCTTCTGTTGGTGAATTGAGTATTTCTAGTTCTAAATTAAAATGTTTAAATCCACTAATATCACTAGTATCTTCATGCTTATGTTAGCTATTCCATAGCATAATGAAATACAAAAAATAAAATATCTCAATGAATGAAAGTTTTATTTTGGTTAACAGGCTCAGATATTTTAGTTTATGAGCACTTGATTCCCTGTTGCTGAGTCTAGGTGAAGACATTAATTTTAGCTATTCTGTCTATAACTGTGATTTTAAAATTTATGTGAACAAACCTGTAATGCCTAGACCACCTTTGAGTTTGTCCTTGTAGCTGTATTTCTTAAAAGCTAGTATTATTCAGTTCAATATAAAGTATTACTTGTGAAATCTTGTTGATATCATCAGCAACTCCACATATTTGCATTTAGTCTTATTAGTTTATCAGAGAGGAATTTCAGCTGCCTTCTGACATGAGGTCATGTAGGGATAAATGACCTTTTGTTTTTTCACTCTGTGATTGAAATTATAGCAAATGGATTCAAATCTTTCCTTAAGATAAATCCATGTTCAGACTTTTCTTACTCTAGAATTAGAGCAACTCCTGAGTCCTATTCTGGAATGTCTGGGGTATTTGCTTAGTTCATTGTTCCTTGGAGGATTGTGATTTCTAGTTTTTGTTAACTCTAAATGGAAGTACTGTGCTTATCTAGTAGTCTACTTAGTTTCTTGCTTTTTTGGCTCTGAATTAAATAAATAATGAAATAAAATAAATACATCACAGGTAAAAGCACATATATTCACCTTAATATTTTTTTTCTTTTCTCTCTTTAGGATTTCTCTCCTTGACATCGTGTGTGTGTGTGTGTGTGTGTGTGTGTGTGTGTGTGTGTGTGTGTAGTAGTAGTAGTAGTAGTAATAGTAGTAATAGTAGCAGTAGCAGTAGTAGTAGTAGTTCTTGCAGCTGGATTGCTGGCAGGAAAACCCAGGTTTTATTGTTGACATTCCATGCTTTCTCTGCAGCTTCATAGCCTCTGTTGCAAATGTTGAGGAATCAATCCATGATTTGTAGGAAAGTATCCCTTTCTATACTGGGCTCACTGAAGTGAACTTATTTTTTTCCCAGAATTTTGACTCTTCAATCTTAGGCATACTGATAGTCATTTTCTAGTTATTTGGGTGTGAAAGTTATTTTTCTGTCAAGATATTTTCCTCTTAAGAGAAGCACTGAAGGGCGGGATAGATGGCTCAGGGGTTAAGACTCTACCTCCAAGTTCTGATCCCAGATCTCACATAAAACCACCAAGAGTTGTTTCGCACTTCAGGCACTCATGGGTGGAATCTGGGAAATCCCAGAGTGAAGCAAAAAGGCAGTAGAAGCAATCTGGGACAACTCTGGAAGCCACCCTTGATCTTTCTCAGCGACACACAGTGACTTCTGACACACACACACACATAAACACACTCAAAAATAGTTAAGAGAAGCACTTAAATTCAGTTAACTGATATTCTAAACTACTAAATAGGTAAAAAGGATATTTATACACTTGTCAGTTGACCTACTAATATATCACAAACATGCATATTTAGAGTATTCTATCAAAAGTAGCCTATAAAATATTTTGTTTTATAACACTAACCAAATTGTTCATTTCTTTTTTTAATTTTATTTATTTATTTTTTGCTCATACAAACGAAATAAGAACCCCTGTCCCCTCCCTCCCTCCACTCCCCCTTTTGCCCCTTCCTTTCCCCCTCCCTTCCTTTCTTGCAGTGCCCCCTCCCCCCATCTCTGAAGCATTCTTTAATGTGTATATCAAACTTTCCTCTGGGTCCTCCTCTCTGATGAGGTGTAAGGATTCAGTGGCAATTCCTAGAACTCTTTCTTGTGTTCCTCTTAAGTATAGGAACACTATTGTGACTGTTAATCCCTTGCTTCTAAGGATCCTAGTGCCTTTAGTCCATGCTAGACTTTGAGGGGTCAATGATATGTTGGTCATTGTGCAGATCATGCAGAGTCCTATTATAAATGCTTCAGCTCTAACTTGTGTGGAGTACCTTGCATATCATGATTCCTCCCATCCTTGTGCTCTTACAATCTTACCACCTCCTCTTCCGCAAATTTCCCTGAGCTTCAGGATGGGGAGAGATTAGACAGGCCTGATTCCAGGTGGTTGATATAGAGCTTCTGATATTCTGAATTATGGTTTGTTGATTTTTTTTTTCACATTTGCTGTTCCTGAAATGCCCTTGGCTCCATCCTGATGGGTATTGGATGTCACCTCTTGGCCAGAGATAAAAACCTGTTAAATTAGAATCTTGTTATAAGAGTATATTCAAAGGTAGATGGAATAAAAGTAGAAGACCGTGGTGAGAGAGGGGTCAATCACCCATTTGCAAAATTATTACCTTCTATCTGGCAGCCTATATGCCCTCCTCTTCTGGTAAGATCATACCCCATCAGTTGCAAATGATCAGGAAGGAAAGTCTGTGAACTTAACCAGATGTCTCATTACTTACTTGCAGTCCTTGATGGTGGCCTATTTTCTCTGCTGTAACATGGTCCCTTCTTGTTTCTGGTGGGGCCTTCCTTCCCCATCCCTCCTGTTTATAATCTTTACAATTACCATAGGTATTACAGAGATTTGTTTTTGAGTGTCTCTAAGTGGGTTTGGTACTAGGATCCACCTATTAGGGGAGTACATACGGTGCTTAATTTTCCATGCCTGGGATACTTCACTCAATATAATTGTTTCTAATTCCATCCATTTCCCATCAAATTACATTAATTCATCATTTTTGATGGCTGAGTAGTATTCCATTGTATAAATGTACCACATTTTCCTTATCCACTCATCAACTGTTGGACATTTGGGTTGATTCCATGACTTTGCTATTGTAAACAATGCTGCTATGAACATAGTCATGCTTGTGCTATTGAGGCGAATTTTTGTTGTATGGGGGGTTATTCCCAAAAATAGTATAGCAGGGTCATATGGCATTTCAATCTTTAACTTCTTTAAGAATTGCCAGAAGGCTGGCTGGTGGGAGGAGCTGGGTCTGGTGAGCTGCCTAGGTCCCCATGAGCCCCGGCTGGACTGCGTGCGTCCCAGATGGGTGGGGAAAGGGTCAAATTGTTCATTTCTAAAACACAAATTATCTTTTATCCAAATAGTGATAATGGAATTATTATTTTGACTTTGAATCACAAAGCTTTAATATAAATTATAAAATATAAATGATGTACTCCTTATCATTTGAAGTGCAATCATGTGAAAGCATATGACTGTATTATATAGTAGAAACTTGGTTTCTTTTAAATTGTACAAAGAAAATTACTTTTTGAATAAGCTATTCATGAAAAATTATTTGGTATTGATGATCATACTCCCTGAAATTTAATTACTATTAACTACCGAAAACCTCTGTAATTTCATTCACAAGTGTGTGTACATGTGTATGTGTATGTATGTGTGTATTTCTAAACGGTTATTAAAATAATCTGTGAATGCATTATTGATCAATATACATTATAAAATATATTAAGCTAATATAATATTGAAAAAATATGAAATGAAGAGAGAAATTACCTTTTTTGGGAGAGGTTTTTGGAGAAATTTAGTCATATTTGAGTGTAGAATATAAATAATTGACTGGATCTTTAACAATTTAAACATTACCAAATGTGACAGCAGAAAAAAACTCATTTCTTTTCAATAACTTGTGAATCACTGAATGTGAATCACTCAAAATTAATGATTAAGGTTATTAGCTTAGGTCTAATAACTAATTCAGAAATAAAATTCAAATTTTATTTAATTTAAAAGTTAGAATAAGTTAAGTCATTTCTTTTACAGGATTTTGGTAACTTCCATATTTCTTTAGAATTTAGAGTAGCAAAAACAAGGTAATAAAGATAGCATTAGCATATTAAAAAATCTCAATTTTTATGATGTTCCCCAGTGATATATCTGTTTTACTTAGTGCATTTTCTCTTTGACAAAGAATCAGCTTCAATTTGCAGTTTCCAGAGGTAACAATCTTTTTCAACAGTCCAACAGTTTTAAAATTATTAATATGATGTGTCAGTTTTTGATCCACACATTAAACAAGCATAGGTTTTAAGGAAATAATACTTGCACATGCTGGAAACAATTAGTTGTTGAAATGCCATAATGCATTGGTTCAGATCTCTAACATTGTTGTGTGCCATACATTTCCATAATTCATAGACTTGTTTCCTGTTTCTTAATATTTAAGCACAGGTCTCAGGCAGCAACCTATGGTACTGTCAAATCTGGACACAGCAGAATGATGTGAAAACACACCAGGAAAGGCTCCGAGACTGTTCTCAATAGCAGTAGGTTGTCCTTAAACCTGAACTGGAGACTGTGTGCTGAGACACAGGGAGCGGGACTTTTACAGGATTTGAAACTGTGGAGGTATTAGGTGGAAAGTTCAATGAGAGGAACAGATGCTTCGGAGTGGGGGAAGTTCAGGAGATACAGGGTTGTTGGGCTGACATTCTTTGGCATGAGTGGAGTATGGAGTCCTTGCTCTGATAGATGTTTTCTCAAGACTTCACAAATTCTGAGCTGAGCGGAGTGGGGTGAAGGGCTGCTTGGAGGATATGTGTGACTTGGGGGTGGGGCGAAGAGCTGCTTGCTCAGACTAATTTGGGTTCCTGCTTAGACTCAGAGACAGGTGTTCTTAAAGTTTGTTCCTAAATTTTAGCTGTTACCCTTTATGGCAAATAAAAGATGATAAGTTTATCCTTTTTTCCCCCAAATGAATATATTAAGTTTCAGAAACACCAAATACATTTTTCAGTCCTGTCTTGGAAATTAGTCATTGTTAACTCTGGAATGTTCCTCTGTGTTGCTCACATGTTGAAGGCTTAGTACCTGGAAATCTGGGAACACAACATTCATTGGGTTTCATTCTGTAACTCATTGATAATGTAATTTAGAAGCCTCTGGAACTTGTTCGTTTAAAGGTGTAGATTAGGTCAGATGAAAGTTGGTATGATACAAGTGGAAGTTAATGAGTGGTTGGCGGTGGGAGGTGGGTCAGAAGAATCCAATGCCCGCAGTGAAGTTGTGTTCCTGATGTTGCTGATGTTTCTAAGCAAAGATACTACTGAGAACCAGAAAAGAGGCTATCTGTGCTAAATCACAGAAAACACAATAAAACAATGTAAAAAATACATCAACACAGGACTGGATATAAAAATGGGTCTCTGACTGCAAGGTCCTTACAACACAGTGAAACAATACAAGAACACCAGAGGTTACAAACACTTGAAGATGACACAATCATAGCAGAGAGAAAACAAAGCCATGCTTCCACTGATGGAGGATTCCTGGAGAACATGCTTGCAGTGAAGCTTAATGTATATGAAAAACATTTCCAAATAAAAATATGGTCCCAGAGAATTGGAATTCTTGAAAGAGGAAATGACAGCTCCCTTGTGGGAATCTCTCTTTCCATGCCCATCAACGTTTCTAACAGGAACAAAATTTTGGAATGAGCCAGTGCCTTATGTAGAGAGAAATGATATAATAGAGAAGAAAAAGTGCCATGAGGCTCAGTTTTAGACAGACAGAGAGAATGGTTTAAGGAGAACAAATACAAGGTAGTATGGAGGGCCACCTCAGAGCCAAGTTGGAGTGGAAAAGGAATGAAGAGCTATTCAGACCATGCATGGGTACTATGTAGAAGTCCATAGATAGAGAAAGGAGAGACTTAAGAAAGTGGATTTTTAAAATATTTTTAATCATGTACATGTGTGGTTATGTGTGTGTGTGTGTGGGATCTATATGTCTATCTGTGTGTGTCTGTGCATGCCCAAGGGTGACTTCACGAGTGATCCTGGATTACATTACCTCCCCTCTTTGCTTTGCTCTGGAGTTTTCCAATTTCTGACTTCTAGGACTAGAAGTGAAGGCTCCCACCATTCTCATCTGGCATTTGTACATGGATCCAGAAACTCAGAAGTTTCTGCTTGTGAGGCAGAGGCTTAATCCCTGTGCCATCTCTCCAGCCCAAGAAAGAGGGATTTATTTAGAGAGACTAATTTAGTTGAGGGACTAGTGGCCAAGGTAATCATAATGTCACCTTAAAGTAGGAAAGCATTAGAACAGAAAAGATAGTTCGTGGTCAGAGAGAATAGGGAGAGAACTTCCAAGAATGGAGGAGAGAGATGGTGGGCAGAGAGCTCAGACAGCTTGGAGGGCAGAAGAAAATGAACCTTAATGGCTGTCTGCAAGTCTCAGGCACTGCTAAGAATTTGCACAGGAGTTACAAAGGGCACTGAGTGAAGATTGGAGGTGTTGTCAACAACATGACCTACCTGCTGAAGTCACAAAATAGTGGTTGTGGCTAACAACCACATATTCCACCAAGTATTTGATGGCGAATGGAAAGTTAATAGGCAACATTTGGTTTGGGCTAGCTATTCTAACTACACAGAAAGTCTTCAGGATCAGGTGGACCCAATCTGGTTTAACATGAGCTGAGTGTTTTAAGAATCACTGTGGTGCAAGGAAAATAATAGTAAAGGAGAATTCATAAAACAATATGTTGGAAATGTGTGTGTATGTAGTAAACATGTCCCTCACAATGCATATATGTCTTTCTTAGGATGATAAATGTGAAACACTGTATGTTCCTTTAGTATTTGAATTTCAGATGGTAATCATTTCTTGAATTCTAAAAGATCAAGGACAAATGAACAAACTCAGATAACCATAGTTTTTTGCTCTCTCCTTTACCTATTGCAGCGTATTAATAGTCCTGAACTTAGTGTCTTTTTTTCCTTACCATATCTATATATTTCTTCTTTAAAAAAACACACTATTTCTGTGGAGATGACTCAGTGGCATAGTATTGCATCACAGTGCTTGCTATGCAAGCACAAGGACTTGACTTTTGATCTTCAGGAACCATGTAAAAGACCAGGCATGACACTGTATGCTTATGATCCCGCCCTGGGAGTTGGACACAAAAGAATCTCTGGTGCACACTAGTAAACTAGTCCAGACATTGCAGTTACTCTGCATGTTATCAGTAAATTCTCAACCAAGCAGTTTAGAGGAACGAGGAGTTTTATTCTGGCTTGTGATTGTTGGTTATAGTTCTTAGTCCAACTTGGCAGGAGAGCTCATACAAATACAAGAGGCCCAGGGAAGACCACACCATATCTACAGGAATTGCTGAAAGAGAGGCAAAGCCTTTGTCTAACAACCAGTTGGCAGGTTAGTATGCTGTAGAATTTCAAACTATTGAACCACTTCTGTCTATTTTATTCTGCCCAGGGAATGGTCCCAGTCACATGGGCTGGTCTTCCCACATTAATCAGACAATCTTATTTGTTTAGAGTTTGTCTTAAGTTTTAATCCTTCCAAAGCTCAACCTTCAAGTTTTAAGTGAACATCCATATGTGTAACTACACACTAGACAAGCAGTGTGGCCCAGATTCAATGAGAAACTCTGTCTCCAAAAATAAAGGTAAGTGCCACAGAGGTTAATATTCAATATAGATTTCTGGCCTTCAGAAAAGTAAGTCTAGAGAATTTCTAAGAGTTCTGGGTTGAGCAAAGGGCTCTTTGGCGACCTACCTGATTTACCCAGAAGAAAAGCAACATTGACGACATGTTATCAAAACAGGACAAGGTGCTTAGCACAGGCAGGCTCCTCTCTTCTTAGTGATTTTGGATTATAGAGGCTCTGTCTTCCCAGAACACTTAATTTCCAGAAGATAGTCTGGGTCTTGGTGATAGCAAGCAGTTATTAAAGAGGCCATACAATTCAATATACCTGAGACAGAATTTACAACAAATTTTTCAAAGTTCATGGTTTCGAAAAAAAAAATTCAGCCACCTCAAGTGAGAGAGAAACCGGTGTTAAAATTTCCTGAAATTATTTACCACTGAGCAGAATACTCAGAGAATCTGTTATCAAATACAACTTCTGTGATAACGCTTCTGTCAATCTTTTTAGGAATTGTCTTTAATGAAAATCCGAAGATACAGAATATCTCATGACACAAAGAACAAGAAATAGCAACAACCATACCAATTGAAAGAAATGTATAACTTAACAAAATTGTATATAGTTTAAGTTAGACAGCCACTAACAAAAGTATCCCAGATGAGCCAGTTTTGAAAAAGTTCTTACTACAAACAAATGGGAAATAAATTTCTCAAGACCATTCCTGAACAAAATAGAAGAGACATTAGTCTTAAATTCCCTTCTTGTGTTGGAAGTTAACCAGAGAATGTGAAAGTCAGTATGCACATCACTGAATGCAGTGACTCAATAAGTGGGAAACCCCCACGCAGGGTAAGTCTTTCTAGACTACCATCTAACTGTATTATATTTTTAAGTGATAGCGATAGAGTATAGGGATCAAAATGATTTGACTTGCCTTAGAATGATATGGTATTCAATGTTTAGGAGGTACACATATACACGTAAGATAATATTATTCATTACAGATTTTTCAATTGATAAATATATCCTCTCCAATTAAGATGAAAGTACTTATTTTGATGATTTACTATGAACACAGTCATGTCACTTTTTCATGATGAAGTGATTATCAAATATTAGACTTTTCTGTGTCTACAGAAGATTGCAAGTGCAAATTCCATAGTTATATTTTTATTTAATTTTTGATAATTTCAAATGTACACATATGAGGATATATTATGTTTATATTCATCCTGGTTAACCTCACATGTACTCTTTTTTTCAATTTTTCAATTTTTATTTGTAGGTAAATTAAATAGATATTTTTTATTATTTTATTTTTCTAGTTTTACAAGCCTATTAAGTACTTATCCCTGCCTCCCTCCATCTTCCTTTCTATGCATCCCTCTTTCCTTCCCTTTTTCAATCCATTCCACTCCCTCCCACGATCCTGCCTATTAGCTTCTGTGGACCACAAGGTTATCAATAGCTTGTCTACTCTTGTGGGGATTCAGGTCTCTGTGTTTTATCAAGTTGCCTCTTTTTGGGCCACCTCACTGATAAGGGCATTTCCCTTTACTCATTCAGTTTTAGTCTCCAAAGTCTTCATTGTTCATTCTTATCTCTTGTAAGTTCCTCAATATTCTATGGGGGCAGGTTGATATAATGGCCTGCCATAATGCACATTACCAAAGACTCAGCAAGGAAAACCCAGAATCAGACCAAACCAATCTCCCCATCCTAATGCTTTGGGAACTTCACAGAAGAAGCGGCAGTGAGAATGTAAGAACCTAAAGATAAGGTTCACCTTTGGGCAAGACATCCCAACACAAGGCAAGACTGTTGGATCTAGGAACTCACATGTTCTCTTATCCCTCTCCTAGTCTTGAAGACTCCTTTCTTCTTCTTAACTGCTCTACCTTCTGCTTTCAATTTTCTTTTTCTTTTTAACATCTCCTATTGAACCACAGCTTCTACTTTGTAGTTATAAGAGTCAGGTCTTACCCAGCACACATTTCCCAGAACTCCTCAAGATTCTGCTCTTATAATTAATCTTTTTATCCTCTTTTCTGCGATGCTTCCTGAGCCGTGAAGGGTGTGATATACATGTTCCATTTAGGACTAAGCACTCTACAGTGACTTATTTTAAGAGCACTTTGACTTGTTATGAATCGCTACATTAACTGCTGCCCACAGCAAAATGAGGCTTCTTATGGCAAAACTGAAAGCAGCACTAATCTACATGTCTAAACGTAAGCATTTAGAAGGCAATTTGGCTGCATACTCATTTAGCAAAACATCAGCACTAAGTTCTCCTTTAGAAACAGTGACCTCCAAAGCCATAAACTTTTGATAGTTTTAAAATACTAGAAATGTATTCCATCCTATGGAGTGGACCTCAGATCCAATTAGATAGCAATTGGCTTCCCTGTTATTGCTGTTTGCTCTTTGAAAATAGAACTGGCTTTGGGATCTGTACCTGCTAGGCTGTCATCTACGTTTTCCTTCCAAACAAACATACTATTTTTCTACACACTAAAAATCAATTAATAGGAGTTGAGAGATGATACAGCTTTATAGATGTTATATTACATGGTAGGAAGGTGCTCTGCCTCTGGACTACAAGCTTAATCCCTACTTTATCACCTTATTTTTGCTGGTCTTGAAATAGTGTCTCTCTATGCAGAACTGAGTGGACTGTACTCTTTATGTAACTTAGACTTGTCTTGACCTTAGCCATGACCTTCCCACCCCTGCTTCAATCTCAGGTGTTTTAGGCTTACTTCTTTGTACCCACAGGTGTCCTCTTCATAGAATTTAGAATGTCACATGAAAGAGTTGGGCATCTAAAAGCTTGTGAAGACCAGGCCAAAAGTAACAGTTTCTTTTGTTTAGTTACAATAAACTGATTAAAGCAGATATCATGGTGATATTTCAGCTGAGGCAGGAAGATATTTATTTCAAGTCCAGACTGTATTATATTACAAAATTCTTTACTCATAAAGCTAAAAATAATGTTTAAAACAAACAAATCTATGAATGTTGACATAATTGTATATAAATTAGCACAGACTAAATAGAATATCAATAAACTAAGGAAGATGTTGAAAATGCACTATCATTGATTGACAAATACAACACAACATGTGAAGAGCACATCTTATCCTCTGAATCTGACCTTGTGCGAAACAATTTTAATATAGATTTCCTTTGTCTGGTCATTTGACAGAAGGGGTATATCTTGGCTATTCATATTCAAGACATTTCAGAATTATAAATACAGCCATTATAAAATAAGCATATTTCAGAATTAGAGTCATAGTTTTAGAAAAAAGACAGTAAGCCATTATTTTGCTCGCTATTTAATATTTCTTGTCCATTTCAAGTACATTATCTATCATGTGTAACAATCATCCTCAAAGGATATGTATTTACTATTTTCCACAATTAAGCAATTTAGCAAAGGTTGAAATTTAATGATGAAACATTAAAATATTAAAACTAGAATCCCTTAGAAAATCAAAGCAGATTGTGTCTGCCTTGGATATTTTTTTAAAAATCCTTCAGAAGGCAATACTCTATTTCTATATTTGTATTATAAAAAGTTATGAACTATAGGGATGATTGATGATAAGGGATGACTGAGTCTAAAGAATTAAATAGAAGTATTGAGCTATAATTTCTAATATACCTCTTCATATCTAATATACCTTTTCATATAATTTCTAAATTCACAAAATGTTTTAATTTTGTTAAGTTATGATTAACTTTTTATCTATTTTCTTCACCAAAAATCATTTCAGCATCCCCAGGAGAGAGCAAATGATATCATATTTATTTTTGCCTGTTACCCTTCTCAAACCCAATGATTCATAGCTAAGAGTTGCTTGTAACTTCTTGCTTCATTGAATCAGGAAATCTTAAGTAGTGGAATTAGCATTTATAATTTCATTCCAATGAATTTGGTATTTAGTATGCCTTTTAACATTTTTTCCTAATCGGTATGAATCTCTCACTTGATTAATTATACTGATTACACCTGGCACAATTGTGGTGAATTAGTTTTGCTTTTTAAGTAAACAATATGAGGAATCCAGGGACCGTAGGTCCATCTTTGAGGTGCAGACATAGGTGATGATGGGTGTTAGAGGCTCTATATTTAAACAGTGCTGGGACAGATGGTATCTGACCGCCATTGTTTCAGTTGCAGGTCTGACTGGTGCTCAGAAGACATACTCATTATTTAGGGGACTAGGAGTTGTCAGGGGATGGTTACTTCTCTTTAGGGATGCAGTGTTGCTTTGGTGGATAATTATCATTATCTGGACATCTGTTCTTCAAGGAATCTAAGGTGATTTCAATCTTAAGACAGTGAATCTCAGTGCCTTCAGACTTGTAGGAGGATGGCATACATGAAGGAGACAGAGTCAAGCAGGAATCTGACTCAGAATAAAGAAATGAAGGTGTGGACATACAGATTGTCATCCTTCATTTAGTTACCTCCATCCTATTCAAGAGTCAAATGTGTTTGAGCAAAAGCAACTTCTCAGCACCTATGTGATCGTGCACTTGTCTAAATAAGGAAACAACTTAAAATTTAAAATCAGAGAACACTTCAACTTTCATTTTGCAATGTGACTATGGCTAAAGGCCAGCTGTTCAGTTGAAGCACAAAATTTGTTCCATTGGCAGGTGGGCAACTTCACAAAGATGCCAAAAGTCACAGGGAATGTCCAGGGGCTTAATGTTAGCCCCTGATGGGACAAAAAGAGTTGAAGCATTTTAATTCCCTGAACTACTCTGTGAGAGGTAAACTATAAATTTGAACTTATTTTTAAAAGAAATTTCTGCTCTCATTCCTACCTGTCTAATTATTTCTATGTATTAGACACTTCCTAAATCTAAACCATTGACAGAGTACTTTCACTTAAAGTAAATGTTTATTTTTTTCTTTAAGAAATGCACTCTTCATAAATAAATTGTATTCAGTTATGAGCTACTTTAAACAGTGTATCATTTACAGAATCTATTCACAGAAACACACACAAGTCTGTCATTTAGATTCAATAATTCAAAATTTCTTTACTTGTATCCAGGCAGTAATGAACTTTGCAACACTGACTTTTCTGCTCATCTACACTACCAATCTCTTTGAAAACATGAAAAAGCTTTACATTTCCTGTCAGAAAAAAAAAACTCATGTGCATAAAATTGTAACATACTCTCCCAAAGACAATGGAAATTTCTGTATTCAAGTTGAGAGAGAAAGCCTGTCCAGTTTAGGTTTTTCCAACTTTTCTTCTGTTGTTGATATAAAAACAGGAACATAACGATTTTCAACTACTGTTCATTATTGTAGCATAAGGATACCAACATCAGGATCCAAGGGTAATGGCCGTGTCATATCATACAAGGAGTTGAGGAAGGGAAATTACTATTATGATTATTTCTACATGCCTTGAAATACTAAAACAGCTCACTCTATCTCATCCACCTATTGTGGACTAGCATGTCCCACATAAATTAGATAATCTCCCACATGCTTGCTCAGAGCTGGTATTAGCCACTAATTCTTCATGGAAGTGCTAGAAGATTTAGTCTTCAATAGTCAAGTTAACACAATTGTATTTAACTTGACTTATTATTCACTGTGAGTGTGAGTCTGAGTTTTTATTAGCACAAATATTTGAAAGAAAATAAATATTCTCATAATATCGTAAAACCCCCAGCTAATAATAAATTTTAAGAAGATTTAAAATTGGAAAATGTTTAAACTCAGTGAGACAATTAAAATAATGCTTGGATATTATACAGTTGCAAGTAAGGTAGTCACATTGAAGTAGACGCCCATTATTTCCAATATAGACAACATTATTTCCAAATGATAAGAAACATTGGTGTGAATATGTGTATGTCTGTGTATATGTGTGTCTATTTGAATATCTCTGCATGTATGTATATCTCTGTGTGTTTACATGCTATACAGGCTATCTTCTGTCTGAATATGGAGATCATGGTAGAGAAGAAAGATTATTAGATGTGATTTTTTTCATTATTCTCCACTGGGAAAGATGTCCTAACTTGCATATCAAGCTCTTTTGGGAATCTCAGAGAAAAAAGTGAATGCCATTTTTTCTGGACTCCTTCAATTTTTAAAGCAATTTTATAATGAAAACTTTACTCCGCCTTGGTGGATTTGCCTTCATAAGTGTGAGTTTATTGCATAATGAAGGTCAAATGAAGGCAGTGCTGAATTACTTCACATTCTCTTTACAGACAGAGTGCTAAATAAAATGTATCACTACTCTCCTAATAGCCTAACATAGTATAAATTGTTTCTGATATATCAATGTGTCCAAAAATATCAGAAACTTATTACTTTTTGAGTGGAAATTTCTATAAAATAAAGCTATCTGGAGCTGAGTACACCCTTGATTTTGGGAGCATTACTTCTGGATTCCAGCTGTTGACGGCCCTCCCACCCAACTCTGCAACTTCACTTACCTCACTTCTATGAGCTGTAAAAATTGAGAGGGGTGGATCAAATGATTCCAGCATTCTTTCTTAGCGAATATTATTTATGTTTGTATATAATTTCTAAATCCACAAAATATTAATTATTATACACTAGATATATTTATTTAGTTGTCATGGAAATAGATGACTAATGGTAGTTACAAGTAAATTTAAATAGCATAAGTGAAGAAATTTGATTTCAAAAAAGTCTTATTTAATAAGTCAGGTGAGAGTCTACGTTTATGTTGAAAGGTATGCTGTGACAGGGATTATACATTAGGAACTTTACACAACAAAGCTGTGGAGGGGTGAGGTCTAAGACACTAACATTGGGCATCTGGCAAGAATTCACCTCGTATTTTAATGGACAGCACAGTCTCATTGTCTTTTTGTCCTTCTAAACTTTTTCTCCTATGAGAAGACAAAAAAGGAGCTCTCTTTTTATGATGACATTAATCTAAATAATCTACTAATTCTAATTACCTAATCCCATAATAACTTGTGCATGGTCCCTAAGCCTGTTTAAGACCCAACACTGCAAGGTCTGCAGATCATTTCATCATTTGGCAAGGTTTCTACAGTTAAATCCAGGCAACTACCATTCTCCAGCCCTTCTCCCATCCTGTGATCTACATGTGTTTGCAGAGATGTCCTATGCACTCAGTCTCTCTGTATTAGTCAGTTTGGGTTGTTATAATACAATATTGTTCATTGGATTTTCTGGGGTTTTCCAGAAATTCATCTGCTGTTCATTTGTTTATTATATGTATTGCCTCGTCTCTGTCAACCTAAGTTCTATTTGACAGAGTTTTTTTTTATGATTTTTGCCAAGTGCTATAAACTTAATGCCTGGAAGAATATTTAGCCCAGAGTGAATCTGATATTTTGTTAAAAATCCAAGAAATTGAAATTATTATATAGTAGTGAGTCACACAAGTAAAAAGACATGAAGGTAGGAGGAAGACTGATTGGAAGAAAGTTTTCAGTGAGAGGAGGATAGAATAACATGGAATGAAAATAGACATAAATGCATTGTTTTCTTGGATGAGACTGCCAATGAATATTCATATAAAATGACTAATTTATTTTGGAATTAAAACAAGTCCTTAGATTTAATTAATAAATATTAGCCACAAAAGAAAGCAGACAGTTTTTCTAGTGTCAACCTTTTAATTTCATAAACTTACATTGGAAATATCTAATTTGGTTTATTTTTCTCTTAATTTACTTTTTATTTTAATACATATTCCCAGTTGACTCTGATAATATCTATTCATTTAAATTGCATTTATCTTCATCTTAAAGTTTCTTCATTCTGTGTGTGTGTGTGTGTGTGTGTGTGTGTGTGTGTGTATGCGTGCACGCACAAAAGGGCACTTGAGTGTGTGTTTTTGTGGAGGTCCAAGGGTGATGTTGGGAATCATCCTTGATTGCTCTACCTCCTTATTGCTTTGCTCTGGTGTTTCCCAGGCTCTGCTTCTATGTGCAGAATTTCAGGTCACAGCCATTTCCTGCATTTTGATATGAGATCTGGGATCTGAACTCAGAACCTTAAATTTGTAAGTCAAAAGCTATAACCCTTGAGCCATTTCCCCAGTCTCATTTCATGTTTTGTAAAACTAAATGTGATGATTATAAGTAAACAATAAAAGAAAATCCAAAGGGAAAAAAGGGCAAATCATTTTCTGTCTTTAGATTTACAATATAATATCTTACTTGGTCATTTTAACTATGTTCATAAACTGTTGACTATTTTCAACAAATCATAAAGCTATTGGAAACTTCTATCTAATATTCAGCTCCTGAGTAGGAATAGCAGGTACTGCCCTAAGCATGTTAATCTGAGCTGAATTGGGCCAACCGGGTGCCCTACAAGGAGATGACCAAATCTACAATGTAACTGTAACTCCTCATGCCTTTGTTATTATTTTCTTTATAGTTATACCAATAATAATTGGAAGCTTTGGAAACTGATTGGTGCCCCTAATAATTGGTGCTCCAGATACAGTATTTCCTTAAATAAATAATATAAGCTTTTCAGGATACAAAGTAAACATACAAAAATCAGTGGCATTCCTATATGCACAGAATGAAAGAAGTGAAAAAGACCTCAGAGAAGCAATCCCATTTACTATAGCCCCTAAAAAAATGAAATACCTTGGTATAAACCTAACCAAGGAAGTAAGTGACCTTTACAATGAAAACTTTAAAACCCTAAAGAAAGAAATTACAGAAGACACTAGAAGGTGGAAAGACGTGCCATGTTCCTGGATTGGCAGAATCAATAGCATAAAAATGACCATCCTACCAAAGGCAATATACAGATTCAATGCTATGCAATTAAAATCCTAAAGCAATTCTTTAAAGAAGTTGACCAAACAATCTCAACATTCATATGGAGGAACAAAAGACCCAGGATAGCAAAAACAATCCTGAATAAAAAAAACACTATTGGCGGTATCACCATACCAAACCTTAGTCTATACTACAAATCCATAGTTATTAAAACAGCCTGGTACTGGCTCCAAAATAGACAAACAGATCAATGGATAAGGGTTGAAGACCCAGATATAAGTCCACACAATTACAGCCATTTGATCTTTGACAAAGTGGCCCATAAAATCCAATGGAAAAAGAACAGCATCTTCAACAAATGGTGCTGGCCAAACTTGATCTCTACATGCAGAAGATTAAAAATGGACCCATACTTGTCACCATGTACAAGACTTACTTCCAAATAGATCAAGGACCTCAATATAAGAGCCTATAAAACCTTAGTTGAAAGAGTAGGGAACTCCCTGGAGTTGATTGGACTAGGCCAACAGTTCCTAATCAGAAATCCAATAGTGCAGTCAATACAACCAACACTCAGCAGATGGGATCTTGTAAAATTAAAGAGCTTCTGTTCAGATAAAGAGATTGTAACTCGAGCACACAGGCAACCCACAGAATGGGAGAAAGTCTTCACTAACCATATACTGATAGAGCTCTATTATCCAGAGTGCACAAAAAACTTAGAAAACTAAACACCAAGGAAACAAATGGGCCTTGGAACTTAAAAGAAACTTTACCAGGGACGAAATTAAAATGTCTAACAAATATCTTAAAAAATGCTTCACATCCTTAGCCATCAGAGAAATGCAAATCAAAACCTCCCTAAGATATCATCTCACCCCGGTCAAGATGGCAAAAATCCACAATACAAACAACACCAAATGATGGAGAGGATGTGCAGAAAGGGGAACTCTCCTACATTGCTGGTGGGAATGCAGGCTCATACAACCACTCCGGCGAGCCGTCTGGAGATTCTTAAAGAAGTTAAAGATTGAAATACTATATGACCCTGCTATTCCACTTTTGGGAATAACCCCCCATACAGCAAAAATTCACCACAATAACACAAGCACAACCATGTTCATAGCAGCATGTTTACAATAGCAAAGTCATGGAATCAACCGAAATGTCCAACAGTTGATGAGTGGATAAGGAAAATGTGGTACATTTATACAATGGAATACTACTCAGCCATCAAAAATGATGAATTAATGTAATTTGCCGGGAAATGGATGGAATTAGAAACAATTATATTGAGTGAAGTATCCCAGACATGGAAAATTAAATGCTATATGTACTCACTAATAGGTGGATCCTAGTACCAAACCCACTTAGAGACACTCAAAGATAAATCTCTGTAATACCTATAGTATTACAGGTTATAAACATGAGAGAAGGGGAAGGAGGGCCCCGCCAGAAACAAGGAGAGAGGGGATCATGCTACAGCAGAGATAATAGGCCACCATCAAGGACTGAAAGTAAAAAATGAGACATCTGGTTAAGCTCACAGACTGTCCTTCCTAGTCACTTGCAATTGATGGGGTATGATCTTACCAGAAAGAGAGGGCATAGAGTCTGGCAGATAGACAGTAACCATTTTGCAATGGGAGACTGACCCACCCCTCACTGCAGTCTCCTACTCTTATTCCATCTACCTTTGAATATACTCTTATAATAAGACTCTATTTTAACAGCTTTTTATCTCTGGCCAGGAGGTGACATCCAATACCCATCAGGATGGAGCCAAGGGCATTGCAGGAACAGCAAAAGTGAAAAAAAATCAACAAACCATAATTCAGAATATCAGAGGCTCTATATTAACTACCTGGAATCAGGCCTGCCTAATCTCTCCCCATTCTGAAGCTCAGGGAAATTTGTGGAAGAGGGGGTGGTAAGATTGTGAGAACACAAGGATGGGAGGAGTCATGATATGCAAGATACTCCACACAAGTTAGGGCCGAAGCAATTATAATAGGACTCTGCATTGTCTGCGCAATGACCAACATATCATTGACCCCTCAAAGTCTAGCATGGACTAAAGGCACTAGGATCCTTAGAAGCAAGGGATTAACAGTCACAATAGTGTTCCTATACTTAAGGGGAACACAAGAAAGAGTTCTAGGAAATGCCACTGAGTCCTTACACCTCATCAGAGAGGAGGACCCAGAGGAAAGTTTGATATACACATTAAAGGATGCTCCAGAGATGGGGGGAAGGGGCACTGGGAGAAAGGGAGGGAGGGGGGAAAGTAAAAGGGAAAAGGGAGGGAGGGGGGAAAGTAAAGTGGAAAAGGGAGGAGGAAGCAGGGAAGTCCAGGGAGGGGTGGAGGGAGGGAGAGGACAGGGGTACCTATTACGTTTGTATGAGCAGAAAAATTAAATAAATAAATAAATAAATAAATAAATAAATAAATAAATAAATACACCAAAAAATAATATAAGCTTTTGATTTCTTCCACCATCCTTCCCCTTCTACTAGCCTCCTCAGCGGTTGAAGCTGGGGCCAGTATGGGTTGACCTGTATTTCCACCTCTACCAGGAAATCTAGCAAAAGCAGCAGCATTTGTTGATTTAGCTATTTGTTCCTTATACCTTGCAGGTGTATCATCCATTTTAGGAGCAATTAACCTCATTACTACTGTTATTAACATGAAATCACCAGCAATAACACAATACCAAACTCCATTGTTCATATGATCCATACTAATTACAGCTCTTCTCTTATCCTTACCTGTCCTAGCTGCAGGAATTACCATACTTTTAAGTGACTGTAATCTGAACACAACATACTTTGATCCTGTAGGAGGAAGTGGTCCTATTCTCTATCAACATCTCTGATTCCTTGGTCACCCAGATGTATATATTCTAATTCTACCAGGATTTGAAATGTTCTCTCATATTGTAACATATTCAGGTAAAAAAGAACCTTTCAGATACATAGGAATAGTCTGAAAATAATACCTATTGGGTTCTTAGGTTTTGTCGTACAAGCTCATCACATATTTACGGTGGGCTTAGACATAGATACTTGAGTATATTTCACATCTGCAACTATGATTATTGCCATTCCAACAGGAGTAAAACTCTTCAACTGACTAGCAAAAATAGTAAATGATCCCCGGCCATACTCTGAGCCCTAGGCTTTATTTTTTTATTCACAGTAGGAGGCTTAACAGGAATTTCATTATCAAATTCTTCCCTTGACATTGTACTCCATGACAATTATGTTGTTGCCCACTTGTATTATTTTCTATCAATAGGAGCAGTATTTGCCATCTTGGAAGGATGTATTCACTGATTCCCACTATTTACAGGCTATACATTAAATGACATATGAATTAAATTCACTTCTCACTTATATTTGCAGCCATAAATATAATTCTTCCCTCAACACTTTTTTCATCTCTCAGGTTTACCATGATTCTACTCAGTCTATCCAGATGCTTACGCCACTTGAAACAGTCTCCTCTCTCTATAAGCTCTTTCATCTCACTTAACAGCTGTATTAATTATAATGTTTTCCAATCAGAGAAGCATTTGTCTTTAAGGGCAAAGTCCTAAATGTCCAAAATACTTCAATCAACATAAAATGACATGGCTTCCCACCTCCTCATCACACATTTGAGGAGCCACTCACTCTATGTCAACATTAAATAAGAAAGGAAGAAATTGAACCCCCTAAAATTGGTTTCAAGCCAACTCCATAGCCTCTATATCTTTCTCAATAAGATATCAGTAAAACTTATTACATAACTTTGTCAAGTTAAATTACGAACTAGAACTCCATATAACTTAAATAGCTTATCCATTTCAACTAGGATTTTGAGGTTCCACTTCCCGCATTATAGAAGAATTATAAATTTCCATGACCACATGCTAATAATCATTTCCATAATTAGCTCCCTAGTCCTCTATATCATTCTACTAATATTAACCACTCAAGCTTGTTGGCTTTCTGTTGCTTGCAGTCACACGAAGGCTGTAATTTCTTTCAGCTTTGTTCTTTAGGGGTGTGGGCTGAGCTCCATGCACTCACTCTTCATGCTGGAAGATGTCCGCTTATAACCCAATCTAGAAGAAAGTAAAGGAGCAGAAGTCTCACAAAGTACAAGAGACTTTTTCCTTCTACCTTTTTGTTATGAAAATGCAATGTGCTTTTTTAAAACGTGATTGTCTTTGCACTGGCTATGGTGATCTTTTGGTGATTTGTAACACATGTTTTACTAAAAACTGCTCTTTCAAAGCACAGCGGGTCAGCAAAGACTTGATGCTCTCCCTGCAGGATTGTTTCTTCTTACTGTAACTAGAGGCGGAAGGACCAGACAGCACAGCAAGGGGCAGGCCATGCTTGGCAGAAATTGCAGCCGGAAGATAGAAAATATGAAACATCAATTATGCATCAGAGAAAGGTGGTTCAGTTAATGATCACAGCAGATGTAGGTTTGTTTACACACAAAAAATTTAGTCTGCCCATACTGTGCTCAACCTTGAAAACACAGGCTCATTAGTCAGAAAAGAATCTACTCTAATGGTTCTTCAAATTAGAAACCAGTTATCTTGTAACATATAAATCAGGGAGAATTTATGGATCCTGACTTAGAAAAAAATTTTACCCCTACTGTTAAATACGGTTTTATACTGAAAATCCTCTCATGCCAATAAGATACCTGAAGACATGAATAGTCTCATCAGATCCCTCCTTCCTGTGGAGATGGATATGAAGTCAAACTTGAACAAAAGTAACAAGCTAGTAAGCACTAAAATCTAAAAAATGTCTTGAAATGGCAATAAATAGCATCTTTACAGGCTTAAAGCCTTCTCAAGTACCTTATTTCTGCCAGTCTCCTCCTTTAAAGGACTGTGCAAGTAGTGCACAATTTGTCTGTAGTACTGGTGGCTACCAAATTTACATCGCTCCTTGGGTAAATGAGATTCGGCTAGTTTGGCCATTTGGAGGCAGCTGAAAGTCTTGAAAGCTTTTTCTGCATGACACATGCTTCTTTGAAGTACACAGCAAAAGTCAGAATTAGATTTTATTTCAAAGATTAGATTGATCTGCACAAAGGGCATCACAGCAGTAGGGAGATGGCACAGACTGTTCTAATGATGGCAAAGTTTTAAAGTTTAACTAGGAAAATACTATAAGTATGGCAAGTACATGTGTTTACATGTATGTATCTATGGTCTGTAGTGTTAATATATGAAAATTAAAAAAATCATATTAAATACAATTTACAAGTACCTGGCAACTTCGACAAAAGAAAGAGTTCCTTGAAACCCGAATTTGCAAATTAGAAATATGTGCCCACTTTAAATGCTAAATTTAGAGACAGAGGTACCAAGATGACCCATATACTTTATGATTCCCTATGGGAAAATTGTAGATTTTTTACTCATGATAAGAGTTTAGTATGTTGAAAGATGATACATACAGCAAATTGAGGCTTATGGGACAACTCATTTGAAGTTTCATATGTGGAACTTTATTCTTTCAGAAATGATGTCTGCCATGTGAGGGCACCCAACTCATCAGGCCACTAGAATCTAGACATTTATTGGTGGTCAGTTAATTAGATATTATATATAGCAGATATTCATCTATTATTCCTCTTGGAGTATGGACTTGTTAGGCAAGGGAGAGACACAATGTGTGTATAAATCCTATGGTTAGTTAAAATGTACTCTCAAAATGGTGCAGCATTGTCCAAGCACGAAGGTATTTTTTAAAAAAAAGCATGACTGAGTCAAGCCTTCTAGAAGCTCAGAGTTCTGCTTTAGAAATTAGTCAAGCATCAGTCTTGAAAAATAAGATTTCTTGATCTATCTAAGAATTGTGCCTCTGGGTTACCCCATTGGCTGTGCATGGCAGATTTTCTCAATATGAGAACACTGAAACAAATGCCTAGAAGAATATATTGTGAGAACACTAAAAAGCCATTCAGCATTTTCTATGTGTTCATGCTGGTGACTTTTAATAAGTTTAACATACTTTCATGAAATATAACAGACATTGTATTATTAAATTTTCCATTCATTGTATTATTACATTCTCCTCAATGATAGCTGAATTGATTTTGTTATGTCACTCTAAAATGTCATTTCTCATATTCAGGTTTATGTATTCATTTATTCACAGTAACACTGATGAAATTGACAGGCAATTTTAATATGAAGGCTTTAAACCCAAGACTAGCTTTTGTGCTGTGACCCCAAGCCCTCATCAAATTCTGTTTCCTCACCCACTGTATTTATAATCCTGTATGTTCATCTGAAAATGACTAGTCAATTTTAATTGTATCATGGTTTTACAACAGATATAATTATTACCAAGAGCAGAATGTAACCAGATTTAGAAACATTTCAAGCAGTGGAAATAATTCTGATTCATAATTTAATTTTCAAAAAAATATTTGAAAAGATATCTTAATTTTTAGAATCTTTTGCCACTTCACACATATACAATTAAGTTAAAATCATTTTTATCCAAGTTTTTATCTCATTCCCTTCTCAAGCAACATGAAAATCTTCCTACCAAATTCTTTCTATTCATTCTACTTTCATGTTTTTAGTGTGAGTAACACACTGAGGTTAATAAGAGTTGCCTGTGATAACTTTAGCATTAAATGAAGAAAAATTGGTAGTAAACCTTCACCAAAGTTTACATAGGATGACTTAAAGTCTGTATGCCTCTGTGTATGGGGTTGGGAGTGGGTGGGAGTGGGTGGGGGTGTATGTGAGTGTGTGTTTGAACTATACAGATTCTAGTGTTTTACATCAGAACTATGAACATACGTCATTCAGCAGTACCACAATTCATCAGAAAAGTTGCATGCATTTATATAATTTCACAGTGAATTACATTTGTTTCCAACTCTGGGCTAGTTTTTATTTCTGTCTCTTATAGCCCTCAAGCTGAGACTCACTCACATTAGGAACTTTGGAATTGTTTTCACCTTATTCTGTGCAGGTTCATATATTTATTTGATTCCATGTTTTTCAAGTAGCTGGTGTAATACAACATTACTCTAACAGTAATTAACCACAGTTACAAACCACACAAATGGGAGAGGATCCCTGACATTTTACTTCAATTTTAGTGACTGGTTACTAGGTCCTTGCAACTCTTACACCATTATTATTTCATTTTTGAGCATGTAACTTATGAATACTTCTTTTAATTGTCATTCGAGATCTTCTCTGGGAGATTCACTCCTCAAAATCTAGAAGTACACTCAATTTCCATGTTTATTATGTAGCAGTCTCGTCTCATACTCAATTACACCTTGTACACCATATACACATAATTTATTTTTAAAGATATGTTCATATCTACTTAAGACAGACAAGAAAATAGAGAGAGAAGAGAGACAGAGACACAGAGAGAAACAGAGAGAGTCAGAGACAGAGATGGAGATGGAGAGATAAAGAAGGAGGAAAAGGGAAGAAGAAGAAAGAGGAGCAGAAGAGGAACAGGTTGTGTGTATTTTCTTGGTAGTCAGAGAATAGTTTTCAGAATTCGTTTCTGTCCTTGTACCATGTGAACTCTTGGGAGTGAACTGAGGTTGACAGACTTTCATGAAAGCGCATTGATCCACTGAGCATTTTACTAGCTTTCCTATCTACTCACAGAATTCTAAAATTCTTTAAAGACAGGTAACAAGAAATTCTCTGTCAGCAGAGATTAGGATTGGGGGGCTGTACTTTGTGTCCATTTATAAACTTTTTTAAAAATTCACAGTAACTTTTTTATTTCAACTTGTCAAACCGATGAGTTCACTGGGGACCTTACAGCAGTAGGGATGAGGATTTGCTTACAGGATCACAGACAATTCGAAAACAGCAACATAACTAAAAACCACACCCAATTGAGGGCTTCCCAATTGCTTCATAGATGGAATTCCCTTCAATTAACCTTCCTCAGTCTGTATAGCCTAGTGCCTCTCCCAGACCTCAAGGCCCTGAGAGCATGTGTGAAGACACTTGCAAATATGGCAGGATCATGGACTAATTGCTGGGAGGCAAGCAAGGCAAGAATTCCAAGTGGGGGTGCAATGACACTTGTCAACCCCTCTGTTGCTGAAAGAAAGTCAACAGAAAGAAGTAGATCTCAGACAAAGTTGGCAACTATTTGCTGAAAGAAAAACACGTTATAAGACACCCAGAGTACAGTTGAGCATTTGGCAAACACAGTTTATGTTTTCTGTTGTCTGTTCACCTAATAAATAATTCCCAGTTTCACTATTTTATGCACCCTACCCTTTCTAGGACAATTTCTTTCCAGTTCCTCTGGGACTCACTGTCTGCTAGACACAGGCTTCCATTGCTTCAAAAATATTGACTCTTTATTCCAATATACAAGAAAAAACACACCCAAAATGATTCTCCTTGAGAAAAGAAAGACAAGACGATGTTAGATTGATATAATCACATTAACTTCACATACCAAATCGAACTGAGAGGTTGCTCAAGTCAAGGGCTACTGTTAGACATCATCTCAAATACTTTCTATTTTTTTGAAACTAAGCATGAACATAAGCTTTTTTCCTCACAAATGTTCCTAGCAAGTCCCAAAGGGCTGAGTAAAAAGGACAAATTGATTATGTATGTGTAGAGAATAACTGAATTACATAGAAAGAAACTGGCTAATTCTGGACTTGCTCACTCCCTGAGTCAGATCTCTGCTGTTGGATTTAATGCAATAGATCATCCTGTGCACGTGTGTTTCTTCTATAAAATAGGAACAATTACATCTTCTCTGTTTATTCATTGTAAAAATGGCATGCAGTAACATGTGAAAATGCTTTGCAAACTATGAAGAACTATGTAAGTAGGTATGTTGCCTTATCATTGCTAATATTTCAAGAACAAAGAGGTAGACTTCACTTGGAAGAATAACAACTGATCCAGTGGAAGAATGGAGGCTTAGTTCCTTAAGGAATGCCTTGATTTCTTTCCTGTCCTTGTGATAAAAATGTCCTGATAAAAGTAACTTAAAGAAGAAGAGGTTTCTTTTGGTTCACAGCTCAACAGTATCTATCCATCATGGCAGGAAAGTTAAAATGGCAGGAGTTTAAAGCAGCAGTTCATATCACATCCACAGTCCAGAAGCAGAGAATGAAGAATGTAAAAATTATGTTTTCGCATTTATATAATCCAGAATCCCAGACAGGAATGGTGCCATCCATACTGGGCAGGCTTTCTTGCCTCAATTAGAAAAATCAAAATAATCTCCCAATAGACATGCCCAGAGCCCATGTCCCAGGCTATGAGAGATTTTTGTCTAGTGGAAAAGCAGATTGTAACAAATCAAAGGCTGTCTACAGAAAGCTGACAAACCTTAACTGCGATTCTCCATCCTGGCAGCTATGATGATGTTCTAAAGTGATATTTATGTACCTCTCTTTGTTTATCAAACTTTGAGACTACAGTGAAATAGAAGTTTCCCAGGAATCACAATTATGGAAGGGACAAAACTGAGAGTCTGGTTCCAGCCAGAGGGGGAGTTTGTCTCTTGAAAAGAGTTTTAGAACAGATCTGATACCTATCTTATCAGAATACCTTGCAGAAGAAACCTTATCATCTATAGCAAAGATAATGATGATGGGCCACACTTTGACCAGGACTGCTTAGCTATGCACACTTCTTACCCCACATTTAAACCTAAACTTCAGGACCCAACTCCAAAGATAGAATTAGGGGGAAGGGATTCACTGTACCACTTTGTTTTCCTTCCTAATGTGATCACATTTCAAGAGCAGAGAATTATAGTATTTAGAAAAAGCATCATTGGTAAAAATAGTGTTATTATGTTAAAGGGTTCCAAGAGATTAATTATTTGATACTTAAATTTGATACTTAAAATTTCTTCAAAATCAAATAACCAATTCCTCAAGAGTTGGAATCATTTCATTAAGAATTAGCATTAAGTAAATAATATACTCATAATCTTGGCAACATAAATGTATTATAGTTTTTATGACATGCCTATAAATCAAACTCAGATTATGTTTCAAAATGCAAGATTCATTGAGTATGCCCTGCCGCAATACTTCTTCACCCTTCTTTAAGGTGTAGTTGATATGTGCAAATGCATTATTTCTGTGAATTTTTCTTAGATGTACTAGAATGCCGAGTAAATGGTAATAACAGAAATGCGATCACCATTTTCTTCCATTTCTGAAGGAGCGTACTTATGTGATAGATCTAATGTGGACAATGCAATGAGTTGGTATTCTATGTCTGATAACCATGTCTATTACTATGATAACTTCCTAAAAATTGAACATCTGTTCATGAAATAATTTAACATTTTTCCTGTGTTTAAATTTTTTGAACAAATAGCCATGATTCTGTTAGGCATTTGTTGAACCTGTATATTAAAACTAAATATAAAAATTTTAAGGAACATCTATTACAAAGCCTGACAATCTTTGAAAGCATCAATAACCTTCATTCTAATTAAGAAAAACTCCACATTATTTTTAAATGTTTTCAAACTCAATTTAAATATAACCTCTGCTTCTGTTACCCTGTCATAGACTAAGACTATAGTTCTGATTTCAGTAGAGGAAAAATGCATGATCAGCTATGATAAATGCATCTCAACATTTCTAAGTTATCAGAGTTGTAGTCATAAGACAACAAAAAAGATCTTGTTGAATGATAACTTGTGTTTGGTTTCTTTATTTATCCAAATGTAGAAATTGCACTGTTGGCCAACAGTAAGATGCCATATGTAATTTTTGCTACGGGAGGTTCACATGGGTGCCAGCTACCAATGATCTCCCAAACTGTGAGTCCACTCTAGCTGCAGTTCTCTCATTTTGTTATCTCATGTTTATATGGGAGTGACATTCCCTGAGGCATCTTACTGAAGTCAACATATTCTATCTGACAGGGTACTCGATATTTTATAAGTGATGTATAAGATGAAACCCATGTTATGAAATGCATCAAAAGAGGATAACTGGAATCAAACAGACTTATATGAGCCTGACTTTGAATGAGCAAGTTACACAATTTTCTTGAACTTTTTGCCCTTCATCTGTAATGTAAATATAGACAACTTATGTTTTTATATTCAGAAGAGGAAAGTGATGACATAATGTTCACAGAGCATTCTTCTTAAAATTATCCAATGTAAACATAAAGAAAAATTAGGTCCTTCTCTCCCCTTGAAAAAGAATAAAATTGCATGGTTTAGACAGTTTGTTAATATGATTGAAATATAAACAGGCAATATAAAACTATACTCCATGAACATGAAATCATCTTTTTGTATTTTTTTTATTTAATGTTGTATACATGCATATAGTGACTTTATAATATTTTCATCCCTTCATAGCAAATCTCATGCCCCCTCCTTTTCCTCTTACAACCCTTTATTTTCCCTGCCAGACTCCCTCCCATTTTCAAATATTTCCACTTGTGCTTCCCACTATATTTGATCTAGTCTGTGGTGATTTATGCCTAACCTGAATCATTCCCCAATAAGAATTATCAATCAGTAAACACACCATTTAGGAAAGCATCCTCCTTTACTTCCCTATCAGCATTAGTCCTCTTCAGTCTTCAGAGAGGTGTGGAGTTTCTTAAGATCTTTCTGATACTATCCTGAGATGTTGGTAAGACAGTTCCCATTCAACTCTTATGCAAATATACATATTGACCATGAAATTTCTTATACAACAACAATGCCATGTTCAGGAGATAATGACTGGCCCCTGCCTTCCTTTCTCAGGCTCCTACAATCTTGCCACCTCCTCTACCCTGAGCCTTGGGGTAGTGGTTAGGTGAGGAGTATATGTCTGGGTTGGGACAAGCAGTCTGCTGACACTCATTTTCTGCATTTTGGCAAGTAGTGTTTTTCAGTAATAAATACTTTCTATTGTAGAAGAAGACTTTTAGATTGACTGCTGAGTACTCCTCCAATCTGTGTGTATAATAAAAGGCATTTAAAATGCAGTTTGATGTACTCTCTTTCTAATTGAATACTCATTGCTCTTTTCTTGTGACTGACTCTTCCCCCCTTCTCGTTCTAGTTTACAGTAATAGGAATGTGTTTCATTCTTACTGGTGGGCCTTAAAAGCCAATCAGAAAGCTGTTGGTTGTCTCCCTGACACCCATGCCACTATTACTCTGATGGTCATCTGTTGCCATGGTGCTTGCTATATTGTTTTTCTCTCCCAGTAGGTTCTACAGTGCTCTCTGGTACTGTGTATGCTATCCAGCATGAAAGATGCTTCCAAACTAGTTCCAGCTGGTAGTTTTGGTCTATGTCCCTTGATCCATATGTGTTGCAACTTCAGTAATACGATATTATTGTCGAGATTTTGGGGAAACCATGATCAAGAACAAAAATGTACAATTTTGGGGCCTTTGAGATCTCTGTATCCTGACAATTTATCAGGAAGTTCTCATACCTGTTATTCTAGCATAGTTTTAATTTTCACTGGGTTCTAATCTTATCTCTAGAATTCAATGGTATTAATAGAAACACAGTCACAGGTTAGTAAAAGTCATTTTAATGACAATAGTTGCAGATTGAAGGAGAGGTATTGGTTAACTACTGGGAAAATGTTTAGAGAATTTGTGTAGGTGCTTGATGCATTTAATGGTTTTCACCAGTCTTAAAAAAGCAAGCATCATTAAAGAGTATTGAAAAAATATAGCACTTCAGAAAAACTAAAATGTCAGACTTAAATGATGATAGCATTGTTTCATGACAGAGATGGTTGAAGACATCCCAGGTTAGAAATTCAGAATCTTCTAAATGGAAAATGTACCTCAGAAATTTCCTTGCTGTTTCAAACATGACACCTCCCTCTTAGAGTCAAAGTTTACAATGAGAAATTATGTGGAGCCAGAAATAGAGTATAAATAAATGATATTTTACATTTACACATCTTGGATATCAGGATGATAGTATGTTGGCATTTTGAAGAGCACAATAACCAAATCTTGTCTTTGTATTTTACCCTTGTACTGAAACTCTAGATGACATTAGTGAATAAGACAGCCACAGAGATGAGATTATCCATTTTTTACATATAAGGAATATTGACACATGAGGATTTAGATGCCTACAAGCAAAGAGTACTCCTCTCATCTAAGACTCTTCAAACAATGACAAGGCTGAATAGCCTTAGGTATGCTGTTAGGGAAGGCTGCTGTGCTTTTATACAGATCAGAGAAACATATGATGATGTCAGTTGATTGCAGAAGCAATTATAAGCATGGGTAATGGCCTAGTTATCTCAGTTACATTCAGGATACTTTAAGTTGCCACTCCCAAACTCATCATCTTTGTGCAAGGTCTAGCAAAGGGAATGACAGGGGAACGCTGTAATTCTAGAAGAAATTTCATAAAAAAAAATGATGGCACTGTAGTGAAGAGCGCCCTGGGGCAGGACAACCATTCCATCTGGTGGTCATTACTATTTGAGATGCAATCCTAGGACCAGTAGACTAGGAATTTTAATGTAGAAATACTTGAACATCAACAAAGCAATAAGAACCTCATAGCTATTAAAAGCTACCCTGCTATCTTGTGCTTTTAGCTATGCATTAGCAATATTTACAATTTGATGTCCAAACATAAAGCTGCAAGGTTTTGCAATCTGTGATATTTCTGGAATAGAAGGCTGAATGTATTTATCTTTAAAATAGAACATACACACACACACACACACACAAACACACACACACACACACACACACACACACACACACACGAGAGAGATAGAGAGATAGAGAGAGAGAGTTGAAAGCTAAATGTGGAAAATGTGTGTTAGCTCTGTCACCAATATAGAGGTAAAATTTTTGTAGGCAGGAACTATGTGCTATGAATTTTTCTCACTGTGCTGGAAATTTATCCCATTTGCTTCCCTCTGGGATTTCTCAGGCTCCGTCCACCAGGTCCAGAAGTGCAGGCCATCGCCATTTTACCTGAGACCTGGGATCTGACTCAGGCCTTCTGTTTATGAGGTACAGTCTTAAACCATGAGCCATCTCTCCACCCCAGTATATGTTTTTCTATACATGCACTGATTACATTTAAGTTTCATATGTTTATGTGTTTCAGATGGTTAGACTAGAACACTTCATTAATCAGAAAATCTTTTACAAGGTTTGCAATATTTGGGCATGATTTCTTAGAAAGTTCATAAAGGTTAAAATTTTAGCAACTCTGAATCGAAGTGTTAAATAATACAAATGTCAATGGAGAAGAGTGTCCAGCTTTATGTCTGGCAGAAATTTTTGTTTTGAATGCTGAGTGGAAGAGGGAAAAGAAAAATGAGAATGAGAGTTGAATGTGTATAATTTGAGGAATAAATGGATAACAGCCAAATGATACACATTTATTGCCATCAAAATTTACTAAAACCCTTCTTATTCTTTTTGATATTTTTGTGAACAACAGTATTTTAGACAAAAAAGGAAATCCAGTTAAAACTCAGTAGTCCACAAACAGTAAGACATGAAAATAAAAGGGAGACTGGCAGGGATGAAGAATTATAAACAGAAAATGAGGGTGGATGAGATTACGGATTAAGGTATGGAAATATCATTAATTAACTACATCTATATACAAAACTCTAGAAGAATAAAAATACTGAAAAGCATAATACAAAAGAGAAAAATTACAAAATATTGGTGACAGGAGATGTCTTTCAGGGCTTTGCAGAAGTTGGTGAGGGTTGAGTTTTTCTGTAAATTGTCTTGCCTTGCACTGGTAAGGTATACAGAATGAGGTTCAGTAACATGCATGTGTATGCATACCTAGTGCAAAAAGTTTCCTGTTGGCCCAGGATTGTCTCTGCAGAAAACTGGATGGGCTTAACTTATGAGAATTACTGAAGCAAAGCATCAACTCACACAGTTCCTGTACATAATACTTGTCTCTGCACCTCTATAAAATGAATATAGATGTGACTCAGCAGTGACCTAATGACCATCCATCCATCCTTTAGAGAATATATATGTGCCTCTTATGTTTCATACTGCTACACAGACATAAGCAATGGCTGATATAAAGCATATTTGTTTTGTGAAACTTCAGGAAAAGTAAAGTGAGAACAGATTAGATTTCAGAAAGCATTTCAATTTGTGTGGAGGGGAGGGGTATCTGCTTCCTGATAGAAAATAAGGGTTTTGTTTTTATGATATGATTTCAAAGATATATTTTCCAAATAATCAAGACTGCATAGACACAATGGATATCACACGTACACACACATATATATATAGTTACTGTAATCACACCTACCAACACTCCCCACACACTTTACTTTCCTATTTATATCAATTCTGAGGTCAGATAATGTTGAAGCCAATTCTATTTAATATACTGCCTGTACATTTAAATTTCCATTGTAATATTTAATTCCAGATTTTTTTATTTTCATAAATATTTAAAGAGACTACATCTCTGTTTAGTTAAGAAACAGTCTATAATTTTAAAATCTATATCATTCGAAAATGTTAGAAAGTGCTTTTCTGCCAGGACCCAGACCCAGGCAGACTGCTCCTCAGGTAAGCCTCCTAGACCACTACACCACGCCCCAGGTCATCTGCATGCTTCATTAGTAGCCAGACTGCATTTCCGGACCTGGGGAAGGCCTCTAGGCCATGGCCCAGACCCCAGGTCATCTGCAGGCATGATTAGCCACTCTGCCTTTCTGCCCCAGAGCCCAGACCCAGGCAGATTCCTCGCTTCTCAGAATTTAACAGAGTCCAGATAAAATTAAAGGAACGGACTAGGGGAACACCACCATTCATTTGAGGTCTTCTGTGGGGGTTGTCGGGCCCAAAGCTTGCTCTCTGGATGATACATTAGCATCTGAAACTGGCTATAGTTAGGGGCTCCTCCCCTGAGGGGTTGAGTTTGCCTCTTGTCTGCAAGACAATGGCAGGCCTAACTCCTCCCCTTGGAAGTAGAGATCACCTCCAGCTCTATTCTTGGATTGCTTTTGTTTCTCTTAGAAACTGGCTGGACTGTTCCTCCCCCAACAGTTCCTTCCCTGCTTATCTGAGATATGCTTATGCACCAGTCAAGTAACTCTGTTTTGAGGCATACATTGTCCATTTCCTTCTAACAACAAAGTGCCATGCCTGTTTTACTCTATCTGGCGACATCATGTCTGATCCCAAAGCAAGTAGATGTCACTCCTGCCTTTTCTTGGTTAACTGAAATGTATACATTTTACATAATCCTGTAAAGAATTTGGCCCTGTTCCTTGACTGTTTTCCTATAAATGCTATGTATGCTACAGTAAAGGTGGCTTGAATGATGGACATCCTAGGCTCCTTCTGACCAGAGGGCTGATCAATTCCTACTGCTCCCATTTCTGTTTCCTGCAGTTCTGGGTTTATGTTGGTTCGTGAGCCCAGATAGTCTTCTAAATCATCCCATCATACAGGAGAGAATCTTCACATTCATCTCTAAGATAAGTAAGCGCTTTTTACCATCTTGTTACTCTCAATTATTAGTTATTGTAGTTTAACATTTCCATACAGCTACCCAAAAACCCATACAACGACTATACCATTCACCCTCACATGTTACCAAGGAAATAAAACTATAAAGTACATGACCACACTAATTTCCAATCCTTGTAAACTAAACCTGCCTTAATTGATATACTGACAGTCCAATAGCCTCATCTAGGAAATAACACCAATATCAGAAAGGCATACCTAACTCCAAGGCACACAGTAACGATAACTGCTCAAAGGTAGTAATACTATATAATTCAATTCAGCCCAAAACAAAAAGAAGGACATAAGAGATAAAACACAAAAATACCCGGGACACAGAAAAAATCCATGAGAAAACAAAAACCAAGATAACAACTCTTCTACAAAAAGAATCAACCCTGTAATGATGGAATCCAACCAGAACAAACTCACAGAAAATAGCCAAGAAAGCCATACCTACCCAAGATTATCATTTTCAAAGCCTGATATTTACTATGATCAAAACAATGAAAAAGAAATCCAGGAGGAGTTAAATAACAGTTTGAATAGGAACACAACAGGCACTTGGAGGAGATGAGAAAAGCAATTGAAGAAACAAATATAGATATAGAGCAGTTAAAACAATCTCAAGGAGAGTTTAAACTCAAACTAAAAAACAAGCTATCTTCAACCCAAAACTCAACAGAGAGCCTAATCAGCAGAACTAATGAACAGAAAATAGAATATCAGATCTTGACGACAAAGTGAAAGAAATAACCTATTCAATCAAAGAGTTTGTTAAAGCCAAAAAGATACTTGAGAGGAATCCCAACATGCACATTCATGAAATATGCAAATAAGAATCCATAAATACCACAAATGAAGAAATTTTTCAAATTATCACAAAGGAAAACTTTCTATATCTAAGGAAAAAGAGGCCCATCCAAATACGACAGGCATTCCATACCCCAAACAGATATGACCAAAACAGAAACTTGCAATGGCAAATAATATTCAAAACAATACACATAAAAGACAAAGAAAATGTGCTGAGAGCTTCAAAAGAAAAAAAAATCACTTTTAAAGGTAAACTTATTCAAATAACAAATGATTTCTCAATGGAAACAGTAAAAGCAAGAAGAGCTTGGAGAGACATACTTCAAGTATTGAATGAGCAAAAATGTCAGCCTAGGCTGATATACCCATAAAACTATCAGTCATGATTGAGGGTGTAAGAAATTTTCCAACATAAAGAGAACTTGAAGGCTTACATGACCACCAAATCAGGTCTTCAAAATATGCTAGAAAAGATACTCAAGCCTAAAGAAAAGAACAAGCATGTCCAGGAGGACAGAAGGGAAGTGTAATACCACCAAAACCTACAAGCCAAATAATACATTTATGAAAGCTACTAAACACAAAAAAAGTCAGGAATTAAAAGCAATTTCTCCATTATAACACTAAATGTCAATGGAATTAACTCACCAATCAAAAGACACATATTACAAACATGGATTGGAAATCATAACCCATCCATCTGGCTTCAGGAAACTCATTTCACCACAAAAGATGGGCACAGTCTAAAAGAAAAAGGCTAGTTAAAACTTCTTTAAGCTAATAGAACCAGGAAACAAGCAGGGGTAGCAATATGCTATCTGACAAAGTAGACTTCAAACCAAAGACAATCATAACAGAAACATAAGGATACTGCATTTTAGTCACAGAAATAATTCGCCAGCAAGATTTCATAATACTGAACATATAATGGGCTCCCCAACACTCATTAAGTAAACACTACAACATCTAAAACAAGAAATCACCTTTCTCCCTCCCGTGCCACCTCTGTCCGCGCCGCCTCTGTCCGCGCTGCCATCCCCAGGTGAGTCAGCCTGTCCGCCTGCCCGCTTAGGCCTGGGCCCCAGCCCCCTTTCTTCCTCCCGCCCGCCTGTCCGACCGACTGGACAGGACTTGCTCACATTCCTCCATCCCTGGAGCTTAGAAGGACCACTAAGCCAAGTTGCCAGGCCCCAGGTGAAGAATTCTGCCAACAACATCAGCCCCTCTGCCTCTCTGGCCCACCGGGGACCCACACAAGTGGTCTACAGCAGACACACTGCTACTCAGAATTCAATAGAGTCCAAAGAAAACTCAAGCAAAGTTCTAAGGGTCAAAGGCCATACATCTGAAACCTCTACAATCATCCTATAATATGGGAGAGATTCTTACATCCAGCCCAAAAATAAGTAAACCTCCCTTTCTTTTTCACCTTACTGTTCCTTTCTAATATTAATCACTGTAGATTAACCTTTCCATACAGCAACCCCAAAAACATATACAACTCCAGGGAATACACCACTCACTCTCACATATCACCAAAATTCTACATGGTAAAAGTGTACTACCATACTAATATTCACCCCCTGTTTACTTAACCTGATTTTACTAGCAGCCTAGTAGCCGCAACTAGGAAATAACAATAATAAAAGACAAACATACCCAACGCCAAGGCAAGCACTAGTAACAACTGCCCAAATGTAGTAATATCAACTAAATCAGTTCAGTCAAAAACACACAGAAACTGAAAAGCCCTAGAAGACAAAACAACAATGTCCAAGTCAAAGTGCAGATACATGAGAAACAAAACCCAAGGAGACCAATTTCCCACTGAAAGAATCAACCCCTTAAGGATGGATTCCAGCCAGAGCAAATTCACAGAAAATAGCCAAGAAAGCCAGACCCAAGACAACAACTTTCAAAGTCTGATCATTACCATGATTAATACTATGAAAGAGGAAATCCAAGAGGAATTAAACCACTTTGAACAGGAACACAACAGGCATTTGGAGGAGTTGAGAAAAACAGTTCAAGAAACACAAATAGGCATAGAGCAGTTAAAACAGACTCAGGCAGAGTTTAAAATTGAACTAAAGGACAAGTTATCTTCAACCCAAAGCTCAACAGAGAGTCTTATCAGCAGAACTAACGAAGCAGAAAATAGAATTTCAGATCTTGAAGACAAAGTGGGAGAATTAACCAGCTCAATGGAAGAGGTAGTTAAAGCCAAAAAGGTACTTGAGAGGAACATTCAAGAGATATGGGACACCCTGAAGAAGCCTAACATGAGCATTCATGGAATACCAAACCAAGAATCTCAAAATACCACACCTGAGGAAATTTTTCAAATTATCATAAATGAAAACTTCCCTGAACTGAAGAATGAGAGGCCCATCCAAATACAAGAAGCATTTCGCACTCCAAACAGATATGACCAAAATAGAAAATCGCCACGGCAAATAACAGTCAAAACACTCCACATTCAAGACAAAGAAAAGGTGCTAGGAGCTTCAAGAGAAAAAAAGCAAGTCACTTTTAAAGGCAAACCTATTAAAATAACAAATGACTTCTCAATGGAAACAGTAAAAGCAAGAAAAGCTTGGAAAGATGTACTTCATGTATTAAATGAGCAAAAATGCGAACCCAGACTGATATACTCCGCAAAACTATCTGTCATGATCGAGGGAGAAAGAAAAATTTTCCAGCACAAAGACAACTTGAAGGGATACATGTCTACCAAACCAGACCTTCAAAAAATGCTAGAAATGATACGCAAACTTGAAGGAAAAAACAACCATATCCAGGAAGACAGAAGAGTACTATAATACCACAAAAACATAAATATAAAATAATAAGCTTACAAAACTCATTAAAAAAAAAAGGTCCAGAATTTCTCCATTCTAACATTAAATGTCAATGATATTAACTCACTGACCAAGAGACACAGATTACAAATTTGGATTAAAAATCACAACCCATCAATCTGTTGCCTTCAGGAAACTCATCTCAACACAAAAGATAGGCACATCGTAAAAATGAAAGGCTGGTCCAAAATTCTGCAAGCTAATGGAACCAGGAAACAGGCAGGGGTAGCAATTATGCTGTCGGACAAAGTGGACTTCAAACCAAAAAAAATCATAAGAGACACAGATGGATACTACAATTTAGTCACAGGTACAATTCACCAGGAAGACTTCACAAAACTGAACATTTATGCACATAATACGGGCCCCTCCACATTCACTAAGAAAATCCTACAGCGTCCTAAAGCAAGAAATCAATCCCCAAATGATAATTCTTGAGGATTTCAACACTGCCTTCTCAACATGGGATAGATCACCAGGTCAAAAGCTTAACAGAGACACTTTGGAACTTAATCAAACCCTTAAAGAAATGGACCTTACAGATCTCTATCAAACTTTTCACCCACGCACCAAAGAATACACATTTTTCTCAGCAGCACACAGAACTTTCTCCAAAATAGATCACATATTGGGCCACAAAACGAATCTACACATATACAGGAAAGTTGAAAATCTAACCTGTGCCCTATCAGACCACCACGGGCTAAAGCTTGACATCCGCAACACAACAAACAACAGAAAATACACTAACTCCTGGAAACTTAACAATGATGCTAAATGAGAACTGGATTCAGGAAGAAATTAAAAAGGAAATTCAAGATTTCCTGAAAGTGAACAGTAATGAAAATACAACTTACCAAAATCTCTGGGACACAATGAAAACTGTTCTAAGAGGTAAGGTCATAGCTCTTAATGCGTACATCAGAAAAATGGAAACATCAGAAATAAATAACTTAACAAAGCAGCTTAAAGCTTTAGAGAAACTAGAGCAATCTGATCCCAAAAGTAGTCGAAGAGAAGAGATTAGCAAAATAAGGGGAGAAATATCTGAAATCGAGATTAAGAAAACGATAGAGCGGAGAGGAGGGCCCAGAGGAAAATCAGACATGCACAAGAAAGGACTCTCTGGGAATTGGGGTGGGAGGCACTGGGGGATGGGGAGGGAGAGGGGTGGGGAGGGGGGAGCAAGGGGGTACGGGGGGAGGAGAAGGGAGGAAGGGAACTAGTGTATCTACTAAGTTTGTATGAGCTGAAATAAAAAAAATAAATAAATAGTCGTATAACCAAAAAAAAAAAAAAAGATTAAAAAAAAAAAAACAATAGAGAAAATCAACCAGTGAAAAAGCTGGTTCTTTGAAAAAATCAATAAGATTGATACACCCCTAGCTAAATTAACCAAAAGCAAGAGAGAGAAAACCCAAATTAACAAAATTAGAAATGAACATGGAGTAATCACTACTGATACCCAAGAAATCCAGAGAATTATAACATCACATTACAAAAACTTATACTCTATGAAATTTGACAACACAAAAGAGATGGATGAATTCCTAAGTAAACACAACTTACCTAAATTGAATCAGGAAGTTGTGAATTATTTAAATAGTCCTATAACATATAAGGAAATTGAGGAAGTAATCTCGAAACTTCCCACCAAAAAATGTCCTGGACCAGATGGTTTCAGCACAGAGTTCTACCAGACATTTAAGCAGTTAATAACACCAATACTCCTTAAACTGTTCCATCAAACATCAAAGGAAGGAACACTACCAAATTCCTTCTATGAAGCTAATATCATTTTAATCCCAAAACCTAATAAAGATTCACTTAAAAAAGAAAATTATAGGCCAATCTCTCTGATGAACACAGATGCAAAGATTCTCAACAAAGTCTTAGCAAATCAGATTAAAAAACACATTAAAAAGATCATTCACGGGGATCAAGTAGGCTTCATCCCCAGCACACAAGGTTGGTTCAGCATACGCAAATCAATAAATGTAATTCATCATGTAAACCAATCCAAAGTCCAAGACCACATGATACTCTTGATAGATGCAGAAAAAGCTTTCGACAAGATCCAACAGCCTTTTATGATCAAAATGCTAGAGACAGTAGGAATGAAAGGAATCTTTATCAATATAATAAAAGCTGTATACAACAAGCCCACAGCAAGGATTATACTCAATGGGGAACAATTGGAAGCATTCCCACTTCAATCAGGAACTAGACAAGGCTGTCCACTCTCACCACTTCTATTCAATATTGTACTTGAAGTCTTAGCTGAAGCCATAAGACAAGAAAGAGACATAAGAGGGATTCAAATCGGCAAGGAAGAAGTCAAGTTATCCCTATTTGCAGACGACATAATCTTATACCTAAGTGATCCGAAAAACTCCACCAGGAAGCTTCTGGAACTAATTGAGAAGTTCAGCAGGGTGGCAGGATACAAAATAAATGTGCAAAAATCAGAGGCCTTCCTATATGCCCAGAATGAAAGAAGTGAAAAAGCCTTGAGAGAAACAATCCCATTTACTATAGCCCCTAAAAAAATGAAATAACTTGGTATGAACCTAACCAAGGAGGTAAAAGACCTTTACAATGAAAACTTTAAAACCCTAAAGAAAGAAATTGCAGAAGACATCAGAAGGCGGAAAGACCTCCCGTGTTCCTGGATTGGCAGAATCAACATCGTAAAAATGACCATCCTACCAAAGGCAATATATAAATTCAATGCTATACCAATTAAAATCCCAAAGCAATTCTTTAAAATTCATATGGAGGCACAAAAGACCCAGGATAGCAAAGACAGTCCTGAGTAACAAAAACACAGCTGGAGGTATCACCATACCAAACCTTAGTCTATACTACAAATCCATAGTTGTAAAAACAGCCTGGTACTGGCTCCAAAATAGAAATGCAGATCAATGGATAAGGGTTGAAGACCCAGATATAAGCCCACAAAATTACAGCCATTTGTTCTTTGACAAAGGGGCCCAAAGAATCCAATGGAAAAAGAACAGTATCTTCAACAAATGGTGCTTTCAAAACTGGATCTCCACATGTAGAAGATTAAAACTGGACTCGTACTTGTCACCTTGTACAAGACTTAATTCCAAATGGATCAAGTACCTTGATTTAAGGTCAGAGACTATAAATACCATAGTTGAAAGGATAGGGAATTCCCTCGAGCTGATTGGGCTAGGCCAACAGTTCCTAAACAGACATCCAATGGCACAGTCACTGCTACCAACTCTCAACAGTTGGGATCTTGTGAAATTAAAGAGCTCTGTTCAGATAAAGAGATTGTAACACGAGCTCAAAGACAACCCACAGAATGGGAGAAAATCTTCACTAACCACATATCTGATAGAGGTCTATTATCCAGAGTGCACAAAGAACTTAGAAAACTCAACACCAAGGAAATTAATGGCCCAATTAAAAAATGGGCCCTGGAACTCAACAGAAACTTTACTAGGGATGAACTTAAAATGCAAATCAAAACCTCCCTAAGATATCATCTCACCCCAGTCAGGATGGCAAAAATCCACAATACAAACAACACCAAATGCTGGAGAGGATGTGGAGAGAGGGGAACTCTCCTACATTGCTGGTGGGAATGCAGGCCCATACAGCCACTCTGGCGAGCCGTCCGGAGATTTTTAAAGAAATTAAAGATTGAAATGTCATATGACCCTGCGATTCCACTTTTGGGAATAACCCCCCATGCAGCAGAGGTTCACCTCGATACCACAAGTGCAACCATGTTCATAGCAGCACTGTTTACAATAGCAAAGTCATGGAATCAACCCAAATGTCCAACAGTTGATGAGTGGATAAGTAAACTGTGGTACATCTATACAATGAAGTACTACTCAGCCATCAAAAATGATGAATTACTGGAATTTGCTGGGAAATGGATGTCATTAGAAACAATTATGTTGAGTGAAGTATCCCAAACCCAGAAAATTAAGCGTCGTATGTACTCCCTAATAGGTGGCTCCTAGTACCAAACTCACCCAGCCCACCTAAAGACACTCAAGGATAAATCTCTATAATACAGTAATTGCAAGGAGTATGAACAGGAGGGATAGGGTAGAAGGGCCACACCAGAAACAAGGAGAGAGGGGACCATGTTACAGCAGAGAAAATAGGCCTCCATCAAGGACTGCAAGTAAGCAATGAGGATCTGGTTCACAAACTTTTCGTTCCTGATCATTTACAACTGAGGGGATGTGATCTCACCAGAAGAGGAGGGCATATAGTCTGGCAGATAATAAGTAACCATTTTGCAAATGGGTGATTGACCCCTCCCTCACTGTGGTTTCCTACTTTTATTACATCTACCTTTGAATGTGCTGTTATAACAAGACTCTAGTTTAACAGCTTCGTATCTGGCCAGGGGGTGACATCCAATACTCATCGGGATGGAGTGAAGGGCATTGCAGGAGCAGCAAAACTGCAAAAGAAAATCAACAAACCATAATCCAGAACTCCAGAGACTCTATATCAACCACCTAGAACTAGGCCAGCTTAATCTCTCCCCATCCTGAAGCTCAGGGAAATTTGCGGCAAGAGGGGGCAGTAAGAGTGTAAGAGCACAAGGATGAAAGAGGAGCAATGATATGCAAGATACTCCACCAAGTTAGGGCTGAAGCAATCATAAATGGACTTTGCATGCCCTGCGCAATGTCCAACACACTATTGACCCCACAAAGTCTAGCATTTGCTGAAAGCACCAAGATCCTTGGAGGCAAGGGATTGACAGCCAAAATAGTGTTCCTATGCTTAAGGGGAACAAAGGAAAGGGTTCAAGGAAATGCCGCTGGGTCCTTGTTCGTCATCAGAGAGGAGGACCCAGAGGAGAGTTTGGCATGCACATTAAAGGATTCTCTGGAGATTGGGGAGGGGAAGCACTTTGAGGTGGGGAGGGAGGGGTGAGCAGAGGGTGAGCAGAGGGTTCGGGGGAGGAGGAGGGAGGGAGGGAACCGGTGTACTTATTAAGCTTGTATGAGTGGAGATAATAAAAAATGTTTTAAAAAAACAAAAAATCAATCCCTAAATGATAATACTTGGAGATTTCAATACCTCACTGTCAATATGGGATAGATCAACAGGCCAAAAACTCAACAGAGACACATTAGAACGAAACCAAACCCTTAGTGAAATGGTCCTAACAGATCTATATTGAACTTTCCACCAAAGCATCAAGGAACACATATTCTTCTCAGAAGCTCATGAAAGTTTCTACAAAACATACCACATATTGGGCCACAAAAGGAATCTCCACATATCCAAGAATGTTGAAATTATGGCCTGCTCCCTGTCAAGCTACTATGGTGTACAGCTTGACATTCACAATACAAAAAATCGCAGAAAATACACTGACTATTGGAAACTAAACACTATGATGCTGAGAAATGGGTTCAGAAAGAAATAAAAAAAGAGATTCAAGATTTCCTCAAAGCAAATGACAATGAAAATACAACATATCAAATCTCTGAGACACAGTGAAAGCCATCGTAAAGGTAAGTTTATGGCTTTTAATGCCTATATCAAAAAAGTACAAACATCACAAATAAATAACAATGCAGCTTAAAGCTTTAAAGACAAAAGAGCAATCCAATCCCAAAAGCAGTAGAAAAGAGGAGACAGAAAAATCATAGGAGAAATTATCACAACTGATACACAAGAAATTCAGAGAATTATAAGCTCATATTTCAAAAACTTAACACTCCATGAAATTTGATAACACAAAAAAATTGATGAATTTCTGAGTAAGCACAACATACTGAAATGCTTCTAAAACAAATGAGGAAATTGATGAAATAATCTCAAATCTTCCCATCAAAAAATAACCTGGATCACATGGGTTCAGGATAGAATTCTACCAGACATATATAGAGCAACTAACACCAGTACTCCTTAAATGGTTCCATAAAATTGCAAAGGAAGGAACACTTTCAAATTCTTTCTACTATGCTAATATCATACTAATCCCAAAACTTAATAAAGGTACACTTAAAAAAGTAAAATAATAGGCCAATCTCTTTGATGACCACAAATACAAAAATCCTCAACAAAATCTTAACAAATCATATTCAAAAACATATCAAAAAGGTCATTCACTATGATCAAGAAGGCTTCATTCCAGGCATGCAAGGTTGGTTTAACATATGCAAATCAATAAATGTAATCCATCATATAAATCCAAGGTCCAAGACCACATGATATTCTGGATACATGCAGAAAAAGCTTTTGACAAGATCCAACAGCCTTTTATGATCAAAACCATAGAGACAGTTGGAATGGAAAGAACTTATATCAACATAAATTAAATTTTATACAACAAGCCAACAGCAAGCATTATACCAAGTAAGCAAAAACTTGAAGCATTCCTGTTTTGGTCAGGAACTAGACAAGACTGCCCACTCTCACCACTTTTATTCAATATTGTACTTGAAGTCTTAGCTGGAGCCATCAGACAGGAGAGGGAGATTCAAATTGGAGATTCAAATTGGAAAGAAGTCAAGATTTCTCTGTCTGAAGATGACATGATTATATACCTGAGTGATCCTAAAAAATATCCACTAGGAAACTCCTGGAACTAATACAGAAGTTCAGCAAAGTGGCAGGTTACAAAACTAATGTGCAAAAATCAGTGGGCTTCCTATACATGAAGATTACAAAAGTGAAAATGCCCTAAGAAAAATAATCCCATTTACTGTAGCCCCTAAAAAAATGAAATACCTTGGTAAAAAATCTAACCGAAGAAGTGAGAGAACTTATAATTAAAACTTTAAAAACCTAAAGAAAGAAATTACAGAAGACACCAGAAGGTGGAAAGACCTCCCATGCTCCTGGATTGGCAGAATCAACAGCATAAAAATGACCATCCTACAAAAAGCAATATACAGATTCAATGCTATACCAATCAAAATCCCAAAGCAATTCTTAAAATAAGTTAGCCAAACAATCTCAAAATTCATATGGAAGCACATAAGGCACAGGATAACAGAAACTATCCTGAGTAATAAAAACACTGCTGGAGGTATCACCATACCAAACCTTAATCCATACTACAAATCCTTAGTAATGAAAACAGCCTGGTACTGGCTCCAAAATAGAAATGTAGATTGATGGATGAGGATTGATGATGCAGATATAAACTAACACAACTATAGCCATTTGATCTTTGACAAAAAAGTCCAAAAAGAACAGATCTTCAAGAAATGGTACTGAAAAAAACTGAAAATCCAGTACACTCAAGGGTGCCAATTCCCTCAACCAGCTTTCTGTATTTTATTCCAGGGTCTAGTCCCATTCACCATGGGTTGGGTCCTCCCCATCAGCTGGAATGTCTCCTGCAGGTTTGCTCTGTGCCCAACTCAACCACTAATTCTCCACAAATGTGCCTAGAGCTCAAACACTCAACCATCAAGTTGACAGCTGTGCCTGCTATGATACCCCCATAATGCAGAAATTCACTAGAGTTATAGGAGCATAACCATGTTCATTACAGCACTATTTACAATAGCAAAGTCTTGGAATCAACCCAAATGCCCAACAGCTGTTGAATGAATAATGAATTTATACAATGCAATGCTACTCAGCAAAAAAGATGAATACACCATGTGTATTCCCTAATAAATGAATCTTAGTTCCAAACTCACTTAATGACATATTCAAAGGTAAATCTATGTAATACCTACTGTAATCACAAGGGATTATAAACAGGAGAGAAGGAGAAGGAGGGTCTCAAAAAAAAAAGTAGATGGGGGATCACCCTTCAGGAGGAAAAACAGGCCACGTTCAAGTATTACATGTAAGTAGGGAGACATCTGGTGCAGTTCACTCTCACTTTCCTTCCTGGTAACTTGAGACTAAACAGGTTTGATCTCACTAATCAGGGAGGATATAGAAACTGGCAGATAGATGGTAACCATCTAGCAAATGGGACACTGCACCCCCCCCACACACACAGTGCTGTATCCTACTCCTATTCTTCCATCTACCTTTGAGTCTCCTCTTATATTAAGGTTTTTGTTTAAACAGTCTTTTATCTTTGGTTAGGAGGTGACCTTCCATATCAATCAGGATGCAGCCAAGGGCAGTACAGAAAAAGCAAAACTGAAAACAATAGCAAACCCTAGTTCAGAACACCAAAGGCCTCCATTAATCACCTGGAACTACAACAGCCAAATCTCTCCGCATCCTAAAGCTCAGGGAACCTTTCAGAAGTGGGGGGGGGCGGCAAGATTGTAAGAGCCCAGGGCTTCAGCAGCCAGAATTGGACTTTGCCTGACTTGCACAATGGCTGACATGTCAATGACCCCCAAAGTCTAGCATGGATCACAGGGAAGAAAGCTCGAGGCAGGTAGGATCCTTAGAGGCAAAAAATTAAAGTCATAATAGAGTTCCCATGCTAAAAGGGTGCCCAAGAAGGGGCTCTGGGATAGGCCACTGAGTCCTGAACCCTCACTGGAGGACTCAGAGGGAGGTTTGGCATTCACACAAAAGTATGCTCCAGGGGATGGGAGGGAGGAAGGAGGAGGCAATGGGAGACAGGGAGGAAAAGAGGGAGTGAAAGGAAAGGGGGAATGCGGGAGAGTACAAGTGGGAATGTCTGGGGAGAAAAGGAGGGAGAGAGAGGACAGGGTACCTATTGAGCTTGTATGATTAGGACAAAACTAAAATGTGGGAGAAAAAAGTTAGAAAGCAAATTTTTGTTGTGTTTTTTTTGTTTTATTATAAAACCACCTTCTATTTCTTAGTTGGTTTTCTTTCTTTCCTTTTAATTCTCTTTCTTTCAATTAATTTTCACATACACACACACGGAGAAAATCTTTAAGATACAATTACCTATTGACATGATATAATCTTAAGTGTGTGATATGAAGGAAGCATTCATATTGTCATTTTTTGCCCTGATATGTACATATTTTAGCATGTATGTGTTTGTATTTTACATTATTTTCATGGCCTTGTGTCAGAAGCTACACATACAGGTATATAGTCATGGAAGATGGATGGCAAGATTGTAAGAGCATAGAGAAGGGTACTGCCTGACATGATACCCCTGGTTGGGTTCATGGCTGCTGTATACAGGAGAAACACGTCCACCCAGAGTGAATCTTTGGGGCAGATTGGATAAGAGAAGGGGAGCTTCTCCACTTGTAGGTTTGTCCACTGGTTTGTACTACTACATATACCTGGACACTTCATTTTAAATGAAGTTCTGTCTTCCACATTTACAGAAGTAGATGAGAGTCAGAAGGGAACGGCTACAATGCAGAACTGGAGAAGAGTAGGAGAGGAACAGGTTCAAAGTAATAAATAGTCATAAATTCCTTCTGCTTGGGTATGAAAGCATCAAAGAATTTAAAAATGGGCCCTGGAACTTAAAAGAAATTTTACCAGAGATGAAATTAAAATGTCTAACAAATATCTTAAAAAATGCTCCACTTCTTTAGCCATCAGGGAAATGCAAATCAAAACCTCCCTGAGATATCATCTCACCCCGGTCAGGATTGCAAAAATCCACAACACAAACAACAACAAGTACTGGAGAGGATGTGGAGAGAGGGGAACTCTGCTACATTGCTGGTGGGAATGCAGCCATTCTGGCGAGCCGTCTGGAGATTCTTAAAGAAATTAAAGATTGAAATGCCATATGACCCTGCTATCCCACTTTTGGGAATAACCCCCCATGCAGCGGAGGTTCGCCTCAAAAGCACAAGCACGATTATGTTCATAGCAGCACTGTTTACAATAGCAAAGTCATGGAATCAACCTAAATGTCCAACAGTTGACGAGTGGATAAGGAAAGTGTGGTACATCTATACAATGGAGTACTACTCAGCCATCAAAAATGATGAATTACTGGAATTTGCTGGGAAATGGATGTCATTAGAAACAATTATATTAAGTGAAGTATCCCAATCCCAGAAAGTTAAGCACCATATGTACTCCCTAATAGGTGGCTCCTAGTACCAAGCTCACTCAGCCCACATTTAAACACTCAAGGGTAAACCTATGGAATACGGTAATTGCAAGGATTGTGAACAGGGGGGATGGGGTTGGAGGGCCACACCAGACACAAGGAGAGAGGGGACCATGTTACAGCAGAGAAAATCGACCTCCAAGGAATGCAAGTAAGTAATGTGACACCTAGTTAAGTTCACAGACCTTCGTTCCTGATCATGTACAACTGAGGGGGTATGATCTCACCAGAAGGGGAGGGCATATAGTCTGGCAGATGAAAAGAGATCATTTTGCAAATGGGTTACTGATCCCTCCCTCACCGAGGTTTCCTGCTTTTATTACATCTACCCTTGAATGTGCTATTATAACAAGACTCCAGTTTAACAGTTTTTTGTCTCTGACCAGGGGTTGACATACAGTGCCCATCAGGATGGAGTGAAGGGCATTGCAGGAGCAGCAAAACTGCAAAAGAAAATCAACAAACCACAATCCAGAACTTCAGAGACTCTATATCATCCACATAGAACTCAGCCAGCCTAATCTCCCCGCATCCTGAAACTCAGGGACATCTGTGGAAGAGGGGGCGGTAAGATTGTAAGAGCAAAAGGATGGGGGGAGCAATGATTTGAAGAGTCTCCACACTAGATAGGGCTGAAGCAATCATAATAGGACTTTGCATGCCCTGCGCCATGTCCGTCACACTATTGACCTCACAAAGTCTAACATCGGTTAAAGGCACCAAGATCCTTGGAGGCAAGGGATTGATGGCCACAGAAGTGTTCCTATGCTTAAGGGCAACACGAGAAAGGGTTCAGGGAAATGCCACTGGGTCCTTTTATGTCATCGGAAAGGAGGAACAAGAGGAGAGTTAGGCATACACAATAAAGGACTCTCTGGGAATTGGGGGGGAGGCACTGGGAAATGGGGAGGGAGGGAGGAGGAGCAGGGGGTTCGGGGAGAGGAGGGAGGGGGGGAGGGAACTGGTCTACCTATTAAGTTTGTATGAGCGGAAATAATAATAAAAAATGTTAAAAAAAAGATGAATTAATGAAATTTGCCAGGAAATGGATGGAATTAAAAACAATTATATTGAGTGAAGTATCCCAGATATGGAAAATTAAGCACTGTATGTATTCCCTAATAGGTGGATCCTAGTACCAAACCCACTTAGAGACATGCAAAGACAAATCTCTGTAATACCTACGGTAATTGTAAAGATTATAAACAGGAGGGATGGGGAAGGAGGGCCCCACCAGAAACAAGGAGAGAGGGGACCATGTTACAGCAGAGAAAATAGGGCACCCTCAAGGACTGCAAGTAAGAAATGAGACATCTCGTTAAGTTCACAGGCTTTCCTTCCTCATCATTTGCAACTGATGGGGTATGATCACACCAGAAGGGGAAGGCATATAGTCTGGCAGACAGAAAGTAACCATTTTGCAAATGGGAGACTGAACCCTCTGCCTCACCGCGGTCTCCTACTTTTATTCCATCTACCTGAATATACTAAATTCCATCTACTTGAATATACTCTTATAATAAGACTCTATTTTAACAGCTTTTTATCTCTGGCCAGGGGGTGATTTCCAATACCCATCAGGATGGAGCCAAGGGATTGCAGGAGCAGCAAAACAAAAAAAAAAAAAATCAAGAAACCATAATTCAGAATATCAGAGACTGTATATCAACCACTTGGAATCAGGTCAGCCTAATCTCTCCCCATCCTGAAGCTCAGGGAAATTTGTGGAAGAGGGGGCGGTAAGATTGTAAGAGCACAAGGATGGGAGAAGTAAGGATATGCAAGATACTCCACACAAGTTAGGGCCGAAGCAATCATAATAGGATTTTGCATGATCTGCACAAGGACCAACACATTATTGACCCTCAATGTCTAGCATGGACTAAAGGCATTAAGATCCTTAGAAGTTAGGGATTAACAGTCATAATAGTGTTCCTATACTTAAGGGGAACACAAGGAAGAGTTCTAGTAAATGCCACTGAGTCCTTACACCTCATTAGAGAGGAGGACCCAGAGGAAAGTTTGATATACACATTAAATGATGCTCCAGGGATGGGGGGGAGCACTGGGAGATAGGGGGGGGGGGGAAGGAAGGAGAAAAAGGGGAGGGAGAAAAGGGGTCCAGGGAGGGTTGGAGGAAGGGAGGGGACTGGTGTACCTATTAAGTTTGTAAAAGCAGAAATAAAAATTTTAAAATTTAAAAAAGCCCTGGTAAAAGAACAAATAGGAAGGATTTTTTTTTATTTTAGCTCATACAAACTTCCTATGTACACCAGTTCCCTCCCTCCCTCCTCCTCTCCCCGAACCCCCTGCTCCCCCTCCCCACACCCCTCCCTCCCCATCCCCCAGTGCCTCCCGCCCAATTCCCAGAGAGTCCTTTCTTGTGCATGTCTGATTTTCCTCTGGGCCCTCCTCTCCGATGACGTACAAGGACCCAGTGGCCTTTCCCTGAACCCTTTCCTGTGTTCCCCTTAGGTATAGGAACACTGCTGTGGCTGCCAATCCTTTGCCTCCAAGGATCTTGGTGCCTTTAGCAGATGCTAGACTTTGTGAGGTCAACAGTGTGTTGGACAATGCACAGGGCATGCAAAGTCCAATTATGATTGCTTCAGCCCTAACTAGTATGGAGTATCTTACATATCATTGCTCCTCCCATCCTTTTGCTCTTACACTCTTACCGCCCCCTAGGAAGGATTTCTTATACCTAATGGTATCATAGGGCCTGACTATAGGCCTTGGATCACTTGATTTTGAGTCAGTGATGAAGTAGAACCCCTTGGTGGCAAAAGCATAGGACAGAGGCTGCTCATCTCATAGTGAAGAGGAAGGAAAGGAGAGAAAAGCCAGGAATCAGGGATAACATTTAAAGATGTACATTTCAATGACCTACTTCCTCCAGCTAGGTTCCTCATTTGAGAGTTTTCTTGAAAAAAAAATTTTGCTCCGCCACTTGGGGACTAAGAAGTCATTATAAGAATTTTCAGAACATTTCATATTTAAAGAATAAGATGATGGGACTTTATCATAATTAGGGTAATGGTTGCCTGATTTCTCTATTTTAAAGGATTTTTCACATTCAAAACTATTATTTTTGCGAACATATTTTTGAAATTGGTAAATATCCCTGTCTCCCAGCAGTTATATTTTTTTCTTTACAATCTTTTAAGAAGGAGAAGAAGAGACATAGAGAGAAGAAATGAGGACAAGAGAGGAAAATAAGGTAGGGGAGGGAAGGAAAGGAGAGGAAGGTATGGGAGGGCAGGGGGAAGGAGAGGACGGAGATCAGAGAAGACAGGAGAGAAGAGAAGAGAGGAGAAGAGAGGGAAAGGAGTCAGAGGTGAAATGAGAGGAGACAGGAGAGAATAAGAGAGGAGAGGGAAGGAAGGAGAGAAAAGGAAAGGAAAGACGAGATTGTGTACAATATACCATGGCACAAGGGTGAAGGGTGTTATGTCAGTTCTCTCATTCTGTAATGTGGACTCTAGGAATTGAACTTTAGCAAACAGGTTTGAAAGCAGGTGCCTTACCTGATGAGTTATCTCTCAAACTCCAAGCAGATCTCCTTAGAATGACTTTTACATTGTTAAATGATTAGAATCTTGCCTTTCATCTTGTTTTGCATGATATGCACCTGGTTTCTGACTGAATTGTCAGAACTGCTTGAAATAGGTGTTTGTGTCCTTCTGTCAAGTGTTCATATTTGTTTAAAGTCTCTTTGCTCTCCAGACCAGCAATCAGCTCCCAGTACGCTTTTCACCATCTCAGCCTCCAAAGTGGAACTATTGGACATCTGCAAAGAGCCATAATGTCTCTTGCAGGAAATATGTACAAAAGTCACATTAGGTGCTGTTTTTACATACTTGCTGAGGGGAGAGGTGTGAGTCCTTTGTCTTTTCAGCAGTAATACCTAGGGAGAATGCATATGTGTGTGTGTGTGTGCCATAAGTATACACTCAAACATACACCTCATTTATATGTACATATGTGTGTGTTTACCATTATGTTAACAAAGATCATAGAGCATGAACTAGCACTTAATGCCTTGAGATTTATTTTCATATTTTTTTCTTTCATTTTCCTTGACGGAATCTTGAATGCTATTAGCCTTAGCAAATATTCGATCACCTTTCACTTATGTAATCCATCTCCTCCTGTCTCCACATAACATTTCTCACTGTACATGTGTCCTTAAAACAGTATTTAGACCAGACTATCTTCATGGTTTGATTTTCATGTGCTGGTTTCTGTTTCTCTCTCCCTGAGGTCCTTATTCTTCATACCAGAGTGCCTTCCATATTTTCTTACATGGACTCAGTCCTGACATGATAGGTGCTCTTCGTTTGGAGGCTCTCCTTAGCTTTCTGGGACCAGCTACTCCCTGCATGGACACCCAGGTCCTTTATCATGGGGTCTTCATAATGCTGCTCAGGCATCAACTCTCCACTCTCGGCTATTACAGCGTTCTCATACGTACCTTGCTCTGTTCTCTCTTAATGGATTGGTAAGTGAATTATTGAGGAAGGCAACAAAATTGAAGAGACTTGCCAGAGTTGGCATGCAGGCTGTAAAGACATTATACATCATATCCTTCCTTGGTTAAGATACATAAAATATGAGATGACTTTGAATATTTTTAGTGAACAGTATCTAACATCTAAACTCACAAATATCAAGATTCTTAGATTTTCATATTTATTTTCTCAGGAAACAGCCTGCTGTAAACATTTGATTCAATTAATTAAAACCTAAATAGAGATGAGTTAAAACTATAGTTTAAAATTTTTTCATATTTTATGAGTTTAAATAAATAACATTTCCCCTTTCATTTTAATTATTTTAAAAGTATGATAAATATAATATTGCTTGAATTCTAAAACTCTTTGTAGGATTGAATTTTTGGCATTTTTATTACATAATCTACCTGATACCTAAATAGACTGTAGCATTAAACTTCTCAGTCTTATATCACTGTCCATCCATCCATTCAGGCCTTTATCATTAACCTATTCTATATCATTGTTATCTGTGTGGAAAAAATGTAGATTATTTATTGAATAAAGGAGACACATTGATTTTCAGTTTCTGCTTCTGCTGTTTCTTGCTTCAGTTTCTTCAATAAGTCGCAGTATGACACATTGCCAATTCTGTCTTTTCCATACTTATGCCACTTGGTCATGTTTACTACTTATTCAATTATGTCATGAAAAGTATTCTCTGGTTCTCTTAAGACTTTAAATGCATATTCTACTTTTTAACATTCTGACACCCTTAACTCTGAGCCCAACAACTTCTTTAGAGAAGTTACTTTATCCAAACTGCTTTATTAAATTTGAGAACTTCTCATATTCTACTTCTAACTCTTTATTCTTTAATTGCACCTTAGTCTTTAAGAGATAGACACTCTCATGATAATGGATTCTGAGAGAATAAAATGTAAATATCTGTTGAATGTACAAAAAACAATCCTGGCATATTCACCAAAATAAAATGAAGACAAATGAGACACTTTTAAATATTTTTGCTCTATGGAAATACATATTTCATATATTTTGATAAACAATATGCCTTACTGGAAATTTTAAAAATCATTAGCTTCCTGAAAAGAGATATCATTTTCCAACACTTATATCAATATTTATTTAGGAAGCATGTGGCTTTAACCTATGAGAAATGTGTGTAAATAAAATATTTCACTTTAGGATAAAATATGACTGTAATTTAAACACAGCTGGTTTTACAAGCCTAGCTGAAGATTTTCTGGTTCCCATTATCATACAAATATTTAGTAAGCAAATATACAATTTTAAGAAAATCACTAATTGTGTCAGCACAGAAATTGTCACTCTGTAGCAACAAGCATTGGAGGTTTTTGTGAAAATGGTATCTTCCTTGAAAAATATCCAGCAGATTTGACGCCAACCTGAATTTAGAATATTGCAGAATATTTATACATCATCGAAGATTATAGGCTCAGATAATTCTAGTAAAGCTATACCTTTATGAGCACAGCATCCTTGCTCTTATTATGGTTTGTGCTGGGTGGCAAACGTCCAATCATGGGAATATCTTTCCATGATTAAAAAATTTAAAACCTAAACTTGCAATGCATGCAAAGAACTCTAAACAGAGAAATTAGAAGACTCTTCATTTGTGACATTAAATACTTAAGAATCAGTTTAACACCATATCTTCAAGGTATGCAAGGAAGACAAAATTACTTTCTGACTGACAATGTAACATAACTGAATATACTTGTATTAACATACTTGATATGTTAAAACTAAGTGATACTTCGACAGATTTTATTAATGAAATTAACATAGTGATGATTGTCAAACATCACTTTTTAGGCAAATGAGAAAATTTCATTGACAATTATTCAAGAATTTAAGAGCCAGAAGTGAGGAGGGTTGCCACTAATAGCATGTCTTGACACAGCAGTACTGTACATCCATGAACTCAATGAGGCTGCATAAGATTTGGCCTGTCCACATACCATTATGGAAGGGGAAAGATCTCATGAAGCACCATCACCCCTCCTGTTGCAGTTCACGTGTATGGTTACTGATAAATCACCATCAAACGGCTTAAGGAACAAGGGTTTATTCTCTCTTAAGATTCCTGGTTACAGTTCTCAGTCTAGTTTGACGGGAGAGCATGCACCAACACCAGGGCCGAGGGAATTGGCCACACCATCACCACATAACAGCTGAGAGAGGGACAATCCTTACTTGCCAGACCAGCATGTCTGGCCAAGTGAACAGAAGGATGCCAACTTTCTCAAACAGCTCTCCGTGAATTATTCTGGGGCCTAATTCTGGGGCCTTCCCCATCAGCTAGACAATCTCCTGCAGGTTTGCTCTGGGCCTAACTCAACCACTAATTTTCTACAAATGTATCCAGAGCTAAAACCCTCAACAGTCAAGTTGACACCTATGCTTAACTATGACCCCCCCTAGAAACAAGTGAGGTACCTTTCCTTCCCATGAACTCACTGGTTTGACAAGATTTGATAATGCACATAATCTTTGAGCAGATTCATTTGATTTAGTGTTAACATTTTTAAATGCATACTATTTTATCATATTTGAACAAGAAAGAGAGATTTAATGTGAAATTAAGTATTCTCAAGAAGATTATTTTAGCTTCTAACAAGAAATTCTAGCAGGGAATTAAATGTTTAATAGGGATAGGATGCTGTTGATATTTGAAGAGTACCAAGTGTCTTATACTCATTTTGCCTAGCAAAGCCTGTCAGGATTGGTCTGTGAGCTGCTGATAGCACTGTTTCACTTATGTTTGCATGTCTGCATAACTAATTCTCTCCTCAGATATTGATAAAGATCATGTGTAAACTTCAGCTTTTAACAGAAGTAATGAATCATTTATCAATCGAGTGATGCTGGTACTTATACCTGTCATTCTTGACCCTTTTCATTCCATTTCTTCCATACATGTATTATTGGCACATCAAATTAATTAGTTAGAAAAAAAGTTGCATACAAGAATATTCAGTTTGGGGCTTTGCATATATAGCAGTTTATAGAGTGCTTGACTAATAGGCATGAAGCCTTCAGGATTTGATCCCTGTCAAAACTAGTAAGCTATGGTGGTATACAGCTGAACCTTGGAGGTAAAGAAAGGATGATCAGAAGCTCAAATCCATCGTCCTCAAGTACATAAGGATTTATAGTCTACTTAAGACCTGGTCTCAAAAGCAAAATCACAATTCTGTACAAAGGCTGAAAGAAACAAACAAAATATTCACAACATCACATCTTTAGTCCACTAAGAGACATTGTGTGGTCAAAATATGTTTTCTTGTTTTCATATTCTCCTGCTTTGCTCTGAATGTCTTTCTGACAGTGCTCACAGACTCATTCTTCTTTCTGACCCATTGTATTTCTCTGACTTTTTGATTCCAAGTTATTTTCTGCTGTTATATATTACTTAACACATCTTCTTGAAAATCCCTATTATGGACTTTCCTGGGTTGTCCTATGGTATTTTCATCATTAATCTATGTACAAAGTTTTGATAATAAACTGATCAAGATTTACTGCTCATGATTCATTATTCCCTGTGGAGTTAAAACTCAATATAAGATTATTTTATTTAACTGTGCTAAAAAGATAATAGCATGGTTATGTCAATACATTGAATATTACATTAATCTATGAAGAATACTCATTTTAATGCTGGGAATTTTTTTCAGGAAACATTTCACACACTGAACATTTCATGAAAACACAGTATTTTCTTTCTAAATCCTGTTCAGTCTGATTTCAGAGTACAGTTTAAAAGCTGCCAGGAGAATTGGGAAGTGAGACTCAGTGATTGGTTGCTAAGACCTTATTGATTTTACAAGCTGAAGGATCGCTGTGTCTTCTTTTTATTTTTCCCTTCCCAAGGAGTTTTCTATTCTGTTTTTCTAGGCATAAACTATAACATAGAAGGGTAATAAAATGGGAACGTCCAGTGTGTTTAGCTTTACCGGGAGGTTTAAAAAGTCTTTGAGGGTAATTGTGCTCCATGGAAGCCCAGTGTTTAGACTAGCTGTCTAGACAGTAGGAAATGAAAATTTGGCAGTCACAGATGTGTAATAGACTGTTTATGCACATTGAGTTATGGTGCAGTTATATGCTTCTTAAAGTTTACATGGAAAACTAAGATAGACGATCTGGCTCCTTATTTGCCACTCACATTACCAAAACCAAGACTTACATTTTCAGTATTATTCTGATGTGTGGCAAAGAGCAACATGCCTCTCTGTTCATGCAGTTATGAATCATTATATTCAGAAGAATTTACTAAAGAAGGAAATGTTCATATATAATTTTTAAGATATCAGCCAAAAAAGATTCATACTTTTCTTGTGTTGCTGTAAGTAGAATAGGGATTGTTTGATTATATCTGACATGTTTCTAATATTTTAGAGCAGTTATTTTAATATAAAGATTACTTGCTTCAAAAAATAATTAGCTCTGTCTTAGAAAAATGCTGAAAATATGTACATAAAAATGGTAACCATTTTGCATTTGATTCTGGACTTTGAGAATGAAAATATGTTTCACAAAATGACATGTACATTTTAGAAATAAATTTTAGTCATAGTTTCTACTATTTTCAGCTTTTTTTAAAAAAACTATATCTGTATGACAAATAAGTGAGCTGTTACTTATTGAAGAATATTTCTGCTCCTGGTTGTATTTTAGCAGTCATTTGATTATGAAGTTATTAATTTTTCAGCAAACACCACTATTCATTGTAACAAATTTGGTGTAAATATATTTCTTGAGCCTATGAAACTTTAAATCATATAAAATTGCTTTTTAAAAAGTTTGGTGTTTGTGTCTAACTTTTCAAAATTGCATATAATTCACTTGCTTTTATAATATAAATTAGAAGTAGAAATAACCTACGCAATCATCTTTTGATTTGATTTTGAACTGACTGCAAAATTCTGGCTGAATGAAAGTGATCTGTTCCATAGTATAGCCAATCACAGTATTCATGTCAAAATTCATAAAGCTGGTTAGGGATTCAGATGTGATGTTCAGATAGAGTCATTAAAGAAAAATGATGTGATAACTACTTATATTAACACCTTATATGGAGTCATTTTTCTGTTCCTGCATTGTTTCACTGTGCAGTAGTTCCTCTGCATGTTACTGATAAATTCACAACCAAATGGCTTAAGAGAACATGATAGTCAAGGCATATATGCCTTGAATCTGTGTCCAATATATGGTACTGTGTCTCCTGTAGCCAGGATTCACAGATCCAGGAATCAAGGGGTGGAAATAGGAATAGCCCCCTTACTATCACCCCTAAAGACCCATTAGGAAAATTTTTGCTTCCTGTTTCTGGGAGTCTGTGTTCTACTGGCCTAGAAGTTTTGGTTCCAGAGGGGTGACCCAAAGTGAAGATGTTAGAGATGCCAGGAGATACAGTAACTATTCCTTTGAACTGGAAGCTAAGGCTTCCCCCTGGTTATTTTGGATTTCTGATGCCCTTGAGTCAACAGGCTAGGAAAGGAATAACAGTATTAGAAGGGATGATTGACCCAGACCACCAAAGGGAAATTGAACTGGTTCTCCACCATGGAAGAGTATGTCTGCAGTGCAAAAGATCCATTATGGTGTCTCTTAGTGTTACCATGTCCTGTGATTAAGGTCAATGGGAAATTACAACAACATAATATAGACAGGACAATAAATGATCCAGAGTGAAACAGAGACTGTGTTTTCAAGTAGATGCACATGGAGCCATGTATTGGTGGAGAGTTTAATGAAATATTGCCCTCATCCTGAAAGCATGCTTAAAGTCAAACTGGAGTGCTTGGTGTAGGAAATTTCAAAGCAATGTAGTCTAGATAAATTGTCCTCAGAGTTATGCAAAAGAACAAGGAATCAGAGAGGAAGAAGTAGTAACTATAAAATTTGATGATGAAAAATGCAATGGCGAGCTTGAAGAGTTCAGTCAGGAAGAAGCAGAAAACAAAATGGCTGTTCAAGAAAATAGCTAGGTTAGTAAACCAAAGCCTGCTTTCAATTTGGATAACAGGAGAGGCCCTAGCATGAGGGCAGGATTTTCAGAGAAAGCTCCCACCCATAAGAATGCAAATACTTTGGCATTCCAAAGGAAGATTCTGTTTCTTCTGCAAAGCAATTGCCCAGAATGAAAGAGATTTTCCTATAGTCAGCACAGAGAAACTGGACCACCTCTGGTTCAAGTGGGTCAATCTTTAACCAGAGGCAAGAGCAAAACAACAGCAAAACTTGGCAAAGTCATCACATGGTTCTGGTTTTAGAGGGAGGAAGTCATGGATTCTTCCTCCAACATTTAAAAAAATGATGGAATTCAGGCAGCATGTGGCAGAAAGTCTGCAGTTGAGAGGCCCAAAAAGGGCAGTTTGTGCTGTGGAGTTAAATCCTGGTTTTCCATTGAGACATGAAGATGTTAGAGATCCCAGAGACAATGTGGGACATCTGCCAAGGAGAGCTGTATACCCTGGAAGGAGTCATCCCAAGAGAGTGATGTGTTCTAAGGGCAGCTGTGTTGGAGGGGTGTAACCTAAGCCCTTTGGAACTGAAATGATTTCAACAAGAGGATCACCTGATGGACTTGGAGCTACAGGATTTGGAGTTTATCCTGCTGTTTTTCATCTTATTATGGTCCAGTTATTCTTGGATATGCCCCCCATTCCTTCCTTTTGGAATGTATTTTATGTGCCATTGTATAATGGATGTCTGTAACTTGTCTTTTGATTTTACAGAAGACCTTGAACTTTAGACCTTGGGACTTTGTTAAGACTACAAATGTAGACCGCACTGAGACTTTCACAGTTGGACTGAGTATGTATTACATTAAGAAGATACTTATTTCTGCAATGTAATGTTAATTTGTAGTTATGTGGTAAAATGTTGTAATCTACATTATGATATTTTGTTATGGGACACTAAAGACAAAGCATTTCTCAAGGGACTTTTTCACTTATCTTGGGAAAAAATAATGCATGTGTGGTTGTATGTGGATAGGTGTATTATGTTAGGTGAAACTATGAATCTTACTGTTTTTATGTGGAGATTAAGAATGGCCTAAGAAGTGTGATCTGGAGTCAAATTTACAAGAGGTAGACTTGTGATATGAATCATTGGTGTCAACTTGACACATCTGGTACTAAGTAAGATCAGCAGAGACCACACCTGGAAAGATGAGCTGAGAACCACCTGAAGAGATTATACCAGCCCTAGATCTCACTGGAACCTCCACAGATACCATAGGAACCTCCCAGTAATGGACCATTTATAAAAGGAACCACAGAATAAAGGGAGGGAGGAATGCTCCAACTGCATGGCTGTCTGCTGTGACTTAGCCTGCCTGCCAGCTTCAGCCAACCATGCCACTTCCGTTTCCTTGAAATACTGTATCTAATACCCTCTAGAACCATAAGTTGAATAAATCTTCCTTTCACTCTTAAGTTGTTCAACTCTGGGTGCCATCACAACAATAGTTAAAAATAACCATTACAGAGAATAAAGGTTTTTATTTTGGCTTATGATTCTCATTATACTTCCTTGTCCAGCTTGTCAGGAGAGTTTATACCAATACAAAGTGCAATACAAGACTGTTGGGTAAGGGACACTTGTCACTTGCCATATCAGTATGTCTGGCTAAGTGTATAGCTCTCTCCATCTTCTTCACCTGCCTGGGAGCTATAAGACAATCTCCTGCAGGCTTACTCAAGGTTTAACTCAACATGTGATTCTTTTCAAATATATCTAGAGATTGATCCTTAAAATTTTCAAGTTGACATCTGTATCTAACTGTGACACTCCGGATATTGTCACTTAAGTTTATTTATATTTTCAAAAATGGATAAATATTTGATTTTTAGTAACTGCATGGAATTTCATTGTCTACTCAATCCACATTTTCTTTATAGTCCATTTATAGGCAAACGTGGGTTGATAATCAGTCCTAGTAATGATAATTAGTATGACAGAAATTTAAGAGTACAGATACCTCAATGGCATGAGTGTTGATCATTTTATTGTATATATGTAATTCTACCATTCCTGAGGAAGAAGCAGAAACATCATAATATCAGGACGAGTCTGGCTACAAAGTGAATTCCAGCATATCCTGTGTCACAGGGTCTAGCCTGTGACCCTGACTCAAAGAAACCATAAGATAGCAATGTGAACAAATGCAGTTATTGCTTAGTTCTGTGTTAACATCTACAGACACTCTCATAATATTTATTTATTTATTTTTTGCTACATGAACTTACATTCACACTATCTATATGTAGATTTATTTTCTCCACATTTTTGTCAGTGCTGGCTTGTTTACTCTTTTGATAATCATCATTTTAAGATGACATAGTATTTAGTTTTGTTAATAATTATACATTGCTATGTAAGTAGTAATACTACTATTAATTATTTCTTAAGGATTAGTTTTTCTGCAAAAGAAAATCAACAAACCATAATCCAGAGCTTCAGAGACTCTATATCAACCACCTAGAACAAGGCCAGCCTAATCTCTCCCCATCCTGAAGCTCAGGGAAATTTGCAGAAGAGGGGGAGGTAAGATTGTAAGAGCACAAGGATGGGAGGAGCAATGATATGCATGATAGTCCACACAAATTAGGGCTGAAGCAATCATAATTGGACTTTGCATGCTCCCCGCAATGTCCAACACACTATTGACCTCACAAAGTCTAGCATTTGCTAAAGTCACCAAGATCTTGGAGGCAAGGGATTGACAGCCACAGTAGTGTTCCTATGCTTAAGGGGAACACAGGAAAGGGTTCAGGGAAATGGCACTGGGTCCTTGTATGTCATCGGAGAGGAGGACCCACAGGAGAGTCAGTCATGCACATTAAAGGATTCTCTGGGGATTGAGGGGGGAGGCACTGCGGAATGGAGAAGGAGGGGTGAGGGGAGGGGGAGCAGTGGGTCGGGGGGAGGAGGAGGGAGGGAGGGAACCCGTATACCTACTAAGTTTGTATGAGCGGAAATAATAATAAAAAATGTTAATCAAAATCCCAAAGCAATTCTTCAAAGAAGTTGACCAAACAATCTCAAAGTTCATATGGAGGCACAAAAGACCCAGGATAGCAAAAACAATCCTGAGTAACAATAACACAGCTGGAGGTATTGCCATACCAAACCTTAGTCTATACTACAAATCCATAGTTATAAAGACAGCCTGGTACTGGCTCCAAAATAGACACACAGATCAATGGATAAGGATTGAAGACCCAGATATAAGCCCACAAAGTTACAGCCATTTGGTCTTTGACAAAGGGGCCCAAAGAATCCAATGGAAAAAGAACAGCATCTTCAACAAATGGTGCTGGCAAAACTGGATCTCCACATGCAGAAGATTAAAGCTGGACCCGTACTTGTCACTATGTGCAAGACTTAATTCCAAATGGTTCAAGGACCTTGATATCAGGCCAGAGACTATAAAAACCATAGTTGAAAGGATAGGGAACTCCCTTGAGCTGATTGGGCTAGGCCAATAGTTCCTAAACAGACATCCAATGGCACAGTCACTGCTACCAACTCTCAACAGTTGGGATCTTGTGAAATTAAAGAGCTTCTGTTCAGATAAAGGGATTATAACGCGAACTCAAAGGCAACCCACAGAATGGGAGAAAATCTTCACTAACCACACATCTGATAGAACTCTGCTGTCCAGAGCGCACAAAGAATTTAGAAAACTAAACACCAAGGAAACCAATGGCCCAATTAAAAAATGGGCCCTGGAACTTAAAAGAAACTTTACCAGGGATGAAATTAAAATGTCTAACAAATATCTTAAAAAATGCTCCACTTCTTTAGCCATCAGGGAAATGCAAATCAAAACTTCCCTGAGATATCATCTCACCCCAGTCAGGATGGCAAAAATCCACAATACTAACAACGACAAATGCTGGAGAGGATGTGGAGAGAGGGGAACTCTCCTACATTGCTGGTGGGAATGCAGGCTCATACAGCCACTCTGGCGAGCCGTCTGGAGATTCTTAAAGAAATTAAAGATTGAAATGCCATATGACCCTGCTATTCCACTTTTGGGAATAACCCCCCATGCAGCAGAGGTTCGCCTTGATAGCACAAGCTCGACCATGTTCACAGCAGCACTGTTTACAATAGCAAACTCATGGAATCAGCCCAAATGTCCAACAGTTGACGAGTGGATAAGGAAACTGTGGTACATCTATACAATGGAGTTCTACTCAGCCATCAAAAATGATGAATTACTGGAATTTGCCAGGAAATGGATGTCATTAGAAACAATTATATTAAGTGAAGTATCCCAGACCCAGAAAATTAAGCGCCGTATGTACTCCCTAATAGGTGGCTCCTAGTACCAAATCCACCCAGTCCACCTAGAGACAGTAATTCCAAGGATTATGAACAGGAGGGATGGGGTAGGAGGGCCACACCAGAAACAAGGAGAGAAGGGACCATGTTACAGCAGGGAAAATAGGCCTCCACCAAGGACCCAAATAAGTAATGAGACAGACTTTTGTTCCTGATCATTTACTACTGAGGGGGTGTGATCTCACCAGAAGAGGAGGGCATATAGTCTGGCAGATAAAAAGTAACCATTTTGCAAATGGGTGATAGACCCCTCCCTTACTGTGGTTTCCCACTTTTATTACATCTACCTTTGAATGTGCTTTTATCACAAGACTCTAACAGCTTTTTGTCTCTGGCCAGGGGGTAACATACAATGCCAACCAGGATGGAGTGAAGGGCATTGCAGGAGCAGCAAAACTGCAAAAGAAAATCAACAAACCACAATCCAGAACTTCAGAGACTCTATATCAACCACCTAGAACTAGGCCAGCTTAGTCTATCCCCATCTTGAAGCTCAGGGAAATTTGCGGAAGAGGGGGCGGTAAGAGTGTAAGAGCAAAAGGATGGGAGGAGCAATGATATGTAAGATACTCCATACTAGTTAGGGCTGAAGCAATCATAATTGGACTTTGCATGACCTGCGCATTGTCCAACACACTGTTGACCTCACAAAGTCTAGCATCTGCTACAGGCACCAAGATCCTTGGAGGCAAAGGATTGGCAGCCACAGCAGTGTTCCTATACCTAAGGGGAACATGGGAAAGGGTTCGGGAAAGGCCACTGGGTCCTTGTACGTCATCGGAGAGGAGGGCCCAGAGGAAAATCAGACATGCACAAGATAGGACTCTCTGGGAATTGGGGTGGGAGGCACTGGGGGGGAGGAGGAGGGAGGGAGGGAACTGGTGTACCTAATAAGTTTGTATGAGCTGAAAAAAAAAGAATAAAAAAAATAAAAGTGGAAAAAAAAAGGATTAGTTTTTACATTGGAATTTAATAAAGAGCAGTATTTTTTTTCTAAACTATGTTCATATGACTGCTGAACACAGATTAAAAATCACAAGAAGGGTGATGGACTTAGAAAGGGAGATAGAATAGATTGGATAGCAACATCAATTTTTCTGGTCTATAAACACAAGATTATTATTCCATTGATTTGTATTTGTTGAATAATTAATGGTGTCAGACTATTTTCCTATACCTGTTGACATTTTGCATGTTTTTTTTAAAGAAATGTTAACTCCTATCTTCTCTTATTTTTCATATCATGATATTTGAGGGATGTACTAAGTTGCTTGTGTTCCTTATATACTCTGAATATTTGCTTCTTATCATACACATAGCTAGAAAGTATTTTCTCCCATATTGAGTTTGTGTCTTCTCTGCATTGATTGGTTTCTTTACTGCTCAGTATATTTTTAATTGGGTAAAGTTCAAATTGTCCACTTTTGTTCATTAAAATATTATTTATTTATTTGAGAGTAAAAGATTGTACACAAGTAACTTGTTTTTTTAATTTATTTTTCCCACTCATAAAACTTAACAGTTACCCTGGTTCCCTCCCTCCCTCCACCCCTCCCCATTCCCCCTTGTTCCCTCTCCCTTTTTCCCCTTCCTTTTACCCTCTTCCTTCCTATCTTCCTATGCTCCCTCTCCCCTCTCCCAATCCCTGGAACATCTTTTAGGGTGAATTTCAAACTTCCCTTTGTGTCCTCCACTCTAATGAGGTGTAAAGACTCGGTAGCATTACCTAGAGCCTTTTCTTGGGCTCCCCTTGCCTCTAAAGATCCTAGTGCCTGTGATCCATGCTAGACTTTGGGGGTTATTGATAAGTCAGTCATTGTGCAGGTCATGTAAAGTCCTATTATGGTTACTTCAGCCCTAACTAGTGTGGAGTATCTTGGTCCACACAAGTATCATTGCTCTTCCCCATCTTTAGGCTCTTACAATCTTACCATCCCCTCTCCTGCAAATTTCCCCGAGCTTTAGGATGAGGAGAGATTTGGCTGGTCTGGTTCCAGGTGATTATTGTAGGGTCTCTGATGTTCTGAATTACGGTTTGGTGTTGTTTTCAGTTTTGTTGTTCCTGCACTGCCCTTGGCTCCATCCTGATTGGTATTGGATGTCACTTCCTAGCCAGAGATAAAAAAGCTGTTAAAATGGAGTCTTACTATAAGAGTAGATTCAAAGGTAGACGGAATAAGAGTAGGAGACCACGGTGAGGGGGAGTCAGTCTCCCATTTGCAGGATGGTTACCATCTATCTTCCAGACTCTATGCCCTTCCTGACTGGTGAGATCAAATCCCCTCAGTTGCAAGTGACCAGGAAGGAAAGTGAGTGAGCTTAACTAGATGTCTCACTATTTACTTGCAGAACTTGATGGTGACCTATTTTCTCTGCTGTAGCATTAACCCCTCTCTCTTTATTTCTGGGGAGGCTCTCCTTCCCTTCCCTCCTCTTCATAATCTTTGCAATTATTGTAGGTATTACAGAGATTTATCTTTGAATGTGTCACTAAGTGGGTTTGTTACTAGGATCCACATATTAGGGAGTACATAAGTCACTTAATTTTCTGTGTGTGGGATACTTCACTCAATATAATTTTTTTCTAATTCCACCCATTTCCCAGCAAATTTCATTAATTCATCATTTTTGATAGCTGAGTAGTATTCTGTTGTATAAATGTACCACATTTTCCTTATCCACTCATTAACTGTTGGACATTTGGGTTGATTCCATGACTTTGGTATTGTAAATAGTGCTGCTATGAACATGGTTGTGCTTGTGTACACAAGTAACTTGTATGGAGTCAGAGTACAACTTGCAAATGTTGACTGTCATCTTTCACCATGTGATTCTGGTAATTAAATGGCCAAAGCTTATGGACTCCACAGAGGCAGTTTTCTACTTCTTATGTAAGCTGACTACCAGCTGAGCTAACTCACCAGCAATGCTTTTGTTTATGTTGCCAGAGCTTTTCAGTTTTGGTCAAAATATTCTTGCCATCAAAATGACTTAACAGGTAAAAACATTTTTCTATAAGTCTTGACCACTTGAGATCAATTCCTAAAACCCATATGTTGAAAGAGAACCAATAAACATTTCCAAGTTATCCTTTTATTGTCACATATGCATCCTCAGATACACGGTGTTGCAGTTTGCCTGCATGGTTGCTGACAAATCACCATCAAACAGCTTAAGGGAAGAAAGGGTTTGTTGTCTCTTATGATTACTGGTTACAGATCTTAGTCCAGCTTGACAAGAGAGCACACACCTACACCAGGGCAAAGGGAACTGGCTATACCATCACAACATAATGGCTGAGAGAGGGACGATCCTTACTTGCCAGACCAGCATCTCTGGCTGTGTGCACACAAGGATACCAACTTTCTCATTCAGCTCTAGGTATTTTATGCCAGGGCTTAGTTCCACCCACCATGGGTTGGACTTCCCAATCAATTAGACAATCTCCTGCAGATTTGCTCTGGGCTTAACTCAACCATTAATTTTCTACAAATGTGCCCAGAGTCCAAACCCTCAACTGTCAAGTTGACACCTGTGTTTAATTATGATACATGGATACCACATAAATAAAAGACAAATAAATACAAATAAATTAAAAAACTTCCTGTTCATTACAAATTCATAGATACTTTCTTATGTTTGCTTCCCACTTAATATATTACCTTTAACTTTTTTATCCACTTTAAGTAGTATTTTGTAAATGTATTTTCATTGTCTTCATGCCACTATCCAATTTTTCTTTCACAATTTATTGCAGAGCCTCTTTGCCTGAATGTGTATTCTGTTTTAACCTTATAGAAGCCCAGATGGCTGTAGATAGGCAAACTTATTTCTGAGTCCTCAGTTCTGTTTCTTAGGCCTCTGAGTATTTGTTTATGTCAATACCATGGTCTTTCTATTGTCACGAATTTCTAAAACATTTTGAAGTCAGGTAAGATAATGTCTTTAGTTTTCTTGTTCTTGTTCAGGATTCCATTTGTTATTCAGTATATTTTGGTTCTACATGAATTTTTAAGATGTTTTTGCACTTTTGTGAAAATGTCATTGATATTTTTTCAGGGATTGTATCGAATATGCACTTCATTGTGTGTAGTCTGTGAATCTTAGTAATTTATTTTTTCCAATGCATGAACAAGGAAATACCTTCTTCTGTTGGAGCTCTCTTTAACTTCTTTTGATACCTTAAAATTTGAGATCTTCTGTATCTTCCATTAAATTTCTTACATAATTTATAGCAGTGAAGTCTTTTTGACAAAGTTCTATTGGCATATATGAACACAAATGATTTTCTTTCTTGTCACTCAATTGAATAAGCTTTTTTTTCTTCCTCTCTCTCTCTCTCTCTCTCTCTCTCTCTCTCTCTCTCTGTGTGTATGTTTTTTAGAAAGCATACCCTTTTGTTATTCTAACAGGGAAAGGAAAAATACACAATGTATGTCATAGTCCTTCTACCTCAATATCTAGAGCATGGAATCACATATGTTTTCTATCACACTTGGCAGTTTAAAGAATTTTATATAAATATTTTGTGTATGCATCATGTCCTGTACAAATAGGGACAATTTTGTTTCTCCCTTTTCAAAAGTACAGATCTTCTTCATTTATATCTCTTGCCCAATTACTCTGGCTAATATTTGTATCACTGTGGTGTTCCAAAGTCATAAAATTAGCCTTTGTTGTCTCATTTCAGATCTCGAAATGGTGCTTTCAACTTTTCCAAATTTAATATGTTTGTAATAGTTTTGTCAGATATAGCCTCTAATGTTTGAAAGTGCCCTCCTGTTTATCAAAAGGTAATTTTTATCATGAAAGAACACCATTTATGATCTTTTGCTACTAATAGTTCCTAGTCCTCTAATATGAGAAGTTTGAAAGCAATATTTTATCATCAAATGAAATGATATATATAAAACAAAAAGAAAGACTTCATTTAAAATATCTAATGCATTGTAATATTTATCAAAATTAATGAGGTGTAACTATTTCAGACAACAGTTAAATGAGCATAGAATTTTGATGAATTTTTAAAAAGCCAATAAAAGTAAACATTGCATGTTTATTGCATGCTATGATCAAATCATTATTTTTATAGATGTCTAGATGTATAGATGTATCATGATAGGACATGAAAAGTCATGATTTCCCCAGACAATGAGAGAATGAGATCTAAGAAAACTGGCACAAGAAGGAGCTTTAAGAATTGATTCCAATTTTTTTATTTGCTTTTGATTTTATTATTGTGTGTTTGTGTGTGTGTGTGCATGTGTATGCGTGCATGTGTGCATGTGTATATGTGTGTGTGTGTGCATGCGTGTATGCCAGAGATCCTTATGGAAGACCAAAAGTTACTTCAGGAATCATCCTGGATTGCTTCTACCACTTTTATGCTTTACTGTGGGATTTCCCTGGCTTAGTACATCAGGGCCTAAAGTGTGGTCATCCACAATACTTTCTACCTGGGTTTTTTTTTTCCCATATTTTATTTTTCTCCCCAATCATACAAACTCAGTAGGTAATCCCCCGTCCTCTCCCTCCACTCTCCCCTCTGCCATAGTCTCCCATTACTCTCTCCCCTTTTCCCTCCTGCTTTTCATTCCCTTCCCTCCCTCTCCCTCTGCCAGTGCCTCCCCCTTCCTCCCTCCCATCCCACTAAGCATCCATTTGTGTGGATGCTGAACCTCCATCTGAGTCATCCACCAGAGTGAGGGTTCAGGACTCAGTGGAATAGCCCAGAGCTTCTTCTTGGGCTCCCCTTTAATATGAGAGTTTTATTATTACTGTTTAATTCCTTAATTCTAGGGATCCTACTGCCTGGAGCTTTCTCCCCTGTGATCCATGCTAGACTTTGGGGGGGAGTCATTGACATGTCAGCCATTGTGCAAGTCAGGCAAAGTTCAGTTCTTGCTGCTGCAGTCCTAACTTGTGTGGAGTATCTTGTATATTGTTGGTCCTCCCCATCTTTAGGCTCTTAAAATCTTACCACCCCCTATTCTATAAGTTTGCTGAACTTTAGGATAGGGAGAGATTTGGCTGGTCTGGTTCCAGGTGATTAATGTAGGGTCTTTGGTGTTCTGAATTTTTTTATTATTATTATTTTCAGTTTTTCTTTTCCTGCACCACCCTTGGCTGCATACTGATTGGTATGGAAAGTCATCTCCTAACCAAAGATAAAAGACTGTTTAAACAAAGATCTTAACATAAGAGGAGACTCAAAGGTAGATGGATGATGTTGCAGTTCACCTGCATGGTTGCTGATAAATCACTATCAAATGGCTTAAGAGAACAAGGATATATTTTCTCTTATGATTACTAGTTAGACTTTTTAGTCCAGTTTAAGGGAGAGTACACACCAACCCAGGGCTGAGGGAACTAGCCACACTATCAACCACACAATAGCTGAGAGAGAGACAATCCTTACTTGCCAGACCAGCATGTCTGGCCAAGTGTACAGAAGGATGCCAAGTCCTTTAATAAACCCTCTCTCTTTTATTCCAGGACTTAATCCCACCCATTATAGGCTCTGCCCTCCCCATCAGCTATATAATCTCCTGTAGACTTGCTCTGGGCCCAACTCAACCAACAGTTCTCCATAAATTTGCCCAGAGCTCAAACCCTCAACCATCAAGTTAACACCTGTGCCTAACTATGACAGAAGAATAGTAGTGGGACACAACAGTGTGTGTGGTGGGGGTGTCAGTGTCCCATTTGCCGGAAGATTGCCATCTATCTTCCAGTCTCTGTATCCTTTCTGATTGGTGAGATCAAACCTGTTCAGACCCAAGTGATCAGGAAGGGAAGTTAGAATGAGCTGCACAAGATGTCTGGCTACTTACATGCAATACTTGCCCTTGGCCTATTTTCTCTAATGAAGTGTGTTCCCTTATCTCCTTTCTTTTGAGGTCCTTGTCTCCTTCCCTCCTATTTATAATCCTTTGAGATTACAGTGGTATTACAGAGATTTACCTTTGAATATGTCATTACTTGTATTTGGAACTAGGATCCACTTATTACAGGGTACATATAGCATCTAATTTTCTGTATCTGGAATATTTCACTCAACTCAATAAAATTTTTTCTAATTCTATCTATTTCCTAGAATATTTCATAAATTTTTTCTTCCACATTTTATTTTTTTCCTAATCATTCAAAATCAGTAGGTACTCCTTTCTCTCCTTCTCCTCTCCCTAGTTGTCCCTCATTGCACTGTCTCCCCTCCCCCCCTACCTTTCACCTCCTCCCCTTCTCCTAATGCGTCCCCTTTCTGCCTTTCATCCCTTGGAGCATTCTTTTGTATGAATGCCAAACCTCCCTCTGAGTCCTCTGAGTCCTTAGTGAGGGTTCAGAACTCAGTAGTTTAGCCCAGAGCCCCTTCTTGGACTCCCCATTAGTAGGGAACTCTATTAAGACTGTTTAATTCCTTAATTCTAAGGATCCTACTGCCTATGATCGATCCCCTGTGATACATGTTAGACTCCCCTGTGATCCATGCTAGACTTTGGGAGGTCATTGACATGTCAGTCATTGTGCAGGTCAGGCAAAGATCAATTCTGGCTGCTGAAGCCCTAACTTGTGTGAAATATCTTGCATATCATTGGTCATCCCCATCTATAGGCTCTTACCATCTTATCACCCCTTCTTCCACAAGGTTCCCTGAGCTTTATAGGCAGAGATTTGGCTGGTCTGGTTCCAGGTGAATAATGTAGGGTCTTTGGTGTTCTGAATTATGGTTTGTTGTTTTCAGTTTTACTTTTCCTACACTGCTCATGGCTGTATTCTGATTGGTACGGAATCTAACCAAAGCTAAAAGACTGTTTAAATGAAGATCTTAATATAAGAGGAGAATCAAAGGTAGATAGAAGAATAGAAGTAGGACATAGCCGTGGGGTGGGGGTGTCAGTTTCCCATTTGCCAGATGGTTACCAGTTCCTATATCTTCCCTGATTGGTGAGATCAAAACTGTTCAGTCCCAAGTGTTCAGGAAGGGAAGTGAGAATGAGCTACACCAGATGTCTCATTACTTACATGAAATACATGACCGGGCCTATTTTCTCTACTGAGGCATTATCTCTCTTGTTTATACTCCTTTGTGATTACAGTGGGTACTACAGAGATTTTCATTGAATATGTATTAGGGAGACTATAAGGTGTCTAACTGTTAGATTCAATGTAATTTTTTCTAATTCCACTCATCTCCTGGCAAATTTCATTAATTCATCTTCTTTGATGAATTCCATTGATGATTCCATTGTATAAATGTACCACATTTTCATTTCTTCTATTTGTTGTGTTGTGGATGTCAAGGTTTAGACCATGGTAGTCTGACATTATGCAGGTTGTAATTTCAACTTTCCTGTATATGTGGAGATTTATTTTGTGGCCCAATATGTGGTCTATTTTAGAGAAAGTTCCGTGAGCTGCTGAGAAGAATGTATATTCCTTGGTGCTTGGATGGAAGGTTTGAAACAGATCTGTTAGGTCAATTTCAGTAAGGGTTTGATTTAGTTCCAATGTGTCTCTGTTGAGTTTTTGGCCTGTTGATCCTATTCCATGTTAAGAGTGTGGTATTGAAATCCCAGAGTATTATCGTTTTGGGATTGATTTATTGTTTTAGACATTGTAATGTTTGCTTAATGAGTGTGGAGGAGCCTATATTATGTGTGTATATGTTCAGTATTGCAAAGCCTTCCTGGTAAATTGTTCCTGTGACTAAAATGTAGTATTCTTCTGTATCTCTAATGATTTTTCTTTTGTTTCTTGGTTCAACTAGTTTGAAGAAGTTTTGACCAGCCTTTTAATTTTAGAATATGCCTATCTTTTGTGGTGAGATATGTTTCATGAAGGCAGCAGATGGATTTGTTGTGATTTGTAATCCATGTTTGTAACCTGTGTCTTTTGACTGGCAAATTAAATCCATTGACATTTAGTGTTATAATACAGAAATTACTTTTGATTCCTGACATTTTTGTGTTTCCTGACTTTAATGACTGTATTATTTAGCTTGTCGGTTTTGGTGGTATTATACTTCCCTTCTGTCCCCCTAGATATGCTTGTTCTTTTCTTCAAGCTTGAGTATCTTTTCTAGAATTTTTTGAAAGTCTGTTTGGTGGTCATGTAAGCCTTCAAGTTGTCTTCATGGTGGAAATTTTTTTTCCACTCTCAATCATGAGTGATAGTTTTTCTGGATATATCAGCCTGGGTTGACATTTATGCTCATTTAATACTTGAAGTATGTCTCTCCAAGTTCTTCTGGCTTTTACTCTTTCCACTGAAATATCATTTGTTATTTTAATAGTTTTACCTTTAAAAGTGACCTTTTTATCATGAAGGTGTCAGCACATTCTCTTTCTCTTGTATGTGTAGTGCTATGACTATTATTTCCATTGCAAGTTTCTGTTTTGGTCATATCTGTTTGGGGTGTGGAATTCCTCTCATATTTGGATAGGCCTCTCTTCAGATGTGTACAGTTTTCTTTATGATAATTTGAAAAATTTCTTCAGGTGTGGTATTTTAGGATTCTTGTTCTAGTATTCCATGAATGCACATGTTGGGCTTCTTCAAGGTGTCCCATAACTCTTGAATATTCTGCTCAAATATCTTTTTGGCTTTAACAACCTCTTTGATTGAATTGGTTAGTTCTTTCAGTTTGACTTCAAGATCTGATATTCTATTTTCTGCTTAATTAGTTCTGCTCATTAAGACTCTCTGTTGAGTTCTAGATTGAAGATAGCTTGTCTTTCCGTTTGAGTTTAAACTCTCCGTGATTTTAAACTGTTTAGACTGTTCTATGTCTATTTTTGTTTAACTGCTTTTCTCCTCTCCTTTAAGTCCCTGTTGTGTTCCTGTTCAAACTGGTTGATGAGGTTATTTAACTCCTCCCAGATTTCCTTTTTCATTGTTTTGATCATAGTAAAGACAAGGCTTTGAAAATCATTATTTTGGATATGGCTTTTTTGCTATTTTCAGTGAGTTTGCTCTAGTTAGATTCCATCATTATGAGGTTTATTCTTTTTGTAGATTTTTTGTCTTTGTTTTTGCTTCTCAAGGATTTACACTGTGACCTGGGCATTTCTGCTTTATCTTTTATGACCTTCTTTTTGTTTCTGTGTGTTTTTGACTGAACTGAATTAGACAGTATTACTATCCTTGATCAGTTATTGCTAGTGTTTGCCTTGGAGTTAGGTATGCCTGTCTGGTGTTAGTATTATTTCCTAGATGAGGCTATTGGACTTAATGGTAGTGTATTTTCAGGTTTACTTCCTTGGCAATATGTGAGGGTAATGGTATAGTCCCTGAAGTTGTATGGGTTTTTGGGTGGCTAAATGGAAATGTTAAACCACAGAGACTAATAACTGAGAGAAACAGAATGGTGAAAAGTGTTTACTTATCTTAGAGTGGGATGTGAAGATTCTCTCCCATGTGATGGGATTATTTTAGAAGACCTCAGATGAATTGTGTCAGTCCCTAGGCTGTTCCTTGGGTTTTGTCTGGATTCTTTTGAATTCTGAAGAGCAAGCAGTCTGCCCAGGTCTGGGATCCAGGGCAGATAGCCAGAATGGCTAATGAGGCAACAGATGACCTGGGGCCTGGAGTGTGGCTTAAGGGCCTTCCTTAGGAGCAAAAAGGCAGAGTGGCTAGTGGGACATGCAGATGACCTGGGGCATGCTCTAGGGTCCTTACCTGAGGAGCAAGGAGTCTACCTGGGTCTGGGGTCCTGGGCAGAATGGCAATTCACCTTTTTTGATGGCTGATAAATATTTCATTTTATAAATGTACCACATTTTTTATTATCCATTCTTCAACTGTTGGGCATTTGTGTTGATTCCAAGACTTTGCTATTGTAAACAGTGTTGCAATGAACATTGTTGTGTTCCTGTCACTGTATTGAACTGCTGTATTATGGGGGATTATTCCAAGTAGTGGTATAGAAGGGTCTTATAGCATTTCAATCCTTAACTTTTTTAGAAATTGCCATATTGATCTCCAGAGTGGTTATATAAGCTGGTTGGTATTCCCAACCAGCAATGTATGAGAGTTCCCTTCACTCCACATCCTCTTCAGCATTTGGTGGTGTTGTATGTGAATTCTGACCTGGTTAAGATGATACCTCAGGGTAGTTTTGATTTGCCTTTCCCTGATAGCTAAGGAGATGGAGTATTTTATAAGATATTTGTTAGACATTTCGATTTCATCCCTGGAAAAGTTTCTTTTGAGTTCCAAGGCCCATTTTTTAATTGGGCTATTTATGTCCTTAGTTTTTTTTTTAGTTTTTTGTACACTCTGGATAATAGAACTCTATCAGATATGTGGCATCTAGGAACCAAAGTGAGTACCTTTTGCTTTGGAGGAATCTTTCCAGCCCTGTTTTCAATTTTTTTAACATTAAAATTATGCACCCAACTCACTTGACTCTTTTGAATGAACTTTCAAAGTACTTTATTCATATGATTAATTTAAACAAGGTATTACTGATCTTTATTAAACATTCATAATTCATCCATTAAAATATTTATGAGCTATGATGAAGACTTAGGAGTAAATGAAAATCTCAATGAGAATATTAAAGAATGGAAGATCAGGGATGAACAATGATAAATTTCAACTTGGACAGGAGATGTGTAGCTTTTTACTCTAGCTCAGATCTATGGTCATAATAGTGATGGAATGCACATTTTAGGGCTTTCGAATAATGTGAGCAAATGGGTGTCACAGTGATCTTTGGTAAAATTAAAGAACAAAGATCACACCATGTCACAGTACTAATTCTTTCTTCTGTATGTGACCATAACAAACACAAAAATACTGTATCATATTCTCAAAACAATGAGGTAAGCTTTAGGAAACTAAGGACTTAGAAAATATTGATAGCAATAAAAAAAATAGACATAATTTAAAAAGAAATTAATAGATATAATTCTGGGGTCAAGTTGTGACCTCAATGTAAAAAGAGATTGCCAAATTATCGTTTCTCAAATGAATGAAGAGAAAAAGATAATGAATGTCAAGCATGGACGTATCTCATAGACACTTGTGCCAAAGGAATGTAAGTATAATAATCTGAGAGTTGGACAAGTCTATGTGAGCAAGTGAAAACCAGTAGAAGACATACAAAAACAATTGAGCAAAGGATAAAGATGAAGAGGGATCAATCTGTCCTATCCTATCAAACGAATGTCAAGTTTAACACAGCAGCCTATTTGGCTGACTCATTGAATTTAGTGATTTGATTAGAATACACAATCTTTTTTTCATCTCAGTCATCTATGTTGCAGTCCATCTGCATTGTTGCTGATAAAATCATGTCAGAATTGCTTAAGAAAGCAAGGTTAATTTTCTCTTAAAAATTCCTGGTTGTAGTTGCTTATCCAGCTTGGCAGGAGAGCATGCACCAATACCAGGGTCAATGGAACTGTCCATACCATCAATACGTAATGTCTGAGAGAACCACAATCTTACTTGCCAGACCAGCATGACTGGCCAAGTATACAAAAGGACATCTGCTTTCTCAACCAGCTCTAGCTATTTTATTCATCTGTTTGCAGCCTAGTCCCACTTACCATGGTCTGGGTCTTTCCCTTCAGCTAACCAATCCCCTGTAGGTGTACAATGGGCTTAACTTGACTACTAATTCTCTACAAGTGTGCACAACGCTCAAGTCCTCAACTGTTAAGTTGACACCTGTACCTAACCATAACACTTCTCCCCTTGTCAACTTGAAACAAAAACATATCACTTTTAAACAGTAGCCTTCAATCTTTGTCCCCACAGGTGTCAAATTTTATCTTTTAAATACATTTAATTCTTAAGGCTGAAAACTTGTATCCATAAATTCCTGTCAAATCAAGTTACATACTTCATCACAGGTAAAACATTAAAATGCATTATTATGATAGAATAAGAAAAAATTAAATTAAGGCTAAAGTCCAATGAGTCAAATATAGCATCCTATGGGTCATGTCCCTCTTTTGTTGCTCATCATGTAGTCATGGTGGCTCACAGTTTCTGGGCAATTCTAGTTATGCTTCACAGCCCAAAGTTGCAAATATAGCATTTCTCCCAGCATCCTCAGCACACATTCCATACATACAGCTCTTCTTGGCAAACGTCCCATGTTGTCTCTGGCATCTCTAATATCTTCACTTTTCAATGGCAAACCAGGCTTCAATTCCACAGCACAAAATATCCTTCTTGGGCCTCTTAACTGCAGGATTCCTGCCACACATTGCCTGACTTCTTAATATTCTCTGAAACGTGGAGAAGGGATCCTCTTGCACCTTTGATGCCTCTAAAACCAGTATTATGTGGGTTATGTTGCCAAATTCTGCTAGGTGGAGATTGACTCCCTGGAATCATAGCTTATTCACTGTTTTTGTGCTAACTCTCAGAACAGTGTCTATGCTGGGTAGACTCTAAACACAGTGATATTCATTTCTTCTGCTGTTCCAGTACAAAGCAATAGATTTTCCTTCAGGGGCATTTATTTCTCCAATAGTCACTGGTCTGCTTTCTGCCCTTTCTTCATTAGAAACTTCAAGGCTGCCAACATAGATCTCCTCCACCAAGCAAACCAGTCCATCATCTTTAAATTCAGCATTTCCAATGTTCCCTTTATCACAAACTGGGCCTCAAACATACAACATTCTCAGCACCTCTGTTCTCCAGATGGGCCATTAAACTCTGTAGAATGGTTTTTATAGTCCCCAAATCTTCAAACATTTTAAACTTTGTCCAACAAACCTTTCAAAAGCCACAAAACCAGATTTATCAGCAATACCTCACTTCTCTGGTACCAAATTCTGTTACAGTTCACGTATGTTGTTGCTGGTAAAATCATGACAAAATTGCTTAAGGAGACCAAAGGTTCATTTTCTCTTACAATTCCTACTTACAGTTGTTTGTGAAGCTTGGCAAGAGAGCATGTACCAACACCAAGGTTATGGTCAAGGTCACACCATCTCCACATAATGGTTGAGAGAGGGATGATCTTATTTGCCTGGCCAGCATGTCTGGCCACGAATACAGAAAGAAAGATGCCTACTTCCTCAACTAGCTCTCTCTATTTTATTCACCTGTCCAAAGCATAGTCCCCCCCACCGGGGTTTTCCCATCAGCTAGCCAATCAATCCTCTGCAGGTTTGCTCTGGGCTTAACTCAACTATTAATTCTCTACAAATGTGCCCAGAGCTCAAATTCTCAAACTCTCATATACAAGTTGACACCTGTATTTAACTATGACAATCCATTTGTTAATACTTGGAAAATTAGTGTTGGCACTTCGCCTTTCCCAGAGTGTTTGTTAAAGGAAGATATGGCGTTATGCTTGAGAACTGTCTGGTGTAGAATGAGACTATAGTGAAGATGGGGTAGCCTCATGGCTAGAGACAATTACTGTCATTTCTTCAAACTCCTTCAATACAGAAACCTAAAACAATGATTAATACATAGATTGCTGTTTGTTATTCAGGAAAGGTGTGAGTTTTTGTTGGAGTACACACACACATTCATACACACACATATATATGTAAGTTTACATACCTGTGTGTATATAAACATAAATGAATTATGAATTGGGATACAGCCTATTAACTCACCTCTGTGTGCCCTGAAAATAGTCAATAGAGAAGAGGAATATAATATACTCCTTTATTCTTAGCACCTGGAATGCTGAGATAAGGATTTAAAACTCTAGGCAGCAAAAAAAAAAAAAAGGTAGAGATAATGGCAGAAACCCTGAGCTTTTCAATGTCCTTGTAAGAGTTAAATATTTCTTTTCCCCCAACTAGACATGTATTGCATCTAATTCCCCTTAATTCTCTCTCATGCTCTTAATGTAAAAAATGTCTTTCATTTCTACAATCATGATTGAACTTGAAAGATACTATGTTAAGGAAGTAAGTGTTTACCAAAAACACAGCTGCTACATGAGTTCACTTATTTTTAGACTCTAAAGAAGTTAATCTCATGGAAGTACAGAGTAGAATAGTAGCTACTATTAATAGTAGGCTGAGATGGCTTGTAGGAATGGTAGTTGTTTCAGGAGCTAATCACAGGCTGGTCATTTATGTGAATCATATGAGTTTGAGTAATCTATAATACAACATACCAACCAAACACAGCTAATAAAAATTTCTACAAGACACAACAACTAATGAAAATATTTCCTTGGAAATTTCTGATTGATAAGTAGTAAGCAAGAGAGATCCATAGATAAGTTACTTAGTTCGATTTAGTCACTTCACTGTGCATCTTATACATTAATAAACATGCAAAATTTTCATTGGTTAGAAATACACCTTGTATAAGCATTAATGGTATGACCTGTAATCCTATCTCACCGTACCCCAATACTTGAAAGGTGGAGGTAAAAGAACCAAAAGTTCAAAGTCAGCATGGATTATACAGTGTGATCAAATAGATGAATGAAATGGATATATGAATGAAGGCTTAAATAGAATTAAAACAATAAAACAAAAATAACAAAATAACAACATGACCTATACTAACCACTAAACACATGAAACTAAACAATGACAAAAAAAACACAACTTTTTTCCCAAGAAAATTCCATCTATCGCTCTTTCTTGAGGGAATTTAATGACCTTTCCTACTCTGTTATGTAGACTGAGATGTGAGTAGGACTTTTTATAAGGTACATTGCATACACACACATATACACGCACATACACATACATGCATATGCACACACACAGTCAATGTACTGTTGCAAAATCTGAAGAACAATTTACTGCCATTCTCTTATAAGATCTACTACTATGCTGGACTGAGGGATTAGTATGGTAATGCATTTGAAAGCTTGACCTCCGAGGCTTCTCTTCTTCAGCATGATTGAAAGCAGTTTCCTCTCATATCTCCACTGTGCAATACCTATGGTTTCCTTTAATATTTATTTCCAAACAGAATTCAATTTAGTATTGCTTGAAAAATGCAAGTGATTTCTATTTTTATAGCTTTTATTATTCTTGTTGGGAAAAGCACTCATGCCATGGGCCATTTTCATTCATTCCCAAAATTGTGTTTATTATAAAGGCACCCTGAATATGCATTGAATGCTTTGTTTGAATTAATATGAGATGAATGTTGACATTTAACTCCATATTCTTTTTGTTACAACAGAAAGAAGGGATTAGTGAAAAACATTAGAAAAAGATTATAAATGACAGGTGTAGAAACTGAAACGAAGCAAAATGACTGGCCTCCCGTGTAGATGCCCAATGTCAAATTTCACAACATAACAGTTGAACCCAAGCTTGCTATTCTATGTCACTGGGACTTCTGTGGTTACTGTTTTCAGGGAGATGAAAACAGAGTTTTGTTTTCTTTAATGAGCTAGAAACATTTACACAGTAGTATTCATTAACTGGAAAAATACAGGGATTGCCTCCATACAATAGCAAACGCCAATTCTATTTCAAAATAAAAGCAAGCACTTTTCTGTATTGTTTTGTTATTTATATGAAAGTACAAAGTTACTCTTGGTATCGAGGTTAATAATAGGATTTAGCCATCGAGAAAGGTAGTCTTCTAACTAAAATTTTGGTAGTAGGATTTTCGAGGTTCTTCCATTTGGCAACAAATTATTGTAATGAATCCCATATGAGAACAGGTCTTCTTTAACCATGAAAAGGCCACAGAGGTCAGAAAACAAAGCTGGTTATTAGGGACAACAGAAGATTCTTGTACTTAGGTACTAATCCATCCACTCTGCTTTAATGAAAGAAGAGAAGACTTGGCACACAGAGAAGACACCTTGAAGAAGTTTTTGAAACTCTTTGGTTAAGATTTTTGGCAATAATATATTTCTTCTAATCAGAGACAAGGAGTCTTCTTTCCTTCCTTGAGACCAAACCAAAAAAATACATTGCCAGAAATGTCTGTGATAAGGATTTGGGAGTTGTTGATAAGACAATCTTTGAAAATATTCTTAAAATTATCTTACGCTATAGATAGTAGAGGAAAAGTGAGTGGAGAAGACAGGATAGAATGAAGTTGTGGCTCAGGTTTTGTCACTGGTAGAATTAATACGATGAGAGGATTTCCTTGACATTTAACGTTGTAAAAGACAACTCAGATGTTAGCAGTAGCACATTTAAGAGAGCTGCTTACTGGGATTGACTGGCTACTAATGGCTTCAGAGGGAAGAGGCTGAGCTGGATCCAGATGAAACATAAGGGGAAGCTGAGCAGACTGGAGATGTGTTTAAGAAAAGCCAGGTGAGTGTCTTAAAAGAACTGCAGGAAAACAAGCTACAGAGGGTATATGGCTCAAGGACCTGAGCTCCAAAAGATGGTTTCCACCCAAGTGCAGACAAGCCTTTTATAACTCTTCCATTCCCCAGCAACTGAGGAAAGGAAGCATCTGGAAAAGGTAGAAGGAAAGTTGTAAAGCTTAGCTTTCTACATGAGATAGTCTTTAAGGGGGTTGCTACAAATCCAATTATCAAACCAATTAGGAATAATTGAATTCAGATAGGATTCCAAGGAACACCAAAAATGAATTGAACTAGATTCCTCAAAAAAAAAAAAAAGATTGGAAGAAGATATAGAACCACATTTATTATTTCTCCATGCAAGAACTTGAACACAGAAACCAACAGAAACCAGTCTAATCTTGTTCTGAAGACTGCAGCCTAGAAACATTACAAACTCCAGCAGAAACAGCTACTTGGCTTTAAAGAATGAGGACACAGGGCTGGAGAGATGGCTCGGGGTTAAGATTCTGCCTACTAAGCAGAAGAGTTCTGAGTTCAGATCCCAGGTACCATATAAAAATGCCAGGTATAACTGGCTGCCTACATTTCCTGCATTAGTGGGTAGAGCCTGGGAAATCCCAGAGTAAAGCAAAAATGAGGTAGGAACAATCCGGAATGATTCCCAAAATCACCCTTAAGCCTACACAGTGACACTTAGTGACCTTTGATAAAAATAAGCGCACACACACATACACACACACACATACACACACACGTAAAAAAATGAAGTTTAAAAAAATTTTAAAAAGAAGCACTAAACAATAAAAATCTCATAATGCATTACAGGATCTTCTACATTCTGCTTACCATATTACATACCAAGTTCTCTGCATACTTGTGCCATTTGATCCTTGGTGACTCTGGCTTCTTCAGTTTTAGAGATGGCAAAGAAGTAAAGAACTATTGAGTTTTCAGACTTGCAATTTCATGATCTTGTGCACAGTGTTTCACAATACAGTAGAAACATAAGGAGAAAAGGAGGAATAGAAATATATATTAGACTATAATACAAACAAAAGGAGGATTATAAATAAAAAGGCTTATAGTACATGTGTGTGTGTGTATATATGTATGTGTGTGTGTGTGTGTGTGTGTGTGTGTGTGTGTGTGTGTGTGTGTGTGTGTAGCACAATGTAGCACAAACTCAGAAGACTCAGAAGGCAGTCAGCAGCTCTATCCCTCTGTCCCTTTAGAGACTGAAATGAGAGGAAAGAGCCCTGAGAATGTTTGGTCCTGGAAACAGCCTGTGTGACCAAAATCTCAGCTATGCAAATTATTTTTTAAATGTATGTTTGGTCAGACCTTTGTCACATATTAGATCTGTGGTACTTGTATCTACTTCCACAGCTACTTGAGGACATCAAAATATCTTAGGAGATGTAGTGAGTAGTTCTGTGATTGCTAGAGGGTGTCCACTGCTAAGAATTTTTTACTGGATGAATACATTACCCCTCCTTGTATTACTGAAATACAAAACCACGTAGCCACAAATAAGCATGACTCTAATGGGATAGAGGTGCTTTCTTCTTTAGATGGAACCACTGATAATCTTTGCTTTTGCAGAAAAGTGTGTTCTACAAATATTTATGTTCAATAGACCTATACAATTCAGGAGAATAGGTACTCAGCATGCATCCTAAATCTCATCTATATAAACACTCTTAAGTATGTTGTAAACCACTCCTTACATATAAAGCCACAGAAGAACCTGGCATTTAGAGGGCATAAAGAGGCAAAAAAATTGTATCTTTCCCATAAGGAAACTGAGAAAAAATGATTGGGAAACATAGATGTCTTCAGTGGGTGGATTTCCTAAGCAGAGGATTTATAGCAAACTTGATCCTTGAAAGATAACCAAAGGATCTGCTGTAAGAGAGTTATATCCACACTGTAGATGCAGAGTTCAGTTGGGAATGAAGCAAAACCTAAATATTGCTCTCAATTTACATGAAGAAGAAATATGGCATAGAATACGGATGGAAAGTCTGACAGCTGAGATTTTTAGTATTAAAGAATTTGACATTTGCATAATGTCGACAACTCAATAACATATAGTCTGGGTTAAAACAAGATATTATCACAATCAGAAGTTATTTTATCCTTTATATGGTAAAAATCAAGTTGATATAATTATTATTTTTGGAATTATGAGTAATCAGAGGGGAAATCACTCATTTTCTCTTTATCTATGTATCTAATCACATGCATATTTTGTTCAGTTGCATACATGTGTTTCTTCATCAATTAGGAAAACATATATACTTTTAGAATACTGTAACTTTTGGCACGACTGTTTTTAGCATTTGACAACCAGCGTATCAAATCCAGTTTGTACTTTAAGTGCTTCATGTGTTTCTGTAGTCCATTATAAAATGGCCTGGCTTGCAGGGGCAATGGATCTAAAATACTAAATCTATTTGTAGTGCTTGTATCTAAAATACTAAATCTATTTGTAGTGCTTGTATCTAAAATACTAAATCTATTTGTAGTGCTTGTATCCTCCTGGAATTTTAGGGTAGTTATATTGTGGTATTTTGTTGAGCTGAATTTTTTAACTATTTCTTGTAAATTCCTTATGCTTGATGAAAAGATCATTGCCAAAGTTCTCTGCTCAGATTTTTTTGTACAATATTAATAAACACATATTTAACTAAGTCTATTGGGTGCCATTTTTACCATCTGTTTTCCTTACTTTTGGTTCTACATGATCTAAACATTGAGCTTTTAAATTAAAGGTGTTTTGTTTATTTTTATTAACAATACTTCACTTGCCTGTCGAATTGCTGGAAGGTTTGCTAAAGAAGCAAAGCTTTAGTAGGTGATGAAGTACATCTTTTCATTTGATATGTTCTACTTCTAATGTTTACATGTTTCTTTGTACTCATCTTGGACAGGGATTCAGTACTGACAATAGCTCTTAATTCTATCCTTCCATATACACACTTATCTCTTCTCACAGGGGACCAGCAACTGAATTATGCACAACAATACGTGAGTAGCTGAGAGAGCAACGAGTATTATCTCTTCCCTTCAGACAATGGACAAGCATTTAAAATTTCATGTATCCTGTACTTATATTATTTTTTCTTATGATTCCTAGGAAAGAAACACTTATTTTGTTTTTTATACAACAGGGGAAGGCTGTTTTAAAAAGTCATTCTTTGCATTCTTATTTTATTCTCTTTTAGATTGTGCACAGTATTTTGTCAATAGTCAGCAGCCAAAGTGGGGTTTTTTTTGTCACTAAATATGTGTTTGGCATATTGGAGTATGATCTGTGTGTGTGTGTGTGTGTGTGTGTGTGTGTGTGTGTGTGTGTGTGTGTTCTGGACTGATATTCAAAACCTTTTTCCATCATTCTTCTATCTAATTCTTGTTTGAGGCAGAGTGTCTAATCAATTCCATCATTCACCAATAGGTCAAGTCTCATTGTCTTGTTTGCTCTGGGTATTCCCAGTCTCTCCCTTTCAAGGTTGCAATTACAGGTGTGCTGCCACACCCACCTAACATCTTCCTGGAATGTGAGGGTCCAGACTCCAGTGTCTTTGCTTATGTTGCACATACTGTCTCTGCTGAACCATGGCCAGCCTCTTGTATTCTTTGTTACAACAAAAGTCCTATATTAATTTTATAATGAATATTTACTGGGTTAAGGTTTGCTTTGACCACTAGTAAAAACTTATTTTGCGAATACTCTTCAAGAGTGTCCTCTAAGAGTACGCATAATGGCTTTTGCTTTTCTAAAGAATCGTAACTAATATAATGTTAGCATAAAATTTCTACAGATAATTGTATATATTTGAAGAAAACACCTAAAGTTAGATGTGTAAGAAGTAGAATTATGTAAAATTATTTAAAATTTAAAAATTTTCATAAAATTATTGAAAAATAAACATGACTTAACATTCGCTCACTCAGAGACATAATATGTCCCAGAAAACAAAGGAATATGTTTTGGGGTTTATGATACAATTAAATAGGTAAAATGCTTGATTGTCAAGAAGCCATGTAAAAATATGGGCATAGCACATGTACCATTACCACAGAGCTTGCAGAAGGAGGCAGGAAAAGCTGTAGAGCTTAGCAACGAGCCAGTGTAGGGGAACAGCAATCTCCCGGTTCAGTAAGAAAGACCCTATCACAAAAATAAGGAAAAGAGTAACATAGAAAGCCACCTGAAATCAGCCTCTGGTCTCTACACATGCATGCATAGGATATACATGCTTTCACACATCTTCATACACTATACCCAAACAATTATATACATGCATATATACAATGATACATATACAATATATACATAGTGTTTCACGTAAATTATTCTGGCGACTGTTGTCTGTGTCTCAAAGTTAATGGAAAACAAGGTTTGTTATGATAAATATGATAATTATAAATAGAATCTTAGTGAGCAGATCTGTGTGTAGTAGATGAGAAACATGAAGAAACAGTTTTAAAGGTCATCCTGTGAAGATAAAGACAATAATTACACAAGTGGAGAGTGCAGAGAGTGCATTTTTTTTTTTTTTTGCAGAAAACAGAATGGAAATATGCTAGGAGATGGAATCAGAGGAAAAATTGGTAAGGAAGCAAGTCCTGTCGTGTAGCTAGTTATGGACTACATAGATAATTTGTTTGTATTTATGCACGCATTGATACTGATAATAGACTTTATTTTCCTTACCATAATATTCAACATCATTAAGATAAACTAGAATATGCCATAACTCTAGGAATAGTGGTAGCAGTTGGGAAATTATTGTGTCCATTGTAACAATTGGTAAGTAAAGAAATCGCAGTTTGGCTCTATCTTGCGCATTATTTCTCAATCTCAGATCTTCAAATCAAGTATATATGTAGAAAAAAAACCTAAATTTGTGTGGTTTGGAAATTCTGTGTCACATTTTTGTGTATTTTACTTATTAATTTTTAAGTTGAAAGGTAAATTAAAATATAATTATGTATGTCATGATGTTTTGAAGTGTAATAAAGGGGATGGAAAAATCAAATTAATTTACATATGTGCTATTGTATGACTAACATGTATGTCCTATATCTGTGTGTGTGTGCACGTGCATGTGTATGGCATGTTTACAAAAGGCCTTCGAGTGTGCCTGTGGAGGCCCAAGGGTGATCTCAGGAATCGACCGAGGTTGCTCTACTTCTTTATTGCTTTGTTCTAGGGTTTTCCAGACTTTGCTGTTCAGGGCCAGAAATACAGACCACATTCTCCACACATTTTTATATGTTATCTGGGGAATCTGATCTGAACTCAGATTCTTTTGGTTGCAAAGAAGCAGAACATCTGAGGCATCTCTTTAGTCTTGCTTTGTATTTTTTAATCAGTGGTAGATTTGAAAGTATCACTATATATTGGGATCAAATACTTCAAAGTATTGGATGTTGTTTTAGCATATAAGATAGAATTTCATTGGAAAAATGAGTGAAAGTTTGTTTCTAAAGATGGGATCGAACTACATTATGTCCTGCAATATTTCTATCTTCTTTTGTTTCTTAACGATTTTGTCAGAATTCTAATCATTTCATATTTCCCAGTAGCCTGTGGGGAATCCAGACTAAGAACATATGTGCTGTGTTTCCCCAAATGAAAATCATCATCTGAAAAGTTAAACTGTGTGGGAGTTGATAATGATTATTCTCAAGTCTGTATACACATTTCAGAAAAATAAATAAAAAGCTATCCTCAGGAAAATACATAAAGGATGAGTTTTTCCCCTTAAACCAGACCATACATCCTAGGAATCTCAAAGTACTGATTCCAATCACTGTTTGGGAATGTTGCTGCAATTAGATAATTCTCATTTTATTTTAACTGGTTCCCTTCCTTGATTCTGTGTTTTTCAGGATTTTTTTATTTTCAGTCTTTGGTTCCCTCCTTAACAGTTGCACCTCAATTCTCTGATCACAAATCACACTTTGACCAGAGCACTGTTCTCAGCATTTTGGTTCTTCTTATTCTAGACTCTTCTTTGTCAGAACCTAATTCCACGTATTGAGGCTAGATCTGGATGTATCCAGGGATTCAACAAGGGACGTAGGTATTGAAAATATAGGATTAAAAACTTCCAAAAACAACAGTTGGAAAGACATGCCCAGCCATTCAGGCTATGGACAATTGGCAATAAACTGCCTTTCTTACAGTGAACAGGATTTTCTTGGTATAGCTTGGAAACACCACGAATTCCAAAAATACCCTAGAATAATTTCAAGGAACACAAACAAAGTTTCCAAAGGTTTTCAACTGACCTCAAGAGAGATTGATCTCCAAGAAAATCCCTGTTTAAAATCATGAATATTATTTAAATATTTTGAAGCAATTAGTATTTTTCTTCATGGTATCCATGGCTTTGAGACATTTATAATGACATGAAAACTGTACATTATAATAGGCAACATTCAATGTTTTAATATATGCACACATTGCATAATGCTTTTATTATTATTCTAAACGTGTTCATCTTCCCAAGTGAAATGTAATATAAAAGAATGTTACAGCCAGAAAACGAGAAGCAGGAAACCAATTTCAACAGTAAGGAACAAGGCTTTATTTCAGGCCCAGGCTGGATGTCCCACAGCTCAGATGACCACAGTAACCAGGAGTTAGGCAGAGACAGAGTCCCATGGGAGTTTTGGCCAAGTTTTTATAGTTTAGAATTGGAGACATGGATGGGGCAACTGTCCTTTGAAGTTGCCATTTGTCTATCTCTTATATCTCCAGGCAGTGTAAGTTGGTGGGCAGCTGGTTGTTTACTGCTGGTCTACAATGAGTATTTCATTCGAGTGTTCTGATGTTGAAAACTTTCCAAAGTCATCTGCTGCTTTCACCAAGCACTTATTTCTTTTATGGTATTCGTGGGCAGCCCAAGAAGGGGTCCCAAGGTATAGTACAGAGTCTTGAGCCCTCACTAGTGTAGACAATTCAGAGGGAACATTCAGAGAATGGAAGGAAGCATCGAGAGGAGAGCAGGATGAGACCCGAAAGGGGGAAGGAGAGGGAGGAGAAGAAGGGAGAAGGAGGGAGGTGCGGGTACCTATCTATTGAGCTTGTATAACTAGGTAAAGAAATAAAGTTAAAAAATAAAGAAAATTAATCTTTAGACAGAAAAGTATAATCTTTTTTATAACTTTTTCAATATGTACTAAATTATTTTTTTCTATAGTTACCATATCATAAATTAGTACACAAGAACTTTTAGCCCTAACTGAAAGTCAGTAACTGTTGATCATTCTTTCCTCAATTCTCCCTATGCCTAAATATATGTTCCTGGGCTCCTGTTAACTGCTATTCCACTATCATGTTCTTAACACTTTTAAATAACAGTTGAAGAATCTTATTTATGGATCTTAGCTGTTTGACTGTGCAGGTTTTAGCTAGTTAGTTGATTATATACTGCAAAACAGATTTCCATGATCCTCACAAGTACAAAAACACTTCTATGAAATACCATGTTTGAACATATAAACGTCATTTTACAGTGAAATACTGTTGTATTTGGCAACCCTAGAAATTGAATGATTTGAGTGCCAGTCATTTCAACAGCAGTCCAATTTCCAAATGTCTTGGAGCAATGCTGACACTTAACCATCAATCATCTGCTCACAGGATCCAGGTGTATGAACCTGACATCGATGCTGATTAGGGATTGAGCTTCAAAGTAACACAATTGTTGAACATTTTCTGTAATCTTCATATTTGTTTTGACTAAATAATCACATAAAATTCTAGAGGTGCCTTATTACAAAGCCCAAATAAACAATTATGCTATTATTAAAGGTCATTAAGAAAGGTAAATATATGTATTTATATATTATTATACATTATATATACACAGTAAGGAACAAGGCTTTATTTATGGGCTAGGCTGGATGTCCCACAGCATGCATATATACATATATGAAATAGAAGGAATTTAATTTTTAAATGATTACTGGTAAAAGAAAACTTTTATTAAAAAGTATTGAGATAAAATAAATTAAAATGATTCCAGCCTAATAAATGAAACTAATAGAATTACTTTTTCCTTTTTTTAATCTTATCAGTATACCTTACCCAAAAGCCTTCATTAGGGGGAAAATATTGTTATTGAAAAAAAATATTATTATTGGTTCATGCTCTATCCCAGCACATGGAAGTCAGAGATTCATTTTAGGATCAAGGTCAGCCAGGAATATATAGTGGAACCATATCTCTAAAAGCAAAACCAAAACAAACTAAATAAAAACAGACATTTCTTCACAGGATTTCTTGTTTCTTATCTAGCCTTCTAAAAGGACACTGGGAAAGCTTTAGAATAATTAAAGATGATTTGAAGGTGAAGCATAAATTTCTATTTACATTGATTTCAAGTTATATCCTTGTCAATTTTGTCAGATTATATCTTTCATTATGTATTTCTCTTGTTTTACTATGCTTTTTCTACAGATATGAATTGTCTTGTCCAACTTCACACAAAGTATTATTTATTGAAAATAGTCAATTTGATAAATGTTTTCAAAACAGAGTCTCTCTTTATAATTTTATTCACATGCATAGTTGGTATTGGTTGCCCTTAGTGGGCAAACCAGAAGATCTAGCATGTAGTTATTTTCTCACAGTGATATTTCTGCTCAAGACGGGAGCTCAGAGGTTGAACTCTGGTTTTAAAAGGCTTAGAGAAAAACTAATAGGAAATTCAAGACATTCTATTTTTGTTGTTTTCTTTATGAAAAATAAAGTGTTTCTGCTAGAGTCAACAAATATTGTTAACATTTCCTCCTCAAGTCTCAATTAACTGCAAATAGCCAAATATAATCACTTAAATATTCAAATATTGAATTTTAGCATGATAATTCCCTTAACAGAGACACAGTATCACATATAAAACCATCCTACCAGAGATGCTTTGTGCTTTTTCTTTTGAAATGGATCCTCAAGAATAAATTATGAATAGTCAAAAATATCTGAAAATATATTCAGTAGGAGTATAATACATTTAATGAACTTTTGAAGAACATTTTGTCATTTAGTTTGGAAAGAATAAAAAGATTGATAGTTTATGTTAGCAGCAAACACAGAAAGAAATCCTTGATGTTGAAGACACAGTTGGGATTTTTTGGGTAGGAAATTTGCCAGCAACTCTCAAAATCAATCACATTAATATTATCCCATTACCAAAAATAATTGAAGTAGAGTAAAATGATCAGAAGTTAATCTGTAGATACTCATTCTCTTAGATGACAATTGTTTATTATTTACATTTGACAAGTTATTTCTTCTTATGTATATATTTCCTATATTTACTGAAATCACATGTAAATGATGATTTTCAGTTACTTATAACATTATCACTCATTCTTTCTCTTTACTTTCTTTTTTATGGACACAGTGAACAATAAACAGAAAAAGATCCAAGGTTGTTACATCTCCAACTTTTATTATGCTAGCGTTAGTCTGTGACTTTATAAAAAATAGTATTTTTATAGTGAAGTTGGGTATACATGTATTTGGTGCACAAGTGTCTAGAATTAAAATGTCCTCTGAATAGATTGTTTCCTTCATCAGTTTTCTTCTGTATCTAGAGATTTCTGACAAGTTCTGGATTGGAATCTATTTTGTCAGATGCTAGAACAGCTACACCTGTTTGTTTCCTAGTTCTGTTTGCTTGAAATAACAATTTCTTTCCTTTTACCCTTCAGTAGTTTTCTACCCTATTCATGAGTTCATCTATCCTTTTCCTGTCTCTGCCACCTCTATATTTAAAAATCATGAGAAGAGAGATCTTTTAGCCATCCAATATAGACTGAAGTTTATGGCCTCTCAAGAAACTCTCCAGGTCTATTCTACCAGGTTAGGAATACTGAGCATTCAGGCTGGCAGACTGAGCAATTACTGGATTCTCAACCGCTCCATTGTACAGACAGCCCCATATTGTATAAGCCATTTAATATATATGTATCCTATCAATTGCATTTCTCTAGAGAATCATATCTTCTACTCCTATTTTTTCATTAGCTTTGTCTTTATTAAAATGTTTAAATATTTTTTGCTTGCTTTCAAGCTCAGACATCCCATTCACCCCTTGATTTTTCCCATTAGTGAAATTTTCCATGGAGCTTTTAAATTTATTTCATTATTTTATAATTATTAATATTCGCTTTCTTCAATACTTAAGGAACTCTAAGTACTCCAGAAAACTCAAACCAATGAACAAAGTGGCAAAGTGGTATGATACAAAACTAACCTGCATAAGTCAACTTCCTACATGTATCAAAGAAAAACATGCTAAAGGCAAAATTGGGGAAATCATTCTATTTCACAAATCCTTCAAAAGCAATCAAATCAAAAAAAGTTCTGAACATTATTTGAACCATAAATAAAAATGACCTTTGCAAATAAAACTGTAAAACACTCAAGGAAAATTTTGACAAAGGCAGTAAACAATTGAAAGACTCCCCATGGATTAAAAGGATTGACATTATGGAAATGGTTATCTACTGAAAATCAATATATAGATTCCTTGTAATCCCCCTCTAAATTCCAATGTCATTTTTCACAGAAAATTCATTAGTCAGTTTGAAAGACCTCAGATGGCCATGTCATCCTCAGTGCAAATGAATAATGCCAAAGATATCACTGTATCTGACGTCAAGTTATATTCTTGAGACTTTGTATCAAAAACAGAATGATACTGACACAAAACAGAGCTATAAATTAATGGAACAAAATAGAAAATTGACATATCAACCCTTGCAGCTACAGCCACCTGATTTTTACAAAGAGGTGAAAAGCTATTGGAAAAAAAAGAAACTTCTTCAACAAATTGTCCTGGGAAAATTAGGTGTCCACATGAAGAAAAATGAAAATAAATCCTCATCTCAAATCCTACTTTTACACACACACACACACACACACACACACACACACACACACACAGAGAGAGAGAGAGAGAGAGAGAGAGAGCTTTAAGTGGTACCAATTCCTTACTCTAAAACCTGAAATGGTAGAGGATAACATATGTAGAACACTTTCAGAAAGGGAAAGAGTGAAGAATTTTACAAATAGGACTTTAATTTTTCAGAAAATAAGGTCAACTATTAACAGGTGGGGTCTTGCCAGATTAAAAACTTTCTGTTGGGGTATGTACTGAGACCTTAAAAAGATGGGGAAATAGCTAAATCAGAAGCGTTTGCAATGCAAGTATGAGGACCAGAGTTTGCCCCTCAAAACTCACATAAAAATAACCAGGTATGGTTGGCTGGAGAAATGTCTTGGGAGCAAAAGGACAAAAGGGCATACGTTCAGATCCCAGATGCCTCATAAAAAATGACAGGCAGAAATGGCAGCAGCTTACACTTCTGGCTCTGGAAGGCCAAGCCAGGGAAATCTCAGAGCGAAACAAAAAGCTGGTAGAAGCAGTATAGGATGACTTGCAAAGTCATCCTTGGGCAGTGCCTTCTGGTACAGACACACAATATTCAGGTATGGTAGTAAGGCGGGATTAGAGCAGTTTTGCTGGGATGGGTCTCTAAGGTCTTTGAAGATCTTTGGAATTCCTGAAGGCCATCCCCCACTGCTGGGTTCACCCTGAAGGAACACTCCTGCTGAGGATCTGACTCCAATCCTCCCAGAGATAAGATGGCAAACTTCCCTGTGAAAGGATTATGGAGATGAGCTCTCCATATCCAACAAACAACTTGCTCAGGTGGGCCCAGGAGCAACTGGTTGATCCCCAATGAGAGGTAACAAAAAAAGCCAATTTCCTGGGCTTGCCTAGGCGTATAAATATGCCTGACCCTGGTAGCCATTTTTGGTGCCCTAGCCCCTTGTGGCATTCGGGGTGCCATGAGTTCTTTCCAACTCCTTGTTTCTCATGTCTGGGATCCAAGAGTTTTCCGGGACGCCTAGCCCCTCGAGACAGTTCACTTCTGAGTCCGTGAGTTCCAGCCTTCGTCTCCTCTAATAAATTATCTTAATCCTTTAAAAAAAAAAAAAAAAAAAAAAAAAAAAAAACTTTCTGTATAGTGAGAGAAATAGTGAAGAGACAGAATGCATAATGGGAAAGAAAAGTCAATATACATCTGACAGTCTGAACACATGGAATATACAAAGAACTCAAAACTAAGCAAGAAAGCAAACAACCCAATAAATAAATGTACTAATGAAAAGAACAGATAGTTCTCCAGAAATAAAGTATATGTGGCCAATAAACATCTAAAAACATTTTTAAATACACTAATCATCAGAGAAATGCTAAACAAAATAGCATTGAGATTCCATCTCACCCCATTCAGAATGTCAGTTACAAAAATAAAAATGGAACAAAACAAAATGGGAAACGTGTGTAGATGGCAATATAAAGTAGTCCAAACTCTGTGGAAATAAGTAGAGAGATTTTTCAAAATCCTAGAAAAAATATGCTACACACTCATTTCTACCAATCTAGACTTTTTATTTGAAGACTGGCAATTTAATATAATTCACAGATCCATGAAACTTAATGAATAGAGAGGATTATTCACAATAGCTAAGCTAAGGAACCAATTCACAGACTCAACAACACAGGACTGGGTAAGGAAAGATGTGATATGATATGTGCATGTGTGTGTGTGTGTGTGTGTGTGTGTGTGTGTGTGTGTATAATATGAGTGTGTGTCAGTGTGTCTGTCTATGTGTGCAATTTATTCCACCATAAAGATAAATGATTTTATGTAATTTGGGAGTGATGATGCAGAGATGATTAGATCAAATGAATTTAGCAGTCTCAGAAAGACAAATGCAGTTTTTACTTACCTGTGGTCATTATGTTTTATATAGTTAAAGGAAATCATATATGAAGGGATTAAATCAAAATAGAAATGATGTTACCTAGAAAAGCAAAGGAGATTAATAGAGTACAGAGGGCAAAGAAAAGGAGGATAGAGGCAAACAGCATGGGGGAGAGAAACAACATGAACTATATGCTTGTATGAAAATATAAACAAATTATATATGGATGACAATTATTAAGCACCAAGTATATCATTCTAGTTTCCTTTTATAAATATTTTATGTATCTATTTATTTTGATGGGAGATAGAAAGTGAGGGGGAGAAAAAGAGAGAGACAGAGAGAAGATAGATATATCACACATGTGGAGATTTAAGGTCAACTTTTGGATTCCTTCCACTTTGCAACTGGGATTCAACTGAGATCAAAACACCCTTCCACAATTGCCTTTATGTTCTGAATCTTCTTATTGTCCCTAATTTTAGTTTACAAATATAGAACAGTAAAATAATAAAATAATTCTTTAAATCACAATTAATAAAATAAAAATGTTTTAGAATTTCATATTTGTATACAATTATTTTATGTCATTTTCCTATTTATTGTCCAATTCTACCCCACCTTCCTTTTCCCACTGCAAATATTCTTCTCAATCAGACTCTTTCCTGCCTTCCTATCCCTTTAGTATGGCCCACTAAAGTTTCATCTGGCAAGCCTACATTGGCCTGTAATTTAGCACTTACTGGGGCATGAAATAATGTGTAAATGGGCCCCATCTTGCATTAATTCTTAAATATCTCTCAGGCAAGTGTGGTGTCTCCTAAGATCTTGTCCCTTCCATGACAAAATATTGATAGGCCATGTTCTAAACAGATGTTGTGGAAATAGACACAGCTACAGTAAGTTCATGGATGTAGTAACCCTTACAAATCTAGTAAACATTTTTTGGTATCCATCTTTCCCCACTTCAGTCTCTTACAGTTTTACCACACTCCTGCACAATTTTTCCTGAACCTTAGTGTGCATGTGGGAAGTGATTTAGATAATCTGTTTAGAGCCAAGCAGTTCATAAGTTACCTAATCTTTGCACTTAGGTCAGTTATGGTATTCTGCCTTAAACACTTTTCATTGCAAAAGAAAACTTTTAGGTTCAGTACAAAGAGCTCTCTAATCTATAGCTGTAATGAAAAATACTTATTGAGATGGTAATTTGATTTCATGTACTTTTTGTGTAACCTTAGTAGTTTCTTTCCCTTAGGGATATGGCCTCCAATTTCACATATTCTTGTCCTAGTTTACAGTACCAGGCATATGTTACTTGCCAAAAAGTGGTTTAAAATCAATTACAGCTGGTTACTCCCATAACTTTCATGCCATATTGTACCATTGTACATCTTGCCAGTTTGGTTGCTATTGAAGCTTGCAGTTTTCACAGCTGGGTGAGACTGTTGATTGTTTTTCTCAAGTTTAATACCTTGCAGTGGTATGAAAACTGGCCAGTGAGGAGAACACTTCCAGTTCAATTGTAGCTTGCTTACTCAATTCCCTGTGATGAATGTGTTTAGAATGTTCATCAAAAGAGATCTAACTGTAGGTTCTAGAAGGCAACCAACAACAATTTCCAAAGGCTGTACTATTTTCGTGATATTTATGTTCTGGTTTACTGTACCTGGAACTCAGAGGCAATCAAACAATGAAAGAAATACCAGGTAAGCTTTATTGAATGACCTTTCAGAGGCAACTCATTGTTAAGTTACTATAACTTATGATCCAACCCATAAGTTTTATATTTATTTTCACTGTGAATTTTTTCTTTATGCCTTGAATTAATAGAACTTAAGATCTGTTTGAATAACAAATTAGCTTTGTAGGGTTGTGATAGAACATCCATTCTGACAAAGTTTAATAAAAATGTTTTCATTCAGTCATTGGTACTGACTGCTGCAGTAGCAACTTTTATGACCTTTGTCTTTCTGCAAATATGCATGAATTAATTTATGACTCCAAACATTTGAAAATACTAATGCTTAATAATTCCAATTTAATCACTGATGGTTACAGTTAAGGTTTGTTTCAGACAATTCTGAAACCAAGTACCAGGTATTATTAGGAAAATATCACTATTTTCCTGACCATACGTTTTATTCCCTAAAAGTGGCAAGATAGCTACCTGTAACATTTTTAGTAACTTTCTTGAAAAAACAGTTTCATCAAACAGCAAAAATCTCATTAATATGACTTATCTTGGGTACTGTCCCTTACTGTTATCACTGTGTTTACAGGGTATGGGATGTTCTTCTCTTCAGGAGTCACTGATATACTGTTGGAGTAAATAAAAGGGCTGAAAGGAGGGTGATTTATGAAAAGGAATTGGACTAACAATGGTAAATTGAGTCGGGGTAATGTGGTCCACAGTGACCAAAACAATTAAGCACTCCAGAAGAGTTAGATTTTATAGTTCCTGACTCAGAAACTGAAAACCAAAAAAATACAAAGAAAATTTAATATCATTGACAATTTGCATTAAAATTCATAATATAAAAGATGAACAAAATCTGTAACCAGTGGATGTGAGTTGTCTTTCTGTGAGGTACTTTTCCTAAATACAATCATCTCTCTTATAGATTGGATATGTTTTGGGGCTGGAGAGGTGGCTCAGGGGTTAAGCCTCCGCCTTACAGGCGGAAGGTCCTGAGTTCGGATCCCAGATCCCACGTATAGACGCCAGGCGGAAGCGGGGGCGGCCTGCGCTTCTGGTCCTGGTAGGGCGGAGCCTGTGAATCCTGGGGCAGAAGGAGGTGGAGGCGTCCATGGTGGTTCGCGAATTTGTCCGTGGTTCTACACACACACACACGCACACGCACACATACACACGCACATGCGCACAGTTGAATAAATGATAATAATAAAAAAATTTAAGTTGCCTGTTATTTATAAAAAAAAAAAGAGATTGGATATGTTTTAATCAAGAGATTTAGAGACAGTACTACAATATGACTAGGTTACAATATACTTGTCAGTGACAAATTTTAACTGTACCATTTGTCTAAAAATATGGAAATGAAATCTTATAAAATCTGCTAAAAATGGACATAGTTTGTGAGTTATGAAAATCAAGTTATTCTGAATTGATTTGACAATGGTATACTGATAAAATGTACAAACTATGCTTTGAAAAACAAAGTCCGTTTTAGGCTAGTGGTTCTGTTACATTAGAAAGCTCTCTATACAGGGCTGATCCAGAATTGGTCAAAGAAGACCCTACCCCTGTTTTCTTACATCTCTCTCTCTCTCTCTCTCTTTCTTTTCCTTCTCTTTTCTTCACACCTCTCCTCCATCTCTGATTTTCTCTAGTCGCAGTCTCTGTTCATGCATGTAATGACTGAAACTGATTTGCATATTTCTCTTTTTTTCTATTTCATACCAAATTTAAAGACCTGGCTTCAAGTTTTGTTTTCAGAGACTCAGTAAAAGCCTCAGTATAAGTGGTCTCCTAGACCCCCTGGGAACATTTAAATTTAGAAAAAAATGCAGTATGACATATTTTAGATAATCCCAATTCATGTAGACAATCTCAGTTCTTTAACATTTCATGTGCCCACTATTAAAAACAAGATACATTATCTAAGTTGGTTATACTTCAATTTTATTTAAAACACTATTAATTGCAGGTCTGATGTTAAAAGCCTGTAACTTTATCCTCACTACTGAAGATGCAGAGGATGAGTATAATAGATTCATGACTGCTTGTTCTATAGAGTAAGTTCATGGATAGTCTTGGACTCTTAATAAGACCCTTTCTGAAAATGAAAACTACAAAGAGGTCTGCTGATGTAGCTGTGTTGTGGCACACTTGTGTGGCATCCACAAGGTTCTAGGTCAATTTGCAGAACCACCAAAAATACAACAGAAAGTATTAAAGTTCTGTTGTTGACAGAGTTGTGATTTTATTTGGTTAAGGAATTCATGGCTTTAAATTCGTTATTCAGTTAAAAAAAATGCAACAGTGTCTAATAGCAGGACAACTGAGAGAAAACAGAGTAAGGCAGTATGCACAGAAGCCCAGGCAGAAGGAACAAGCCAAGTTTACATATACTTCTCAGACACTGTGAAATCAAGTGCAGACAAATAATCCTACTATTATCTGATATCTGACTACCCCAATAAGATGAATATCCTCTTATAACGATATCCATTATCAATTAAGAGAGCCATGGATTCAAGAACTCAAAACCTGAGTAAATCTATAGAATCAATACTTTACAAAATAATTTCTTCAGTCAGAATATAATGCCATGGTGAATGAATAACCAAAAAATATTGAAAACTCAATAAGTTTAGAAAGAAATTGATTTGTTAGATAATTTGTATTAAAAACAACTGTATTAGAGAGTAATAGAGCAAAATAAGCTTTAGAACTCACTAAACTGTAGGCACAAGTTGTTAAAGGGAGTAAATGCTAAACTTCCAAACTCATTTAAAATGTTAATATTTTAATTAAATCAATTGAGAGAAGTTTTTTAATCCCATATTTTAATTTTTCCTAATCATACAAGCTCAATAAGTACCCTGCCCTCTCCCTTCCTCCTCCCCTCCTCAGCAGTCCCCCCTTGCACGCTCACCCCTTCCCCCCTTCCTTTCATCATGTTCCCTCCCTTCCTCCCCCTCTCACAGTGCCTCCACCTTCCTCCCTCTCATCCCCTGAAGCATCCTTTTGTGTGAATGCCAAAAGTCCCTGAGTTCTACACCTTAGTGAGGGTTCAGGACTCAGTGGCATAGCCCAGAGCCCCTTCTTGGGCTCCCGGTTAGTATGGGAACTCTATTATGACCGTTCAATTCCTTGCCTCTAATGATCTGCCTGGAGCCTTCTCTCCTGCTAGACTTTGGGGGGTCCTTGACATGTCAGTCATTGTGCAGGTCAGGCAAAGTCCAATCCTGCCTGCTGCAGCTCTAACTTGTGTGGAATATTTTGCATATCATTGGTCCTCTCCATCTTTAGGCTCTTACAATCTTACTACCCCTTCATCTGCAAGGTTCCCTGAGCTTTAGAAAGGGGAGAGATTTGGCTGGTCTGGTTCCAGGTGATTAGTGTAGTCGTTGGTGTTCTGAATTATAGTTTGTTGTTATTTTCAGTTTTGCTTTTCCTGTATCCCTCCCCCCACCCCCACAGGGCTGTATATTGATTGGAATGGAAGGTCACCTCCTAACCAAAGATAAAGAACTATTTAAATGAAGATCTTAATAAAAGAGGAGACTCAAATGTAGATGGAAGAATAGAAGTAGGTCACAGCAGTATGTGTGTGTGGGGGGGGGCGTTCAGTGTTCCATTTGCAGGATGGTTACTGTCTGTCTACCAGTCCCTATATCCTCCCTGATTGGTGAGAACAAATTTATTTAGTAGCAAATGATCAGGAAGGGAAGAAAGAGTGAGTGCACCAGATGTCTCCCTACTTAATTCAACACTTGATCATGGCCTATTTCCTCTACTGAAATGTGATCCCCTATCTCCTCTCTTTTTGAGGCCTAATACCAGAGCCAAAATAATAAAAAAGTGTATGATGGCACACAAACGACTAAGTCGTTTTTGAAAAGGTGCTGAAAGACCCTGAAATGCTATTTTCTCATGACAGAGTTAAGATTAGAATGTTTGTGGTTAGCAATGTTAATCAGGTAAAGTACTAAAGTCAGTTTAATGTTTTCAGGACAAAGAAAATATAAGAGAACAAGATGAAATGTAAGCAATAAATGTCTTTAAGCAGACAAACCTGTACTTTGTCTAAAAATAACAACAAACAGCAACAGCCAATAAACAACTTCAAAGATGCTAGACGAAATATGAAAATAACTGGAACAATAGCATTCTTCTTTGTACCAGATAAAAATTACTATAAATGATCTTGAAGCAACCTCAAAACCTAGAAAAGTATAAAGATATGCAAAATGTCCAGTGGAAAATTTGGCAGAAAATAATTTATCACTTATTTCTAAATTACATGCATTTATCACAGTAAAATTTCAGTTGGATATATCACTTAATATTCAAAATGAATACACTCTGCAACACAAGTTTGAAATAATGTCACAAATAGCTAAGTTTGAGTTTTTTATTCTTTTAGGCTCTCACACATGAACATAGTAATTTATGATATTTTCCCACTTTAATCCCTACTTCTACCCTCTTCCTTTTACCACCCTACTTCTCTCCTGCCAGACCCTCCTTCCTTCAAGTTTTTTGCATGTTGATTTTAAGTCTTATTTTTCCATGCATGATAAACCAGAAACAGCAGCACTTGGAGGGTGGCCAGTAAGCCCCCAAGCCCTTGCTCTGCTCAGGAAATAAGATGTGTTTTATCATATCATCCATATTTCCCATTGAGTTAGATGTACACTGAAGTTCTACATACAAAATAGTTGTCTTTAATCAAGAACAAAAGCAGATATTAATGAAAATGTATACTAAAGATTATTAGATCAGGAATTTAAAGAAAGATAAAAGGTTAGAATGATTGTAAGCAGAATCTTATCAACTTTTCTTTTGTTTAAAAGGTTAAACATTTCCATCAGTATGGAAAATTATGAAAATTGCTTTCTGCTGCATAATCTGGCATTTGTGTAGATTAAAGCTTATTTTTCTGTTAGTAAAACTTATTCAATAAATCACTATTCTTTAAAATGAAAAAATAAATAAAAGGATAACATAAATATCTTGATAACATGGATTATAATAAATATTTTGCAGGATAAAAACCATAAAAATCTTCATATTTTGCTGAGTGGAAGGTGGATTGCTGTAAACTCTATGAAAAGCCATTTAGCTATACTTATACTTATACTTCCCAAGGTCTACAAATTGGTAATCGCAACCTTGGCCAGGTAACTCAAAACCATTCTTACACATGTCAATAGGAAGCATGTACATGATTTTCAATCCAAAACTGTTTAATGCATTTGTTTATGAAAAAGTTCCCCCCTCTTATTCAGAACAAATACGATTTGCCAGGGATACTAGGGATGGGGGGGTAGAGATTGGTAAAGAGGAGAATGTGTGGTGAAGAATGGAATATGGGGATAGGGATAGTTAGTGGATGATGCAAGCACATAATGTTAATTAGAAAGAAATAAATATATAAAAATAATCCTAGGAAAATTGGCAAAGGACATGGATATAATATCCACAAAAACATAAATATTCTAGAAAAAAGTCACTTCCATTGCTGCAATAAGAAAGATGAAAAGTAAAAATGCACATGGTATTTGTCATAGCAAGATGCAGGTGTCAATTTGACAGTTGAGGGTTTAAGCTCTGGGCACATTTGCACTGTTAGTAGTTGAGTTAATCTCAGAGCAAACCTGATGGTTGATTGGGAAGGCCCAGCCCATTGTAGGTGAGACTAGTTCCCAGGCAGGTGAATAAAATAGAGGTAACTGTTTGAAAAAGGGCGCATCCTTGTGTATACTTGGACAGACATGCTGGTCTGGCAAGTAAAGATTGTCTTTTTCTCAGGGGCTATCTAGATGTGGTGTGGTCATTTACCTCTGCCCTTTGGTGATGGAGGATATTCTTCTGCCAAGCTGGACTGAGATGTAACTTGACTATCATAAGAGATAATAAAACCACTCCATCCCTTAAACTGGTTTGTTATGATTTTTGTCAGCCACAATGAAGGCAAACTGCAACAAGATTTGGTACAAGGAATGGGATGTTGATAAATTTGGCTGCATATATTTTGTGGATTTTGTTGGACTATGTTTGAAATATTTGAAGATTTGGGGACTGTTCTGCAGACTTAATGGCCCATTTGGAGAATAGAGGTGCTGTGAGTACAAGCACAGAGTGATAAATTCTGATCTCAGGAATGGTGCTGTCCACTTTTAAGGTAGGTCTTCTCATCTCACATAACTCAATCCGTATAATCACTATCATGTATGCCCAGAGGCTACAGAATCACTTACCTGTGTGATCGTTGAATTGTTCACCACATAATTCCAGATTCTGTCAATTTTATTCTTTTTTTTAATTTTTTTATTAATTATTATTATTTATTCAACTGTGCGCATGTTCACGCGCATGTGTGTGTGTCTGTGTGTGTGTGTGTCTGTGTGTGTGTAGAACCACGGACGAACTCGCGAACCACCATCTGCCCTTATTCTTAATGCTAACTAACCATCACAAAGATTAAACACGTTTATTCTAGTGAGATTTATAAAAATAAGCACATTTAAAATAAATCCTTCCCTGAAAACCTCTCTATTTTTAATAAACAGAACATTTGAAAAAGAAAAGGCAGGTTCAACTCCTTTTAAAAATTAAAATTTGGGCTGGAGAGGTGGCTCAGGGGTTAAGCCTCTACCTTGCAGGCAGATGGTCCTGAGTTCGGATCCTAGACCCCACGTATAGACGCCTGGAGGAAGCGGGGGCGGCCTGCGTTTCTGGTCCTGGTAGGGCGGAGCCTGTGAATCCCCGAGCAGAGTAAACAAGGAGGAGGTGGAGGCGGTCCATGGTGGTTCCCGAATTCGTCCATGGTTCTACACACACACACACATACATACACACAGACACACACATGCATACACGCACAATTGAGTAAATAATAAATAATAATAATAAAAAATACACTTTAAAAAATTAAAATCTATTTCTTCAACTTTAATGTATATATACAACTTCTGTGTACAATGGAGCACAATGAAATACTTCAAAATATGAAGTATTATTTAATTTTTAAAGCAAGATGAGCCTATCTGAAATAGTTATTATGATGAAAATATTATAATCAATTTCATTTAGCTTTTTGAGATGCATTAATTTGAGATGTCTGTATCTATAGATACTCTTCTGTTCAAAAAAATCTCTCATTTCTTTCTGAATTTTATTTCTTTATTTGTTTATTGATTTTTCACATGTATTAGAAGGCATTGTGTGTCTCTGTGGAGGATCAAGGGTGACTTCAGGAATTATCCTGGATTGCTTCTATCTCCTTTTTACTTTGGTCTTAGAATTTTTCAAGGCCTGCCCACTAGGGCCAGAAGTACAGGCCACTGCTGTTTCTACCTAAGATGTTTATGTGGGACCTGGTATTTGAACTTAGGACCTTTTGCTTGTGAGATAGTCTTAACTCCTGGATCATCTCTCCAGCCCTCACTTCTTTCTAACTGCAGTTTCTAATTGCATCTAACTCCTTGATGAAAATTTTCCCATTTTTCTTGCCTTTTTCCTCTCCCTATCTTCTGATATTACTCACTACTTCTATGAGACCCAGTTGTTTTAAATTCCTCAAATAACTGAGAAAGAAGTCCAGCTTAACACTTCCAGAATGTCCTTATTAATGGACATCTGATGCAATTAGGTGTTTTGACTGATATCTAGTTGTAGAACATAAGAACATATCTCTCAATTTATCTTTTCTTCTATCTATAATGTATAATTTAAATTTTTATCCAATTCTCAAAACTAAAAATATAATAAAGCTTTTAGAAATAGCTTTCCTCATTTTCCTAGAGCCAAGACTTTTTTTTCTTTTTACAATAATTTACTACTTACAATCTTTTCAAGAAAGTAATAGATAAAACTCCATCTGGGATTAGCCCATCTGGAAACAAAAATCCTGTTGCTGTCTTAAAATTATTTTTGACATTGCTATATACATTATTCAGATCTTCCTTCTACCTTAAAATTCTGATGATCACAAAACTTCCCTAGTGTCTTCCATATTGACTGAAAAATAAATCTTGCTGTTCCTCCTGCAAAGAAAAGTACTTTCTAAAACAAGGGCATGCTTACAACCATTTTCTTCTCTTTGTTAACAGTCTCAAATAGATTCACTAAAGTTAATAAAGGCAAAATCTTTAACCCCATCTGTATTTCTAACCTATTGCTTTCTTTGCATTTTCTTCACAGTCTTCAACTAAAACGTAATTTACATTGCTGTGCTTTTCTCATTGCATCATATGCAATATGTTTCTCTTCAGGTTTCCAAATGTTCCTTTTCATTTCAAACTCTACCTCTATCTAATGCCAAAACACTGACATCATCTCTTGTTTAGGTTCTGGTTCCCCTCTCAGATTGTTTTACTTGGATAATAAAGTTCATCTCATGTCTTCCCATTACTTTGAACAGTTCAAATCTGTAGAATTTCCTGAGTTCATATCATGAATTCATCTAATCTTAACCAGTTACCACATTTTCTAATATTTATGGATAATTTGGATTTACACAATCAGAATTTATATGTCAAGATTAATTTCTTCATTGAAATGTCAAACATATATCCAAGTACTATTATTCACTGACAGTAGAAATATGTTCCAAACACCCTCATTCTTAATATGCTCAAAATAAAGTTGTTTTCTCAGAAAAAAAAAACAAGTTTGCTTCACATTGTCTTTTGTTTGGTCAATGATATGTACACAGCCAAGCTATCTAGAAACTTTCAGTCATCTTGCATTTTAGCCTCACTAATGTAGAATTCCCAAATATGTGTAAATCTTCCAATTACATTGGTCTGCACTATCCTAATATGAAACATCACTGTTTCCTTGTTTACAGAGTTTCATGCTTTCTCACAAATTTTATCACCACTTCTCTGTATTCTCTCTGCCTATTATTCACCAAGGATTTGAAACACTGTTCATTTTCATTCTTCATATTCTCTTCACTAACTTTACTTACTTTTTCCCACTTTGTTCTTGTGTAGTTGACAAGTGGAAACTGTGGGAACCCATGGTTTTCCACATTTGCCTCTAATGACTGCAATGAGACGCTCCTTTGCTTAACAATGAGGGTTGTTTATATCTTTCCAATTCTCTCTTCTGATATGGTCCCTAATCATTCAGGAGAGAAGACTAGATGTCTAACCTACAACTAGCTGCTCCATGTTCTCCTGTCTTGCCATCTGCTATTTATTTCATAAAGAAACTTCTGGGATGAAGACCAAGGGTATCATTGAAAGTTCAAAATAAAAACAAACAAGCAAAAACCTGGAATTGTGAAAAATAAAACTTCAATAATAGTAGCAAGTAATAGTTTTTCTGGTCCTCTGCATTTTAGATATAGGAAAGAAATTTTCTAATTTGATATTTTTATTAATAAAAAATTACACACAAATGAGTTGTTGACCATGTGCTCTCCCACCCTTCTCCCTCCTCCTCTCCCTACTGCAATCCATTTTGATCCCTCCCATCCTCATGATTTGTTGGTGTGGACCACAGGACTTCCTTCAATTTGTCTGTACTAGTAGGTGATCAGGCTTTTGTAGCAGTTAAGTGGTCATTCAGTGCATAAACTCTTTGGTGGGGATGATCCCCTTCACCTGTGTAGTACTTGCCCTTATAATTCCCACTGCATATAATTATCTCCCCTGATATCTTCACCAGTCCATGAGTGAATATTGTTATATTAACCAATGTGTAGGTTTGGTAGGGATAGATCTCACTGCAGTGAGCTTCTGGATGCAGCACCCTTGTCCTGACTAGAGCAACCTAGCCTGTAATGTACCACTCCAACTTTAGGTGCATACAGTCTTAGTATCTCCTCTTCATCAATGACATTGGACTATAGTTTTCTTTCGTTGCTGTGCCTTATTCAGTTTGGGGAAAAGAATAGTACTGGCTTCAAAGAAAGAGTTTAGAGGCGCTCCTTCCTTTTCTATTTTGTGGAATAATTTAAAGGTTATTAGTGTTAGTAGTTCTTTAAATGTAGAATTCAGTGCTGAATCCAACTGGTTCTGTTCTTTTGTGATTACTGCTATAACTTCATCATTTGGTATAGGACTGCTTAAATAGTTCAGTTCATCATGAATCAATTTTGTTGTGTTATATGAACTTAAAAATTCATCCATTTCTGATTGTCAGATTTCATCGAGTATGCATTTTTGTAGTATGGCCTTATGATTTGCTGAATTTCCTTGGTATCTGTTGTGATTGCTCCATTTACTCTCTAGTTTTAATAATTTGGGGTATCTCTTTTTTTGGTTTGGGTTAATTTGGCTAAGATTTTATTAATTTTGCTATTTTTTTAAAGAAGCAGCTTTTGCTTAATTGGTTCTCTGTATTGTTTTCTTTGTCTCAATTTCAATTATTTTTCCTCTGATTATACTGATCTTTGCCTGTGTACTGGCTTAAATTGGTTTCTTCTTGCTTTTCTAAAGCTTTAATTTGCATTGTTAAGTTGTTTACTTTTTGATGTAGATGTTGAATGCTACATACTTTCCTGTTAGGAACAACTTCCTCATATCTCAAAGGTTTTAATATGTTGTGCTTTTATTTTTGTGAAATTCTAGGTTTTGAATTTTATTTTTATTTCTGTTCCTACCAATCCCTTATTCAGTATCCTTTCAGTTGAATAGTTTGACAGGGATGTCTAGCTATACTCTGTGGTGATCAAATAGATTACGGGCTGTGATTTCTATTTTTCTGTATTTATGGAGTCTTGCTTTGTTGCCAAGAATGTGGTCTATTTTAGAGAAAATTCCATGGTTAGCTGAAAAGAATGTATATTCTTCGGTTAAGATAAAAATGTTCTGTAGGTATCAGTCATGTACATTTGGTTTATGGTTTGATTTAGTTCCAGTATGTCTCTAGTCAGACAAGCCTATTGAGAGTGAGTTGCAAAAATCTCCTGCTATTATCATGTTTGAAATGATTTGTTGTTTTACAAGTTATAGTGTCCGTTTAACAAATGTGGGTGAGCCTACATATATGTTTAGAATTGTGTATTCTTGGTGGATTGCTACTTTTATGAGTATGCAGTATCCTTCTGTGTCTCTTATGTTTTGTTTTTGTCTAAAGTCTATTTTGTCAGATATTAGGATGGGGATTACTGCTTATTTCTTTGTTGCATTTGCTTGGACTATCATTGACTCTCCTTTGACCTTGAGATAATGCCTATCTTTTAAGGTATACTTCTTTTAGACAGCAAATTGATGGGTTGTGGCTTTTAATACATGCAGTTAGTCTTTGTCTCCTGACTGGGAATTTGAGTTCATTGAGGTTTAAGGTTATAATTGAGACGTGTTTGTTGGTTCCTTGCTGCATCCTTATCCGACCAATCTGGTATGGGAATTGTCAGGCCTTGGTGTTTCTTCCCAGCTCAGGCCTAAAGACTGTCCCCTGGGAAGGTCACAGTAATGCCCATGAACAGGGGCTGGACACTCTCTCCTAGATAATTCGGGTTTTGCGTCAGGCAGGAAGAATTTTGGGAATTAGGAGTGCCCTTCACCTAGGTTTTGTTTTTTTGGGATAATTCAAGTTTTGCCTCTGGCAGGAAGAATTCTTCTGGGAATTAGGAGTGCCTTTTACCTGCTCTTAGGGTTTTTTGGAACTAGCTTCCTGCTCTCTGATCTAGAGAAGAAGTCTGCTTTTTAACTTTTAGTCAAATTCTAAATAGAGATTTCATGTCTGGTCACTTACAATAAGTAGACTTGTTAGCCAGAATGTGTGCACTGATTTTAAGGAAATTAGAGAATAACTTCTAGAGTCTTAAAACATAGGTGCGTAAAATTCCCACCTATGTACTAACTCAGAAATTCCAGAAGTATAAGACTATGCTATCAGTCCACTAGAACCTTAAAAGAAACTGTGATACCCTCTTACCCTGGCTGAAGGCCAAGGAAGAGACCATCATGCCAGAAAGTCTAGATGCCAAGACTGCCCCTAGAGATGGTATTTGCAATCCAATCTGGGAGAATCCATGTCAGAAGCAAAGGGGGCCATTTCTTTCTTATCCCAAACAGCACTCTTATGAGAAATCACAGAGATGGGCCATTCGAGTGCTCTCCCACCAATGATCACCTCTGCCCCGAAAGAGACACCCATGGCAGGCATATGGGGCCTGACAGATTTGACCCCAGGTTTGGAGACTGCGTGGTTCACAGATGGGTCATCTAACTGATGGCAATACACTTCTGGAATTCCTCAAAGGAAGACATAAGCAACCTTACTATTAAAGGAATAGAAGGATGCTATTATAGGAGGAATTATTCTTTTAATAATTATATTGCTTAAGTATCTTCTTCAGTGCATATCTAGGTAATGCTCCATCAACAGAACCACACTCTAGGCACTTATGGCCTCGAGTATCCAAGCCATCGCCCCCTTAGAGATGTGGTTCAAGCTTGGATAGTACAGACTGCATGAGCTGCATACATCTTCCCAAGTTAGAAACTGCTGCCATGCCTGGTGCCCATGTCGACCTGCCAGACTGAGAGTATCAACCTGGAGAGGACAACAGCAAAAGCTCATGCTGGGACTTATGGGGTGTTGGGGACTCCTATAGTTAATTGTAAAATATGTTCCTTGCTGAAATCAAAAGGAGATCATTCTGCCTCTGTGTATTTTAAAATAGCAGTCTCTGTTAAAATGTGGGCTCAGCCCCATAGCTATCCGATGAAGCATTATAGATTAGATAGGAGAATGATTCCATTAAGTGCCTTTACCCTCAGGCAATGGGTTAGGTTCTTGAAAAAAAAGGTCCACCCTGAAGGTGATTTTGCTGATTAGAAAATTATACATCTATTGTGGTGCAACATTCTTTACCCAAAAATTTTCTGTATAAAAGCTGTCATGAAAGTTTCAATAAATGGGTTCAGAATTCACTCGGCCAAAATAGAGTTGCGTGTGTTCTATTCTCCACCTGGTTCTGGGGAGCCCTGATCTGGAGGCCATGACTCTTATCTGTGCCAGTTCCTGATTTGGAAGTGAAAGAGCTTGTGATCTCATTTTATTAGGAAGCATAGGATTGGGATTAAGGTCTGGTGAGTGAGGTTTGGCTCAAGATCACAGCAGGTACAAGTGATAGGATAGAGTAGTTAGTTAATTATGGATGGGGTAGGACAGTTGAGAGTGAAGTGGAACTTTTAGAGCTTGTTAGACATGTGCTATGGTGAAAGACTCTCAATGCAAGTGTAGGCAGGTATATCAGACAAGAGTTTGATACTGGGGGGGCCTTAATTAAGAGTGTGAATCTCTTGGAAATATATGTCAACAAATAATGAAAGAAGGGGCTACTGATTCTTGGTTGTGTGGTATAGCTCTTCTGTGTCAAATAGTGTGATTCTCATAGTTGGCTGAAGTTGGTTTGTCACTTTTGGTGTTTCCTGAGGTGTCTATATCTTCCTGGGTTTATTATGATTAGCAAGGGGTGAGAGAGAGTGTTGATGAGTTGTTTGTGGGTCTAGGGAGGCTAGGGTATGACAGGTGTGGTATGGTATGGTATGGGCAGGGCATGATAATGGGTTTGGAGCACACTTTATTGTGGAGGTCCCCTCAGAGGTTGGAACAGGGTAAGAAACGGTGTGAGAGTTATTATTTTTTAAAAAAAAAATTTTCTTTATGACTAGAATTCTCTGACTTAACAAAGGTGCTATTTTGTTGGCCTTGGAGTCCATATTTAATTCCAGAAATCCTTCTATTGTTGTCTAAGTACTTTCTCCAAATATATTCTACCAGTGAATATTTCAGTTTTGATACTTATCAGATACATATTTAATTATCTATTCAGAACTTTAAAATTTTTGCTTTGTTTCTTTTCTCATAAGCAGAAACACCATGGTAAGACAATGGTAACTTTTTATTTATTACATATAAGCACAGAAATTATTGTTTTCAATATTTTTTGTGCTTTTTTGCATGTGTGTGTGTGTGTGTGTGTGTGTTTTTCAGAGGGCACTGCATGTGCCTGTGGAAAGGGTAATTTTGGAAATTACCCTGGATTGCTCTACCTCCTCTTTGCTTTGCTCTGGAGTTTCCCACGGTCCACTTTCTAGGGCCAGAAGTGCATGCCCCCTTCCCCTTCTCCGGGCATTTGAAATATGGGGTCTAGGATCCAAACTCAGGACCTCTGTTTCTGAGGCAGAGGCTTAACCCCTGAGCCCTCTTCAGCCTTATTTCAAGTATTTTCAAGTTGCTAAACCAATGGATTTTTATTTTAAGTAATATTTTTATATTTAACATTGCTGTAAAAGTCCACTTGAAAGCCTTATTTTAGTAGAAGTCTCATTAGATAAAATATTATTCTGTAAAGATAAATTAACTGAAGATTGGCTAACATCATGTCTCGTGTGCCTTCCATGAAGACTCTATCCTTGTTCTAAGATACTGAATTTAGTTGTAATGTATTAATGTAACTTCGTTTGCATAAGCTTAGTGAGTTTTTATCATTATTAAAATTATTTTACTGTGCACAATAAAGGATGCTCAGGGGATTGGGTGGGAGACACTGGGGGATGGAAAGGGAGGGGAGAAGGGAGGGGGGAGCAGGAGGGTTGGGGGAGGAGGTGGAGGGAGGGAAGAGACCGGTGTACCTGTTAAGTTTGTATGAGCAGAAATAATAATAATAATAATAATAATAATAATAATAATAAACAAAGAAACAAAATTATTTTACCTGGTATTTTCTATACTTTGCTCTCTTTAGGTCTCTTACCCTTAGAAGCATGCTGTTCTTAAGAATGCCATCTACTTTATTATTACAAATATTTACTTGAATTTTTATATTTTTATAAGTTTATTACTTCAAAAAATGTAAAATAAGAGGACACCACACTAAAAGTTGTATAGGGAATAAAATTCCCAAACTATAAGCAGAAATACAGCATCACAGAGTATTCCACAACACAAAAATATAAATACAAAGGGACCTTATATCATCCAAAAACTCAATGAAACTCACAGTTTTTGGCTATGAGGCCCACACCCCACAGAAGTCTCCCAACATAATAGGTAGCATTATTCTACATACTATCCCCCGCTCTCTTTGGACACCTCTGCTGTGCTCACAACAAATCGTTTCTTAGAGTTGTTTTCACACATGCCTCTTTAGAAATTTATTCAACCAGAAAAAGATGATACCAGACATGAGTAATGTTTCTAAAATTAAAACTTGTTTGATAGTCTCAGCAGCGTGAGATTGTGGGCACAAATTAAATCACCAAGTTCTTCAGGCTTCATAGGCAGATCAATGCATGAGGTGTTGAGTCTAGATTAGCTACCACAGTAGAAGTGAAGGTTGTTAGAGATCCACAGAGAAAGTGATCAAAGCCAGGTCTTACTCTGCCCCTCATTAACCCTGAACATGGCTCCCTAGCTTGTTTCTTTATTGCTCAATTTCACTATTTTACCCCCATTCAATTAAAATGACTTTTCATTGTACCAAACATTGCTGTACTCTAATGAACAGCATCATTTTAATTATATAAAAAAGTCAGATAATGAAAGGAGACAGCACATGCATGATTGTTTTCACCATCTCACCATAATAAAGAAAAACAATTGCTTTCGCCCTAGAAATAACAAGGTTTCCATGTAGTTCCATCACTGTGACGTATTATTCCTATATAATTAGCTCTACTAATAAAATGTTCTTCTCCCATCAGTGTAATTTACTTTGCTTCAGCATCTACTGCAATGGCACATAGAACATGAGATGATTATAGCTGAGTGTCAAGGGGTTAGTTTTCCCACTCTAAAAGTATTTGGCTGGTCATCTGAAAAAAAGTGAGGTGTAATGTAAGCACATGGTATGAGAAATATGATTATTTCAAGTCAAAGAAATATTTATTAAGTACAAAATTATTAATGGCAAGATAATATATGAGAATGGCAGAACTTTTAAAGTACAGCTCAGAAGACTTGAGCTTGGAAAATTCTGGAGTAAATTCATTTTGCCCTCACATTAAAATTTTTATGACATCTCTTTTTTCTTCAGTGACCCTAAAACCTTACAGTAGAAGCCTATATGGAAAAGATGGCCAGGAAATCCCCATTGAGTTCGGGAAGAAAACTCAGGACATTCTCCAAGATCCAGTTGGATCCTCTGGATTCATGAACATGACCCTTAGGACATGCATGTGCTCTGGCAGGATGGGCAAGAAAAGTGAACGGCAGCATCCAAAAAAGAGATTCTAGTGGATGGGAGGCTCCTCAGGAGTAACAGAATTAACGTTTTTGAAATAAGGTATGCGAGTGAAAATACTAAAGCCATTCTTGCCAGAAAAATTACTTTGCAAGTTCCTATCTTATAAGGAGAATGCCAATGAACATCCAGCTGTTAAACTATACAGGTAAGTGAGACTGTACATAAATACCATTGTATACAATTTTGTGAGGGTTTTGGTACATTTCTATATTAGTTGGGATTCTATTAGGAACAGAACCAACAGAAAGGATGTATACATAAATAGCTTCTACATTAACTCACAAAATGAAATCAGTGCAGTCCTATAGTAGTTGCCACTAGTTGTTTAGTTCTTGAGCTGAATATCTCAGAAGATGGAAAAGACCTCTGGAAAGTCTCACTATGTCACCCTGGATGACTGAAGAGACTGGGCTCTGACATCAGTGAGGAGCAGCATCAAGGCCAAGAATTTGGATTGAACAATGAGTGGCAAGGCTGAAGAGGCCAGGCTCTGACATCATCCAAAAACAGTAGCAGTAGTGACAGCAGCAGTAGGGAACTCAATACAGCAAGTCCACACTGGGCAAGGGAGGACAAGTCCCTTCTTGCACTCCTTTAGTCTGGTCCACACTAAAAGCACCACCCGCATGTACTGGGTCTTCCATATCAACCAAACAATCACTTGTAGTCTTGTTCAAAGGCTTGCTCTAACTATCAATTCTTCACAGCTGCACTCTAAACTCAATCTCCCACTGTCAGTTTGACTTGTGAATCTATCACAAGTTCATATTTTCAAACTGTGCTTAATTGTGATACAGTCTTCATTATACACAAATACTCAACCTTGGACATTTGAGGACAGAAGGTCTTGGATTATTCAAACTCTGTGAGATTATGGATTCAAGATAAGGAGGCTAATAAATTGCCCAGGGAAGAAGAAACTAGGTAGGGTCTACCTTCCTAATTGATTTTTTCTACCTGATAGAATTGATTTATTTACCAATGGTACACATGCTATTAATAATTTTTAAATCCTTTTTTCCATTATCATGGATAGTTATGGGAGATAGATGTGTCTATGCATGCTTACAGTGTGTGGATATATGCATGTATGTGTATGCATGTTTGTACATATAAGGGTTGATTTGTGTATACCTGCGTGTGCACATGTATAGAATCATTCTCATTTTTCTTCCACTTTATTTCTTGAGATTGACTTTCAATGTAGAGATCACTAGATTAGTCTTCTAGCCAGTTTGCTCTAAAAATTTCCAAACTTTTTCTTCAAAGGGTAGAATTATTGGTGGTCCAACAGACCAACATAGGATTTTTACATGGACTTCTTGCTTGCATGACAAGTGCTTTAACTGCTACACCTCTTCTAAAGCCAAACACTGTTAATTTCAATAAATATTTTTATAATGTATGAAACAAAAATTATCATTTTAGTAATTTCAGTGTACAAATTGTTGTCATAATTTACATTCAAAATGTGATGCCACCATCATTACTATCCATTCACATTATTTTCCCCATCTGAAATTCTGAAGCCATTGAAGAATAGGATCTCAATGATATAGATCAAGGTAAATTTGACTTACATTTCTAGTGAAACTAATCATGTTGAGTGCTTCTGAAAGCACTTACTGAGTGTGTGTGTGTGTGTGTGCATTTGTGTGTATTTTTCAAATATTTGTCTACTCAAATCAGTTTACCATTTTTATTCATTTCAGTTTGTGATTTACACATATTTTTATATATTCTGTGTATTAAACTCTTATCAAGCAAATGACGTGCAAATAGATTTTTTCCATTTTTCAGGTTGCATTTTCAATTCTATAATGATGTCCCCTAAAAGCAAAATGGTTTTGATTATGATAATGTTCATATTGTCTACTTATTAAACAAATATTTTCAAAGTTATTTTTAAGAATCTTTTGACAGGAACTAGAGAGATAACTCACGGGTTAAACCTTTTGCCTTGAAAGCAAAAGGATCTGAGTTCAGATCCCAGATCTCAAGTAAAAATGCTAGGGGGAAATGCAAGTACCTATAATTTTGGATGTGGAAAGCAGAACCTGGGAAACCCTAGAACAAAGAAATAATGAGTTAGAGCAATACAGGCACCAGTCATCACTAGGCCTCCATAGGCACACATAGTTCCCTCTTCTACACACAAATACACACACACACACACACACACACACCCTACACAAACAGAAGAAAAAAGAGGAATTCTTTGACAAGTCCAACATCTTTCATATTTTATGGTTTTAATTCTTAACTGAGATCTCTGGACCACTTCAAATTATTAGTTGCTTGTGTAAAGTAAGTACTAAGACTACGATATTACTTTGTTTATATATATGGGATTTCAGTGGTCCTAGAACCATTACTAAAAAAACAATGTTTATTTATCCATTCAATGGACATAACTGAAACCAATTGGTCATAAATGTATACATTTGTTGCGCGTTCTTGATTATTTATTTCTCTTTTAAGATGGTCTTTTATTTAGTTTTGTACATTTTTTTCTTTATGGGGCCTTTTCTTTAAATGTTTTATATAGATACTGGCATGATTGAATATGAGTTCTTCCCCATGGGTTCATATATCTAGATACTTAGCTGATGCTGATGTTTAGAAAGATTTTGAAATTTTAGAAGATAGTCTCCCTGGAAGAAGGTATGTCACAGAGCATGCATCTTTAGGTTTGGTATACCAGCCCTACTTCTTTTTGCTCCCCGTCTCTATTATGGCTGGGATAAGCATCTCCAACTTCTGCTGCCTCTCATGACTTTTCTAACATAATAGAATCTATCTTCCATCTGGAACTATAAGCCAAATATATCTCCCTTTCTCTCTCAAGTTGTATATGAATGTTGTCTCATAGGAGCTGAAATAAAGGTAACTACAGAACACACTCATTACCTTAATGTCTTAGATGCATTATGTGAAGCAAAAATGATACTATATGTAAAGTACTTCTGAAATCTGTATCTTTTTATATCTGTGCAATAGCTGAATAAACCATTAGTAATATAGCACCTTTAAATTTTCAGAAGGCATATTTTAAAATTAGAAATTATATCTGGTTTCAGTTTGCTACACTGGGCTCAATACTCTACAAGTATTGTTATTAAAAACTAACAAGAAGGAGGAGAAAAATATCAGGTTTGTCTTCATAGAAAATAGAAAGAAGCTACTAGCATAAAAGTGGAAGGTTGCATGAACCAGAGAATTACACTGGGATTTCATTGGTCCATTCTTAAGAACATCACAGAAATGATGATACTATCTATCAAATTGTTTGTGTCTAGGTTATTTGAGCTGTAGGAGCTGTTTTAAGAAGTGGATAGAAGAGTCACAGATTGTACCTGGTAAAATAAACATAATAGGTGAAAAGCAAATTATACCTTAAATACTGATTCCGTTAGCCTTGAAAATATATTTTGGTGGTCTTGTGATGAGCCATGTGTCATAAAACTGGAAATCATAATCATGAACTTATTTTGGATAGTCTAGAGCATAGAACACTCCCAGGACATATTATTATAAGAATAATTACTTTCACAGTAGGTTTTAGGAATAAAAGAACTTTTGATTAAAGGATAAATCAGGGCCTGGAGAGGTGGCTCAGGGGTTAAGCCTCTGCCTTGCAGGAGGAAGGGCCTGAGTTCGGATCCTAGACCCCACGTATAGACGCCCGGCGGAAGCAGGGGAGGAGGATGGGGACCGCCTGCGTTTCTGGTCCTGGTAGGGCGGAGCCTGTGAATCCCAGGGCAGAGTAAACAAGGAGGAGGTGGAGGCGTCCATGGTGGTTCCCGAATTCGCCCGTGGTTCTACACACACACACACACACACACACACACACACTCACACACATACGCACACACTCATACATAAACAATTGAATAAATAAATAAAATTTAAAAAAAGATCCCTTCATTAATTTTCAAGATTGGAAAATTGTATTGGAGTAGTATTGTTTATAATAAAATTGAAGAAGACAGAGGGGTCAAAGGAAAAAAGTGCTGATGATCCTTTTATTACAAGTAGTTTGTCAAGCTAAAGAAAAGGAAAATGTGCAGCACTTAGTGTGAGAACGTTATATTTATTGTGAAAGGGAAAATATAATGGAGGCAAAATCAAGGTCCAAATCAATCACTCTTCTCTCTCTCTCTCTCTCTCTCTCTTTCCTCTTTCATAAATGAAATCAGTGGATAAATTCTGAGATGCATTAGACATGATTAGGAAATTATATTGTTCACAAAGATCAAGAAAATCTCTTCCTCTATTAGGTCACAAAAAAATTAAGGCATGCATCATTGAAAACAGAGATTGTAATCTTGTGAGTTTCTTATAAAGTACAGGTTTATAGCCTGAAAAAGAATAAAGTAAAAACTCTAAGATAATATGAAATTTTGGCCCAAAGCATGATGCTTTGTTGTTTTAACAAACTTAAACAAAATTTCTGTATAACACAAAGACCTGAATCCCTACCAGAGCAGACAATGAACTGAACCCTGAGGCCCACAAGCAGACAGGCATGAGGTTGGGAGGTGGAAAGACATATTGATCAAAGGAGGGAAGGGGGGGGGGAGAAACAACCACTCATGCTTGTATGAAAGGGGAATTCTTTTCTATTATTATTATTTCATTTCTCTAGTTTTACAAGGCTATTTACTACTCATCCCTGCTTCCCTCCATTTCCCCTCTCTTCCATTCCTCCCCCTTCCCTTCATCAATCCATCCTACCTCCTCCACCTTCTGAGTGTCTGCTTCTATGGATCCCAGGGTTCCCTTTAGTTTGTCCACTCTTTTGGGGGTTTAAGACTCTTGTGGCACTCAAAGTTGCCTCTCTTCAAAGGACTCCACTGATAGGGGCATTTCCCATCATTCATCCTACTTTAGTTACCAAGACTTCCACTGTATGGTCTTATCTCTCTTGAATTCCTTATAATCTATGGGGGCATGTTGGTATGTCAGTCATTATGTGGGTCTGTTAAGGACAAGTCTCACTGCAGTGAGTTCATAGATGCAGTAATCACATCTTGAATCGAATGTCGACTCCAAAGGTGAACCTTCCCCATCTTTAGGTTCTTAACAATCTCACTGCGCTCTCTTCTGAGAGTTTCCAGAAGCCTTAGGATGGGGAGAAATTAGGTGGACCTGATTTTGGGTGAACCTTGCTAGGTCGCTGCTACACTGAGTTATGACTGGCCATTGCTGTCCACTTTCACTGCTCTTCTACTGCCCTAGGCTGCATCGTGTCAGGGCGTTGAAATCCTCTACCTCTGTTGTAGAAGATTTCTAGGCTGAGTGTTAAGTGTTCTTCCAATTTACAGGTATAATAGCAGCTATTTCCCCAGCAGTTTGATGTACTGTCTTCCTAGGTTCACTGGCTGCTTTTTCCTACTGGAGAATTCTTAATTTAAAAAAAAAATCTCTGTGTAGACATTCTCTAAAGCTGATTGGCTTATTTATATTGCAACTCTCAAGCTGGTTATTGACAAGTATTGACAAGACTCCTTAGTAAGAGTGTGGTTTGCTTTTCCCATGTTTCCTTTCCATATTGTCTCAGTTTTAGCCCATTGTGGATTTTTTTAAGAATCTCATCAGAGATCTGTTTTAAAATAGCTCATGTGTTTGTGCACTTGTTCCATGGATGGTAAAAGTTTTGAGAAGGTTGTAAAATATTTAGATATTGGAGCTTTGCTGTCACTGTGTGGTTGGCATTGAGATTTGGTAGCCTTTCCCTGCTTTTGATTTTTCTTTCCTTCTGGCTGCTGGCTGCTGATTCCATGTGAGTCAGTCACTGTGTCTGCCACAATGCTCTTCCTGCTATGACAGACCTTCTCCACTAGAACTGAAAGCTTAAGTAGTAAACAAGGTTCTTTGCTGTAAGTATTATGGGAATTCAGTAAACAGCACAAATGAATGTCAAATGTAGGTCCTTGACATATGAAATTATTGTCCACCACATTTCAAATCCATGAGCAATACAATCTTAATGTGATTTATAATGCACAAATCTGATTTCATTTCAGGATATATTGATCTGTAAATTTCCTTGCTGTATACTTATACAGCCCTAGTATACAACAACAACAAAAAAAGGTCAAATGTAAGAGAAGCAGACTGGAGTTTGGGTAGAGAAATTCTTTAATATTAAACAAACAAATCTCAAAATAGAATTAAAATGTCTTCTGTGATTTTTATGCAAAACTATGAAAACCTACAAAACATACTCTACTTTGATTCTAAAATTCTGCTTTTCTATTATAGAAACAGCATTAAAAAAGTCACTTTACATCTACAAACAGTTTTTTTTGTGTGTGAAAACTTACTAATTTAAGCTTATAAGACTGCTAAATAACTGGTGACTATCTCAGAATTTCACATAAATTCACTTTTTTGGTTAAATAGCATTGTAAAATTCTCAGTGAAGAATCATCTATGGGAATCATTTAAATTTACAAAATTCAACTTAACTGCAAGCCTATACTATCATTTTTTTAAAATAAGAACATCTGTTACAATATACATGTTCATAATACACACATTTATATTATATTAATTGCAATATCCCATTTGACTATGTAGATGATATAATTAATATAGATTACAAGAAGATATTTTAAGTAATCAAGTCTCTTTATGTAAAAATGAATACAATATCCTTTCCATAAATTTCCATCTTTATTTGTTCTAGGAACTCACTAAAATTTGATGTATTTTTGTCTCAAGTATATAGTATTTAAAATTTTTTAGACAAGTATTTTTTATTATTTAATTGTGCATGTGTGCACGTGTGTGTACGTGTGTGTATGTGTGTGTGTGTGTATGTGTGTGTAGAACCACGGGCGACTTCAGGAACCACCATGGACCTCCTCCACCTCCTCCTTTTAAACAAATATTTTTTGAAAGTTCAAAAATATATATACTTTTTAAGTTATGAAAACTGTAAAAACTTATAAACTACAAAAATTTTGGAAAAATGTGACATCCCCTTCCATAACCTCATAATTTATTAAATAACAATAAATTCTCAATGAAGTCTCTTTTGTTGATTGGTGGCCAAAGCCAACTCTTATTCTTGTCTAAATCCACAAAATCACACACTTGAGCCAAGCTTAGGTACACATCCACCTGTAGAGTTGAAGTGTGAGCCAATTAAGGTTCTGGAAGCAAAAGGCAGGAGTAAATATACATGATCAATGGGTGGACATTGGATAGCAGATCCAGATGGAGAAATGGGTGGATGCATGAAGTACCATTCATGTAAGCCATATTAGCAGTGAGGATCAAGCCAAGATGAAGCCTCTGGGGGAGTTGGTCAATTTTTTGCTTTGTGTTTTTTTTTTTTTTCACAGAGTTTAGTTCATTCTCTTACTGGAGTCTATGTAAGGAATTTGCACACTTTTTTAGAGTGAAGTGTTCAATAATTCTTGTGTGTAGTTTTCTTTATATGTGTTCCTTGATCTACATAGTTTCAAATGTCTTTGATACATTTCTAGGGCAGCACCTTTTTACATTTAGAGATATGAGTGTGTGGTTGTGCATGGTGCCAGACAGATGAAATTGCAACCCACCACAGGTGATGGTTAGCTAATGATGGTTAGTCAAATGATGTCTGCAACATCATTAAGGGAGAGAAAGTCTGAAAAACCATTGATTCACACAATATGGAATAATACCACACAAAAGGGTACAAATTAAACAGAATGTGCTTGATGTTCCAGCTCTGAAATGTTTTTTAAAATTAATTTATTTAATTGCTGATGATGGTATTTTTTCAAGACATCTATCTGGTTTGCCTGTGGCTCGAGAATAATTTAGATCTCTAGGTATGGCTCTAACCATTTGTTTCATTTCTGTTGGACTATGAGTATTTTTAAAAATTATTTCTATCTTTAATAGGCTTTTTATTCTTCTTAAACATCTGTAAATTCCAATTTATGTGATCTTTCAACAAAAGTAAGCAGAATTCCTTAATAGGAATTTATTAATACAGGGGATTTTTTTTAACACAACAATATTTATTTGTTTTCTTTTTATTCTAGATATGTAGATTACATTTATCAATTTTGGACTATAGCTAATTAAAAGCATGAAAAACAAAATTAGCTTTTCAATCACTGTTTTCTATTTTTCATTTTATTTATTTTTGCATGTGTCTGTGAGTATGTATAAGGAAGTGTACAGAAAAAGGCACTGTGTGTGCCTGTGGAGGTCCAAGGGCGACATCTGTAATCATCCTTGATTATTCTACCTTCTTATTGCTTTGCTTTGGTGTTTCCAAGCTCAACCTTCCAGGGCCGGAAGTGCAGGTGAACTATTATTAATACCTGGCATTGATCAATGTTTTAAGAGGTAGGTTTTCTGAGAGCTTCTTGACTGGAACAAAATAAAAACAGATTGTTAATGGGAAAGGGCTGACCTTTGAAACAAGAAGCAGAGAGGAAACCCAGCCCCTCATTGGACGCTCTTTCTCATACCCATCAACTATCTCAACTCATTTTGGAAACTTTTCCTCTTTTGTATTGGACAGCTCAACCTGCTTTCCTCAGTCGCAGATACATAGCTGTATAATGTTAACTTGAGTATGAAAATGCCAACAAGAAGAAAGGAAAATAAGAACTGATTTAAAGAGTGGGCAAACAGGGGAGGAAATTTCAAAATGCTAATTTTCTGAAATTATCCTCATCTTTCTCTTTTCCTGTCCCAGAGTTTTCTCTTACCAACGTTCTCTCCAATTCAGATCAAGAGTAGTCTGACATTGATAACACTCATTATTATAATTGGAGTCTAATCACCTTCTCCTCTTTGACATGTATTTTTACTTATGAGCTGCATTTATTCTGTCTCATTTCTACTGTGGAAAGTTGGTTTGAAAAGCAAAAGCATCTAAAATGTTAATTAAAATGGACTTTAATCTCCAGGATTAATCCAAGGCAATAACTGGCTCATTACAGGTTATCTTGTACAGATACAGGAAGGGAAGAGGGAACAAGTTCGGAAAGGTAGGGAGTCATTTAACAAACTCAATGATGCAACTCTAATTGATGTGTCCCAGATAGCTGAAACCTTGGGAAGAGAGGCAACTACTTCAGAAACATTCACTGTTTTAAGGCTCCAGTCACCAGGAACGAAAATAGTGAACAAACATCAGGGAACATTGCAGAAGCAGCATTTTAAATGAGCTGGTAAAAAACACCTAAAGAACAAATTTGATCAGGACACCTAAGTGATCATTGGTTTCTAAGCCCTGACTAAGAAGAATCAATACAAACTTAATCTCATTTATTTTTCTTTTTGTCTTCTATGAGAATATTAAATAAATCAACAGTTAAATCCAGTTTATGTGCTTTGATTTTTGTTCTAAAGATGATGAAGAGCAAGTCTCATAAATTTCTCATAAATTTAGATAGAACAAATGAAGCCAACAACAGAATTTCTAAGTAACCAAAGGGGAAAAATCTCCATGAAATCTACTTGTAACTACCATTTCCTATGTCAATTGCTTAAATTAAAGGATTTCAAAACATAGTTGAAAAGTTCAAAATAATTTAATATTTAATTGCTAAGTCCATATCAGTATTTTATATTTTAGCAAGTGTCAGTCTGATATTTGGCAAGTTGGAGATAAAACTTCAAGTGGAAATCAGTTACATTCAATATAACATCAATTTCATAGGCATGTTATAGGAATTGATGCAGAATTAAATAAATTTCTAGGCAGTTTTCTTTTTATGCAAAGGCAAAAATGTTAATAAATCACTTGGCAGAGTTGGAATGGAACACTTAAGTCACCACTAAAGAAAAGAAAATTTAAAATTGGTTTAGATTTAAGGCTGATGGGGAAGCCACAGATTAAAAAAAAAATCAAAAAATAAAAACACATCAGTTTTCCACTTCCCTTTTCCCCATTGAGTTTTATTTTGGACATTGAGTTGAGTATCTTTTGTATTTTAGCTATTAACATTTTTCAGCCATAGTCTCTGATAGCATTTCTCTTCTACTGCAAATTTTTCCTGTGTTCTCTGATTACTTTGCTCTCTTTGTCTTCTTGTATATTTTTATATACATATAAACATTTTATTTTTGAGTGGGGCTTTAATGTAGAACAGAGTAACCTGGTACTCATGATACGCCTATCTTCTTAGTGTTAAAATTAAAAACATACCACCACATGTAGCCTCATTGAATATATACAAAAATAATTGCTCGTATCCATACAGGTCACTGTTCTCCTGCAACTTCTTCTAAGTTCTATAATTACTTCTTGTTTTACATAGTTCTATTTTGAGTTGTTTTTGGACATTTCTCTAAGGAAGACATACAGATGGCCAGCAAGCAGAATGAAAAATACTCAGTATCAGAAATCATCAGGGAACTGCAAATCAAAACCACCAGGATTTATCAACTTATACCTGTTATATTGATACTATCCAAATGAAAAAGAATAATGTGAGTTTTGTGAGGATGTGGAGAAAAGGTGACATTTTATGATGTTAGTGTCATTGGAAATTAGTATATTGAAGAAATCAATAAGTAGGATCTTAAAAATTAAAAGATACAGAACTACCTGTCCGGGCCCACGAACCAGCATAAAACCAGACTTAGATGCAGGAAACAGAAGTGGAAGTGGTAGGAATTGATCAGGCATCAGGTCAGAGGGAGCCTAGGATGTCCTCCTCATCTAAGCCAACTTTATTGTAGCATACATTGTTATTTATAGGAAAACAATCAAGGAGCAGGGCCAAATTCAGGAAAACATCAAAGAAGAGCAGGACCAAATTCTATACAGGATTATGTAAAATGTATACATTCCAGTTAACAAAGAAAAGACAGAAGTGACATCTACTTGCCCTGTGTGACCAGACATAATGTCTCCAGGTAGAGAAAAACAGGCAAGACACCTTTTGCTAGAAGGGAATGCAAGATGTATGCCTCAAAGCAGAGTTACTTGGTCTGTGCATTAGCAAATGCATAGGGAGGTCACTGTAGGGGGAGGTTTTAACCTAGCCAGTCCTGAGAAGAACAAAAGTGATCTAAGAACAAACAGGAGATAAACTCAACTCCCAGAGGAAGGAATTCACCTGCCATTGTCTATGCAGACAAGAGGCAAACTCAACTTCCAAGGCAAGGAACCCTAACAACCTCCTGTTTTAGATGCTAAAGTATCATTTTCTGGATAGCAGGCTTTGGGCCTGACAACCCCCACAACTACCATATATTTCAATAATTTCATTAGTAAGTTTACATCCAAAGGAAATGAAATTAGTATGAAAGAACCAGTGTTTTGAAAAGGGCCTTGGACCAAACCTAATCAAAGAAATAAAATACCTATACAATGGAAATTTAAAGCACTAAAAAAAGAAATTGAAGAAAACACTAGAAAATGGAAAAAAAGTTCTATGTTTTTGGTTGTTACAATTAATGTTGTGAAAATGAACATCATTCCCAAAGCAATGTACAAATTCAATTCAATGGCTATTAAGTCCCAGTGCCATTCATTACTGATATTGAAAGATATACTAAAATTGATATGGAAGTAATAAAGATCCCAGATAGCAAAAACAATCTTGAAGAATAAATAATTCTACTGTCAATATCTAACTATAAAGTATTGTCCAAAGACATATGTGTAAAAACTACATGCTACTAGTATGAATACCAATACACTATTCTATGGAATTGAACTCACACTATCTTCATTTGAAAAATGGATATCTACAGCAGAAGAATGAAACTCTATTCTTATTTCTCCTTCTGAACAAAAATCAATTCCAAATTGATCAAAGACTTCAAAGTTAATTTGGAATGTATTTCTCAGAAATTTGTTTCAAAGGATATAAGATTTTAAGAGAACATAGCAAAAGATGTGAATGCTCAGTAAATTTCACCTGTAAGTTTTATGTAGTTTTAATATTATATTCTGATCTTTACAAAAAGGAGAAAGTTCTTTTGAAAAAATAAAACCTGATATAAACATAATAGAATGCCATATTTTATGTCAAGTGACGCAATTATGAATTGCAAGTATTAGCTCTTTCTTTATTGTTTTCAATTTAAATTTTTATGCATATTAAACACACTTTGAATTACTACCTTATAAATTATTCTTTACTTGATGCTTGGGAGAGAGAAAGAAGCCTGAAGCACTTACCTGAAAAATAAATTTCTAACTGACACATAAAAGCTACAATTATACAACAAATGAGATGCCATTTGGTGTTTGATACATTGATATGTTAAATTATAAACATCCACTTTTAATATAAGTGAGTTGTCTAATAAAGACAACAAGAATGTGCTAGGTATTAATATTGACTTGACAGCTTACTAGAAACTTGAAATATCAGGCTCTAGTCCAAAAGTACCAAGTTAGGATTTCTTATGGTAAGATATAGAGGATGCCTTTGTCATCCTCTGGAAATTTTAATTCATACTCTAGAGGATGAGGAATCTATTAAAAGCAAAACTGCCAAATATGAATGCATAACAGATATTTGAATGAAACAGAAATGATCAAATCAGAGACAACTGGTTATTAAGGAGTTCACACATTACATATGTGCATTGGAGAGGCTGAGGGTAGGTCTATAGGATGGTTCAGTAGGTAAAGGCACTTGCCACCAAGTCTGATGAAATGATTTAGATTGAGTCCTGCACCTTGTTCTCTGACTTCCACACACTCATTATACTAAGACACCTCCAAATACAGCAAGCAAGTGCAATAAACAAACAAATGAAATAAATAAATAGATATTTCAGAGCTAATAACTATCCCTACAGAACATTTTCTATATCTATCCATGGAATGCATTTAGTCTTTGTACAATTCTAATACATGAGCATACCCCAAATGTAAATATATAACATTTAGTAGAGAAGTTCCTTCTAATGCTCTGATTCTGCATTAGCTGTGCAACTTTTTTCTTGAATATTAAAAATATCCCACATGAAACCTCTACAGACAATTGAAATATTTTGATGAATTGTCAAGAGACAATCACTAAAGATATGACCACACAAATGATGAATAAGGTTTATTTGGTTCACTAATGTTGAACCAAAAACACTGAAAACATTGTGCTGAAATATTGTGAGTTTGACACCTGTCTGAAAAATATTTACTGGAATAGATCTTAATCTAGGATATTTTTCCCTCAAATCAGACTTAAACTGTTTACTACACAGGGCTGGAAAGGCACCTCTAGTATCTGTCTTCCCTCTGGTTATCCTCTTTCCCAAAAACCTTTCCACCTCTACTTGGTTCAAGACTCTAAAATGAAAATTCTACTGTTAACTGCCATTAATAACTAGGTCTTTTGTGTCCTTTGGAATCATCTCTAGAATTCCAGTTATCTGTCATATTTGTTGCAACATTTGGAAGATGAACTTGCTTGCTTTGGTTGACTTTGATTTACAGTTCTATATTTCTAAGAGATTTTGTCATATCATTTGACCCATGTATAGAAGAAGCCTATTTTTAGGAGTGTTCCATCAAGGTACACTGATTCCTTTAAAAAAAGGTGTGACAAGGAGAATTTATTTCCTGTTTTCTGTTCTTCATACAAGGAGGTATTTTAGTTGGTTTCAGAATTATTTTAGCCAGTATCCAGAAAAAAATAAAGCATTGAAATAATGTCTTTAAAATTTCCATTGAAATGACTATTCACATTTACTTTTATAGCCAAATCTCAATATCTACTTGCTGGAAATGTTATACAGGAAATAATATTTCATGTATTTTAATTTTTGATAGATAAACATGTTTCCTGATACTTGCTTGCTGCACAAATGTCTTCTATAAAATAGTATTGTAAAAGAACTTCCAATTCAAAATAGCTTTCAACTCATCAGCTTCATATAATTTGTGATCTGTAATTTGTGTCTTCCTTTTCATGAAAGTGAGACAAAGATGTCTTTGGAGATGGTTCAATTAAAGTCTTTGCTTCAAAAGCAAAAAGCAAAAAATTTGAGTTTGGATCCCAAATTCCACTTAAAAATGCCAAGCAGAAAAATTAGCAATGACCTGTAATTCCAGTCCTAGGAAGTTAAAACCTGAGAAACCGCAGAGATAAACAATATGGTGAAAAAGCAATCCAGAATGATTCCTAATGTCACTCTTGGGCTTCTACAACCAGACACACTCAAGTGTCCTCTAGTATAGTCTCCTTCACATATACATCATATATAGAAAGAGAGAGAGAGAAAGAGAGAGAGAGAGAGAGAGAGAGAGAGAGAGAAAGAGAGAGAAGTGAGAGAGAGAAACCTGCATCAATCAATCAATCCATAAACCAAGAAAGAATGTTAAGCAAAGAAAGTAAGTGACTTTAAAACTAGGTTGTTTTGTTATACTGCTTGTCTTGATATAATTTTAAATTTGTGGGCAAGTTTCAAATTTTGTAGTGTTTCCAGTCAGGATACACTTCACCCTGCTGCTCTTAAAGTGAAGACTTTGCACCTTTATGCTGCATGCTAAGAAATTAAGATTAGTGCAATGCTACTAACTTTACCATAAACGTTACTTAAATTCCAACACTTTTTTTTCTGCTAATGCCCTCTTTATGATCCAAGATTCAGTTGAAAATGTCATACCATACTAATAGTACACTATTTTGTTTGTCATCTATGCTTATCCTCAGAATTATTGCAATTTCCAAGTTTTTTCTTATTTTTTTCATCTCAGTGGCACTTTTGAAGATTGACTTAGGGATCTTCAAGTTTTTGTCAAGTCATACCTGTCCACATGAAAAAGCTAAATTGTTACTAGTATTTCTGTCATGAATGTAGGATTGAAAGTAATTCAATCTTGTTCTGCCCTCCTACAGATTAATTTAAAAATTAATTAAAAATTTAATAATTTTTATATTTTTATTATTTATTCAATTGTGCGTGTGTGCGCGTGTGTGTATGTATGTATGTATGTGTGTGTGTGTAGAACCACGGGCGAATTCAGGAACCACCATGAACTGCCTCCACCTCCTTGTTTACTCTGCCCCAGGATTCACAGGCTCCGCCCTACGAGGACGAGAAAGGCAGGCAGCCTCCGCTCTCGCCCGGAGTCTAGGATCCGAACTCAGGACCTTCCGCCTGCAAGGCAGAGGCTTAACCCCTGAGCACCTCTCCAGCCCCCCCCCAAATTTAATAATTTTTAAAACTTCTATTTTCTAAATAATTCTTATTAGATGTCTAAAAATTCCTTGATAAAATAATATCAATTTGCAGTGTCCTTAGAACAATGACAATGAGAGACCAGACAAAATGTTTAAAATTTATTTGTGATCCTAGCATGTATGCTAAGCAATTCTTCAAAAGTCTATTTTTCTCACTGTGAGAAAGAAATTCATCATTGGCAAGAAACAGGTCTGAGGATTCCATGTTTACAATATCTAGCCTGTTCATTTTGCCCAGTCTTTTCCTACCCTGCCCTCTACATTTATAACTCAGTTGACTGCGACGTTAAAAAATCAACTGGCTGTCATTTCATTTTCCTTGAATTTTAAATTTGTAAACCTGTTTTCTTAGGCAAAGCTTCCAAATATTGAAAGACCTATTTTTAGGCTCTAGATTTCGCTACCATAGTTCTATAATTAGTCAAAAACACTAAAACTTAAATGAAGTTTCAGAAAAATTTAAGTGAAATTATTTTGTGTAGAATGTTGGATATCTGATAGACTGCAATTTTCCTTTCTCTTATTACTTAAGTAATAAGTATCTGAAGATGAACCTGCCATTTTTATGACACACACAGTATAACTTTGGAAAATATTAATTTTAGCCTTTTTAAATACAATTTTATCTTCCATTAAGATAGTATACTCCTATAATTTAACTTTTCCTCAGTATCTTTCTATAGCATTTTATGTTTTCAGTAAATTCTTTCAATGGTTTTTATTTCTTTTAGCGTTCAGTTCATCTACATTTGCTATTTCTAATAATTTTTTAAACTTCTATTTTCTAAATATTTTTATTAGATGTTCAAAAATTCCTTGAATTTTATGTAAGGGAAATTTATCCATACTGCAATTGCTTATTATTTTCAATATTTTAGAGTGGGTTGATTTTATTTTAATGTATCGTATACATAGCAAACATTGCCACTTATGTCTCTATTTTAATCTTTAAATGTTTCTATTTCTCTTATGTTTGTTCCATTTCTTATTTTCTATATATCTTTTCCTTTGCATTGTATAATGAGTTCTTTTTCAGTGACTATTAAAGATAATTTTAGTTTCCTTCTTAGGTCCTTAACTTTTAAAAGCTTTCTTCAACATTGTTATATTTTGCATTGCTACAATATTCTTTATTGGAATAAATAAATGGTTGCTTTCTCATTTATTATGACTCTTTTAAAAAATGTGTTATTAAACTTTTCCAAAAATTTTAAGCATTTATTAAGGAGATCATTTGTGTTTGAAAATATTATAACTCAGTTCAATAAATTATATAATAAGATTGCCCAAAGTTATAACATCTATTATGTTGTTATGATTAGAATGCTCTTGGTCCTTCCTTTTATTGTCTTTCTCCATTACTAGATTAAGTTTACTAACCTTTTACTTAATACTTTTATAAGACATAATTACAATTTTCCAACAATGTTTTCTACCACAAGAAATGAATATGTATTGATATTTTAAGGCAGCAGTAGTTGTGTACAAAACAATGGACAGTCTATTTTGCTATAATTCATAATCAGAAAGTATAGTCATAATCTGTAAACTTGTTAGTAAATTTTTGAAAATATGAAATAAGACTAAAAAAGCTCCATCCTTTGGAGCTCTTTGATTTTACTCCTAGCATAACATACACATTTTTCAAGTCATCAATATGTTACACAACCAAATTATTATATGAGTATCATGTATACAATATCACTGCATATGCCTTAAAGAAAAGTTTTCTTATTGTATTTGAAACCTCTTTGTGAAACAACACAATAATGAAATATGAGAGTTAAGGAGTTTTGTCAGTTTTAGTTTGAAGGGAAATAAAAATAAAAGTTAAAACAAAAGGTAAATACTTTATTGTATCATGTCTAAGAATTTGAGCAGACAGCATTATAATAAATATTTTTCTTAAACACATATATGGTTGCCAGTATGTTTTATCGATAATTAAAAGTTTTTAGTAAAGTTGCTTGTTTGACTCTAATTAATTTGTACAAACATAATAATAAAGCATAAACAAAGTTAACAGAATTTTAACATTTTAAATAATGGCTTAGTATTAATACGTATATTTTAGGAAGAAATAAAGAGATGAAAAATTGTACTAACTACTTTATTTCATGGGACTATCATCCCAAAAGCAGATGTAATCCATAATATTTTGCATTGCTGTATGCTCTCTAGTTAGGACATAATCAAGACTGTTTTCTAACCTCCATGATAAATCTACATCATGGATACCACAATATTGACTCTAGTGAATTTTATGTGATAGTTGTTTATAATGGAATCATCCAAGTCTGTGGCTCTTCTATACTTTTGTGCATTTTCCGTTGTTTATAAATAAGGTCTCTGAGTTACATTTGCAGCTAGTTTCCAAAAGCAAGTGTGGTATAGCTTAGGTAAGGCAGGCGCTGGAAACGATGATCTGAAGCTGTGTTTTAATAGACGCTTGCATTGCAATAGTTATATACTTCACAAGTAATCATGTAATCATGTGTGCTTTCATGCATAAAATGCTGTTTACTTGTAAAGGAAAATAACCTCTCATGAACTAATAATTAAATTTAAGTATCGTGCCTTGGAATCTTTTTAAAAGATGTGAAGTGAGACCCAACTCTGTTTCTCCCATAATGTTCGATCTTAATTTAGAGGCTGTGAGTGTTGGGTGGTACTGTAAATGAAGTGATACTTTCTTGTTAAGACTTTTGTTTATTTTTCTAGCACACATAATAACATAGTCCATCATATTTGGCAGGAAACCCAATATTAGTGTCTCTCTTTTCAGAGCTCCTTTTTTAATACAAAACAGGATTAAATGATGCAGAAAATTAGGGCGAATTGTTCTCAGTCCCCATGGTCACTGATATGTTCTCCGTTGCTCAAGTCGAGTTAATTCTTCAAGGAGGTCAGCACCATAAATCTTCACACTTTTTCCCCTCACTGCTAATGAGGCCTCTAGTCCTTTGCTCTAGCACTCAAGTGTGAAGGACTTGGTGTTCAGACTGCAGATATCACAGGTATTGTTCATTGCCTTGGTAGAGTGGAGAGGGAGCTGCTTTTCTAAGCAACTACCTCAACTTCTCTTAAACTCAAAATCCAAATCACTTGTTTGCAATCAAGTCATTCTTATTCTTGCTGAACTTTTTAATCCATCTAAAGATATCCAGAACATCGGTGAGTCTCCTCATGTCTTTGGAGGTGAAAATATCTAAGATTGAAATTTTTGGAACTTTGAAAAGAGACAATGACTTGTTTTAAATCCCTGCTTAGGTGGTTTTTCCAGGCTATCATAGTGCATATTCTCAGCACCCATGTAAGGGATGCTCTTCACAGAAGTAGTGCTAGATGTCTTATAAAAAGATTGTCCAATGAGCCATAGTAGTTCTGTTCAAGGGATCGAGGCTTCACCCAGTTATCCCTCTTTATCAGGATCTCTAATATCATCTACAGCTGCCAAACTGATATTCAGCGAATATGTCTTGGAATATCTTCTGACTCAATTGGCAAAAACTAAACTTAATTTCATGTATTTTCTCAAAACATCCAGCCTGGTTGTCATAGTTAAGCACAGGTGTTAACTTGACTCTTGAGGTTTTGGCCTCTAGGCACAGTTGTGGAGAGTTGATGGTTGAGATAAGCCCAGAGCAAACCTGAAGGAGATTGTCTAGCTGATGGGGAAGACCCAGCCCATGGTGGGTGGGATTAGGCCCTGGATAAATCACAGAGAGCTGGTTGAGAGAGTTAGCATCCTTCTGTTCACTTGGCCACACATGCTGGCCAGGCAAGTAAGGATTGTCCATCTCTCAGCCATTTATGCAGTGATGGTGTGGCCAGTTCCCTCAGCCCTGGTGTTGGTGCATGCTCTCCTGTCAAGCTGAACTGAGAACTGTAACCAGGGATTGTAAGAGAATAAACCCTTGTTCCCTTAAACTGTTTGATGGTCATTTATCAGCATTTATGCAGATGGACTGCAACAGAATTTGGTACCCAGGAAGTGGGGTGTTGCTGATAAATCTGACTATGTGGATTTTGTGGCTTTTGAACGGTTTTGCTGGACAAAGTTGGAAAAAATTTTCACTTTGTGGATTTACAAATACCATTCTTCAGCATTTAGTGGGCTAATTGCTGACAGAGATTGTTTTGGGTCCAATTTGTGATGAGGGGAACAAGGACTTTGTTAAGCTGAATTTAAAGACGATGGACTGGTTTGGTTGACAAAGGAGAGCTGTGTTGGCAGCCTTGAAGTTTTGGATGTGCAAAGGGCAGGATATCTGCTGCTGTTGCTGAAATGAGTATCAGTGAAGGAAAACCTAGTGACTTGCACTGGGACGGTGGAAGACGTGAAAAATACTGTATGGCAAAAATCCAGATTCCTTCAGGGGCCAAAAGCCCAAGGTAAAGCTGCTTCTTGCCCTTTGGAAGTTTGGTTGCCTAGAAAAGAGGCTTTTCCAGCATCAGCTTGTTAAAGTTAGTACAGCTGTAGCTCCAGTGGACTAAGCTACATTTCAACCTTGCTTTGCAATCAGGCAGCGTCCCTCAGCTGATACTGGTTTGGGCATACTACTGAGGGGTTCGTGGAGAGCAGCAAAAGCTTGGCACCAAGTGGCAGGCATAGAGTTCCTGCAAGAGATGGTGAAGCTTGAAGCTGCAGAGGAGAACCCTCAAATTTTATTCATCTTGCAAACATTCCTATGCTTAAGACAACACCAGGTAATATCCTCAAGAACAGTAAATGGACGCATCTTTTCTATTCTTAATGCAATTCATTGTTGTTATCATTTTTAATTCAAACATTTTACATCAAGAGTGTTGCTGGTTATTTTTTTGATTCCACCACTAAAAAAAAGTCCCTGATATCCCAGAGCTTCATGAAGTTCATGTCATTGTTGAGTAAGGACATCCTGTGTTTTTCTTTATTTCGTTATAGGAATGCTGATTGAATTTAACCCTCAAAATTCTATGAACAATGTTAACTTCTCTGTGCTATTCAGGACCAACCAGGGACCTATTGCTGAGTGGAGTTTCTCTCATGTCATAATGGCTAAATACCTACTGTGAAGCAAGAGCAACATAGTATCAGGAAGCAGCCTGAGGAGTTTTTGCCCTTCTCTGACCCTCTTGCACTTCTTTTTCAGCCTAAATCTCTGAGTTGACACATTTTCAAAATAAACAACACAGATTTCAATTCCTGACGAAGCCATCTATAACCGAGGGAGCTAGATTTAACTAGAGGATTTTCTTACTACACACCAGTTTAAAGCGACCAGGGGGTAATACCTTAGTAGGTAAAATTATTCATAAGACTTGGATTTGATCATAAGATCCCACATTACAAAATGAAATTCAATATTATGAGATGTGCTCATAATTCTAGCACAGAGATAAAGACATATCAGGTCTCTGGCATTCCTAGACAGCCAATCTTACCTACTTGATGAGTTCTAAGCCAGTAAACAACTTTACTCCCCCCTCCCCAAAATAAAACATTGGGTGAGAAGCTTCCAAGGGTAAAAATTTGTCCTTTGTCATTCACCAATACATGAAAATGTAGGTACTCCTGCACACTAATGAGCACACACAAAAAGAGAGAAAAAGAGAGATTTGAATTAGAGTTATCACCACATTGAAGATCAAAGTCCCATTCTCTTCCTTATTGCCCACATTAAAATCCTTCAGAATATAGTTTGCCTCTTCAGTCTGTTCAATTTTTCTTTCAATTTCTGCTTTTATATTTAAAACTTTGAAAAGAACTTAAAAATGTATATTTTTCTAATAAAAATCATGGCCCTGGAAATAAATGGCTATCTTCTCCACATTCGTTATCTGATTAGAGCTTCTATAATTTTTTGTTTGAAGATTTAATCAGAGCAATTAATGTTTTGCTGTAGGCAGCACCTTCTGTTCATGAACATTGAATGTGACTTGATTTCATGTGCCTAGGATCACATCACTGCAAGTAATTTATCTGTTTATAGAAACCATATCCGTGGAAATCATCTAACAGAGGAAACATAAATAATATATTTATATGTGTTAATAAGTTAAAGTGATATCTAGTTATACAATGATTTCTCTTAAATAGACGTATCAAGATCATATACTCCTTAGAGAACTTGTTTTCAAAGGACAAGTGAAGTTGTCCATATAGTTGGTTCAAAGTGTTTTACTTTTTCACCTCTACTACAAATAATTTCAGAACTGGTGAGGATTCACACATTTTTACAAAGAAAAAACAAGGGAAAAGGTGACAGCTTGCAAACGTTGACTGTGAATTCAGGCCCTGAAAATTCGTATGATGGAAGGATAAAACAACCACTGGACTATCTAGGGAAAGGTTTCTGATCTGTAGAGATGTCTGAATGTGTGGGTAGAGCACTAGGGATGCAGCTTTCAGTCACCCAGCTTGGTTTTCCTGTGATGAGGATTGCCTTTGCTTGACTCATTCTCTTGTCAACAACACCTAATGCATACTAATATAAGGAATACCACACACATAAATCTGTAAGTAGACCTAAACTTTAGTAGAACTGTTACACTGGTTTATCCTTAACTACTAATCAGGGGAAAGTTGAAATTTGTGTTACATATCAGAGCAAAAAACTCACAATGACATTATTCGTGTGGAATTGTTCTTGCTTAGATCTACATCCCAATCCATTTGAATTATTTGCCCTCATATTCTCCGCCCATCTTCAAACAGCAGTAGAAGTGACCAGGTTATAGGCTAAATTGCTATATCCTGGAGATTTCCTTCCTCTAATTTTACATGTAACTTACTTGGGCTGAGAAATAATTTCAACATTTCTACTGGGACATTCTTAAAGAAACTAGGTAGACTTATATTTTTCTTTTCAAAAGATTTACTTATAATATGCAAATATTGGAAGAATATTCCAGTTCTAACTCAGGCTTTTATTGCTCATGCCTAAGGACAGAATGTGATGGAACAACATGCTTATAGAAATTAAAAAGACTGTAAAAGAATAAAGATAGCCTAATGTAATTTTTTAATCCTTAGGTTAGAGCAGATGTTATGAATCTTAGTATTCATAGTAATTTGGTTTCATTTAATGAAAACAAACAAAAATTGAACAGAGGCATGGAAATAAACAAAACCATAAACCAAATAGTCCTGATAGACATCAGACATTCCATCCTAACAACAAGTAATAAGAATTCTTTTCAGCAAGTCATGGAATTTTCTCCAAAACAAATCACATACTAGTCTACAAAATAACCCTCCACAAAACAAGAAAATTGAAACCTCAACATATACTCTATCTGAGCAGCAGGGAATAAAGATAGACATAAGAAAACAAACACTAGAAAGCATACAAACTCTTGGAAACTTAAAAATATGCTAATGAATTAGAAATGGGTCTGGACAGAAGTGAAAAACGGAAATTCAAAAATCCTTAGAACTAAATGGTAATGGAACTACAACATATTCAAATCTGTAGGATACAATGAATGTTTCCCTAAGAGGAAAATTCATAGCATTTTATGCCTACATAAAAATAAAATGGAAACATCCCAAGTGAACGACCTAACAATATAGCTTAAAGCTTTAGAGAAACAAGGACAAAACAATTCCCAAAGAAGTAGACAATCAGAAATTACCAGGATGGGAGGAGAAGTAAATGTAATTTAGACAAAGAAAGCAATAAGTATCAAAAAGAATCAATCAAAGAAAAAGCTGGTTCTTGAAAAACATAACAACATTGACATGATCTTAGTCAAATTAACTGAAGCCAAAAGCAAGAAAATCAAAATTAATAAAATTAGAAATGAAATTGGGAGCTAATACAACTGATACCAAGGAAATTCAGAAAATTTTAAGGTAATACTTTAAAATTTATATACCACCAACTTTGATAATCATAAAAATGTATGAATTTTTAAACATACAGCACAGCAAAGTTAAAACAGAGAATTGAATTAAATACTCCTTTAACTAGGGATGAAGTGGAAGCAATAATTATGATTTTCCCTATGAAGAGAAGCCCAGGACCAGATGGATTCAGTCAGAATTCTCAAGGAACACTGACTGCTTTGGGCACCAGAGACGTGCGTGGAATCATGTTTATAGCAGCCCTTTTCACAATTGCAAATATTTGAAGCCAACATAGATGTCCAACAATTGACAAATGGTTAATGAAAATGTGTTACTTACATACAATAGAATGCTATTCAGCTGTCAGGAAAGATGAACTAATCAAATTTGCCTATAAATGGATGGAACTGGAAGAAATCATATAAAGTGAAGCATTCCAGTCACAGAAAGACATTGTATCTTCTCCCTTGTAAGTGGATCCTAGCATTAGTATTAAACCCTTAGTTTGATGGAACTCTTATAATACCCATTAACACAAGAGAACACAAGCCAGAAGGGTACAAGATCTCAAAAAAGCAGAAACAAAAGATCATGAGTAAACTGATAAAAAGGGCTTTTATGTAAGAAAAATCTTAAGGAAGAAGGAAGAACAGGAATAGGCCATAGTAGAAAGTGGGGTTAGCCTTCAGTTAAGAATCACCTGCTTAGTAGTCCCTCACCCCCTTCCTCTCCATGATATGCCCAGCACTGTAAACTAGTCTAAAAAAAACAGTGGACAAGGTGAAAATTGGGGAGGGGACAGCCATCAATCATTTGACTGTTTACTAGGTATCCATTGGAAAGGCAGGTTAGATGGCTGCTTCTCATTGCTTGTTCATCCCTCCTTCCCATTGGTTGTTCATCCTTCCACCTGTATGGTTCCTCTATGAGGACATGTCCAGGGCATGTCTGTACCGGGAGCCCTGACTAGGGCCTCTCTGAATCGGTAGTGCCACAGCAACTGTCCATTATGTTTGTAAAACTAGCAACATATTTTTTTAAAAATTAAAATATAAAATAAAAATTATTTTTCATCATGCAGCTGTTTTAATTGTCAACCTTTAGGTATGCCCCTATCTGGCAGCTGCCTAGATTCCTAGTTTTATCCTGAGTCCCTGGTCCTATCATTTCTGTTTTAAAATAAATGTAGACATTCTCAACTCTTCCCATTTAGTAATCTATTATTTTATGGAGAAAATGAGCCCCCAAACCTCTAGACTCATATCAGCATGATATGCTAATTCCTCAATATCAAAGAATTTAGATACAATTTCAGAAAATTATGATATTAAAAATCGTATGTCAAAGAGAAACACTTTCTCCCTTTCCAGAATTAATATGTCAGCTCTTGACAATTCATATTCTATGAAATCTATCCAGCTTTGTTTTAGAACAGTCCTTTCAAGAAAAGCAATAGTTGTGAACAACAGTGCCTCCAGGAAAGTATATTCTCAACAGTATCTCCTGTGGCTTTATTGGACAAGAGACTGTGTTCTCTTTCTTATTTGAAAATCCAAAAGTAACTCATGTATAAGCTTTCTTTTCCTTAAGCCATATGCAATATACAAGCCTTTCTTTCTACAGACATTTGAGAAGATCTTGCCAAATGTTTTCTCTCTGAAGCCATCAAGTAAAGATATTTAGCTTTGCAGGCTACTTAGTGTCTATTGCAATAAACATTTAACTTGTTGAGCAAAGCAGCTATTAACCTGTCCTCTGAATACGTGTAGCTGGATTCCAGTAAAACTTTGATTACTAAATAGCTACACGGGTAGGTATAGTGTGCTGTCCTGTACTTGTGGACTTCCCCTTTAGGTCATGTTTCAAGGAAGTTCCCTAAGTAATTTGTGTTTCTCCAGTGAGAAGGGATCTCACTGTCTAGCCCAAGATTGCAAATCTGATGATCCCCTGCCTTAGTTTCCCAAGTACAGGAATTAAAGTATTGTCTGGACATGTGGAGAGAAGATAAACCAAGGACAGTGGGGAATGGGGGACCAGAGCCATGAAATATTTCAGAGCCAGAGCCCAAGGATTGAGCATTATGGTCTCTTATATGTTCATTTTATCTTGTAGACATGCTCCATCAGCTTCTATCAGCGCTTTCATGAAACTTAAGAATTGATTAGTACCCAAATTTTGCTTATTTTTTAGATTTATTTATCAACATAGCACAGAAGTACATTGTATCTATTATTTAGCAATAGTTACTTTCCTAAACATGACCTTAATTAAAAACTAAGTAATTTAAGTAAATTTTGTCTTTCAGAAATTGACTTTAAGAATCACCCAAATGTAAGTCCTGTTGGAAAATAGAAACAGGACAAAGAAGTCAAAGAAGTCATTGGTATGAGATCACTGCTGGCACTCATACAATGCTGTACCAATCACGGAATTCCTTTTTTATTGTTTATAATTAAGAGTTGTCAAGACAAAATGCCTGATGTGAACTGAACTTAAGGGAGAAAAACTTACTTCCACCTCACAGTTCCATGCTATCCTTTGTAATGACAGGGAGGTTGCAATAGCAGGAGATAAAGAGAATTGGTCGTATTACTTCACATAGTCAAAAGCAGAAAGCAATGTACGAATCTAAATGTGGGCATGCTTGTGTTCACGTGACATTCTCCTATCTTTATACATTCCATGCCTAGAGGATGAAGTTATACTTGTGTTACATGGAATTATCCTATTATTAATGAGATGATTTTCTCATTTCAATTAAAATAATAAAGAAAATCTCCTAAAGTTGTGCAAAGAGGCTTGCTTCCTAGGTATGAAGATGACAACTGAGATGACAATCATCACACAGAATAAGGAAAAAACTTGGAAAATTAACTGCTTATCAGCAGGGATTGACATGGGAAAGGAGATGATTTCACAAAGACAAAATAGCATAAGATCTGGATCGTAGAGTAATATCAAACATCATTTAGTCTTCTCTCTCTCTCTTTCTCTCTATGTGGGTGTTTATGTATATGCATATCTATGGAGGTCAGAGTACTAACTTGAGTATCATTCACAGGAATATTGTCACCTCATTTGAGGCAGGGTCTCCTATTGACTTGGAGCTAACCAATTAGGCTGGACTGGCTAGCCAGTGAATTCATGGGACCCTCTTATCGCTCCCTTCCTGGAACTTGAATTAAAAGTTTGAAGCACAATGCCCAGACAAGAAATTTTATCTGTGTTCAGGAGGTAGGACACTGGTTTTTATGCTTGCAAGGAAAACATTTTACCATAGAACAATCTCTTTAGCTGCCAAGAATAACTCTTTGAAGGAATTATGAGGAGCTTATTCAAATTTGGAGAAAAAAATCTTAAGCAGGCTAGGTCTCAATAAGCCAAAATGGGATGATAAATTTGGATTGAACCAAAAGTAAAACAACATCAAACTGAAAAATACTACATAGATGCCGTTAGAGTATTAAAGCATTGGGATCATAGCAATTTACATGATTCTAACATCTTGGATAAAAGCTGCACAAAAGAGGGTGCAATTCTGGTAGATAAGTAAATGGACATGGGTAATAAGTTCAGAAAATGAATCTAGATTCATCAATAACTGGACAATTAAATAAACATTTGATTAGTCCATGAATTGTGTTCAACAAATGTCTTAGTTTGCTTGATTTCTGGAATATGGGGATTCCAGAAGAAAAAAAAAAGATAAGATCCTAGCAAATCATAAGATGGTATAAACATTTAAGTCTTTGTGCTTACTGCAATCTTGTAAGCAATGCTATGCATCGCTCACACCTGATGCTGGAGTAAAAGATGGAATGAATGATGAACCATGATAGCAGGAGAACTAATGCCAAATTTCCAGAAATTTTGTTAGCTATTTGTAAACAATTATTGAAAATACTGCATCCAACAAATCTTATTAAAATGTTAATGCATATTCTGAATCTTATTTAACTTCAGGATATCTTCTTATATCTTTGACTTCAAGAGGTTACTTAAGAATATTGTATGAGGGGCTGGAGAGGTGGCTCAGGGGTTAAGCCTCTGCCTTACAGGCAGAAGGTCCTGAGTTCAGATCCTAGACACCAGGCGGAAGCGGGGGTAGCCTGCGTTTCTGGCCTGGTAGGGCAGAGCCTGTGAATCCCCTGGCAGAGTAAACAAGGAGGAGGCGGTCCATGGTGGTTCCTGAATTCGTCTGTGTTCTACACACACATACACGCACACACACACATACACGTGCACAATTGAATAAATAATAAAAAAATTTACAAAAAAGAATATTGTATGACATGTGTATTGTAATCTCTGCATTAGGAAAGATCACACTTTGGGCTCAGAGATAAAATATCTTGTTTATTTAGAAAATGTTCAGAGTAAATATGAATGTGGATGAAACTTTAAAATATATAGAGTATATGTCTACTATATTGTAAATAGTACTTAGGATAGAAAACATTTTCAGTATTTGAAAGGTATTATCTTGCAGTAACTATTTTTGTTGATGTTTGCTATATTTGTGATGCCCATGATCTTTATTCTTTCCAGGTTATGGAATTATATGAAATGATGCACCTGCTGTTAAAATATGAAGAATCTATAGTATCAGGAATCTTTTCACTATGTACAAATTGTCACATCATATTAGGTTGATTCTTCTTATAGCTCACAGGATTGATACCTTATTAATCTCCACTATATCAACATAGTATTTAAGCCAAGGCCCAACTTAATAAATCAAAGAGGTTTTGGGGGTTATTTGCAAAAGTAGAGGTAAGGTTTACTTACAGGAGCAGTGATGACTCAAAGGAAGCTTCCAGAAAGACAGGTCCCTAATATGCGTGAAATTCACAAAAGTTAATTCAGGAGCTTTCTACTGCATGACTTTCTAGGATAGTCTCCTATAGACTTTACCACTGTTCAATTTCTCTTTCACATTTCTTGACTGTTCCAGGATCCTTCAGACTGATTGAATGCTTAGGTGTCTCTTTTCTGAGTGCTTGGCAGATGGAAGGGTCTTCTCCTCCAGCAGTTGTTCACTCCCTTTTTTCTCCCCCCTGAAGCTTGTTTTTTTCAGGAATTTCCTAAGACTAGAGAGTTGTTTACTTGCTGAGACTTCCTCCAAATGGAATGCCTCATTTCTTTGCACAATGTTCTTAGCTTAGTCTGAGGCAAAGTAAAAAATGGAATTAATTTGGCCCAGATGAAAATGCCAAACAACAACGTCAAAAACCAAGTGTCTAGAAAACAGCAAAAACATGTAGGATTCTTATTGAGTCAGCAGGAGGGCTTCTTTACAAAGTTGTATCTGTTCAAATAACTTGCATTTTGCATAGAATGTAGTTAAAATAATCTAAATAAGTTAATTAAATCAGGTTTGCCAAACTTTTTGAAAAGGACCATTTCATATTTGCAGCTTTGTGAAGCATTATTGCCACTATCGTATTAACTCAGCCCTTATCCAGGACAGATTAGTCATGGGCAGCAGTGAACAGCTTTCAGGATTGCTTTTTAATTTTTGCACATAACTTAAATATTTTAGTTTTTCTCTCATTGGGTTAGAAGCTTATACATGTTTCATTATGAATGATTGAGTGAGTTGATCACATATGTCCATATATGATTCTATCTTTTCTCTTGTATGTACAGTGATAATTACTTAAGACTTAATACTATATCTAAATAGGTATGAGAGATTAGTTTTGTCAATATTTTCTCCACTTATAAGCCATTTGAGTTTGAATACACACAAATGCATGTTTCATTCATATGTGTGAATAGTGTGTGTGTGTGTGTGTGTGTGTGTGTGTGTGTGTGTGTGTATGTGTGCACCTGCATGTGTGGAGGTCAGAAAACAAGCTCAAGAGTCTGGCTTTACCTTTCACTTTTTTGAAGCAGAGTCTTTCTTTGACCCCAGGGTGTATGCCTAACTAGAAGATCTGTGGAATTCTGGAGAATCTTCAGTCTCTGTATCTAGTCATTAGGAATATGGGATGCTTGTACTAAGAATCTAGTTTTTATGAAGGTTATAAGGATTCAAATTAAAATCCTGACTTATACAACAAACTCTTTTTAAAAACCGAACCATCACAAGTATCCCTTAGATTGATTTTTTAAAATCTCGTATATTAAGCATAAAAGTGATACTTATTTCTTGGGTACCATATAGTGTTTCAGGTACTATTATGTTCCTTTCAGTTGCATCTTAAGAGAAAAATGATTTATTACTTGGTTAATGGTTGCAGACTAGATACAATCCATTATGGCAGGAAACACAATACTGCAGGCAAAGAAGACATAGTTACAGAAGCAGAAAGTTAGCTGTAACCTTTCCATGTTCAGGAAACAAAAAAGAAAAAGTAAAAGCCAGAGGCATGGCTGGTTTATCTATCCTTAAAGCCCAACCCCAATACCTCTTCCTTTAGTGAGACTCTAGTCTGCTAAAGGTTCTATGAACTTACCTAACCACAACACCAGAAGGGACCAAGCATTTGAAAAATTAGCTTGTGGCCAGGATAGCCAATATACAAGTTTAGAGTAGAATCCATATTCAAGGTATAAAAGCATGCCATATGTAAAGGTTTATAATTATATACAGTGCATAATGTTTAAATGAGATCCCTCAAACATTCATTGTTTCTTCATAAACATTTATTTTTGTTGTTTTAGCTTTTTGAAACATACAATATAGTAATCATAGGCAGCTTACCATACAATAGGACACCAGAACTTTTTACATAAACTACTGAAAAGTCCTAAACATTTAACACTTTGTTGAAATCAAGAATCTTTGGAACGATGTTGATTCTGCCAATCCAGGAACATGGGAGGTCTGTCCACCTTCTGGTGTCTTCTGCTATTTCTTTCTTTAAGGTTTTAAAGTTTTCATTGTAAAGGTCTTTTATCTCCTTGGTTAGGATTATACCAAGGTATTTCATTTTTTTAGGGGCTATAGTAAATGGGATTGTTTCTCTCAAGGCTTTTTCACTTCTTTCATTCTGGTCATATAGGAAGGCCTCTGATTTTTGCACATTTATTTTGTATCCTGCCACCCTGCTGAACTTCTCAATTAGTTCCAGAAGCTTCCTGGTGGAGTTTTTGGGATCACTCAGGTATAAGATCATGTCATCTGCAAATAGGGATAGCTTGACTTCTTCCTTGCCGATTTGAATCCCCCTTATGTCCCTTTCTTGTCTTATGGCTTCAGCTAAGACTTCAAGTACAATATTGAATAGAAGTGGTGAGAGTGGACAGCCTTGTCTAGTTCCTGATCAAAGTGGGAATGCTTCCAATTGTTCCCCATTGAGCATAATCCTTGCTGTGGGCTTGTTGTATACAGCTTTTATTAAATTGATAAAGGTTCCTTCCATTCCTACTGTCTCTAGCGTTTTGATCATAAAAGGCTGTTGGATCTTGTCGAAAGCTTTTTCTGCATCTATCAAGAGTATCATGTGGTCTTGGACTTTGGACTGGTTTACATGATGAATTACATTTATTGATTTGCATATGTTGAACCAACCTTGTGTGCCGGGGATGAAGCCAACTTGGTCCCCGTGAATGATCTTTTTAATATGTTTTTGAATCCGATTTGCTAAGACTTTGTTGAGAATCTTTGCGTCTGTGTTCATCAGAGAGATCAGCCTATAGTTGTTTTTTTTTTTAATTTTTTTTATTTATTCAATTGTGCGTGTGTGCGTATGTATGTGTGCGTGCGCGTGTGTCTGTGTGTGTGTAGAACCACGGACGAATTTGGGAACCATCATGGACGCCTCCATTTCCTTCGCCCCGGGATTCACAGGCTCCACCCTACCAGGATCAGAAACACAGGCCACCCCCGCTTCCGCCTGGCATCTATACATGGGATCTGGGATTCGAACTTGGGACCTTCTGCCTGTAAGGCAGAGGATTAATCCCTGAGCCACCTCTCCAGCCCCTAGTTTTCTTTTTTAAATGAATCTTTATTAGGTTTTGGGATTACGATGATATTAGCTTCATAGAAGGAATTTGGTAGTGTTCCTTCCTTTGCTATTTGATGGAACAGTTTAAGGAGTATTGGTGTTATTAACTCCTTAAATGTCTGGTAGAACTCTGTGCTGAATCCATCTGGTCCAGGACATTTTTGGTGAGAAGATTTGAGATTACTTCAATTTCCTTATATGTTATAGGACTATTTAAATAATTCACAACTTCCTGATTCAATTTAGGTAAGTTGTGTTTACTTAGAAATTCATCCATCTCTTTTGTGTTGTCAAACTTCACAGAGTATAAGTTTTTGAAATATGATGTTATAATTCTCTGGATTTCTTGGGTATCAGTAGTGATAACTCCATGTTCATTTCTAATTTTGTTAATTTGGGTTTTCTCTCTCTTGCTTTTGGTTAATTTAGCTAGGGGTGTATCAATCTTATTGAATTTTTTCAAAGAACCAGCTTTTTGACTGGTTGATTTTTTTCTATCGTTTTCTTAATCTCGATTTCAGATATTTCTCCCCTTATTTTGCTAATCTCCTCTCTTTTGGGATTAGATTGCTCTAGTTTCTCTAAAGCTTTAAGCTGCATTGTTAAGTTGTTTATTTCTGGTGTTTCCATTTTTTTGATGTGGGCATTAAGAGCTATGAACTTACCTCTTAGAACAGCTTTCATTGTGTCCCAGAGATTTTGGTAAGTTGTATTTTCATTATCATTCGCTTTCAGGAAATCTTGAATTTCCTTTTTAATTTCTTCCTGAATCCAGTTCTCATTCAGCATCATATTGTTAAGTTTCCAGGAGTTAGTGTATTTTCTGTTTGTTGTGTTGTGGATGTCCAGCTTTAGGCCATGGTGGTCTGACAGGGCACAGGTTAGAATTTCAACTTTTTTGTATATGTGTAGATTCGTTTTGTGGCCCAATATGTGATCTATTTTGGAGAAAGTTCCATGTGCTGCTGAGAAAAATGTGTATTCTTTGGTGCGTGGGTGAAAAGTTTGATAGAGATCTGTAAGGTCTATTTCTTTCAGGGTTTGATTAAGTTCCAAAGTGTCTCTGTTAAGCTTTGGACCTGTTGATCTATCCCATGTTGAGAAGGCGGTGTTGAAGTCCCCAAGAATTATCGTTTGGGGGTTGATTTCTTGCTTTAGATGCTGTAGGGTTTTCTTAATGAATGTGGAGGGGCCCGTATTGGGTGCATATATGTTCAGTATTGTGAAGTCTTCCTGGTGAATTGTACCTGTGACTAAAATGTAGTATCCATCCATGTCTCTTATAATTTTCTTGGTTTGAAGTCCCCTTTGTCTGATACCATAATGGCTACCCCTGCCTGTTTTCTGCTTCCATTAGCTTGTAGAATTGTTGACCAGCCTTTTATTTTTAGGGCATGCCTATCTTTTGTGGTGAGATGGGTTTCTAGCAGGTAGCAGATTGATGGATTGTGATTTTTAATCCAAATTTGTAATGTGTGTCTCTTGATCAGTGAGTTAATTTCATTAACATTTAGTGTTATAATGGAGAAACTATTTTTAATTCCAGACATTTATTATGTTTAGTAGTTTTTATAAGTATATTGCTTCACTTTTAATGGTGTTATACTTGCCTTCTGTTCTCCTGGATATGCCTGTTTTTTTCTTCAAGCTTGAGTATCATTTCTAGCATTTTTTGAAGGCCTGGTTTGGTGGACATGTATCCCTTCAAGTTGTTTTTGTGCTGGAAGATTTTTCTTTCTCCCTGGATCATGACTGATAGTTTTGCAGGGTAAATCAGCCTGGGTTGACATTTTTGCTCATTCAATACTTGAAGTATGTCTCTCCAAGCTCTTCTTGCTTTTACTGAGAAGTCATTTGTTATTTTAATAGGTTTACCTTAAAAGTGACTTTTTTTTTTTTTCTTGAAGCTCTCAGCACCAGTTCTTTATCTTGAATGTGGAAATTTGCTATGGCGAGTTTCTGTTTTGGTCATATCTGTATGGGGTGCGGAATGCCTCTTGTATATGTATGGGCCTCTCTTTTTTAGATGAGGAAAGTTTTCCTTGATGATCGTTTGAAAAATTTCCTCAGGGGTGGTATTTTGAGATTCTTGCTCTGGTATTCCATCAATACGCATGTTGGGCTTCTTCAGGGTGTCCCATATCTCCTGAATATTTCTCTCAAGTATCTTTTTGGCTTTAACAACCTCTTCCATTGAGCTGGTTAATACTCCCACTTTATCTTCAAGGTGTGAAATTCTGTTTTCTGCTTCGTTAGTTCTGCTGATAAGACTCTCTGTGGAGTTCTGGGTTGAAGATAAACTTGTCTTTTAGCTCAGTTTTAAACTCTGCTTGAGTCTGTTTTAACAGCTCTATGCCAGTTTTTGTTTCTTGCACTGTTTTCCTCAACTCCTCCAAGTGTCTGTTGTGTTCCTCTTCAAAGCGATTGATTCGATTATTTAATTCTTCCCGGATTTCCTCTTTCATAGTATTGAACATGGTAATGATCATATTTTGAAAGTCGTTATCCTGGGTCAGGCTTTCATGGCCATTTTCCGTGGGTTTGTTCTGGTTGGAGTCTAACATTATGGGATTAATTCCTTCAGTGGGAGATATGTTTACTAGAGTGTTGTTTCTCATGGATTTGCACTTTGACTTTGGCATTGTCGTTTTAACTCTTAAGATCTTTCAATTTCTGTGCGTTTTTCACTAAACTGAATTATTTGGCCTGGGGTTCTGGGGGCGGGCGGGGACGGAGCTTACCTGGGTCGCGGTGAGGCCCTGGCTGGACCGCGCACATCCCAGGCGGTGGAGTGGGGGAAGGGAGGATGGGGCGTCGGCGGGGCGCTATTTAACTTGGGGGGAGCTTTGGCGGGGCCCGGTTGCAGAGGGGGTGTCTTCCTCCTCCCACGCCCTGCCCGGCTCCAGCTGGATGGCGGGAGGAGCTGGGTCGCTTGGGCTGCCTGGGCTTCTGGGGGTGCAGCGGGGGCGGAGCTTACCTAGGTCGTGGTGAGGCTCGGCTGGACCGAATGCGTCCCCGGCGGCGGAGTGGGGGAAGGGAGGACCTGAATCAACTTTTATCTCCACACTTATTTGTCATGGCCAGGATTAAGGTAAGATGACTCAGAAGCACAGGTCATGGAGACTTGTGTGGAAGCTTCAAATGGCTCTCTGAATTTCACGAGTCAGTGCTCTTTCTTCATCACTCTAGTCCTGGTTCTCTCATTTTTGTATTGATTTCTTTCTCGATAGTATATTTGAGAGACCATATGCCCGTAGAGCAATTTGAAGTCTGTAAGGCAATTTTAACTTCTGAGAAAAAAATAATACAGTATTATGGAGCATCAATTATATTTCAGTTAGATTCGATATTATTCAGCATGAATTATATTTCAGAATCCATCCACTTTCTTTGAGAATTAACTAAATGTGAATGCAATTCATTGCTCGGTAAAATTTTCCTGGTTGTGTGATACATATTATCAGATAACCCATGTCATCTTTAGAAATGTCTCACAGTATTAGAAACATCCTGATCTTCCATTTAATCCTAGGGGTTTCCCCAGAATATTTGCATTTGGTTCTGTATTTCTCATTTTTATTCCAACCATCCTTAAATAAAACCATTCTCTTCTTTTCTGAGGAACATACACAATAAAAGGTTGAAATTGAAGAAGCAGTTTTTGAGCTATTTACCGTCTATATAGTCAGGGATCTTTAGAGGAATGGAGCCTGCTGAAAGTATATATATTAAAAGGAGTTTTATTAGTTTGGTTTATGAGATATGGTCTTGGAAATCCAGCAATAACTATCTGTAGGTGCTCGGTCTATAAGCTGAGAGTTCTAATCTGTTACTGAAGGCCTGAAAAGCCAGTGGTCGTTAGTCAATTGCAAGTTGAAGACACTGTGTTCTTACGGCAGCAAAGAATAGCAGCATCTGTGGAAGCCAACTGGGAAGATGACCCAGCCTGGGTCACTTGAGAACAAGCAAGTCAATGGAAGCTTTCCTTGGTTTTACTTCCTTTCCATCTGGGTTGCCTCTGGAAGATGCTGCCAACATTCACGTTCTGTTGTGCTCCCATACACAGAACAGTGAAATATTTAATGTCCTTGTTCTAGGGCATTTCACTTCAAATAGCCTGATTGATCCAGTTATATTTTTGTACATGCAAATGAATATATATCCCAATTTCTTCATCAAATTTCGATTGGTTTCACCTAATTTTAGTTCAGGTGTTTTTTACTAACAGAAATTCCAGATTGGTTACTTCGTTATTATGTTTATCATTAACTGTGGACAAATTAAGCTCAGAGGACTCTAATACACCATCTATGCTGTAGGAACAGTTGTTAATTTTTGGCTACAAATGACTGATTCAGTTTGAATGACAGCAGAGGCAATCTTAATAAGGCAATCATTTTTTCATAATTACCTGCTCAGGTCTGAAAACTGCTGTAGCATGATTTTGAATCTTAATCCTGGTTAAGGTTGAACACTATTATTCTTACAAATCAAACTATTTTATCCATTAGTTTGAGGATGTTTAATTATGTTGCTTCTACATTTTTACTGTATTTATATGTGTATCTTTAATAGAGGCAGCTACTGATGTTTATTAGAACTTCAATTGATTCTACACTGCACATATTTTAATAAATATTGCACATTAAATAATAAGTATTAAATCCTAACAGTGAACAAAGTCGCAGATTGACATAACCCTTCCAGGATGATTTTATATGTTCTGAAAAGTTTGAAAAAGAATTTGAATGAAGTCAGTTGAAATGGCCCAGAAAAAGGACATAAACATCTTGGATTTCACTGCTTGAAGACTCATTACTAAAACATATTTTTTTTCTTCTTACTTTAGCTGCCTACTGTAAAGTTCCACTGGTGACCACATCTTTACATAGCCTAAAAGAAACCCCAAAGGCAAGCACAAAGTTTTCATGAAAATATATCCCATTGAAACAAATAAGACAACTGTAGCGTTAAATCACGTTTACTATTTTACAGCAGGGATTCACTTTCAGTAGGCTATTGGCATCATTTTTTATCTTAAGTAAAATTTATTGATTTTTAAATGATCTGCATAACATAAAATCGTATGTAGGTCTATTCTGAATTTGAGTCAGAACTTTTGACACATGGGGATTTGATTATACAACTACATGTCACTGAATTTGTTACCAAGTTGTGCTTTATAGCATTCTGACAATATTTTTTCCTTAAGGTTCCACACCTGCACACTGGAGGTATCAGAAAAGCTAAAATTGAATATCACCACGAATGCAATAGAATGGCTAATCTATGGAGGAATGGATTTTAATAACTTTTCATAGGTTAATTTGAATTATAAATTAAAAGAATGCAAGAGTGTACCGGTTACTCCTTTCTGTTGCTGTGAGACAACACTTGAACTCAAATAACTTAAAGGGAGAAAGGGAGATTTATTCAACTTATGCTTCCAGAGGGTTCCTTTATGGCAGAAAGACATAGCTGGCGGCAGAAACTGGAGGCTGCCTAATTCATATACATAAAGGGAGCTGAGGACAGCAAAATGGACCTTGCATGTTAAAACACCAACCTGCTGGAAAAGATATGACCATAAATTCAATAATGTCATCAATACTGTGCAAGTAATGTTTCTGATTGGTACTGAGTTCTAATCCCAGGAAGAAATATGTACCTGCTGCTGTAAACCTAATCAAATGCTTATAGCCAAGAAGGTCATGAGTCCTGTATAAGAAATTGTTACTGTTGTTTTACTAAATGGTTATGTTGACAAACTGAGTCCTAAAAAATTATGTTTATATTTATACTTACATTTATATTTATACTCATAGATTAGTGATCTCTACCTTGATTAGAGAAGCCTCTCTCTGCAATGTGTAATATGTAACCCAGAGTCCATATCTGGTCAAAGTGCTGAGAATAAGTGATTGCTAAGTGTCAAAATTTCAATGTGGCATCATTTTCAACACCCACCAAGGCTCAGGAACATCACAGAGAGGGACCAGAAGGAATGTAAGAGCTGCAGCAGGGAGAGGGATTGTGGTAAAACACTGCCTTTGAGTATGACCTGGCCTTTGCATTAATGAATTCACAGAAGATGTGGTTAACTATATAAGTCCTACACAAGAGTCAGATAATCAGGTTTATGCATGAATATAGAGGGACTTACAGGTTTCTCCCCTGGATAGGAAGCTTGTGGCATTTGATGACAGATCGGGGAGAAGAAGTCACTTTTCTTTGATGATATGGTAGGTTATTTATGCTCCAGTGAATGATCGATCCTTCACTCATGTTCATGTTCACTTCACTAATGTGACTTGGTGACTTAGTATAAGAATAAATATAAATAAATCAAACATGAAGGTGAGAAGGGAAACATGTTTGGGGAAACACAAGGGAAGTGGAAGAGGGACTGGGAATGGACTATGATCAACATACTTTTTATATACATATAAAAATATTTGAGAATAAATATTGAAAAATACAAAATCCAAAACAAAATAGAACCAGAGCATAAAGATAAACCACTCAAGGGACCAAGTTGTATATCAGAAAAATGACAGATAATATATGCTTGAGTTTCTGGAGAGCAGGAATTCAGAAAGGGCTTGGAATGGATGAAAAGGAAAACCTTGAGCTTAAGAAAGAAACCTTGTGCCTTTTCATGTTATATTTAAGTATATGATCAAGACATGGTTCCTTCAAAAATACACATATCTATCACATTACTTGGGAGACTGAAGTAGGAGAATGTGCAGTCAAAGTCATTTGGAGGATATTGTCAAAACTCTGACAAAAGTAAAATAAGTTAGTAAGTATATAAATAAATAGAGACAGGGCTTACTTGTCATTTCTTTTCCTTAAAAATGTCATAATTGGGAACTGGGGAGATGGCTTAGGGGTTATACCTTTTTCTTGCAAGCATAAGGACCGGAGTTCAGATCCATACATCATAAAAATGTTAGGCAAAAATGGCTGTAGTCTGTATTTCCAGCCCTGGAAGGCAGAGTCGAGTCTGGGAAGTTCCAGAACAAAGCAATAAGGAGGAATAACAATCCGGGATGATTCCTAAATTCAATCTTGGACCTCCTCAGACACATATACTCAAGTTTTCCTTATATATATATATATATATATATATATATATATATATACACATATGTACACACACATATTAAAACACACTCATGCACATGTAGAATGTCATATTTTTAAACATCGAAACACATGCCACTAAATTCATCATGGTGAAATTAAGAACAAAATTGGATCAATGCTGCAGTATTACATTCACTATTATCCTTAATGGTGTTTATGGGCGCTGATACTCCAGAAGGTGTGCAAGCCTTATGTATATATTAAGCCACTGTTATACATTTATATTTATATTCTAACATACAAAGTAGCAATTTATTATAAAGAGTAGGTCAGAGTAAATAGTTACTATCTATCATATCTGTGTTTGTCATCTATATAAATATCTATTTTATCTTAATCATAAAGTAACATAACTCTAAAAATCTTGAAAAAAGAAACGAATGCAACATTTCACTTAGGCTTTCGAAGCTGAGTTTAAGTTGATAGGAGGAAGAGGGAGGAGATATTTCAACATATTACTATACAGTTATGCTATGCTATGCTATGTAATGCTATGCATGCTATACTGTATAGCTATACAGTACTAATCAATAGAGAGATTTCCCTAGACCAAAGAGTACCACATTAAACTTTCCTGTTCTCTCTTCCATATCTCATATTAATCGGCTTTACTTTTTTTTTCCAGTTTGTTTTTGAGCCCCTGGCAGTGGAATTCTCATGGGAGAGTTGACATCTGCTTGTCACATAAACTTCAGCTCCAGTCTAGTAAGGATTAAAGTCTTTCTGAGATCCTCTCTGAGATGCATTTCTTCCACTTTATTTGACATAGCACTCCATCATAGTGATGTTGGCTCTTTATAGACACCCTGTATTGTAAATCCATTGAACACCATAAGGTCCACAGAGGCTGAGACTCCAAGCCTGCCAGAAGTGCTGATAGCTCCATCTTTTTCAGAGCCAAGGGAAGGCTGGTTCTGCAATGCAGTTGTAGTCTTGGCTGAAGTATCAAAGGAGCTTTCGTTAAAATACCTGATGATTATTATGGGCTGTTGTTATCACTGAGTATTACATGCTTTTTAAAGTGATGTGTGATGTCTTTTTAAAGATTTTGGAATTTCTGACTGAAATAGCTAGCATTAATTGAAATGGACATAAGTAGCAGAAATAAATCAATTAGAGAAAGTCATTCAGACATTTATGTGTATGTATGTCTATGGATTTATATATTTGATAGTTATATTCCAACTTATTTTCCTTTATCCCAACATGGAATTTTATATTAGGACCAACATTTCCTGAATAATGTGAGTTCTAGGATCTTTTCTAATTCTTTTTTGTTCCCATCAATTTTCTTTTAAAGGTTATCTTATTGCTTAAATATAAAGGTTTTATTAAAAAGAGGAAATGAATATTGTAAAATATACTCTGAGCAAAATCAAATAGTAACACCAACCAATAAATACAAAATTTAACATATTCTTTTCAGAACTATCTTTAAAATTCTCAGCAGCAATGAAGAGAGCAATGATACTTTAAAAATAATGGTGACTCTTGCAAGATTCTCCACGCTAGTTAGGGCTGAAGCAATCATAATAGGACTTTGCATGCCCTGCGCAATGTCCAACACACTATTGACCTTACAAAGTCTAGCATCAGCTAAAGGCACCAAGATCCTTGGAGGCAAGGGATTGACAGCCACAGTAGTGTTCCTATGCTTAAAGGGAACACGAGAAAGGGTTCAGGGAAATGCCCTGGGTCCTTGTACGTCATCGGAGAGGAGGACCCAGAGGAGAGTTAGGCATACACAATAAAGGACTCTCTGGGAATTGGGGGGGAGCACTGGGGGATGGGGAGGGAGGGAGGGGGAACAGGGGCTTGGGGAGAGGAGGAGGGAGGGAGGGAGGGAACTGGTCTACCTATTAAGTTTGTATGAGCGGAAATAATAAAAAATGTATTAAAATACTTATCTCAAAAAAAAAATGGTGACTAAGGAAGTGGGGATCTTATCATAATTAAAGAGGCTCCTAACATCCATCAAAATGGGGAGTGGAAAGGTTGAATAGGAAAGTCTTAAGGATTAGCAACTGAGCTGATGCAGAGTAGGAAGATAAGAAATTATTAAATTAGACGTAACCCATGCCATGTCAACATCTTGAGCATTACCAGTTGATAGCAGAAAAGACTAATTTATAGGGTATGTTAACTCCACACAGCATTCTATGTTTATTAAAATTCTAGAGCTGGCTTAAAAGTATGCTATCACTATTTGAATCCCTCCCTATATTTAAATAAAAACCCCTGCATTTTTTTTTTTTATTTTCACTGCTTGTCCCTAATTATTCAGGTGGTCCAGATCTCTGGGAAAGTACTGACATATGGTTTCACTAGGTCAGAAGAAAAATTCTAAATAAGGCACCAGTCATCTTGGAACATATGTTAAAGTACCTTAGGGAGCTTTTAAAGCCCACTGTGGTCATGCTATAGGCCAAACCAATTCCCTAGCAATTTTGGCAGAGGGAGAGCCCAGAATAATAGGTGGGTTGTGACAAGTCACTTATACTCTTTTAAGTTTGCAAAGAGATTCCTTGTGCAATTAACAGTAGCAACTATTGAAGATAAGCAGAATGAGAATACACACATGGTCCCAGAGCAATCATATTAAGCTGTAACTATAGAACACTAACTCATATGTCAACTACTTGCTGGGCTCTGATTCTCTGTCCTTTCCTGTTTGAACTGGACAGGGTCGCTTGTAGGAAATAATCATGACAGGGATTTTAATGATTGAGATGATTCCTTAGAACATATACTGATTTTTTTAGCACACATACTCTATGTTAAGATCCCTTCTCTAAATTATAGGAAGAAAAACAATAGCATACTCTACCACCAAGGGATAGAAAGAACTCTGACATAGGGTATTTATAAATCTAACAGGACTTAATATATACAACATACAGCCAATGGTCATACTGAGAGATGCTGGTAACTTTACAAACTTCAGCTTTTGAAGAAGCCAATTCTCAATATATACTCTACTGGTCTAAGTATAAACTAAATTCTTATTTGAATGTTTTTCTAGAAATAAGCAGATTCTCTCTAAGTGAATACAGATCTCTAGCTTACACTAAATAATTTATGACACTGCCTAATAGGGAGCAGAGGCGAGCAGGAAGTCCTTCGTCATGTAGGTGCTTTTCCCCACAACAGGTTCTTAGTATTTTAGGGAGGGAACATCAACCTTGAAGGTAGAAGTATTCTGTAATGTGGGTGTTTTAAGAAGTTTCCAGTTCTTAAGAAAACAGAATTCCTCCTCTTTTTATTTGGGCGATGAAATACAATTCAGTCAAGGCACTTCAACAGATATAATAGTAGTAATGAACTTATTTCACACTTTTTAAGTTTCTGGTAATTGATAATTGGGTCAATTGTTGGGGAAAAAACCTTACTTCTGGTTCTTGATGAACGTGACTAGGTTTCCTAGACTCCCTTAGTCCTGCCTTGGGCATATTATTAAACTTTATTAAGTTCATCAGACTTTATTAATCTAAAGTAAGTCAAGGTAATTTACTTCAAACATGGATTTGGTACTCAATATTCAGTGCCAGGAATATCATCAAACTGCTTTAATCAACTTATAACATTTAGCTAATTTGAATAATCTAATGACCAAAGAGGTAATTCTTAATTGAAAATTATATTGAACCCAGTATGGTATTTCATGCTTATAGCAGCAGCTTTCGGGAGGTGGAGGTAGGAGTCCTGGGTCATCCTCAGTTACACAGCAAGTTCAAGGTCAGTCTGAGCTGCAAGAAACCCTGTCTCAACACAAGAACGAAAAGCAGAATGAATATGCAGACTATCAAAAATAGATTAATTTGGTGTGTGTTTTCATGTTTCCCTGTAGAACACATCATTTCAATAATACTAAAAGGCCAAGGAAGCTTCCAGGGTTTATAAATATAAAATTAAAAAGTAAGAAAATTGGAAGGTAAGAAGAGAGATGATTCAGGCACATTATGTCTAAATAAAAGCAACACACACACACAAGTGCAAAAAAGTCTATGTGACTAGAGAAAAGTATTTTACACGTGATCGAGTGTGTGATACAGAGTTTTCCAATTTATCCTAATATTCTATCATTGACTTTTATCAATTGATGCCATATTATTTATTCCTCAGAGCATAAACAAAAGAAAATAAATCACTACAACAAAACTAAATAATGAAAGAAAGAGTAAAAACTAATATCATATAGCTGAAGTTTGGCAAAGAGTTAGGCTAGAACCTGGACCATGATCAAAAATTCATATTACCAGGCTAATGAGTCAATCTGTAATATTAGCCAAAATAAATGGTATAAATATATTAGATAAATAATAATTTAAGGTTATATTTGCTATGAATCCTATAAAATAAAACTTCTATCAGTTTAAAAATACTCAGGAAAAATAGGCTCATAAAGGAACATGAAAAGATGGTTAGCAAAGCCACTTTAACAAGACAGCACCAATCAAGTAAAATGAACAATTTAGCAAAATGAGTAGATTTAGAAGAAAAGACAGAAGAAATGATGAATGACACTGGAAATAGGGATCAAAAATATAGGGCATGGGGGCAGGGATACTAGTTCAGGATTAGAACATTTGCCTCCCAAACAGAACTACCTGCGTTTAGATCCCCACATCTCACAAAAAAGTGACAGGTGAAAATGGCAACAGCTTGTAATAATGGCCTCAAGAGAGAAACTTGGGAAACCCCAGAGCAAAGCCATGAGAAGGCAGAGCAATCCAGGATGAGACAAGTATTCATGAGTAAATAAATACAAGGAAGAGTGTTATGGTTGCATTTTGGTGTCAACTTGACAACTGCAGACTGTTTGGGGTGCAGCTGTGGAGGGTTAATGGTTGGAATGGCCCCTGAACAAGTTTGCAGGTAGATTGATTGATTGCTGTGGAAAACCCAATCCGTAGTGGGTGGTACTTTACAGTGGTGGACCAGATAATAGGAAGTGCAAGGAGGAGGGACTTGCACTTTGTCAACTTGCTATGGATTCCACTTTGCCAGAATTGTTCACTTTAAGAGCATCATGGCTACTTGGTTGCTGCTGCCGCTGCCTCAGTCCTTAGCTGACTTGGAGCTTCATCTTTTCCATCAGGTTGTTGCTGTTCCTGCTGCCTTGGAGCCCGGTCTCTAGGCCTTGCTGCTGTTCCTTGTTTATTGCTAATATCAGAGCCCAGTTGTTCTTCACAGATGTGGGAGCCCAGCATCTTCAACCCTCCAGAAAAGTAGACTTGAGACTTTCTTGGGATCTTTTGGCTTTGTGGACAATCTGGTTAAGAGTGAGGCAGCTGCAGGAGGCTACTTTGAAGGACACTATTTTTATTGAGTTATTTTAATAACTTATTTATATGTATTACATTCTATATATTCTGTTTCTTCAGAAAACCCTGACTAATACAAAGATCAAATCAAATATTAAGAAAATTTCAAATATCTGGAAAATCAAAGTGATTGTTGAAAAAATGAGAATACTTGGGTGTTTTGGAGTATGCAGATTTTAACAGAGAATGATATCAACTTTCTGTCAGTTAGTTATAGTTACAATGAAAACTGAATAAAACAGTTAATAGAAATATTTCATTTTTCCAGAAATAATCAAATTGATTTCAAGTTCATATGGAAAAATAATCAAAACTAGCCAACCAGAAGATTAAAAAATTAAAGAGGAATAAAAGAATACCAGGTGTTGTAGATATCAAATATAAATATCTTAAATATTGAAATTTTGTGGCTTCAGTACATATGGAACTACAAACACAGGAACAAAATAATGTAAATATTTGAACTAAATAAATATAATTTCTTTCCTTTCTTTTTACATTTCCATGTGCATGTGTGTGTGGGTACACACATATATATTATTAATTATATATGGTAATAATATATATACATACGTGTGTGTACACATATGTATAAATTGCATGTATGTGATTGTGTGTGTGGAGTTCCAAGGTTGGTAGCAGAATTCATTCTTGATCATTCTCCCACTTTATATCTTTTGAAACAGAATATCTAGTAAAACTCAGAACACACCAATAGCACTAGACAAGCTATCTTTCTTGTTCTTTGGATTTTTAAACTATCTTCCAAGGCTGCAATTCCAGGTGGGCTTCCACATCTATGTGTACATGTGTATTTCCATGTAGTACTTGTTCACACAGCCATGCACCCATGCATCTCCATATGCATTACAACTTCTAGATACATACATATGAAACATAAGGACAAAAAAATGACCAAGATGAAATAAAGATCCAAAGCAGGAGATGCATTACATTTTTTATCAAAATCTTGAGTAAAGGATTCTGCCCTGCAGGCATGTAGTCAGTGCTTTTTGGAAACATTTTCTTAGAATCAAGTACCTTTTGCTTCAATGTGCCATCAACCGCATCAGATATTAGTGTCCCTTGGACTCTTCTCTGAGAAGAATTATACGGGAGACTCCCTCTGGGGTCCAGGGAAGGTTATACTTCCATCAACACTCCCTTCTTATTTCTTCCTCTCTTCCACTGGAAAACCTGTTCATTTGTTTTTTCAAATTAAAAGAAAAAAATCAGTTGGTTTTTAGCTTAAGAAATCTCTTTAATGCAATCCAGAGAAGTTTGCCCTAAATCAATCATCAAACAGATGGTTTGCAGGGACTTGATTGATTCAAAAACATCATATCTTTCTTTTTTCCCATACTATTTCCTTGTTTTCTTCTTTTGGATTAAAAAAATCCCCATCACTGTTTGGGAGAAAGAAAATGAAGTAAAGATAAAACTCACAGCACTAGTAGCCTTTTGTAGTTACTGTTGTTGTACACTTAATGTAGAGCAAGATAAATGTCTATGAGGATTTGGAAGGCTCTGTGGATTTCTCTAAATCATTTATGCCATTTTTGTGAGAATTGCTTACAGGTAAATATCCTCTCCAAAGAGGGCAGATACCAAGGATTTGATCAGCAGCTCTCAATGTTCATAACTGATGTTGTTGCTCAGTTTTGGCATGCTGCCTGAGTCTGGCAATTAAGTTATTTATCAGCTCCTTGCTTTCTACAGTATCTGTCAATTGGTCACAGCTGACATATAAAGTGCATGTACTCAACATCTTTGTCTAGTCAATGTACAAGTACATTTTTATAAAAGACTAGCTGGATTATGAACAGCAGAAATGTTTTCAGCAAGACATTGAGCTTTTCTAAATTTTCAATTATTTATTTGTAAAATGGGATTAAAAGAGCAACTCAAAAAGTCATTGTAAAAAATATGTCACATTGATAAGATGAAGTGATTCAATAGTTCATTTCTTGGTCTTACTCATCAATATTTTACATTAAGAGGAGTACTTTATGATTCAAGCCAGAAACGCTTTATGTCCTTGTGTGTCTGAGAATAGGGAGGAGATAAAGGCTTCTCCGATGGAAGTGTCAGCTGGTCATTAAAGAAGGAAAGTAGTTGTTTGATATTTTACTCAAACAATAGCTAAATAGAAAGTCACATTCGGTGTAATGCAAAAAAGACACATTTGAATCACTGGTGCAAGAACTTAAAAGTACATTTTGTTCTTTATCTAGGTCTAAAGGTTCTAGAAGGAATAATAAAGAACCAAGTCAGACCTCCTCAGGTTTTCAGAAAAATGAAGGTCAAATCAAGAATTAATTCAATAAGACTGCATAAGATGCACAAAAAATACAGAGCAGTAAGAACTGATGACCTTTATCCCTCATGGGAGTAAACAGAAGAAACAGAACAATCTAAAGGTGCGATTTCAGAGATGTGGGAGTGATTGAGCAATGCTTCTTTAGTAAAACTTTTCATTTAAAAATGTTAGCATATAATTAAAAGGCATTCAAATAAAATTTTTTTCAAAGGTTATTTATTCTCTTTAACTTTCCTCTTCAACTGTGATGAAGTCACACTCACCTGATAATTTACATGATATCTGAAGGATCCAAACTCGAGTATTTTTGCTTAATGAACCATGAGCCCTCAAATCATCATTTTTATTTAAAGTGTTCCAAATTGTTTGATTTATAAAATAATTTTGAGATATAGTTGTCTCAGATTTTCTCAGATGCAAGTTCCTGCCTCTGTTCTACTCTATTGGACTGGAAACAAATATCCAGAAATGATAAATATGAGGAAATTGAGGCTATTTGTAATAGACCACCCTAAGTAATAGGTTTTTTTTTTATTGTTAGCAAAGCTAAGAAAATAACTTCAGGTTTTTGTAGATATTAAGTGATACAAATATATAGCACTTTTCTTCAGTAATCTATAATAAAGCAATAAAATGGTTTCTTCAAAAATCTGAAATTTGACACTACACAGTGAGCATTGACAACTGAGTACTCATTTACATTTACAAATCATCTCTTGTTTAGGATTGCTTTTGCCCTCTGATGATGGAGTTATTTTATTAATACATTTTGAAATTCAGTCTTCCTATTATGCAAACTTTCCATAAAGAAATTTAACTATATGTAAACTTACACATCAAAATTTTAAATGTGGTTTAATCACTTTAAAGGTGATGTCTTTATCACCACAGCCAGTGAGAATAGGCATCAGTAGACAGCAAACAACACTTTTAACATCTTCCTTGGTAAGGCATCCATCATACAGTACATTCGACAAAGAAAATAGGAGTGTACTCTCAAATTAGTGAAATTCTGATTTTCCAAAATACTAAAGAATCAATTCTTTCCTAAGGTCATAAAATGCAAACAAGGTTTTCCTTTTGGGCTGAAAAAAGAGAAGAAAGAAAGAAAAACAAACAAAATTATTCTTAATGTTTAAATTGAAGTAAAATGGGAAAATATTTAAATGGAATAAAGACTAAAACTGTCAAAACTACTTATGTCAAATACCTTCCCGAGTTTTAACACAATTTCAGTGCTATAAAACCTGCCATCTTAATTTAAACCAGAATTTGATTTTCATACCCATATTTCATGTGAACATATTCATTGACTTGAATTTATTTTGAACTTTAGAATCATACAGATTTTAATCTTTCGATACTTGGCTCCCCAAACCTGCCACAAGGAGTGTAAAATGAAGACTCTGGTGTATAGTTCACCCCATTTTTTTCAATTTCCAATTAAAACAAGCTTGACATTCACAGTTCTTCTCACCCAGGTGTCTTAACCTACTTTGCTTTACATAAACCTTTCAAAAATGTCATTCCTTTGACTGTATTCTTCTCTAGCATCAGATTCAATGTTGTGGTGTTGGGCTGTTGGAGAAACATTTGTAACAGTGGTACTTTCTCACATTGGTCTTAGCTGCTCAGTTTTCTTATATGTGATTGTGACCTTTGACAGTTTTCATAAGTAAAGGCCATGGAAACAAAGAGAGAGAAAGGAAATGTATAAATGTCTTTCATTTCTGTTTTTCTTTCTTTTCCTCAGCCTCACAATTTTGACTGTTTTACTTGAATGGAAGGAATTTGTACATACTGGATTTGCTGAAGGGTGTATCGACTATTAAAGATTCCTCTTGAAAGCTAGAATTAAGCAAGAACAACTTTAATCAGTGCCTTTGACAGCTAAGAATTCAGCTAGTGGAGAGTATTAAGGACAAAATATTATCGACTATTCAGAACAGGTTCATTGACTTTACTAGATAAATGCTGAATAACGACTACTAAGTAATGAGTCTAGTAAACTCATTCATTGACAGAAACATTCAAAACAGAATCAAGGTTCTCCAAGGCCACCATTCAACTCCATATCATATAATTTGGTAGGAAACAATTTCTATACTCACTAATCATATAGCCAGGAGACTAGTCCATCTGTCTGAAGACTTACCTTAACCTTCTTTTATAACTGTTATGAAAAGAAATGGAACTCTCAGTATAAATACAAGTTTGGAAAAGTTTCTTTCCCACATAAAAGGTAACTAATTAAAGCTGAGGGAAAACTCATCCTACTTTGGACTTGCTGACTTCTCTTTAGGCATTTCTAAATTTATCAATAATTTAAAAAATTTTTATTATTTATTCAATTGTGTGTGTGTATGTGTGTGTGAGTGTGTGTGTGCGTGTGTGTGTGTAGAACCACAGGCGAATTCGGGAACCACCATGGACCGCCTCCACCTCCTTGTTTGCTCTGCCCCAGGATTCACAGGTTCCGCCCTACCAGGACCAGAAACGCAGTACCCCCCACCTTCCCCTGCTTCTGCGTGGCGTCTATACGTGGGGTCTAGGATCCGAACTCAGGACCGTTCCACCTGCAAGACAGAAGCTTAACCCTTAAGCCACCTCTCCAGCCCCAATAAATTTTTTTTAATAATCACAAAATTCAGTAACTATTGCTGATTCTTGTGAAATAGCAACTCAAATGGTGGCCTTTATAGAACTTGCATAGTGATACATATTTTATTTCTTAGACATATTTTCTATGAAAAATTTGAGTGAAGACAAATTATTATTTATTCAGTACAATTTTTACAGCATTATAACTGTGATGATCAATTTACCTTATGAGCAATTCCTTCCATGGACTGAGATTCCATCAATGTTAGGTGGTCTACATTTAAATAAAAAAAAAATCATGGAATGCTTCTTTTATTTAATGAATGCTTTAACAAAAAAAAGTATCATTTCAATTGCTACTTACATTCCAAGGAAAATAAGTGCTTCTCTATTTTGACAGCTGGTCACTCGGTCCTTTAACAATCTTTTCAGAGCAGAGTACTTCATTGGACTGTCATGAATTATATACTTATATACCTAGACATTACATACAATTGTATTAGGTATTATAACCAATAGCAAAGCTCAGTAATGTCACTGAATGGGTTTGAATACTTCAGTTAATATTCTTATAATTGTAATTATAAGAATGGTATATAAAAGCTTTTATCCAAACTATGCAGCTCCTGTAATGAATAAGAAATTTTTGGAGATAGAAAGATTTACTACTAAGTAAAAGTACTATAGAAAAGAATTACCTAAGGAAAGGAGAGCTAAACCATGCAAAAGTTTTAAAACTATAACTCCAGATTTCAAGAATTGCTTTGGGATTTTGATTGGTACAGCATTGAAACTGTATATTGCTTTTGGTAGGATGGTCATTTTTATCATGTTGATTCTGCCAATCCAATAGCATGATGTTGATTTTGCCAGTCCAGTAATTTGATGTCTTCTAAAAAATAATGTTTCCACATTACCTATACATAAAAAGCAGTATAAATATATGTATACCACAAATTCATCATGAGATGTAATTTTTATTCATTTCAATTATCCATTGACAAAAATGTTAAAGTGTAGGAACACAGCTAAAATATGGACAGTGGAAGAAATCGAATCATACCGTGTCAAGAAAATTCTCACGGGCTGGAGAGGTGGCTCAGGGGTTAAGCCTCCACCTTGCAGGCGGAAGGTCCTGAATTCGGATCCCAGATCCCACGTATAGACGCCAGGCGGAAGCGGGGGCGGCCTGAGCTTCTGGTCCTGGTAGGGCGGAGCCTGTGAATCCCCGGGGCAGAAGGAGGTGGAGGTGTCCATGGTGGTTCCCGAATTCGTCCGTGGTTCTACACATACACAGACACACACGCGCGCGCGCGCACACATACACACGCACATGCGCACAGTTGAATAAATAATAAATTATTAAAAAAAAGAAAATTCTCACATCAAAGGTAAAGAGTTTAATGCATCTTCCTACTTTCTCACATTAAACTTTAAGATAATTGTACATTTTATCTACTTGTCTCTGTTTCTGTTTCTCTATATGCCTGCCTGCCTGTCTGTCTGACTTTGTCTCTCTTTATATATATATATATACATATATATTACATATATGTGTGTGTATATATATAATTTAATAAATTTTGTTTTACACGCAATACATAACCAAATTATATAAATATTTGCATGACAATGGATGGAATTGGAGATCATTCCATTGAACTAAAAAAGGGAGATTCTAATTAATAAATACCACATTTTCTCTCATATGCAGAGAATGGATTTACTTGGTGTGTGTGTGTGTGTGTGTGTGTGTGTGTGTGTGTGTGTGTGTTATTTAGAATTAGAACTGTGTCAAGAAAATTCTCACATCAAAGGTAAAGAGTTTAATGCATCTTCCTACTTTCTCACATTAAACTTTAAGATAATTGTACATTTTATCTACTTGTCTCTGTTTCTGTTTCTCTATCTGCCTGCCTGTCTGTCTGTCTGATTTTCTCTCTCTTTCTCTCTCTCTCTCTCTCTATATATATATATATATATATTACATATATGCTAAAGAGATGAGAAAGTGATGAGGGACAAATATAAATGAAGTACGATGATACATAAGCACTGAAGTTGTCATGAAGAAACTCATTGTTTTGTGCATGTAATAAAAATCTTCATTTTCCATTTTATCTTCTGTCATAGTTTCTTTACATATTTTTCAAATTGTATTTTCTTTGCATTTATTTGACTGTTTGTATTGAAACAATCTCCTGTATCCCAAGCTGGCTTCATATTCCTATGCAGCCAAGAATTACCTTGAATTGTGATTCTCCTGCCTTAACTTCATATGTACTGGGATATCAGGCACATTCTACTGCATAGCTTTATATGATGGTGGGGTTGAACCTAGTGCTTTACTCGCATTTGGCAAGCGCTCTATCAACTAAGCTATATCCACAACCCATTTTTTTTTTCTAATTTTACATTTGTGGATCAGTGACAATCTCAATTCATTTTTACATAATTTGTGACATTTATTTATTTAATTTGTGACAGAATCTTCGAGTCTTACTATATTGACAAATGTCTTATGGGCACAAGCAACACTCCCACTTTCACATACTAAATATTTCGTGATGATAGGTGCTCACCATCTGAGACTTTCTAAAAATCATCTCTTATTTAACTGATTTTAATGTAAAAGTAGTCATTTCAGGGATTAGTACTCTGCCTCCCAGGTCCCATGTAAAACCACCAGGCAGAAATATCAGTGGCCTATACTTCTGGCCCTTGTGGTCAGAGCCTGGGAAACCCCAGAGCAAAACAAAAAGGAGATCAAAGTAATTCAGGATGATTCCCAAAGTCACCCTTGTCCTCCAAAGAACACATAATGCCCTCTGATATTCTGATACACACACACACACACACACACACACACACACACACACAATAAAATAATTTTTTAAAAAAGGTACTCATTTTGGTGAATGAATTTTTAGTAAAGACCATAGATGTTATATTATGGAGACATTTGTTAAATTCTAAAATTTGTGATTAATCATGTACAAGTGGCCTTTTCGTCTTGAAAGAAAATGCTGGCCATCTATAAGTATTCTATATCAGGCTAAAAAAATTGCATAAAAACCTTTAGCATGTGTGTTGAGCAAATGGCTCCACCTCACAGCTCTCCCACCTTGCAGTAAGATTATAAGATTTTATTTTACTCCTGTCAGAATAGCAAAACTCCAAAATACATACAACAAATGCTGGAGAGGATTCAAGGAGAAGGGAATCCTCCTTCATTGCTGCCAGGAATGTATCTTGGTACAACCACTCTGAAGAGCAGTGTGGTGGTTTCTAAAGAAGCTAAAAATGAAAATGTCAAATGATCCTACTATGCCACTAGTGGGGATACACCCCCAAAATACTTCATCTTACTGTGTGACACCTGTACGTCCATGTTCCCTGCAGCTCTAAATGCCCAACATTTTTGTGAACAGAATGGAAATTTGGCACATAAACACAATGGAAAATTACTCAGCCATCAAAAAATAAATAAATAAATTCGCTGTTGAATGGAAGAAGTTATACTGAGCAAAGTATCCCAAGCTCAGAGAATCATATGGAACATGTTCTCCCTTGTCAATGGAAACTAGCTTCAATCCCTCATGATGAAATACTCAAGGGAAAATCTCTATAATCTCCATTATGATTACAAAGGATCATGACTAGATGGTAAGGGAAAGAAAACTGAAAGAGAATGGAGAGACAAGAACACAGTTTAATAGATAAATAAGGCCTCTCTCAAGAAAAACCCATAATTAGTGAGACATCTGACCCTGTCCACTGTCAGTTTCCTTCCTGGTCACTGGTTTGAAGTGCTGTGCATGAGTCCCCCATCATGGGAGTGAGAAGTTATTGGTTAGCAGGTAGTAGGATGGTTGCCTGGAGGTTTACCTTACTCACTATTGTGTCTTATTCCTGTTCTTCCCTCTCCTTTGAATTTTTTCTTATATAAAGGCCTTTAAAAATTTTTTTTATCTTTGCATGGGTGAGGATCTCAATATCTGGACTGATGTAGTCTTGTACAGTACAAGAACATCAAAATAAACAATAATAGCCAACCAGAATGCAGAATAACAGCGACCCTACAATGTTCATCCAGAATCAGGCTTGCCAAGTCACTCCCCATAGTAAGTTTCAGGGAATCTTGAGGAATAGGGAGCGATAAGATTGTAAGAGCCAAAATATGAGGAGGTCCACTACTGGTGAAGACACTCAAGAAACTAATTGCAATTAGACTTGACTTTACCAGACCTGCACAATGACTGACATATCAATATGCTCCTAAGACTACCAAAGATTACAGGAAAAATAAATTCTAGCAGTAGGATCTTCAGGGGGAAGGGGTTAGACAGGTATATTGTATACTTATATCAGTGGTGAGCCCAAGAAAATACTCTTGGTCTCCACCGAGGCCGGAAATTCCACTAGAGCAGATGATCCAGAGGGAACCCTGGGGCCCACATAAGCTAATGGACAAAAGGGTGGGACAGAGCAGGTTGGATCCATGAATAGAGGGGAGGGAAGAAGAGAAAATGGGAGAGAGGTGAGAATGAGAGGGAAAGGATGAAGGAAGGAAGGGGGAAAGGATGATGGCAAGGATATGTAGTCATTGAGTTTGTATAACCAGGAAATTTTTTTTAAAAATTACATAAAAACCTCTGACTTGGAAAACTTTTGTTATTCAATCAATAGTATGTCATACTTAATACAATAATCACTAAGTTTAGAAAGTTAAATAAGCCTGAGAATAAGAAGTCAAGATGGAGTTAATGCACAGAAGTGGGAATGTTCACACATTGAAAAGATTCAGATTTAACCCTTGAGGAGTGGCTGGTGAGACAGCCTAATTGCACAAGAGGCAGAAACTGGGGTCCTAGACCAAACCTTGCAAGACCCTGGAGCCAGGAATTTTTTCACAGGAAATGGTACAATTGGATCAATCAATTCTGTCATCATACTACTAATTCTGCCTATAAATATCTGTTGTCAGTCATCCTTATCCCACATCAGTGAAGATTCACTCTCTTCATTTTAAATTTTCATTCATTTGACTGTATAACAGAGTTGATTGACTTAAATCAAAAAGTGCTCTTGCAACATACACAATAATTTTAAAGAACTGACATATTTAACATTGCTTGCCAATTGCACTCATCTATGAATAACAAGTTGGCTTAAGTACTATTTCAGAATCATGCTTTTCTTTCAAAAATTTGTGAATACTATTTTCTTTTCACTAACATGTAAGGCCTTATAGAAGCATAAGGTCAGCTCCATATTTAACAAATATAAATCACCTTTGGCTTCTCTAGTGTGTATGGAGAATTTTAGTTTACCTTATAAAATCAAGAAAGATGAACCCTTTTCAATTTTGTTTAGCCCTCATAAAGCTCTTCATTGTTTCTTGTCTTAAGCAACTTCCAGGCTTAATTGCTAATCCTTTGCTGCAGAACCAGTAATTATGATTTTGTTTCATCATTTGGCCTTTTAAAAATATTTTGAACATAAATTTAAATTTTAAGTTTAAAAATATTTTAAAATATATATATATATATATATATATAACTTTCTAGTTAATTACATTTCTTTCTTTTTGACTTCTCCTAAATCTATGTACTTTATTAAATTTTAACTCTGATGATAGCTTATTTGGTTATGGTTTTTAGCCCTTCTATTTTCACCACACTCAATTATTCATCTTTATTTTTTTGTACTGGTTTTGAGGTCAGCCTGGATGGTTGCTGATAAATGACCATCAAACAGCTTAAAGGAACAAGGGATTTATTCTCTTATGATTACTGGTTACAGTTCATAGTCCAACTTGACAGGAGAGCATGCACCAAGACCAGGACTGAGGAAACTGGCCACACCACTACCACCACACAACAGCTGAGAGATGGACAGACCAGCATGTCTGGCCAAGTGAACAGAAGGATGCCAACTCTCTCAACCAGCTCTCTGTGATTTATCTAGGGCCCAATCCCACCTACCATCGGCTGGGTCTTCCCCATCAGCTAGACAATGTCCTTCAGGTTTGCTCTGGGCTTAACTCAACTCTCTACAAGTGTATCCAGAGCTCAAACTGTCAACAGTCAAGTTGACACCTATGCTTAACTATGACAACTGTCTTGAATTTCTTGCTTCATATTTTTTATTATTATTTATTCAATTGTGTGTGTATGCGTGTGCACGTGTGTGTATGTATGTATGTATGTGTGTGTGTAGAACCACAGACGAATTTGAGAACCACCATGGACGCCTCCATCTCCTCCTTGTTTACTCTACCCCAGGAATCACATCTTCTGCCCTACCAGGACCAGAAACACAGGCTACCCCCGCTTCTGCCCAGCAGCTATACATGGGGTGTAGGATTGGAACTCAGGACCTTCCACCTGCAAGGCAGAGGCTTAACCCCTGAGCCACCTTTCCAGTCCCCTCTTGCTTCATATTTTTTATCTGCTGAAAATATTTTTAATTATTGTTTAACAATTTTGTACAAATCTATAATGCATTTTTTCTTTGAATATTTCATACACAATTGCAATGAATTTACATGTTTTCATCTTCTATTACCTAACACCCTTCCATTCCATCCCACATATTCTCCTATCCAGCCAGTCTCCGTTTTGTTCCCAGGTCTCCCTGCCTGTGTAGTCTATCCAGACTCCTAGGTTTACAGTATGGAACTCTGTTGCAACATTCATTGGCTAATGTTTAACCTTACTGAAGATTTTGTTGATTTCATCTGTTTTTCTTCTGTATGCTACATAGCTGTATGCCATTTTTCCTTACTGCTTTTGCTTAGTTTTGATTTATGTCATTATTAAAATATGTTTGCATAGATGAGTTCTTTCATATTTCTGGCTTCATCGTCTCACGACCAGTGGTGAAAGCATTTCCTCTTTTTCATGTGTGTGTTGTGTGTGTGTGTGTGTGTGTGTGTGTGTGTGTGTGTGTTAATGTGTTTATCTACTAATTGCTGAATCTGTGAATATACTACCTTACATGACAAAAGAGACCATGCAGATTTGAATAAGTTATGGATGTTGAATGAGAATATTGTTCAGTGGACATGGTCGACATAATTACAATGATCTTCATAACAGCCAGCCCAAGAATGTCAGAGTGCAGATATGAAAAGCAGCAGACTTTTTACTGATATTCTGTCTAGGGCTGAAATGGTTGACAGCAACTACAAATTTCAGGCAGCTCCCAAAATCTGGCGATCTTCTACAGAAGCAAGAGAAAACTAGTACAGTATGAACAATTTTTTTCCTTTAGATACAGACTTAAGTCATCTTACTGCAGAAGAGTTTTTTTTTTTATTTTTTGTCCTACTTTAAAAGTAAATTGTGGAAATAACAATATTCTGTCACTAGACTCTTTAAGAAAATACTCATGATTATGTCACAGAATTAGGTTTTCCTGCTTACCTTTGATGGTCAATCCCGTTCTGATATGCTTCCTGATGTCTTATTTTGATAACCTTGATTTTTATTCTTGACAGTGATTTTTTTTGGCTTAACAACTAAAAACTCCAGTTGTCTAAAAGCACGTTTGATATTATGAATACCATTCTATTAAATGTTCTCTTTTCCAAACTGAGTCTACAAAGCCAAAGTTTATATGTTAATTTAATTGCTCTCCAATGCAGCTATTTAAATTGAAATTTTAGTGAAAACTCTATTCACCCAAACCCTTAGAGTCATTTGATATAGTTTTACTTTTTAATTTGCATCAATTTTGTATTGCAATGTCATACCAGTCTTATTTTACTTTGCTTTATTAGCCTATAAACCTGATAATTTTGGTGATATCTACTATTTATTATTTATTAGTCACAGTGACTGAGAAGAGAGGCAGGATCTACTGTGCCTACAGACAGCAGGGGTTATATTATGGCATGGGTATAATGGTCTTTGCTGAAATTACAAGTAAACACATATTGACACTAAAATGACTGAGATATAGTCTTACTCCATGTAAGAAACAAAAATAAAACAGGCTTAGGGCCAAGAATGTAATCATAAAAGTGAAACTTTGAAGACTGACAAAGATCATTCCTAACAGAGGTCATGTATTATAAAGCAAGTATTAGCTCCTCCCCCATGGGAATGTATTGATATACAAGAGTGACAATGATAAAAAGATAATCTGAAATCTAGATTATTCACTGATTCCACAAGCACACTAGGGCACATATGTACCCACATAAACACATAGACAAGTCAAACACATCGTTCACACACACATACACACACGCATGTACTTATCATACACACAGAAAATTATTTAATCAGAAGCATCAAATTATTTCAAGTAGCCAGGGAATGCAGGAAAGAAGTTTTGTAGATTTATGAGATGGGTTCAAATCTATGCCTCAATTCCAACATGCATCTAATGTTTTTCTACATGATTCGAATAGCACTAATAAGGTCTAACAGTTTTTAAATTTTCTTTGACACAAGTATAATAAGGAGCACAGTTGTCTCTAGCACTCATGTTATACATTGAAGAAATTTAGTAATGCAGAATCTTTAGGCACAAAAAATAATATACTTTGCTTGATTCATGTAATCATCTTATTAATTTGGATATCAAAGCAATCATTCAAGGTAATTATAAACGATTCACCTTAGGCAGTGAAAACTAGCAACCTTCTAATAGTTCTAATACTGACTTGTTCCTGAACCTGAACAATATTGATGCCATCAAGAAATCACAGAACACTGAATACTTGGTGAGAACTGATCTCAGACAGCCTGATATATTGGTCACAGTTTAGGGCAGATGTGAGGCAAAGAAATATTCTACCCATGAGACTTGAAATTTTTTAATATGAATTTCAATTTTTGTAATCATTAACTGGCTCTCTGAAAACAGGATTAAGGAAAGAAAGATGATTTGAATAAGTCTTCAAAAAGTTGAACCATGAACAAGAAAAGAAATGACAATAACACTCAGGAACTCATCATCTGCACAGAAGTCAAAAGGCGTATGTTAGCATACATTCAGCATAGGGCTAGCAGAATGAACTAGCTTCTAAAAACACATCTCCTTTTTGATGGAAGAGAGAAAAAGAGGGATAACATAAGTTTCTAGAAAAGTGGAGGAGAAATATCTGTTTACTGTTCTTTATGTAGACTCAGGTAGTTTGAGAGTGAAGTTTCAAATTACTACAACTCTTCTCTATGATATAGTGCTTGACATAGGGCCTACAGGATCTATACAAACTCTGGTTACTCTGTCACAGATACAATATTTTATCTTAGATTGAATTATACTTTTTTTTTCAAAAAAGGATTTCCTTTCATTTAGTTTCTTCCTAAGGGATTTCAGAACCAAAAAATTTGATATAAGTTTTAGTTGATATACTCTTTTTAATAAAGAATTTGTATTTCATAGAATTGATAGAAGCTAGAAAAGTTTAGTATCTGAAAACATTTTAGAGAAAATGATAAGTCATAAGGTATGCATACTTTGTTCAGATTCAAAAAGTTAAATGTTGAGGGGCTGGAGAGGTGGCTCAGGGGTTAAGCCTCTGCCTTGCAGGTGGAAGGTCCTGAATTTGGATCGTAGACCCCAGGTATAGACGCCGGGCAGAAGCAGGGGAAGGGACGGGGGGGGGGGGTGTTGCGTTTATGGTCCTGGTAGGACGAAGCCTGTGAATCCTGGGGCAGAGGAAACGAGGAGGTGAAGAAGGTCCATGGTGGTTCCCGAATTCGTCCGTGGTTGTACACACACACACACACACACACACACACACACACACACACACACACATACACACACACACAAACACACACATACATTTGGGCTCAAGAGATGTATTGAGAAAAGGAAAACTGGCTTTCTATTGTAAATTAGGAAGGTAGCAATAGTGGTTACCATGTAGATAGATAATGTTTATGAGGTAAAATCATGATTTCTTGGTGCAAGAGCACAGCCTGGAATCACTTCCAATATTCCTACTAATGGCTCATAGTTCTGAAGATATTCTTTTTAACTATGCAAAACACACCAGGATTCCTTCCGGGGTTTAAATTTTCCCCAAAATGTGCAGAGTAAAAAGTTCACTGTTTTTCAATCTTCTGCATTTTTCATACAAAACACTGTGAGAGAATCACAGCTTTCAAAGCATTTTTACAGTGGCTTTCACCCACTGCAATGATAATTAAACTACTATAAAAACAGAGAGGTCAGGAAAAGATTACCATAATGTCTTTGTCATCATATTAAAAAGTTTTTAAGGCACTTGATTACTTTACGGGTCTCCAGGTTACTAGTTAGGCCCAGGAAACAGTCATTGGTTGGCAGTTCATCTCCAAACTTCTTGTAATTATTAAATAATTTAAATTATTCCATATGTATTTTAATAGAGATATGAAATTGAGTATATTTATGGCTACTGTGTAATAGTTTAATAAATGTATATATTAGGTAACAATTAAATCAGGATATTTGTCACCTAAAATATTTATATTTTATAAAATATAGGATAAGTTAAGCAGTGAATGAAGTTTTATTATGACTACATGTCATTCATATTCATATGTCCAAATTAAAAAAGAATTATTGATTTATATGATGGACCAAATAAACAGATAAGAAATATCAAGGGGAGATTAAGATAAAGATCAAGGATGATACAAAAATTTATTTACTGAAAAATAAAAAATTTATGACAAATAATTAAAAGTATCTTGAAATATTAAGAATTAGGGAAAATCTAATACCTTAGAGCAGTGAAAATCTTAAGGCAATTCTATAAGCTTAATTCAAAATTAATTTGGGCTATTTACACATTTCAGAACCCAATTCAAAGACTTTTACATAATTGAGTGACAAGCAGACACCTCTTGAAATATGATTTATCCAACATTGATAATCTTCTCCATTTTAATCATAAGAATGAAGGTAAAATAGAGAAATTTTAAGATAAAAATATTAAAATATTTAATAATTTTAAAGTATTAAAAGAAATATATCCAACAAAATAAACTTAACACAGAGAAAATGTGGCAACAGAGAAAGAATGGTAAACTAGGAAATTATGAAGATAGTCAATGACCATAAATATGTTTTGATGATTTAATCATTCAGATAATAACAGTATTAAAAATTGATAAACAACATTCTTAAAAACCTTTTGTCCATACAAGTACAAAAAAACATGTAAAAGTATAGAGATAATGTCACAGTTAAGCACAGGTGTCAACTTTACTCTTGAGGGTTTGGGCTCTGGGCACAGTTGTGGAGAGTTGATGGTTAAGTTACGCCCAGAGCAAACCTGCAGGAGATTGTCTAGCTGCTGGGGAAGACCCAGCCCATGGTGGGTGGGATTAGGCCTCGGATAAATCACAGAGAGCTGGTTGAGAGAGTTGGCATCCTTCTGTATACTTGGCCAGGCATGCTGGTCTGGCAAGTAAGGATTGTCCATCTCTCAGCTGTTATTGTGGCCAGTTCCCTCAGCCCTGGTGTTGGTCTGTGCTCTCCTGTCAAGCTGGACTATGAACTGTAACCGGACTATCGTAAGAAAGTAAACTCCTTGTTCCCTTAAGTTGTGTGATGGTCATTTATCAGCAACCATGCAGGCGGACTTCAACAGATAGCATGTGATTTCTTGTAGGTAACAGTGTGATTCTATCTTCATCTATCATGTAATAAAGACAATGATAGACATATGGTCAGGAAATGAATGTTAGCGTGATTTAAAGTGATTTCATTGTATGTGGAAGGGTAGTCCCAAGATAAACATTCTGTAAAGCAACTTCATAAATAAAACTTGCACACTCTGCTTGGTAACAAGCACATGGAAAACCCCAAAATTGTTAAATACCTATGTGTTGGGATTCCTCTGGGAAACAGCAGAATTAATTAATTAATTAAGACTTAAAGATTGACTATATGTTTTTAATATCCATTCAATTCAATTATGTTTTTCACTTAAAGATATGGTGACAGGCTAGTCACATTCTCCTGAAATAAGAGAAACATCTTTGTCTCAAAATATGAATCTTGTTTCCATTTGATATCAAAAATGGAGATGTTCAAATAGATTGTGGGGAAGGATACTGAGATATACCATGACTGTGAGATCAAAACTCTACCTATAACTGAGAAGTGCAAGACAAAGCCAGTACAGGACATGCATAGACACATGAAGACTCTCTCTTTCTAATATATAACTAAAATGTTTAAAAAGTATATCCTCTCATAAAAGCCAAATGTCATATTTACAGCTCATTAACCTTTGAGTATCTGACGTACCAGCTGCTCAACATATGATAGATGTAATACAAACAAACATTCAAAACCATGCTCTGTTACTCAGATGCAGCACATTCACATTACCTTCACAAGTAGTGGTAGTTTATCCCTTACATCCACTAGTAAATGTGTCAAATGATAAATATATGTGCACATGTAAGTGTATAACATCACACTGATCAAACAAGAGACATACTCTGTAAAAAGTGTTATCACACAAAATATATTTTGCCACATTTATGCTAGCATGCATCAAAAACTTACTTGCAGTCCAAAAAATTAAAGGTAACAGTCTATAATCTCACAGAAATTCTCAAATGACTCTCCACTCAAGGTTAGATCTCACTATTTTCAGAAGTCTCCAACTTGTAGAACTCGTTCAACAGAGACCTTTGGATATAAAAAGGTTTTTTGGAATTCTTTGAGGACGTATAGGTTTTGTCACCTGTAGGTGACAAAACAAAATGAATAGCCACCAAACATATGCCAAATTCATTTTTCAAACAAGCCCAAATATTCATAAAGAGTTATATGGCTCCTTCATCATATGCCAGCAAATATTTTGAGACTGATTCATTCCATGAAATAACAAATTCCACTCATGATGATAACTAGCCAGATACATTATTCTACTTTTATGCATAGATTTTGGAATTTTAATCAGCAGTTCAGAAAAAAAATCTTCATGAGATAGTATTCTGTAGATTTATTAGAGAACAGAACAGTATAGTATAGGCAGAAGGAAGTTTATATTAGGGGAAAACCTTTTCATCTAAAGTTAACATCAGTATAACAGGAGACTTAAGTCACTTCATTAGTTATTCATGGGAGATAATGTTAAGAACAGAGGATTTACAAAAAGTTTGTTTCATTTTTCACTCTGACCTCCACTTTATCTTCTTGTGTTTCTCTTTTACTTATTATATGTGGGATTGAAATCCTGGCTTGTAATCTTACCCTCCAATATATATTGCTGTATTCAACTTTTGTAATTTCTACATAGAATAGTTATGACTTCAGGTTTGATGCATGAATTTAACCAACATTTTTTAGAAATCTCATGAAGATTTTTTTTCTGAACTCCTGATTAAAATTCCAAAATCTATGCATAAAAGTAGAATAATAGGCTAGTTATCAGTGTAATTATGTTCCTCATTTGTTTCAAAAAACTTTCTGTGTCAAGCTTGAAATTTTTTTTAATCTATTTGTAAAAATGAAAGCGGAAATCCTCCATCTTGTACTAGTAAATGAATTTTATTTAGCCAAAGGGCAGACTTGAAACTTAGAGAGGGAAAAGGTAATTCTTGGGTAAAACAGAAAAAAAATCAAACCACTCCTAGTTTCTTTAATATTGTACATATGTAGATTTGCATACATTCCTTCAATAGTTATACTAGAAAGAATAGACATGTAACAAAATATCTGATAAGCAGATGTATATGTGTATATTCCCAAGCCACTATGCACTTTTCATAATTTTCGAAGCTTTAAAGTATCATTTGCATGACATTTACATTATTAATTCTGCATGTTTTCAAAGATAAGTTTTATGTTTTGTTAATTTGCCTCTTTGCCATTTGAATTTACAGGAAGAAAACAAAACATAAATTATATTAAAAATTAAAAAAGGATTATTGACAGTTCACAAAACTGCAAAAAAGGGGAATTAAAACACTTATATTTTCTATGAAGTTATTGTACATTGTTTTTATCATTCAAAAATTATCAACACTTAAAAGTTTCTTGTGTTATTTGATGTAACTCTGTGTGGTTATCATTTTTAAAAATTTTATTTGGGAGAAAGAGAGAAAAGTGAATACATGACATGATTCACTGAAAAAAGAGACTAACTTACAGAATTCAGTTCTCTTGTACCAAACCAAGATAAATCACAGGGCCCTCACATGCTGTTGTGATTCTTAACACAAATCTAGTTACTATGTGTTCTGTTTCATGTCTGTATTTGAAAAATGTAAGTGTACTTGTGTGTATACACATATTTATAGAAGCTATTTACTTTCATGTTTATCAGCGTGAACCTTAAGCTACTTACTTTTTGATCATCATCATGAACCTTAAGGACAAAGGCTAATCAGGTGAAAGGGAGTGTCCCTATCTGTGGGTCTACCCAAGAAAGGGACATTTAAACTACCCAGAAAGAGGCTTGAGCCCGTCGGAGTACAGATCACCAGAAGTGAACCCAGCACCCCACACATTTAGAGAGGTATAAGGGTGGGAGGGAGGGAGAGAGATGAAAAGTGAAGGGAAGGGAAGAGAGAGGGAGGGGAAGACAGGGAGGGAAGAGAGAAGAACAAAGAAACAACCACTCATTATGTCTATAAAAAAGGACAATTCTTACCTTAAAACAGCAAAACTTTTTCTGTCAACACTATCTAGGGATAAGTGAATCAGATAACCATGTGAGATACATACTGTTCTGGTGCATATTCATAACATATGTAACAAGATTTTATCCTTGATTGTACAAGGTTTGCTTGTCATGGCTTTAGGACTGATATCTTTGGATTAGAGACTGAAATTATTGGCCTAGGAGTTTTTCTCTATCACTAAAGAGTCACTTTTTTTAACCAAAGTTTTTTTGTTGTTGTTGTTTTTTTTTTTTTTTTTTTTTTTTTTTTTTTGTCATTGATGCTAGAGGCTTTGGTCATAAATCTAGGGTCTTATCATTTTTGTGCATGCGGGGGAAGGGGGTCGAATGTTTTGCTTATCATGGCACTACAAGGTCTCGTTCTTAGGATCAGAAAAATAGAAGCCTGAGTGGATAAGAAAGCAATCTTCCGGGCTGGAGAGGTGGCTCAGGGGTTAAGCCTCTGCCTTGCAGGCAGAAGGTCCTGAGTTCGGATCCTAGACCCCACCATATAGACACCAGGCTGAAGCGGGGCTGAAGCCGGGCGGCCTGCATTTCTGGTCCTGGTAGGGCGGAGCCTGTGAATCCCTGGGCAGAGTAAACAAGGAGGTGGAGGAGGTCCATGGTGGTTCCCGAATTCGCCCATGGTTCTACACACACACACACATACACACACACACACATACACACATACACGCACAATTGGAAAAAAAAAAAAAGAGGGAAAAATTAAAAAAAAAAAAAGAAAGCAGTCTTCATATGAAAGAAGTAGGTTGTTAAAGTCACTATATGAGAAGTGGTCATATCATAACAATATCATTGACCATCCAGAGGAGGAAGACTCTGAGCTTCCTCTTTTTCTATCCTCTCTATCTGATATATTTACAGGTAGGAACACTACCTGTAAAGTTAAAATAATAACACATTATGGCCTAAAGAAATAAAGGTTGCAGATAAGGGAAATAGGTGTCATTGCTAATCAAGTTTCTATGGATCCCCATGCTCTTTAAGCAAGTTGTTTCTAAAGTCACTTTTATTCCATGAATTATTTTACTTGATGCTCAGGGTTTTTGAAATAATTCATAATCTTTTGCTTTAATTTTCTTTTAATCTGGCCAGTTTGATTCCATATCTAAGTCTAATTCTATGAAAAATTTGTCTGCAGTGTCCAAATTATTTTAACTCCACATTTTGATTATAACTTATTTTTCCTATTATTTTTTACACTACAGTGTATTCCCATTAGGGAAATAAGTGGATAGTCATATTTCACAAGAACTCATGTAATGATGTCATTTTTTAATCACTTCCAAATACCATCATTTTGCCAGATGCCAAATATTATTTCTCACATGGGTATAAACAAGAGACCGGACTTGTGCAAAATCAGGATTCTACAGACTTTGTGGGTATAAAAAATAATATTTAATTTTTTCATATTCAGAAAAAGAAATGAGACTCCAACAGAACTTATTTTCTAATATGGGAATCTACTTGCCATTGCTAAAATTTAAGTGTTATTCGTGATTTTCCATATCTTTATGACATTACCATGGAATACCTGGAATCTTTACTGAGGGAACATTACCCTTAGAGTATAGTTGTGTAGGTTGTGAATTCTGTTTTTTCAAATAACATTCCAAACATTGTGTTTCTGTTTTACCATGATTCCTTTCTTCAGGATTGCCTTTATTTAAAGCAAATTTAACTTGCATCAACACCCTAACCCTTGTACCTACACCTCCAAAAGATCAGTCTTTCCCAATTTGATAAATGGGAAATTATCATTTGACCAATTTTGATAAACCTTCCCTGAATGCCGCTGACATGGGAGACTGATTTCATATAGTATAGAGAAAACAGAACGTGTCAACCCAGCTAAGGCCCGGGGTATTTTCCTATAAATCCAGAATCTAGAAGACATAGTCATATGAGACGTTCAAGATCATCCTTATCTACATATTAAACATGAGGCTAGCTTGAAATCGAGGAAAATTACATGCACAAAAGGGAAAAGAAAACACCATCAAGACAAATGATCTCACAGTGTAGCGGTTACTCTTAACTACTGCTGTGAGAGAGCACTCAAAGTCAATCAACTTAAGGGAGAAAGGGAAGTTTATTCAGCTTACCAGTTCCAGAGGGAAGGTACAGTCTCTCAAAGCAGAGGTGCCATGGCTGGCTGGCCAAAGCTGGAAGAGGCTAAGTCACCGCAGACATCTTGGAAGCTGAGAGCTACAGACTGCTTGCAGCAAAAGCAGACTTCTCCTGAAGGTAGGGTGGGACTAATCCACCTCAAGGCCCACCCCTTGTGACTGCCTTCCTCCAGCAAGGCTCCACCTCTCAAGGTGCCATGACCTTGCCAAACACATGAGACTGTGGGGGACACATTTCAAGTGGAATATTAGTGGGTTGGCAGAGTAGAATTCTCTCTTAGGTGCCAGGCCAGGCATTCCACAGGCTTCCCATATTTTCCCAGGAATGATGGTAATACTGGTACAGGTTATAATTTGACTTCCCCAAATTACTCCTGTAACTTGAAGTTCATGTGGTGGATGGCTATAATTTGATCTCATAATGTGAGGCATTTAAACAGATTTACGGGCCAGATGGTCATCAGGACAGGGACTGCTGTGAAAAAGAAACATAGACAGAAATAACAGATTGACCATTATATCCAGGGATTTGTTGTAAATGCACTTTGATCACTTCTAATACCAGTACCAACATATAATCTAATTAGCTAGGCCAAGCTAATATTCTTCCTTATTTCTTAGTATGCAACATTGCACTGTTTTGACTAGACTGTTTTGGATCTCAGTTAGATGTAAGCCAAAATCAAGTTCTTTTGGATTTAAACATGGTCTGTCAATCTAAAGCCTGGAACTATTTTTTTATCTGAGAAAAAAATCTGAAAAATGATAAAATTTAAATTTTATCAAACATAAGGACTTGACTGAAACAAACTTGCATAAAAAATGATGACAGAATAAGCAAAATTAAGGAAGGACTCCTTCATACTTTTAAACTAAAAGTCATCTCAAAAAAAGATATTTGTAATTCAATTTGGCATGCTTACTGAAGCAAGAGTAAAATGTTGCTCTTTATGACGTTAGCAAAACTGCAAATAAAATGATAGTATGTTCTTTCCTTAATTAAACCTGTTTGTGCAAATGTAAAACATAATTTTTATAAGAAACTTAGTTTTACATCAGTGTATTTATATACCTTGATTTGTTATGGCTCCATGTATATAAAGATTCCACATTTTCTTTTTTAAGATCTAGCAATTATTTTTTAAATATTTGAAATGTAATTTTTTAGATTTTTTTTAGTAAAAATTATTTGCCTTCAAAAAATCAAGAGCAAATGTGGATATCAATTTGTATTCCATGACACAATTCTCGAGTCAATTTCTGTGACATAGACCATATCTATTAATGATTAGATACATTACTGTACTAGAACTGCCAATAATATTCTGATACAAAAACTCCTTCATAAAATTCCATCCTCTGTGCACTTTCAGGTCAATGAGGCACAAATAATCAAAATAGAAATAAAACACAATTGTGCATTTCAAGTGATATTCTCATGTGTAGGTACTTTATTATACAACTAGATAAGATATTTCATATTTAGCAATTTCAAATATGCAAGTGGACATTTTTGATTAAACAAAAAGCACATCTGGATGATTCCTAGAATGAAAGCAGAAATCCTCCTGGCCCCACATTGTATTGATAACAGTATCAGTGCTAAACACAGTTCTTTCTCCAAAGTAAATATTTCATTGTGGGCCAAATGTGAAAGACTATAACCCAGGAACACTGTACCAGGTTGCCATGAAATATATGTTCCACCAAGGAGATTGCTACATGATCTTTTATAGCTGCTGAATGAAATCTAGGTATAAATCAATATACTAGTTAAACACATTTGTGGGGACATCAGTTAGGTGGTTTTGCAGCAAAGAATGGAAATATTTTCTATGGGTTTCAGATGTTATATAGATTTCCTCAGTTTTTCAAAAATGGTTTAAGATATGGTACTGCAAAGATCATACCATAAAGTCAAAATGATGTTTGATTATACATAAGATGTATCATTAACAGTAAGAAACTATCCCAAGTATCCCAAGAAAATGTGCCTCCGGTTTCACAAAATTGCAGTCTTCTCAAATGCAAATTATCAGCATCTTTAGATAATAATGATACATTATCAAAATGGAATTTCTTGCATCAGTACAACAAATTAAACTGTACACTTACCTACTTGTCACATTTTTATGCATTACTTTTTTTTGAGGATTAAGGTAGAGTTTATTAGCAGAGAGAAAAGCTGGAACTCATGGACTGCAGACATGGAATCTGTGAGAAGCAGACAAGGAACAGACCCATGGCACTAATGCCCTTAAGGGATAGAGTACCACATGAGACTTAGGAACTAGAAAAACCTCCTGGGACTCCAAGTGCCTCAGGAGCTAGGGCTCCAAAGATGGCTGCCAGGGTTAGGCATATTTGTACACCTAGGCAAGTGGAAACATGCTTTTCCTCATTGGTTAGCTCCCATTGGGGCCCAGCCCAGTTGCCCCTGGGCCCATGTGGGGCTAGAGACCCAAGTTGTTTGTTGGATATGGAGGACTCACCTCCATAATCCTTTCACAAGAAGTTGGTCATCTTATCTCTGGGAGGATTAGAGTCAAGTTTCTCAGCAAGTGTGTTCCTTCAGGGAGATTCCAGCAATGGGAAATGGTCTTCAGGAATTCAAAAAGCTTTAGAAACCCATCCCAGCATAGCTGCTCTAATCCTGCCTTATTCCCCCATAAACCTATTTGAGGACTCAGACTGCTCAGATAGCTCTGGCTACTTCCTCCTGAGTTGGGGGGAAAGAAGTGAACAGTCTGATGTCCTGATCTATGAAATGCTGGGCCGGTCTAGAGGTCTTTCATAGATGGCTTTATTATTTCAAGGTCCGTGTAAAAGAGACAAAACAGATGAATTAAGCTAAGGATTAAACCACTGTAACTGAGAAGGCACAAGGGATAAACTAAATAAGCTTAACAATCTTACTGTGGGTACAGGTAAACCTGTTATCTCCTGTGGAATAGGCATCTTCTTTGTCTGGTGTGAAAGTAAGAGCTGCAAGTAAGTAATTTACATATTGGAGGAGACTTTTTTCCTTTGGCTGTTGTAAATCTCCAAGGACACATTTTAAAACCTGTCCAAAAAAAATGTGAACTGGGCTGGAGAGGTGGCTCAAGGGTTAAGTCTCTGCCTTGAAGACTGAAGGTCCTGACGCCATGCGGAAGCAGGGGCGGCCTGTGTTTCTGGTCCTGGTAGGGCGTAGCCTGTGAATCCCGGGGCAGAGTAAACAAGGAGGTGAAGACGTCCATGGTGGTTCCCGAATTCGTCGTGGTTCTACACACACACACACACACACATACACACACATATGCATACACGCACAATTGAATAAAAAAAATGTGAACTGTCTCAATCTTTGAACAGAACAATTTAAATTAGTCCTCTTCTCCTTTCTAGGTTTTTAAAAGCAAAGTGACACAATTATTTTTTTTAATTTTTTATTATTTATTCAATTGTGTGTGTATGTGTGTGTGTGTGTGTGTGTGTGTGTGGAACCACAGGCGAACTTGGGAACCACCATGGGCCGCCTCCACCTCCTCTTTGTTTACTCTGCCCATGCTCTACCCTACCAGGACCAGAAACAGGCAGTCTATACTGTGGGGTCTAGGATCCGAACTCAGAACCTTCTCTGTAAGGCAGAGGCTTAACCCCTGAGCCACCTCTCCAGTCCCGACACAATTATTTTTAAAAGAACACATGATGTAGGGAATATTGTTTCCTCACAAGGAAAGTAATGCAGGTCTCTAAGCATTATCTTGTCTTTAGCGTAGGACTGCTCCTCTAATCTTAAGAAAAGCCAGCATTGATTTGCTAATGGAGCTAGTCTGTTTAACATCAGGAGTTTTGCTCTCTGCTTTTTCCTGGTTTAGCTCTTTAAGTTTGTTATTGCGTTTTCTTCTGCCAAGCATTGAGTTTAACTTTAAGCAAGCTTTGAAGACAAGAGCAAAACTTTATTAAACTTCCTGTCAATACATGTGTGATTCTAATTCTATAGCACAAATTGTCTTTCTTGGGTTTCCAAACTGTAGGCTTTTTGTTATATGCTGTTTGGATTTTGTCATTTTCTGAAATATATGATTTCCTCTCTCTGGCATCTTTGGTGCATCTAAAACCAGAACCATGTGGATGACTTTATAATAGCGCTAAGATATTCCATTCCATCAAGTCTAAACCTAGGATATTCAGGCATTCAGGCATGTAAAAAAAGGAATGCCTAAAAATATTATCATTAAGCATGTAAGGAATCTCAGTAGTTACTTTGTAAGTGACTGGTGAACCTGTCACTCTCACGATCCTAAACATTTTAGTAAAATCAAAGGTTGACAAAAGCCTAAGAAGGAAATGAGCACTAAAATTTTGTGCTCCCTTGTCTATTAACATAGGAACAAAATGGTTTCCCATCTGCATGTTAAACCCAAAGTTCTCCTGAGATGCTCAGCCTGGCATTTTAGACTTTCTTTCACTGGATTTCAGTGGCAAACTCCTTTTCCCATCGAAGGGAAGCTAAGAGCTTCAGGCCATTTCAATGGTCCCCAGCAGAGGGGCTTGCTTCCTTGGGCCCTGGGGTTCAGGGGGGCAATCCTTCTCCAATGGAGATTCCCACAGTTGGAACATAGGCCACGTGGAAGCTCTTTGTGCTTGGGGCAGTTTCAAAGTGTCCAGTGTGGTCACATTTTCTCTTTTCCCCTGAAGGAAGGGGTCTTGGGTTGGTCTGCTTGGGAATGTCTGTTAGTCTATCCCCTTAGGCAAATGTCAAGTTTTGATTTGTTTCCTGATTTTTTTTTTTTCCTCTTTCCTTCCTTCTTGTTTGAAAAGTGAATTTATCTGAATCTTCAGAGAAACTTCTTAAGTAACTTAGGCCAAAATCTTGCAAGGGAAAGGAAACATGAACCTGAGTTGACCTAATGTACTTAGTCCATCTTTTTCTGTAGAGATTGTAATGTTGGATGGAATTACATTGACCCTGTTTACTTTCAAGTTTAGGGGGGTTTGGCTGAGGTGGTGATGCAGACGCCAAATGTTGCACCAACATTCTTTCTCTGTTCAAATGTCCCACTTGGGGTACCACATCTTATAGGATAGTCCCATCTCATAGCCAAATATTACGGGAAACAGTCTCTCCAAGGGTCCCTGTTTGGGGGGGGGCAAATGTTACAGAAATGACTGTTGAATGATGCAGGGTTCTGGTGTTCCAGTGTTGAAGATTGAAACCGGAAAACGTACAGAGAATTAAGTAGAGTTATTAGAGGAGAGGAAGGCTGGAACTCATGAACTCTAGGCATGGAATTCATGAGATGCAAGCAGTTAGAAAGAACTTTTGTGGCACTCCCATATACCAGGAGGGGCTAGGGGACCAAAGATGGCTTCCAGGGTCAGGCATATTTATATACCTAGACAACCTCAGGGAAACTGGCTTTTTCTCATTGGTTAACTCCCATTGGGGGCCCAACCCAGTTGCTTTTGGGCCCACGTGGGCTAGATATCAAGTTTTTTGATGTGGAAAGCTCATCTCCATAATCCCTTTATAGGGAAGTTGGCCATTTTATCTCTGGGAGGATTGGAGTCAGTTCTTCAGCAGGGGTGTCTGTCAGGATGATCCTAGCAGTGGGGGATGGCCTTCAGAAATTCCAAAGGCCTTCAAAGACCTTGCTCTAATCCTGCCTTATTGGAACTAGATGAAATTCCTGTTGCACCTTAGTCTTGAGAGCCTCTCTATTGGGAGACAAAGCTTTTCCTGAATTACTAGCTGGTATTTTTGGTAGAGATCTCTGTTGTCTCTTAACTTCTTGCCATTTGTTTGCCATTGTTTGTTTAGTTGGAGGATGGTATTATATTTTAAAATCTTCCTGGGAGGTGGAGGCGATCCATGGTGGTTCCCGAATTCACCTGTGGTTCTACACACACACACACACACACACACACACACACACACACACACGCACAATTGAATAAATAAAAACAAATTTAAAAAAAATCTTCCTGGGGGAGCCATCTCTCATCTAAGATTTATAGAGGCCATGTCTGAGAAAATACTACAAGTTGACTCTTTTCAGATTAGTGGGGAAATCTATATAAATGATCTCCAGTTAGTGGGGAAATCTCTCTTTGGCTTCATTTTAGTGGACCGGCAGCCAAGCACTATAAAAACCTAGTGACTGACTGAGGCCAGTGCAGTACGCAGCCTGGTCAGCAGACATGTCCACTGAAGCTGCCAATGTACCTGCCATAAAAGTTGGAAGGGCCAACAGGCCCCACCCGAGGCCACACTTTAAGGGATACAGGGTCCATGGTCCACCCATGTCTGCAGCTTCTTGAATTCCCTATAGTATTTAAACAAATATATGATCATTATTGCAGACATGAAACACTTTTCCTTTAGAGGGAACGTTTCTAAGGAATTTCCCTTCACTAACTAACAAAACCTAAAGCCAAGTTGATGCCCATCATAGGATGCAGACAAAGGTTGGGTATCTTGAGTGCCAGCTTGGCTACACTCTTTGCAGAGAGTCATGGGTGATAACTTAGTTATAGTGGGTTCAGCTGTTTCATGACTTTTGATCAGATTCTAATCCTATCCCTCCCACACCGGCCTGGTCCATGGAAACACAGAACTGACCCAATTCAATCCTGTGGCTTTAAGAGATCTTCGGGACCTTGACCCGCTGTGGGACTATAAATTCAACCACTGAGGCTTCCTAGGTTTTCTACCTGAGGCCAGCATTCACTCACACATTCACAGGGAGGGTAAAACATTCCCTCCCCCATTTCAAAGTACCCTTCTTTTCCCTTTCCTGGAGGAGCCTGCTCAGAGAAGTGAGCAGAGGAGATACACAGATTTTCTTTACCTTAACTGGTGAAATCTACCTTTCTTGTCTGAGTCCCTTCGTGGGTCCCTTTGTGCTTGCTAAATGATGTGGAAGCAGTTCCTCTGTTCAAATGTCCCTTCTGGGTTACCAAATCTTCCAGGATAGTCCCATGTGGGTCATGTTCCGGAGTGGAACATGCGTAGAGGATTAAGGTAGACTTTATTAGCAGAGAGAAAGGCTGGAACTCATGGACTCCAGATGCGCAGTGCCATGAAAGGCTAGGGTGCCCTGGAGAATTTATGGAATCTATGAGAGGCGAGGAGCTAGAAAGAACTCATGGCACTCCAAGTGCCACGAGGGGCTAAGGTGCCCTGCATAACATCTTTAAAAAGAAACCTTTTTATGCATAACTCTTCTCACACTGTCACATATGTAGACTTGTCAATTCTATTACAATCAGGACACAAAAACCACCCAAATAGTGTCTACTAATGTCAGATCCTTTCTTTCTACCTGTGAAACATCATACTTTAATAATTTTATATTAGGATAATAGTTTAATAATTTTATATTAAGATAATCACATAGCATATGGAACTTTTGGAACTCGTTTTTTTCCCCAAACAATAAAATTCTTTTAAGACATTCCCAAAGTCCCACAATTCATTACATTGCATCTGTATAACCATTGCCTTCACATATTCAAGGTCATTTGGACAGTTTAGTCCAATACTGGTTACACCTATAAATGATTCTATCACTAGTTGGCACAAACAGAGATAGGATATAGTCTGACTCACAGTTCATAAAATACAGTCTATCATGTTGAAGAAATCATAGCATTGTGTGTGTATCAAAACCGAGGCAGCATAAACATAAAGTGATTGATGACATGTGGTAGCAAAAAGAACTACCTGTCCCATGGGGACACGTTTCTTCATCTTGACCACACCTCCACAACTTTTATAAGACAGTACCACCATCTGAGTATATGTAGTGTGTCAGGAACCTTTTGAGTGCTGAGATTACAGGAAGGTTTCACTTCTTCCAGCTCACTCAAATTCTTGAATTTACAAATTTGTCATGTTAGATTTTAGCCAATATTCCTCCTATTCAAGTACTAACTAGGCCTGTCTTTGATTATTTTCCAAGACCAAGATCATTAGGTGCTGCTCAGGGTGATATGGCTATTCAAATTCCATAGTAACTTCTGACACAACGTTGGAGCAACTATGAGAACTTTGCATATAATCTTGCAGTCCCCAGGACTCTAGCCATGCTTCCTATATTTCTATTTTTCTACATCGAGGTCTTGATACTCATCGTTTAAATTTTATTCCCATTATGTTCTTTGTCACAACCCATTTTCTTATAAAATTAAAATGTTATTATCAATTCAATAATTTGTGTATTTTGTTTCATTGTTACATACCTCTTCTGAATGGTTCTATTTTTACAGCAATTTTCTACAATGTTTATTTCCTCATTGTAGATAATAGCTATAGCTGCTTTATTAAGGTTTTGACTTGTGATGGCATAAGGCTGGTTAACATTGATTATCATTGTTTTGGCAGGTGATCACATCTTCTGATTCTAACTAGGTGATTTAGCATTTTATATAGGACATTTTCAGTATTATGATGCAAGACTTTGAGTGTTAGCATGTTTGTTTTCATGCAGTCAGTCTGGCTAGAGTCAGAATGGAATGTGAGCACTGCATCTGTCATTTAATGTGGGCACTGTATTCATTCTGTCCAGTTTTTAAGAGTCCTCTTTACTTCCTAAACTTCCACACGTTCGTTCTATTCATCTATCATATAACTAGTCAGAATTGGTACAAAATACGGCCCTGAAATACTTTTTCATTCACTATTTAGTACATCTCATTTGATGCTTAATCATATGGAAATACTGGGTTTTGTAAGCCTTCTTATTGAATGAAATGTTATGTATATTAGCCTATGCAACATTAACCGACATTTTCCTTTAGAGAATGGAGTATAGCTACTATGTTTTGAGAATAACATAAATTAATGAGTTTCACAGTTAATTTAGTTAAAGAACAAAAAGAAAAAAGTTTATTTGAATTTAGTCATTTTTTTGACATTTTTTCATTATTGCTTTTAATGGACTGATAATTGTAGTATTCGCATATTTATATTAACTTGATTTTTCCCCATTAACGTCTAAAAATGTGTGTGTTCCTTTCCAAGTACACACCTCCCTGTGGTTTTTATTTATTCCCTGACATTTGATATAAATACTAGAAAATAAGTAAACTACAATAAGAAACATGTATTCTTTGATACTATTATAGTCTCTACAGCTACTACAGAACAACTCAAGTAAACACAATTCTCTATGCTATAAAGATAGCTCTACAATAGTTTTTTGTTAGGTGAAGTCTATTATGCAGCCATGTCTGTGCTTGAACTTATTATGTAGACCAGATTCAAACTCAAATCTGCCTCCTTTACATTCTGACTGCTGAGATTACAAATGTGAATCACAATGTCTGGATTTAAAGGCATGTTTTTCAATAATTTAAAATTGAGTCCATGTATGTAAAAGTTTTCCAAAAGACAGTGTCAAATCTTTTGGTTTAAAATGATTGCTCTTATATTCTATAGCTTTTTTAAGTCTTAGCACATATATTGTTTAAATCAAATATTCAAAATCTGATAGAAATGAAAATTTTCCCATTTACTCATACATTTTTTAAAGCTGAAAATTCAAAGAACCCATGACAGGAGATAAATGAAAATAAATGAAATCAAACTATTTACTTAAGTTGAGTTTAGTTTGCACATTTCAAATTTTTTGAAATGATGTACCTAACAGTTAATGAGTATCATTTCAAAATTCAAAATACCAATATTTCTTATTTTGAAATAAGCATACTCACATTAAAAAAGATCATATTATTTTCAAGAATTAGGATTAAGAACTTAAGATATAAAAACACATACAAAGAACTCCACAATGACACTGACATTTTGTTTGGTATTTGCTTTTGTGTGTGTGTGTGTGTGTGCGTGTGTGTGTGTGTCTGTATCAAATGGCACTGTTTGTGTCTGTGGAAGCCCAAGAATAACTTTGGGAATCAAACTGGTTTGCTTCTACTTCCTATTTGGTTTGCTCAGGAGTTCCCCAGACTCTGCCTTCCAAGAAAGTTAGTACAGTCCAACTGCCATTTCCTCCTATATATATTTTGTTGTTGTTGTTGTTGTTTTTTCATGGAATCTAGGATCCAACTCTGGACCTTCTGCTTTTGAGGCAGAGGCTTGCCCTGAGTCATCTCTTTAGTCCTGGTATGTGACTTGACAGTCTCAAGGGGGTAAAAAAGATTAAATTTGGTTGTCACTATTCAGAACTTGTAGGTAGGTAGATAGGCAGACATAGGAGAAATAAATAAGCCAAATCACATATTTTTAGTTAATTTTTAAACTTTACCTACATTTTTTAAAGTTTTTGCTGTTATTTATTTTTTCTTCAGCAGTGTAACTTAAAAGTATCCCAAGTCTAACTTTCTGGAGAAACCTGTATTTGGGTTTTAGTATTATAAACTGTCATTTTCCTGTATGATTCCCTGTCTAGATGCTAAAATACCTCTCTACCCTTGCTTAACTCTGGCTCCTGTGGAAATTCTCTTCTGTGGAGTATTTAGGAATCTGTCTTTACCTAAACTGAGGTCTCTAAAAGGGAAAGAAAACCCAGGGATTGCAGGCATAGTGCCTTTCTCTACATTTGCTGTCATCAAGAAACTCATGAAAAATATTTTAATTTCCTCTTGTATGATTAAGTTATAGTAAAAATACATTTTTTATTCCAGGAACATTAACTGACTAGAACAAAATTCAGTAAAAAATTACTACAGTGAGGAGCTAGTGTACTTCCAAGCTGCTACTAGAATAATGATACCTATCATTGTGAATATGATCAAGCTTGGAAGGGACTCATCTCTTTACTAAATTCTGCATTTCTTATCTTTGCTGAAATGTTCAAATTCATATATGGAATATGCAGTAATCTATTTTTATATCAAATTGCATCAGCTTTAATTTACTAAAACATATTTCTTTTTTCTTTTACAATTTGTGTCTTTGTCATTAATAGAGCCACTTGGTCAAAGTAACAAATAAAGAAGAATATTCAGATTAAACTGTAAGTCCTATCCTCCTCCACATTTACAGGAAAAAAAGTTTAGAGAAAAGGAAGAGCTCAATTGTTCTTAAGTGAGTGTTACCATAGTAACTTGTGCAGTAGCTACAAGTAATAGACCATTATTTTAGCAATCAAGGATTGATTACTCATTCTGAGAGAAAGATAGAGAAAGACAGACAATAGGTTTTGCAATTCAGACTCTTTCTTTCTCCTGTTAGTATTGGCATTTTTATGTTCAATAAGGATAGTGTCTGTTCTCCTTGATGACAGCCACATTGATATCTTTTCTTAAAGGGAGTGCAACGTATGTAAAACTTTAAAAGCAAATTACAGTCCACTTTATCCAGTCATGTGGAAAAAGAGAGACAAAGAATATTTTAGGAAAAAAAAGAAAAACAACTAAGGGATACTTCTGACAACTGCAAAGGCAAACCAGTTCAGTCTGGTAAGAGGAAGGCAAGAACTATTAAAATGCCATTCATGGGTAATCTTCCTTCCCTCATATTTTTCAGTTTGCATGAAATTTAATTATTGCCAGTGCAAGTGATAAATCAGCAATATACAAATTCTCTTGCATTGGGATATATAGACTGGGGTGGGGTTTAAAGTTGTGTCTATAAATCTTTCTAGATCCCAATGCACTTCATAATTTACTAAAATGGATTCCTGAATTTTTCTTGCTTCATTTTAGCAGAAAGAAGTATATAGCACAGTTATCAAAAATTGATTTATCTGTTGTTGTTAGACAAAATATTTTACTACTTTCTAGGTTTCAACAAACTTACGCATACATTATCTCATAGATGTTCAATTTATGTCTCCAGAATTTGTATCCTTATACATTTCTAATGATATCTGAAATAATTTTTTAAAGTCACCAATGTAACATGCTCTAATGTTTTTGCATTTGCCAACCACACAAATGAAAATGATCCAACTCTAGTTTTATTCCAGATTAGAGTAATAGTAACATATTGCCATGTGCTTTGGTGTCATTAGTGTTCATTCCTTGTGAATCATGAATGTATTTTGACCAATTTTCAACAGGTTATTTCCCATGTTTACATATTTAATTCCAGATTGCAGTTGTCATTATTTTATTTCCAACACAAAAATTCTAATTATACAGAACTTGTAACCAGATGGCACAGATTTGTGCCATCTCCCAACCTTGGCAATAAGCTTATCAAAAAAAATCAGAACCTGATAAATTGGAATTTCTCCAATAAATCTTATGCTGGGAACAGAGAGAGGTACTTTACTGAGTACTGAAATTTTGCCAGATTTGATGTCAGCCAGCACAAGACTTTGTCTTCTAAAAATCCTATGCTTAAGGGGAACAAGAGAAAGGGCTTATGGAAATGCCACTGGGTCCTTTTATGTCATTGGAGAGGAAGACCCAGTGGAGAGTTAGGCGTACACAATAAAGGACTCTCTGGGAATTGGGGGGGAGGCACTGGGGGATGGGAGGGAGAGGAGGGAGAGGAGGGGGTTCGGGGGGAGGAGGGGAGAGGGAGGGAACTGGTAAAAAAAATTTTAAAATGTATAATTAAATTTTTAATAAAAAAAAAGCAAAAAAAAAAAAAAAGAGTTTTTTACACAACTCTGACAACTTGTTAGACTTCCCTGCTGGAAGAAGTTGGGTCCAGGGAAATGAAGAGACAGTAGCAGAGTTCCTTGTTCAGATCTTCATAGTGATTGTCTCTATTTGAAGCTAAACCTCAGCATCAAAAACTTGGAAATGGGCCTGAACATTGCACACCCTTCTCCTCAATATGCTAACACTGAATTAACTCTTACTTTATGCTTTTCATGGCCAATTTGACTTTTTTTTTGATTTATTCATGGTGGATGCACAAACTAAAACATAGATTTTGCCACAGGTCTGATAAGAAGCTTACTTTATGACTCATAGTTAACGATGCAGAAGATTCATGATTTTTTTTCTTGTAAGCTGATACACTTTTTTCTCAGACTGTCATTTTTTCTTTTTTATGCAAATTAGATGATATCCTGAATCATTCAACATTTTTTTTGTGCATGGATCTACAGTGAACTTATATTTCATTTACTTAAATGTGCATCTCTTCTTTAGCCACTTGCTATGTTGACAGCATTGACTTGTCAACTTCATCATATATTAAATTCTTCCTATACTTGGTCTAATTCTTACTTAGCTCTAAAAGAAAGAAACAAATTGCAGACTACTCCAGACTATTGCAGAATACTCAGGTTGCCTGAATTTGTGTGTCATTTGTAGAAAAAAACTGATGACTTTCTGATACAATAACCATCACATGCTTCATTATATTTTGTTAAGTCTAGTTTCAGTCTCTTAAATATATATTAAAAGTTATACCTGACAGATTTTACATTTCTAATTCAGTTTACTTATAGATATTTTTCTAAGTATTATAATTATTGTCATATTATATCTTTCAATTGTATTCACATGTAATATATAAGTTCCTCTTTTTATAATGAATGTAAGATATACATATTGAAAATTACATTACACTGGGCATGATAAGTTTGCCTTTTTTTCCTTCCGTTTTATATGTTCACCTCCATTAGCCACTGCTACTTCCTGATGAGAAGTGTTGCCTATGCTGTGTTGTTGTGCTATGAAAACAAAATTATTCTCACAAACTTTTCTCTTGCACAATCATTGTAAATTTTTGACTTAATATTTTTTGCCATCCTCTGCTTTTTATGAAACTGCTCAATGTTTTGAAGTAAAAGCAAGTGAAAATTAAATTTTGGGGCTGGAGAAATGACTCAGGGGTTAAGACTCTCTCACAAGCAGAAGGTCCTGAGTTTGGATCCCAGGTCCCACGTAAAAACGTCAGGCATAACTGGCAGCCTGCACTTCCAGCTCTGGTGGACAGAAACTGGAAAATCCCAGAGCAGAGCAAAAAGGAGCTAGAAGTCTCTACTGTTTATTTTTTTAAAATATTTATTTATTTATTTTATGTGTATGTGTGGGAGTGTGGGTATCAGAGGACCAAGGATGACTTTGGAATTGTTTCTACCTCCTTTTTGCTCTACTCTGGGATTTTCCAGGCTCTGCCCACCAGGACTGGAAGTACAGGCAGCACCCATTTCCACCTGATATTTTTTACATGTGAACCGAGATCTGAACTCAGGTCCTTCTTCTTGTAAGGTTTTAACACCTTAGCTGTTTAATCCATCCCATTATCCATATATTGAATATGATATTAACATGCTTTTAAGAGTTTAAACTTCAAATAGCAAAGGTACAGTTTGATAAACATTTTAAATAGTTAATAATTTCTAGGACAAGTTAACATATTTATTTTATCACATATTTTCTTGAAGTTTTATTGTATCTACCAGCATCTATTTCAAAGGTTGACACTTTTCTATCTATCTCATTGAATGTGAATATTTCTTTATACCTGCTAGGCAAAAATGTGCTTTACCACTGTCATGGAATTCACTAGGTAATCCAAGTTGGCCTTGAACACATGGCTACCACATTTCAATCTCTAAGTGCTGGAATTATGTGCATGAAGCATCATGCCCAGAACAGAAAGGCAACATGTGAAACAACTTTAGAATGAAAATTGAAATCCAGGCTGTGTTTTATAAATAGAACTTTGAGCACAACTGATATAAAACAGACACTTATGATTTACAACATCATATAATATATTTGTAGCTTGAAAACTTCCTGCTGAACAAACCACGGTTATTCTATAATCTTAGACACATGGCACTTAGTTTCAAAAATATTTTCATTCTGTTATGTACTATAGACAATAGTTTGATCTTTTATCCTTCTTAGATAAAATTAACAGAAATCAACAAAGTTTTGAATACCCATACCATATACAAAGTAGCATAACAACCATGCACAGGAAATCATTTTTTGTCTTAATTTCAGGGTTTAATGCTGAATCCCTTCTAAAATTTAGAGTCCAGTAATGCAGAAGTACTACTTCAGGGATAAATTTTCCTGTTTTTCATACTTTAGGATTCACGATTTGAAGTAATGAGTAAAATTTCTATGCTGATCAAGAACGCTGGAAATCTGAATATTCAGAATATTGAAGGATCTTTAACTAGAGAATTGAACTTATCCATCACTGTGAGCATTGTCAGTGTGATTTGAAGAAGCAACAAAGCTGGACGAATGTCAGTGTTCTGCTTATTGTTTCCTCATAATCTCTAGAAACTGGATTCCTTCAGTTAATCCTTTTGCTATAGCTCCATTAAACATGTTGCCAATTATTAGAAACACTTTTCTCATATTATCTGACTTTGTTCATTAGACAATATCAATGCTATAAACTTTCCCAAATTCACCTAGTACATTTTCCCCAGATTTCTTCTGTTAATTTAAACTGAAATCCCTTGCCCCAAGTTCTGCCTTGAAAAATTACCCTGTGTGCTTGAGTGTGCTGCTACTTTACAGCAAGGAACTGGAAACTTCCCTATGTAATATAATAAGTTTTAAAGTCACCCTGTTCACTGGAAGCAGGAGTTTCTCCACTCTAAATTTCCATTCAAAATAACTAAAAATATTGCCAGATGTCTTCCAAGGACAAAATCTGTCCATGTATAAGTATTCCAGCTATATGCTGTTTGTGGTATTTCCTACCCATGCATTGACAACTTTCTTAGTTCAGTTCTTCCCTCAATTTTTTATAATCTAACTCACCACACTCCCAAAGCTTAGATATATGAGCAAGAATATTTTCCTCTCAGATGGTTTGGGTTCATAGTATGGTTAACAAATTCAAGAAAGCCAAGTTGTGTCAGTTTCAAGTGTCTACATCCTTTCGTTTTTAATAATAAAAAAAAACTGGGTAGGCATCCAAATAACTGAATATTAGATTTTCAGTAAACAGCTAAAATAATCAAATGATTGTCACAACTATCTTTGGTCACATCTTAAAATCCAGACAAGACTCATACTGGCGTCGTCACAAATGTATTTTAGCCAGACTTTTCATATAAGGAAAAGTCTGCCTACATGTCATCTGTTTATGCCAGTATGCCTTGTCAATGAAGAAGTTATGTGACTTGTCTTTTATTTTCAGAATTATCCTTAAATTCAAATTAAGCTCCAGAACACATTTAGAATCAGATTTTCACTGCCATAGGCAAAATTATATCAAACAATCAACACACCAGTACTGTCTGCTTCCAGAGGAGGCAAATGCTCCCAGGAAGACATCAACAGAGAAAGTTTCTTGTATGAATTTTCAATGAGAGGATGCTGTGTGAATAATTAGAGGAAAGGACAGTGGAGTTAGCCATCATGGACCTAAGATTTTCCTAGGTTTTTCTCACCAATGTGCACTACTTTTGAAATTGGGGTATTCTATCCTTACTTAGAAGTAAGTACACCTTTTGCACTTTTTGTGCAATCTATTGTATTTCAAGCACTTTCATATATTTGTACATAAGAATACAAAATCATGTATTGATATATGCATTGTTGACACTGAAAAACATTTGGATTGATAGGAATTAAGTGCTACTTTTGAATGACATCTTTTCATTCAATTTGATTATGCTGTGTCTTTCTATCTACAAATTGCAGAGGATGACTTATATTTTTGAAGGCAAATGACCAGGTCTCATTGTAGAGAGGAATGGCTAAGGAGGAAAAATTTAGAGGAACTTCTAGAGTTATGTGGGACAGAAGGAAACATAGGACCAGTTATGTGGGAAGAAGGATAGTACCTAATAGATATTGTGCACATTATAAGAAAATGAATTCAATTAGCCCTGACACTCAGAGACACACATTCTTACATTGTCTTTTTGGAAGATATGCAAAATTATGTTGATAATGGTATTGCTTCACAATCCAGGCTTTTGAATTGTGCCATCAGAAAACTGTCCCTTAGAGTATTAGTGTAAGCTCTCTGACAATATGAGTTGATCCATAAAGATATTATACACCAAAGACTTACTCTTTAGTTCAACAAATATGACTCTCATATAAACCCTGCCTTTTCTTGTGGATATAAGAAGCTCACCATATGGGAATTTTCATGCTTCAAGTATCAATAAAAATACAGTCATGAAAGTGTTAATTTGTCCATAGTTTAATTGATTAGTATTTGACATAATGCAATATATTTTCATGGATAATGGTAGATTGAAATTGGAAGGCCTAAGCTGAAAATAAAGGCAGGCTGGCTTGTGATTTAGAGACTGAATACCTTTTTATCATGCAGGAGACCCTGGGGTCCATCCACAGTGCCCCCACAGAGACCAAATCAGATGAAGTTCTTTGAGGTAAGTATAGATACAACTGATTTTGTAGTGATACAAATTCGGTGGAAAGCATACTTTGAAATGGGATACTTCCCCAGGTATCATGGTTTGAATGTTCGTTGTCCCCCACAAGTTCATGTTTTTGCAACCTTAGCTGTTGTTAATGTTTGGGAAGCTCCTTTAGGAGGTGGAGTTCTTAATTTATGCTTGCGTATTGTCTAACACTAGCAGAAAATAAGAGTAACTTCAACACCAAACTACTGATAGATTCTCAGGATATAATAGTGTTTAAAAAAAATGAGGATCGGGCTGGAGAGGTGGCTCAGAGGTTAAGCCTCTGCCTTGCAGGCGGAAGGTCCTGAGTTCGGATCCCAGATCCCACGTATAGACGCCAGGCGGAAGCGGGGGCGGCCTGCGTTTCTGGTGCTGGCAGGGCGGAGCCTGTGAATCCCAGGGCGGAGGAAGTGGAGGCTCCATGGTGGTTCCCGAATTCACACACAGACACACGCGTGCACACATACATACGCACACACGCCCAATTGAATAAATAAAATTTTTTTTTTTTTAAATTGAGCATTTTAGCTACTAATGTTAATGATTTCCTTCACAAAAAGTTACTATCACAACACATGCTGCACATGACTGATATACTAAGCCTGGATTTCAGAGAAAGTATTTAGATAAACTAATCAACAGAATAATTTCTGATAGTCTTTGTCATGTACATCTCTATGCCCTTATTGACTAATAGTAACAAGCAAATCGTTATGAAATCTTGAGACAAGCAATTAGGTCATTTTTAAAAAAATAAACTGGAGAGGGGCTAGAGAGATGGCTCAGGGGTTAAGACCCTGTCTCACAAGCAGAAGATCCTAAGTTCGGATCTCAGGTCTCACATAAACGTCAGGAAGAAACTATGGGCACCCTGCACTTACCTGGTGGGCACAGCCTGGGAAATCCCTGAGCAAAGCCAGAAGGAGGTAGAAGCAATCTAGGATGATTCTGGACGCCTCCCTTCATCCTTCTCAGGGACGTACAATGCTTTCTGATACACTCCCACTCACCCCCACATGTAATAAATAATATATTTAAAAAATGAACTGGAGAGAAAATTTACATTTAAAGTAATGCTCTGAGACGTAAAACACAAAAAAAGTTAAATAAGTATAATTTGTAACTACTTTAATGAAAGTATTTATGTTAATAATTGTTTTAGAATTTAGAGATGTATGAAACCCAGGTAGATCACTAGCTGAAGGTGGTCTGAACTATTGGCACTCCTGTCTCCATCTCACTGCAATCCATTACGAGGCCATGTAGCTTCAGCAGTTTGAATGTGCAATCTTCCTACTTCAGACTAGAGAATGTCATTATGAGTCTGCACAACTATATCTGGTTAAGCTACTAATAATGAAAATGGAAAGGAGAGAATTAAAATGTCAACATTTTAAAATATGTTTGTGAAAATAAAGCATAAAACAAAAATAATACATTAGAAAATATTTCAAAGGAAGTGACAAATAAGATAAAATAATGGAATGCATGATGAAAGCATCTTTAAAATGAGCTTGATGCATTGCAATTGTTGATTGAACATCCCATCTCATCCCAAGATGAGGTTTCTGGTACATTTCATAAATATTCACAGAAACATGAATAATAAACAAAATAATTAGGTGCAAATGTAAAAAAAATTAAAATAGCTTCTAAGTTTTGTCAGTGCAAGAGCTTATACATATTTATAGAGACATCATAAGACACTAGCAATTTATATACATAGTGTAAATGACAAGTGCCATTAAATATAAGTAAATAAATATAAATATTTCAGCTGTAGATCACATAAGCATTTTATGGTAAAAAGTTAAAATGTTCTCTAGAAGAATCCAAATATATTGCAAATTATCCAATGAAGACTAAAAAACACCTACACATACATAAAAAAATATAAAACAGAAAAAACTAAAAGCAAAATATTAAGTAGAATCTCTGATTATAAGTTAGTAGTCACAGTATGTAAGTGCAATAAAATTCTATTAAAATTAGATCTTGCGTACAAAGAAAGGACAGACATGATGGCATGCATCCTGAGCTTCGCAGACATAGACCCAGAACAACTCAAGTTTAACCCTTGTCATAATTTTTGCATTTTGCCTTCCTTATTATTGTGCATTCATTTCAATAGATTTTAATTTCCTTGAGGATTTAACTTTGTCAATTTCAGAGTCTGGGACAGACTGATATCATTCATTTAGTACTATTTGAAATGTTTTGCTGGAAACATTTTGTCATAGTTAGGCACAGGTATCAACTTGATAGTTGAGGATTTGAACTCTGGCCCCATTTGTAGTGAATTAGTGCTTGGGTTAAGCTCAGAGAAAACCTGCAGGAGATTGCCTAGCTGATGAGGAAGGCCCAACTCTTGGTGGGTGGGACTAGGCTCTGGACAGGTGAATGAAATACAGAGAGCTGGTTGAAGAAGTTGGCATCCTTGTGTATACTTGGCCAGAAATGCTGGTCTGGCCAAGTAAGAATTGTCCCTCTTTCAGCTATTACATGGATATGGCATAGCCAGTTCCTTCAGCCTTGGTGTCAAGCTGGACTAAGAATTGTAACCAGACTATGGTGACAGAATAAACCCCTTGTTCCCTTAGGCCATCTGATGGTGATTTTTATCATCAACCATGCAGGCTAACTGCAATTTCCATCAGAATAATTTCAGAAAAAAGTCAGAATTAGAGAGCGGTGGTGAAACTTAGTAGAGTGTAGCTATCAGTCGTGGCCATGGTTTTGAGTGAGCTCAAGAACAAAGAGAGAACATCAGGATTAGATTCTTATAAGTAAAATTGTTGAAGTTTATATCTTAACGAGCACACTAGTTTTTCATCAAAGTGTTTCCCTTTCATGATTGTTGCTAATATGGTGCTTTGAAATATTTAAACATATGGAAATATTAGAAAATAAAAAATTCAACAGACTTTATGGGCAATTGTTTTTTGTTTGTTTTTATGTTTTCCTCATATTACTTAGAATTGACTCCAGGGTCTTGCATACGTACTGTGCGCTATGAAAATACTCAAGTAATAAGTGATCTAAGACTCTAGTGAAATCGCAATATTTAAGTGGTATTTTATTAGAAAACATTATTGCTTATTTCATGAAGAAAATCATAAAGTGAGACACAAGACACAAAATTTATCACAAACGTATATACACTCATGCATATACATGCACACAGACACACAAGTTATCATCCTCTCTAAGGAAATGGAAAAGTAAAAACACTTCACATGCTACTAAAAAGAATGTCTCATAGTTAGTTTTCTTGCATAACATACTTTCCATAGTTTTTGTCAGTTAACAATTTAGGAAAATGTTATTTTATTTCAATGACTATTCTTATATGTTTCTTAAATTTCTCCCCTGCTTACATTAAAACAGAACATGAGTCATTTAATTACAATCTTTAATGTCGATGTATTTTTGATTCTGACACATATAATGTATTAATAAATAATTATGTAGATTTGCATCTTCATGTTATTTATATATTATTCTATATCCCTGTTTAAGTAATTTTCTCAGGCATTAGTCCACTTCATACTTTCAGAAAAATGCACCCAAAATAAACTAAGGTCCCACCAAAAGCTAAGGAAACTGTTTATAGTCAAGGAGAAAGACAAAAAGAAATTTAATAAACCACTGTTTCTTGGCTGCCTGTGGAGGTCTCCCAGGGCAACAGTGCATGAACTTTTAAAAGGAAATATACAGAAAATAAAAGAACCTTGAACTTCAACAAAAATGAATTTAGTAATGTATTTAAGGAGTTTGAAAGGTGCATTTTCCATTTTTATCTCATAAATTTGAATAAAATAATATGAAGACTAAAAACACAGGGAGGTATATCCAAATAACTTTAAAATTGGCTGGAGTTTGATGCTGACATTGGAACTACATGGAAATGCCTAACATAAAATTTATCTGGGAATTTACATTTGTTTAAACAGTTTCTCTTTCATGGAAAGAAGAGTATTGTTGGACTCTATGCATAATAATTAAGGCATGTGGTAAAACTGAGTTTCCATGGACACATTCAAATATGCTTTGCACAAGCATAAGATGAATAAAATAATGCTTCCATTTTATTTTCATTATAAGAATGTGAGACTGAATCATCTTTTTACTTCTACTGTTATTTCTCACATCTGGTGTAGATTAAACAACACTGGCCCCTGTTTTTCAACTCTGCTTTGCAGGAAAGAAATTCGATCTTCTTTAAGTTCTATTCTTATGAAAGAAAGGAAAGGAGACTACTCATCTTCTACCAGCATTCAGTTAGCCTTTTCTTTCCAAAAAAAGTCACAGTTTTCTAATGTTTGATTAACTATTGCATCTTTGCAAGCTGAGACAGAGTGCTGATGTAACTAACATTTCTTCTTAGAACAGGCAGAGAAGAATCAGCAGGTATCAAATTCTCAAAGAATCAATGAACTCAAGCTGAACACAATGGGATTCATAAAGGCTAGAAAGAGAATAATTGTGTAAAGAGCTTAGTTCTGGACTAGACTTTTCTTGTACAACTACCATTTTGATACTATCTCTTCAATCTGTGACAACTAGTGAAGTGCAAATACAAGAATAATTTATTATGAGTCTTTTTGACTCTTGCTTCTAAAGTGCAGACTACCCATTGCTTATAGTTTTTTTCTTTTTGATGGGGATCTCTCTCTCTGTATCTCTCTCTCTCTCTCTCTCTCTATATATATATATATATATATACATATATATATGTAGATAGATAGATAGACCTCCTCTTATATGTATGTTTATCGTTTGTTAGTTTGATTTTGCTTATCATTTCACGGAAAAAGAATGAAAAATAAACACTATTGCTTTTATTTTATACTGTAAACATCCAACTTAATTTTTAACCTAGTAATTAAAGTCATTTTTAAAGTTTACATAAACCTCTTTGCTTTCATGATAGGCAAATGTTAATATAATCCAAATGAATTAGACCTACTGCATACATATTTTCAGGATTAAAAAAGATAATTGACATGAGTTTAGAGAGATTTGTTTTAATACTTGTTTTATATACAATGACAAATCATTTCCATTCCAGATACCTTATCCATTCTATACTCGTTTGAGCATTGAAAACCTTATTTCCAATTTTCCTACACCTATTTTCATGTTTGCTTGTGTGCATGTGACACGCTGAGATTAATAAGGGTCGCCTTCCTGTGCATGGGCTTGCTGGAACTCAGGCAATCTATCAGTTGATATACTACTAATCAAAGTGCTTGATTTTTCAAAAGTTAATAGAGAAGACAATGGACAAGTATATAAGTCAAGGTCTAACAGGAGTGGAGAGTTGTCTCTTTCTATGTGCTTGAGGAAATGTGGTGTAGCTAACCATCTGTGGGGTGTAGTAGGAAAGCACCTCACTGTGGACTACTTTCCTATGTATAAGTAGAAGACAAATCTTACTGGCTTTAAACTCATTCTCTTAGCTCTTCCTTAGAATTGTTAATTCAAGCACAGCCTAAGCTAAAAAGTAAGAAAAAAAGTATTCTTGTTTTGTTTATAGGAAAGAACTATCAAGGTCATGAGAAGGGAAACATAAAGTTAGCAAACATGACAAGAGGATATAAAGTGACAAATACTAAATAAGGAATATATCTACAAATTAAAGATTTTTAGCCTAGAAAACAGTAGTTACTTTCAGGTTCATATTCTATCTTATGTTTAGCTTTTCTTTATGTCCTAAGTACATTTATGCAATTCCTTAGATTGTTTATGGGCTTTCGATAGTTGAAATTTATTATTTTTGTAATATTTTATTTGATATATTTCAGAATTTTTGATATTTGTATTAGAATATCCTTGTATAACCAGGGGAATATAACTTGAACTCTATATAAAAGCTAATGATATATATTTGAATAAGTTGGTTAAGCTTTTTTCTGAAATAAATGATTTCCTTAGTTCCCTCATAGAATCATCGATTGACACTTAAAACTTAAATCGTCTTGTAAATGCGTACATAGAATATAGAGAATTCTACAAAAGTTTTTCTTCCTGGGCTGGAGAGGTGGCTCAGGGGTTAAGCCTCCGCCTTGCAGGCGGAAGGTCCTGAGTTCTGGTCCCAGATCCCACGTATACCAGGCGGAAGCGGGGGCGGCCTGCGCTTCTGGTCCTGGTAGGGCGGAGCCTGTGAATCCCGGGTCAGAAAGAGGTGGAGGCGTCCATGGTGGTTCGCGAATTCGTCCATGGTTCTACACATACACAGACACACACACACACAGACATACACACACGCGCGCACGTACACACGCGCATGGTTGAATAAATAATAATAATTAAAAAAAATTAAAAAAAAAAAAAAAGTTTTTCTTCCTTTAAACTAACACATACACCCTCTTGCACCCCAACCCGCTCCGCCAGTCGGGACGCGCGTGTGGTCCAGCCGGGCCTCAACCCCGCGCCCTAGCTGGTAAGTCTCCGCCTGCCCCGCCCACCAGGACCCCAGGCCAAATAATTCAGTTTAGTGAAATTGAGATATCTTAAGAGTTAAAATGACAATGCCAAAGTCAAAGTGCAAATCCATGAGAAACAACACTCAAGTAAACATATCTCCCACTGAAGAAATTAATCCCATAATGTTAGACTCCAACAAGAACAAACCCACGGAAAAAGGCCAAGAAAGCCTCACCCAGGATAAAGACTTTCAAAATATGATCATTACCATGTTCAATACGATGAAAGAGGAAATCAGGGAGGAATTACATAATCGAATCAATTGCTTTGAAGAGGAACACAACAGACATCTGGAGAAGTTGAGAAAAACAGTGCAAGAAACAAAAACTAGCATAGAGCAGTTAAAACAGACTCAAGCAGAGTTTAAAACTGAACTAAAAGACAAGTTATCTTCAACCCAGAACGCCACAGAGAGTCTTATCAACAGAACTAACGAAGCAGAAAACAGAATTTCAGACCTTGAAGATAAAGTGGGAGTACTAACCAGCTCAATGGAAGAGGTTGTTAAAGCCAAAAAGATACTTGAGAGAAATATCCAAGAGATATGGGACACCCTGAAAAAGCCTAACATGCGTATTCATGGAATACCAGAGCAAGAATCTCAAAATACCACCCCTGAGGAAATTTTTCAAACGATCATCAAGGAAAACTTTCCTCATCTAAAAAAAGAGAGGCCCATCCATATACAAGAGGCATTCCGCACCCCAAACAGATACGACCAAAATAGAAGCACGCCGCCGCAAATAATAGTTAAAACACTCCACATTCAAGATAAAGAAATGGTGCTGAGAGCTTCAAGGGAGAAAAAACAAGTCACTTTTAAAGGTAAACCTATTAAAATAACAATTGACTTCTCAGTCGAAACAGTAAAAGCAAGAAGAGCTTGGAGAGACATACTTCAAGTATTGAATGAGCAAAAATGTCAACCCAGGCTGATTTACCCTGCAAAACTATCAGTCATGATCGAGGGAGAAAGAAAAATTTTCCAGCACAAAGACAACTTGAAGGGATACATGGCCACCAAACCAGGCCTTCAAAAAATGCTAGAAATGATACTCAAGCGTGAAGAAAAAAACAGGCATATCCAGGAGAACAGAAGGCAAGTATAACATCATTAAAAACGAAGCAATATACTTATAAAAGCTACTAAACATAATAAATGTCTGGAATTAACAATAGTTTCTCCATTATAACACTAAATGTTAATGGAATTAATTCACCGATCAAGAGACACAGATTACAAACATGGATTAAAAATCACAATCCATTAATCTGCTGCCTGCAAGAAACCCATCTCACCACAAAAGATAGGCACGCTCTAAAAATAAAAGGCTGGTCAACAATTCTACAAGCAAATGGAAGCAGAAAACAGGCAGGGGTAGTCATTATGCTATCAGACAAAGTGGACTTCAAACCAAAGAAAATTATAAGAGACACGGATGGATACTACATTTTAGTCACAGGTACAATTCACCAGGAAGACATCACAATACTGAACATATATGCACCCAATACGGGCCCCTCCACATTCATTAAGAAAACCCTACAGCGTCTAAAGCAAGAAATCAATCCCCAAACGATAATTCTTGGGAACTTCAACACCGCCCTCTCAACATGGGATAGATCAACAGGTCAAAAGCTTAACAGAGACAATTTGGAACTTAATCAAACCCTGAAAGAAATGGACCTTACAGATCTCTATCGAACTTTTCACCCACGCAGCAAAGAATACACATTTTTCTCAGCAGCACACGGAACTTTCTCCAAAATAGATCACATATTGGGCCACAAAATGAATCTACACATATACAAAAAAGTTGAAATTCTAACCTGTGCCCTATCAGACCATCACGGCCTAAAGCTCGACATCCACAACACATCAAACAAGAGAAAATACACTAACTCCTGGAAACTTAACACTATGATGCTGAATGAGAACTGGATTCAGGAAGAAATTAAAAAGGAAATTCAAGATTTCCTGAAAGTGAATGATAACGAAAATACAACTTACCAAAATCTCTGGGACACAATGAAAGCTGTTCAAAGAGGTAAGTTCATAGCTCTTAATGCCGACATCAAAAAAATGGAAACATCAGAAATAAACAACTTAACAATGCAGCTTAAAGCTTTAGAGGAACTAGAGCAATCTGATCCCAAAAGTAGTAGAAGAGAGGAGATTAGCAAAATAAGGGGAGAAATATCTGAAATCGAGCTTAAGAAAACGATAGAGAAAATCAACCAGTCAAAAAGCTGTTTTTTTGAAAAAATCAATAAGATTGATACACCTCTAGCCTAACTAATCAAAAGCAAGAGAGAGAAAACCCAAATTAACAAAATTAGAAATGAACATGGAGTTATCACTACTGATACCCAAGAAATCCAGAGAATTATAACATCATATTTCAAAAACTTATACTCTGTGAAGTTTGACAACACAAAAGAGATGGATGAATTTCTAAGTAAACA